>WOVY01009308.1:0-1343515 GCA_013436015.1 Rhipicephalus annulatus | reverse complement strand
TATGGCATGTTTTGCAACCTTGCCGATACATGATGTCAAGGATATTGGCCTCATGTTGTCCAAGTTAGGGGGCTTTCCTGGCTTAGGATTAAGAATTGTCCTGGCCAGCTTCCACTGCTTTGGCACCCTGCCTTCTTTCCATGCTGCATTGATCATAACCTTCAGGGTTTCAATTGAATCGCCATCAAGGTTACGAAGAGCCTTGATTGATATACCGTCCAGGCCAGGGGCGACCTGCTGTTGCGATCATGCAAGGCTCTTCTGATCTCCTCGATGTTAAAGTCGCCTTCAAGACCTGGATTGGGCCTGCCCTGGTACTGTCTACTTGGTGGTGCCAATCCTCTTTTGATTGGGAGGTACTTATGCACAACTTGCTGTTCTGTAGTGCGCCGTATCTCTTTATGCAAAATGCGAGTGATAACATGCTTTTGATTTGTTTTTGTGGTGTTTTCGTTGAGGAGATGCTTTAACATATTCCATGTCTTGCCATTGCGCATCTGACCATCGACGGAGTTGCAGATTTCGTCCCGTTGCTGCCTGGATAGTGCGTGACAATGTTCCTCGACTGATCTGTTTACCTCAGCTATCTTCTTCCTCAGTCTTCGGTTCAGGCGCTGACCCTTGCAACGGTTCAGTAGTGCTTGCTTTGCCTCAAGAAGATGAGCGAGCCGACTATCCATTATTTCAACCGGAAAACTCGTGGTAATGGTGGAGGAGACGGATATGATGTCATCTTCAATCTGTTTGACCCACTGCTCCAAGCCTTGTCTGTGGCAATCTTGTTCCCTTTCCATCCTTATCTTCCTGAACTTATCCCAGTCTGTGAAGTGGAATTCTCTCTGCTTTTTACGCTCCACGGAGAAGGTAGTGGCAAGAATGCAGTGGTCACTCCCTAGGTCTACAGCAAGGTTCATCCACTGAGCCTTCTTGACGTTCCTTACAAATGTAAGGTCCGGGGTAGAATCCCTGCAGCAAGATGTACCAAGTCTTGTTGGTAGGCTGGGGTCTGTGATTAGGGTGAGATTAAGTTCACTGGCACTTTGTCAAAGTCGATTTCCTTTCCTAGTGTTGTACTTGTAACCCCATGTATGATGAGGGGCGTTGAAATCACCTGCTATGACGAGTGGGCATTCCCCTGCAGTATTAACAGCTTTCTTTAGAACCGTCTTGAACCCTTCCTTTTGTTCCTTTGGACTGCTGTATATATTAAGAATGAAAATGCTCTGACGGTTGCTGGTACTTGGCACGATCTTTACCATGACGTGTTTCAAGAGGCCTGCTTCTATCTTAAGGTCGTGGGTTACGTGCGTTAGTTTGTTGCATACGAAGGTGCAGACTCCCCTCCCTTCAGTATCCCGTATTACAAGCCGGAATCCAGGCAACGTTGCTTGCGGTGAAAGGGTCTCTTGTAATAATATAATACGAGGCTTTTCTTGGCTGCTCCTGATATAATGCTGTAGGGTTGCCTTCTTTTTAAGTTAACCTCTACAGTTCCATTGCCAGATACGAAATTCTTCACGTAGCGCTGCCTTCATGGTTATTACATGGACGGCCAGGGCCTGATGCTGCACCTGTCGACAGGTTTGGTGCCACTATTATTGGTGGCCTAAGGGGTGAGTTTGGTGCATGAGGAGGCCTTGCTGTATTGTGCAAATATGCTTCCACCTTTGTAATGCGCAAAGTCATATGCTCTTTCAGTGCCGCCACGCTTGACTGTAGCCTACCCATCTGCTCGCTAAGATTGGCTACTACTTTGCTGAGCGTGTCAAAGGCCTCTTTCATATCTGACATGGTCATTTGGTTGGCTTCTACATGTTCTGCCATGAGTGCCCTCTTTTTTGGGGTTCTAGAGTCCCCCACGTTTTCAGCCACAGGGACATCAACTGGCTGGGGCATTGGCTGTGAAGACTGCGCGCTGGTTAGCTTAGTGAGCAGAATTTTTATTTCCTTTATTTCAGCTGATAGCCTCATTCGATTTCGTCAGTCTCGCATTTTCTTGCTCTAGCTGTGCAATTCTATCATGCTCTGACAGCTTACCTCTGCCGCGCCGTTGCGCACTCGTTCAGCCCAGCTGCCTTTCGATGTAACTGAAGGCGTCCTCCCCGGGTGTGAAGCCGTGATCTCGAACTGAACGCGAGGCAGCTGGCCATTTGTGTGCCGCCCAGGCTGATGACCTTGAGAACTCGAGCGCCCGCGTGATTGGGAGTGGGCCTTGGGTCTAGAACCTCTTCTGGAACGCGACCTCCCCCTGGAGTGGGGCCGCCTTTCCTGTTCTTGTGTAGTCTGGATGCTCTGGGTCCCGTAGGCTGGAATAAGCTGCTTGTCGTTGATATCTGGACTCGATGTGATTGATGCATCCCGGGCTTCCGCGGCTGCTCGCGATCTTTCCCAACGTCTGCGTCTGACGGCGTATGGCACTAAGAACTTGTTCTTGCACTCCTTCTCTGCCGTGGGATGGTGACCGTCGCACAACCTGCATCTTGGATTGCACTGTTCGGACAGACGTCAGACCGATGTCACAGCTTTCCACCGACGCAACATATATCGATGTCCTTGCGGTGAAGAGATTGATTGATATGTAGGGTTTAACGCCCCAAAACCACTCTATGATTATGAGAGACGCCGTAGTGGAGGGCTCCGGAAATTTAGACCACCTGGGGTTCTTTAACGTGCACCCAAATCTGAGCACACGGGCCTACAACATTTCCGCCTCCATCGGAAATGCAGCCGCCGCAGCCGGGATGCGGTGAAGAGAGCACTGCAAAAGTGAAGGTCCATGTCTCACGATTCTGGGCATCTTGTGTCCTTCGAACGCTATGATGATTGTCCCGGTGTCCTTGATTCTCTTGGCCTGCAGCGCGAGCAGGTTGCTCGCGTTCACAATCTTTCGGGTGAAAATGTCCTGAGTATCGCTTACGGGATCCCGCGAATCACTCCTTTACAAGTATCGGGGGGTGCCGTGGCGTACGCGCTAGCCTCGAGAACTTTGTCTCCAATGTCAATTTACTTGACCTTGAGGTATCTTAAAGCTCTGTCTTGGTCCGGAGTGCTTGCCACCATAATGTTCTGCTGCAAGTTGGAACGGATGATGTCCTGCATGACCTCCTCCTCTTTCATGCCGGCCGCCAGTACTATCGTGTCTGCCACGGCTCCAGTGCCAATTCTCGAGATATTTAATCCTCCACGTGGTCGTTGCACAATTTTGCTGAAGTCCTTGGGTAGTGGCGGCATGCGTTCAGCTCGCTGATTGTATGCTTGGTGTCATACCTACTACGACTGGCTCGAGCGTCTCCCGCCACGCCAGCCTTGGTCGAACCCTTGGCAGCAGGAACGCTAACCGCGGCTTGCTTATTCCTTGAGCGTCTCGTTTCGGCTTCCTTCCAACCCATGTCTTCCGTGCAATCCTCTGGAGAGATGTCCTCTCTATCTACTTGGTATTCCATTCTCAGTCGCAGGTCCTGGAACGCGCAGAGCGTTGAGTCACGTTGGCGCCGGGTCGGCGCATCGGTGACAATCGCCTCCTTGGTTGTTAGGCTTAAATCGCCTGGTGGCGTTGCCGTGTAAAAAAGCCCCAAATACGGTTTAAAAGTCTGCTAACAAGCACAAAGGTGGTATCTGCTGATTTCTTGAGAACTTATGCACACGATGGGACTGAAAACTCGGCGACAAATTCGTAAATACCACAGGAAAGCATTCTTGAAAGCAGGAGCCGATCTTCGCACGTCCGCACTGGTCGGCACCTAGAGCGTCTCCCCCCATAAAGGCATTCATCGCACACGGTATTGTCAGGAACCTGAAAAATGCATTTCGTGTTGACTCACGCGTACTCGTCTTCTGATGTCTGCTCAAAAGCATGGGCTTGATAACGAGTTTTATTCCTTTCTTCAGATTCGCTTCTCGGGAGTGCTTGTCCAGCTCAGATCTTTATGAAGCCGCACCGTAGGCGCTACATTGTGAGGTGACTCAAACGCAGAGCGAGTTCTCTGAAGGAAGACGTAAGCTAGTGATAGTGCATTGGCGGGAAGATGAAACGCGCAATATACATGAGTTCTATTTTTAATGCGAAGCATATCTTAACGAACTTCAGTGACTTTGAGCATATCTATCTATCTATCTATCTATCTATCTATCTATTTATCTATCTATCTATCTATCTATCTATATCTAGCCGCCTACGACTTTTAGCTCTCCTGGCCGTTTAGACAGTTGTACTACTACCAAACTTGGTATGGCATAACATGACTGTATGAATAACATATTTGACTAGTAACAACATGAAAACTATGACATGAATGTCATGAATGTCATGATTTACATTTCATAATCTTGCAGCTCTTGCGGTGGTTTTGTTCACAAGCCACGTCGCAAAACTGGTATGGCATGATATGATTACATGGCGAACACATGCGACATACTCTAACTATAAAATAATGACGTGCGTGGCATGTAACAACACGGTTACATGCCAAGCTCATGATGCGCTCTCGGCCGTTCCGCTAGTGTCACATATACCAAACTTGGTATTACGGCACTTGAATGGATAACGAAGGTATGTTACTGGTGCAAACATGATAATTATCAGATGCATGTCATGTAACAACATGACTACATGCCACGCTCATAATACGCTCGCGGTCGTTTCGCTAGGTTCACTTATACCAAATTCGGTATTTCCGGACGTGAATAGATGACGAAGACTTATACTGGTGCAAACATAATAAACATGAAATGCGGGCTAAGCAACAACATGACTACATGCTACGCTCATGATGCGCTCACGGTCGTTTCGCTAGCTTCACATGTACCAAACTCAATTTTACGCAACCCGAATGGACGACATAGGTAAGTCACGCATCCGAACATGATATTCACAGCATTCGTGTCATGTGACAACATGATTACATACCACACTTATGATGCTCTCACGGCCGTTTCGCTAGCTTCACATAGCCAAATTTAGTATTACGTGACATCAATGGATGACGAACGAACGTATGGGTTTGGTGCAAGCATGATAGTGATGACATGCGCGTCATGTGAGAACAAGACTACATGCCACCGTCAAGGCGCACAGTACATTTCGACGTGACCAGGTGCGCGTGCGCACCAGCATTCGTTTCGTCGCGTAACGCCGGCGTTGCCACGCCAGGCGCCGCTCCTGTCTAATACTCGCAGGAGTGCGCCTTGCTGCGTTTCTTTGACGCATGCGCGTTTCAGCGTGTGTGGCATATCTCCGTCACGAAAAGTGGCAGACGCAGTGATGTCTGGGTAACGCATCGGCGCGAAATACAGCATGTCGCATTTTGCGCCTGTGGCCGTCGGGCCACGCCGACGGACGCTGGTCGCGTCGGTCGCGCCTATTTTCAGAATATAGAGTGCCCGAGTTAACATAGCGTCACTGTGACCAGCGTGTGCGCGCATCAGCGTCACGTAGTAAATTGGGCCCTTCATTATGCACATGCAGCCGTTTTGCTAGCTCCACTTATACAAAGTTTGGTGTTACGTGACGTCAATGGTTGACTGTGGTTTATGACTGGTGCAAACATGGTAATCCTGACACGTGTGTCATGTAAGAACATGACAACATACCGCGCTGATAGCGTGCTCGTTGCCATTTGGCTAGCTCCACATATAATAAATTTGGTATCACGTGAGGGCAATAGATGACGAAGGTAAACGACACATCCAAACATGATAATCATGACACGGAAGTCATGCACGGGATTATTTACCTCCACCTCGTAACGTTGTGCTAAAATTACATATTAACCTTTCTCATTCCTGCTTCGCATATTAGCGATTGCCACTGTACGTGAGATCTGCCATTTTTTTTCTACCAGAGATAGTGCTACCTGTACAAACTCTGCACCACCATGCTTTGCTTTGGCTTTCCATACCAGGTGGCCAGTGAAGGGTTGTGCAGCTCGAGCAGTCGGTTTTCTCAACCAAGAAACTTGCTTGCTATGCCAGACGCTTTCTGTGTCGGCGTAGCAAGTTGAGACTAGGCGGAGCGTAGGAAAAAACAAAAAGGGGACAGATGCGCATGCGGAAAGGTGTGTGCGCCACTGGGAGGTTTGCCTAGAAGACAAAGAAGGGGCTGAGAGCAGACGCCGCCTGTGTCGTCGTTTCGGGGTGAATAGCGGGGAGCAAAGCAGAGGACCCCTCTTATCTGTGTGTATTATCGTGTGTGTGCTACAAATTGAACACGCAGCGCTGCTAGAGAGTGCATCAGGGCGAGCGCATGTAGCGTTATGGTCATGCGAACATGTGTGGCGGAGAGATAAACGGGAAAGAAGTAAAAAAGCAGAGCCAAAACTCTGCCACCTCCTGTATTTGCGATGCCCATAGCCTATAGGTGACGCACCCGGCCATCCAAAATGGCTGCGGAAGGATGATTAACGCGTGAACTCGCATAGGAAAAGATAGAGCACACGCTCGTACTCTTCGTGCCGCTTTCACCGGGTGAACGCTTGATCGTCAAGTGAATGTATATCAGACCGAACTATTTTCCCAAACTATAGGAACTGCTGAATGTTCTCTACCTCATTTCTTGCCGCAGTGCGAAGGGTGGGAATTTCAGGTTATCGTCCGTGTATATACGAAGCTTTTCTTAATCCTGTGCGTGCTACAGAAAACTGTGCGAAGTAGAATTCGTGTATGAACTGGATGGCACTCGGATATAATTTGTGCTGAGCCTGTCTAGCGAATTCACCACAGTAGTGGGCCACTCGCGAGTAGTGCATTTAACGAAACACAAGCAGTTACTTTCCCATTAGGTAGCGCTTGTCTCCCAGCCCTGATCCGACTGCAACAGTGTGCAATTCGCTACACTGGGATGTTGCGTGATTCCTTCATGGCGATCAAAATAAGGATATCTAAACGAATACACACGTACCCTTCCACAGCGTAAAAGTTACGGAAATTCATCGGACAACGACTTCGTTGGGTCGGCACCGGTGAAGTGCAGGAGAAGTTAGCGTGGACTCTAGTCTTAACTGCATATTTCATTGCTCTAACCTTTTCACTTCGCTGGTCGAGCTCGGGCGTGTTTGCGGCATGCGGCGCTTTGTAATATTCCTTGTAATCGGAATACATGCAATGCACAAGAAAAAATATGTTTTTATGGTGAGCTCGCTGAAGAATTTTGCACAATAAATACAATCGAAGTGGCTTACAAGCGTGAAAAAACTTTTACGGGCGATGGGACGTGAAGTGCCAATATCTGCTTGTGAGCTAACAGCTGATCGTTTATCGTCGCTGTCACTCTCAGCGCGTTGACAACCAACTACGTCCAGCGAAAAATCTTCGACTTCAAGACGGTTTTTTTAACATCACTGCTGAAAGTAATCTGAGGAATTATCCGCCAAACGACTTCGATAGCACCAACAACGCATCATTCACTACGCACAACATTTACACGGCGTCACACACCACGTTTACCTGAAGGTGCGGAAATAATTTTGCTCCCATACCCGGCAAGAAAGGAACCGCTTGCATAGTGCTGTCAACTACCAACGAATGTATGAAAGAAGCGGAGCAGTGTAGGCTAAGCTTTAGAAACGCCATTTGTGAGCCTGCGCTACTTTCCGCGTACAATGAATGTTTTGAATGTTATGAGATTCTTGCACTACTAAATCACTGACCCTTGCTAACGCACGTAAAACACGTTGAGTTTTAACTGTAATGGTCCGACGATAACATCTATCTATCCAAAGTGGCTGCAGAAAATCTCGCAAACCTGATATGTGTACTCTAAGGGATATATTCGAAAGCGTGAGTTGCGACGTATTTCATAAAAAACTGCGTGTCTTGCGAGGACAAAACGGATTTATCGTGTCACGGACGGTCTGGTATAGTATCTGGTTTGTATGGTTTGTGTTCATTTTTTTGCTAACGCGTCAACACTGCGGTTAGCATCGCCGAACAAGGGAGCATTAGGAGCGTCTGCCTAGTGATCATCTTTGAGAAGACGCTCCTAAATTACACTAGGTGGCGCGACAGTCTATGAACATTGCGAATACCACCTCTTTTCACCTTCTCGGGTTCACGCGAAGCCAGGGACAGGGATGGCGCATGTGCAGATGGGGGGGGGGTCGATGGTCGACGAGGGATGGACAAAGTTCCGAGCAAAAGCTGCGTCGCATCTAAAAGTATTGTATAGCTACCACTGTTGACGTCAAAGTAGGATGGTAGTTTGAATTCCAGCTACCATTCGGTTTGCTTTTCTGTACGAAGCATTTTAGGGGGCCGGGCTGTCACACGATGTATAAGCGGTAGTGTGCTTTCGTCGTCACTACGCGTAGCGCTCCATGCGTAGCATATATTCAGCATGCGCTCGCACGGGGAAGTCTCTTTTTTTTTGTTCTTTGAGTACCTTGATGCTGATCACTTATGAGCAGCTACAAAAGAACAACAAGTGTCGTTTGCCTAACACAGGCGAAATGGCGTATAAAAAACAAACAAAGAGCAACTTCGAAAATAATAGCAGATAGAAAGGAAATCAACTAGGAAGATGCATAGAAAGAACTAGAAAGGGCAAGAAATAAGAACGGGAGAAAGAAAGAAATAACGAAAATTGAGAGAACGCTGGTGGTGGAAGCGGACAAGGTGTCTTCGGAAGCGGTCAGCGCTACTGGGAATCAAGTGGGCAGAACCGGGAACAACGCCCCCTGAAATACGTCACAGCTCTGCTATAAAACCACCGCTCCAGCGAGGATCAGCCGTCATTTCACGGGCAGTCCAGGCAGCAAGAGAGCCGTAGCATTTACAAGAACGCAGCGCCCGTAAGAGAACGCTGGTGGTGGAAACGCTGGTGGTGGCAGCGAGGATCAGCCGTCATTTCACGGGCAGTCCAGGCAGCAAGAGAGCCGTAGCATTTACAAGAACGCAGCGCCCGTAAGAGAACGCTGGTGGTGGAAGCGGGCAAGGTGTCTTCGGAAGCGGTCAGCGCTACTAGGAATCAAGTGGGCAGAACCGGGAACAACGCCCCCTGAAATACGTCACAGCTCTGCTATAAAACCACCGCTCCAGCGAGGGTCAGCCGTCATTTCACGGGCAGTCCAGGCAGCAACGAGGCTGAACGACAGCTAAAAATTTACCTTGCTTTACGCAGGTACGTGAACGACTTGTACTTTGGCTTCTTAGTTCCTGGACTGCTCAGTGAATGACGGGTATTATGGGTGATAAGCCGCCCACTACTGTGAAGGAACTAGTTAAGGCCTTGTCAGATTTTTCTGCTAGAATTGATACCAAACATGATGAGCTAAAGAAAGACATCACAAAGGTTATTGAAAGCGAACTACAAACTCTTAGACAGTCAATCAACTTCATGAATGAGCAATTTGAGCAATTCAGGGTGGAACTTGGCGAAACAAAGAAAGAACTTGCTGCGGTGCGAGCAGAAAACCACGCGATTAAAAGCGAAAACAGTCGCCTCGTCAAGAATATTAAGGAAATAAAACAGGAACTCACTGCTCAGCAACAATATAGTAGACAGAATAACCTAGAAATAAAGGGAGTTCCTGTGATGGAGGGGGAAAACTTGGTCTCCACAATGCAACAGCTTGCCAGCTACCTGAAAGTTGAAATCAAAGAAACAGATATAGACGTCGTGCACCGAGTGCCATCAAGGAACGCGTCAACACCTAACATCATAGTTAGGTTTCTTTCGAGAGCTGTGAAAGATAATGTTCTGAAGACTGCTAAGAAGCAACGACTTAACACGACAGCTTTAGGTTTTCAGGGCATCGCATCTCCAGTGTACATAAATGAGCACTTGTGTCCGGCAAACAAGGAATTGCTAACAGCCGCTCTAAAGACAAAGCGGGAAAAAAAGTGGAAGTACACCTGGGTAACTGGTGGAAAGATTTTGATGCGGAAGGCGGATAATTCACGTGTGCTTCACGTCACATGTGCTGAGGATCTTTCCAAAGTTGTTTGAGGATTGCCTGCTTGTTTCTGTAACCTGGAGTTTCCTATACTTTTAAATGGCGTTTTCTTTTTCTGAGGTTGAAAACATATGGCTGCAGCAGGATCATTTCGCAGTATTACATTGTAATATTCGCAGCATAAAAAAGAACTTCGATCATCTGCTTTCGTACTTATCACAGCACTCGTTTAAATATGATGTCATCGCTATAACTGAAACTTGGCTTCGAGAAAGCGAATCAGTTCATTTACCCGGCTACGTCATGCTTTCGCAACCTAGAAACAGTGCTACACGAGGAGGGGGTGTGGCGCTATTTATCAAAGACTGCTTTAGTTTCGTTCACCTTAGCAATAGCTCATGCTGCAGTTCATCGGCAGAGACTCTTTTTATTCATCTTCAGAATGGTGTCATCATCGGTGTAATATATCGTCCACCAATTTCCAGTGTGGCTGACTTCATTACTGTGATGGAAAGTACCATGATACCCATTGTGGCCTCTAAAGCACCTATTATTGTCTGCGGTGATATTAACATAGACGTGTCTGGAGATACATGTGATGATTACGTGTTTTTGCTACAATCAGTTAATCTGAGAAATGTTATTTCATCACCCACTCGCATAACAGACCACTCGGAGTCGATTATTGATCACGTGTTGTGTAACGCTGACCTGGATGTATCGGCAGGCGTATACGCTGTTGCTATTGCGGATCACAATCCCACCTTTCTATTTTTACCCCAGAAATACATTTGTGCTCCTGCCATACCTGCCATTAAACGAACAACACGTGTCGACTATAATTCCGTGCAAAAACTACTACAAGGAACGAATTTTGATGCCCTCTATGATGAAGACGTGGACGTCGAGTGTGATAACATTGTAAAATGCATTATGGATGTCATTGAACGATCAACGCGTAGCTGTTCGCGCCGAAATTATGACCATGCCATATGTCCATGGATGAATAGAAATATACTTGAGGTTTTGAAGCTGAAAGATTTTTACTACGACAAATGGAAAAATAACAGGAGCAATGAATACTACCATCAAAATTTTAAGCTTTACAGAAACAAGTCAGTAGCAATGATAAGAAAATCCAAGAAGTGCTACTATACCAACCTAGTGAAAAAAAATGATGGTAACACGAAGAAAATATGGCAGATTGTTAAAGACGTCACTGGCATGGGTAGCAAAGAACGCATTACACCTGATAATCCAACTCGTGAGGTGGCCGACAACTTTAACGATTACTTTACTAATATTGGTCTCAGCCTTGCGAGGAAGTTCCCTACTCATATGCAGAATTTAAATGCACCCTGTACTGTTACCAATAATTTTGATTTATGTGATGTAACTGAGGATGACATCCGACAAGTAATTAATAAGTTACCAGGGAACAAGGCAGCTGGCCATGACGCCATATCAAGGATTTTAAAGGAGAATATTGATGTATTGTGTGGTCCCTTATGCCATATATTTAATCATGCATTTTCCTCTAAAACTTATCCTAGTATACTTAAGACCGCCAAAGTAATACCAGTGTACAAATCTGGTGATCGGAATCTTCCGGACAGCTACAGACCAATATCTGTTCTGAGTAGTATTAACACTACGCTTGAAAAACTAATTTCGTCGCAATTAAGGCGCTTCCTGGGTGAACAGAATGTACTTTGTCCCCAGCAACACGGCTTTGTTGCAAACAGGTCCACTTCAACTGCTGTTTCGATGCTTACGCAATATATTAATTCCGCGCTACATGAAAACAACATAGCAATAGCAGTATTTTTAGACATACGAAAGGCATTTGATGCTATTAGTCATTCCATTTTACTGGAAAAAATGCATTCTTATGGGATAAAAGGTAACTCGCTTGATTTTTTTTCTAGTTATCTATCGGCACGCAAACAAAAGGTAGTCATTGGTGACATCAAATCATCCTACGGTTATATTAAATGCGGGGTGCCACAGGGTTCAGTTTTGGGCCCTATATTGTTCTCTCTTTATATTAATGATGTCCCGCGATCCCTACAGAGGTCAAGGGCACTGATGTACGCGGACGACACTGTTTTAGTTTTCACAGGACACTCCTTAGCAGATTTACAAAATGACGCGATGACCGATTTATCGAACATTTCGGAATGGTTTGCCAGGAATCAGCTGACTGTTAACTGTACTAAAACAAAGTATATGGTGTTTCACTCTCGTAGGAAACATATTGACGCTGAATATCTTAATTTAACAATAAACAACACTCCTATTCAACAAGTTCCTTGTTTTAAATATTTAGGCGTCACTTTTGATGAACACTTACACTGGCATGAGCAAGTACAAAGTGTGTGCGCAAAGCTAGCCTATGGCTGCTATTCTCTAATAAAAGCTCGCCAATATTTTCCACAAGCTATACTCCGCACACTCTACTTTTCATTGTGTCATTGTCACATAGGTTACTGTCTGGAATCGTGGGGTGTGACGTACAACAGTTATCTAAAAACTCTTGAACGACTTCAAAAGCGTACACTGAAAATCATAAGCCAAGGTGAATCAGTAAGTAATGTTTTCCAATCACAACGCATTCTCTCGGTTCCTATGTTGCGTGACTACAAAATTGCTGTTTCAGTAAATAACATAATTAATAGAAATTCACCTTTGCCTGCTGATCTTTTTTCAATTCCTAAACGCAATACGCGACATGCTTCGAATGGTAATTTCAATCTGCCCAAATGTTTTAATGTTTACGGAGAAAGACTGATACAGTTTAGTGGAACAAAAATATGGAACACGGTCCCCCTAGAGATTAAAACGGCACGTAATTTCAGCATGGCATGTAAATCATTTTTTCTGTGGAGTCAAGACATGTAGGCATGTGTGTGTGCTTCGATTTTCATTGTATTTTTTTAATAAGTGCCTATGTATAGAAACTAGCTGCAAGCTAATAAGTATGCATATCTGCAAGAAAAAATGTATTACTGTGTTATCTGTATCACATGATTGTTTTTTTTATGTTGTTACCTCAGAGCTGACCTGAACACTTTTTTCTGTTGCACATTGTATTGGACCGTCCACTAGCCACTTTAGGCTATCGGTCCAAATAATCCCTGTAATTGCATATATCTATTTATGAAAATAAAGCTTCATTGATTGATTGATTGATTGATTGACAGCGGTGAAAGACAGAGAGAGAACGGAACGAAAAAAAAGTACTTAGAAAGAAACAACGCTGTCCACTTCCGCACTTCTTCCGGGCAAGGCACCCATACTGTGAAGCTGCCTTGTCTCTTTCTTTTCGAATTCTAATTACCGCGCAGCCACCATAGAGACTGTAGGAAACAATTCATATGCTGTGGTTCATTCTCATAAACAACTCGCACACTCAGAGAAGAGCTGTAAATGGAGAGGCTCAGTCTTCCAATCACTTGATATGAACTGAGCTCAGGCGGCGAGTTCCCGGTTCGAGTGTTTGGCCCTGCGCATGACATGCCGCCAGAGAATCGAAGACGTATGGGTACGCCTCGCGGACAAGTGCGCGAAAGGACCACTCGAGAGACAACACCATTAACTGGTGATAACGCAATGCGTGTGTGTGGCTGTGTAGAACATCGAGCACCTTATCTGCATATGCACCGTTGCGCAGCGAGCGAACGAGCGAGCGATTGAGTGTCATCGGAGTTCGCACTGGCAATTCATCACGCTTATAGTTTGCAAGTGACGGTGAGAGAAGTTTGCGCTAGGGAACTCCCTTGTGCGTAATTCACCAGATTGTAATTTGTATGTACGATGGAGGCCGTTGACGGAAGCTGGGAGAAAACATATTGCAAAACCTTTATGGTGGCGGGAGGGGGGAGTCATTAACTCTTACGCTGCTTTGGAACGAAGTTACTTTCGTTTCTTAAAGAAGATGTGCATATGAGGCGCTAATAGGGTGTAGAGTAGAAATATCTGTTTATAATTACGATCACTTCCTTACCCTGGAGGTTCGCCGAGACACAACGCTTCAGGTGGGCAGTAGTACATAGTTAACGGCGCTTGGACACTTGATGGCACGCATGCGTAGGGGTTAATAATTCACGTTTTGAGCGTTATTTCACAATCGTTTCTTATATTCAGCGAGTGTTTAGAAAATAAGTTCTTTTACGAAATAAGTGCGCCTTATAAAACTAGACTCCCCTATTTTATAGCTATTCAAGGTTGTCCTAGCAACGAGTATTTGTTACCGTTCAGTGCATTGTGCCTACACGAGTACCTCTTCAAGTTGATCTAGCACCTGAGCTTTCATACGAGGCAAATATAGCGATAGATATACTGCGTACTTTTTGTAAAGTGACACCTTGTAAGCGCAACCGAGAGTTTCCGGGCTAGAATGATGTCGTACTGCGTATGTCGTTAATAAGAGACTGTTATCGTAGTGGTTTGCAAAGCGCCGCGTTCAAAATATTGTGTTGTCTCTGTAAAAGAGCCTCCCTGGTCTGCTGATTTTCTGTTTGACGGAGAATAATGTCTCCACTATAGGTGAGAGTGTTTCGTAATTATCCTATTCGAGAGGGTGTTCTCTAACTCTTAATGTTTTCACGTGTTTTTTTTAATTTTTCTAATAGCAACTATATTGCCACGTTCCATTTCCCAGGTTTTCGTTATCGTCCCAAAACACCACACGATTCTCAGCTCAAACCGCGCTTGCAGTTTTCGAGAAGGTTCCGGACTGTAGCAGATCATTTCGATAAGATCACGCCCACTGTGCAAACGGTACAGATTGTTCTGGAACCTACGCCACCGCCAGCGATAACGCTAGAACATTCGACGGCAAGAGTATAAATGCCGACGCGCTTCGCCGCTTGTCAGTTGTTGAACGAAGGCCGACGGTCCGTTCGCCGCTATCAGTCCGAGACTGCTATCTGTGCAAGACTGCAGCTGTAATTGGACTTTCTGTTTACTGGGCACAGGTTCGCCCAAATAAACAGTTAAATCCCAGCACGAAGTCTCCTGTCTTTGGCCACGTCACGACCCCGTGACATCTGGTGGAGGTGCTGCTTCGTTCATGTACCGGACGCCCCCGTCAAGCCGTGAACCCAGCCCACGTCGCGGAGAAGACACCGACGCCAACCAAGAGCGGTGAAGAAGCCGCCGACAGCAAGGTCTCCCACCGGAGTACGGGCTTCTACAAGACAAGGCGCGGAAAGCCAAAGCCATGACCTCTACTGCAGCGACTATGACAACCGGAGCGTCCCAGCCCGCGATCGTCATTCATCAACCCAAAGAACCACCAACATTTCATGGGTCATCGTTTGAAGACCCGGAAACCTGGCTAGAAACATACGACCGTGTAGCTGCCCTCAACCACTGGGACAACGAAGAAAAGCTCCGTCGTGTGTACTTCTACCTGAAAGACACCGCAAGGACCTGGCTAGAGAATCGGGAGTCCACGCTCCGAACGTGGGCTGTCTTCTGCGGCGCATTTCTGCAAACGTTCGCGAGCGTCGCTCGCAAAGAGAGGACCGCTGCTCTACTAGACACCCGGGTTCAGCTACCAAATGAAAAGGTTGGAATTTTTACAGAGGAGATTACCCGCCTATTTCGTCACGCTGACCCAGACATGCCTGAGGAGAAGAAAGTTCGTTTTCTCATGCGAGGGGTCAAACAGGAGCTCTTCGCGGGACTAATGAGGAATCCACCGAACACCGTCCAAGCATTTGTATCCGAGGCGACCACCATCTAAAAAACCCTGGACATGCGCACCAGACAATATAATTGTCGCCTGACTCCAGAATGCGCTGCTGCTCAAGCCAGTGACTCCGACAACCTGCGTGAAATGATCCAAGCGATTGTGCGGGAAGAGCTGCGCAAACTGTTGCCTTCGGCGCAACCTCAAGTGGATTCGATCGCCGACATTGTGCGAGAAGTTCGGCAATCGCTTCGAATTCACCAAACACCGCTGCCCGAGCCAGAAACTATGAGCTACGCCGCTGCAGTGCGCCACAACGTCCCTCCCCGTCCACGCCGAAACGCCACCCCGTCGCACTTCCGTCGCCAGACACCACCGCCGCCACCACCCCCACCGACGACCTACCGTTCGCCAGCGGGCCAGCGCAGTGCGCCGAGGAAAACCGACGTTTGGCGCACCCCTGACCACCGCCCACTGTGCTACCACTGCGGCGAGGCCAGGCACACTTACCGCCGTTGACAGTACCGACAGATGGGACTGCGTGGCTTCGCCGTCGATGCACCACGTCCGCAGCCAGGGGAACGGCCACGTGACATCACCGACTACCTGACAGGAACTCAATGGACACCACGAAGTCTTTCCCGTTCGCCGTCGCCCAGCCGCCGCATGTCACCGCACCCCCGGCAGTACTCCGGCCCAACGCGGGGCCGGTCTTCTAGCCCGTATCCGGGAAACTAAGGGCAGCAACAGGTGGAGGTGCGGTTGCTGTGCGACGAACTACCGAAGATCCTCCGACGACGACGACGCCGCGACGGAGCTTTCCGAACACAACATCAACCAGGCAAAGCCCTGACGGCGAAAGCTCACTTACCGAAGGTGGCCTGACGACGCAACATGGAAGCAGCGGAACAAGCCGACGCAGCCGTGACCCGACGCCACGCCCTAACTGTAATGCGAGACGGCGAACTAGCGACCTCGACGTTCTTATCGACGGCCACAGTGTGACCGCTCTCGTCGATACTGGAGCTGACTATTCTGTCATCAGTGGGTCATTCGCCGCGAAGTTAAAGAAAGTTAGGACAGCTTGGAAAGGCCCAGAGATCCGCACAGCTGGAGGTCATCTCGTAACGCCTGCAGGAATCTGCACAGCGAGAGTCACCATTAACGGCCGTATTTATCCTACTGACTTCCTAGTCCTACAGCGTTGCTCGAGAGATGTCCTCCTTGGCATGGACTTCTTATGCCTCCATGGTGCTGTCATCAACCTAAAAACAAAGTCGATAACGTTATCCACAGAAGAAGCACTACCGCCGCACACGCCGTCAGGACACCATGCCTTGAATGTGCTGGAAGAACAAGTTACCATTCCGTCTCGCTAAAGCGTCATTATTTCTGTCGGCGCTCCTAAATCACCTGACTTGGAAGGCGTCGTTGAAGGCAGTCAGCATCTGTTGGTCACCCAAAATATTTGCGTCACAAGAGGAATTGCAGAGCTGTGGGGAGGCAAAGCAACGGTTATGCTCACGAATTTCAGCAATGAGTACAAACATGTGAACAAAGGAACAACGATCGCATACATCGAAGAAATTGTCGAAGCCACCAGTGCTTTCGCCCTCGCCGATTCTGCGGAACCTGCTCAGAGGAACCAAGCCCCTCCCATAGCTTTCGACGTCAATCCCAGACTTCCGAACGATACGCAAGAACAGCTCAAGGCCCCGCTCCTCCAATACGAAGACTGCTTTTCGTCGTCATCGAAAATTCGGCAGACCCCAATCACGAAACATCGCATCCTAACCGAACAAAATGCCAGACCACTCCGTCAGAGTCCGTACAGGGTTTCGACGCGAGAACGTGAGGCCATGAAGAGACAAGTTGATGAAATGCTGCGGGATGACATTATCCAGCCGTCCAAGAGCCCATGGGCATCCCCCGTGGTGTTAGTGAAGAAAAAGGACGGGACCCTACGTTTCTGCGTCGGTTATCGCCGCCTGAACAAAATAACAAGAAAGGACGTGTATCCTCTCCCACGAATAGACGACGCACTTGATCGGCTTCATAACGCCAAGTACTTTTCGTCAATGTACCTCAAGACTGGCTATTGGCAAATCGAAGTCGACGAAGGAGACCGAGAGAAGACGGCGTTAATAACACCGGACGGCCTCTTCGAGTTTAAGGTGATGCCCTTCGGCCTTTGCTCAGCGCCTGCAACTTTTCAACGCGTTATGAATACAGTACTGGCAGGATTGAAGTGGCAGACTTGCCTTGTGTACTTGGACGACGTCGTCATGTTTTCCTCGAGTTTCGACGAGCATCTTCGGCGCCCTGAAGCTGTACTTCAAGCCATCAAGACGTCCGGACTCACACTGAAGTTAGAAAAGTGCAGATTTGCGTATGAGGAGCTCTTGTTTCTGGGGCACGTTATCAGCAAGTCTGGAATTCGTCCCGATCCACGGAAAACAGCCGCCGTCGCTGACTTCCCGCCGCACACTGACAAGAAGGCCGTGCGCCGATTTCTGGGCCTGTGCGCCTATTATAGGCGGTTCGTGAAAAACTTCCCCGCATCGCCGATCCTCTCACTAACCTTACCAAGGCCGACGTGGAATTCAAGTGGGAAACGCCACAGGAACACGCTTTCGAGGAGCTTAAACATCGCCTCCAGACGCCTCCGTTACTTGCCCATTTCGACGAATTCGCCGAGACAGAAATACATACTGACGCAAGCAGCGTAGGTCTTGGCGCCGTTCTTGTGCAGAGGGCTGACGGACTTGAAAGGGTTATTAGTTACGCCAGCCGATCGCTATCCGAAGCAGAAGCAAATTATTCCACAACAGAAAAGGAGTGCCTCGCCATCATCTGGGCTACGTCGAAATTTCGCCCCTACCTCTACGGCAGGCCCTTCAAAGTTGTGAGTGACCACCACGCCTTGTGTTGGCTAGCCACCTTGAAGGACCCTTCCGGTCGCCTTGCATGATGGAGCCTGAGACTTCAAGAATATGACATTACTGTCATTTACAAGTCTGGCAAAAAACACTCCGACGCCGACTGTCCCTCTCGAGCGCCTGTCGACCAACCGCTACCAGACGACCCGGATGACGACTACTTCTTGGGAACGATAACTACAGACGACTTCGCTGAACGACAGCGGGGCGACCCGGAACTTAAGGCCCTAATAGAATACCTCAAAGGCAGGACTGCCGAAGTCCCGAAGGTATTCAAGCGCTCACTTGCGTCGTTATTCCTACGAAACAGTCTTCTACAAAAGAAAAACTTTTCACCGCTTCGAGCTAAGTACCTCCTTGTGGTGCCTTCAGCTCTGCGACCAGAACTCCTGCAGGCCCTGCACGACAATCCGACGGCAGGGCTCCTCAGTTTTTCTCGCACGCTCGCGAGGATACAAGAAAAGTACTACTAGCCACGTCTTACCACCGACGTCACTCGTTATGTGAGAACATGCCGGGACTGTCAGCGACGCAAGACACCGCCGACAAGGCCAGCGGGACTTCTGCAGCCAATTGATCCACCTTGCCGACCTTTCCAGCAGATTGGTATAGACCTACTAGGGCCGTTCCCGACGTCGGCTTTCGGAAACAAGTGGATCGTGGTAGCTACCGACTACCTCACCCGCTGCGCCGAGACAAAAGCCCTGCCAAGAGGCAGTGCATCTGAGCTAGCTAAGTTCTTCGTCGAAAATATCGTCCTACGTCACGGTGCCCCGGAGGTCCTTATCACCGACAGAGGAACGGCATTCACTGCCGACTTAACTCAAGCGATCTTCGCATACAGCCAAACAAACCACCGCCGGACGACAGCGTACCACCCACAGACCAACGGCCTCACCGAGCGGCTTAACAAGACGATCGCCGACATGCTGTCAATGTACGTCAATGTCGAACACAAGACGTGGGACGCCATTCTTCCGTATGTGACCTTCGCATACAACACGGCGGTGCAGGACACGACGCAGATATCTCCATACAAATTGGTCTACGGAAGGAGCCCGGCAACGACGCTCGATGCCATGTTACCCAACGTCACCGACGAAGAAAGCCTCGATGTGAGCGAGTACCTTCAACGTGCCGAAGAAGCCCGACCACTTGCGCGTCTCCGTATCAAGAGTCAACAGACGACAGACAGCCACCGTTACAACCTTCTGTGACGCTTCGTGGAATACCAGCCCGGTGAACGTGTTTGGGTGTGGACGCCGATACACCGACGTGGTCTAAGTGAAAAGCTTCTGCGACGGTACTTCGGACCATACAGGGTGGTTCAACGTCTCGGCCCACTTGATTACGAGGTTGTCCCCGACGGCATCACGAACTCTCAACGACACCGATCGCGATCTGAAGTCGTACATGTCGCGTGCCTCAAGCCGTTTCATGCACGTTAACAAACTGAAACAGTGTTTTTTTGTATTATTGTTTCATCGTAATTTATTCATTGTACTTTCTTGCATTATTATTGTACCTTCATCTTTAGTTAAAGCATCGGGACGATGCCTTTTTTTCAGAGGGGGGCAATGCCACGTTCCATTTCCGAGGTTTTCGTTATCGTCCCAAAACACCACACGATTCTCAGCGCAAATCGCGCCTGCAGTTTTCGACAAGGTTCCGGACTGTAGTAGATCATTTCGATAAGATCATGCCCACTGTGCGAACGGTACAGATTGTTCTGGAACCTACGCCACCGCCAGTGATAACGCTAGAACATTCGACGGCAAGAGTATAAATGCCGACGCGCTTCGCCGCTTGTCAGTTGTTGAACGAAGGCTGACGCTCCGTTCGCCGCTATCAGTCCGAGACTGCTATCTGTGCAAGACTGCCGCTGTAATTGGACTTTCCGTTTACTGGGCACAGGTTCGCCCAAATAAACAGTTAAATCCCAACACGAAGTCTCCTGTCTTCGGCCACGTCACGACCCCGTGACAATATGAATACTCGAGGAGCAATTTTTTTTGCCGTTGCCCTCTTGTTTGTATAGTCCCCACACGGGCGCGGCCAAACCACTGATGAGACCCTTGCATGGTTCTGTCGGCGGAAGGAGCATAAAAGTACGCCGATGAGGAGGAGGCGTCGCTTGGGCACCGACAGTGCACAATCGTCAAAACGGCACGCTCGCTCTCGACTGAGATTAGTAGATGGCTCCTGCGGTTATGCGCGGTGTACATTTACCGCTAATATCGCGTTGATCTGATAGAAACCACTAAAAACCATTCCTCTTTATGGAACGGCCGTATTCCGGGCCAGCGTTTTTTTTTAATGTTACGCAAGATGTGAACTTAGAGTGCCCCTAGACTACTTTTGAAAATACGAAGAATAAGCGCGTTATTTTCTCCAAGCATGTAACTTAGAAGCTCGGCACTTTGGGCTAGTTGGTATGACATGACGATAGTTATAGCGCGAGAACAGAACGACGACAAAGAGGCAACAAGGACACGAGCGCTAACTTCCAACTGAGTTTGTTGCGCAGAGTGCGAAAACGTATAGAGGAGACAGTAAACCATGTGACAAAAACCATGTGGCACAAACAGCCATGCAAGAGTAAGAAAAAAAAAACATGGATTGCTGTCTCCTCTATGTGTTTTCA
This sequence comes from Rhipicephalus annulatus, assembly GCA_013436015.1. NCBI lineage: Eukaryota > Metazoa > Arthropoda > Arachnida > Ixodida > Ixodidae > Rhipicephalus > Rhipicephalus annulatus. The sequence continues at coordinate 1,322,347 of WOVY01009308.1, read as the reverse complement.
CGCTCTGCGCAATAAACTCAATCGGAACTTAGCGCTCGTGTCCTTGTTGCCTCTTTGTCGTCGTTCTGTTCTCGCGCTATAACTATCGTCATCTCTCGAGGCGTCCGCCGTCTCTGTGGCACAATTCAAAACGCCAGTTGTTGGTTCACGTGACGCCAGGATAAAATAAGCTTTTTGATTGGATGTCATACGAGCGATGTGCGCTGGGAATTGTGGCTTACACCCTGTTTTACCATACAGCCCGTTATGCCCTGTCTGTGATGAACACTGCGCGATGAAGTGATATCCTTTTGTTTTCTGCGTTTTCGATTGCGCAAGCGGACGCGCCAGCATGTAGTGAAAACAGTTCTCAATTTATACTGGCTGAACGGTTAGTCTGATATTCCACGTGCTTTATCAAGCTATAAGGGATGAGGAATACAAGACACTTGTAAGAAGGATGGCGAAGCTAAGAAAGAAACTGCGGTCTTGCCTTTCAACTCAGTGTAGTTTTGGTGTCCTTTAAGCATGTTATCTTGCTGTCATAAAATTATACCACGTTCCGATTTTTTGCTATCGCATTCATTACTTTGTTCTTGTTGGGGAAATGTGAGTTTTTTGTTTGTTCTTTTCAGTGCAAGTGCATTATGCGGCTCACTGTGCGAAGCCTGTATAAGCAGAAAAAGTGACACGACACACATATTGTGCTCACTCCATTTCAGAAAACAAAAACTAATGTGGCATATATTACATTCTCGTAACTCAAGGAGGTAAAAGCCTCACAGCACTCATTCAAGTCAAATGAACCACAACAAGGAAAACTGCTAGCGTAACTTCCATTGAAAACCATGGACCCAGTAGTCGGTGGCTTGTTGCCACCGTCGCAATCTACGAGAGGACAAGATAACTAACAGCAAACGAAAAATAAAACAAAATGAAATATCACGTCACAACCGGAAGCGGTAGTGACCTGGCACATTTGCCCTAGATAACACGAAGTCAAAAGTTTTCGTAATTGCTGACCTTTTACGTGCCATTATTATTACGCGATTTATTGCGTCTTGCGCCTGGCTAACTGCATGTGGCAGAAAAAAAGGGAAAAAAAGTACAGCATATCCACGGGTTGAATTATGACGAGTGGGCGAAACTCCGGAGACAATCATCGGTAAAACCGTGAATCTTCTATTTGTAATTTGCCCAGTCCATCGTGATATCAATACATCATGAGGAACACATTTTGTGTATATATAAAAATCAACAAGGCTGCGGAACGTTGATCGCGCGAACACAGCCTTGCGCCATCTACGCTCTGAAGCCTTGTCCTTCCGATGACTCCGAGCGTGTAGGCACTGCGCCGGGTGGGCCAAGAGGCAGACGAAAATTGGGTGCTTTCTTCGTCCTTCTAGAATCACTCAACAACCCTGAGCACGCGCCAGCACCAAGCGAATTTTATTTCAACGCTCCCCCTAGCATACGTCGCCGAACTAATGCCTTCCACCAATGATACGCGCCGTACATGGGACATCATCCTTATTATAACATCTCGCATCTTTCATCATCAACTACAAGTACCACGATGTAGTTTTAGACTTATCAACTACAATCCTCATCAACTACAAGTATCGCCGTCTAGTTTAAATTTTATCGAATACAAGCATCATCAGCAAGTACCGCCATCAGTGGCACATACTCGCTCTAGAACTGGTATGTGCCACCGGTGGCTACGTACATTACCAACAACAAACCCCATGGGGTGTACAGACCCACGCCCTAAGGAGCTTCGCTCCTAAAAAACAAAGATTGAGGAAGCAAGGTAGTTTTATTAGCCAAATGACCTACTTATATATGCACAAGAAACTTCGCAGAAGCAATTGTGAGACAACTGTTCACGAGCACAATAGCATAATAGTTCGAAAACTCAGGTTGCCCAATTGTTACTGCAGCGAGACAGCAACTTTTAAAATATAGCTTTTGCAGCCATAGAGCACCGGGTCTCGTTGTTCAGCGTGTCGCGTTTGCCATCACAAAAGGCATGGGCACGCTGGCCGTGCGTCAGTGAAAGTAGTGGGCAGCCAAGGCAGCCGCTATCTGCACGTTCTGGGAGCTAGTTGAGCTCCGAAATGTCACAGCAGTAAACAGCACATAAAAAGTAAGTAAAATACTGAAGGTAGCGCACGAAACCACCGTGGAAAACTGAGCAGTGCCTCGTTGACCTGGCGTTGACCAAAGAACACGCCGAACTATACACAAGCTCTGATAGCTAATAGACTGGATACGTCCCCTCCCCTTTCCAATTTATGGCACTCGACAAAAAGTGAGGCAATCAGCCATTTAGCTAACTGTGAGATCCACCGCAAAGTGATTTATTGTTAACTTTGACATATATAAAATTACGAGTATCTGAAGAAAACATCTTATTGTGTTTTTAGTTTTGGTTGTTTGTCCCCTTTGCACCTGGTCACGCTTCAGTCGTCGGTGGGCGGCGGGCTTTGACGCATGTGGCAAAGGCTTCCCCCCCTTTCCGTTCTAAGTTTCGCAACCCATGGAAATTTCCGTCCGCTACTTGAGAGTTTAGGCTTCATAATATTACGTCTCCCTACATAACTTACTGTATGCAGTGAAAAAAAATTATAAGGTCTTTTTTAAAGCAGTGACACGCACTAACGAAGGTCTATGTGGGAGTTTGAACCCTGAATGGGCCGGGTGAGCCCGAAAGCTCGGATCCGGCCCAAAATCTCGGGCCCGGCACAGCACGCGTAAGGCATTGTTGCATCGGGCCCGGGCCTGAGTGAGGCCCGTATTCGGCCCGAGTGTAGTATACAGGGTGTTTCAAGAAATGTCTTTATTATTATTAAAAATATTGAAGAAATGTGGCATATGCGTGCTACCTGCACGCCGTTCGCTTTACTCTGGCAGACAACATCTTCAGATGTGTACAAGCATTCAATATGACTGGAATTGAAGAAACTCAAACAATTAGGAATTATTTAATTCGCTCATTTTATAGTTCCACTGTACACACGTATAATTCTTTTGATTGCTATAGTTACTACCGTATTTATTGTTTCTACACATCTTAATATGTTTTCTGGCAGTGTAAAGCGAACAGCGCAGGTGGCGCGCAGATATCTCCTTTCTGTAATTTCTAAAGAATTTTAGACATCTTTTTTATACAACCTCGCATATCAAAAAAACAGTGTGTCAGCGCTGTTTGGTTTTGCTTTTTTGTAGGCTTTAACGCCCCCAAGCGACCATGGTTATGCGAGATGATTTAGCTAAAAGTTTCAGCTAACCTCAATCACCTGTAGTGCATTAGGATGCACTGAAAACAGAAAGTACAAGACGTCGAGCATTTTGCTCCGTCAATATGATAGACGTAATTTACGAAAACTCGTAATATGTTTCCGCTCTTTCATTCTGTAAAAGACGCTCTTGCATATCGTAAGAAAAGGTTTTTTGATACTGTGCGAAGAGTACACTGCTAACACTAAAGAGTGTACATAGGATGTGTGCGCTTTTATCTAGAAAACAAAATTAAGTATGCGGATACGCTCGCATGCTCGCCTTGCCCTTCTCTGTCTTCGTGCTCTGTAGACTGATCAACGCGACTCTTAAGTCGTGAATATTGGTGGAGCAGTTTTTGGTGCACTTTTATTGCGGGATCTGGAGTGACTCTTATTACAGGCGCACCAATCGATGAAAATGTGACTTATTTTCGTGCAATCAAGCTAGTTGGAAACTTTAGCACTTAGCAATAAGCCAAAAATGTTTGGTATCAACTTGAATGCACACGAAAAGCCGCGCCTTAACAACGTGGATTGGTTTCGCTACCTCCAATCTCTTCCCGACAGCCCTGTGGCAAAGGCTATTCTAGGCCTACTCACAACAGACGACAGTTATGAGGGCGCCGTTTCTCGACTGAAGGTCGCGTTCGGAGACCTGCATATGATTGAGCAGAGCACCTCGAAAATCTTCGCACTCTACGTCCCATCACTACTTCGGCGAATGCTATGGTGCAGCCTTTACGACTTTGTTTAGGTCAACATAAGAAGGCCTCGGCGGCTCAAAATCCTTCTACTCTGCCATGTTATGCGAAGTGCTAATGAAATTGCTTCCACTAGACGTAATGGTGGAATATCACCGACGATGGTGACTTGAAATGGCAAACGCGAACAAACCACCAATATTTGAGAAAGATCTTCATCAACTGCTCAAGCACCTGTGCATCGATATCAAGAGCAGAGAGCTCACTAGCTAACACTAATGAGTTACTTCTACTAGGGAACAGCAGACGTTCGACAGCCGTGAGAATCAGCCGACAGCATCAGCTGAAGTCCTTTATGACAGTGCCGGTACGAAGGAGGACGCAAGCTTGCCTTTTCTGCCAGAAGTCACACTCAACGCTGGACTGCGACGCATCGCTTCCTGACTCGGAGAAAAATGGTCTTCTGTCGACGTCTGGCTGCTGCTTTAGATGTGCCACAAAATTACATCGGGCGAGAGACTGTAGATGCAAAGTGAGCTGTACACATTGTCAAGGAAGACACGGTTTTTCGATGTGTTCTGGAAAGGATCAAGCTATGACGCCACGAACACGCAACGAGCATTACTTCCATGCACGCTGTGTCAAATAGCAAGATTAGCAGTGATACAATACTATGGCAAACATTCAGAGGATGTATCAATAGCCCAAAGGGTTCCTATATACGAGGCATTCTAGATAACAGTTGCCAGCACTTTTTTGTTAAAGGATACCTTTCCAGAAAAATGAACCTAAAGGTTCCGGGAGAAATTGACATTACCGTCAACGTGTTTGGAACCAAACATGATGGTCGACGTACGCGTCGAACTCTAGTTCAAGTAACCTTGAAAAGCCAGTACCATGATGTTCAGCGTGTCATTGAAGCCATTAAATTAAGAGACACCTGTGAAGGCACTGTTGAGATACCTGAAAGTCATGAATACATGAAAGGTTTTCAGAATCGCGGTCGACGAGTGGATATGCACTTTGCTTTTTCCACATAGCACAGGAAAAAAGTCATTAGCTTATTGATTGGCTCTGACCGATTGTGGAAAGTGCTTGGAAGAGACGTCAGTTGGCATGACGACAACAAAGGTCTCCTTTCTATTGAAACAGGAGTGGGTTTGACATTCCAAAGACCGATAGGCGATGAAACCATTCGTCTACACACAAATGCAAACGTTTGTGTACTTTGGACGAATTTCTGCATGAACGTTGAACAGATGCAGGAACGTGCAGGCTCTGGACTGAGGAAGTTTTGGCACCTAGAAAGCTTAGGCACCACTGATGCAGATGTATTATCCTCTCACAATGTTATGGATTACAATGCTTTCATTAGAACCCCAGAGTTGCGCGATCAAAGATACAAAGTGTCCACGCCTTTGAAGGTTCTGCAAACTGACCTACACGATCACTGAGGGGTGAAATAATTTCGCTACACTTGGAAGAAAAACGCCGCGGACATAGTTTCCCGAGGCAAGTTACTAAAGTCACTTTCGGACAAGCACATTGGTGCCAAAGACCAGCTTTGCTGGCAAAAGACAAAAAATGGCTAAAACACTTGACCCCCCATCCGAGTGATGTTGAAGACGACGCGAAAGGAAACGCGGAAGTAGACGCCATTACTCAAAAACAACAATTCGGCCTTGAATCGGCAGTCCTTTAAGCAGAGCAAGAGCCACCCAACACGTCGACAATTGAAGATTCGCACACCATTCTCGCCGAGGAGACTTGCTGCCATTTCGAACAAAACTTCAAAAAGTCGAGCACAACAAAGCCAACAAACACCCGATCCTGCTTCCCAGTGACAATATCGTTACTGAACTCATCGTAAAGGGCTTGCACTGGAGGCTTCTTCACGCGGTAGTCGCAATAACCATCGCCAAACTCCGAGAGTGCTTCTGGGTGACGAGGCTTCCGGAGATACGGTGGCGCTACCTGCTGTTCATGTGAATGTGCCAAAATATTTGACATCGTTGGTGCAGATTTCATGTAACCACCAGTGTACCTGAGGAGTGAACTGCCCCAAAAATCCTACATCGCGCGCTTCAGTTGTGCAGACGTAGACATTATTCGTCTAGAGCTGGTCTTGCGTTCAACGGCAGATAATTTCTTGGAAAGTCATGTATTCCTTTCAGTCATATACTCTGTGTTTTGTATTTTGAACGGGCTCCTCGTGAACTTTGTGCTTGCATGTCACATAAAGGTAAACGACGGTAAAATATCTACGTGGCCTTAACAATTTTTTTTGTTTCTTAAAAGTGCAACTGCAGCAATTTGTGGGCTAGGCGTGTTAAAACAGTTATGGTAGCGTGAGCGAGAAGGAGAGAGGAACGAGAAATGACGCGTGGCATGTGAGGTTTGCTTCCAATCTGCGCCACAATAAAAAGCAGCATCGAGATGCTTTACTCTTTTTCTTCAGGCGTATCAGTCATGTAAACTCGGTTATCCAGTTATTTACGATAGAAAAAATTCGCATTTTAAAGCACCAACCAGGCAGAGGCACCACTCAAACAGCTTCGATATCACCAGCATTACTTATTACCGCTATGTCAGGTCTCCCTAAACAACTTGAGCAGGTTGAGGATCTGCAACATGCCATCTATGCCGACGACATCACGTTGTGGACGTTTCGGGGTTCCGACAATGCAATTCAATACCGCCTTCAACAAACGATAGAGGTCGCGTCAAGATATGCTCGACGGTGTGGCCTATTGTGCTCTGTACAAGTCTGAGTTCATTGTCTTTCGTGGCGGCAGCGAAAATACCACACCTCAGATCAATGTACTCGTCGAAAGAACACCTATCCCTTAGGTAGAGCGAGCACGCGTCCTTGGACTTTACGTTGAAGGAGATGGCAGGGCACGACACACCGTCTCCCTACTCTCGCGCCAGACAGAGCAGATTATCGCCATGTCCCGACGCGTATGTAATAGGTGCTCGGTACTTGGGGAGTGAGACATGCTACTGCTAGCGGACGCACGCATTACAAACCACTTCAGTTATCACGTTTCATTTGATCAGCTAATGCAAAGACAGCGTGAACGGGTGGACACCCTCATCCATAAGGCCATAAAGGTGTCGCGGCGTTCCACACTGTGTGCTTCAACGCAGTGCATTTTGTCACTAGGAGTGCACAATATCCTCGTTAAAGTACTCGAGGCCCAGTGGATTAGTCAGCGCTAACGCTTTCTTCTCACACCAATGGGTACACACATACTCTATCGCCTGGCGGTTACCTAGGCGACCCAACACACTTTGTGCCTCCCCGCGGAAACAAACTACATACTCGCCGTTTCGCAAACAGAATGTCAGCCTTTCCTAACAGGTTGGGACATTCCCAAAAGTTCTCTTTCTATTCTCTTACGTACGTCCGAAGTTGCTTCACAGAACAACCACATCATAAACCTGCTCTGAACTCCTGGTTCTGACCTAACTGTCTGGTAATAAACGACCTCATGTGGCCGCTCAAGAACTCACCCTTCGAGCAGACCCACGCACCGAGGCGGCCTACACAGAGCCAGGTTCCCCACTTTTCACATATCACGAAGTCACACAAGAATACATTCGCCAAAGATAGCAATTCCTACTTCCACCAGGCTCCTTCACGTGCGAGAAGACTGTCGCACGTCGCCAACTGCAGACCCGAACATTCGCGCACCTTATCTTTGTGTATAAAATATACCCGACTCGTTATACTGACGCCTGCCCAGGCTGTAGCGTGATCCCCACAACTTTCCACTTTATCGTAGACCACCACTTACTTCTCTTCTGTCCCCCTACTCCTTCTGTCCGCCCGTACCCAAGAGCAGTGGGAAGACACCACTCGTGATTGTGCCCCCGAGGTTTGCTCAGTCCTCATTCTCAGGGCCTGAGCGGTCGCAGAGGTGTCCAGGAATAGGGACACTCTCCATGTTCTTGGAATATGCATAATAAGTATTTACACCATCTTGAACTAAATGATTTTTTATAATGTTTTGCTCATTAACATGGATGCAATCAGACAATTTCTTTATTGCTTTTTTTATCGGCCACTCTACCGCTTTATTAGAGCATCACGTGCTGAGGTGATCAAATTCTGAATCCTATCATAACTTACGAAATAAGCCTTCATTGCGTTTAGAGGCCGTTTTTGAGGGCTATCTTACCGGAGCATCATTAGGGCTGGTTTCCTCGGCGCTCCCTTATCATTAGGCCGTCTTTCATTTTGCCACTGTTTTTATACAAGAGCTTCTAGGCAGTGCCGTCATTTGCTCCAATCACTCTACAATGACTTTTTAGGCAATTCTGGTGCACATTAAACCCATTTGGGCCCATTGGCCATCGCCACAGGACTGTATAGACTTACACAGAAGGACTGTACTTTCCAGCAAGCTTACAGGTTGTAAAAAATTGAAATAAAATGTTAAACTTGTGCTTCAGAAATTCAAATACCTAAGTTATCATTCGTATTGAACGAAGTTCGATAATGATTAGGCGCTGGAGATCGAATTCCAAATCATGCCAAAACTTTTAATTACTAGACAAATCACCAAGGTGCCCTAGGGTAAGTCGAGTTTATTGATAACGCGTTCGAGCGCGTTATTCGAAGGTCGCAGGTTCGATTCTTGCTCACGGCAATTTATTTTTTCACACACTTTTCTTTCTGCTTATTTAAATTACGTTGGCTCCAATAATTTCCCCTATACATTTCTTGGCACTATTGTTGTCTGTTATAACTCACATATATATATATATATATATATATATATATATATATATATATATATATATATATATATATATATATATATGAGAACGCAAAAAACTTCGGTAGATCCCACGTACCTGGGAATCAACTTTATGCGAAGCACGCGGACGGAATGTGACTATGTTGCATTTTCTCTTTGAGCGACACGTCATGCAATGACGCTAAATATATGTACAAATGTTGCATGCAAAGACATAGGTTGAAACGTTGCAGATGTTTAAATAACCAGTTTTCCACTTGCACAACGATGTCAGCTGGAAATGTGTGTAGCGCCATCATTACCATCATCATTTCTTAATCACCGCGCCGCACCTCTAGCTCGATGCTAGCTCGAGCTGCGCGAAGATTAGAACAATCTCACGCACCTGGCGCGTCGGACGTGAACAGCCACCGTAGCTCCGCTTCAGGCCTGGAATAAAGTGGCGAGATCGGCACGGCCCCATCGGCCGCCTTCGACGTTACTTCACGTCTCTCTTCTCTCGCCGCTACATTGGTGATCCGGAGAACACGCCCTTCGCCGAACGGCCCGCTGCCATGTTTCCGCAACTCTGGCCGCCAGTGCCGCCGTTCCAATCGACCTACCCCAAGGTATGGTTTATGCAGCTCGACGCCGTTCTTGCGGTGAATGGCATCACGGACCAGCTGCTGATGCACGCCATTCTTCTCGACGCCCTTCCGGTAGAGTTGCGCCATCTCGCTGCCACTTCAAGCACCAGCCCGCAGCCTTATGATGCCCTCTGCACTGCGGTGCTCGCCCGCAGCGGCAACACATACCGTCCGCTTCCGCTTACCCGCACCAGGCAGGTTTCCCCGGCGTCGCAGAGCAAGGTACGAACCGGTCCGCAGCCCTCCATTGACCGCTACCTCGGTACCCCGGCTTCGACTACTTCTACACCTGATCCGGTCGCAGAAACATCCACTCCTGCACCTGATCACGAGCGCGAGGTAGAAGACTTCCCCACTGCGACTGACCTTCCCTCCGAGAGGTACATTCCCTCAGAGCCCAAGTGCAGAGCTTCATCACACGTACCTGCTACTTGCACGTTTTCCACGAAAGCGACGGCACGCGACACCGTGGCCCTCGCCGTTTCCGCGACCACCAGCTCAGACGTCTGGGCCTCCTCCTCGCCGCAGCTGCTGGTCAGCTCCTCGACGGTGCCCCCTGCCGCTCCGCCACCTGCCACTGGTGCCAGCAATGGCCTGCCGGGTGCCTCGCCACATTCCACTCGCACCTACCCGGCCAGCAGCCGACCACACTCGGCGTCCCCGCTCCCCGCCCCTGTCTCTGTTTCGTGGTCTACGACGGGCCCCAGCGCCGTGTCTTCGCGGAGCCAGAGCCTGCCCTCATCGTCGGCGTCAACACCGTCAACCACCAAAGCAACTGCCACCGTCGCCACTCTGCCCGTGGCGCCGCAGCAGGCACCTGCGGCGAGACCCGGCGTCGCACAGGTGGTTTCGGCCAGCCCCAGTCCTCGCACCTCTGGTGCCCCCCGGCTCATCCAGCTGAAACAGCCACAGATCCTGTCCAAGCTGTCGAGCGGCAGCGCGAACATGACCACGCCTTCGGCAGCGGCGACCACCCGGTCCCAGTCTCCCCGGGCGGCCCAGCACAAGGCCACACCGCGGCCCGCGCCTGTACCGGCGCCGCAGCCTGCGACCACGGTGCAGCGCGTAGCCGCGATGGGGCTCAACACGGGGAGTCCGCTGCTCATCGGGAACCCCGCGGCAGCGCAGCCAGGCATGTTTCCGGCTGGACCTGCGCAGGGCACTTTCCTGCTGAACCAGTACATTCTGGGCCTAGGCCACAGCCCGATTCTGATACAAGGCGCATCGGGGCAGACCCAGAGCTCTCTGGGACAGATACAGGGGGTCCAGCTGGCCCTGCGGCCACCCCGTGCCACGGGCCTGACCCTGGGACCTCAGACGGGGCCCAGGCCCCATGGGGGACATCCAGGACCGCCTGGCACCCCGACGCTTGTCATCCCACAGAATCCGGGGCCAAGGCCCAACATCTCTCTGGCACCGCCACGCATGATGTCGCCCCCCTCGTTTGCCATAGTCCCGGGAGAGCCACTGACACTGCAACAGCTGCAGGCCATGCTGCCCACGCAGACCACGCTGGCCCAGCCCACACTGGGTGCGTTCCAGACAGACCAGCACCAATCCCTGGTGCAGATACCGACGTTCACCCAGCCACAGATACTGGCGCATGACCACCATCACCACCACCACCACCATCATGGGGCCCTGTAGGAACCTCTAATCTCGACAGGCGGCAGTATAGTGTCCTCTGCACCCAGCGCCAACATTGTCACCCACCATCCTGTCATGACCTCGCGACACACGGTCCACTCTCGGCCTGTCCGACCAGGTCACCGTGAGACCCGCTTGTCGGCTACCACAGTGACCCGGCACTTCCTCCTTCGTCCCTTGCGCTTCTCTCAGAGTCGCCCACCGGAGACACACTGCCTACTGATGGCCCATAAACGTTGACAACCTGGACTTGCCAAATGAACACTTTATGGATTGCCGTTCATGTATATAGCATTTGTCGCTCTCTTTCTTTTTCATATGCCTTCAAATCGCACAAAGCGCTAGGGGGGGAGCCCTGTAGCGCCATCATCACCATCATCATTTCTTAATCACCGCGCCGCGCCTCTCGCGCAGCTGATGCTAGTTCGAGCTGCGCGAAGATTAGAACGAGCTCACGCACCTGGCGCGTCGAACGTGGACAGCCACCGTGGCTCCGCTTCAGGCGTGGAATAAAGTGGCGAGATCGGCACGGCCCCATCGGCCGCCTTCGACGTCACTTCACGTCTCTCTTCTCGTGCCGCTACATGTGCTTTAGCGACGCCAGAAACTGATATGAAGCGCTGATGCTCGCGAAGTTGCTGGCCCTTGACACTGCTACTTAAATCAATTTCAGCATATGGCACCTCACCACAATTGACGTTAACCAGGCGTGACGGCTGTATAAAAGGAGTAAATATGTAATGTTTATAAAACCGGATAAGCAGCACTGCAACAACTATTGACGTTTCTTGAATATTAGCGTCTATTTGCGAAGTAGCTCCGAGACCTGGCGTAGCTCTGTGGTAGAATGTTTGACTGTCACGCAGAAGCCTCGGGTTCGATTCCTGCTGGAACTTTCAAATTTATTATTTGCATTCGTCGGGTGGCCGACGCTGCCTATGGCATTCATTTTATGCCTTCGTTGGGTCGACGCTACCGATGTCGGGTATTGCTTAACGCTCACGCGTTAAAATTGCCCATGTGTGTTCTTGTCGTTTCTAGGTAGATACTAAGTCTCAATCACCTGTGACACATACCCGCTTACCAGCGGCACATACCCGCCCATGAGTATGTGAGTATATGCCACTCTCAGAAGGGAAGTGTTTGACAATGTACGCGACAGGATTGTGACGTTATTCATGTCTTGACCAGCGCGTCATATTTGTCAAACCATCTCACCCTCGCATGCTGATTTTGGTTTCACGCCAAGTTAAGGAGGTGACCGCGAGAGCACCCAAACGTAAGCGGCTAGATAGATAGATAGATAGATAGATAGATAGATAGATAGATATACATACGCTCAAAGTCACCGAAGTTGGCTAAGAAAGGCTTCGCATTTAAAAGAAAAATAATCCAGAAATTGGCTCCGACACGTGGAATCGAACGACCGACCGACCTCTTGCTTCTGAGTGTGAGGCGTAGGCAACTGAGCCATGAACGAGCACTCTTTCAAGGTTGAGACGGCAAGCTATTTACACCTACCACTTACCTGCTGGTGACGCCCGTCTCGGGGGATCTATCGTGTTTTCACAGTTACCGTGAGATGGTGCAATGAGCACGCATCACCACATCCTAACGACGTGGCGATGCGCGCTTTCATCTCCCACGCATACTTTGCCCAGCAGAGAAGGGAGGGGGGTGGACGCTCACGCATGCGTGCGCTTATCTCCCGGTGAGAAGTGACGTACGCATTGTCCTTTCACCGAAACAATTCTGCTGTAGTTACCGGGCGCACAAAGGTCACTGCCCTCGCTGCACAGTCACCGTTTGCAAAGATGGCGGCTAACTTTCCAGACACGGCTAGCTAACAACTGAGACATATATTCGCGTGAGCAACGCAGAAAACGTTTCAATCTGCTTGCTTTCTTTGCGTGACATTCCAATTTGTTGATATCTTATTCATTTCTTTGCCATTGTGGCAAAGCTCTGAGTTTGTTTCTATGATTTTCGTTATTTTGATCCACTTTAGGATGAAATGCGTGCATATTACCGAAGTTTTGTGTTATAAATCATTGTGAGGAGCTATGGATTCGTTTGCTAAATAATTAGTCTTTACTCAAAGCACATTTACGCTCAAAACAATTCAGTGCCCTGGTCATATTACTAAAATAAAGTGATAAGTAATTTTGCTGCAGTATTGTGGAAGGCTTCAACTGGCCAACCTAGATTTACTCCTTCCATCTTTCACAAAAAAAGTATCTTACTTTTCATCAGCTCCGTTATCGCCATTTTTATTTTGATTATGAATTGGTACCGAGTTATTAATGTCATTATCGGGCTCATTTACTGTACTCTCGACTGTATTCAAATCAAAGGGTCACACATGTGGCAGAACGGTGTCTTTTTGAAAGTCCGTATTTGTCATTGTTGTTAAAGGCCAATTCTACCCGACGCGTTCCCGCTGAGGTGGGTTGCCGAGACGTCAGCGTTACGATGGACCCCGGCTCCTGTGGTGGCGAGGAGCATCTCCGGGTGGAGGAAACGATGCTGGCAAGTTAGGGAAAACAAAAAAAGCAGATTTATTGGTACTTTAGGTTCAAGTTTATTTCGCCTAATAGAATAGAAAAGGGAAACATTGTACAATGTATTGTAGGCATTCATTAAGCACATCTACTATCTTTACACACGTTCATCATCATGAGTGTTCATCATCTTCATCTGCTGTGGGGACTTGGCTTGCCTGAGTTCTGTGCATTGGGTGTGGTCACTTCATCGTGTCTTCTGGGCCTAATAAATGTTGCCTTCACCGTTACATCAAAAGTGGTGGAGTGTGCTCTACGATCTTCCGTCCTCTCCCAGCCCGCTCTGGATCCTGGAGCTCCGCTCAGGCCGTCGTTTGTGCCAGGTGTCCGGTAACATGTCTCAGGACGAGCCAACCGGCGCTTCTGCGTCTACCTCCACGGCCCCGACTACCGCGACCCATCCATCGTGGGTTATCACCGCGCACAAGTGTGAGCCACCCCCGTTTGCCGCACTTCGAGGTGAAGATGTGGAGGATTGGTTGGAGCAGTTCGATCGAGCGAGTTCCACTAACAACCGGGATTATCCTACCAAGCTTCGCCGTGTTTCTCTCTATCTGACAGGCATAGCGAAAACATTGTTTTTCAATCATGAAACGGACATCACGGACTCGACACGTTGCAAGCAACAGCTTCGCCGAATTTTCGGCACGCCGGTGGTTCGTTCAGCTCTCGCGAAAAAGACACTGGATTCTCGCAAGCAACAATGCGGTGAGTCTTACACATCGTACATAAAGGATGTGCTTGCTTTCTGTCACCGTTTCAGCACGGCCATGTTTGAATCAGAGAGAGTTCGTCATCTATTGAAAGGGATCGGCACGGTCGCGTTCAATGCCTTGGTCATACCAATCCCGACCACAGTCGCTGAAGTTGTTGCCACGTGTCAACGCCTAGAGGAACTTGATTCCCAAGGGTTACCGCCGGACAGCGCTGAAAACACCACCACGACTGATGCCTCATTGCGTGCCATGATTCGGGCGTTTTACAGGACGAGCTGCAATATTTTGGCCTCTCAATAGCACCGAGTCCACCTCCCCCCTCCAACACTGTTTTGCGTGACGTTATCAAAGAGGAGTTGGCGTCCATGACTGGGCCAGCGTATGTAGACTCTCGAGTACATCTACTCCAGCCGACGTACGCACTGGTCCTCGCTGCCTCACCACCCGTCGTACAACCGATGCCCGCACACTCGACACCTGCCCCACTGGCTTCGTTAACTCCGAGTGCACCTAGCCAGCCCTTACACCCACCGTGGCGGCCATCTCATCCAATCTGTTATTACTGTGGCTATCGGGGCCACATTGCACGCTTCTGTCTGAAGCGTCAGCAGGACGAGCGTCGTGGATTCGACACCTACGGACGGGGTGATGGGAAAAGCTGGTACGCTTTCCAACGTCGTCCTTATGATCCACCGCTACGTCGCTCACCGTCACCAACTGCGACATCTGAGCCAACCACTTCTTACCACTCTACTGGACGCCGCTCATCATCAGCCCTCCGCCGCTCCACGTCTCCATTGCGACCTGTCTCGCAATTCACCAACCAACGCCCGGAAAACTAACCTCTGTAGCTTTTGAAGAAAAAGCTGCATCGAACGAAAAGACAGAAATTCCTCCAGTGCGTCCATAAATTACGATATCTGTTTTAATAGAAGTTGTGTACAAGAATGCTTTGATAGACACTGGTGCTTGTTTGTCTGGGATTGATCGTTCCTTGTGCTCACGTCTGCGAAAAGTCACCACCCCTTATGATGGACCTACACTGCTCACTGCTCAAGGGGACGCCATTAGACCGGCTGCTATGTGCACCACTCGTGTTTCCATAGCTGCTCTTCTCCATTTTGTGCAATTCGCTGTGCTGAGTTCGTGTGTCCACCAGCTTATATTAGGCATGGATTTTCTGTCCACGGCGAACGCTTTCATCTGCTGTCGAGAAAATGTTGTTCATATGATGGAAACTGACTATGCCCTTTATGCGGATGACAAGCCCGTTCACTTCCTCGCTGCGGAAGATACCGAGCTACCACCTGGTCATCAGCGAATAGTTATCATCACTTCTAATGTGATCGACTCTGGTGAAGTGTTTGTCCAACCATCTGCACGCTGTCTCGCAAGAGGTATAGCCCTTGCTTCAGGTCTAGAGCGATTCCACAATGGCTCCGAACTTCTCTACGCTACAAACCAGACGTCTGAGAAAATTCTCATTCCTAAAGGCACCACAATGGCTTGCGTTACCTAATCCCGACCTGTCTCTGTTGTCCCGCTTATGCCAGCGTGTTCTGACCTTCCTTCCATTGGACGTTCATCAAGCGTTCTGTTCTTGCTGCGACTATTAGTCAAGACCTGACCTCTTCAAAGATAGATGAGTTGCATGCCTTGCTACAAAACCATAGGAGATTGTTTGATGCCCATTCCTCATTTCTGGGACAGACGTTCATTATTAGGCATCGTATCCAGAACGATGGCACTTCCATCGTACGCCATCGACCCTATCGCGTCTCTTCGTCCGAGCGTGAGGTCATTGAACAAAATGTAGCCGATATGCTGCAACGGAACATTATACGTCCCTCCGCGAGTCCCTGGTCATCCCCTATGGTATTAGTAAAAGAAAGATGGCTTCGTGCGATTTTGCGTGGACTACAGAGCACTTCAATTCAATTCAATTCAATTTTATTTTCCAGTTTATACATGCTGTATAGTTGCGTTGGGTTAAAAGCTACATAAGTAGCTTGACGAGACCCAACGACCAGACTATACAGGGCAGTAACAGCAAGCAGTCCGGTGCAGTGACGAGAAAACCAACAATTAAAACAGAATACCATATCGCATGTACATGTACAGCGATTTACATGGATTTCTAGCACGTAGATTGCTGGAAGAAAAAGTGAAAATAAATACATGTGCATAAAAAGTGCTAGAAAAATTAAAATAAAAAGTGCTACATACAATAAAATACGGCTATAGCATAAGTAATAAACATAAATAATAATAACACAGAATAATAACATCGTACCAATGTAGCAATACTAGCTATTCGGGACAAAATAAAAGAAAAACACTGGCCATATAACACAGCAAGAAATTCATGTAAGCAGAAGACTATGTTAAAGAAACAACATAAGTTAGGCACAATTCAATTACACAGAATGTCACAGTATGTGACATTACAAATGAACGAAATATAGGCGGAAGTCTTTTTTACTGACCATGTCAATACTTTTATATTTGTTTAAAGTAGATGGTAGGTTATATGCCAACGATTGATGTTTGTAGTGCGTCCTGAAATATGGAACTAACCATGGCTCAGGGTTCCTTGTGTTCACATCAATTCTACGACGTTCTAACAATGCCAACTGTTTATATAGTTCTTGAGGGATTCAGAAGCATATCGCGCAGTATGTAATAAACGAAAAGTATAAAGGTTGTCAATTCTAATAATGTTGTACTTAGGAAACGCTTCTCTGGTGCTAGATTAATAGTCTATGTTGCCAATATAGCGAATAATCTTCTTCCGTAGCATCAGAATTTTACGTATGTTAGTTATAGTGGTTGTACTGCACACTAAGGCGCAATAATTTAAGTGGGCATGAAATAAGGCATTATAAATTGGTACTTTGGCCTTTGAAGGTAGCAAACTACGACATCGTGATAAGACATCTGTCACAGAGAAGAGCTTTTCACAGTAATATTTCACAGTAGTAATATTACCCACAAGGATGTTTACCCTATGCCACGCATTGACAATGCTTTGGATTCACTGCAAGGTGCCAAGTACTTCTCAAGCCTAGACCTGCGTTCAGGTTACTGGCAAATACCCATGCACGAGGATGACAAAGAAAAGACAGCGTTGTCAGCACCAGATGGGCTGTACGAATTCAACGTCATGCCATTCGAACTTTGCAATGCTCCAGCAACATTCGAGCGGATGATCGACACAGTTTTACGAGGCTTGAAATGGAAGACTTGCTTGTGCTATTTAGACAATATCGTTATTTTCTCGTCAACCTTCCCTCGGCAATTCCGACGACTGGACGAAGTTCTCACGTGCCTTGCAAGCGCAGGCCTTCAGCTGAACACCAAGAAGTGCCGTTTTGCCAGCAAGACGATTAAAGTGTCAGGCCACATCCTAAGCAAGGACGGTGTTCGTCCCGATGCAGACAATATTTCCGCTGTCCAACACTTCCCGCGTGCTGAAAAAGCCAAAGATTTGCGCAGTTTTCTCGGCCTCACTTCTCATTTTCGCCGATTCATTCAAGTATTTGCCTCAATAGCTTCACCATTGCACAAGTTGCTCGGATCAGGCGTCGCCTTAGTGTGGTCTCCTGAATGTGAAGCGGCGTTTGTCCAACTGAAGTGTGCACTCACATTCGAACCAGTCCTATGCCATTTCGACGAAACCGCACCTACGCTCCTGCCTACAGACGCTAGTGGTCAAGGCATTGGTGGCATTCTCCTACAGCGAGACAAATCTTCACGTGAGAAAGTCGTCGCATACACGAGCCGTGCACTGATCCCTGCCGAAAAGAATTATACCATCACCGAACAGGAGTGCCTAGCGGTCGTATGGTCGATACAAAAGTTTTGACCTTATCTCCACTGTCACAGGTACCGTTAATTCCGGAGGCGATCGCCGGGCTAAATCCAAGGGCCGAAGTATCGGCCCCCCGAACCGCACCACGAAAGCGTGGACAATTTAGAAGTGGTCCTTTTTGGCGCGCCAGCGGACGCCGGCTGTGGCCCAAAGAACAAGTCAGAGCCGAGAGTTGATAAACAAAACAAAATTATATTCTCAATAATGGCATATCAAAAACAATACACAAGTATGCACACTCCACAATAGTTGAGTACAATATGTCACCAATCAAACAACGTACTACACAGTATAATCGGCCACACTCGAAACAACGGACACAGACAACAATACGCACTACGATGCCATCGCATGCATTGAACAACCAAGACACTTAAAGACTAAAGAGATAGAAAACCTATTCAGTCCAAAGTTCTTGGAACAAAAGTCTGGATGATACTCTTCCGAGAATCACTCACTCAAAGTCCAGCGTTGTCGTTCCGCTGCCCCCGAAGTTTCTCTTCCAGAAAACCTCGCGTTCCGCTGCCCCCGAAGTTTCTCTTCCGGGAAACCTCGCGTCTTCAATTGGCCACTCTTCAAGCTTCAAACTTCTTCGCCGGAAACACGTCGGCTTCACACACGCAGCTGTTGCCACGCGTCTTCACTCGATAGCAGTAGACACACGCTCTTGCCTGTAGCTCGAGCCTTCACCCCTCAGGTGGAAATCCTCTTCTTCTCCTGCTTTGTCTCTACGGACAAAACCTTCGACGATTACACGGCGGAATACCCTACGCGCTCTGGCGCTAACTTCCGTCTTCTCCTGATCTCCCATCTCGGCTGCTCGATTAAATACCTTCCGCGCGAGATTCCAGAAAATTCTCATCTTTTCGTCGGCGCGATACGCAGCGAAGGCTGGGGAGAGGGCGAGACGGTTCGAAGGCCGTCTGCGACGGATGACGCAACCCGGCATCACCACGCCCCTTTCCATCGAGAATCTTCTAGGGCCTGCTCGGCCGCCGATGTGGGGTGAGGAGGTTCGTCGGCGAACCTACGCTTCCGAGGGGAGAGGGACGCGTGCCCGGGGAGTCTTTGGATGCTTGTTTTCTTTCTTTTTTTTTATCGTTGACCTCGCGGCGTCTTTCCGGCGTTTCGTCACGAGAATTCGGCGGCGCGCCCTTTTTTGAGCGCTCGTTTTGTGACATCCACGGCCGCCACTTTACTGTGGTTACGGACCATCACGTCTTGTGCTGGCTCTCGACAATCAAGAACCTGTCCGGCCGTCTTGGTCAGTGGATTCTTCGCTTACAAGAGTACGACTTCACGATTACATACAAATCGGGAAACAAGCATCAAGACGCCGACGCACTTTTGCGTTACCCGCTCTCTTCGGAGCCACTTAACAAACCCGCCACTGCCGCACTCGAGAATCTTTCGGTCGTCTCATCCCTACAAGTTTCGTCCTTAGCTACTGTGGAGTGTGGTTTGTTATTATCTCATCAACGTGCTGACCCTTACAGTCGCTGCATCATGGACCGTCTTTATGGGACTTGCCGGCCCCATAACGCCCGTCTTCGCCGACAGCTGACGCAATTCAAACTCAACAACCACGTCCTGTGCCGTCGTATCTACCACCCTGATGGTCAACACTGGGTGCCCGTTCTACCTCACTCTCTTCGGGCTCAAGTCCTCAAGACATATCATGACGACATGTCTGCTGGACACATGGGCTTCCAGAAAACGCATGACCACATAAGATGTCACTAATACTGGCAGGGCTTGTCCACCTGTGTCGCGAAGTATGTTGCCTCATCCGCCCTTTGTCAGCGTCGCAAGCTACCTACATCAACTCGAAGTGGACAATTACAACCACTCCCGTGTCCCCTGCAACCATTTGAGGTAGTTGACGTAGACCTGTATGGTCCGCTTCGTATGACTGTCATGGGCAATCGATGGATAGTTACAGCTGTCGACCACCTGACCCGATACGCTGAAACAGCTCCCGTACCTTCTGCAGCAGCTTCGGAAGTGGCTGACTTCATCCTTTGAGCAATAATCCTTCGTCATGGAGCTCCTCGTGTAGTCCTGAGCAACCGTGGAAGATTATTTCTTTCAGAACTCGTCGAAGAAGCATTCAGCGCATCTGGTACTACACACGAAACAAGCCCCATATACCATCCTTAGACGAACGGCCTGACTGAGCGCTTTCATCATACACTGTCAGATATGATAGCGATGTATATCGAACCGGACCACAGAAACTGGGACACATTTTGCCATTTGTCACTTTTGCGCATAATACCTCTGTACAGCGCACAACCGGTTACTCGCCGTTCTACCTCGTCCATGGTCGCTTCCCCTCTTCTTTCGTCGATGTTTCGTTCTTCTCTGCGCCTGTTAAACCATGTTCATCTTCAAGTGCAGAATACGTGTCTCGTCTACTTCATTGCCGCCAGCTGGCTCGCGTCAACACTGAAGCCAAGCAACAGGATCGCAAGCTTGAAATCATGCCTCTCATCGTGCCGTGTCCTTCAGCCCTGGCGACGAATTCCTCCTTCCTACACCCATTCGCACTCCCGGCCTGTGCGAGAAGTTTCAATTACGTTTTATTGGCCCCTCTGTCTTGGAGCAAACGTCTCCTTTGAATTATCGCGTGGCACCCATTCTTCTTCCAACGGAGCGCCGCTGCAGGGCAGCAGAAATAGTCCACGTATCCCACATGAAGCCTTTCATACGGCGTTCCTCTTCGCTTTAAACTGCGGCCAAGAACTGTGGTCAGGATGACTGCTTTCACGTGGGGGGGGGGAGTTAGTGTAGGCATTCATTAAGCACATCTACTATTTTTACACATGTTCATCATCATGAGTGGTCGTCATCTTCATCTGCTGTGGGGAGTTGGCTTGCCTGAGTTCTGTGCCTTGGTTGTGGTTGCTTCATCGTGTCTTCTGGGCCTAATAAAGGTTGCCTTCACCGTTACATCACAATATACAGGAGGAGGTATGAAAGCACAAGGTTGCAGAGGAACCTCTTAGTTCGAAATTGGATAACAAAAACTGCTCAATTTGCAGTCACAGTGACAACATTAAAAGAAGTAAATTGATAAAACCAACACTAACTAAAATACAAGTCAAGAGAAAGAATGGAATAAACAATATAACATGAACAAATATCTTGTAGTTAATCAAATACGAATACAATTGTTTTTTAACTAAACCAATCATCCAGCATTGTTTGATGCGAGATTGCTATGAATTCCATAATGATAATTCTGACAAATAGGCAGAGTGGCGAGCGAAATTTGTACGGATAGTAGGTAGTAAAAAAACACGTTTGAAGCAAAACTAGTACGGTTAACGTTAAACACAGAATAAGGAAGAAAACGTCGGGCCTGCGCGGTAGGCGCGACAAAGTCACAGCGAAAGCTAGAAGAGCGGCCTTTCAGAGCCTTTTAAAAACGCTCATTGGGTAACTACTGCAAGCACACTTGCTTGGTACCCACTATGGCATTAATAATAAACTTTTGGGTAGTGGTCTAGCATTCGCTATGCTATTTTTCGTCATTCTTCTGAAAAGTGCTGTATCCGCTAAACACTTGCAAGGAATTTCGTGCCAAACGTTCATGCAGTGATTTGATTGATTCATTTGTGACGTTTAACGTCCCAAACCACCATATGATTATGAGAGACGCCGTAGTGGCGGGCTTCGGAAATTTTGACCACCTGGGGTTCTTTAACTTGCACCCAAATCTGAGCTCACGGGCCTACAACATTTCCGCCTCAATCGCAAATGCAGCCGCCGCAGCCGGGATTCAATTCTGCGATCTGCGGGTCAGCAGCCGAGTACCTTAGCCACTAGACCACCACGGCGGGGCAAACGTTCATGCAGTGGCTGACGACGATGACGAATTATGGCTGTAGTGGGTATGCGCCACAGCTAATAGGGAAACAAGAACAAGCTTTTGTAACATTGGTTATGCTAATTGCAGTGTACGACGACTGGTTTTTTGCTGTTTTAATACGCTTTATAAGCCGTATTATCGCGGTCATTTTCCCGACATCAAGCCTGCCTAAGGCAAGTTTGACAACGAGTCACAAGCACCGGTGTAGCTCAGTGGTAGAATACTGGGCTGGCACCCAGCGGACCCGGGCTCGAGCCGTACTGTGCCATTGGTGCTAGGTCATGCCTGCCTAAGGCAAGTTTCACAAGTTATAAGCACCGGCGTAACTCAGTGGTAGAATATTGAACTGGCACCCAGCAGACTCGGGTTGAAGTCCCTCTGTGTCAATGCTGCAAAATTCTTTTTTCTCATTTCGCGTGATGTGACTACGAATATCGGGGGTGGCGGTCGCCGCGGACAACATGCAACTGATGCAGCTATGCGTGGCCCGAAATGTGATCTCATAACAGCTATCGCTGTAAAAGCCACTTAATGGTACAAGATGGTTCAGTGATTTGGAAAGCATGATAATAAGAAGATATTTAAATAAAGTAGCAGTAGAAAGTACCTTAAACTTTCGATGTAATGATGATGCATTTCAGCGACTTGAACAAAACGCTATTAGTGTAATGGCTTGGTTTTGAATGTGCTGAATGGGAAATAAGCGGGTTAAGCATGTGTTTGCTCATGTAGTGATGCAATAAATATTGTTACTGCGAATAAAAGCATAATATAACTTGATTAGAGTTGAAGTGTTAAAATAGTTACGTGCTCTAAATAAAAACCTGTTACCAAGTGCTAGTTTTTTGCGTACGTGCATAACATGATTAAAGTATTTTAGGTTGAAGTCTAGAATGACTTCCAAGAAAGACCACTCAGTATCACGACTAATGGGTAGGTCATTTCGTTTAATATAAATTTGGGAGGAAAGAATTTTGCTAGTTGAGTCAAATATCACGAACTTAATTTTCGTGGGGTTAATATAAAAGAGTTTATGCAACACCAGCTTTGAATGGTATATATATCATTTTGTAATCTCAGTATCAAGAAGTCAATGCATTTATCAATGGCTAGTATCGCAGTGTCATCGGCATAAATGAAAGTTCGAGAGTTATTAACCCAAATGGGAACGTCAGTCATGTAAAAAGGAAAAAAATCTTTGTACATCTATTCACAACATAATAGATTATAGTTCATCAAAGTACCAGCGTAGTGAATGAACCAATAAACCAAGGTTTAGAGCAACTTTTTGCACTTTGCGGCATTGTTTTAAGTCCTATCGGGCTCCCCTTTCATGACTGAAAAAGCAATCACACACACACATCCCCACTCACTAAGGCAATACACAATAACACATGCTCGACGAATAGTCAGTACACTTTGACGCAATGCTCCTCCCGTCAGTTTCACTCAGGAGAGGGGAAGTGGGGTCTATCACGGAGCAAGTTAGTGGGCGAGTTGTTTGATTGATTGATATGTGGAGTTTAACGTCCCAAAACCACTCTATGATTATGAGAGACGCCGTAGTGGAGGGCTCCGGAAATTTGGACCACCTGGGGTTCTTTAACGTGCACCCAAATCTGAGCACACGGGCCTACAACATTTCCGCCTCCATCGGAAATGCAGCCGCCGCAGCCGGGATTCGAACCCGCGCCCTGTGGGTCAGCAGCCGAGTACCTTAGCCACTAGACCACCGCGGCGGGGCTAGTGGGCGAGTTGTCTACTGCAATCTCTCCGTACAAAGGAATTCGCTCGCAGGATTTTAAGCTGGACGGTTGTGCCCTCGCGATCTCCGACGCCAGCGAAGCTCCCGCCGACTGGTTCGCCCTCCGCGGTCTCCTGACGCCGTGCAGCTTTCGCATTGTGGCACCCCGCCCTTGGACTGCTTCGACCGGATCCCCACTTTCCTATCTCCTTCTTTTTTCCGCTGCTTTCCTGTCTATTTCTTCATCTATTTTTCCTCTATTCTTTTTATCACTCCTTCCCCCCATCCCTATAAGGCACTGCGCCGTGTCGCCTGAAGGCAGACAGAAATTAGGTGCCTTTTTCCTCTTCCTACTAACCACTACCACCACCACCACGACAAAGCAGCAATGAATTAAGCGATATCACTTTTGTCTCGACCTACGAGGCTGGTTGTGCCGAGTAGTCTCGCCAAACAAGTCATCCTGGAGGATATGCCTGTAGCGAAGCTGGCTCACGGTCTGTAGAGGTTGCCAAATTCTCATTCCTTTGTTGCTTTCCGTCACTGGACGCTCGTTTTGAGAGAAAATCAGTGGTGTTCTAGGTCGTCGGAGCGCATTCCGGCTATTCTCCTCATGGAAAGCATGGCGCTAGCAATCGAGAGTCACAACAACAGAAAGAAGAAAAAAGTGTAAATTGTCACTGCTATGGAACGTGCAGTGTTTCTGACCAAATACACAGGTCACAGGTTCGGTCTCTCTCGGTGGCTAGTAATCATTTCATACACTCTTCTTACTTAACATTTTGCAATACACGTAGTTCTATCGACATCTCCTGTACTCTCATTAGCATGATTATCTGTTAGTTCTCAATAATATGATGTCTAAAAAGGCAAACGAGCCCTTGAATATACCCTTTCATCTCTGCCTAAGTACACCTTTATCAAATACAGAAAAGTTTATATATGCGTACGTGACGTAGCCTAAGCCTTTTCTTTTAAGATTCGGGAAAGGTTTTTCAGTCATGCATGAATCACTCTTCCAGGGCAAGGGTACAGTTATCTGTTTTACATTTCATATTTGAAGTTGTTTCGCGAAACCTCTGCAAAATTTTCGTGATTCGTTTTTAACTGTACAGGTTGTTGTTTTTTTTTCGAAAAAAAAGATTTAGTTGTGAGTTCATCGATGTGTCATTTTTCTTTTTTGCCGTCGTTGTTGCACTGTCAGCCATTCCACGATAATTGTTCATCATCCTTGATAAACTCTCCGTATCCTTGGACTCACAACAGCATTATTTTTGGTCTTTCTCTTCGTGTGCTAAGCGTAGCAGAGAAACAGCTAATGAAAAGCGAACTCATTTCTCACTATTTTTAAAACTTTACTTTCATCTAATGTAGTTCACCTCCTATTTACTGCCTTCTCTGCATGCGGTGGCATGGTTATAGTTCTTGTATTCTCTAGCCCTAATGGTGGGTGCAATAAATGTATATTATAAGTGAAGCAGCAATCCTAACCCCACGTGAAGTGAGCTTGGTGTTCCACAGTCCTGACATAATGATTCAACAAAAGAAAAGAGGTAGCAACTTCAAAACGTGATTACGGTTCCCAACGTCTTGTTCTCCAACACACTGTTCAAATAAAAAAGCCTTTCGTTTTGCATTCAGAGGTGTAGAATTAAGTGAATTAGTACACTGTGCTTCCCATTACTTTACAAAACGACGTTTCTCTTTGGTACGCAAATAGACTGCTCGGCGTTTCGTTCTTCTTTCTTCGTCTGTCGTTCTTTGCAGCTCAGAAATGCCTCTAGTGGAAGACCAGTTTTCGCGGAGCTTCGCACTTTTCTGGCGTCTTCCAGAAGCTGAGACTTCAGGTTGTGCTGTTCTTTTATTCCCCAAACACGAACTGAAAGACATGGACGTTTGCTCATGCCTCAGCACTTTTTTCTCGTTCTACAGTTTTTTAAAGGCTATAAGAAAACTTCAAGGCGCCAAAGCAAGCAGTATGTATGTAAGTGGTATGCAGTACATGTACTTTCAATGAAAACTGATAGAGTGTTTGGCGCACTTGCAGTCTTGCAGAAGTTTTTTAGCGCTGATGTATAACAAGACATCCAGAAAATAAACAATCGCTGCTTCCATATACGAAGCTGTGTTCGGTGAAGCCAGCTTGAACACTATACGCGATACGCCTGACACATTGGGTTTCTGAAACACTAGGCAGGTCATTTATATTGAGTAAAATACAGTCATGGAATAGACTGGTCGTGCCATGATTAGGAGAGTCTGAGGGCTGCTGCTGCCAAAATTTTAAGGCTATAACATTTAAGAAGTATGCTTCTACACCAAATAGTGAATGGTGTGCGCACCTTCTTGTGCTTCCACAATCCTATCAGAACAAAATGTGGGAGTTTCGCGCATCTAAAGGAAAAGCAGTGCGGAATTCGCACTGCTTTTCTGTCTTGACAGAAGCTTTGACGTTTGCTGTGGCGTGCACTTTTTATCTAAAGCTCGAAGGAAGCCACCAAGACTTCCAAAAAAAGAAGAAAACTTAGATGCAGGAGCATAAGACAGTCAATACAGAGGTGGCTACAAACAAATTACGTTTATTTTGAAACAACTCTACTTCTTAAGGCCGCACAGAACATATGCAAAACCACCCTACTTAATCACTGTATACCCTGTTTGTAAATTCAGCTCTTTTACGTAAGGCTGAAAATCAGCGTAAAAGAGAATATTTGAGGCATATAATATTTGGAATCTTGTTGTGCAAAATTAGTAACAGCACCTTCTGTTTTTTTGACCTGAAAAGAGCGTGATTTTCTTGAAAAGGCGCAATTTGCATGAATATGGCCGAAGCAGGCGTTCAGTACAGTACATTTGCTTGAGCTGGGTACGGAAATAGGAGGCATTTTTCAAATATATAATATTTGTTAGTATTTACCTCTGTGTGCACTCTTTCTGCCTGTACCTCTCAGTTTCTTCCCTTTTTGACGTTTTCGACGTTTCGACGAGGTTAAGTGCGCACAACCACACATTAAAAGAAATTGAATGCGCGAGCATCGACTACCCAGTCGATAAGTGCCGTTTTACTGAACACAGTGGTGAAATGGATAAGAATATGTGCATGCACACAGCAAGCGTTCCTGTGCAGCTATCTACCGCTAGGATGGTTCGGGAACCGGACAACATTGGAGGCGTTGGAAACTGGCGCTCTTTGACTCGACCGTCGGCGCTGGTACTTATACTGGTTAAAAAAAAATGGCGACTGCACAAACTTGCCCACCAAGCAGGCATCTTTCAATCTATGGCAGGCATTTGACTAAATTCTTTGTTGTGGAGTTCATGCAAGTGTCATAATTTGAAAAAGCTTGCATTAAAATACAATCATCTACGACATATAGTTGCTCCAAACCACGTTGTTTATTCATCACCTGGATGACGGAAGGATGACTTGGTCCACGGCATTTTTTTTTGCCACAACATTCTGTGTACCTTTCGCTTTCGCGTATTTCATAACCTACCAAACCTAGATTACAAGCAAAATATTGTTGTTATATTATTTTCGGGTTTTTTATTCATTTATTTAAATACCCTAAAGGCCCGAATGGGCATTACATAGGGGGGGAGGGGGGGGGGTTCTGCCTTTCTAAGCAAATAAACATTTGTGAGTAACGCCGTAATGAAGAGCTCCGGAAACATGTACCACCTGGAGTTATTTAGTGCTCTTGTCAAAGGACACGGGCCTCTTGCATTCAGCTTCCATTGATATGGCCTTATCGTGGATGACATTCTGTCTTTGTGCAAACAATAACCATGGAAAGACCGGAGTGGATGCGCTAGGAAGAGCGACTAGTTAGAATTTTCCCTTCGGTAGAGTGTAGACAGCACCTCTCGTTCCAACATGTACGTAGAGAGCACTGATTGAATGGAAAAATAAATGAGCAAGAAATGTGCATGCTAGAGAAGCAGCACAGTTTTGGGACAATAGGAGGCACGCACGTAGAGATGCATTTTGATTTTCGAAACTAACCCAAAGAACCTTATTGCAGCCTCCCCACTTTACTTTGGGGCGGCTTTATAGAGCCACGTTTTAGCCGTCAATATATGTGTTAAAGGCCATTTGTTAATTGTGTACTTATTATGATGTTTAAAAAGTAATCAGCCAAGTGATTTGCTCCCCGCAGTTTAACAGAGGCGGATCTAGCATATAGTCGTAAAATAACGTTCATAGTACGTAATCGAGGGATACTTAGGTACATGTATATTTCACAACCATCGCATTCATTATTAAGGATCACTGTGAAAAAACGGCTTATTAGCCATTTTCTATCGTACGTGCATGGCGTCTATCTGCGAAGAGCCGTAAATGAAAAAGCCACCTAAGTGCTGCACACTTACCAAATACGTGCACCGCCACTGAATAAGAAACCTTAGCGGGTGTCTTCCCACAAAGTCAAGTGCTTTACGAAAATTGGTTCCATTTGCAAAACAGGCGTGGGTCTTAGCGCGCACGCATAGCGGCCATGGATTGACCGTCAAGTGCAAAGAAGGGACTCGGGGTAAAGAACACTTTACTCTATTGCATTAGCGGAGGCGCAAATGGACCAGACAGAGCACTCGTCGCAGAACAGTGCTTATATATATATATATATATATATATATATATATATATATGTGTGTGTGTGTGTGTGTGTGTATGTGCGTGTGTGTGTGTGTGTGTGTGTGTGTGTGTGTGTGTGTGTGTGTGTGTGTGTGTGTGTGTGTGTGTGCACCCACACTGTATCTGTTCGAAGCGATCGATGGCAGCATGGTGCACTTCTAGCTGTCGCGCAGGGCGTGAAGGACGGCAAGCAGCAAAAGAAAAAAGTACAAGCGGGCGTACACCGCGCAGGGCCAACTGGCAAGCGAACTAAGACGGCGGTGATGGCCTCTTCAATTGTGTTAGACGTTACTCGTTCGAAGACTGTCGTGTGCCGTCTTTGTCTCTGTTGGTGTTTGCTGACGTTTAGCTGGCAGAACGGGCGGGCAGTTTGGCTTGATAATATTGACACCAACAAGGGACTTCCGTGATATAAAATGGAAAGACACTACGCTGCTAGTATGAACAGTGGAAACAAAAAAAGGTTGACCTGTGACGGACATGGTGGGTAGAGAAATGATCTTTTGTTTGAGGATGTGTACAGTGTCGGCGCCAGGAACTCGGAGGAGCATTGTGAGTGATGTAAGCGTTTTCTGTTTCTCGCTCTACTCCCTGGGCCAGCGGGAGTATGGCTGCACACCCATAGGGCTCCTCGAGTGAAAGAAATTGATGTGCTGCACACACTTCTGAGCGCTCCATCAGTGGTCTCGAAGTAGCGTATGTGTTGTGCTTCATGAGACTTTCAAAGAGTCCTTGACGTGAGCGTCGCATCTTCGCAATTAAAAAAATGGAGAGCGAAAATGGCTGGCTCTGTACGAACTATAAGTGACAGAAAAGCAACGACTTTCTACGAAGGAGCCAGATAGGATGATAGAGTGGTTTTACGTGGACGAGAGTTTCACTCCCCAAGCTGTGCCTGGATTTGCGCATCCAAGATAAAGGCAGGCGGAAAAGGTTGAAGTTTTTTTTTCAGCATGACTATTTTTTTCTTCTGCATCTATTGCTACAGAGATGCACAGAAACCAGGTGACGGTGCAAAGGGGTATTGCTCTCGCCATGATGAAATATATCAGGTGAGGAACACATATTCTAATTGAAAAGTTGGCAGAAATACCCAGCTATGCAAATATTTGACCTACATAACTACTATGTCGTGAGCACGTTCTTGCGACTTCGCTATAAGTTTGTAATGATTGTACAAACTATTCCCTTTTGCTTATTAGGTGCATTTGTTTTGCGGTGTGCATAGCCATAAGCAAAAAAAAGACATATTGTACGTCTCAATTGCTCTTGTTATACAGTGACGTGGCAAGGTAATACCGGAATAACTAAAACAGTATTAGTTATACAGCAACATGTTTTGACATGCGCAGTTCAAGTTTGTTTTTATGACATTTTTCAATCCAGGTGCGGTTAGTAGAACAATAAACGTCATACTGTTATGTTTTTATTAAAACATTACCAGATTAAACTTTATGAGGACACATTTGGTCTGAAAGCGCGTGCGCTTAGACCTGTGAGTGATTTGTGTTAACTTATATTGCGCAGCTATATAACGTATACACGCGTATATGCGGGTATATTAGAGTATATCCAGGAACATTAGAGTATACACACATATACACGGATATATCGTTTACGCATGTAGCGGGTGTAAAGCAGCAGCACGCAGCACAGAATCAATTTGAATGGCGGGGCATATGAGTGGCCTCTGTCCTGCTGTGGGCATAGTCAGACTAACAATAATGATATAGTGCACTGAACCAACTAGGACAAGAAAGAACGACGTTGAAGTTCAGTCTCACGGAAGCTATTTTCGGTTTTGCTGAGGCTGCTTTACTACTCAAATCAATTCAGGCAAAATTACTTATTGTCCATCAGGTTCATTCCGCCTGCAGGGTCTCACATTTGCCATAAAACATGCCCAAACCAAACAAAGCTATTGCGTTTGTAACTTACGAGAGATATGTCCACACCAAGACAACAAAAGCAGATCGCATTGTTCTGCACTGCGCATGGTCTCGGTAGCCACGAGACATTCCCGGGGCATGCAGAAGTGGCGTCGTGGAACTTGTACGAGGTTGCGTGCGCGGGCAGACGGGCTGCAGTCCGACATCTGCGAGCTCTTCCCGCGCAACTTACTGAATAAACGAGATTATTCATTGAGGCTCATCGAATAGCCACTTCATAAATGCTGAGACGCCACCTCGAATTTGCGACGCACGAAGCGTACAATCATCTCAGTTGTGGGCATTTGACTTCACGTCTGCAGAAGGTCCTCGCAGGTTGATATAGCAGCACTATTCGAAAGCTGCTTGAAATGCTGTACAATGCGGCGAATCTTCAGTTCTTCGAATCACCACGCTTCAGGCACTGAGTGACGATGAGTGATCACCGATGACGTCAACAACTGTAGTGTTGTCATCGCGGTTTTTACATGTGGTACTGTCTAGCGGCGACGCTTGGCTGCCTGGCAACGACTTCACTTGCTTTGTATCACTTGGTTCGTGTAGAGCATTTGTGTGAATCTTGTGTTTTCATTGTGCCGCTGCGGGTAATTTGTCGTGGAGTCCTGCGAACGAATGCGCATATTTGAAGCTACGGTGATCGCGAACAAGTAACACGCTCACAGAGTCCAAATGTCTTACCAGCTAAGGTGGCACAAGCGTGCGGCTGCGTCATCGCTGGTCGGCGCGGCATCAATTTCAGAATTACTGCTTAAAAGAAAATCGAAGCGAGAATAGTCACCGCGCCGTAATTTGGCTTGATTCAATTTTCCTCGGTGTTTTCATCATCACGTGTGGACGTTGACGGTGGCGGCGACGGGAATATGGCTGTCATGACGGGGGACTGGTGATGCAAGAGACGCCCATCATCTGAGCTCTCAGAAGCGGTGCTCGTCTACGAGAACGCTGCCTGCGTCCCACAAGAGCACGGGAACACTCCCAAGTGCACTGCAAGGAACGCGCACTGGTGTGCCAGTGACGGGTGGTCACCAGCGGCACTCGCATCATGACGGAATCGCGTCTGTGAATAGATACGTCGTGAGCGTGGTGAAATCGAATGCTAGACATCGTAGGCGCGTGGTGATATCAATTTTACTTCCGCATGCGTGTGGCCAAGCCGCAGTAGTCTAGGGGCTAAGGTTCTCGGCTGCTTACCCGCAGGTCTTGGGATCAAATCCCGGCTGCAGTGGCTGCATTTCCGATGGAGGCGGAAATGCTGTAGGCCCATGTGCTCAGATTTGGGTGCACGTTAAAGAACCCCTGGTGGTCTAAACTTCCGGAGCCCTTCACTACGGCGTCTCTCATAATCATCTAATGATTTTCGAACGTTAAACACCATATATCAATCAATATGCATGCGTGTGTGCATAGTCTGCGTGATAAAGCTGATGAATGATTCATGCCACTCGACGTGAGTACTGCTCCTCGGCAAGAGCAAACGAGGTGGGCGTACCCAATCTTCGCCGCGGGCGTCTGTCAATCAAACTTATTATGCGTGAGCTCTGATACTAATTCGTTGATTCTGAGAAATCTCAAGTTCAACTCGCGACTGTGATGGTGCCGGTGTGACTGTCAATCATTTGGTGCGTTTAACACTAAGTGGCAGCTTCTTTACGTATAAAATACCTTGGTGAGCTTCACTACTTGTGTAAGACTGGAGCCATAGAGGAGATTGTGATAACCTAGCCTCTTGCAGCTTTTCCAGTAAGCCGTCTACTCATGTGCGTGGTCGGCTTCAAGGTGAAGCCCACATCAACTCTGTCTTAATCTTGATTCTACTATTGGCTAATTGGCTCAAGCTTAAAGGCCTTTACAGCTGTCTACTTTTATAAGGCTTCACCCCGCCGTGGTGGTCTAGTGGCTATGGTATTCGGCTGCTGACCCGCAGGTCGCGGGATCGAATCCCGGCTACGGCAGCTGCATTTCCGATGGAGGCGGAAATGTTGTAGGTTCGTGTGCTCAAATTTGGGTGCACGTTGAAGAACCCCAGGTGGTCGAAATTTCCGGAGCCCTCCACTGCGACGTCTCTCATAATCATATGGTGATTTTCGGACGTTAAACCCCACATATCATCATCTTTGATAAGGCTTTAACTAAATGTCAATTAGCTCGTGGAAGATTAGCAAGGCCATGATAAGTATAGACATCATAAATAATTCTGATTAGCAGCTTAATAGTTGTCATCATATAGTAAGAGCTAGTTAGCGTAGTATTTCTGAGCGTCCTCATGATTAATGTCGGATGAAGCAGCATACTATAGTGTGCCCCTTCAGTACTTTTGCGACACATTTTTGTGTGGCTGTGTTTGTGGGAACCATCGAACGTACATGTTCTTTTCACGTCATTTCATGTCTATGTTCATGTGAATGAAATCTGTGTTGTCATAACTGTTATTGTATATCTAAGAAGAAAATGTTCTGTTTAATTGTTATTGATGTCTGTGACAATAAATTATTCTAAATAGGTTCTAGGACCTGTTTACTCGCTGCGGGGCCCATAGGACGACTTTACGCTCTCCCATACTAGAGTACCTAGTACTCTAAATCGTTAATCACTTTTTTCTAAACACATCTTCAAGTGGCTTTATTAGCATGGTCTTCTCAAAATGTGGCTTGCCGTAACTAGCTTGGTCAGAGGATGTTCAGGGCCTAACTATTGAACTGTACTGTCCAGCCGAAAAATCGCTGCATATCCACGAAGTAAATGATGATGAGTGTGGCGAATCTTCGGGTGGATATATCAGTAAACAATGAATCATGTCCGTCTATCTGTCCTTCTGTCCATATGTCCGTTCATTCGTCCATTCGTCTGTCTGTCTGTCTGTCTGTCTGTCTGTCTGTCTGTCTGTCTTTCTGTCTGTCTGTCTGTCTGTCTGTCTGTCTGCCTGTCTGTCTGTCTGCCTGTCTGTCTGTCTGTCTGTCTGTCTTTCTGTCTGTCTGTCTGTCTGTCCATACCTGTTGAGTGAGTCATCAAACTACATTCTTAGAAAAGGCAGTGCTACCTGCTAACTTTGAGGTACTAACGTATTAGCCCAACTTTTACTAGGTAGTGACTGCATGTAGTAGACCACAGACATTTACTACCTCTGGTTGCTTCTAAGGTGGTAAACGTGTGTGGTCTGCTATACCTGTAGTAACTGCTTATGTAGTGAATGTGTTGACAAAAATTTACTACCTCGAAGTTAGTAAGTAGCACTGCCTTTTTTTAAAGAGTGTAGGCGGTCATGTACCCCGAGCTAGAAGGAACAGACCCAAGGCTTTAGGAGCTGCGCCCTAATAGCTAATTAGCTGGCTGCACGTGCTCGGGCGCTAGCGGGTGATGAAAAAAAAGGTGACATGCACCGGCTGAGCAGCGCGCTAGAATGTGCAGGCTGGCTATGATGATTAGCTCGTGACATCGCTGATAGCTTTGGTTGCGATATTGTAGTAAGATGACGAGCCGGTACTCGTCTCAGAGGCCACCGTGCTGATTATTCGAAAACAGACTTAGTGCAGGCGTTTAAAGTTTCAAAATAGCGTCAAACATTCAGTCCCTCTAAAAGTCCCTCTAAACATTCAGTCCCTCTATCCTCACGAAAAGATCCTGAAACTTTCATTGCATGAATGCACTTCTACACCCAGTGGAACGACAAACAAATAAAAGAAGATGCTTCTAGTTTGAAAACACCGCCCAACTTAGTCCACCTTCATTGACGCAATGACTGGTTCCATCGTAACCAAGAAAACGCAGGGCGCTGAGGGGTGGATTTGACTTTTAAATCCGAATCATTTTGTAGCGAAGTTCGGCGACTTTGTGCGTATCTATCTATCTATCTATCTATCTATCTATCTATCTATCTATCTATCTATCTATCTAGCCGCTTACTGCATTCAGTTCTCTTGGCCGTTTCGTTAATGGTAACAATATCAAGTTTGGTATGGCATAGCTTGAGTGCAAGACACGCATAATTGACTAGCCATAACATTACTATCATGGCATGTATGTCATGAATGTCATGATTTAAATTTCATGGTCTTGCTGCTCTTGCGGTGGCTTCGTTCACACGACATGTTGAAAAATTGGCATGGTATGTCATGACTGCATGGTGAACGCAAGTGACAGACTCTCATGTGGAAATCATGACATGATGTCGTGTAAGTCATTACTCATGACAACACGCTACGCGCATGGTACGCTTGCAGTCGTTTCGCTAGCTCCACATATACCAAATGTGGTATTACAGGACGTGAATGAATGACGAAGGAATGTGACTTGTGCAAACATGATAATCATGAGATGCGTGTCATGCAACAACATGACTACATGCCAAACTCATGATGCGCTCGCGGCCGCTTCGCTAGCTTCACATATGCCAAATTTAGTATTACTTTACGTGAATGAGTGGTGAAGTATGTGACTGGTGCGAGCCTGATAATCATGAGACCAGTGTCATGTAACAACATGACTACGTGCCACCCTCAAGGCGCCAAAACACTTCGACGTGATTCAGCGCGCGTGCACGTCGGCGTTCGTTTCATGGCCTCACGCCGGCAGTCATGCCAGGCGCCGATCTGCCAGGCATATACTGGCGGGCGCCCACCACGCTGCGTTGCTTTGACGCATGCGCGTTTGAGCGCACCCGGCATCGTTCAGACACGAAGCTACGTAGACGTGGTGCTGTCTAGGTAACGTCGTCGGCATGAAATGCAGCATGTCGCGTTTCGCGCTGGTTGCTGTCAGGCCTTGCCGACCGATGCTGGTCGCGCATAGCGTCAGATAAAATGCTTGCGTTTAGCTAGAGCAGCGTCACTTGGCACAGCGTGCGCGCGCATGCACGTTACGTGCGTTCTCCGCCGTTTCGCTAGCTGCACATACACCAACTTTGGTATCAGGCAACGTGAAGAGATGACGAAGGTGAATGACACACGTCCAAACGTGGTAATCATGACATAAAATTCATTCATGTACGGCATAATTTACCTCCTATTTGTAATGTTGTGCGGATTTTATAGTGACATATCAGCATTCCTTATTCGTGCTTCTCTTATCAGCGATTCCCACTGCACGTGGGATCTTCTAATTTTTTATTTGAGCATTCTTCACATAATTGCCCTCAAAGGGGCAAAAGGAGATAGCCTCTCCTGGCTAGGCCATCTCTTCGTGAGGCAAGTATAGGAAAACAATACACAAAAAATTCAAGATTATATATAATAATTATAAAAAAACGTTGAGCATGACAACAAGCGCAGAGTGCGTTGGTGCATCACGCATCTGCACAATCGCGTTCTTCGACATGACCACATGGTTGCAGGGAGTGTAAGTGGGAGAGGGCACAAAGTCTTAACCAGGCCCTTCCAGAAGCGGGAACGCACAAGAGCGTGAGCGCGCTGTCTGAGGGCTAGGACCAGCTGTTGCGCAGGCGCAGTGAGGGTGGTCATGCCGCACACCGGATTGCACTCCACCGTAAGATCCGTGTCAGTGCTCCTTGAATGGATGCAGATTCGTCATCCGGGTTGCTGATTCTCTAGAACAGCGAGAGGCTGTACCCCGTCGTCAGCCTTGCCTAAAATGTACCCTTGTTGCATCTAAATGCGAAGTTATCATATCTTGCATTGATAGTTGATAAACAGTTATGAGCTGTATAAACATGCACACATAATCAACTGATAAAGTACCAAAAGGCACGTGCATAACCTTTGTTAGTGGTCCTAATTAACTTGCGCTCACCTGTAACAGCTGTGCTCCTCCAGTGTTTGACAATAAATGCTAAATTCGGTCGCGATAAGCGTACCACAGTGTTCAGCTAGGAGTATCCATCCTTGTTTGCCAGTTCTTCTTGCACTAAGCCTTGAGCCAGAAGCGGATTCGCGTGTCCAGGGTCTTGCGCTTCGAAAAAGATAGTCTTTCACATAGCCTGTGTTTTTATTTCAGTGAGGTGTCATTTCAGGTGCAGCACTTATCTTTTCTGAATCCCGGTATTTGTTCATAGTATGTGAAAACTCCACACTTAGCTCAACTTCACCTCTTCAGCTGGCTTCATCAATTCGATTTATAGTTATTTTGTACAACCACTATGGCTTCTGTAACTCCGTTTGGTTAAATACTCTCGACGAAGCAAAAAATAAAATTCAGGGCGCGCGGGATTTTCACTATTCACGTTTTGAGAGGAGGTACCTTGCACGACTGTATTCTGCGGTCGCGTTTGATACTTTTGTCACGTGGTGCAACCACTTTTACTTCTCGTATAATCATTGCAGTCTGCCTTGTGTTCTTTGTTTCTGTCTGGTGGCACTGAGTTGGTGTCTCGTGCGGCGTTAGGAAAGAAGCGTTCCGCGGGAGGCTTCTTTCCCTTCGGTGTCCATACGCTGCCAGCTACTGGCCCTGCGCTTCCTGTTGCGCTTAGTACAAGGACAGGAATCTCCAGCGCGAAAACTCACAGATTATTCTCTGGGCACTCACTTTCGGTATTTAAAGTCTAATGTGCATCCTAATCAGGGCCCACCATCAGTAACACTTCCTTGGTTTTATGCGACAGCTGTCGCGTTTCTTCGCCATATCCAGTCGACGTCTCCTGTGATAAAAGTGTTGGACAATTCTATCATTGACAAAACAACCACTTTGTTGCTCCCGTTAGTTCCTCAGGCACGCCACACCCGCTCTATTCATGTGTCTTGAAGCGCGCTGACAGCATCATTTCTGCCAGCCACCTCCGAGACTTTAGTGACTTCTTCGTGTGGTGTTCTTCCTACCATTGACCACCTCGAAAGATGGAGAAAGGTCCGACCAGCAACGTGCCCTAACTGCTCCCCACGGGAAACAAATGAGCATGTTTTGAGGCTATGCGTCCTTGGTCAAGTTTTCTGGACGGCCGTGCATGCTGGATTTCGTGGCCTCGGGGTAAATTGCTTCATTTCTTTTGGGCGTTGTTCTCGAGGCCGCTTCCCATGTCTTCTCATCAGTGTTGGTGTTTACTGTCTTGCCGCAATCGATGCGAGGCGGTTGCAGGACATCGTCACCGTCGCGCTCTCTTTCAGATTTTGGAGCGACCATACAAAGAGCTACCTGTTATGTCGGAGGAGCTCTGCTTTCTCGGGGAGGAGGAATTGCTTCGACACTGGTCCTGCCTCTTTGTGTTCGTGTCTGAGAGGTGTGTGAAGCTTGTTCTTAGGCCTGCCTGGTTATGGTAGGTTGATTTTTATTTAGTACTGTCAGAATTATTATGTACATACCCTGTAAATACCTAGCATAGACATATTTACGTTTTCTTCGTGTGATCTTTGTTTACCATGTATAGTACATATGTAAACGTAGCTTTTTGCAAAAATTTTAGGTGTGCCTGTGCTTTTTGTGTTCTGTCACAATGTTCTGTCGGGTTGTGATTGATATCCACTGTTCGTGAGAATAAATTGCTCTAAACACAGGGTACGCAGTAATTAGAAATATAACGTATTATGTGGATTTGTTGTTGTGTATCAGAATAAGTTTTCTTCGTTGTTGCCAGCTCCTGTTGGCTCGTCATCTTTGCTAGCGTCTCAGGGCGTCCCTAGGCTGGCGGACGCCAGTAATGGCAAGCCAGCCCCCGAAGAAGGCATAACGATAGTTATAGCGCGAGAACAAAACGACGACACAGAGACAAGAAGGACACGAAGGACACGAGCGCTTTGTGTCCCTGTGTTGTCGTTTTGTTCTCGCGCTATAAATATCGTCATGCCATACCAACTAGCCCAAGTTCCACACTTCTATGCCACACCCGAAGAAGGCGCTAGCTTTCCATGACGTCGTCCCTGAGGGGGCAAGACCCGAAGAAGTTGTGGACGCGACGTCTTCAATAGTAGGAATTGAAGACGTGTACTGCGTTCAGCCGTTTGGAGGCCCGAGCGAAGCTTGAGTAAACTTCCTGCCTTTGGTCACTACTTCTCTTTCTCTCTTTCCTGGGCAGCATTCAGAAACTTCATTGAGGTGAATGTGTAGCGAACGCATGACTGCACAGAAACCGGGTGCGGGAATAGCCGCGGCTACGCAGTCTTCTAGAATTTAATTTTGTTGTGTTGCGATTATGTTGATCAATAATTAGACACATAATCTCACTGCAATGAGATTTTCTAAAACTGCAGAAAGGCTACGCACGCAACCCCTCTCCTGTTGTAGCGACTGGTTTGCCCTGTATTCAGTACAACCGAAACCATCCCAAGCTTTTGTTAGGCGCTAACCTTCGCGGACGCTGCTGGTGCATCGATGCCCTTTCTAATTGCTCCCATGGTGAAGCTGGGGATAGAAATCCAAGGCCAAAACCAAGCCCAGTGAGCCCTCCTATAGTACATTGGGTGATTCACTTGGATTGAAAAACGTCCGTATAATTTAGTGGTTTTGGGTGGTACTGTACTACTGCGGGCTATACATATTTAGCAATATTTATTACGAGGCCCTCGGAATGCTAAGTGGCGACGTTTTTGGCGAAACTTGAAAAAAATTGGCAACATTTGGGGACTTTTCGCTCGTCATTTGACAAATTTCACTGAAAAGTCAGTGGCAACTCGGGTTCTTAGCCTCTTGATTTTAGCTTCTATTGACTTTTCAGTGAATTAACTCAAGAAGCATTATCATTACACTTGGAATGACGATTCTTACGATAGCGCTTTATGCGACGAGTGAGATTATTTACATCTTTATGGTGACTTGGGTGTATTGGGTCCCGTTTAATGTATTTTTGGCACATACTCTTATAGGCAGTATCACAAAACTTAAGAAGAAGCGTGTGTAAATGAAAAAGTTTCCTACAAAATTCAAATTTTTGAAAATACGAGGTTAAAAAGTCCAGTACGAAAATGTCATCAACTTTAGACATGTTCAAAACAGTTTTGATGTTAGGTCTTCCAAGAGAACACACGATGTTTGAGGCGACTTTAACAGTAATGTGGTCGGAAAACCCTTCTATGACTTCACATTTTACACCGTACAATACGAGCTCAAAGCCCCATAACGAACTGAGGCTGCAGCTAACTTTTTCATCTGATCTCGCGAAACTGCAAAACGCTGTTGTATTGGCATGTGGCTGCTCCGGCAAAAAAGGGAGAGCTTGTACAATGGTGTCATAGAGTGTAGAAAGACAAAGAAGCCGTTCGCTGATGTCTTCTGAAATAGCGAACAGGCTAACGCATGCTAGGTCTCGCAACCACACCCTTATATTCAAAATATAGTGTTCCGGGTCGAGCCATGCAGCCCCCTATTTTAGTATCCTTTCATACTTCTTTGTCCATACATTGCTTCCTTTCCGGTTGAGGAGCAATCAATGGTAAGCATCGTACGCGGAGAGATGTTATCGCATGTGCCCTCCGTGGGGCGGAGATGGGCAGATGGCCAGCTTGTTTCGTCTATGGTTCAGCAGTGTTCCTCGCTATAGCACTCGCAAGATTTTATCCACCGTAACAGCATACATTGTGCGTAAAAAAGCAATTTATTTGGTCTTTGTATGCAACATTAGAGGGTTGATGAAAGCTGGTACAGAGTGTCCATATATTACTTTTCGAAATCAAAAAATACACAGAAACGATCACAGCGGACTGGCCTTTGTTATGTAGAGCAACGTTCCCTTCACGTTAAATAATTTGTGTATTGAGAAAAAATACCATTCGGAGCCTTTTCGTTTGGTCCAGTTATCAATTTTACTGCACTACCGGCTCTTCAACATTTATGTGTTTGTAAAGCATGTGTGCAATCTGAGCGCTAAGCGTTGGGCCTATCAGGATTACGAACTTCTCAGCTACACTCTTCTTATTTCACTTGCGTAGTTAGCAACTCACAAAATGCTGCGAAATCTAAAATTCCTCGTGAATAATAATCCCAATATACTTGATAATGAATGGGAGTTGGGTGGTGAATGTGTGGCAAAGCATGGTAGAAAACAATTTCCAACTGATATTTCTTGTATATGGATCATTCTCGAATATGTGCCCTAATCATGTCACGTGAATCATTCTTCGAGCGTCCCGAAGGGCGCCAGAAGAACAGGAAGCCCCAAGAGAGAACAGCACGCTCGACTGTGTATCTTCCCAAGCTGTTATATCGTTATATGGACGACAAAGTGTTTGCTAGGCAAAACGCTGTTTCAGTATGTTTTCTCTTTTTTTGCCTAATTATAAGCGAACTTCGCGAGCATCACATCCGTGTCCGTCGATAAGGGACGTGTAACTCCATGGACGTCCACCAAGTACGGCGGCGTTGGCGGTGGCAGCATCCGGGAAGCGTACGGTACTCTACAGCGACTAAGACAGTGAGGGAACTCGTGTCTACTCAAGGAGCAGCGAAGGGTCCTCTGACGACTACAACTTCGAGGTGGTGCTGAGCCGTAGAGCGAAGAGGCAGAATGCCAAAACATCTTCGTACGTTGAAATACAGAGTGCAAAGGAGACCCGTGACAAACACTATCTGGTTTGTCCATGAGGTACCTGACGGTAACATGAAGCGCCTCAACAGGCAATCTGTTTCGGTAATGCTGGAAGGACTCGTGCCAAACGAGATGAAAGACATCAGAGTGAACACGCGCAAAAACGTATTGGCGATCGAAGTTTCACATGATCCTGCGCTTAATACACTGCACAACGTCAATGAGCTGTGTGGAATGAAAGTTCGCTCCTACATTCCTGTGAGCTCTAACGTCGTCACTGGAGTCATCTACGATGTGGATACTGCCATTTCCAGCTCCGACTTTGATGTTCTGGTCAAACCAGCAAATGAAGCCAGCGTCACCGTAAAAGTTGTTCGTTTAGAAAACTCACGTTGCTTGAAGATCATGTTCAAGGGCGACTCTCTTCATTCGCACGTAAAGATAAGACATTTTCGGCATTCTGTGTGACCTTTCGTACCAAAGTCCTTACAGTGTCATAACTGCATAAAGCTGGGCCACGTCAGAAGCGTATACGAAAATGAGACAGTGCGTCCTCGTTGCGCGGAAACGCATTCTGCAGATTGGATTGCACTGGATAAACTTTTATTTGGTCCTCCAAAACACAGATCACTGTGTTGCGGGCACCTCCATTCTGCAGATGACAGCAAAGCAACTACACTCAAACGCTCGAATTGAAAAGGGTCACATGCAGTTTTGTCAAAAGAGTGCCTGAAAATTGAAAGAGAAATAGCGGTAGTGAAACAAATGGTCAGAGACAATTCTTCGCATCAAGAGGCTGTCAGGACTGTTCGAAAGAGGCGTCATTGTTGCCGCAGTTCGTCGAAGAATGCCGCAGACGCTGCATCGACAGCGCCACTTCACCGCCCTTCTCTTCCAGTGCCCTTACCTGCCAGACCGGAGGCGACCAGTGCAGCCAACTAACCGACAAACAGCAATGCTGCACTTAAATAAGTTTGGCCTTCATTGCCGAAATCACAGCCACCTGCAAATTCCAAGTGCCCATCGACAATCACATCTCTCCAGCCAGCCGCTGACAAGCTGCCTGAGGAGGACGTAGAAGTCATCAGAATGATCCGAACACTGCTGGATGTCATGAGAAAGCTGCGAAGCAGTCTGAAATCTCCACGTGCTCAGAGTGCACTACAAATACTGGATGCTCTAAGTCCAGTATTTGCAATTCTCCAGTAGCAACCATGACTCGATCAATCCTGTCCTTCCGCAACGAGGTCTGACAAGCGTCGATACTGCAGCGGAATGCCAGAGCCCTGAGATCTCGCATCTCATCATTCCTTCAGTACATATTCGTGAATTGTATTCCTGTAATTGGTATATGTGAACCAAATGTGGAAAAACCTCTTAAACTATCAGGGTACGAATC
The DNA here is from genome assembly GCA_013436015.1 of Rhipicephalus annulatus. Classification (NCBI taxonomy): domain Eukaryota; kingdom Metazoa; phylum Arthropoda; class Arachnida; order Ixodida; family Ixodidae; genus Rhipicephalus; species Rhipicephalus annulatus. The sequence continues at coordinate 1,280,195 of WOVY01009308.1, read as the reverse complement.
TTCCGTTTCTTCATTGTGCGAGGAACGCAGCAAGGTGGTTGTTTACATTCGTATGGATTTCACATATGTGCATCACGCAAATCAACCACATGACAAAAATCAATATGTCTTCTTATATGTTAAAAAAAAAGAAAGTGTCATTCATCCTGATTGGTGTCTACATATCACCATCCGGCTGGTTTGAACAAAACCGACTGAGAGACATACTGACAGAAATATGGGCCCGTGGGTTATAACTGGAGACTTCAACGCACATCGCTTAATCGGGGGTAGTTCGACAATCAATGATAAAAGAAGAAACCTCGTGTCATTCGCCCCCAAGCCCGACCTATGCTTATTAAATGATGGCAGTCCTACTTACCTGCGGGGTATTACGTACAGCAGTTGCCTCGATTTGACTCTGCTATCCTGATACTTCTGGTCGCAAGTGGAGTGGTTCTCAGACATCGAAATGCATGGGAGTGACCTCATTTTAACTTATATGTGAATAAGGGGCCTTACTAACTGTTCTCCTAGGACCACAATACGAAGAATTGATTGGTGCGAATTTCAGCGACTCGTGAAAAATACATGCCGTGAAGACCCTGACCGGAACTTGGAGGATGCCATCAAAGAGGCAATGAGGGAAGCTTCCTGTCTCCTCTCCTTCAGCGGCAAAAGTTCAAATTTTGACGTTGAACTGGGAAAACTGTGGGCGCTTCACCGAAGGGAGGAAAGGAGATACAGACAGTAGAAAGCAACAGGTGACTTCAGGTTAGCACGATGCATACACAAAAAGTCCAACGACAGACTTGTACAGGAACTCTGGAAATTATTCTGTGAGTCATTGAATCCCATAGGACGGTTGTCACATATCTGGAGCACTAATCGTGGCCTGTGCTCGACTCATTAACAAAGACATTCTTTCCTGGCTTTAGCCCTACATTTAGGCTGCACCGAAATTGAAGTGGCGAATGCGTTTTGTACGCGAATCACTGGTGTATCCGCCACGTCGGCTTGTGCCGTTAAGAGTGTTTTACCTGAGCCCCGCATCTACGAAGTGGACAATGTTTTCACTATAGAAGCACTTAACCCATCTCTGGTGGTTTCGCGACAATCATCTTCACCAGGACCCGATGGCATCACCTACGCTGCTCTAGCCAACCTTCAACAGGAGGCCAGGAGACAGCTGTTATGCTATTCCAACGACTCATGGCGGGCGGTAATTATTCCCCAAAAGCAGAAGATAAGTCCACTTGTGCCACTACTCAAACCAGGAAAGTCACCATTTGATTTCACATCATTTCGCCCTATTGCCTTCGCAAGTTGCGTTGGAAAAGTCATAGAAAGGATTATACTTACACGCCTAGATTGGTATCTCGAGCGCTACAACGTGTATCCAAACTGCATGACGGGTTTTCGGTGAGGTAGGTCTTCTCTTGGCAATGTGATTGATCTCACAACAATTATCCAGCAACAAAAGAGCCTCAAGTGCATGCCACTTGTACTCTTCATCGATGTCAAAGGGGCATATGATAACGCAACACACGAAGCCAAATTAGACTCGTTGGAGGCTGTCGGAATTGGTGGTCAGATGTTCCAATGGATCCAGGATTATTTGACGAGAAGGTCTTTTTTTTGTAAAAACTTAAGATGGACCTACCGCCAATTAATATACCTCCCGTGGCGTCCCTTAGGGCGCCTTATTAAGCCCCACTTTATTTAACCTCGTAATACTAGGCCTCCATTAAATTTTGCCCCATACTATCCAAATGTCCATATATTTTGACGATATTTGTTTATGGTCTTCGGCTGTAGCTCATCTGCGTGTAGGTGCAAGAGTCCAACAGGCTGCCACCCTGACATGTCCGTATCTCCGCAAACAAGGTCTTTCCGTCTCAACGAAGAAATGTGCACTGGTGGCGTTTACTCGCACAGCCATGGCACAATACCCCGTTTCCTTCAATGGACAAAATATTCCTTACCAGGAAAACCATCGCTTCTTCGGTGTGATTATTGACAGGGACCTTTCGTGGAGTGCCCACTGCAATTACCCGAAGAGAAGGCTAACTTCCATCGTCCATAGAACGAGGTTACACTGCGGAAAATCTTGGGGCACAACTATAGGGTCAATATTAAAGCTATACAGGCATTGTTTTGGAGATTTTTCCGCTACAGCTTGCTGTTACTGGCAAGTAAATGCAAGACAAACATCCGCACACTCGAAAGTCTGCAAGGACAAACATCACACGTGTGCTTGGGATCGCCATGCTGCACCTCAACCTACAGGAGAACTATGATCGCAAGAGAGCATCCGATTCAAACATTATCATTGACAATTTAAGAGCCCACATAAGACACCTCTTCCGAGTTCCTAGACAACATGTCGCACTGTTACCACTTAAGAGACCACAAGCGATGTTTTCAAAGATTATTTCTGCTCTCAGAGAATGCCTTCCACCGGTTTTTACTCCAGCAACAAGACCACCGTCACCTGCGTGGCGCCTGCAACAACCACAGGTGTGCCTTACTATTCCAGGAATGACGAACAAGAGCCGTCATTCAACAGTGTTCCTGATACAGGCGACATTGTCGCTACTCAACGAAAAACACGGCCGAAGTACCCACATTTACAACGATGGATCAGTCTCGGCTGACACCTCCACAGGTGCTGTTGTCATCCCGACGTACCAGGTCACTATGACGTTCAAACTGTCCCATAGGACGACATCCACAGCAGCAGAACTTGCCACCTAACGCGCTGCTATACTTTATATCGCGGAAGCCCGGCCTCCGAAATGGGCTGCGTTCTGCGACTCTAAGGCATCCATCCCATCAGAGCTTGCAATCAGCTTTACGATAGAGGGTGCATCAACAACTAGTGAGTGAAATAAGAGATGTGCTTCACGATGTTTTTTTTGAAAGGAGATGACGGGGTGTTCCAGTGGTTAGCGGGACATCATGACATTGTCGGTAACGACCTTGCTGATGATGCTGCCCAACCCATCCTCGCCGACGCCCAAAGAACGTACCCTTGTCAAACATCGACGCTGCAAGGAGCCTGCACTCGGTCGCTAGCACTACGTTGGAAACTTGACTGAGTGACCCCAGTGTCGGGAACCACCACCCACCTAAATTGGACCCTTCGAGGAAGCTTCAAGCTCCATCGAATCTCTCCCGCTGGGATGCAACTTTACTGTGCCGCGTCTGAATAGGAGTAGCTTTCAAGAAGGCGAAGGAGTAGCTTTCACGAGGCCGATATGAATCGTGCAACACTGACGAGACAATGAAACATCTACTGTGTTCGTGTGATCGTTTTGCGAGCGAACGCAACTTGCTATGTGAAATGCTTGAGACACTAGATAGTAGATCTTTTTTTGAAGAGAAGATCCTCGGTTAATGGATCTACGCGTCGCAGGCCAGCAAAGCGACGCGGAAATCGCTAGGCTTTCTAAAGATGACCGGACTACGCGACCGCTTATAAGCGTGCAATCGACAAGGTCACTTGTACCCAAGCGTTGTCCTTCACTTCTCTCTTTCTTGTCTTTTATACCCTCAGCCCTTCCCCCAGTGCAGGGTAGCAAACCGGATGTGCGTCTGGTTGACCTCCCTGCCTTTCATTTCTTCAATTCTTTCTCCTCTACCATGCATACGCGGAAACTAGAGAGCACTCAAGACACAGTAAATGCCGCTCTCATAAATTCTAGAACTGCAAAAAAGAAGGAGAAGAGATGTAGTTTACGCCCGCTCGGGTGAGATTAAGACAAACGGCGGCACGCCACAAATTATTGTGCGGCGGCGGGGGTGGCGTCGTCTCTCTCGAAAATTCGGTGGCGGTGCGAACGGCGTGAGCAAAAATGGGGGGCGGTGGCGCACAGCTCTAGTTCTGACCACAGAACCAACTATCCTGAATAGCTTGTCGAATTCTTCACTGCTGTAGTACCTCCTAATTTGATTTGTAGACCTTAAATTTGTCATTAATACATTTTGGGGCTGGTCAAAAAGTTGGTTTCTTCAGGCAACCTTCAGAAACTGCACTGAGCCCAATGTGTACCGTAAGCAAGACCACACAGAAAGCGTGGGGCAGACATTGCGACAGGCACGCTGTACTTTCGAATTTATTTTGGTTGTGTTGTAATGGACTGTCTCGATTATCAGACACGTGATTCCACTGTAATGAAATTATCTACATCTGCTTCAAGGGCTTGCACGCTGTCCCGTTGTTGTAGCGACTGCTTTGCCCTGACTATAATACAGCCGAAATAATCACAAACTTTTGTTCTGAGGCAATAGCATTCAAGGACGCTGCTGGTGTTGGCATGCCCTTTCCATGTGCTCCGATGGTGAAGCGGCTGGTCCAACTGGCATTGAAAAACTTCAATATAACACTGTAAACAAAAGTTAGCCGAGATGGGAGTTTCTCTAGCACATGAGCCCACAAAACTCCCCTGCCCCAAATATTTACTCCCTGGTAGGGAGTGAACTCGGCACATGTCATCATAAAACGCCCCCTCCTTAATCACAGAGTTTATGAACGACATGACCTTGTTAAACTCCCCAGGGAGTTTCAGGTCACGTGGTTACAAACTCCCTATAGGAGCTTTAAAAGCCCTCTTTGGGCGTGACGTGTGTGCGTGTGTGTGTGTGTGTGTGCGTGTGCGTGTGTGTGTGTGTGTGTGTATGTGTCTGTACGGGCAAATGTTCGCACGTCGGTGTGAAACACATGTGATTTGTGTGGCTAACCGTGTAAGCATCTGTCAACAGGCAACGAAATTATAAGTGCAGCGAAGAATAGCAACGACCGGTTGGTATTTACTGGGAACATTTCAATATATTTCGCTCCTTAAACCACGCTGCACATCGGTCCGATTCCTCAACGAAACGTCCTGAATGCCACGCTTCAAAGGGCCGAGTAACAAAAAACTTCGAAGAATAAATTAATGGTAGCAAAAGTAAGCTGTTACGATCGTCAGCGGCTGCTCCTGAAGTTTCACCATCACAAACTTCGAAGTGGTCTGAAGTACGCTTCGCTCGACTACGGCAGGCTGGCCGGCAACCGGTCTGAGAGTTGCGCCTGCGACGCGCTCGCCCCGTCTCTGCCAATAGTGGCTTCTCGAAGTGTCACCGGTATTTCACCGGCTGTAACATCCAAGTGGTAAGAAGGCCTCGCTATGCCGTCGGTATCAAGCCGGCATCGTATCGAACTCGCACTGTGCGCTGGCCACCGCGGCAAGCGCTACGAGCTAGCACCGACCACCGGCGATGCAAAGAATGTGTTTCACAAAAAATGAAGGCTGCTGGGATGTATAACAGTCTTCTGCGCCTTGCGACCGCAGCTGTCAATGACTAACTACAAGGCGAGCGCCGAACGAGGCGGAGTACGATCGTCAGCGATTGCACCGTAAAACTTCGAAGCGGTTCGAAGTAGGCTTCGCTCGACTACGGCAGGCTGGCCGGCAACCGGTCTGAGAGTTGCGCCGGCGACGCGCTCGCCCCGTCTCCTCCGATAGTGGCTTCTCGGGGTGTCACCGGTATTTCACCGGCTGCAACATCTAAGCGGTAGGAAGGCCTCGCTACGGCGTCGGTATCAAGCCGGCATCGTATCGAGCTCGCACTGCGCACCGGCCGCCGTGGCGAGCTCTGCGAGCTATACATGCAATGCATGCGAGCAACGGGAACAGCGACTGCGAACCGTCTCATTCGTTTAAGTCTATCGCTCCGTAGCTTAAACTGCGTAGATAGCGGACACCTATTTCTGTGCATGGGAAAAACGAGACGTAAACTGCACATCAGCAAGCATTTTGTGATCGCCAGCTGTCATTCATCGAATCACCGTGCCGTACTCGTGAGTGAGGCCTAGTCGTCGAACGCGGTAGCGGCGGTCTACCTCGGTTCATCGCTGGAGCTGCTGAATGTGCCTCGTTAATGTGTTCATTCAAGGCCGCGCGCACTTTGTGTATGATTCAGTGCATTTTACGGGTCCACAAACAGCACTGCTGATGCGAATTCAGCCTGTACGACAGAGCGTCAACTGATAAAACTTTTTCGTTATGGTAAAAAAATATTAAATATTAGGCAGGATTAGGATAAAAGGCATGTGTGTTCAAGTGCTTACATCAGACCACCGCAAGTTCATACCTACGCCGTGCGTATTTATTGCTTAATTATTAGAAAAAAAAGGCTTTCACCTGGGCTACAGGAGGTCAGAATGTGGTGCCTATATATACTCGGTGACTATATGGTAGGTGTGTACTGCGTGTGGCAAGCTGTGGTGAGTGCGAGTGTTGCGATATTACGTAAACGTTGTGATAATGTTTATGTACTGTAATCATTGTTGTGCGTATTAAATGTAATGCAATTAAAGTTACGCTTGCGCATGGTACGGCTGCTGACGTAATTTTTTTTCTCGGTCGATGCAAAAAATTTACTCCCATACTGACCTGAAAAAGTTCCCCTATGGATGTAAATAAAAACCCCCCTGACACCATGCGAAAACCCCCTTCTGATGGGGAGTAAATTTTTTACTCCCAGAGACGGGTTTTTTATAACTCCCATCTGGGTGTGCGCTAGAGGACAAGGTCATTTACTCCCATTTCGGCTTATTTCTGTTTACAGTGTAATGATTGGTTATAGGTGGTACTGAACGGCACGGGGCTATAAATATTTAGCATGTTATATAACTAAACAAGCCCCACATGTGTAGAGTTTGGCAAAAATTGTACAACGTACACAGGAATTCTAGTCATCGCTTTTACTTCGCCGGTATTCACACCACGTAGCGTACAGAGTTTGAACTTTAAGAACTGGCGCGATAACGTATGCCACTTGGCAGACCAAGTGGCCAAACATTTTAAAAAAAAGCAGTTCAGCACGCCCGTGAGACGGCGTCGATGCAAGCCCTTGACGTTCACTCATGGGAGGCCTAGGCCCAGCCACGTAAACCTACTGGTTTCTTATAATAAAACTTATTCCTCCTCCTCGGCCCGATGTCGACTATCACGAGCAAGAGCGAACCGTGATCGCTGACTGAGAAGCACAAGTCGTTCGACGAGCTGTCGGTTGGTTGCTCAATTGTGACTCAAGTGTTTTCTTTTTTTCATTGAATTCATGTGCTCAAGTCACTTGGCTGTGCTTGAAAAACTCTAATTTTGAAAGGGAGTGCTGCCTTTGTAATCGGTTTCAATATATTTGGTCTGGTTGCATAGTCAGCGGGAGAACTTTATCGAAGAAAGTTAGCACGTTCTTTCGTCGCTGCTGTTTTTGTAATCTGTAAAAGCTAATTTCAAGAAAATATTGGTGTATTTGATGGCAAAGACTCTTTGAGAATATGCAAAAACAAGCCTCAGGTTGCTAATATTTGTTGGCGTCACATAGCAAGTGATTTGTTGTTGTTGTTGTTGTTTTTTGCTATATCGTGAAGCCAACTGGTCATGCCTTATTCCCTGCCAGTGACAATGTTTTTGAGAGTTCAAAAAGAAGCGGAATGAAAGGTCAACATTAATTACAGAAACAAAATTGCTTTATTATCTTCCAAATATGAGCATTTTAAATAAGATGCTTTAATTTAAATAGCGTTGTTTATGTTCTAGAGCACCTAACAAAAACCATACGAAACAGTGTTTTTCATCACGTGCATGACATGTTATGCAAGTCGTTTTCCCCTTTGCGTAACTGTTCTTGGAAGTGTAATGAAACCAATTATAGTCATTTCATTCTGACCGTAATGGGCAACCGTCCACTGCTGTGATGTAGTGGTTACAGCCCTCGGGTACTGACCCAAAAGCCGCGGGTTTGAGCCCGGCCACCGAGGCCATATTTCGATGGAGGCAGAATGATGGAAGCGCGTGTATATACTGTGCTATGTCAGTGCATGTTAAAGAGCACAAGATGACATAAATTTACGGAGCCCTACATGATGGCATCCCTCATAATCATGTCGTGGTTTTGGGGCGTAAAACATCCGAAGATAATTGGATGTACACAACCGTAATACACACCTCTTTGTTTCAATGGCTAAGCGGTCTGCACATTGATTTGTATGTGGGGTTGAATGTCCTAAAACCACTTATGATTACGAGAGACCCCGTAGTGAAGGGCTCCGGAAATTTCGATGTGGTTCGCATCGCGGCATATCAGGTCTTCGTTCGAGACCCGGCTATTTCGGCCACTTTTATTCAGAACGAAGAACGCGCATAAGCGATTTTGAAGATATATCGCTCGTCGGGTTTCCATGGTTCTACTAGTGTAGTTGTTTCTTGGCTCAACTTGCTCAAGAACAGCTTGGTGAGATTTTTACGCGGTAATGTATCTTAAAAGGTACCTTGTAAGAACTCTTGTCTAGATAGTGTTAAAGAGCTTGTTTTGCAGAAATTCTCTTGTTGGCGTCGTTGGTTGTGAGTGAAAAACCATCTTGTGCGTGACCCGAAATTCGAAAAGATGCAATAAATTTTAAAACATTCATAGTCCGAAAATCTGGATCACTTGCGTAATAAGCGGGTGTTCTCCAACACTGTCTCACATTCGCTTCTGAACATAGTGAAAATCACTTACTCTGCTTGTAAACACACGTGTGCGCTGCTTCGCAATACAATAAGAAATATTGCAGTGATAATGCGTGGCACAAGCGCACATTGCTATCGGGCGTCCGGACATATATTTAAAACGTGCACCTAGTTATTCCCACGATTTATTCACACGTTTTGCTAAGCCCAAATAAGTTTAATCACTCCTTCACCCACTCTGAACATGTGATTATCATAATGACTTCATGGTTTAAAGCCTGTCACCCAGTACAAAAGCGCATATGTTAATTTAATATTATTATATTATTTATAAAAGGAAATACTTGCATAATAACAAGTGCATTATTCTCATCTGAATATTGTATTGCTGATGTTTCTGTTCAAAAGTATATTGTATTCTGGCGTAGGGATCGGCTGGTAGTTGACCAATGACTCTAATAAATGGATCGGGCAAGTGAACAAGCAGCGCCCTCGAGCGATGCGCGGTACAGACAGACCAGCCATGTCACAGGAGATGATGGCCCACTATAGCATTCGTTCCTATTCACTTCATCATCATTTTTCGCTAAATCTTGCAGTCACGCGATTGAGCGAGTCCACGAAAAACTCATAAGCATTTACAACCATGGTTTTTTTGCTAGAAAGCCTCTGGATCTCGTTCCAGCACTGCCAGGCTATTATCATTGGCATCACTTCACTGCCGACGAAATCGCGCTTACTTCTTGATTCTTTACAAATTAGTTCACCGTATGATAATGTGTTTTTTGCTTCTCAGATCAGTAGTTTTTCGGATTCCGCGTAAGTTAATCAGAGTTAATCGACCATTTTATGTACCTGCCAACTTCTTTCAACACTATACTGCTCACAGAATCTACTGTCTACATAATATAAACTTTCATGACCTTGATGTTTTTCACAGACCACTGTCATTGTTTTTATCTGAGCTTTGCACTGTCATGAGATAGTTTTTCACAGTGTGCAGGCCGTTCCCCTATCTGTTTTTTCAGGAGATTTTCCACATAGTTGTTTATATTCTTCTTCATTTTATACTGCCATTCTCAAATTTTCGTCTTGTCTGAGATTCTTCCCATTTCGCGCAATTTTTTTTCGTCTGTGCGTGTCCATCCTCTTAATTTTTTGTCACTGTATTGTATTGCCTATTATTTTATTTTTGCGTACGCCTTCATAAAGACCTTCTAGTTGTTCCTGGGCACCTTGAATAAATTATTATTATCATTATTATTATTATTATTATTATTATTATTATTGTAGTGAATAAGAAAGATGATGTTACCATCAGATCAGCTATCATCAGCACAAGAAGAAGGCACGAGATCGGCGATCAAGCACCGTCATCTGGGTTCGCCTGCGTTCCTTTAGAGCTACCACCCGCTTGTTCAGTCATTCAATAAACCCCCTTTACATTTGGTGGATCGTGCTGGGTAACTGCATCACCTACACCCTGGAACTCCGATCCCGCACCCTGCCGTCGACCATGCAAGTTGACGCTGCCCAACAGACAGCACCTCTCGCGGCTCCTACTTGCCCTGGCCCGGTTCACCAGCGAGACCCCCCGATCTTTTCGGGCGCCGAAGACCAGGACGTCGAGGACTGGCTGTCGTCCTACGAAAAAGTCAGTGGACCAAACAGGTGCGATGACGCTGCTAAGTTGAGCACCGTCAACTTTTACTTGGCTAATGTGGCGAAACTGTGGTATACAAACCACGAATCCGAGATCGAGAACTGGGCCACTTTCAAGCAGGCAATATCCTCGGTTTTCGGTCGCCCTGCCGTGCGGAAGTTGCGCGCCGAACAACGCCTGCGTTCACGGGCACAAGAACCTGGCGAAACGTTTACCGCCTATATCGAAGATATACTCGATCTCTGCAAGCGCGTCGATGCCGCAATGAGCGAAAGCGCCAAGATCCAGCACATTATGAAAGGTGTTGATGACGACGTCTTTCAAATGCTCCTGGCGAAGTCTCCTGGCACGGTGTCTGAAGTGGTAACTCTGTGCCAGAACTACGACGAATTGCGACGGCAACGAGCTCTCACCCGTCGTCCATTTCAGCCTAACCAACCACTCGCTGCACTGGACGTCGTACCTGACTGTTGTGTTCTGGGGTTTCGGTTTCGATTTGACATGTGAGGATGCCAGGGGGCGCCGCTCTGGCATCCGGGAATTCAAGGCGACTGTAAAATAAAACCAGTGTGTGTTAGGTAACCGTAGAGTGCGGTTGTGTGGTTTTCTTTCGGCGCTTGGCGCCAACCCGCGTGTTCGGGCTGGTCGATGTCCCCGCCGGCCGCGTACGTCTCCGCCAGCCGTCTTCTTCTTCTGCATGTCGGGACCAGCCAGCCCCCAACACAGCAATGGCGACGAGGAATGAACATATCCAGATCGCCCAATTAGAGCACCGTCCCCTCAAGCAAGTTTTGACGGAATGTTTAGCTTCGTACAGGTTCACACCACAAGGCACCACTGGAGTGTCTCCTGCTCAACTTCTCCACGGTAGGCAACCGCGAGTTGCTCTCGACATAGTCTCTTTGCCTCGCAACATAGCAGTGTCTTCTCCTGATCAAATCTGCACCAGGATTTTTTCTCGTCAACAAGCAATGAAAAAGTATGTCGACACCCGTCGAGGTGCAAAGCAGTCCAAAGTTCGCACTGGCGATTTAGTCAAGGTTCGTGTGCCAGGCAAGCGGCCCAAGTATCGCGGTCCTTACAAAGTCTTGGGTCAGGTTAGCCCCACTTCTTTTCGCTTAAGTGATGGTAACATCTGGAATTCTTCGCGCCTTGTTATTTTTCATACGGATTCGCCTTCAACACCTAAAAGTCTTCCTCATCACGTTCCGTCCACGCCTTTCAACTACGCATCAGATTATTACTTGTGGCCTCCATGTACAGGCATTTCTTCAAGGGGGGAGGAGTTACCAGTCGGTGTCGCTGGTTCAAGTACACCAAGTCATACTGTTCACTTCGAACCTTCAAATACGGCTGATACCGTTGAACCGGACTCCGGTCCACAATATTCTCCCAAAGCTCATGCTGCGAGCTCTGAGGAGACCGCAAATTTTAACGCTCATTCAGAGCCTTCACAATCTTCCACTGCTCTTGATGGGTCACATCAGAGCAGAAGTGACCAAGGTGCAGAGACACCCGATTTGACACCCAAAAGGGCCCGCCCTAAGCGGAAGCGGCAGAAGCCGCGTCGGTTCGAAGACTACGTGACGTAGAACTCTTGTTCCGAACAGTTGTGTACATTTTTTTTTGTTTGTCAGTGCATTTTCAGGACTTGTAGTGTGTGAGTTCGGTGTGCCGTGTTTTGAATTTCATATGTTCTAACGTTCATACCTTGTATATACTTTTGTATCGATTATGTATAAATATAAACAGTGTATAGGTGTGATTATTTCGAGGAGGGGATGGTTGTTGTGTTCTGGGGTTTCGGTTTCGATTTAACATGTGAGGATGCCAGGGGCCGCCGCTCTGGCATCCGGGAATTCAAGGCGACTGTAAAATAAAACCAGTGTGTGTTAGGTAACCGTAGAGTGCGGTTGTGTGGTTTTCTTTCGGCGCTTGGCGCCAACCCGCGTGTTCGGGCTGGTCGATGTCCCCGCCGGCCGCGTACGTCTCCGCCGGCCGTCTTCTTCTTCTGCTTCGTCGGGACCAGCCAGCCCCCAACACAGCACTGACCACTCCCGCCTTCTAGCACAAATGAAAGACTTTGTGCGTGAGGAGGTTGCACGTCAGCTTTCCCTCCTGCCGTTTTGTCAGCGCCAAGAGCTCCCGCAGCAGCAGCAAGAGCAACCACCGACACCGTTAGCTCCCATGCTCCGACATGCACTTCAGGACCAGATTGCCGAGGCTATGCCAGTGCCCTTTCAGCAGCAAGTTGTCGCCGCGCCTCTTACTTATGCTGACGCAGTAAAGAGGCAGCAGCCACACCAGCCCTCGCCGTTCAATGGACTGCCGCATGTTACCGCTCCTACTCAGTCTTCCGTCGCATGGGCTCCTCCCCTCGCTACCACAGCCTCGACTCAGCCGTATGCCGCGTGGGCGGCGCCCCTTGCTGCAAATGCCTGGCGAACGCGCGATAACCGGCCGATCTGTTTTGCGTGCGGCGGACCTGGCCATATCTCCCGATACTGCCGTCGTCGCGTGCCCGCCTACACAGACGTCCGACCACGAAGCAATTACATGGACCGACCACCTTTTGGTTATGAAAGTTCGGATCGTCAGTCAAACACGTCTTCCCGTGACTATCCGGCAACTTCGTCTCGTCGCTCACCTTCACCCAATCGACGCTCCTTGTCACCCATGCGTCCACGACCAGCCCCTCAAAATGAGGGAAACTAGCCGTCGCAGTTCAAGGGGCAAGAACTGCGCTATCGAAATGTTCAAGTCCTCGCACCTTGCCGTCAAATATCGTCGAAGTTTTTGTAGACGGCGCCCATGCATACGCTCTTGTGGATACCGGTGCCGCTGTGTCTGTTATAGACGCCAAACTTTGTCGCAAGCTCCGAAAGGTGACCACGCCGCTTGATATGTTCTTACGTGCAGCAAATGGAGAACCTGTTCGACCTATAGCCGCCTGCACTGCCCGACGCAAAATTGCGGAGGACCACTACATTGTTGAGTTTATTGTCCTTTCCTCGTGCTCTCATGACATCATACTTGGCTGGGATTTCCTATCCCGTAATCGTGCCGTTATAGATTGTGCCCGTTCCGAACTTGAACTGCTTCCGTTCTTCGACCAGCCCTACGACCACACTAATCAAGCCGCGCACAAGCTAGTTGTCAAAGAAGACACTGACATTCCACCGACAACAGCTGTTTTGCTCCCTGTGGTCTCCGACGACATGCGTGATGAAGTAGCATTTTTCGAGCCATCACGCCTCTTTCTAAGTCGGAAACCACTTCTGCTCCCTTATTCAGCCCTCTCAATTTCTAATGGAGCCAGTGCTCTCTGCCTTACCAATCCCTTTCCGCATACCATCAAACTGTTTAAAGGCGAGTCTCTTGGATGCGTACAGCCCATTGATAACGGACAAATTTTTACCGTGCCGCAAGAATCATCCCAAAGTGACCTCGCCGCCGTCAGTGCTCTTAACCACTCTCATCTACAGGCTTCAAAAGTGTTCGATTCGGCGATCGCAGACGGACTGTCACCATCTGAACGATCTGAACTCCTCCAACTGCTGTACCAGTACCGCGAATCTTTCGATGTTGTTCAACCTTCACTTGGCCGCACTTCTACCACTCTACATTACATCGATACCGGCTCCCATGCGCCACTACGACAGCGACCATATCGTGTTTCTGCGGCAGAACGCCAAGTTATTACCGAACAGGTGAACGATATGTTGCAACGTGGCGTCATTCAACCTTCACAAAGTCCATGGGCCTCACCTGTAGTGCTCGTTAAAAAAAGGATGGTTCCGTTCGCTTCTGCGTGGATTATCGGCACCTAAATAAGATCACTCGAAGAGACGTGTATCCTTTACCCAGGATTGACGATGCCCTTGATACTTTACAAGGTGCCGAGTTTTTTTCATCATTAGATTTGCGCTCAGGGTACTGGCAGGTCCCCCTTGCAGATGCCGATCGACCAAAAACAGCCTTCGTGACACCGGCAGGTCTGTATGAGTTTAATGTCATGCCCTTCGGCCTCTGCAATGCGCCTGCCACCTTCGAGCGCATGATGGACTCGGTTCTTCGGGGTTTGAAATGGCAAATCTGTCTCTGCTATCTCGACGATATAGTCGTCTTTGCGCCAGACTTCGGAACACATCTCGAGCGCCTCAAACACGTCCTCACGTGCCTGAAGAATGCTCAGCTCCAACTCAACCTCAAGAAGTGTCACTTCGCTGCTCGGCAACTTCCGATTCTCGGGCACGTCGTATCAAAGGACGGTATACTTCCAGACCCGGCTAAGTTACGTGCTGTCGCCGACTTCCCCAAACCAACGACTATGAAGCAGTTACGGAGCTTCGTGGGGTTATGCTCCTACTTTCGCCGGTTCGTGCGCAACTTCGCCTCTATCATTGCGCCTTTGACTGAACTTATAGGCAGCACCACTGATATTTCGTCATGGTCTTCTGAGTGTGACCAAGCCTTCTGTACCCTTCGTCGTCTCCTCACTTCGCCACCAATACTGCGTCACTACGATCCTACGGCAGCAACTGAGGTCCACACCGACGCCAGTGGTGTCGGCCTCGGTGCGGTTCTCGCGCAACGCAAGTCTGGATTCGCCGAGTATGTCGTCGCCTACGCCAGCAGAACTCTTACCAAGGCTGAATCAAACTACAGCGTCACCGAGAAGGAATGCTTGGCGATCGTTTGGGCTCTTGTCAAGTTCCGCCCATACCTTTATGGCCGTGCTTTTGATGTAGTAACGGACCACCACGCATTATGCTGGTTATCGTCGCTTAAAGACCCATGAGGTCGTCTTGCCCGTTGGGCTCTTCGGCTTCAAGAATATGACATTCGCGTGGTATACCGTTCCGGCCACAAGCATGCCGATGCTGATGCACTGTCACGATCTCCCGTATCCCCGGACATCGCATCTGTTTCCTCGGACGACACGTTGTCAGCGCTTGACGAGGACACCATCTCTTCTGCACAACGCAATGACCCATGGATCGCTTCGCTTCTTGACGCGTTATCCGAGGCACCGACACTTCCAACCACTCGAACCCTGCGCCGCCAGGCTCCGCACTTCAGTATTCGGGATGGCCTTTTGTACCGGCGCAACTATTCAGCAGATGGTAGGAAATGGCTACTAGTCATTCCCCGAACGCTGCGCTCTACCATCTGCGCGTCGTTTCATTCCGATGCGCAATGTGCTCACGCCGGTGTTTTCAAGACCTACGAGCGCCTACGAAAAAGGTATTACTGGCGCGGAATGTTTACCTTCGTCCGCCAGTTCATTCGCGGCTGCCACGAATGTCAGCGGCGGAAAAGCCCGCCACATCCTGCAACAGGTTCATTGCAGCCACTTCCATGCCCAGACCGCCCATTCGACCGTGTAGGAATTGACCTCTACGGACCACTACCATTAACAACGGCAGGCAACCGATGGGCTATCGTGGCAGTGGATCATCTAACACGGTACGCTGAAACTGCTGCTCTCCCCACAGCTGCAGCACGAGACGTCGCAAATTTCATACTCAATCGTTTTGTGCTTCGTCATGGTCCTCCTCGAGAACTCCTCAGTGACCGAGGGCGTGTTTTCCTCTCCGATGTAATACAAGCACTTCTTCAACAGTGCCATATGGTTCACCGGAAGAGTACAGCCTACCACCCACAGACGAACGGCTTGACTGAGCGGTTTAATCGTACTCTGGGGGACATGCTCGCTACGCATGTCGCTTCTGATCAAACAAACTGGGACCTCGTTCTCCCATTTGTGACATACGCGTATAACACCGCTACGCAAGTCACTACCGGGTTTTCCCCATTTTTTCTCCTGTACGGTCGCGAACCATCACACACCATCGACACTTTACTGCCATACTCGCCAGATCCCTCCGAATACAAGCCTGTCTCAGAAGCCGCTCGTTACGCAGAAGAGTGCCGCAAGTTAGCCAAGCGGCTTACTACATCCGACCAACAGCGCCAGAAGGAGATCCGTGACGACGACCATCGTTCTGCACCAACGTTCGTTCCTGGAGCACTTGTATGGCTTCATGTACCGCCCTGCGCATCTGGTGTATCACCCAAGCTACTCTCCAATTATCATGGTCCCTACCGCGTGGTCGAGCGTACTTCACCCGTGAACTACGCCATTGAACCCCTCACGCCACCGAGCGACCGTCGTCGGCGTGGACGTGATATCGTTCACGTAAACCGTCTGAAGCCGTACTTTGACCCGCTTGTCCCCACGTGTTAGATCGCCAGGATGGCTGCAACTTTTTCGCCGGGGGTAATTGTAGTGAATAAGAAAGACGATGTTACCATCAGGTCAGCTATCATCAGCACAAGAAGAAGGCACGAGATCGGCGATCAAGCACCGTCATCTGGGTTCGCCTGCGTTCCTTTAGAGCTACCACCCGCTTGCTCAGTCATTCAATAAACCCCCTTTACATTATTATTATTATTATTATTATTAATGCAAATTTAAGTCTATAATAAACAGTTTGATTTGTCTTCTTTTATTGCTAATGAATCTTCTGGTGACTATATGATAGAATTTGCACGCAAATACGTAGTCTGCAACACTCTTGTACTCGTAATAAAAGGGCCAAGTTGAGACGAAATGTGGCTGTCCCCAAATATTTTTGAAGCAAGTACGGTGGGAGATTTGCTTTGCAAACAACTTGAACGCTCCCCAGATAATTCAGAACTCGGTATCAATTACAGAATTGCAAGGAATGAAGTAGTTGACCTCACTCGACTGACAAAACGACGACATTTTCACTATCAGGTTAAGTTATCTGCCAGAAACCCGGCGTGGGTGTGGCCACTCATAAACCACCTTCGGGATAATGGAAGCAGCGATGCTAAACCTAGTGATGCGTTTACTGGTGATCTTGCACGTACAGCCGATACATTTATTCGCCACTCTTAAAAAGTGTGTAGTGGGAAATCATAAGCGCCGGCAGGCCACTGTAGTTCAAATGAGCCAATACCTGTCTCTGCCTTCCTCCCAACTTTAAGAAAAGGCGAACTCGTTTGAATAGTTTCTGGTTTGAAACAGCACAAACCATCAGGTATTAATGGTATCTCTGTGTCTTTGTTGCAGCGGATCTAGGATGCATTATCAGAGATCTTGCTCTTCGTGTTAATGAATTCTTGGAGACAACTTCTCTACCACAAGTTTAAGAACAACAATTGTAAAGCCCCTTTTAATATGTGGACCTAAAGATAGTGTTGGGAGTTATTGACTTATATATGTTTCGCCTGTTTGATACAAACAGTTGAGAAATTCCTATTGTAATGCATGACTTTGTTTCTAGAAAAAATTCGCTTATTTCAAATCGCCAGTTCGGTTTTGTCGCAAGTAGAGGTGCCATTGATCTACTTGACAAATTTTTCGATCAACTGCGTGATGCTTTACAAACTAATAATATGCCTGTGCTTTAGTTTTGGATATTTCGAAAGCATTCGACACTGTAAACCACTCTATCCTGCTTGAAAAACTACGTTTTTATGGCTTCAGAGGTCCATTCTACGAATCTTGTAAAAATTATATTTCTGACCGCTTCCAGGTAGTTCAGATAGACAATCGGATGACTTTCAGCAACAGGCTTGCCTTTAAAGCTGGTGTATCATAGGACTCTATTTTATCTTCTCTTTTACTTATTTATTCATAAATGATTTCCCTACTGCTTTTCCAAAATGCCGCATAAATCAGTACGCAGACGACACTGTTTTTTTTAAATCAAACAAGTCTGTTACAATAGAGCAATGTCACTACTACACGATGGTGTTGATGAAGCTGCGTCAAGGTTTGCTAATGATTGTTCAGTGACTAATAAAAAAACGTTACTAATTTGCTTAAGAAATCTATTGAAAGCAATAGTGAGAATTGCGCCCTTAATTCTTCATGCCTGTGATGGCGTTTCAGAGTACTCCCACTAAATATGTTAATTCTATAAAATATGTTTGTGTTTGATTGTGAAATGTCTTGGACTGATAATTAGGCTTACACATGTGGAGGATAACGAAAAATTGCATGGTTATTGTTTAATATTTGATCAGTAGCGCCCACCAATATTGAACGACCATTGTGCTTGCACTTGCGTACAGTGTCTTGCATTATGGCATCACATTATTCGCTTTCTGTTCTTACCGATCGCAGTGAAGGGTTGATAATATTAAAAAAAACTATGTTGAAATTCATTGTTCATAATCGTACTTTAACAGGGAATGCAAGTTTATTTTCTTTACTTCGTCTGCCATCTTTCAAAGCATCATTTATTCAAACCGTGATATTGTACGGCACTTCTGGAACTCTGAGTTCAAAAAAAAAGAGTGCATTGCCCTTCGTATCTTGAGACAAACTTCCCGCTTTTCTGTACCATTTGTCAAAACACGATATGGCAAAGCTATAAGAAAGGTCTTGGTTCCTGCTGTTTTTATTGACCTCCACGACAGCGTTTTTTTTCTGTAACGACGAAACGCAATTTACGAAATGCCCGGCAATCTCTTTATTGCTGCACAATTATCGCAAGACTACCTTCCTACCCTCTGTTATGCCGGGTGTAATCTGTTAAAATTTTGTTCAATCCTTAACTCAACATTCTCCTGTTTAGGTAGTATTGCTTCCGTTAGTTTGATTCCTGTATGATGTTGTGTTTACTGTTGTGTAAAAGAGTTTTATGTCTTCTTTCCCTGATTATTTTACGTAACAAGCTCTTTAATATGTCTGTAATCTCTCGTTTGTCGATACTCCGGGCCTTGTCATCCAAGGCACCATCTGGCGTCGACAAGCCTATTATCTGCTTTATACTCACGACTACGACGACGACGACGACGACAACATTATTATTATTATTATTATTATTATTATTATTATTATTATTATTATTATTATTATTATTATTATTATTATTATTATTATTATATTATTATTATTGTGGTTGTTATCGGAACCTCAAACAGCGAGTAGTTGTCTTGGAATAGGTGTCACTAATGTGAACGAAGAATATTACTATATATATTACACCAGCCACACGTTTTAGAGCAGCGCATGATTTCATTGATGGCTGACTATTCTTTGCGAAAGTAAGTGTCTCCCAAGGGCCAGAAGAACTGGAAATAGGTACAAATAAATATGAAATGAAGTGAAATGAACTGATTTTATTTCTGAAGAGATACAGAAACACGAAGCGAAGCTGAAGGCCATTCGCCCTGACCTGGCTTCGCTACGCGAAAAAAGCTCAGCAACCAGCGCTACATTGAATAATAATTATAACTATACAAGGAGCAGCATAACAACAGAAACACAGAAATAGCATAAAAGCAAAAATAGGTGACATATAAGTACAAAAAATAGGCTGCATAGACACACAGAATCAGACATCGAGGCTCTTTTCATTACAAATACAGAAAAGAACACATACATATTGATATATTCGTATGATACACTCATATTCATACATACATCTGCCCATATGTACGTACATACTACTGTATATTCACGCGTTTTGTACCTAAAGGTGAGAGTATATGTGGAATCTAGCCCGAAGTTTATTGGAAACATGATGTTTACTATGCTCAAATATTGAGGAGATGTTTTATGTGATATTTGAATTGCGTTAATGAGAGGTTAAAATTTAGTTGTTCACCTAAATGATTTATAAGCTGTGGGGCGCGGTATGCAATTAGGGCTCTACGATATCCAGTCCCTAGCAGGAACGCAAATTTGTTGCCTACGGAGCGAGTATTTGAGTGCGCCTTCCGGTGCCGTAATTGTGTGGAGTTTATTTTTATTAATGTAAAGCAATAGCTTATATTCATACACCTGTCTTGCTTTGAGTATACCATATTTTATGAATAATAGACCGCTAGGAATCTCCCTTGGGTTGCCATAATAATCATCGAATAGGCAGACAACGTTTTTCTGTAATATTTCTAGTTTATTTAAATTCTTCTCACTTGTAGTGCCCCATACTAGCATACTATAAATTAAACGCGAATAAAAAAGAGCGTAGTATGTCTTTTTTTCAGCCAAATTGGTATAAGTGGATTTATTTTAAATATACACCCAACAGTCTTACTTAGTTCGGATGCGAGACTATCAACATGAGTATTCCAAGACAAATTTTCTTGGAACCACACTCCCAGGAATTTTTGCAAATTAACCTGCTCCAGCCTTTGAAAAAGAAAAGGCTGGAGCAGGTTAATTCGCAAATGTCGTCCTCGTAATGTCGTCCTCCTGATTCGTAATGTCGTCCTCGTAGGGCTTGTTAATAGGCTGGAATACTATGTACTTACTTTTAGATATATTAAGCATGATCTTATTTTGATGAAGCCATTTTTCTAATTTGAGTAAGTAATCATTTACTTCAGTTTCAAGGTGCATGATTATTCTACCTGTAATAAATATGTTGGTGTCGTCAGCGTAAATTATTATTTTGGGGATCTTGGATTGTCACACAGATCATTAATAAATGTTATAAATAGTAACGGTCCAAGGATTAAACCCTGTGGTACACCATTTTTTACAATTTTGATTGGGGAAACAAGGTTACCCACCTTAAATTATCGTTTTCTTGCGGTAAGATAACTGTATTAATTTAGCTGCCACGTCCCTTAAACCACAATCATGGAACTTAGATATCAGAATATCATGTTTGACTGTGTCAAAGGCCTTCTTCAAGTCAATGAAAAGACCTATGATGTAGGTTCTGTTTTCCACGTTTTTAATATCTTCTCTTTCGTATCTAATAGCCCCGACTCCGCAGACTTACCCTTTTGAAACCCAAACAGTGCTTTATTGGTTATCAGGTGCTTAATGAAAAAGCATTCCAGTCTGGAGTGTATTATTCCTTCAAAACCTTTGGAGAGTACCGGTATAATCGATATCGGGCGGTAATTTGATAATACACTTTTGGCATCCCCTTTATGAATTGGATAAACGTGGGCTATTTTTAGTTCTGAAGGAAAAATGCCGGTTTCTAACATAGTGTTCATGATGTATGAAAGAGGGTGTGAAATTAGTGACGCTACATATTTTATCGGGCTGGCTGCTATTTTGTCAACACCTGCAGCAACATTGTCACGTATTGTACAGACTAGTTTTTCAACTTCACAAGGTACAACCGGTGTAAGGAAGAGTGAGTGTGATAGACGCTTTCTATCTGCTACAGGCGGATCTGTTACCCCACAAGATTAGCCTGTGTAGTCGCCAGTGTTAACAAAATACTCATTCATGACTTATAGTGCTTCGACATTTGCCTTATCGTCTGCAAGATCAGTGATATTAACATAACCTTTTTTTTTACGTTAAGTTAATTTATTTACCTCATTCCACATTTTCCTGGGATTATCGTAGATTTTTTCAAATATGTATTGATAATATGATATTCTGGCTCGTTTGATGGCATCATTTAGCTTATTCCGGAACTTTTTGTAGCCTTCAAGAAGTGATAAATCGCGAGATTTCACAAACGTGCGATACATTTTGTTTTTTTTTATTTTATTCGGTCATACAGTGCGTTGTTTATCCACGGCTTGCGTATCTATTAAATATGAATATTCGGATTGAGCGGAAATCTAATTTAAGATTTCGCACTGAAAACATGTGTTCTACGCTGTTTCGATAAAAAAATAACTATAATAATGTTTTGTAGTGCGAGGTAAAATTATCGCACAGGTAATATTTCGTGGCAGAAGTTTAGAATCGCACCAGCATCGTAAATTCAAATAACACTATGATAATTACTGAGCCTACGCAGCAACACTACGACTAGAGTGCCTCAATGCCCGCTCCTTCTAAAACACGTGCTCCCGTAGCAGCCATATTTTCTATGTGAGGATTCCAGTTAGTGTTTCGGTGTAGGTTACCTCTAAATACCTAATTGACTTGACCTGTAGTATGACATCTTGTTGTTGCACTAGTGAAATATGCACTTGAGCATTTTGTGCGAAAACTACGATTGTACTTTTGTTAATATTAATTGATAAGTTATATCCTCTAGCAATGTTTCTAGACTATTCATGTATGTCTGCAGAATTCGGTAAAGTGTGTGAATGTTTGCCGACGCAGCAAAAAAATGCTACACCTGGACCTGTACATACACATAGACCTGTACATTTTGCTGTATGGTAATTGTACACATGAGTACATTAAATAATAAGGGTGATATTACTGGCCCCTGCGATAGACCCCCCGTTTGCCTATATTTTGAAGAATTGACACACTGCGAGCAGTAAAATTCTCTATCACTTAAGAAAGCATGGATCCCGGCCACAAAGTATTGAGGCAGTCCTAAATTCTAAGCGAATTCAACAGTTTCGCATGCTCCACGCTATCATAAGCTTTCGTAATATCTAATGTTACCACAGGGTAATATTGTTTCTGATATAGAGCAAGCGGAATTCTAATTTCGAGATTAACGTGCGCACACCAAATAAAGCAACCATGTCTGATTTCAATTTGACATAGGCTCATTGTCATTTTTTTCGACATCCAGTGATCTACACGAATATATAAAATTCTTTCGACGAGTTTTTATATAGATTGGATGTAAGTGCTGTGGGGCAGATAATATCAAAGATAGGCTCAGCGCCTTGCTTTTTTTAAATAATAGAATAATTTTTGCCATTCTTCAGTCGCGTTGAATCCCAGAGCTTCTAATTAGGTGATTAACAATTCGGAGTAGGCCAAGCGGGTAAACTTTGTGTGCTGATTTTATAACAGATGTCATCATGCCATCAGAACCAGGAGCAGAATGGGGTAGTGTTTTTACTACATTTGCTAGGCATGCAGCTCTGACCTATTCAAAATGCTTACCCATTTGGGGGGACTGGGCTTCGTATAAGAGAACAATCATCAAGTGACTTTTCAGGCCCTGAGCAATAACTTCGAGAAAGGCCTTCCGTTCACCTGGTGATGATACTGGGGATTTTTTTCACTACCGGACGAAATTTCTTATCTCTCAGAAAGCAAAATAGTGCTTTTATATTGACGGGCTTTGAAATAAACTCAGATCGTTCATTGTCTAGTTTGTTCTTCGTATTAGCAACAGTTCTCTTAAAAATAGCGGCTGCATACTTCCACCACAGGTTGGTAGAAGGGTTAAAGCTTTCAATAGTGAATATAGAATGATACTTCGAGTATTTTAACACGTTGCTTATTCTAATGGCGTCTGTGTCCCTATCTTATGTTTGGTTAGATGAAGTGCCTTGTAATGATTTCTCAAAAGTACTGAAGTTTACATGCGTAACCGATGATCTAATCCTGGAGGTTACCAGACATACTACTTCGAACAATATAGGCATATGGTCGCTGCTTGTGGCCGAGTTATTCGCAGACCCTGATGAAGTGGACGTTAGCTTTATATCTTTTTTCACTCTCTTCACTTCTTCCTCTTCTTCCCAGTCTGGCACGTAGTCACGTGACAATATTTCTATTTGAAATCAAGAAACTCAGTAGAAATTCAAATCTTAGAGAGCGCTCCAAGAAATCCATAGCCATTTCATGATTGATAAGTATCTCCTTGTTTAATACTAAGGGCTTTCCACAAGTCATGTTTTTTGGAGGGTCCATTCTCCCGCAAGAGATTTCGTAGCTGCGTCATGATGTCTACGGCATTTTTCTCGCTGAGCTTCGGCTTTGGAATGTCGTGGTCGAAGATTTCGTCGGCTATAAAATCATTTTCACCTTCAGTAGATTTCGACGGGCTCATATTAAGTTTATGTGCGCCCGGTCACTTGCACCTATTGTTCAGCTTCGTCGGCATAGTAGTGACATTTTTATCGTTTGAAGAGCACTGGCAGTCATGTCATTGCTAGTGTTTCCAATATCGGTAGACGGTTGCTGATCAGGATAAGCTTCCTGTTGCATCCTGAAATGAAAAAGAAGTTTTCGCTGGTTGGTTTCTACGTTAGAGGACGTGTAGCTAGGGCCTCTACTGGCCGATTTAAAGCCAAAATATTGCTTCGGGTTTTGTTTCATCCTTCTCTTCCGCTTTAGAACAATGTCGGTTGACATGGCCGGAATGTTCGAACGAACAAGGTGAATTTCCGGGAGCGCTGGCTCAGGTAGTGAGCTTCCGATCGTAGACGAAGCGAAAATTTTTCGAGCGTTTTGAGTAGTTCGAGAAGAAGAGGACGAAGAAGATGATAATGATGGCCTACATGTATCGCACGCATCTACGCTGGCGGATTGACCAAAAAAGGAAAAAAAATTAAATAAAAAAATGACGTTATTATTGCATATCTAAGGCATACAAATGGCTAAGGAAACTAACTTTACTGATTTAGAGATTAGGGAATGCACATTTTTTGTTTTCCTTAGATTGTAGCTCTTGCACATTATGTGGCCGTGCTGTCGTCGACAAGAATAATGAATATTTTAGGAGTTAAAACTCCATTAAACGAAGGGATGAGGATGCGCGCAATATTTCGTTAAATCGCTAAGTTCATAAAAACGAGAATGATATTATCCTGGTCCTTCGGAGTCTGAAATTGTAACGTAGCGTTATCCGAAAGTTTTCTCGGCGTTTTGTTTGTCCTATTAAACGCTTAATTTTATCTGCCCACCTAACCTTCTGTCTCCCCCTAACCCGCTTGCCTTCTCTGGGAATCCAGTCAGTTACCCTTAATGACCAGCGGTTATCCTGTCTACGCGCTACATGCCCAGCTCATGTCCATTTTCTCTTCTTGATTTCAGCTATGATATCCTTAACCCCTGTTTGTTCCCTAATCCACTCTGCTCTCTGCTTGTCTCTTGGGTTAAACCTACCATTTTTCTTTTCATTGCTCACTGCGGGTATAAATTGGCAGCAGCAAGCACAGGACCAGGTTAACTGGCGGAACATGAGAGAGGCCTTTGTCCTGCAGTGGACGTAGTCAGGCTGATGATGATGATCATGATTACGACGATGATGATGATGATTAAACGCTTGCGTGCGTGAAAGCTCCACGGGGGCAGCTAGAGCATGAATTCCTCTAATGCGCGGGTGATACAGGCGAGGTAGATGGTCAGGTGAAGCAATCACAAGCTGCTGACATTCACGAGCAGGGTTAACGGACGCTGCTACTGTGAGAGCAGGCAGAGAAAGAAAAACACAAGCATAGGATCAGTGACATCGGACGCATGAACTATTAAAGGGCCAGTCAACACGCTCCTACTTTTTTTACACCTTCTAAACAAGCTCGCGCATCTTTCGTACGCCTGACCAACCTCATTCCACGCACAGTGACGTTAACTCGGCGATCGGTGACGTTGTGTTTATCACTGGCTGTTGAGATCTCGTTTAGACATATCGACGAGCTGCATGCTGCGTCACGTTGCCGATCGCCGAGTTGACGTCACTGCGCGTGGAAGGAGGTTAGTCAGGCGCAGGAAAAAAGCGAGCTTTTTTTGCGCGTTTCGAAGCTTGTTGACTGGCCCTTCAAAAGACGAAAGCAACCCCCGTGTTTCTGTGGGAGCATTTGCAAAGACAACAAACCAACATTTTGTCACGGGGCGACGCTGACAAAGGCTGAGATGGCTTCTCCAAAATGAAACTGTTTCTTTGGCCGAACGTGTGGCCGGTAATTGTAAAGTCACATTGTGTACAGAGATACACACTGCCACCATTGATACTGAGAGGGGTGAACAGAGCGTCGGCCGTCGATCAACTGACAAGCAGTCATGTCCGCCAGAATTTATACATCTGCCGTCGATTATTCCAGCGTTATCGCTAGCAGCCGCGTATGTTGCAGAACAATATGTATTATTTACATTGTGCGCGTATTGCATCGGAAGGTTCTAAGATTATCCCAGTGGTTCTTATTTCATTGGCACGGTCTGCGCAAGACAGTACTCCAAAGTGTAATGGAGCGATAACAAAACTTGGTAAATGAGTGTGGCGATCGCTCAGCATCATTTGATACGTAAAAGTGCTACCGACTGTTGCCTGCAGGGTCGTCAGTGTAAAGTTACGGTCGTGACTAAAGTGAATAGATGTTGAAAAGAAATCGTGTTGCAATGCACGTCCAAAGAAAAGCCACCTGTAGGGAAATTTGAAAGTAATCAGAACACTTTAGCTAATTCCTTTGCGGGAAGATTGTATCAGGAAGCGTGCCTCCCTGCACTTCTTTGTCGATTCCACATATTAATAGTAAAAGCATTTTTGAAATTTTGTGGCGCCCCGGCACGGTGATCTAGTAGCTAAAGTACTCGGCTGCTGACTCTTGGGTCGCGGGATCGATTCCCGGCTGCAGCGGTTGCATTTTCAATGGAGGCAAAAATGCTGCAGTCCCGTGTGCTCACATTTGGGTGCAGGTTAAAGAACCCCAGGTGGTAGAAATTTCCGGAGCCTTCCATTACGGCGCCTTTCATAATCATAAGGTGGTTTCGGGACTATAAACCCCACATATCAATCTTCTTTCACATGCCACCAGCACAGAGCCGAGATGAGGCATTTGTCATACTGCCCTGTACCACCACTGTTGTTTGCTCATGCATGTTTTTAGGGGCGAGGCTCTTTAGGGCGCGGGTCGGTCGGCACCTGTATGTATGCATGTATATAGTAACCTTCGCACAGCATATCCACGGAGTGAATGATGAGTGGGGAGAAGGTTCAGCACAAGAGCAAACAACTGGTTATGTAAAAATCAACTCTTGAACTTGTGTCTGTGCGTACAACATTTGTATTTATACTTAGCGTCATTTTATGACGTGTCGCTGAATAAAAAATTGCAACACGGTCACGTTCCCTCCGCATGCTTCGCATAATGTCGATTCC
Source organism: Rhipicephalus annulatus (assembly GCA_013436015.1). Classification (NCBI taxonomy): domain Eukaryota; kingdom Metazoa; phylum Arthropoda; class Arachnida; order Ixodida; family Ixodidae; genus Rhipicephalus; species Rhipicephalus annulatus. Next base: position 1,253,289 of record WOVY01009308.1, on the reverse strand, counting down.
CAGGTACGTGGGATCTGTCGATTTTTAGCTGTTCAGCTTCTTAAACTTACACCGGCTGTTCAATATTTTCATGGAAATCACTACGGGCCGGTACGGCTCACATGGTGTCCTGTATGGAGGACTTTATCCAGTGTCAAGAATTTCGAGCGAGAAGAGGCTTGCTGCCTAATTAATTTCTATTCCTATATTAGCCACTTTTTTCTGCCTCTCCTGGTACAAAGTCTGACAACTAACGGTATTCGTCAGTGCAACTTGTGGATAAGATATTAGTGACAAAAAACGTGCTTATATGAAAACCTTCAGTGAACTCTAAGAAAATAAGCTGCATGTTTTTTTTTTCGCACTAGCAACGATACGCACAGGGAATTAAGCGCTTATCCTGATTGCCTGAAGAGGCAGATGATACTTCCGCTGGAGTATGTAATGGTCGCGTAGCTAACGTAAGTTATGACTTTCCTATTTAACTATTCACTGAAATACACCGACACATGTTGGCATACCAGTAAGTAAAACAGAAAATGCACAGGGATGTAACGAAAGAAAGAAAGGTAGCTGTATTTACATTGGGAGAATTAAAAATAACAGAGTTAAAGTGAAATGCGACAGAAGACTTGCAGTGCGATCAACTGCTGCTCTAAACTTTCCACCCCCGGAGTAACTAGCTTCGACCTTCACGTATCATTTGTTTTCTTCGGATTCCGTATCAGTTAGCGCCTTTTCTTTTATGGCGTTGTAGGTCTTGAGAGAGAAGCCTCCTAGGGAACGGCGCAAGTGGTCCATGTGGGCATGGACGTCTCGTTCGGTGTATTCAGGCTTCCTAGTTTTTACAATCCGCACCAGTCTCGAGACCTGATCTTCAGCCTTGCTTTTTGCAGCTGGTGGGCTATGGCTGGACTCCCTTGACCCGACGTCCCGGCGTGCAGCGGGCAACTGCACTTCATGCCCAGTTCGTCCACGGCACTCTGGCACTGGATGCCGCTCCGCTGACTTCGTCAAGATCTTGTCAATCGAAGGAATGCGCCATGGTTTCGGGCTGATGGGAATCGTACGTTATTTTTTTTCTTCCTTCGGTATAGATACAGGTGTTTCCTGGTGCGACGGAAACAATGACTGGTGTGTTGACCCAATGGTCTGTGCCTGTGGCTTCCCTTTGGTCTTGTGTAGAAGCGACAGCAGTGTTTGACAATGGGTTGGCGCAAGCCTTGGAGTCAGTTTGTTAGGAAACATACGGATGTTCTAATGGGTCTTTTGTCGAGAGTTCGATGGTGACCGTCGATGCGGTTGGGGCTTTAGCAGACATTTAATGAGTTGGAGTGGAAAATGGCTTCTCTTCTGCCTTGGGTCGATTTGCGGGTGATCCCGATGCAACGGAGGCACTGGGAGGGATGTTTATGCAATGGAAAGCACACGTTGTTTTTTCTCTGCCTTGCGTTGAGATGCGGGCAATTCCTGATGGCAAGAGGACAATGGCTGGGTCGTTGACGTAATGGGTGGTCCTTGTGGCTTCTCTCCGGTCATGGGAGGAAGCGGTGGTAGCCTTCGACGCCACGTAGACGCTGGCTGCGGCCTTGTTATAATAGAAAATGCCCGAAACTTTTTCAGTGTTTTTGTCGAGACTCTGGCGGTGATCGTGGACGTTGTTGGGGGTTTACTTGTGTTTTGACTAATGGAAATTGAACATGGTCTGTCTTCAGCCTTAGATCGTGTGATCGACGCCGCGGGTAGACTGACTGTGGAGTTGTTTGAGTTGGTCGGGCACGATTATTCTCGGTCTTGGGGGGAAGTAGAGGATGTCTACCACGTTGCGTGAGCCTAGGCCGAGGCATCGGAATATTATGAAAGCCGTATTACTTCTCGAGTATTTGGCGACGACGTAGTGATGATTTTTCACGTAACAGCGATATAAGCGATGGCGTTCGGCGAACTGGAAGCACGGGTGGCTTCCGCTCGGCTTTAGGCTGATCTGGTGGTGAGGGATTCGAAAATGGCCGTGGTTCTGGCTCTCGCGAACTTGCCTGTACTCCTGGCTCATGTGTGCTCGTCGGCTTTTTTGATCCTTCTTAGATGAGCTCAAGTTATTAACTTTTGCGGTTGTCCGTGGAGGCACTAGATCTGGTGGTGGTGAGGTTTGTTCGGCCGTGCGGATCTTATCGTAAATCTGCTATGGTTTATGAGCTTGACTTTCTGATATGACATTGGGCCAGCCCTTGAGCAGCGTAATTTTTAATCGCGTTTCTCCAGACCGGATTTCAACTCGGTTATCCGAGCAGGCTGGAATCTGTGTCTGCACCTTGGCATCGCATGTTTGCTGCATGACCTGCAGTGCAAGGGAATGGAGCAGGCGCAGTGATGAAATCTGACTTGAGGCATTCTTTGTTCCGCATATAGCCGGTCCATTGTCTCCACCATCTCTGGCTGACACGCAGACACTGCTGTCCAACGAAAGTACACTTTTTCCTTGACGCATGGCATCCCCAGATATCGCGCCCTGAAGGATGCCGTCGTTAAGGAACTCGGTACAAGTTTCTGCTGGACGGTCGTCTTCGTCATCGGTGCAGTTGTAGTACACGAACATGCACAAATATTCATAGATCCAAAACGGTCCAAAAACGCTGTGATCGTGCCATGCATGTAAAAAATCATCTGAACTTGGGAAATACTATGGGCTTTCCACAGGTCATGCTCTTCAGAGGGACCATTCTCCCGCAAAAAATCTCGTAGCTGTGTCAAGATGTCTACCGCAGCTTGCTTGGTGAGCTTCGGCCTTCGAGTCTCGTGATCGAAGACTTCCTCGGCTTTGAACTCATCTGCTTCTTCGGCTGACTTCGGTGGGCTGATATCGGATTTACCTGCACCCAGTCGTTTACACTTGCTGTTTGACGTCGTCCGCAAAGTTGTGGTGTTCTTATCTTTTGAGTGGCACTTGTAATCAAGTCCATGACTTGCGTTCCGAACCTCGGTAGATTGTCGCTTACCGTGGTGAGATTCCTGATGCATCCGGAAATGAACAAGAAGCTCTAGCAGTTCGGATTCCTTGTTGGAAGGCTTGTTGTCTGGGCCTCTGCTGGTCTATTCAAAGCTGAAAGAGTACTTCGGCTTCTGTTTCGTCCCCCTCTTGCGCTTGGGAAAAATAACGGTTGAAATTACCTGAATTGGATCGGGTTCCGACGAACTAGGTGAGCTTCCTGGAGCACTGGTTCTAGCAGCTGGCTTCCGATCGTAGACGAAGCGAAGACACCACGAGCGTCGCGAGCAGTTCGTGAACACATTTGATTCCTTTAATAAGTGGTTCATACCCACTGTTGGGTATTTGCCAAGATATCGTAGCATATATTTTTTTATTTCTATGAGCACGATAACATTGTTAAGGAACGAAATAAGATACAAATAGTGTAGGAAAAATTATAGAGAGAGAGAGAGAGAAATAGAAAGGGAGAAGAAACAAGAAAGTGAAATTCTGAGATTTTGAAATGGCGAGCCAGCGGCTTTTTCTTCACCCAACCATTCAGAATCTATGTGTTAAAACACGTATCAATGTTGAACAACAGTATTTACTAGAGTAGAGCTTTACAGTTGGATAAGTTTGGGTGCCCGAAAAAAATTCGCCAACCGAATCGATTACGTCCCTGAAGCAATGTACCAAAACAGATGCACCAACGCTTAGCAGAGTTTCTACTGTCAACCTAATACCTATCTCCAAAATGGAATAACTAGGAATTTTTTCCTCATTCAAGAGTATCGGTGATGTTATAAAAACTAATGTTGCATGGTTTCTATTTCTTCGCAGAATGCACAGAGGGGTGACGCCACCTTACTAGCTCTGTGTAGTAGATATAGATTCAGTGGGAGGACATGGCATCGAAATCTAGTAATCAAAACTTCGAGTTTTCTGGACTGACTCCAATGAGGTTGTTATGAAGACTTGAGGTGGTTACTTTGTTACGAGAAGGAGACAGACTCGGAAGAGTAGACGCAGACATCGCGGGCACGTAGTATTATTTTGTACATGTAGTTATATTTTCTGTCATATCTGTGCGAATCGCTGATTTCCTATACCTTATCGCAGTTATCTATTCTACTTCTGGAAGTGTGAATATTATTGAGCTATCAAGCGTTGCTCTTGCTATAGAATCGGTCAGCGCATTCAGTCGTAATCCGCATTGACCTGGGACCCACTGTAACTTTAGATGTTGCAACTGCGGCAGTATTAATGCTCGGAATGTCCCTAGGGTTCGAAAGTTTTCAGAATCTGTAAGAGCTGCGCACACTAAAAGGGACTTGTCCATACGATGCACTGTTTTATTTGACGAATAACCGCCGCGAGCTCAGTTTCAAAAACTGGAGGAAAATTGGGGGACCCTTACGCTTCGCCTTTTAGAGTTGAATTGTGTAGCGAAACCCGACCCCTAGTTCACACTTCAGCCGCTAAGTGCACACTTATTAATATCTTTTGTTACACACACGCACACACACACACACACACACACACACACGCGCGCGCGCGCACGCACGCACGCACACAAGCACCCGCACAGAGCACATTGTACCAGTGCGCGCTCGCGAATGGCACATACATGTTTTTATACTAAAGCAAGAGTCGCATGGCCTCCTAGATACACGCCACACGCTTGCCATCTCGGAGGCCATAAAGACTCTGACAATGCCTCACAGACGGCAGCACATTAACTAGCTTTTGCTGTTTGCTTGATCCACGCCCCTGGAAAGACATGATACGTTTTCCGCTAGATGGACATAAATGTCCATCTTTAGAGCTGTTTTAAAGTTCCTGTGTCTTGTTAGCGGTGATGGCTGCACTATCCCGGTCTTTTTCGACGTAGCTTGAGGCCCCCAAATGTGCCTACAAATCACCGAATGGGCTTGTTTTCGTCTTAACACCTGTCGAACAAAATGCGTTAAAGGAATCCTGAAACACTCTTTCAAGTAACCATAGAATTAATTCACTAGAAGAGCTTATTTATTCACAAATTCAACATCTACAAAATTTTAAGAATCCGTCCAGTACGAGTGTAGTTACAGAGATATGTCACATGCTGCAATTGTATTCTCTCCACTCTCGTCCCGGCGAAAATACTGGAAGCTTATCGGGAAGGGGTGACCGGGGCAAAGAAACTACATCGACCGCGCCTCATGGCCTTGAGCAGTTTTTTCTTCTTTTTTCTTTGAATGCGCGGCTTTGCCAGTGTGATCGACGTGCACGCGAAGACAAGTAGTGGCTTCCCGCGGCGATCTCTGTAACGAGCTTTTAGATGCGGAAGCATCTTATACTCGCGCCTTGTAGTGCGCCGTCCACACCGCTTCTCGAACATTCGACAGCTGACGCGCGCGCATGCGCCGTCGCGCCGTCGCCCACCATCTGTGCCGCGCGCGCTTCTCCTTCGAGAACATTTGACAGCTGACAGCGCATGCGCCGTCGCGCCGTCGCCATCTGTGCCGCGCGCGCACTTCTCCTTCGAGAACATTCGACAGCTGACAGTGCATGCGCCGTCGCGCTGTATATATACTCAAGGTCGGCGCTCGCTCGCTCAGTTGCCGCTCGTCGGTTGGTTTGTACGGCGCGTCGACGTTCAAGGTCGCGGTGAAATGAATTCCAACGAATCCACAAACACAATGATCGACGTCCCTTCGACCAGCGCCGCCCTTTCGCATACGTGTGTACGTGTTCACTCATTTAACACCCCCTCCTACAACCACGTTAACCAATTTAGCCATCGACCCAAGTTATCGACTTAGCTTTTGGGTAATAAATGTCATCGTATTCTATTTTATTACTACAATTCAAGCCATTAGCTTCAATTCATTCCTGATGTCCACAGATATGCTTTCTAGTTACATTAAAAAAAATCATTATCTGGAGTGTATAAAACCGTGGCGAATTCACAAGAAATAAAGCGTCTGGGTCAGAGATAAAGGCATATTGAGACCTCCTTGGCGGTAAGCCATAAAATTTCAAGAATGCTTTCACTGTTAGTATACGGAATCGACAAAGTAGTGTAAGAAGGCGCGCTTCCTGATACAGTACTATCAACAGCAAAAATTTGTGGGTTGTGAAATATTCTGCATATTTGTGGCGACCTTTGGCGACTCTTCGCTCGCCGTTCGGTGAATTCCACTCGAAAGTCAGGGTCGATTTTGGATGGATTCACGGTTTATGGATAATACCCTCCGAAGATTTCCCCCTTCATCATTCACTCCGTGGATATGCTGTGATGTTGTAATTATCATTTCACAACATGCTCACTGTCAGTTAGCTTCCGTTCTTCTGCACACAACAATTGCTACGAAGGCGCGATCAATACTACCGTATACAGGCAAAGCGTACAGAAGAAAATGAGCTCGAGTACAGCGAGTGGACGCGAATCTAGACGTCAACCGCAGTAACAATGGACCTTCATTGGCGTATACGATTACCATTGGCCTTATACGGGAACTGGGTGGTGGTGTGCCGCGGCCGAACTCATGAGTATTAGCCGGCTCTTTTTGCCTCTAGCAGAACAAAGAATGTGAGCAGAGCTCTGCATTGTTATTGATCATAACGAAGCCGCATTACCATTTGCCCCGTGGCATTACCTGCCGGTTTATATGGAAACTCCGAACTGTGCCATGACCTACAGATATGTATTTGTTTTATATAAGCTCAATAAACACTGGACCTTCTTGATAATATAAATCATGTTTTAACGTTTACTTACCATACAGCAAGTTGTTTACGTGTCCTCTCTATTAATGCCATAAAATGTTAGCTTTAAATTTTCTAATATAGTCGAACATCATTTACAAAGAACTCTAATGTCTTTTTATATGTCCAAGACTATGTGTGGAGAACAAAAATGAAGTGAGTTGGAGAAGCATGAATACTCTTCTATGTCAGGTCAGAATGCAGCTGTCCCAATTCTTGCAATCAGTGCGCATACGACAAATGGGAACGATTCAGTACAGTTTCGAAACAGAAGTGCTTCATTGGCCCCCATAGAACAAAAAATCATCTGCGGATGGTCTCCTACCTTGCAATCTAATTCATCCGCACGCCAGCTGGGCCAATTGTGGCACGAGAGTCGGGTTTGGTCCTTTAAATTCACATAACTATGATCACAATAAGTGTGCGACACTAAATACCGTACCCCAAGCCGTGTTTTTGGCATTCGGTTGACTGTTTTATTGGGGTAGCAGCGCTTGCAAGAAGTAGAGAGTTGAAAGCTTTTGAATTCTGGATGATAAATTCTTGTCGTCTCAACAGCCTAGGACATCGCCAGACCATTCTTCGGTCGTGACCAACGTGAAGCAGGCGTCATTAGGCAATATGCGAGTGGCGAATGAGTATCGTGGTGACCAGAACAATCTCCACAATGGTGTTCTTCAATATTGTAGGTTTCCATACTGCCTGGCGGCAACAGGCAGACACGCATTCATTATTCAATTTTCTGAACCATTGGTCAGATGCGTCAAATAAGCGTGACTTCTTTCTGGCGATGTAGGAGCTACGATAAGAAAGATATTTTAATGATTCTGTTTGCAACGAAAATTTAAATCAATCAGAATTTTAGAGAAGACAAAAGCTTGACATGATACGTAGTCCTTCAACACGTGCTCTCGCTGGAGCAGACGTTGCGACCAGCGGAGTGTCCTTCTTCGAGGCGTGAGAATAGAATAGATGTTGTTGCAGCCTTGAAGAGCACAGGACAGCCAGTCGGGACGTAAGCTGCACCACACGCCATGTCTTTCATACATTCATAATTTCTCCTATTTCCATATTCAAAATTGGCATCTCTTGCAAAACATCACGATATCAGAAAGAATGAAGCTGTGGCGATATGTCCTACGGAGTAATTAAAATACTTTCCAAAGTCCGTGCGCCCTTTTTGCAAAGACAATTAACGTCAATTAAAAAACAACGAAACATTTTGTCTGAATAACAAGAAACCATTATGACAGCTTTAAGATAAAATGGTTCTCAATGGTCTGTAAATTTTACATTTGAGTCTTGTCGTAACCACGTGTATTACATATCAATAGCAAGTTAGAATGAAAGCGTATTGCTTTTCATGTGCAATGACGATGACCCACATAGTGCTCTGCTTTTGCGATGAATGAAATGCGCAGAGAGGAAGTAACTAGGAAAGCAACAGATTGGACACTCTACAATGAACTAAGTGTTATAAAGCATGTCTGCCTAGTAGCCCTCATCTGTGTCCTTAAGCTTAAAGAATGTCAAGAAAACCTTGATAGGATTTTCCTTGTGCTCAGTTTATGCCTAGCTTGGGCCTCATGTATCTCAATGTCAAAAGCCCTTACTTACAAGATGCCATTGGGACTAATTCAAAGTTTTTTGAAGTGTACATAGGACAAGTCTCGAACGCATAGTGACTCTTAACGTAATTCTGAAGCGGTAATAAAGGAATGGTGGCACGCACTTTAAATAAGGTGAGAGTTCTGCTCTAATTAAGAACAGGGGTTATGATGACCCTAAATAAATTGACGGCAGATCTACGAGGGGAATGATGATGAGATTGGGCGAAGCTCCTGGAAGTAATAACGTGAAATTTTGTTCCGTTAATTCGCCCGATAAAAACACATGGCGTCTTTCGTTAAGCAGCTGGCGTGTTCTTTTTTTTTGCTTAAGAAACATCTTGCGTCTTTTCATTTTCCTTTTAGAAAACATTTGGCGCCTTTCGTTGGTTTATTTTATCAATCATAGGCGTTTTGAACAAAATTTTTTTATTGTTTAATCACACACAGGAGAAGTCTCAACAGGCACTACCTTGTAGGTAAACAATGGCTGCTACTGGGAATGAGAGACAGGAGAAGTCAGCTTTTAACACTTCTACTTGTACTAACGTTTCCTACTGGAACATGCCAATGGCTGCTAATGGGGAATGAGAGACAGGAGCGTTCAGCTATTAGTTAACGCGCACGCCGCGAAATTTTCATTGTTCAACAAAGCAAAGGAGAAATTTCCCACCGGCACAACCTTGAAGGTCAAAATGTAAAACTTGTTACACATTACGAATACGACAACGAGGGACGAACGGTTGGTGCTGCTTTAAGGAGCTTCGCCCCTAAAAATGGCAGCATATCCACGAGGTGAATAATGGAGAGGGGGCGAAGCATTTGTCCGTCGATTTGTTCTTGCTTCCGTCCGTCCATGCGTTCATACGTGTGACCGTCCGTACGTGCGTCTGTTCGTGTGTCTGCACGTCCACCTGTGCGTCCGTCCCTGCGTTCGTCCATGCATCCGCCCTTGCGTCCGTCCATGCGTCCATCCGTCAGTGCAGCCATCCGTGAGTCCGTCCATGCATCTGTCTGTGTGTCCGTTCGTCCATCTAGACAACACTGATAGTACCACCATCTCGCATCTTTTCGTCATATATTCCGCACAATCTAGGAACTAAATGGGAAGTGGCATACGCACACTTTCCTATGGCTTGCACTTTTTGTCTACTTCCCACGTTTAACCACCTCGAGTTCATAGTATATACTAGTTCACTGTATTCATGGCACTTCGGCCCAACGCTGGCAAAACCTTTCTAAAGTGCCAACCACTGGCACGCGTACGCTCGCGTCTACGCGTCAAAAGCGTCAAATGCGCCTGTCGCCGTTGACGTCGGAGGGGCATACGCGAGCAGGCGCGAGGGATCAAGCCGGGCTTGATATTTCGCCTCGCGTACGCTACGTAACCACGCGTACAGCGGCGCCAACCAACCAGAGGCCGCGATGACTCCGAATGCTGTGCCTAATGGCCGCCGCTTCGAAGGCACAGCCGAGTGCTGAAAGCAAGCATGAAAACTACTCCAAACGTTCCTGAATGACCGCTTCGTAATCTAGAACGACAACGAAACGACGAACGACTGCGAGTTCTACCAGCGTGACGCGGTTTTGTGCCGAGTTCGAGCGACGCCGACAAATCCAGCGAATGCCGGCCGGCTATGCTAGCGCCAGTCCCGTGTACGATCATCGGCCGAGTGAAAGGAGCATGTCGGTGTTCTTGTGCTTTGATCTGTGACTTTCTGTGCTAAAAACGAGTGTAAACAGACTACGGAGGTTCGAAGGTTTGAGAGTGAGCCCTCGCCTACCGCGGAGGGAATTCAGATCGGTGTCATCTGCATCCAGCGCAGGCCTCTACCATCTAGTTCGTATGAACCAGCACATGCGAGGCACATCGGCTGAAAAAACTCTACGGTAGTTTCCATCGCAACATAGACACCATAGACGACGCCCGAAATATCGCGTAGTTCATACGGAGGAGTTTTTATCTGCACTGTGTTTGTTTTCTACATCGCTATTCATCATCGCTGAAAGCGAACCTCGCACTAGTCAACACATTTCCGTGATGTGAAAACGTACGTACTTATATAAGTAAATTTGCGAATTGTATGACGCGGAAACATTCGTTGGCTTCGGTGCTAATCGTTTTCGTGTGTTGCCAAGCTAATAACAAGCGTGCGCTGGTTGGTAGCAGTGAGATGGGACTTCGTGTCGGGTACCAGCGACGCTGACACATTGAGCTGTCAGCGGTCTCATTTCCATTCACGTACAAGACAGAAACTCGAGCGTGTGTTGCTGTGGTGATCGAAAAAGAAAGTTGCATGGTTAAGTGCTGCTGGTATTGCCTGCTATTTCACTTCTCGCTTCTTCTGCTTCTCTGCCATGCCCAGTAGCACATACGTTGTTTGGAGGTATTCTAGCACACATTCTTAATTTATAATTAATTCTGATACTCATAGCTATAGGCATACAATGGCGCTTCTCCGTCATTTTACAGTTTACTATAACATAACGCGCGTTCTGTTTACAGCTAGACAGATAACTGAAAACCTTGTGAGAAGCACCTGATTTGAAATCAGCTGCACAATGACACGATTGTTGGAAGAGAAGATCACCACATGTATGCGCAGAATGAATTAAGGTGCACTAGTATGGTACTGCACTTTGAATAGAAGAAATGCAAAAAGTACCTCATGTGACTTATGAGACCTTTCAGAGCTGTGCATGTATTCATCTGTTCCTCCAGACTGTAATGAGCTGAAGATATTCGATGGTTCCGAACATTGAATATTTGTATGTGTTTCCAAGGAGTTCTTCATTTCTGTTCAGTTTTTAAAATATGCATTAACTTGGGTTATATATAGGCATGCACTTAAGCATATTGAGTTTAGTTCTGTTGGAAAACTTGCCAAAACTTCTGTAAGGTGCTCTGGTGCAATCCTTTGATCTGTCCCATCAAAAATTTTTGGCATGCTTTATTGCATCATAGGGTATTTTGACAATTGTTGACATGTGAAAGCCACAGAGCTTGGCTGTAATCTCAAAACCAATGTCTGTCTCATCAAGAAGTGTCAGATGCATTTTGTAGATGTTAAAGGATATTTAAACTACCAGCAAAGTGCTGAAGTCTTCAACACAGCACTGATCCGCAATCACCACCCAGCTTAGAAGTCATTTGTAAAGCTCTCTAACACGTTCAAATAAAGTTATCAAACACTGGATTGATCTACTCGGTTTGATTCCTAATACCAGTGTGTCTGACTTTTTGGAGGCACTTGTATTATAATAATGTCCCATTTCTCTCATTTATTACAGCGGTGCACTCAAGGGTAGTGATATTTGTTTGCTTTGGCACACCTAATGTGATATTACTGTTTAAATCCTTTCATTTTGTATATATGTACGCCACTTTTGCAATAGCCTCACAGTGAGCAGCCGTATTTGAAAATAAATAAATATACCATCCTACAGTGTACCACACTGTGCTAGGTTCCAATCTGGTCACTAATATCTGTTGCATCATGATGTGTCAGGTGTGTTTTATTGCATTGGAGAACATTTTAGCTGCCTTCCATGAAGGGTTCAGTTCCAGTATCATGACCCATATCTGTGACTTTATGAAGAGTTGGGCGTCATTTGTCGTTTTAGAAAATACTTTGACTAAAGACAACGTCCAGAAGTCTTCCATACAGGGTTCAGTTCTAATATTATGACCGATATCTGTGACTTCATAAACAGTTGGGTGTCGCTTGTCGTTTTAGAGAATACTTTGGCTGAAGACAACGTCCAGCAGTTTTCCATTAAGGATTCAGTTCCAATATTATGACCGCTATCTGTGACTTCATGAACAATTGGGTGTCGTCTGTCGTTTTAGAGAATACTTTGACTAAAGACAACGTCCTCCAGAAATCTTGCATTAAGGTTTCAGTACTAATATTATGGCCGATATCTGCGACTTCATGAACAGTTGGGTGTCGTCTGTCGTTTTAGAGAATACTTTGACTAAAGACAACGTCCTGAAGTCTTGCATTAAGGTTTCCGTTCCAATATTATGACCGATATCTGTGACTTCGTGAACAGTTGGGTGTCGTTTGTCGTGTTAGAGAATACTTTGACTAAAGACAACGTTCAGAAGTCTTGCATTAAGGTTTCAGTTCTAATATTATGACCGATATCTGTGACTTCATGAACAGTTGGGTGTCATTTGTCGTTTTAGAGAATACTTTGACTAAAGACAACGCCCAGACGTCTTCCATACGGGAGTCAGTTGCAATATTATGACCGATATCTGTCACATGATGAAGTGTCAGGCACATTTAGTTGCATTAGAGAGCATTTCGACTATAGAAAATGCCCGAAGGCATTCTACGCAGTACTTGGTTCCTATCTTATGGCCAATATCAGTTGTATCAATAAGAACCAGGTGTGCTTTGTTGCAATAGAGGATATTTCGAACACACACATCAGCCGAAAGCCTGCCACTCTGGCCTCAATTGTAGACTTATGACTGACTTAAATCTGTCAGATCATGAAGTTGCAGGCGTAATTATTAAGTTGGCTGATATAAAATATGTTGTGCAAATATACTGAAGGTACCAGCATATGCAAGATATTGTTAGTAACTTTTGTAGTGCAGGTATAGAAACCCGGTGGTTTGTAAACCTGATCAGGAGGGCAGCCACGCCTCATTCACTGCAGAGAGGAGGAGGGGGGAGAGCTCAATGCCAACTCCATATATTAACATAATAGGGAGTTGGTGCTAAGTCAGCCCTGGGGAGGGGCACTGGGACAAACTTTTGCCCCCCCCCCCCTTAAGGAGAACCCTGCACACGCTGTTAAGGGGGGGTGTCTCTTGACCGCCGCCGTCAGCAGGTTGTGCTCGTAACTTGCATCAGGACCGACGAGAAGGGAAGTACCGGCGAGACGGCGCAGAACAGCAAATCAAAAGATAGATTTGCTGTTCAAATCAAAAGATAGATAGATTTGGTCTACATAGTTAGACCAAAGTGGACATTCAAGTTTACAAACAAAAGTAAGAAGCCGAGGAGCAGAGTTCCGGCAGAGTCTCAATCGAGTCTCCTTCGCGCAGTCTCTCCCTGCGCGTTTTAAAAGGGTTCCAGACGCTTGTGTGACGTCAGGCGCCTCCAGACATGACCAAATATGGATCACCTTGTGTTCGCACCACCTACCACGCCACTGGTCACGCCACCGATCACGCGACTGATCGCGCCACGGATCACACCACCGGCGTTCCCACACCCAAGAGCCAGGTGCGAATGAGCCATGGGCTCACCACGTTCTCGCGCACAGCACATGACGAGCTTCGCGGCAGCAGCGTCTCAGGTTCCTCGGCGTCTGGGCATACACTTCTGCGCCTCTACCCCCGATACGTTTACAGGCCCGGGAGCGTTCGCACGCTGTCCGTGGTCTTGCATTTGGGCCCAAAGGGGTTCGCGTAAAATGAAGCGTAACAACGCCTATGATAGACGTACAGTATGCTAGACGCTAATGTTCATTCGCGGGAGCGGCGCATGCACCAGATGTTGATTTCTGGTGCATACCGCTGTAGTTACTTTGGGCACTGAAATGTCAATTACTTCTAAAATAGTCTAAACTGCGGTGGTTGATGCACTATCAATTGTTAACGTGTTCTCATATTCTCTAAAACATACATTCCCGCTCCAGTTGAAAACGTGCCATTCTGTGCTCAACTTGGAAAGTTGTAAGCCGAAAGATCAAGCGACATTGTGCATCGGCCTTGTACGCGTGGGCGTCAACGTGGTCGACGCGTGCCAGTAGTTGCGCGCCCTTTTCCTCTACAGGAGCGTCTAGACGCTTTTGACGCGTAGGCGCGTGCATACGCGTGCCAGTTGTTGGCACTTAAAACGAAGGAGGTTACGCCCAGCGAGTATAACCTAGCAACCCCTTCTTGTCAGATAGTGATCAATGTACATGCCAATGGCTGCTAATTGGGAATGAGAGACAGGAGAATTCGGCTTTTAGCTAACGCGCACACTGTGAATTTTTTATTGTTCAACAACGCACAGGAGAAATCTTCCACCGGCATCACCTTGCAGGTCAAAGCGTAAGACTGGTTAAGCACTACGAATACGACGAGGGACGAGCGGGTCCCCTAAAAGTTTCACCCCAGAAAGCTTCACCCCTAAACGCGTGCTTTTGTGCCTGGGAATGCATCAGTTATATATTTAAAGCCGCTAATTTCAACAGACACTTTCTTTTTGCTATTCAGGCAGTGGCTCCCCTTAGTGTGTCATGGTGGTTTGGCGTGACGGGGATACTAATTTGCGATGTTCTTATGTAAGATCGGCCATACGGAGAAAGAACACGTTATTAAAGATGCTAGAATAATCCCAGAGGACCGCGACAGGGACATGTGTGATGCAGGCTGCTCGCAGAACGCAGAGTTTGCAAACTCAGTGACACTATGTTGACTTGTCGAGATAATGTCTGTTGCGACCTGGCTGGGTAACTAATGATCAGTAACGAAAGCTTTAAAAGAGTGGAAAGTATGCTATCAATGTTGGCTTACTCCACAATGTGCATATCGTTAACAGTACATACAAAGGAAACGAGAAATTTATCGGTGGCGATGCCTGAAAATTGTTTCATTGCTTCAGGACACTAAGCGCAGGTTCTGACCTTCACAATGCAGAGAATACAGCAGAAGACGCTAAAACTGTGGAAGCGTCGTCCGCTTTTTCTGTTAAATATACTGTTCACTAAGTGCTCTCACGCAACAATGTTAATTTTCGATGTTTATCGTGTCAAAACTATCATATCTATAACATGCGTATTATTGCAGGGCACCGGACATTTAAGGCAACCTGGTGATTTTTAGCGTGCAGTGGTGACTCCTAACAAAGTATCAGAAAGAACATGATGCAGATATTCCTCGTGATTACAGAGTCTCGCTTTGCGTGTTTTGTTTTTATATGCATTGTGTCTAAAGACGAAAACTCACTGGTTTGAGACAAGTAAGGTTGCCTTCCCCCCCCCCCCCACGTTGAGTAACCGCCCATACTTGAGTGTATGCTTAGTGTCAAATATCAATGAAACTTGAAACTTTACATAAATACTAATAGGTACAATTTTAGCGGCTTACATTTTTATTTTATTTTTTCTTAAATTGATCATAGGCTCAGTGCTTCGATAGAATTGTTTTGGTCACATAATTTGCTGTTATTTTCGCTCAATGGCGTACAACGTTTGCTGTACGGTCGTAGAAATTGCTGATTTTGTTTTCCACTGAAAGCATGCTCACTTTCAATGGAAAGGAATAGGCTTAGCTTAATCATGCAGCGTGCAAAATCTAGCAAGAGAAATTATACATCAAGTGGGTATACGGGAGTAGTTGCAAAGCAAGCGTGGGAAAAAAAGTTAACAGTCAATATTCTGCAGAGCGGCCTGTAAGAGTGAACATTTTTAAATATTCGCCAAAATATCAATTCAAACAACTTTTTATTGCAACTGAGATCAGCGGTTTCTTTTAGCAGTATATGTGTGATCAATAGCGACGACTCGTATCTCCCGAATCCGGGACCCATTCACTCCAACTCCAGAAAGGCTGCAGTAATCAGTTTTGAAGGATTTTGTTCAAGTTTTTTGAACGCCATGAAAATGAATACATATGATCTTATTGCACATACTGCACAATACACAGTAGAAGAGCATTTCAATACACGCGTAAAAGCAAACGCAAGTGAAATGATAAAAAATAGATAGAAACACTCCCATCACAGAAAAGCCTAATAAGTAAGCACAATATGTACCAACATATGGCTTTCCCGGCTGGTTAAACGGACCAATCAAGTGCCGTTTAACTACTTATTCGGCGGTAATCTGCTATGGGTGTTAAAATGGAAACACCATTGTATCAACGATGTTCCTCTCGCACCTCTGTTCAAGGAGCTTTTCGCAAGACACGCAATAAGATACTAAGATGACTGAGAGGGTGCACGAAATCCTACAACAGGGAAGACGAAAATCGCGCGAAGAGCTACAAGCAAAACAACGCGTCCCGTTTTCATTTTTTTATCGCAGGCAAGACCGTTTTGAAAATTTTCTCAACTTTTGCATTAGAGGGCTGAGAATAACCGAGAGTTGGGCCAGTTGTTATTGCATTATGGATGAGAATTTGCGTAAAATAATTTGAACAAAAAGAAAGAAACTCCGGTGTTTGTGTCATTTTTTTTTCATTAAGGAGGGATTTACGGTTTCACTGGCCACTGAAGCAAAAAACAAAAAAGCACACTGCCGTCTGTCACTGTGGCTTCGTTTTTAACAGCGAGTATTTTCGCATGAAGAAATATGAGAGTAAAATTCAGGCGGCCGAAGAAAGGAGAACAGGAAGCGCGAGAAAGCCACCGCCTCTAAGACTACACGTTCTGGCAGCCTAGCATTGGTAATGGTTTAAGCAAGGATGAGCCATTGATGGAGTGCAACCCAAGAAAGATGGACGTTCATGTCTCATTAAAAAGAAAATCATGTGGAGGTGTTCTTCGGAAGTACCACCGGCTTGCGATGAATGAGGCCGGGGCGTTGGCGGCGTATAACGCATACTCGCATGTTTTAGGTGCATGGAAAATTGTTAAATCTTTGAATAAGGCATGTAGATGGAAAGAACAAGCGCGTTATCTTTTCTGAAACGTCCCGTCATACGTTGCACTGTTAGTTATACCAACAGTCTGTTAACCTGGCTTCAGGTGGAAATCAGCTTTCGAGTGATTCACACAAAAGAGATATATGGGTTGTAAATTATCCTCTAACTTGTTATGCCATGCAGTCGCATGCCCGTTTTGCCTTGTCTCACGTGGCTATCGTGCACGATCAACAAGTTTCACTTTACTTTGTGTGCTCTCGACTGCACGATCGGGTGAAAGAAATAGCCGAAGAGTGCGAAGTTCTGATATGCTCAATTAATAATAGTTACAATGTCCGCATATTTTATAAACCAATTACTGGTTAGGAAGAGTTTAGAGCCCCTTTAGTGGAGTTCCGCACCCCGCAGACAGCGTATGGGACGCGAATATTGATGAATTTGCGGGTATCAGATATTTATAATTACATCACGCAGGAAAAATAATGGTACCTCATTTTTGCATTGAATGGTGCTAATAATATAAATGAAGCTTGTCTTCATAGATATAGTTACTGTTATGTCTCACCTCATTAAAAACAAGAACACACATGGGTTAGCGTTCATGTTGAAAAGCGGCGACCACCTCTAGCCCGCTTTGCATCTACGATCCGAGAAGGTCCGGGGTCTCTTCGTCTCTGAAGAAGTGGCATCGTTTCAGGTCGTTGCAATTCGATGAAATTGAATTAAAAGAAGCTTTTGTATGTATATATCATTACAAGGTAAAGAACCCAAATTGTCGAAATTTTCAATGCCCTCAACAACATTTCTGATAATCATATGTTTGTTTTTGGAATGTATATCCATTGATTAGTTGTGACCAATAGCACGTTCTTTCATTCAATGTTTGTACGTGCCATATGCATCGTTCTTATTGTAAAAGGGCTTATGGTGGGGTCCACCAAGACTGAACACGTGTTCTCGTCATTGATATTGTCACACTTATGTGGCGGTCACGGCCCGTAAGCACGGAGACGAGGAGACTCTGAAACAGATAAACTTGATCTGAGTGAACGTGTGCCCATAAAAAAATTGCGTAAAAAACTGCCGTTCGCGTTGGAACGGCCTGTGCGGTTCAGCGTCACCTGAACCACACAGGCCGTTCCAACGCGACCGGCAGTTTTTTCTTCCCGGCGTCTTCTCTTCCCCGATGCGCATCAGTTTCTCACGTGGTCCCATTGCTTATCAAAAGCACACCCAGTGCGTGAGTGACGAAACGACGCCCTACCGACGCCCCACTGTACATAAGCTGAGGGCGGTTCTGCGCAAAGAAGTGGGCACCAACATAAGCGCGCGAGGCAATATTACGTTGTAGAATATTCACTGACACAAACGAAACTAGGAAAAAGTGTTTCGTCACCGGTAGTCAAACGCACGGCCCCTCACTCTGCGGCTAGGCGAGTGATACAACTCGGCCACAAAATTTTCTTTCTTCCACTGATAGTGGTTGGGATATTATTATACACCCTTTACCGTCACAGGTCCACGGCGTTCGGTGGCCTCGTGGCCTGTTAGCCAAGAACGCGCAATGGGCACGAAGGGTGCGCTTGTAAGGTCGTCGGACCGCTCATTGCGCTGCGCGTGTGCCTCCTACCTATAGCACCCTTACATTGCCTACAAGGCATGGTCATCCATGCGCGCATGCTTATCTCATGATGGAGATGGTTTGAGCGTCTTGTGGTCTCACCGCAAGGTGTGCTCGGTATATACAGTGGGCACGATAGTCGCCTCGCTCGTTGCCGCGGCCAAGTTCACGAAAGAATTGCATGGTTCAAACGTTTTGTCTGTCTGCACATTACGGTTTTGTCTTTCTGTAAATTTGTCTGTTTGTCCACTCTTAACGGCACCAGGTTCTTGAAACGGCCGACCGCATCCGCAGCACCCACCAATGTTGCTTAAGATTTAGCGTTTATACTTGTGCAATTGTCAATTAAACAGCAATTATTGCACATGTCTGGGGCACCATAACAACACGCATATATACTGCTTGTGGGTCTTTTACTAAAAAAGGCATACATAAGTAATTTCAAAGACCGTAGCACTTATAACGCTGCACTGACCATGCAACGCTTGCAGAAAAAGGCGACTGTTTCTAACGCTTTGCTAAGGCCAGGCGGTGGTGGCACCTCCCGTTGCCTTGCGTTCTACACCTTATCACATTACACTCCAAGGCAAAAGGGTGTGTGGTTCGTCCTTTTGGGGACTAATGGGGCTGCCACAACCATTAATCACTTTAAGGACTTACAGTACCGGGTCTAACAGTTAGTCCCCACAGATGAGCTCAAGGGCCACCCATTTAGTCCTCACATTTACACCTCAGTGAGTAACCGCTAGTCCCACAGTTCAACTCACAGGACAGGAATAACGTTTAGTCCTCACATTTGCACCATATAGAGCAACTGTTAATCCCCACAATTGCAGCTTACCGAGCAACCGTTAGTCCTCACAATTGCACCTTGCCGGACGAACGGCAAGGTTGATCCACTCATTCAAGATCCAGCCATGATATGAATGGTTGATCCATTCAAATACTCCAATCGGATGAACTTTTTGTCCCCAGTTCAAACATTGTTTTTTGTTTATTTTCCGCCAGGCCTTATACTTTTTTCGCCTGTTTTTATGCGCAGTCATTGACAAATTGCGTAGGAAAGAACACGCTAAAAGGTAGTTCGCCACTTATGTGTAACTGCTCTCGCAGTCACGGCAACAAAGAACGACAAAAGTGAGACATCAAAATCTTTTATTTTTCTGCATACACATGAAGTTCCCCATTCTTTTAGGTGAATTCTTGGTGAAGTGTACAAGACCAGTCTCGTTGTCAAATTTTGTTCACTCCTTGTGGAGCTCCTCCGACGGAAGCGATAGATGACAGGCATTGCAGACGCCAGCGCACGCAACCTTCTGCCTGTTGTATTCCCACGGCTGCACGTACAATAACATAGTAAAAAGAGTGACAGAAGATGAAGATGCACGCATATGCCACGTACGTACACGTTAATATAAAAACTAGCGTTAAAAATAACACACAAACAACATTACCTTCACTTCTTGCAGAGTCCTTCTGAAGCTGCTCTGACGAAAGAGATGAATGAGGGGCATGGCAGACGCCAGCGACACAGTCTTCAGCACGGTGTGTGCCCACGGCTGCACAATAAGTATGTAAAATAGTGAGTCACACGTGACAGAGGATGAATACAAATGCATATGACAAATACGTGCAAGGTGAAATAAAAACGTGCGTGAGATATGACATGCTAATAATTTCATCATGATGTCACACATCGTCAAAGACTCATTTCGATCCCCGTAGTGGAACAGCTTAGGAGCGGCGGCCGCAGTCACAATTCCGCAAACCACCGTGCCGCTAAAGGGTCGGCGAGTGCTAATCGAGAGACGTCATTCAGCTCGAGCAAGCGAACGCGAGACCAAACAGGGCGTTGCACGCGGAGTGTCTGCCGCCAGCGAACTTCTAACAGGAGAGCGAGCATACGCTTGGCTGCCGCCACAAACAGCGCCGAGATGGTTTGGAGCTAGCGCCGAAGATATCGACGGTAATGCGGCCCTTTTCCACAAACTCGAGCGAGTGCAGCGCGCAAACGCGAGTCCAACGCCGTAGCCAGCAGATAGCTCCGAGGTGCTTGCGACCGACTGACGGGAAAGCCAACTGTAATGGCGACCAATTTTCAGCGAGTTCCGACGCTAGCGAAAGCCCCGCCAGCCCATGCTAGTGCACCTACAGCGCACGGCATACTACAACCAAGCTCTTTACGAGAACCCACAACGGGTTTTCGGTGACTCCCAACACAGAGACGAGGTCTCATCCCAATATCATCAGTCCGGAGCTCATCGCGGCAGCGAAGACAGGCGAGCACTTGATGAGCGAGCGTACGGGAGGCCGACGGCAATGGCGGCTAATTTCCAGGCGTTCGCAAAGCACAGGCGAAGTGAAGACGTCGAAGCTGACCTTTGCGATGCATTTCGTGAGTGCGATATACAACACGACCGAGCCCGTCGCCGGCAAGCGCGATCCGAATCGTACACGCGACAAGTAGAATAGAATAAAGAATGATAACCTGCTTGCCTTAGAATCCAGCGCTGTTTTCTGCCCTGAGTCGGACTGAAGTATATATTCGATAGGCCTGCTGCCTTCTCGGCCGCCATATTCGCCTTCCCAACTGTTGCTGTTGTGTGTTCGTCATGACTATCTTGAAGCCAGAGATATAGAGCGCGGCGTGGTGACAACTCGAGACTTGCTCCAGACTTCATGGGTGCAGCGAAACGCAAAAGCAGCAGCCAACGCTCATCCAAGCGGACACACAAGCACCACGTCGTAATTCTTAGATCGTCGAATCCAGGCGTCTGTGCTCGAGCTCTCCGAGCGCGACGTAACGCGAACTGTCACCGGAAAAAATATGGGGAAAGACTGAGCCTGCAGAGAGGAGAAGGACATGTGTTCTGTAGAGAAAGAGGGGTGGTCACCTTGGCAACGTTTTTCGCGCTGCCTGCAATGCCCAGAAGGTTCATCACTTTGGAGACGAAGGGGGTTTCACGTGGCACGTTTTCATCTGTGGGTGCTCCTCAACCATCTATCCGTTCATCGCCTGCGCCTTTTGGGCCCCGTTACTCTTTGTTCGGGTAAATTTTGCCTTAGAGTGCTATAAAGATAGGCGCGTATGACGCGCGCCCCGTTTTTCAGGATTATTGCCAGATAGCGCTCATGTCTAATGCGTGACGTCACTTGCTGCGCTCGTTCGCCTGCGCTGCACGCTCGAGGCCCTCAAACGCAGTGCCTCCAGAATACCATTCACCGATTTTCTTGCGCAGAACATCAAATAATTGTTTTGTTCCCTCTCTCCACACGCTAGATCTTTTGACGACATCTGTAGACTAACATGCATATACGGGGCAAATTTTCTCCATGCGCAGTTTTTCATGTTTGAGCAGCGAGTTTATAGTATCGAGCGGTTGTTAGATCGCGCTCATCCAGGGTGTGTTCTTTTCGTGCTTTCTTTGTGCTTGAACACGCGGGTTGAAAGTTTATAGCTGCTCACAGTTCTTAGCGTGATATTTCAGTTTCTAGCTATCGCATTTGTTGCTTGGGCCTTGTGGCGACACTGTGGGTTTTTTGTGTGCGCACTGAAGGCGGCATTGCGCGGGGTTCACTACATGCTGCATCCCGGTATACGTTTACAACTTCAGCTACCAAAATGCTTAAATTGTGATCAGGGCGTTGGTTGCCAAAATTCAAATGTACAGCTGCAATTGCAACTGGGTGCATTCACGTCAAATGGTGCCATAACTGCAATACAATAATATGCATTGTACAAGCAGCTCTCATACATCAATGCACAAAAACGCTCATTTACTTCTGCAAAAGGATGCTCCACTTTCGTGTTATAGCATTTCCTATAGTGCAGGGGCCAAGCATGGTTTCTTTTTTCAGTACTTGTTCTAGCCACTACATTTAAAAGAATGTCTTGCATTTCAACGATTGATTCTAAGAAACTTTATTTGGGCTGCAAGTTCGGAATGGGGGAAGTATGTGCGAAAGACGAGAAACCGAAAACGGTTTAAGAGAGAGTACATGGGAATCGCAAAAGAATTCATTGGAAGGAAGTGAAAGGAGGCACTGAACACCAGACGCGAATTCAGATATTTCGTTTGGAGGCTGGAAATCCAGCGTTCCTTCTGAGTGACGTCTTATGCACTATGTGGGAATTATTATCCTTTAATCCCCTCATTCCTTCCCCCTGTGCAGAGTAGCAAACCGGGCGTGCGTCTGGTTGACTTTCCTGCCTTCTATTTCTTTCCTTTCTCCTCCTATTTGCTAAATCACTATAGCTTAGCGCTAATTACACATACGGAGACATACAACACAGGCGCTACTAACATTTATATTGAAATCAAACGAGAAAGTACATAGTAGGCTACCCCCTTTGTGCAGGCAACGGCTCCATCCTTAAGGCTGCAGAGGACTCATCGAACTTGTTTCAGAATTACAGTGCTGGAATGTTTATGTGCTAACTTTTCTTTGTATATTTATCGATGAGAGCTCATTTGGGGCATAATGGTGCATCAAATGCTATGCGATGCATTATTCGACTGCATGAGTGGTTACTTATTTTGAGTGAAGGCAACCTCAGGTTGAAAGTCTATTTAACATCTTTTTCTTTGTTCAGAAAGTGCTCCCAACTGCAGTTTGTTAGTGAAAAAAAGCGAATGCTGGCCGGTCTCTCGATCTCAGTTCCTAGCTTGCCAGTCGGCCCATGATTTATGGGCGCTTAGCCATTAGATAAATTAACATAGTCTCTTTTATATTCATAAAACTTTTTTGAGATGAGAAGGCATAAAAAATGAGCCCAGTGGAGCCAAAGGCAAAGTATTCTTTTTCTACTATTCAACAAATTCCGCTTAGAACTACTTTTGGTAAGTCCATGCTAGGGCTTCCGAAATTGACGTACATACAGTTTATTCACGTGGACTATCGCTACATGAATTGATGATATTGTTACGAGGCATAGTACCTGAGCCCACCGTTGCGTACGAAGTGAAAATGACAAAACAGAGAAAATTCAAGGACATGACTACATGCCACGCTCATAATGTGCTCTCGGTCATTTTGCTAGCTTCACATACACCCAATTTGGTATTACGTCAGGTGAATAGGTGACGACGATATGTGATTGGTGCGAACATGATTATTATGACATGCGTCTCATGTAAGAAGATGACAACATACCATGCTCATTATGCGCTTGGGCTGTTTCGATAGCTTCACATATACCAAATTTGGTATCACGTGCAGCAAACGCATGACGAAGGTAGATGGCACGTACGAACGTCTTAATCATGGCATGCGCCTCATGTAAAGCATGACTACATCCCACGCTCATAGTGCGCTCGCTTCCGTTTCGCTAGCTTCGCATATACCAAGATTGGAATTATGCAACGGTAATGAACGACGAACACAAATGCCAGCCAAAAATGTCATAATCATGACATGAAAGTTATGTACGGAATAATATACGTCCACCTCGTAACGTTGTACTGATTTTATTGTGACAATTCAACAATCCTCATTCGTGCTTCGCATATCATTGATTTCTACTATATTGTTTCTACCATTTTCTAGTACTGTAGGTTTTCAGTTTCAATTTGAGTTTTGTGTGGCATGAGAGACACCAACTACGTCAACTCCAAGAAGACCCACCCCTAAATGTTGGCATCGGCAGTGTTGACCAAGTCAACACATAAGAAAAATAACCTGGTCTCAACAGCAATCGAACCCCTGCATTTTGCGGGGGTTCAGATTGTTTGATAGGAGTTTGTGTGCAATGTTTATAATAATGTGTATGTGGTAGAACAGCCACATACACATTATTATAAACATTGCACACAAACTCCTATCAAACACCCGTCATGTCGGGTTTGCGACAATTGTAGGGAATAGTCATCCGTTAAAGCCCATGTGTCTAGCAATGCCCAGGACCACCATCCTCGCTGGCACAAGCATAACGTGTCAGCTTGGCGCTTGTGGTGTTGCTAAAACCCATGTTTCTGTTGTCCTCGTTACGGAACAGTAAACCTGTTACTGTCTAACATGTGTCTGCGCGTACCATATCCGTACATATGTTTGGCGTCATTTGGTAACGCTTCGCTCAATAAAAAACAATGCGATAGCAAAACTGTAGAATGTCGCGCGCACAAAGGCATGCCGCTAGAAATGTAGTGCCAGAAACTCAAGTAGAAAAGCTGGAGGCATAAACACTACGCGCCAGTATACAGAGGACAAAACTTTATATCACTATTCTTCAACACCCACAGCTTTCAAATCACAATTCTTTATGTGTGAATCTCGTAGAACCAGAGCGTAGAAAAACACTTGTAAAGTGTCTAGAAACAGAATAAAGCGAGTGGGCTGGTATAAATCTCTGTAAGCCCCGAAAACATTCGAGCATCGGAACTCACACAGCCTCGAAAGCAAGCGAATATTTTTTATATTGACCATTGTAGTCTTGCAAACGTGTGAGGTAACGACCCTTCTGTAGAAGGGCTTCCTGCTCCGGAAATGGGATCATAGGGTCAACGTCAGAAAGACCGGATTGCGACGTGTGCGTCCCGTCCATCGTCTATCTTAGGAGCCACCCTAGGAGTGCACCATGACATCAAGGGGTGCTCACGTAATGTAGCGTTTTGCGAACGCCAACCTGGACCACACCCGTATCGGTAGCGAGACTCGCGCTGGCTACCTACCAGTTTTGAGATGAGAATCCTGAGACACTCTCCCACAGGACTGGGTGCTAGTGAATAACTTGCAGGAACATATAAGTGTTTAGAAACTTCCACAGTGCGGCTTTGAAGAAAGCTTATCACGCGCTTCTGGGTCACGTTTGTGTGCATCGGCACGAAAATGTCACTGTAGAGGAGAAGCAGAGTACGAATGGTGCTGCTGCAACGAGCTACAAAAACAGTGTTTTAATCGACGGCTCGCAAGCTCTTCCCGCCTACGTGCGCTTCTTCATCATCGCTGCATAGACACTGCAGCTGGTGAGAGGGCCCTCCACCATCAAGATGGACTCACAG
Organism: Rhipicephalus annulatus; assembly: GCA_013436015.1. Lineage (NCBI taxonomy): Eukaryota > Metazoa > Arthropoda > Arachnida > Ixodida > Ixodidae > Rhipicephalus > Rhipicephalus annulatus. The sequence goes on along the minus strand of WOVY01009308.1, from coordinate 1,227,770 downwards.
TCCGAAAATCTCCATGTGACAGTCCTGTTTGAGAAAAAGAGTGGCGAAAGCCAGCTCAACTTTTTCCGGGAGGTCGGGACTGAGAGTTGCGAAGAGTACGGGTTAAGATTTTGATTGAAGTGTGCAAGCTGGTACCTTAGAGAAGGCGGGAGGCAGCTGTCACCTGTTCTTTTACTGCGCTCTGTATTTGCAGACGTCCGCTATCAAATGGCCATTTGTGCTCGGAGGCAGTCGGCGTCCACGTTTGTGTTGAAGTGGCAAACCACCACCCAGTCGTGCACAAAGCACGGTGCCAAAGATGAGGCAAAAAAAATCGTCTCAGTGGACATCGTCGGAGCATTAGCGGTGGCAGTCTGCACAGTCGGCGTGGTGATGGGACGCAGAGTGTGTGCGCAGCAGATGCACTGCAGGAGTCGTCACACCTATAGGCTGGAGGATGCCCGTGCTGTGAGCATCGAGAATTCTCAAGTGGCATGGTGGCGTCTGAGAACATGGCTGTCTATTTATTTGACGAAGTGAGAACACCTGTTTAGGCAAGTTGTTTTACGGCTTTTGACGTTGGCCCATCACATGACGATGTCGGTGCTGCTTGACGGAGTTGCGATGGGAGATGAACGATGGTACTGGCTACAGATAGTGTGGTACATAAAGCCATAGAATTTCCTAAAATTAACTAGAGGGGACTCTGTCACTGCGATCGTTCAGCGACCATGGTAATGATGGGTAGTACACACATTTTCCTAGTCTTTGTACTTGCGGACGGCGAATCGTAATTGTGGCTTCGTTTATAGCTGTGTTTCGGTTTCGTTTTCAAAGAAAAATTCAGCCCTTTTGAACTTCGTGGCCCAATTTGGAAAGGTAAGTCTAAAAAAATAGGGTGGCGAAGCACAACCACTGAACATTTGCTGATTTTTGGTTCGCGAGAAAACAGCTTCAAGCCACACGAACACAGACGGAGCCAAAAGCAGGCCAGAAGTACGAAGTTTAGACAAATGTATGTACTACCCATTATTCTCATGCTCGCTCAAGCGCCGTGCGTTGCAGCTCCCATAAACACTAGCGCCAGAAGGCTTCTGTATATTAGGAAACTCTATCCGTAAAGCAGTTGGCGTTCGTCGACACTCACTCGTGGAACGGAGGTGCAATGGGTCGTCTTGGGTGCGGCGTTTGAAACCATGTCGTGCAGTGGCTGCGTGGTTACTGCGAAGCTGCGAAGTACCTGATGGCCCTTCGCAAAAACCTGTAGCATCTGACAACGCTAGTTGGCTCGTTTTGGCGGCATTGTAGCAATCTTCCGAACTTTGAAGCTAACGTTTAGCGTGACAAGGAGTAAGCAATATGGCACTGCCGGTTGCGGTAGGGCTAGAACGAAACGTTGAAGTATGTAATCTGCCTTTTAAAGACGATAGTTTTTCTTGGGGACCTTCAACGCAAAAATCTTAGGTCTGTCTGTCTGTCTGTCTGTCTGTCTGTCTGTCTGTCTGTCTGTCTGTCTGTCTGTCTGTCCGTCTGTCAGTCTGCCTGCCTGCCTGCCTGCCTGCCTGTCTGTCTGTCTGTCTGTCTGTCTGTCTGTCTGTCTGTCTGTCTGTCTGTCTGTCTGTCTGTCTGTCCACCGTTACCGCGAACCGGATACTCGAAACAGCACCAGCCGATACCCCGAACGGTCGACCCCATCCGCAGCGCCCACCAATGTTGCTCAAGGAAGAGCACTCATACGTGTACGATTGTCAATTAAAAGGCAATAATTGCGCATATCTGAGGCACCATAACAACACGTACATTTCCTGCATGTTCGCCTTTTACCAGAAAAAAATGGCAGCATATCCACGGAATGAATGATGGAGAGTGGGGCGAAGAATTCGTCCGTCCATTCGTTCTTGCTTCCGTCCGTCCATGCGTCCGTCAGTGTGACCGTCCATGCGTCCATCATCCCGTCCGTGCGTGCGTCTGTTCGTGCGCCTGTCCCTGCGTTCGTCCATGCAGCCGCCCCTGCGTCCGTTCATGCGTCCATCCATGCATCTGTGTATGTGTCTGTTCGTCCATCTATTCAACACTCCAAGTACCACCATCTCGATCTCGCATCTTTTCATCATATATTTCCCATATAGAAGCACCGCCATCCAGCGGACATTCCAAGGACTACACGAGAAGCAACACACACACACTTTCTTACGGCTTGCGCTTCGGGTCCACTTCCCACCTTTAACCACCTCGAGTTTATGGTATATACTAGTTCACTGTATTCATGGCACTGCGGCCGAACGCTCGCTAGACCTTCCGAAAACCAAGAAGGTTACGCCCAGCGAGTATGACGTAGCAAACTTTTTCAGTCAGATAGTGCTCAATGTACATGGCAATGGCTGCTAATGGGAAATGAGAGGCGGAGAATTCGGCTTTTACTTTCTTACGGCTTGCGCTTCGTATCTATTTCCCATTTTTAACCACCTCGAGTTCATTCATGGTATATACAAGTTCATTGTATTCATGGCACTGCGGCTCAACGCTCGCTAAAGCTTTCTAAAGCTAAGGAGGTTACACCCAGCGAGTATAACGTAGCAACCCTTTCTTGTCAGATAGTGCTCAATGTACATACTAATGGCTGCTAATGGTGATCGCAGCCTGCGCGTTAACTAAAAGCCGAATGCTCCTGTCTCTCATTCCCCATTAGCAGCCTTTGACATGTACATTGAGCACTATTTTTTATTGTTCAACAACGCACAGAATAAGTCTCTCACCGGCACCACCTTAGAGGTCAAAATGTTATACTTGTTACATACTATGGGGGACGAACGGGGGCCGCTATAAGGAGCTTCGCCTTTAAAAGCTTACATAAGTAATTCTAAGGACCGTATCGTTTATCACGCTGCTCTGAGCATGCAACGCTTGCACGGAACGGGGAGTGTTTTCAACGTTTCGCTAAGACGATATGCTGGTGGCACCTACCCGTCACCTTGCGTTCTACACCTTATCACTTCTGAGACGGGCACGCACACCCGTTTCATGTTAGGTGACATGGGCGCCTAATTTTTACTGACACTTCAAGCGAGAATTTCGCCGTACATTAGAAAAAAAGAAGCTATAGACTATTCGATTTGAGCGAGCCTACAGAGAGGGGGAATGTATAGAAATAGCAAATGCGGAGAGCCTAAAGGCAGCGGTGAGAGAAATCAATTGAGAAAATGGCAATCGTGAGGCAGATATAGACCGTAAACTTACATCAGTGCGTGTATTAGATGTTTCACGGGTCTTGCTACATCACACTGCATCGGACGCACTGTGTCCCATCTTCGGACGCACTATCTGTAATGCATTTAAACATCACTTAGAACCAGCAAAATATCACAAAAGCAGTGCACAGCCAATTGTGACAACATTAACATGTTTTCTGTCAGCTTATGGCTTCGATTAGCGCGTAGTGCAACCTCAAATGTCCATCATTTTCAGTGTGAAAGTCAACAACACTCCTTCAAGGTCAAGTAAGGGTTACGAAATACAGGCCGTCTTACCAAACATTGATTGGTAACGTGCTAAAACATTGCGTCGCAGCAAAGCATCACATGTAGAGCTGTCTAGGAGAATTATAATTTTAGTTGAGTTTCTTTCAACCACTTCGTTTTCTAATAAGACCAACAGCGGTCATTCTTCTGTATATTCCTTTTGTGTAGAGGCAGCTACAAGCTATCGAAGGTAAATTTTATGCATTCTATTTGTGAAGCTATACTAAAACAAAATAAAGAATAGTAACAAATGGTGAATTATTTAAAAAGGTAATGAATATTTTGCTACTATTGCTAAGAAACTTCCCGTTTCTCATATTTGGTATTAAAACACCTACACTCGATATGCTACCCAGCTCCTGTTATCAAACATTGCCCTGGTTCGGTATTACAAAAGTACATCCGACCTAGATATCTGTCTTCCTTCAAAAGCATGAAAATTAGGAGGAAGAGCGAATAACTCCCAGACTCACAGATAATCTCTTGTACTTTCGGATGGTTTATGACGGCATTATAAATGCTCACGCAACACATGGCTGACAGAGGAAGCGATCACATGGCCGTTAACCAACCCAATATCGCACCTCTTGAAAAATTTGCCGCACAGGCAAATATGGACGTGCGAACATTGTACGAGCACGTTTTCTAGTCCACATAGTCATCTGCTATTGAGAAACAAACTGATGACAATCAAACTAAATTCGGGATAGAAACACTTGGACAGGCGCTTGGTGCTTTGTCTCGCAAAAGTGAGCAGCTCGTCTACATAACACAAAAAAGTGAAGATCTTAGTATGTTCCAGTTCAGTTTCTGAGTACAACACTAAACGGGCACGACTCCATGTCAATTATGAGAGTAAAGTTGATCTTATACGCTCAACATTAGTCGAATAACAAAAGCTCGCCGTGGTGGTTTGTGGCTAAGGTACTCGGCTGCTGACTCGCAGGTCGCGGGATCCGGCTGCGTTTTTGGTGAAGGCAGGAATGCTGTAGGCCCGTGTGCTCAGATTTGGGTGCTAGTTAAACAATCCTAGGTGGTCAAAAAAAGTTCCAAAAGTGAACCTGGAGCGGCCATGTTCTCTTAAACTACCCTTTTGTAGAACTACGTGAGATCAAATTTACATGAGTTGATTGCCTGCGTCCCTTTTATACACGCCGTCGCTACGCACGAGCCTTGTGCTAATATACTGTGGCCTCGCCGAAGGAAACTTGGTTACTTAGCAAGTGCATATATACTACTAATACTATTGCTCCTAAATATACTCGCCTTGCTTCGTAAATGAATTGAATATGTTGCTAACGCATTCATTGCTTCGTTCTTTCGGCAAAACTGACTTTCGTACCCTTATGTATATGTGTACTTTCTTTTAGTAGTCTGACTGTCCGGACTACCGCGTTTTCAAACTTGCGGACAGTTTCGCAGTTGTGTCCATTGGCTGCAGTGTATAACCTTAACGAGCATATTATGTCTACTTTATAAATGACGTGTCTTTCCAAGGTTGTGAGTCAAATATCTGCGTGATTTCAGCTTTGTTCACTGTCTTTGCGTGTTTGACCTCTGCGCATAACTTTGTGAAGTCGTAGCTCCAATTTCTCAGCGGAGCATGTGAGGCCTCTGCCCTCTCAGTGACTTGTTCGTTTTTATTACTGCGCCAAAAGGATGGCGCTTGCGTGATGGTGTCATGTGCTGCCATGCCTACGCAGCGATGAGGAACAAGTGGTCATAGGCGCGAGTGACAGGAGTGTCTGAGTCATCGAACAAAACTGTTGGTTTTCGTAGCTCAATGTGGCAGCATCTTTCTTGTTCTCTCTCTCCGCTACAGTGAAGACTCTGCGTTATGGCATGGCATTCCTAAAGATTCTACGGACACTCACACTCAACCAGCTAACCTCCGACCCGTTTATCAGCATGGAGCGACGACAAGATACGACTACGGTGCCCTGCGTCCTGTTAGCACCGAACTTTTCCGAATTTTGGCCAAGAAGTTCAGCCAAGTGGCTCCAGAAGAGAGAGGACAGTTTCTACCTGCGCAACATCGTCTCGCAGCAGGAAGGCATCTAATCACGGTAGCCACGCATCCTTCTGCTCTGTCAAGTCTTGTGCGTTCTCCTGGACAACAGACAGACAACATACTTTGAGGTTTTTTGCTAGCTCTACCGCTACCGGCAGTGCCATGTCGCTTACTCCCTGTTCCGCTTAACCTTAGCTTCAAATCTTGAGACATCACTACCATGCCACCGAAACAAGCGAACAAGCGCTGTCATATTCCACCAGGTTTTCGCGCAGCAGCATCAGGTACTTCGCAGGTAACTACGCAGCCTGCAAGACATGGTTTCAAACGCCACACGCAAGACGACCCTGTGCACCTCTGTTCGACGAATAAGTGTCGATGAACGCCAACTGCTTTATGTACCACACTATCTGTAGCCAGTACCATCGTTCATCTACCCCCGCAACTCTGTCAAGCAGCACCGACATCGTCATGTGATGTGTGAACGACAGCGGCCGTAAAACACTCGCCTAAACAGGTGCTCCCACTTCGTTCAGTAAACAGACAACCCTGTTCTCAGACGCCACCATGCCACTTGAGAACTTTCGACGCTCACTGCAGGCGTTCTTCAGCCTAAGAGTGACGACTCCTGCAGCGCGTTTGCTGCGCACACACTCTGCGTTCCGTCACCACGCCGACGCTGCAAACTGTCACCGCTCATGCTCGGACAATGTCCACTGAGACTATTCTTTTGTCGCATCTCTGACACCGCGCTTTGTGCATGAATGGGTGGGGGTTTGCCACTAAAAGACAAACGTGAGCGCTGCGTGCCTGTGAGCACAAACGAGCCATTTAATAGCGGACGTCTACAAATGCAGAGCACAGGCAAAGGACAGGTGACAGCTGCCTCCCGCCTTCTATAAGGTACCAGCTTGCACGTGACCTCACACTGGTACAGTGGAACTCAACAGACTTCACAAACGCGCGCCTTCATAACATGGATCTTGATCTGCAACTTCGTCTTCCCTCAGGGATATCTCGAGCTGAGGAGACTCTTATATGCCGCCTGTGGCTTGGAGTAGCCTTCACGAACGCATACTCCTATCTCATCAGAATGACCAGCTCTTCTACATGTATTTACTGCAGCTGTGAAGGAACTATCGCACACCTTCTAAGTGAGTGCACCCATTTCAACGCACCAAGATAAGAACTGGCTGCAGCTCTGGATAGACTGGATGATCGGCCTTTGTCGGAACAAAGGATTCTGGGTCATTGGCCAAGCTCATCCTCAGTCCAGGAGGCTTTGAAAGCTTTGCTGCGCTTTTTGCGGACAACTGGCCTCAGAGACAGACTTTAGTGTCTTATACTATTCGATTTTACATTTCCTCTGTCGCTATTTTTTTGTAATTTCTCTCTCTCTCTCTTTTAGTTTTTATCATCTTTTATTCCCCTCACACCTTTCTCCAGCACAGGGTAGCCAGCCGGTCTATGAACTGGCTAACCTCCCTGTCCTTCCGCCTAAACTTTTCTCCTCATTCTCCTTGCACACGTCAATCCGTATCTAAACCCGTACTCTTAGCAACTCTCACTCCCGACCTCCCGAAAAAATTGAGGAGGCTTTTGCCACTCTGCTTTCTCTAACACGACTGTCACAAGAACATCTTTGCACTGCGACTCCATCTAGACGGTGTAGGGCCTTTTCGCCTGGTGCAATGCCTATGCAGCGATGATGAAGACGCAGACGTAGGCGGGAGGAGGAGGAGCGTGTGAGCCATCGATTAAAACACCCTGTTTTGTAGCTCAATGTAGCAGCATCATTTGTACTCTGCTTCTCTGCTACAATGACATTTTCGTGCCGATGCACACAAACGCGACCCAGAAGCGCGTGATAAGCTTTCTTCAAAGCCGCACTGTGGAAGCTTCGAAACACTTATATGTTCCTGCAAGGTATTCACTAGCACCCAGTCCTGTGGGCGAGTGTCTCAAGATTCTCATTTAAAGACTGGTAGGTGTTAAGCGCGAGTCTCGCTACCGATACGGGTGTGGTCCAGGTTTGCGTTCGCAAAACGCTACATTACGTGAGCACCCCTTGTTGTCATGGTGCACTCCTAGGGTGACTCCTAAGATAGTTGATGGACGGGGCGCACACGTTGCAATCCGGTGTTCCTGACGTTGACCCTATGCTCCCATTACCGGAGCAGCAAGCCCTTCTACAGAAGGGTCGTTACCTCACACGTATGCAAGGCTACAATGGTCAATATAAAAAAATATTCGCCTGCTCTCGACGCTGTGTGAGTTCCGATGCTCGAATGTTTTCGGGGCTTACATAAATTTATACCAGCCCATTCGCTTTACTCTGTTTCTAGACACTTTACGAGTGTTTTTCTACGCTCTGGTTCTACGAGGTTCACACCTAAAGAATTGTGGCGTGAAAGCTGTGGGAGTTGAAGAATCGCAATAGAAAGTTTTGTCTTCTGTATACCGGTGCATAGTATTTATGCCTCCAGCTTTTCCCGTTGAGTTTTCGGCAGCACATTTCTAGCGGCATGCCTTTGTGTGTGCGATATTCCACATTTTTGCTATTGCATAATTTCTTTATTGAGCGAAGCGTTACCAAATCACGTTAAAGATATGTACGAATTCGATACGCAAAGACACATGTTAAGCAGTAACAGTTTTACTCTTCCGAAACGAGGACAACAGAAACATGAGCATATGCGCCCGGAAATGCAGTTTACGAGATCTGATGGTAGCACCAGAACACACAGTCTAGCGAGTAGGCGCAGGAAAACTAAGTCTACCATTGCGTAACCTAGCGAGTAGACGCAGCAACACTGAACTTGCAAGTTGCACGTGCATATTATTTTCTTTTTTAGTTGTGAGCAGGGGTTCACGGCAGATTATGGAAGCACCCAGGAAGCGTTCTTTGAAAACGCGTTAAAAAAGGCATTGACACTTCAGTGTCTCAATATGTTCAGCGAGAGTATCATTATTCCTGGCGGTCGGTACAAACAATGCTGAGGCGAACCAAAGAGATTCGTCATGCCCGCTGGTCCACTGTCGGGTGCCCATTAGCAACGCTAGAAGCGCTAAGCTGATACGTTCTGCTTGTGCCCGCGAGGATGGCAGCCCTGGACATTTCTCCTATTCGTGCAGCCGAGACGACACAAAGTAAAGTGAAATTTGTTGATCGTGCTCAATAGCCATGCGAGACAAGGCAAAACGGGCGTGTGGCTACATGGCGTAACAAGTTAGAAGAAAATTTGCAGCCGATATTTCTTTCCTGTGTGAATCACCCGAAAGCTAATTTCCTCATGAGGCCAGGTTAATAGACTACTGGTATCACTAACAGTGCAATGTATGACGAGACGTGGGAGAACAAAAGAACGCGCTTTTTGTTTCTATCTACATGCACTATTTCAAGATTTGATAATTTTCCATATGCCTAAAACATGCGGGTACGCGTTATACGCCGCCAACGCCCCACCCTCATTCATCGTAAGTCCCCGGTACTTACGAAGAACACCTCCGCGTGCCTGCCTTTTTTAATGAGACATGAACGTCCATATTTCTTGGGCTGCACTCCATCAATGGCTCATCCTTGCTTAAGCCATTAACAATGCTAGGCTGCCAGAACGTGTAGTCTTACAGGCGGTGGCTTTCTAACACTTGCAGTTCTCCATTCTTCCGCCGCCTGCGCTTCATTTTGATATTTCTTCAGGCAATAATAGACCCTGTTGAAAACGAAGCAACAATGACAGACAGCAGTGCGCATTTTTTTGGCTTTAGTGGCCGTTGGAACCGTAATTCCTCCTTAATGAGAAAAAAATGACACAAACGCCTCAGCTCCCTTCTTTTTGTTTGTGTATTTTTACGCAAATTCCCATCTACAATGCAATAACAACTCGCCGAACGCTCGGTTATTCTCAGCTCCCTAATGGAAAAGTAAAGAAAACCTTCCAATTGGTCCTGCCTGCGATGTAAAAAAAAAGAAAACGGGGCGCGTTGTTTCGCTTGTAGTTCTTCGCGCAATTTTCATCTTCCCTGTTGTAGGACTTCGTCACCCTGTCATACGTCTTAGTATCTTATGGCGTGTCTTGGGAAAAGCTCCTTGAACAGAGGTGCGAGAGGAACTGCGTTGTTACAATGGTGTTTTCTTTTTAACAGCCATAGCAGATTGCCAACGAATATGAAGGTAAACGGCAATTGATTCGGAGTCAAGCCAGACGGGTCTGTTTAGCAGGCAGGGAAAGCCGTTGGCTGGCACTTATTGTGCTTACTTATTAGGCTTTTCCGTGATGGGAGTGTTTGAATCTATATTTTATAAACTTACCTGCGTTTGCTTTTACGCGTTTACGAAAACGCTCTTCTACTGTGTATTGTGCAGTTTGTGCAATAAGCGGATATGTATTCATTTTCACCGTGTTCATAAACTTGAACAAATTCTTTCAAAACCGATTACTGTAACCTTTCTAAACTTTGAGAGAATGGGTCTCGGATTCGGGGGAAGCAAGTCGCCAAAATTGTTTCCCCATATAGTGCTAAAAAAACCGCAGATCGCATTTGCAATAAAAAGCTGTTTGAAGCGATATTTTTTCGAATATTTAAGAATGATCCCTCTCGCAGGCCTCTCTGAAGAATATTCACTGTTAACATTTCGTTTCGCGTTCTCTTTGCAGCTACTCCAGTACGCCCACTTGATGTATAATTTCTTGTGCTAGATTTTGCACGCTGCGTAATTACTAGCTTGGTCTATTCTTTTTCAATGAAACTGGGCGTGTTTTTAGTGCAAACTAAAATCGGCAATTCCTACGACCATACACCAAACGTTGTACGCCGTTGAGCGAAAATGGCAGCAAAATATGTGAACGAGAACAATCCTATCGAAGCATTGAGCCTATGATCTTTTTAAAGAAAAATTAAAATAAAAATCTAAGCCGCTAAAATTGTCCTTATTGGTTTTTAAGTACAAGCTTCACTGATGTTCGACACTAGGCATACGCTCAGGTACGTGCGGTTACTGAACGTGAAGCAGAACCAACATTACCCGTCTCAAACCAGTGAACTTTCGTCTGAACGCAAAGTAAAAACAAAAACACAAAAAGCAAGAATGGGTAATCACGAGGAATACCTGCATCGTGTTCGTTCTGATTCTATTTTAGGAGTCATCACTGCACGCTAAAAATCACCAGGTTGCCTAAGTTTCTGCAGCCCTGCGCTGATACGCGTGTTATAACTATATGATTGTTTTTACATGTTAATCCTCGGAAATTAACATTGTTGCCTGAAAGCACTTAGTGCACAGTATATGCAACAGAAATTACGTGCGACGCCTCCGCAGTCCCAGAGTGTTCTTCTGTATTCGCTGCAACGAGTAGGTAAGAACCCACGCTTAGTGCCCTGAAGCAATGACATAATTTTAAGGTATTGCAAACGATAAATTTATTGTTTACTTTGTATGCAGTGTAAATGATCTGCACATTGTGGAGTCAGCCAGCTTTTATCCCATATTTAAGCTTTCGTTACTGATCATTAGTGACCCAGCCAGACCGCAACAGACATTATCTCGACATGTCAACGCAGAGCCACTGAGCTGGCAAATTCTGCGTTCTGCGAGCAGCCTACATCACACAAATCTTTGTTGAAGTCCTTCGAGATGATGCAAGCTAGCATCTTTGTTAAGGTGTTCCATCCCCGTATGGCCAATCTTCCGCTGGTACATTGCGAATCAGTCGCCCCGTGACGCCAAACCACCATGGCACATTAAGGGAAACCACTGCCTGAATACCGAAACCGAAAGTGTCTGTTTAACGTAGCGGCATCAAATACATATGTGATGCATTCCCAGGCACAACAGTACTCTTTTTAGTGTCATCGAAACCGCTGTTTTAATTAGAGCAGAATTGTGACCATATTTAAAGTTCGTGCCAGAATAACTTAGTATACCGCTTCTGAATTACGTAGAAAAGTCACTATGCATTCCACATAAGTATTATGTACATTTCAAGAATCTTCGAATCGATCCCAGTTGGATCTTATAAGTAAGGGCTTTTGACATCGAGCTACATGAGGCTTAAGCTAGGTATAAAGCCAGCACAAGTAAAATCCTATCGAGGTTTTCCTAACACTCTTTTTGCTTTAGGACACACGTGAGGGCTACCAAGCAGACATGATTTATAACACCTACTGAAGGGTAGAGTGCCTAATCTGCCGCTTTCCTTGTTAACCTACCTGCGCATTTCATCCATCGCAAAAGCAGAGCACTATGTGGGGTCACCGTCATTGCACATGAACGAGACCTAACAATACGCTTACATTCTAACTTGTCATTGATATGTAATATACGTGATTTACGGCAAGACTCGAATGTAAAATTTATAGACCATTGAGAAGCATTTTGTTTTAAAGCTGTCATAATTGTTTCTCATTATTTCAGCCAACATGTTTCGACCTTTTTTTGTTGAATTCACATTGCCTTTGCAAAAAGAGTGCGCAGACATTAGATAATATTTCAATCACTCTGTAGGACATACCGCCACAGCTTCATTCTTTCTGATATCGTGACGTTTTGCTCAAGATGCCAATTTTGAATATGGAAATATGAGAAAATATGAACGCATAAAACTCACGGCATGCCATGCAGCTAACGTCCCGACTGGCTGTCCTGTGCTCTTCAAGGCTACAACATCATCTATTCTATTCTCACGCCTCCAAGAAGGACACTCCGCTGGTCGCAACGTCGGCTCCAGTGAGGGCACGTGTTGAAGGACTACGCATCACTTCAAGCTTTTATCTTCTTTGATATGCTGATTTATTTAAATTTTCGTTGCAAACAGAATCATTAAAAAAGCTTTTTTTATCGTAGCTCTAACATCAACATTAGAAAGTGACGCTTTATTGCCGTGTCTGACCAATAGTTCCTAAAATTGAACAATCGATAAGTGTCAGCCTGTCGCCAGTAGGCAGTATGGAAACCTACAATATTTAGCAACACCATTGCGGAGATCGTTCTCGCCACCACGATACTCATTCGCAACTCGCATACTGTACAACGATGCCTGCTGCACGTTGCACGACCGAAGAATGGTCTGGCAATATCCTAGGCCATTGAGATGACAAGAATGCATCATCCAGAATTCAAAAGCCATCAACTCTTTATTTCTTGCGAGTACTGCTACCACGATAAAACAGCGAACCGAATGCCGAAAGCATGACTTGGGGTTCTGTACTTAGGGTCGCACAATTGTTGTGATCATAGTTACGCGAAATTAAAAGACCAGACCCGTCTCTCGTGCCACAAATGGCGTAGCAGACGTGCGAATGAATTAGATTGCAAGGAAGGAGATCATTCACGATGAGTTTTTTTTTTCGTTCCATGGGGACCAATCAAGAACTTCTATTTTAAAACGGCACTGAATCGCTCCCATTTGTCGTAGGCGCACTGAATGCAAGAATTTTAGCGTTACCACTGGGGACAGCTGCATTCTGACCTGACATAGAAGAGTATCCATACTCCTTCAACTCGCTTCATTTTTGCTCTCCGCACATAGTGATGGATATATAAAAATATGATATTCCTTTGTCAAATGATGTTCGTCTTTACTACAAAATTTAAAGCTAACATTTTTTTTTGTAATGGAGGGGACACGTCAACAACTTGCTGTATGGTAAGTACACGTTAAAAACATGCTTTATAATATAAAAAAAGCCCGGTGTTTATTTAGCTTCTGTGAAACGAAATAGATATGTGTAGGTCATGGCACAGTTCGGAGTTCCCATATAAACCGGAAGTTATTGCCACTGGGCCAACGTTGAAGCGGCTTCGTTATGATCAATAACGATGCAGAGCTCTCCTCACATCCTTCGTTCTGCTAGGGGCAAAAATAGCCGGCTAATACTCATTAGTTCGGCTGCGGCACACCGCCGCCCAGTTTTCGTATTGGGCCAATGGTAAGCGTATACGCCAGTGAAGGTCCATCGTTACTGCGATTGACGTCCACGTCCAGTCGCTCTACTCGAGCTCGTTTTCTTCTGTACGCTTTTCCTGTATACGGTAGTGCTGATCGCGCCTTCGTAGCAATTGTTGTTTGCAGAAGAACGGAAGCTAACCGACGGTGAGCATGTTGTGAAATGATAATTAAAACATCACAGCATATCCACGGAGTGAATGATGGAGGGGGAAATCTTCGGAGGGTATTATCCATAAAGCGTGAATCCATCCAAGATCTACCTTGACTTTCGAGTGAAATTCACCGAACGGCGAGCGAAAAGTCGCCAAAGGTCGCCATAAATATTCAGAATATTTCACAACCCACAAATTTTTGCTGTTGATGGTACTGTATCAGGAAGCGCGCCTTCCTACACTGCTTTGTCGATTCCGCATAACAGTGAAAGCATTCTTGAAATTTTATGGCTTACGGTCATGAAGGTCTCAATATGCCTTTATCTCTGACCCAGACACTTTCTTTTTTGTCAATTGGCCATGGTTTCATACACTGCTGATAATGATTTTTCAAGTAACTAGGAAGCATATATGTGGACATCAGAAAAGAATTGAAGCTAATGGCTTAAATTGGAGTAATAAAATAGAATACGATGACATTTGAAACCGAAAGGTAAGATTTCGTTTGTCAGATATTTAAAAAAACACAATGATTTGTTATTTGGTACATGCAGAAACAAATAATATAATAGCCAAAGATGCTTCTCTGAACAATAAAAAGGCAGGCATGGGAAGTGTATCTGATTTGATTGACTGGTCATTCTCGAAGAGGCTGCCTCGTTGTAACGCGATAGTGTTTAGAAGCTCGCGTTGTAGAATTTCCACCGTTGCCGTCGGCCCCGTTGGTTGTGAAGGAAAAATCGTCTGTGAGCAAAAAAGCTCGTTACAGGGATCGCCGCGGGAAGCCACTACTTGTCTTCGCGTGCGCGCCGATCACACTGACAAAGCCGCGCATTCAAAGAAAAAAGAAGAAAAAACTGCTCAAGGCCATGAGGCGCGGTCGATGTAGTTTCTTTGCCCCAGTCACCCCTTCCCGATTGTTTTCGTCGGGATGAGAGTGGAGAGAATACAATTGCAGCATGTAACATATCTCTGTGACTCCAGTCGTACTGGACGTATTCTCAAATTTTGGGGGTGTTGAATTCGTGAATAAGTAAGCTCTTCTAGTGAATTATTTCCATGGTTACTTGAAAGAGTGTTTCAGGGTCCCTTTAACGCATTTCGTTCGACAGGTGTCACGACGAAAACGAGCCCATTCGGTGATTTGTAGGCGCATTTGGGAGGCCTCAAGCTACGTCTAAAAAAGCCGGGATAGTGCAGCCATCGCCGCTAACAAGACACAGGATCTTTCAAACAGCTCTAAAGAAGGACATTTATGTCCATCTAACGGAAAACGTAACATGCCTTTCCAGGGGCGTTGATCACGCAAACAGCAAAAGCTAGATAATGTGATGCCATCTGTGCGGCATTGTAAGAGTCTTTATGGCCTCCGAGATGGCAAGCGTGTAGCGTGTATCTAGGAGGCCATGTGACTCTTGCTTTAGTATAAAAACCTGTATGTGCTATTCGCGAGAGCGCAATGGTGCAATGTACTCTGTGCGGGTGCGTGCGTGTGTGCGTGTGTGTGTGCGTGTGTGTGCGTGTGTGTGTGTGTGTGTTTGTGTGTGTGTGTACATGCAGTATTTGGTACACGCAGAAACAAATAATATAATAGCCGCAGATGCTTCTCTGAGCAATAAAAAAGCAGGCATGGGAAGTGTATCTGATTTACTTGACTGGTCCTTCTCAAAGAGGCTGCCTGATTGTAACGCGATAGCAATTAAGAGCTCGTGTTGCGAAAATTTTACCGTTACCGCCAGCCCCATTGGTTGTAAACAAGAAATCGTCCGTGAGCAAAAAAGGTTGTGACAGAGATCGCCGCGGGAGGCCGCTACTTGTCCACGCGTGCGCGCGCGATTCGAAGAAAGTCGCTCATTCGAAGAAAAAAAAAGAAAAAAAGTGCTCAAGGTCACGAGGTGCAAGAGATGTAGTTTCTTTGCCCCTGCCACGCCTCCCTACTTAGTTCCAGCGTTTTTGTCAGAAAAGAGTAGAGAGAATGCAAATGCAGCATGTGACAAACCTCTGCAACTTCACTCGCACTGGACAGGTTCCTAAAAATTTGGCGGCGTTGAATTCATCAGCGAATAAGCTCTTTAGTGAATTCATTCCATGGTTAGTTGAAAGAGTATTTCAGGGTTCCTTTAACGCATTTGGATGGACAGATGTCACGACGAAAACGAGCCCATTCGGCGATTTGTAGGCGCATTTTGGAGGCCTCAAGCTTCGTCGAAAAGGGCCGGGATAGTACCTCCGTCGCCGCTAGAAAGACACAGGAACTTTCAAACAGCTCTAGAAATGGACAACTATGTTCATCTAGCGGGAAACGTATCACGCCTTTGCAGAGGCGTTGATCAAGCAAACAGCAAACGCTAGATAATGTGCTGCCATCTGTGAGGCATTGTAAGACTCTTTATGGCCTCCAAGATGGCAAGTCCATGGCGTGTATCTTGGAGGCCATGCGACTCTTGCTTTAGTATAAAAACTTGTATGTGCCATCGCGAGAGCGCGCTAGTACAATGTACTCTGTGCGTGCGTGCGTGCGTGTGTGTGTGTGTGTGTGTGTGTGTGTGTGTGTGTGTGTGTGTGTGTGTGTGTGCGTGTGTGTAACAAAACATATTAATAAATATGCTTAAGCGGTTGAAGGGTAAACTAGGGGCCGGATTTCACTATCGCGTTCAACTCTTAAAGGCGAAGCCTAAGGTTCCTCCAATTTTTCCTTCAGTTTTTGAAACTGAGCTCGTGGCGGTGATATGGACACTTCGAAAATTTCTTCAAGTTAAAACACTGCATTATAATGACAGATCCCTTTTAGTGTGCTCAGCTCTTACAGCTTCTGACAAATCTCGAACTCTAGGGACATTCTGAGCATCAGTACCACCGCCGTCGAAACACATAAAGTTACTGTGGGTCCCAGGCCACTGCGGATTACGATTTAATGATCTCACCGATTCTATAGCACGAGCAACGCTTGTTAGCTCAATAATATTGTTACGGTTAGATGGAGTTTAACTATGTTTATTTGAAGGAGAGATCAGGCGACGATCGGCGATGATGGCGAACATAGGCTGAACCAAGCAACTTCCTCTTCCTCTAGCTTTGTTTCTAAAACATGGCCCGGCTCATACCGTATCATTCCCCACAATCGAAGCCCGCTGGGCGAGCTGATTCATATGCGTAATGTGGGATGGAACTCCTTGAGACGAGCTACATGCGCCAACTTTGTTTGGCTTGACCGACGACCAGCTGACGTCAAGCGTGACACCACGTAGGTCAAGTCACTCAGACAATTAACGATAACGAATGGACCGACATAGTGCGCTAAAAAGTTCTGGCATAAGCCACGTTTCCACTGAGGGGTCCACAACCACACGAGGTCACCTTTTTCGAATGAAACGGTGTCGTGGCATTGATCATACCTCTTCTTAAAGCGATCTTGCGATGCCAGTGTGCAAATATGGGCAATTTGCCGGGCTTCTTCAGCTCGGCACAGTGTTTGAGCAACTGAATCGTCCGTATGGAGCTCAAGTAGAAGTATTGTATTCAGGCAGCTGCGCGATGGTCGAGTATAGGGTAGGTAGAACGGAGTGAAGTCTGCTTCGCTATAATATAAGCATAGGTGATAAGTGGCAAAATTTCATCCCAGTTCCTGTAAATTGAGGATACATACACAGCAAGCGTATTAGTAAGCGTACGGTTTGTGCGTTCCACAATGCCATTCTAGGGATGATACGGCGTTGAATGGTGAAACTGCGAAGTGTAGAGACGAAGCGATTTCTCTGCAGTGTCGGCGACGAACTGGCAACCGCGATCACTGATGATGACACGGGGTGGATCATGGTGAAGAACGATGGATAGTAATAGGAAAGAGGCGACGGAATCCACTGTAGAAGAAGGTATCGCAGCAGTTTCCGCATATCTGGTAAGGTGATCGACGCAGACTATGATCAAGCGGTTGTTGTTGCCAGACCGCGAAAATGGTCCTAGCAGGTCGATACCAACTTGTTCAAAAGGTGTTGTGGGTGGCGTTATAGAGTGAAGGAGGCCATGCGGACTGCTTGTAGGACGTTTGTGGCGCTGGCGTTTGTCGCAACTGGAGACGTATTGCTTCGTACATTGTCGCATTTTAGGCCAGTAGAGGACTCTTGAGTTCGATGCAAAGTTCGGATCAATCCAAGATGGCCAGACGTCGGGTCATTATGCCTGAAATGGAGGACGTCGTACTGCAGGCTTTGGGGAACCACTAGCACATACCGCGCGTCATTTGCCGAGAAATTCACCTTGTACAACAGTCCATCGCGAAGACAAAAGCAACCACTACCCTAGGGCTTTTGACAGTGGCTACTGAAGAGTCTAAAGTCAAGTCATTGCGCTGTTCCCGCTGGAACGTGGTAACATCAGGAAATACGCGTGAAACAGTTGCAAAGCAGATGTCAAACGTGTCTGTATTGTCGTCAGTCGTAGACAATGGAAGGCGAGAAAGACAATCAGCGTCGGTATGACGCCGTCCACTTTTGTATGCTACATTAAAGTCAAATTCCTGGAGGCGTAGAGCCCAGCGTGCAAGGCGTCCAGAAGGGTCTCGGAGTGTAACGAGCTAGCTTAGAGAATGATGGTCTGTTACAATCGTGAAAGGACGCCCATACTGGCAACAACACAACTTCTGAATAGCAACTACAGCTTCCAAGCATTCTTGTTTGGTCACAGTGTAATTATTTTCAGCCTTGCTGAGGGAACGACTTCTATAGGCAACTACATGCTCTCTGTCATTATGACGCTGAACAAGAACGCCTCCGATGCCAATACCACTTGCGTCGCTGTGTACTTCCGTAGGAGCAGATGGGTCAAAATGACAGAGAATTGGCTCTGATGTAAATATAAATTTGAGTTGACAAAACGCAGCGTCACAGTCAGATGTCCACTCGAATGCACTGTCTTTTCGCAAGAGGCTGGTCAATGGGTACACGATGTCTGCAAATTTAGGCACAAAGCGTCGAAAATAAGAACATAACCCGAGAAAGCTGCGAACTTCTTTTACAGACGTAGGTGGCTTAAAGGCGCTGACCGCGTCAATTTTCCGGGGGTCAGGCCTGACCCCATCTTTGTCCACCAAATGGCCAAGGATCAAGTCCTGCCGTTCACCAAACCGACACTTCTTGGAGTTCAAGATCAAGCCAGCCTTTCCCACACAGTGCACAACGAAGCTCAAACGAACGTTATGTTCTTCGAATGTACGGCCAAGAATGACAACGTCGTCCAGATAGGACAAACAGATCTTCCATTTTACTCCGCAAAGAATCGAGTCCATAAAACTTTCAAAAGTTGCGGGGGCATTGCATAACCCTAATGGCATCACTTCGAACTGATATAGTCCATCGGTGTTACAAATGCCGTTTTCTCTTTGTCAGCAGGGTGTATGGAGATCTGCCAATATCCTGATTGTAGATAGAGTGAATAAAAGTATGAAGCAGAATTTAGACAGTGAATTACGTCGTCGATCCGAGGCAGCGGATATACATCCTTTTTAGTCAAGGCATACAATCGTCTATAATCAGCGCAAAACCTCCAGGAACCGTCTTTCTTGCGAACCAAAATCACAGGTGCTGCCCACGGGCTGCATGACTCTTCAATAACGCCCTTCTGCAACATGTCCTAAACTTGTTCAGCTATAACTTTTCGCTCGGATTACGACACCTTGTTATACTCTTGCCGAACCGGATGAGCAAAGCCTGTGTCGATGGCATGCTGTGATCCAGAGCATGGTAAAGACCGTCGCATACCCTTTTCGCCGAAGTCAAACACTGACCCATGTCGTTGTAATAGTTGGACCAATTGCTGTTGTTCATGTGACTGTAGCGTCTTGCTAACCATGCTCAAACTGTGGGACACAGAAAAGGTACTTCGTTTAGAGTTGCCCACGCGTTTCTCACTTCCCTCGTCGTTGATGGCGACAATAGAATTTTCCGTGACACCATAGAACAGTGCGAGCTTCATTCCTCGAAGAAGAATAATCGGCGCAGACGAAGAAATAAGTGCCCACAAAAACTCGCAGCCATTAGTAATTGAAATAATCGAATGAGGCACTATTACATCTTTCTTTGCACAATGAATCATGAGAGGTTGAACGATGGCATCAAACACTGATACTGCAGTTATTGGAGTAGATACGGCTACTGAACTCATAGACCATAGCGGTAATGTCAGCTCTTAAGAAACAGTAAGCTTTCCGGAGGCAGCTGCTACTCAACTAAGGCGGAAAAAGCATCACCACAGCTAACAAAAACTTCACCTGTACCGCAGTCGACGAAAGCGCCACACTCTTGGAGGAAATCAATGCCGAGAATAACATCATGTGTGCACTGTTTCAGAATCAGGAACTCAGTCTGGGACGTTTTTCCCGCCAACAACACGTTGACGGCACATACTCCTACGGGTTGAAGTATGTCCCCGCCCACGCCACGAAATCTACCAGAATCTTGATAAGAAAACATAACTTTGCGGCCTAAGCTATCTTTAAACGAACTGCTCATAACAGAAACTGTGGTACCAGTATCCACTAAAGCCGTTGCACACAATCCGTCTATTGACACACATATCCAGTTTTTGTCCATTGTAACTGGCGGAAGTATATGAGGTGAATCCTGTTGTGCGACCTCATCTCCGTTGGCCGTGCCGGCTAGTTTCCCGGTGGTGGTGGTGGCGACCGCCATCGTAGAGGAGAAGGAGAGCGATGCGTTCGGCCAGGCGGAGGTGTCAAGCTACGGTCAGAAGCGGGGGAGGCTTCACGCTGGCTCCCTTGTCGTGCTATTGGGACACATGGACCACCGAGGATCGTCACAATAATTGTGGCCACCGCGAGGAAGTCTTGACAATGGCTCGTATCTCGATGTCATCTCTCTCTGCTGACGGCAGAACCTAGCATTGTGTCCTGGAGCACCACAGCTGTAGCACACAGGAGGTTGACGATATGCACTTTGGAAAGCATCGCGAGAGCATGGTGGCACAGGTGCGTATTCGTTCAGGTTCTGATAGTCGGCGGCCAGCTGTCGAGGGTAACTTAAGCGGCACCTGTGCTTGGTGTCTTGGTAGTGACTGCGCTGCGGCCTCGGTGGTGTGCCAGAAACGTAGTCATACTCCTCGATGCCTGCTGCAGCAATGGAAACAGGGTGCTGATGCTGGTCTGCAACCAGCAAGAGTGTAGCTTCGCAAGGCGTCGCTGTTGTGTGTCGACTGAGTTCTTCACGCATGATCTCGCGTATTGTAGACCAAGATCAGAAGGCGCGTAGTTATCAACACTCACTACCGTGGTCATATTAGGTAATCGACCAAAGTTAGGAGCAATGCGCCTAATCTTCAGCGTCTCAAACGTGCGACAGTGCCGTATGGCATCGGCTACTGTACCAATGCTGTCTTTCCCGATAAGAAAGTGATAAACATCCTCTGCGATGCCCTTCAACAGGTGGCCGACTTTGTCCTCTTCGGACATGCAAGAGTTAGCGGTCTTGCATAGTTTCAGGATCGCCTCGATGTACATCGTGCACGTTTCGCCTGGGACCTGAAATCTTTGCAGCAGCGTTTGTTCGGCTGGCTTCCTCTTTGCCACGGTGTCCCCGAAACACACCTTGATTTCGGACACGAAGCGTTCCCGCGTTGTGATGGCGTCCTCATGGTTCTCATACCAAGTGAGCGCCGTCTCCCTCAAGAACACCACGTTAGTCAACTGAGTTGCCGCGTCCGAAGAGTAGTAGTTGCTCATCCGCTTTAATCTTTGATCTACTCGTCCACGTCCCCGACAGATTTGCCCCCGAAAGGACGGGGCTCTATCAAATGCTGACACTGCCAAAGACCCGCCGCGGCTGATGTCGGTAGTAAATTGTCGCTGGAACCGGTGGTGCAGTGCCGTCAGTTGCGGGGTTCAGGGTTGCGTCTTCACCGTGAAGCATCTCGACCACCAGCGGTAACGGGGGTAGCCCAGCATTGCGGCGGCTTTGGCGTAGCTCAGGTTGTTGCAGAACCATGTTGCTTGGTTAGCTAACCAGCACCTTATGCATAAAACTGTTACGGTTAGATGGAGTTTAACTATGTTTATTTGCAGGAGAGATCAGGCGACGATCGGCGATTATTGCTTGCTTGCTTGTTCCTTTCTTTTGTGGTCGATTATGGCGAACAAAGGCTGAACCAAGTAACTTCCTCTTCCTCTAGCTTTGTTTCCGAAACATGGTCCGGCTCATACCGTATGAATACAATAGATAACTGCGATCAAATATATGGAAAATCAGCAATTCGCACAGATACGACAGAACATATAACTACGTAGACATATTATTACTACGTGCCCCGCCGCGGTGGTCTAGTGGCTAAGGCACTCGGCTGCTGACCCGCAGGGTGCGGGCTCGAATCCCGGCTGCGGCGGCTGCATTTCCGATGGAGGCGGAAATGTTGTAGACCCGTGTGCTCAGATTTGGGTGCACGTTAAAGAACCCCAGGTGGTCTAAATTTCCGGAGCCCTCCACTACAGCGTCTCTCATAATCATATAGTGGTTTTGGGACGTTAAACCCCACATATCAATCAATCAATATTATTACTACGTGCCAGTGGTGTCTGTGTCTACTCTTCCGAGTCGGTCTCCTTCTTGTAAAAATGTAACCACCTCAAGTCTTCATGGCGGCATCATTGGAGTCAGTCCAGAAATCTTGAAATTTTGAATACTAAATTTCGAAACCAAGCCCTCCCTCTGAATCTATATCTAGACAGTGCTGGTCAAGTGGTGTCACCCCTCTGTGCATTCTGCGAAGAAATAGAAACCTTGAACATTAGTTTTTATCCCATCATCGATACTTTTTAGTTAGAAAAAAATCCTAGTGAATTCATTTTTGGAGAAAGGTATTTGGTGGATGGTAGAAACTGCCTTAAGCTTTGGTGCCTCTGTTTTGGTACATTGCTTCAGGGACATTATCGACTCGGTTCGCGATTATTTCAGGCACCCAAACGTAACCCACTGTAATGGCTGGTGCGCACCGGCAACTAAGAGTGGTCGCGCGACCATTTGCGACTGGTCGCAAACAGTCGCGAACGGTCGCAAACGGTCGCAAAGCGACTGCTTTTGCTCATCGCTTCGAACAATTTTTCAGTCGCACGACTGCAGTTACAAAGCTGCTAGAAACAACCAGTGAGGCTCAATTTTTGTTTTTTTGTTTGTTTTTTCATTGCGCTGGCCTCTTGCCGCCAGATAAGAACGGGTCCATTTCCGTGGGTCTGTGGCGCCATGGCCACCACAGAATGCTTGGCTTGGAGATGGCGGGGTTTAGCAGCTCAAGCAAAGTGTCGAATTTACGTGGCGGCATTCGCAAGAAGCTAAACACCGTCAAAGTAAAGAGAAAAGAAATTGTGTACTATCTATCTTCCGTATTAAGAATCGTTTTTTTTTTGTCTTGAACTTGACTTGTCGCCGCCTCCAATGCAGCGCGTTTGGCACACGTATGCGCTTCATTCCTTGGGAACGCCTTAATTTACCGCGTTCGAGACGCGTTTGTGCTGCCTTGGAGGATATAGCGCAGGCCACAAATTGGCAACGCCTACAAACTTGGACTGATCCTTATCCAGTATTACTAAACGCCCGTTACCAAGACCTATTCCCCTCTTCGTGCAAGCTTTGCGGCAAACCAGGAGACTTCCTCCACATACTCCTCACATGTCCCATCTTCCGACATCCCCCACCTCAGGCTGTGGCAGTGTCATACTGGGAGACCATCATGACCATCACTACTCCATTTGATCAGCGCCGGATCATCTCGTGCGCAATGAAGAGGATCGCACTTCAGAGGCTTTCCTTTGCTTTGTAAGGGTGCCTTCTCACTGTGAGGGAGTGCCTACGTGAAATGAGGGGCTCGACTCCCACGCTCTAAAGTGGCAATAAATGTTTCTACCAACACCGCATTGGAGGCTGTGGCAAGTCATGATAAATTCAAGAGCGTTTCTGAATACGTACGACTCTCGGAAATACTCCTCGTCATCTCAGCGCAGCTCGGGAGGGAGGCGTCTTGCATGGCCAGCCTACTCCCGCGATCGAAGGAATGGTCACACCCACCACCGCCTTTTGAATGCTAAGCATTTCTTAGCGAACTTCAGCGACTTCGAGCTTATCTATCTATCTATCTATCTATCTATCTATCTATCTTTCTTTCTATCTATCTATCCATCTATCTATCTATATCTGCCCATCTGTCTATCCATCCATCTATCTATCTATCCATCTATCTATCTATCTATCTATCTATCTATCTATCTATCTATCTATCTAGCCACCTACGACTTTTAGCTCTCCTGCCGTTTCGATAATGGTATTGATACCAAACTTGGTATGGCGTAACATGACTGTATGAGGAAAATATTTGAATACACACGACATGAAAATCATGACATGTATGTCATGATTTACATTTCACGGTCCTGCAGCTCTTCCGGTGGTTTCGTTCCCATGGCATGTTGCAAAACTGGTATGGTATAGCATGATTGCATGGCGAACACAAGTGACAGACGCTAACATGAAAATCATGACATTTGTGTCATGTAACAACATGACTACATGCTAAGGTCATGATGCGCTCACGGCCCTTTCGCTAGCCTCACATTGGCAAATTTGGTATTACGGTTTGTGAGTTGTTGACGAAGGTATGGGACTGGTGGAAACATGATTTTCATTAGATGCGTGTCATGCAACATGACTCCATGCCACACTCATGGTGCGCTCGCGGCCGTTTCGCTAGCTTCACATACATATGCCAAATGTGGTATTACGTGACGTCCATGGGTGACGAAGGTATGTGACTGGGGCAAACACGATAAGCATGACATACGTCTCATGTGAGAACATGACTACATGCCGCAGTCAAGACGTCAATAGATTTCGACGTGGTCCGGTGCGCGTGCTCGCCAGCTTTCACTTTGTCGCGTCTTGCTGGCGTTGCCACGCCAGGCATTGGTCCTGCTATATACGCGCAGGCGCGCACCACACTGCGTTGCTTTGACGCATGCGCGTTTCAGCGTGTCCGGCATCTCTCCGTCACAAAAAGGGGGAGACACAGTGTTGTCTGGGTAAATCATCGGCGCGTAACGCAGCGTGTCGCATTTCGCGCCGGTTGCCGTCGGGCCGCGAAGAGGGACGCTGGTTGCACCTGGCGTCAGACTATAGAGTGTTCGCGTTTTGCTAACGTTGCGTCGCTGTGCCCAGCGTGCACGCGTGTCAACTTTACATTAGAGTATATAGGGTCCTTCATGATGCGCTCACGACCGTTTTGCTAGCTGCACATTTACCATGTTTTGTGTTACGCGATGTAAAGGGATGACGAAATATGTGACTGGTGCATACATGATAATCCTGACACGTACGTCATGTAAGAACTTGACAACATACCCCACTCCTAGCGTGCTCGCAGCCGTTTCGATAGCTCCACATACTAAATTTGGTATCACGTGACGTTAATAGATAACGAAAGTAAACGACACATCCAAAGAGCATAATTATGATTCGGAAGTCATGTACGGCATCATTTACCTTCACCTCGTAACGTTGCGCTCATTTCAAATTGGCATACGAACATTTCTCATTCTTGCTTCGCATATCAGTGATTCCCACTGTACGTGTATTCTGCCAATTTTTTTTTTCCTTTGGAGGCACCTGTGCTGCCAGTGCTAACACCGTGGCACAGCGCACCAGCACCATGACGATCTCTTTTAGGGGCGAAGCTCCTTATAGCGCCACCCGTTCGTCCCCCGTAGTATGTAACGAGTATAACATTTTGACCTCCAAGGTGGTGCCGGTGAGAGACTTCTTTTGTGCGTTGTTGAACAATAAGAAATAGTGCTCAATGTACATGTCAATGGCTGCTAATGGGGAATGAGAGACAGGAGCATTCGGCTTTTAGTTAACGCGCAGGCTGCGATCATTATTAGCAGCCATTGGCATGTACATTGAGCACTATCTGACTGAAAACGTTTGCTACGTCATACTCACTGGGCGTAACCTCCTTGGTTTTAGAAAGGTTTAGCGAGCGTTCGCCCGCAGTGCTATGAATACAGTGAACTAGTATATACCATGAACTCGAGGTGGTTAAAAAAATTCCGCCATATCCACGAAGTGAATGATGATGAGTGGGCGAAGCTACGGAGGTAAACCTTGTAAACCATGAATCCTCTGTACATTTTGCCTACTCGATTTTATTACATCGCTCCCCCTAGCGTACGTCGCCGCACTAAATCGAACGATTGCCTTCAACCAATGGCACGCGCCATATGTGACATCATTCCTATTTTATAAGATCTCGTGTCTTTCATCAACTACAAGTACCGCTTTCTAGTTTATAACATCTTGCATCTTTTCATCACCAGCTACAAGTACCACCATCTAGTAAACACTACAAGAACTAAACGAGAGGTGGCTACATACAGGAGACGGTACCGCCATCTAGTGAACACTGCAAGAACTAAACTAGAGGTGGCTAGATACAGGGGATGGTACCGCCATCTAGTGAACACTGCAAGAACTAAACTAGAGGTGGCTACATACAGGCTACAGGGGACGCACAGCCCACGTCCTAACGAGCTTCGCCCCTAAAATGGGAAGCGGACCCAAAGTGCAAGCCGTAAGAAAGTGTTGGGTGCCACCTCTCGTTTAGTCCTTGGAATGTCCGCTGGATGGCGGTGCTTCTATATGGGGATTGAATGTGGAGATATCCACCCAGGTGTACGTTTGGGCACGAGCCTACAGGAAGCCTTGGGTTTTAGGGACAACAATGGAAAGCTGAACAAACCCGCGATTGAAATAAGTAAGAGACGGTTAGAGTATTGGTGGCAGAACATTAGAGAGAAAGGACAAAAATAAATATTGGAAAAATAAAATATGGACAGTGTGCCGTAAATGGCAGAGAACTTAAGCTGAAAATTTACCTTTTTTTCCATTAAGATAGAATTTATCGAAGTAGAGGCATTAGGTCAACATCAAAAAAGAAAAAAGGTTTTTTTTTTGTCGAGCCTGGTGGCATACTTGTCACCACCCCGTTATAAAGGGGACGCTCATAGCATCCATCCATCCATCCATCCAATATATGATGAAAAGATGCGAGATGGTGGTACTTGGAGTGTTGAATAGATGGACGAATGGACACATAGACAGATGCATGGATGGACGCATGAACGGACGCAGGGGCGGCTGCATGGACAAACGCAGGGACGGACGCACGAACAGACGCACGCACGGACGGGCTGGTGGACGCATGGACGGTCACGCTGACGGACGCATGGATGGACGGAAGCAAGAACGAATGGACCGATGAATTCTTCGCCCCACTCTCCATCATCCACTCCATGGATATGCTGCCATTTTTTTTCGCCTGAATCAAACTCCTCGACGCTGTTGGGAACGCTGTGCGAGAAGAGATGAAAACAATAAATGCGGCGTGCTCCGTTTGCTCTAATCACTCAGCTGGTGGTGATCAGCTGATTGGCGCTGGTCTCCGGAGTTCTCGCTGATAACGAGATCGGGGCGTGGCTCTCCGGTTTTGCGACTTCCGGTCGCTCACCTTCAGCCACTGCCGGTGTGAACATCTGTCGCTTTTTGGGCGGCAGTCGCGAATGGTCGCGCGACCGCTGCTAGTCCCCGGTGTGCAGCAGCCTTAAAGCTATACTCTAGTAAATAACGTTGTTTAACATTGATACGTTCTTAACACATAGATTCTGAATGGTTGGGTGAAAAAATGCCACTGTCTGGTCATCTCAAAATCTCCGAACTTCCCTTTCTTGTTTCTTCTTCCTTTCTTTCTCTCTCTCTCTTTTAATTTTTCTTACACTATTTGTATCTTCAATCATTAATTAGCTATGTTATAGTGCTCATAGAAATAAAAAATACGTTACGCTTTCTTGGCAAATACACCACAGTGGGTATGAACCATAAATAAAGAAATCAAATCTGCTCTCGAAGTGCTCGCGCAGCTCGTGGTATCTTCGCTTCGTCTAAGATCGGAAGCCAGCAGCTAGAACCAGTGCTACAGAAAGCTCACATTCAGGTCATTTCAATCGTTATTGTTCGCAAGCCCAAGAGGGCGACGAAACAGAACCCGAAGCACACTTCGGGCTTTGAATCGACCTGCACAGGTTCAGACAACAAGCCTTCCAACATGGAAACTGAACTTCTAGAGCTTCTTCTTCATTTCCGGACGCAACAGGAATCTCACCACGGTAAGCGACAATCTACCGAGGTTCGGAACGCAAGTCAAGGACTTGATTACAAGTGCCACTCAAAAGATAAGAACAGCGCAACTTCGCGGCTGATGTCAAACAGCAAGTGCAAGCAACTGGGTGCAGGTAAATCCGACATCAGCTCACCGAAGTCAGCCGAAGAAGCAGATGAGTTCAAAGCCGACGAAGTCTTCGATCACAAGACTCGAAGGCCGAAGCTCACCAAGCAAGCTGCGGTAGACATCTTGACACAGCTACGAGATTTTTTGCGGGAGAATGGTCCCTCTGAAGAGCATGACCTGCGAAAAGCCCATAGTATTTCCCATGTTCAGATGATTTTTTACATGCATGGCACGATCACAGTGTTCTTGGACCGTTTTGGATCTATGAATATTTGTGCACGTTCGTGTACTACAACTGCACCGATGACAAAGACGACCGTCCGGCAGAAACTTGTACCGAGTTCCTTAACGACGGCATCCTTCAGGACGCGATATCTGGGGATGCCATGCGTCAAGGAAAAAGTGTACTTTCGTTGGACAGCAGTGTCTGCGTGCCAGCCGGAGGTGGTAGAGAAAATAAACCGGCTACGTGCAAAACAAGAATGCCTCATGTCAGATTCCATCGCTGCGCCTGCACTCTTCTCGTTTGCTGCAGGTCATGCAGAAAACATGTGATGTCAAGGTGCAGACACAAAGATTCCAGCCTGCTCGGATCACCAAGTTAAAATCCAGTCTGCACAAACGCTATGTAAAAATTACACAGTTCAAGCACAGGCCCCTTGCCATTCCAGAAAGTCAAGCCCATTAACCAAAGCAGATTTACGACAACATCCGCACGGTCGAACAAACCTCACCGCCACCAGATCTAGTGCCACCACGGACCACCACAAAAGGTAATAATGTGACCACATCTAACAGGGATCAGAAAAGCAGAAGAACGCATGAGCCAGGAGCACAGCCAAGTTCGCAAGAGCCAAAAGCACGGCCATTTTCCAATCCGTCACCACCATACCAGCCTAAAGCCGAGCAGAAGCCACACGTGCTTCCATTTCGCCAAACACCATCGCTTATATCCCTGTTACGTAGCAAATCACCACCACGTCATCGCCAAATACTCGAGAAGAAGCATGGCTTTCCTAATGGTCCGAGGCCTCGGCCAAGGCTCACGCAACGTGGGAGACTTCCTCCACTTCCACCCAAGATCATGAACAATCGTACCCGACAAACTCAAACAACTCCGCAGCCAATCCACCCGCGGCGTCGATCAACACGATCCAAGGCTCAGTTCAGTTCTCATTGGTCAAAACACTGTGCTAAACCCCCAACCACGTGCACGATCACCGACAGAGTCTCGACAAAAACGCTGAAAAATTTCGGGCTTTTGCTATTATACCAAGGCTGCTGCCAGCTCCTACGCGGCGTCGAAGGCTACCACCACTTCCTCCCATGGCTGGAGAGAAGCCATGGGGACCACCTACTACGTCAACAACCCAGCCATTCTCCTCTTGTCATCAGGCGCTGCCCGCATCTCAACGCAAGGCAGAGAAAAAACAACGTGCGCTTCCCATTGCATCAACATCCCTCCCAGTGCCTCCGTTGCATCGGGATCACCCGCACATCAACCCAAGGCAGAAGAACAGCCACTCCAACTCAACAAAAGTCTGCTAAAGCCCCAACCGCATCGACGGTCACCATCGAACTCTCGACAAAAGACCCATAAGAACATCCGTATGTCTCCTATCAAACTGACTCCAAGGCTTGCGCCAACCCGTCGTCAAACACCGCTATCGCTTCTACACAAGACCAAAGGGTAGCCAAAGGCACAGACCATTGGGTCAACACACCAGTCATTGTTTCCGTCGCACCAGGAAACACCTCTATCTATGCCGAAGGAAGAGAAAAAATAACGTACGATTCCCATCAGCCCGAAACCATGGCGCATTCCTTCGATTGACAAGATCTTGACGAAGTCAGCGGAGCGGCATCCACTGCCAGAGTGCCGTGGATGAACTGGGCATGAAAAGCAGTTGCCCGCTGGACGCTGGCACGTTGAGTCCAGCCAAAGCGCACCGGCTGCAAAAAGCAAGACTGAAGATGAGATCTCGAGACTAGTGCAGATGCTAAAAACAAGGAAGCCTGAATACACCGAACGGGACATCCGCACCCACATGGACTGCTTGCGCCATTCCCTAGGAGAATTGTCTGACAAAACCTTCAACGCCATAGTAGAAATGGTGCTAACTTATATAGAATCTGAAGAAAACACAGGACATGTGAAAGTCGAGGCTGGTTACTCCGGGGGTGGAAAGTTCTGAGCAGCAGTTCATCGCACTGCAAGTCTCCTGTCCCATTTCACTTGAACTCTGTTATTTTTATCTCTTCCAATGTAAATTCATCTATCTTTTTTTCTTTCGTTACATCCATGTGCATTTTCTGTTTTACTTACTGGTATGCCAACATGTGTTGGTTTAAATCAGTGAGCAGTTAAATTGGGAAGTCATAACTTACGTAAGTTACGCAAGCATTACCGACTTCCGCGTAAATAACATCTGCCTCTTCAGGCAATCAGGATAAACGCCTAATTTTCTATGTGTATCGTCGCTAGTGCGAAAAAAAGAAATAGAAAACATGCGGCTTATTTTCTGAGAGTTCACTGAAGGTTATCACTTAGGCACGAATTTGTTTATCTTACTCAGAAATTTTCATTCCCCGACAGGTGCCCATAGGTTTCGATGTTGTCATTAACTGACATTAATTAACGAAGGTATAGTGTCAATTTACTCGTTTTGACGAAGTCTTCCTGTAAATAAATTAGCTAAAGTGTTCTGCTTCCTTTCGAATTTTCATACATATGGCCTTTCTTTGGACGTGCATTGCAACACTGCCCCTTTACAACATCCATCCACTTTTGACGCGACCCTAACTTTACACTGACGACCCTGCAGGCAACAGTCGGTAACGCATTTACGTAATAAATTCTGCTGGGTAATTGCCACATTCCTTTACACCTATGAGTACTGCTTTGCGCAAACCACGCTATTGAACTAAGAACCAGCGAGATAATCTTAGAACCTTGTGATGCAATTACGTGCACAATGCGAATATTGCATATTGTTCTGGAACATACGTGGCTGCTAGCGATGACACCGGAATATTCGACGGCAGATGTATAAATGCCGACGCACTTGACTGTTTGTCAGTTGATCGACGGCCGACGCTCTGTTCACCCCTTTCAGTGCCAATGGTGCCAGTGTATATCGCTGTATACAATCTGACTTTCCCATTACCGGCCACAAGTTTAGAAGAAATAGTTTTATTTTGAAGAAACCATCTTAGCCTTCATCAGCGTCACCCCGTGACACATTGTTGGTTTGTTGTCCTTGAAAATGCTCCCACAAAAACACGGGGGTTGCTTTCGTCATTTATCCGTTCACGCGTCTGATGTCACTGATCCTCTCCTTGGAAGTTTCTTGCTCTTCCTGCTCTCACATTAGCGGCATTCGTTAACCCTGCTCGGGAATGTCAGCGGCTTGTGATTGCTTCACCTGACCATCTGCATCGCCTGTATCACCCGTACATCAGGTGAATGCATGCTTGAGCTGCCCCCGTCACGCACGCAAGCATTTATTAGAGGTACACAAAGCGCCGCGAAAACTTTCGGATGATGCTACGTTACAATTTGAGACTTCGAAGGACCAAGGTATTCTCCTTATCGTTTTTATGAACTAACCGAGTTAACGAAATAATGCGAGCATCCTCATCCATTCGTAAAATTTAATTTCAACTCTTAAAATATTCAGTACTTTTGTCGACGCCAGTACGGCCACATAGTGTGCAAGAACCACAATCTAAAGAAAACTAAAATTGTGCATTCCCTAATTTCTAAATCAGTAAAATTAGTTTCTTTAGCCACATTTAATGCACTAGACATACAATTATTATTTCATTCCTTCTTTTACTACTTTTTGGCCAATCCGCCAGAGCATATGCGAGCCATACAATGATGCCATCATCATCATCTTTTTCTTCTTCCTATTCTTATCAAACTGCTCAGAACGCTCGCAGTATTTTCGCTTCGTCTACGATTGGAAGCTCAGAACCTGAGCCAGCGCTCCCGGAAATTCACCTTGTTCGTTGGAACATTCAGGTCATGTCAACCGACATTGTTCTAAAGCGCAAGAGAAGGACGAAACGGAGCCCGAAGCAATATTTCAGCTTTAAATCGGCCAGTAGAGGCCCTGCAACACGTCCTTTTACGTAGAAACCAACCTGCGAAAACTTGTTCGTTTCAGGATGTATCAGGAAGCTTATCATAATCAGCGTCTGTCTACCGATGTTGGAAACACTAGCAATTATGTGATCGTCAGTGCCCTTCAAGAGATAAAAATGTCACTACTAAGCGGACAAAGCCCAATCGGTAACCGGGGCGCTCCCAAGCCTCGCTGTTTGAGCTTCCTGGGATGACGAGCTCCACAGAAAGTGAGAATGCAACAATCGGAGGGCTTACAAGCCTCTGATCGAACCTTCAGCGGTGTGCGAACAACATTTCGAGCCAAGATCGATCGTGCGCGAATATGTTTACGTGATAAACGGCAGGGAAGTGCGCATTTCCCAAGGAAAAACGTCACTGGTCCCTGATGTCATGCCAACGCTTTTTGCAGTTTGTCCTCACAGTAACTAACCTCGTAATCTTGCGCTTGCATGAACTAGAAACAAATGCACGTCACAGGTAGGCACCGCAGCTCTGCAGGAGTCCACGACGGCCCGACAGCGCAGCCAAAGCTGGCATAAAAGTTAGCAGTGGCGCCACCTGGCGGCATCCACGTGAATGCTGAAGCCTGAGCCTAGCTGGTCGCACCACTACACCATATTCTAGTTCACTATACCCGGAATGAATATGTGGTCATATATACAACACTGTTGATGTCGCGAAACAGAAGGTTTCATGCACAGTCAAAAGCAACCACGTGAAGCGATCTTAGAGGAGCCAGAGGATATCTGAAAGATGTCTCTGGTCGGCTGCTCTGTAGTTGAGCAGTGAGCGAGGGTGGCGGCGAAAGGACGCTTTTGGAAAGATCGAGCTAAGCCAATGAAGTGGAGTATAACGCCATAGAGGTGCCGTGTGTGGCGCAGATGTGTGGTGGCAGGCACACATGATAGATCTTTGTACAGGGATTTCGAAAGGACGCACCTCTGCGTGGGGAGGTCGCTGAAAGTGGGGTGGACATCATTTACCATACCGTGGTGCATGGATGTAGACAAATAAATGCTCCTGCGGCTGGATCTGAGGTATAAGGAGTCGTGGCCGGGAAAGTGAGGTCGTGATTAAGAGAAGACTGCGGGCTGGTTGCTAACGTTCGCTACAAGGCTGGGGAAGAACAGAAGCCGCGGGTTCTTGGAAGAGGGCGGCACGTGGGGCCGTAGCAGGCGACCACAGCAACGCACATGTTATTGTAGGGCGGCGGGCTGGAGCTAGACGCCCCAGTAGGATGACACAGCTCAATTTGGAGCGCTTTGAGCAAATCGACGTACGTCATCGGCGGAACTTTGACGCCATTCAGCACGAAAGTAGCGCCGATCTGCATGAACCATGATCGGGGGTAGTCTGGGTGGAAAAGCTTCATTGGCGGGCATAGTGATGGAAGCAATGCAGTGGCTGCTCGGCGAAGAAAGTGTTCTTCACGTTACCACTGTTGCAAAAGCGAGAAAGGGCGGCAGACGTAAGGTGACCTACATGGCCGTGTCATTGTCTCGCCACATTATTTTGGAAGCCCAGCCGTAAGGGTGGCAGCTGTAGCGTCTAGACTCGCAGGTGCGTGAGCTCGTTTCCTCACGCCTTGAGTCTCAGTGTGAGCCGCGTGAATTTCGCAGTGCAGTGGTTTGAAATTGATGATGGTCATTATGATTGATAATAATGACAATGATGATCATGATGGTAAAATCCTATCCTCAATCACATAAACTTGCTACATGACTGTTGAATATTTCATTAGTGCACTTGCCAGTAATCAAGCGGGAACCGGCAACACTCATAAAATGCGGCTGAGCTGGACTAAGAGACTTCATGTAAGTTTCTCCTCA
The DNA here is from genome assembly GCA_013436015.1 of Rhipicephalus annulatus. Classification (NCBI taxonomy): domain Eukaryota; kingdom Metazoa; phylum Arthropoda; class Arachnida; order Ixodida; family Ixodidae; genus Rhipicephalus; species Rhipicephalus annulatus. The sequence goes on along the minus strand of WOVY01009308.1, from coordinate 1,193,869 downwards.
GCATACGGGTGTGCAGGGTTGCCCATGAATAAGGCGAAGGCTCGCCCAGCATCCCACTCTCGAATAGGTCAATATATAGGGCAGATTTTGCGCCCCTACCATCTTAGATGACTGAGGAAGGCACCCTTGGCCCTGCCTTTTTTCAAGCACACGCTTATTCCTATAATAGCCTATTTGTTTGCTATGCAATATCTGAACGCTTGAATCATTTGGTTAGTATTTGTTCTGTTCAAATATTGACGTCACCGGAGGCATGCAAAAGCCCTTATTTTGGCGTAACCAATTGAATGATGAGGGAACCGCTATTTAATTAGAGAAAAGGCACGCCACTCTAACATTCGCGAAAGTAAAAAACGATGTCCAGCATGCTTGCGTGCATTGTGCAGCAACGTCACCTCTTTGTGAGACTATGCCGCTACTGCTCACGCCAGCTTGCGGGTAAACGAAACGCTCACGCGTCCATGCATTATGCACTGTACAGAGAGCTCTTCACAGATTCCGTGGTTTCTCGCTTTATTCTTTTATTTGTTTTTCTGTTTTTGCCACTAACCGCAAAGTAAGCACGTATTTTGCATGAACGTGACCCGCTCTGTATAAACAACAGATTTCGGGCCAAAATATCGCGGATGCTGATAAGTTTCTGGAACGCATTAAGCTGATGGCGTGGGTCGTACTCGTGCTTGCTGCGCAACATCATGCGCTGTGCATGAAACTGTGGTTCGCGTGATATGCAAAGTCGGGCAGCCAGGCCTCTCCTAATATGCGATGCAATCCCACAAAAATGGAAAATACGATGCATCTGTTTCGTATGTCGCGGATACCGCGAAAAAGTGTCTCAGGCTTCTAGATTCTCGTAAGGTCAACGGCACGTACAACCTAATTCGCTACGCTCCTTCTTCCTGTGTAGTATCGAACAATCCTCGAGAATTGTGTGTTTCTATCGTGATTATGTAATTACGCAAAAGGAAGAACATTAAGCAACAAAGTTGCTAAAGCACTACACGTGTCACCTAGGCGATGACAATCTGACATGCCTTCCTATGTTTTTGCCTAAGACGGCTCGCGCACACCATATTCTTCTTTATATCTCAGTAGGAGTTCTGTAGAAACTAGCCGCTGACCTTCACCGTCTCTGTTATTTTTTGTGTAGAGTCAAAATCGATAATATCACCTCATGCATCGCATGTATATGCGCGAGGGAAAGCTCCCAAGCGCCGGGTGACTGTTATGAGTGTAGTGCAACAGTGCGGCGTTGTCAGTGTGGTGATCGCGGTGCGGTGGTGTGGTGGTATCGCGAGTGGCACAAAAGCGGTGGTGTAACGCGACAGCAGCACCACACAACGGACACGTAGACAACAAAAGAAGGACGACGTTGGCGGGGTACGGCACGTTTTGAGCGAACGAGAAAAATTGAAAAGAAAAAAAACAAGGGAAATGTAACACGAAGACGGAGAAGGGGAAGACGATGACGGGCAAAAACGTGAGAAGTGAGACCCGGAGGGTGTGCTTTGTGGCTTCTGGGGGGTTGTTGGCTAAGTATTGAGTGGTCTTAGTATTGAGTTTTATTTTACTACCTCTAGTTGATTTTGTTTGCCTTGGAATTTACTCCAATCTGTTGTGCTGATATCGACCAATTCTCCTGGCCCGGCGCTATTCGCCTGGGTGGGATAACTGTCACGTAATGAATTGCCGTTAGAGTTATGCTTTTGCTGTAAGGTCAGCATCATTCCTGTCACACTGGTGCCGATAAATGGGGGTTTCATCAGGCTCGCGAGCCCCCAGGCTATCTAAAAGGAACTGAAAGCCACATCGAACCACTTTCAGGCCATCATCGACGTGTACGAATTAGGACGAGGTGGCATAGTGTGTAGGTCACCGGACCGGACCTGTGTGCAGGATCTGCTGAAGTGTACTTCGTTCGCGTCAAACACGTTGAGTGTTTTCGTTCCGCCTTACCTTGCGTGTACTAAAGGCCTCGTAAGGGTTGTCGATTCCAAACCGAGTCCAGAAGAGACCTTAGACAGGCTTTCGGGAGCAGGCATAATTTTCGTTTACCGTTGCGGTCACCTGAATAATAACGAGAGGATACCAACCGAATGCGTCATTACTACATTTGTGGGCACAACTTGCTCGTCAGAAATGAAGGTATATACCGGCGCCTCTCATAATCATATAGTGGTTTTGGGACGTTAAACCCCACATATCAATCAGAAATGGAGGTGTGGCCTCTCATCTTTCGCGTGGGGCCCCTCGCTTTGTTTCCAGTCCAATGTAAAAACTGCTGGAGATTTGCTCATAGTGTGGGAGGACGCAAGTCAAATCTTCGTTGCTGCGTCTGCGGCGAAAGCAACTCCTTAAGCGAATGCTCAGCCACAACAGAGAAGTGCAGCCTTTGGGGAGGGAGTCAAACCCGCCGACCAACCTGAATGCTTTGCTCGCTCTCAGTAAATACAAATCCCATAGATTGTAGACCGACGCCGCTGTTCACGCAGGGAAGCTATCAATAGAGTTGAAGACAGGGTCTTCGGCTATTGTGTTGCCGCAGTACGACACATTTCTAGCCTAGACTCTGACCTCTCACAGGCCATTGAATCTGCCGTCCAAAAGGCAATGACTAAGAGAACGGATAAGTGAATATCTAATCTCAGCGACTGTTTAACGAAAACCCTTTCAACGCAGATGACGCAAGGAGTGCAAGCTCAAGCTCCTACAGTTCCTCAACAATCAGACACCATTGACGCCACTCAACTGCATATCATAGTGCTGGATAAACTGTCCTAATGTGTACATAATGCTGAGCAACCTGTTCCACAGGTAAAGTCAAACCGTTGTACGGCCTAGCCAAGCACTAGCTAGTAATGCTATACATATGAAAATTCAGATTCGAGCTAATAAACGTATACAACCGCCTACCTCTGCGAACATAAATTCAGAAACAAAAAAATGAGTTGTTGATTGCAAGACAAGATACCAAGAAGGACAAGTCATGTGCCTCTGCGGTGCGCTCAGCACTACGGGTGAACTAAAGGTACTTCAGTGGAACTGCTGTTCTATATTCTCAGCCTCAACCTACTTACATTACCTCTCTAACCAACTTAGCCACGATATTTTAATTTACGAGAAACTTTTCTTACAGCTGATAATAATTATTATTTTGCAGGATATCGGTCTTTTCGATTAGATTGTCAAACACGTAATGGCAATTTAATGATACTAGTATCAAGTAAGTTATGTCATAGGGCGAAAATTGTTTTCAAGATATCAGACCCTGAATAGGAAATAAAAGCATTAGATTTGTATCCTCCAGAATACCACCCTTTTTCAATCATAATTTGTTATTACTCCACTGGTTTACAAAGTACAAGTCACCTTAGCAACTCTTTGGCAGCCTGTCAAAAAGAAACAGTGTTCACATGTGACTAATTCTCACCATTTGTCTTGGGGGAGAAAGACAGACCTTTGTGGTAGACGACTGTGGGAGTGGACCAATGACAAATGCTGCTCGTGTAAATAAAGGACACGTAACATTTGTTTGAGGACAGACTCAATCAGTGTTAGACTTGACATTTGTATCAGTGCGAATAATATTTTGGCGTGGTCCGTGGTTGACTCTGCAGCTAAAAGCGATCATTATTCGGTAGTTTTTGACAATGGATGTCCCATAACAGCTCTACAGCAGCAACCTCGGGTATATGACAACCATAAAAAAATTCATACCTGTCCGCGTTCGGAAATCGCAAAACTTCAAAATGACAATGGTCAGGAAATTTCATCTAAGATCGGCTTCATACTAGAGAGATGCCGGGAAAATTCCGAGTTCATTATTCCATAGAGTAAACGGCCGTGATCTGGTTGGTGGACTGATGAACGTACGCGCGATTACAAAAGATGGAAAGCCGCTTGGAAGAAGCTTCCGCATAATCAATGCCCAACAAATTGAAAAGACTATCGGTTTTTGCCAGCGTATTTAGGCGCACTGTGAAATGTGCGAAAGAAGAATATCACAGCGGACATTTCGATTACCTTACCAACTCAAAGAATAAGCGTGCTTTGTTCACGTATATGCGGTCAAAAAACGCATTGCCAACAACTTCAGCTTTAAAATCGTGTTTCTTGATGCTGCAAGAAATGAACGCATCACAAAAACAGATAGCTAAAGTTGTAGAACGTCGCTTTAGTACATATCTCTCGACTATTAACAGCCTGCAGGTATATATGTACGAATTTACAAACTTTTTGCATACGAATTCACTGAAACTGTACTTTGTTTACCAACAACTGCCCCTGGACCGAATGGAATAAAAAAATTCTATGTTAAAAGTTTTACTTCAAGAATTGCCAAATGTTCTTTTAGATATTGTGAATTATTCGTTGAAGAACACTAGTATACCGTAAGAATGGAAACTAGCTGAAATTATACTGTTGCTGAAGAAACAAGACGGCAGGTACATATTGGTCAACATAAGGCCAAGTGCTTTGACATCAAATCTGGTGAAATTTATTGAGAGAATTCTTCATACTCAAATCAATGAATTTATTGACGCAAGGTCAATTCTAAGCCAAAGTCGAATCGGGTTCTGGGCTGGGTTTTTCATATGAAATGCTCATGTTGATTGAGAAAGTCTTATACAGTTAGCCCGATAAGACAACAAATATGCAGCGTTATTACTTTGGATATCGCTAAAGCTTACGATACTACAGAGCATGTTATTCTGATAGATCGACTGGAATCCGTCAATTTTGTGGCATACATAGTAACGTGGATTCACAAATTCCTTTTGGACAGGAAGTTTTATTGTTTCTAAGGTGGCTTTTCATCCACTATGCACACACAAACGAGAGGAGCACCGCAAGGCTCAGTGCTGTCCCGGTGCTATTTAATGTACTCATGAGCACCATTCCACGTACCCAGAACATACCAGCTTATGTTTATGCCGACGATATCGCCTTCTTTGCAACGGCAGACACCATTCAGAGGTTATATGACCGCTTGCGGTCTTATGTTACACCCTGGAGAACTGGCTTGTGACAATCGCTTCTTACTCAATCCAAATAAATGTGCCCCTCGTGTCTTCCCCTTGAAATACCCCATGCACATCTTTTTGTGTTACCATTCTGAGGACATACCACAGGTGTAATATATTAAATATTTTAGGGTAAATTATAATGCATCTCTGAAATGGCGCCAACATCTTGAATACATATCTGTAAAGGGTGCACGAGCTGTCGGCATGTTACGTAAGATAAGCAACTACCGAAGAGACCAGAGAAGAAAAACACTAGTCATGCTATATGAAAAGTATGTTTGTCCTATTTTGGAATTTGGATGCGTGCTTTTCTCTGGTGCTCCAGCCTCCAAAATCCGGCCTCTCATTCCTTTAGAAAGAGAATCGTTACGCTTGCCTTGGTCTCCCTAAAACCGTTTCTAACTGCGTTTTATACCTAGAATCGAGAGTTCCTTCTGTTTCGTGCAGGTTTCGTATCTTGACCGTTCAGACGTTTTTGTTTGGTGTTAGATGGCCACCGGCCCCAGAAATTATATTAGTACAATGTTTACTGGACCTGCTGAATGTACATATTAGCAAAATAAGGCTGATGAGCAATAAATGAGAACATTCATTTGACGCCATTTTCCTTAATAATGAAAAAATACTCCCCATTCAAACCCTGATTGTTTATTGCAAGAACTCTTGCAGAGCATAAAAACAACTGTCATTATTGCTACAGATGCATCACAGTGTGACTAAAAGTCAGCCCGAAGTTAGATTGGCCCTATTTGCTCCAACTACCTGATTTTCGACCTGTTTTTATGGCCGAGTTTCTGGAAGTTGTACTCGCCTTACGAAAGTTTAGCGTGGAAATTTCATCGGCTGTTATAATTACAGAATTTTTGTCTCTCAGCGCTGCACTTGCTGTTGGTGTTGAATAACACATAATAAAGGCATCTCGTGCATTATTATTCCTAAATTTGAGAAAAGTTGATAAACCAAATGACTGATTCTTTAGCGAAGTCATCATTAGGTGGGCCAATTTTACCGCGTTTTCCACCATCCGCTTATGTAACGGCTGTGCGATTTCGCAGGCGTACCATTATGGAAAGATGTGCAGGTACGTCAACTCTAAATTTCGACAGAATATCGGCGCCTATTATATCTCTGGCGCCGCGTCTCTGGTGACACATGTAAACTAGAAGTCGCAATTACGAGGCTACGCTGTACGGTGTCGAAACTAAATTTCTACCAACACATGTCTGGTCGGGTTCTTCTCCAATGTGCGCGTTTTGTGGCGAGCCAAAAAGTAAGGGTCATTATTTTTTGACATTTATGTGATTTACTACAGTTCGTAGATCCAAGTTAGAAAATTCTCTTACGTGCCATTGGAATAAATTTGTCCATACCCGTGATTTTGTCCTTTGGAGCATCTATTTCAGGGTTTGCTAGTGCGAAACTTTGTGAGGCGGTGCAGAATTATCTGAATGAAACCAAAAGACTGACAAACCAATTTTATTATTATTCTGTGTCGACATACGCATAACTTCTCTCTTTTATTTAGGTTAAGTTTCGTTCTAAGTTATTATCTATTACTAATACAAAAGCTTCATAGTAGATACAGATCAGTGATCATCAATATTGTTTTAACTTCCAAACGTTTTCATTTTATAGGTTCTTTTACTATAAAATCGAATAATACTTTACAAGACCACTCAAATATTGGCCGATCCCCCACAGTGGGCATGAGCCACAAGTGAATGTAAACAAGAACAAGAAACCAGATTGACATGACTATGGTGCTAGGGTTCGTGCGCCAGCTCTCCGCTTCAACCATTCTCCAAGCGTCCTTGCCGTCAACGAAACCGCACGCGAACGTCTCCGCTCCAACGGCTACGCTGCCTAGTCACCACAGGCATCGTCAAAACGGGTGACATTGAACTTTTTCTATGAGCGGTCCTCGGAACATCGTAGCAAATGCATCGTCAGTTGCGGTACTTTTGCGCGTCAGTTAACTCTGTCTTTTTTTTGCGATCACTTGTTCATTTTTACGAGTGTTATAAAGTTATGCTTTGTTTGTTGCTTAGATGATGGCTCCTTTTTTTTCCCGGTGTGAGCCCTTCCCTCCAGTGAAACGATTAACTCAACACAAAACCTGCATTACAGGCACAAGCAGACAAAGTGAATCGGTGATCTCCTCCGCATTTGATGGCCAAGTAAGCAGAGAGAAATCTCGGCCATTTTTTTGAAAAGTATATCGCATATGCTCACGAGCTTCTTTTTAACTAATTCATTAGTGGCGGTGTGTCGCCTCGCCGTGGTGGTCTAGTGCATAAGGTGCTCGGCTGCCGACCCGTAAGTTGCGGGTTCAAATACCGGCTGCATTTTCGATGGAGACGAAATTAGTGTAGGCCCGTGTGGCCAGATTTGGGTGCACGTTAAAGAACTCCAGGTGGTAGAAATTTCCAGAGCCCTCCACTACGGCGTCTCTCATAATCATATGCTGGTTTTGGGACGTAAACCCCACATGCCAATTAATCAGTGGTGCTAGGTGAACTGGAGTGTCACATATTTATCGATTTTATATTCTTCATACATGTGGCTGACGCAGTAACTGAGACCCGCTCTGAATGAGTATCACTGCAGGGCTTTACTGAATTGTTTCATTCAGTCATACTTTTAGCTTTCGCAATGATATCCAATCCACGCATGCACACCTGTATCACATGACTGGATATGCTTCTTACAGCGGCCATGTTCTCACATGCTCCTCTCCCATGCTCATGCTTGCCAATGTATAAACTGTCACGAAACGTACAGGTGCTACAATTCATTTACCCTACGATCATTAAACTTCCACTCCGTCAAAACTGCGTTTCTCTTCAAACGTCTGATTACCCTCTTGAGCCCCAACCTGCCAAAGTCAGAGCAGCCTTCTTGGTGATGCTAAAATATGGCTCCATGTGGATTGCCAGCTTCTTTAAACAACATCAATTACATCGGCAGTGCCCTTAATTACATGCCAGAAACAACAGGCATACGATGGGTTAGGGGTGACAGCGGCTTTCTTTTTATTACGCTTGAACTCCGCGTCTTCTCTTCAGTATATTAATGACGTTGTCTGTAGTTTCGCCATTTTTATGTCCGACGCTTATACTTAACATTTGCGCTTATCAAACTCGCCTATATAGTGAGAACAGAACGTAGTTACTAATGGAGTCGTACGAACATTGCGTGCGTGAGCTTCCCTAGCTAATTATCTTCTACCGAAAGCCCATAGCACAGTTGTTTTGGTATTCTTTCGTGCTTCTGCGTTTCAGCGTTTCTGTTTCGCTCCCTTCACGAGCACTCTAAATTAGAGCACAAATATTGTTACGGGGTCAGTGACTTCTGTATAAACGCAATTACAAAGGAACAACCTCAGGCGAGAATCCCATTGGCTGATTGGCACACTCGCACGCCTGTCGGCTGAGTCTGTCCTTCATCTTCCTTTACTTCTTGACAGCACCCCCGGGCGTTGGAGCGCCATCTCGGCGCGAGTCCGAAGAAGTGCGACAGAAGTAGGGTTTCATGCGGGAAACATGAATAATGTCAACAAGTGACGAACTTGGTGACGTATTGTAATGTAATGGCTGCTATCTCGTAGTTGACGTCGCTAACTTGACGTAAGACTAAATAGGGTCCTGCGTATCGAGTCAAAAGGTTTTCGGAGAGACCTACACGGCGACACGGTGACCAGAGGAGCACGCGGTCACCTGGGGCAAACGTTATATTACGATACCGGTGGTCGTAGTGGGCTTTTCGCATATCCTGTGTCCTGGTGAGACGAAACTGGGCAACTTGACGAGGCATGTGAGCCCGATGAATGGCTTCACGAGCGTACTCGCAAGCAGAGGGCTTGAGAGGTAAGGTGGCTTCAAATAACACTATGGCGTCGCGACCATACAAAAGATAAAAAGGTGAGAATACCGTGGTGTCAATTCGAGATGAAATATATGTGACAGTCACATAGGCCAACGTGGTGTCCCAGTCACGATGATCTTCGGAGACGTACATCGAAAGCATCTCTGTGAGCGTGCGGTTGAGACGTTCAGTTAGGCCATTAGTTTTTGAGTGGTAGGTGGTAGATAGCCTATGCGCTGTGGCACACGACCGATGGAGGTCGTCGACAACTTTTGACAAGAAAGAGCGGCCGCAGTCTGTAAGCAGCTGTCGGGGTGAACCGTGGTGTAAGATGACGTCATGAAGAAGAAAATCTGCGACGTCAGTGGTAAAACTGGTTGGCATGGCCTTTGTTATCGCGTAACGGGTCACATAATCTGTGGCGACGGCGATCCATTACTCGCGCGCCTGTCACCTGACTCTGTCCTTCATCTTCCTTTACTTTGTAACTATATCAAGAGCCCAAAAAACATCGTTTTACACGGTCAATAGGGTTAGTACATATCTGCTGCGGAATCGGGAAAGCAAAATAATGAAGGTGCCATTCTGCTTATCTGAAAGAAAATACACTGCGAAGCAGGATATGCACCTCTGAATTTCAGTCATTCCGTTGACGAAGTTTACTCGAAAGTAAGCGCGGAGATCAGGGACAATTGTCTCTAGCTTCATCTAGAAAAAAAGGTAAACGTTTCCGTTATCACTGTGGCTTCCAGCGATGGTCCACCTTTCCAGCTGCCGTGTCTTCTGCGTACAGCATGCTGTTGATATTCCTGTCGACCATTAGCACAGCATGTTATTGCACTTGATTTTTATATTACGTTGTTGGTGGAACATTTCAGTGAACGCAACTCATTTGGAAATGTAGAAGTTGGAGAACACGTACTTTGCCAGTGTTCGCCATTCGAAATTTAGCACTGTGATTTTTTTCTCGTATTCCGCTAAAATGATGAAATCAAGCTGGATTAGAAGATTGAGATCCTGGATGCAATTCTATGAAATGGAGCCGCATATTCAGTAGGGTACCTGAAGCGAGACCTCTTCTCGACGTTTGACACACGTTGCACTTCTTGTTTCTCGTCCTAAATCTTTTGCTCTGTATATACTCTTTATCCAGCGCTGTGTAGCGAGCTCTACCTGCGTCTACCTCCCTGCCGTTCTTTTCCCTCTATTTTTCTTCCTTTCTGGCCTTTACCTTTAACAGTGATGTGTAATTGTTTTCTTTGCTTCTTGGATGTTCCACGCACGTTTATATGATATGGGAATACAAGTACCAGACATGTCTTAGATGTGCTAGTTCGTGTTTTAATACTCCTAGCAATGACAAATTTGAAACCTTCCCACCAGCGTAAAAAATAACGAGCAGAAAGTAACGAGCAGTGGCAAGAACTGAATAAGCATTGTTCAGGAAATGTATTGTTTCAAATTTGTGCTTAAAAAACGCATTCGCATTGTCGGCTCACGAAGTGAACGGAAAAGATTGTCAATTTTCGAACAATGTGCTCACAATCATCGTCATTCGTAGTGTACTGCTTTATAGGACATTCATTTAACGGGGAGCCTTATGGTCAATCATGGCTGTAATAATTGCTTTAAAATTTGTGACCTCATAATTTCTCGGAGAGGCAGCACAAAGCATGGGGAAGTCTCGTGCGCTTCTTCAGTACTATTCTTGTAATTAGCGCAGTGCTTTTATTCTCCAACAATTAGAACTATGTTCTTCATAGAAATCTTGCTGAAGACTCTTCAAAGAGTAATCATCCATAGTTCATGACGTCCAATTTTATTACATCTAAGGCGTCCTTCATTGTGGTGAGTAGAGTGAACTACTATCGCGAATAATAGCGAGCATTCTCCTCTAAATTTTCTTTATTTCGAAGTGTGCCTTTAGGCATATTTAGCTTTAATTCAAAAATAGACATTCCAGTTTGCTTCAAGTATAAAGGCCAGTAGAGAACAGTGGTGTGGTCCACGAAGTCAGCGGTCAAAGTCGGGTAGTCGGCGAGGCCTGAGACCTGTTGCTCGGAGGTGACGACGACGACTTAAATGTAGACTACTGCAAGTCCACAGTAAGTGTCAGGCAGTTACATCTTGGATTGAGGCTTCTAAAAATGGGCATGATGTGCCAGACGGGCATCGGTACTTTTGCGCCCCCAACAGCGCAACCCTGACATGAATCGTCCGCAAGGCAACATCCTGTTAGCGGGCTAAACCACCATGGAGGTCTTACCCACACGAAGGCATAAGAGCTCCTGTGCTACGTCGAAAGCTTTTAAATGCGAAGCATTTCTTAGCACACTTCCGAGGCTTTGAGCGTATCTATCTATCTATCTATCTATCTATATATATATATATATATATATATATATATATATATATATATATATATATATATATATATATATATATATATATATTGTCACAGGTAATGGGTATGAGCCATCAACTGTAGGTGGAATCCCTTGGAAGTGAAGAAACAAGAGGGCTTTTGCTTCCTGGTCTGAGGGCGAGCAAGACGTCGATTCGTCGCTGTCTGTTATTACGTTCGCGGCACTGGTGGAGGTGCTGGGTAAATGCGCCTCGGCTGCAGATTTCCAGCAGACACACCGAGCTACTTGGAGACAGCTACAGCTCCCACGGCAAGAAGCAGTCACCGCCTGCGAGGACTATCTCCCGAATACGGTCCCTTCTCTTAAGACGAGATGGCAAGTTCAACTACCAACCACGCGAGCCAAACCTACGACGCCTATTCTTTTCTCCCGCATGTTTTTCATGTACCTCAAACCCCACGCTCATTTCATGGAGACATTTATGAAGATGTTGATGGCTGGATTGACCACTTCGACCGAGTTGCCAACATCAACGAATGGGATGAAGATCGCAAGCTGCGAAGAGTTTACTTTGCGTTAGAAGACTCTGCCAAAACGTGGTATGAGAATCACGAGGGTTCCTTTGCGACATGGCATAAGTTCATCCAACAGTTTCGTGACGCTTACCGCAGCACTGAAAGGAAAGAGAGAGTGGAGCAGGCTATCTCGTCTCGGGACCAATGACCCAACGAGAGAGTTTCGATGTTTGTCGAGGACATGCTTCGACTCTTCAAGCGTGCTGACCCTGCAATGTCCGAGGAAAAGAAGGTGCGGCATTTATAGCGTGGGCTAAAAGAGCAGCTCTTCGCCGGACTCGTGCGCAATCCACCGACGACTGTGGCTGAGTTCATAAATGAGGCAACAACAATGGAGCGCACTCTCCAGTATCGGTCGTCACAGTATGAACGCCACGATGTGACCCCTGTTGCATGCTCTATCAGGGCTGACAGTAAGAAGCATGCCCTCGCAGACTTCATAAGAAGCGTCGTGCGGGACGAGCTGCGCCAACTCCAAGCAGTGGGACCCCAACCACCCGTAAGTGCTCTCGCAGACTAATCCGAAATGAGATCCGACAGGTGGTCACCCCACTCGTGCCAACAAGGCCTGAGGCCCCTGTGCTGACTTATGCAGCAGCTCTGTGATCTCCTGCACTACATGGCCCTGATCCCACCATGGGGACAATGGATCAGGCTAGCCATTGATTCCAGGGCACCTCTTCGACTCCGCCAACCGCCTCACAGTTTCCGAGTGCACCAACTTATCGTCCGTCGGGATCGCGGCAGAACGCCACAAAGGCCAGCATGTGGCGTACGTCAGATAACCGTCCACTCTGCTACCACTGTGGTGAAGCGGGTCACGTCTACCGTAATTGCCAGTACCGCCAACTTGGTCTCCGTGGCTTTCACCCCGATGCTCGGTTTCCGCGTTACGGTGAGTGTCCCCGCGACATCGAAGCGTACATTACGGGCCAGCAAGCTCCTCGCCTTGGTGAACGCCCCCATATACGATCACCATCACCTCACCGCCCCACGTCACCTAGCATTCCCTCGTCATCTTATGTTCCTTTCAGAGGCCGGTCACCGAGTCCCCACAGGGGAAACTAGAAACCGCGGCTCCTGGGGGTGAAGCCGCGTCCCAATGAACTGTCGAAGAGCCTCCCTCCACGCAAAGACCCGACGAAGACCATTCTGACTTTCCAGTCGTTTCCGAAAGTCATAAGACTGCTTCCGCCGACATCACCGTACGCGTCGATAATCACGTCGTCACTGCCCTCGTCAACACCGGCGCCGATTATTCGGTTATGAGCAGCGCCCTGGCATCCCAACTGAGGAAGGTAACTACCCCTTGGCAAGGACTGCCGTTGCGCACGGCAGGGGGCCACCTCGTCACGCCGACTGGAATGTGCACAGCCCGTGTTCGAGTCCGTGCTTCGACGTTCACATGGTCTTTCGTCGTATTACCTTTGTGCTCCCGTCCACTCATTCTGGGGCTGGACTTTCTTCGCGAACACGGCGCAATTATTGACCTATGAGATTTGCAGGTGTCGTTCGAGGACCCGTTTCATCCTGAACCAGAAAACGCCCGCTCATCGAAGGCTGCCCTACGTGTATCCTCCGAATCTGTTATTCTGCCTTCCCGCAGCAGCCTTCTTATCAACGTTGAATGTGACCAAGACGTCCCCGATGCTGTAGTTGCAGAAGGAAATTTGTCTCTACTTTTTGCACAACAAATATGCGTTGCCCAAGGTATTGTTCAGCCCCATAGAAAGCAGGCTTGCCTATTAGGCACGAATTTCAGCGAGGAGTATCGCCATCTTATCAAACACACTGTGATCGCATGCCTTGAGGATATTGCCGACGTCCTTGGTCCCTCAACATTATCTGCTCTTTCGTCATGCGACGATTCTGCCATGACAATCGCAAGCACTCTCGACGTAAACCAGGGTCTACCGTCCGCACAACGGGAACGCCTTTTGAAGCTACTCGGCTCATTTCAGGGACTGCTTCGCTTCGACTTCGAAAGTTAACCAAACACCGCTTGTTAAGCATCCCATCATCACCGAGCTTACCGAGAGACCCCTTCGACAGCATGCCTACAGAGTCTCGCAAAAAGAACAAGACGTTATGCGCCAACAGGTCCAGCAGATGCTCAAGGAAGATGTCATCAAGCCATCGACCAGTCCCTGGGCGTCCCCTGCGGCGTTAGTAAAGAAAAAAAGATGGTACCCTGCGATTTTGCGTCGACTACCGAAAGTCTGATAAGATCACGAAGAAAGACGTGTATCATTTACCACGAATAGATGACTCGCTGGACCGCATTCGCAATGCTCGTTACTTTTCTTCCATGGATCTACGCAGCGGCTATTGGCAAATATCTGTTGATGAGCGTGACCGCGAAAAGACCGCCTTCGTTACTCCTGACGGACTCTACGAGTTCAAGGTCCTTTCCTTCGGCTCATGCTCGGCGCCAGCTACTTTTCCAAGAATGATGGACACGGTTATTTCCGGGCTAAATAGCAATCGTGTCTTGTCTACCTTGACGATGTGGTCGTCTTCTCGGACACGTTTGAGCAGCATGTCCAGCACTTACAGGCAGTTCTTCAGGCGATTCGAGCAGCTGGACTTTCTCTCAAACCTGAGAAATGCCACTTTGCATTCGAGGAACTGAAATTTCTTGGTCACGTTGTCAGCCACGCCGGTATACACCCACACCCTGAGAAAACGAAAGCTGTTGCCACATTGCCTTTCCCAACGAACAAGCGCGACCTCCGCCGATTTCTGAGACTCTGCACATATTACAGACGCTTCGTCAAAGGCTTTTCTAAAATCGGTGAACTGCTAAATGAACTTACTAAAGACGGCGTACCGTTTGTTTAGGGTCATGATCAGCATCACGCCTTTGACACGCTACGAAACCATCTCCAAGCTCCACCTGTACTCGGTCACTTTAACGACAACGCTGCCACAGAGCTACACACGGATGCCCGCAATGTCGGACTTGGAGCTGTACTGGTTCAATGGCAAAATGGTGCAGAGCGCGTGATTGCCTATGCAAGTCGAACATTATCATCTGCAGAGAAAAACTACTCAGAAACAGAAAATGAATGCTTAGCAGTTGTTTGGGCTATAACAAAGTTTCGCCCTTATTTATACGGTTGACCATTCAGGGTAGTTAGCGACCACCATTCTTTATGCTGGCTTGCCAACCTCAAAGACCCTTCTGTTTGTTTAGCACGCTGGAGCCTTCGGCTGCAAGAATTTGACGTTACAGTCATTCACAAGTCAGGACGCAAACACACTGATGCTGACTGTCTCTCACGTGCGCCAATAGGAAGTACGAACGCGGACGTTGAAGAGGACGATTCATTTCTTTTCTCTGTATCAGCAACCGACTTGGCTCAACAACAACGCGACTACATGGAGCTAAGCCCACCGATTGACTACCTCGAAGGCCGAAAACGCAGCCTTCCTCGAAACTTCGCACGTTCGCTGTCCTCGTTCTGCATCAGAGATGGAGTCCTCTATGAAAAAATTTTCGACCATACCCAGGCTACTTACCTACTGGTTGCGCCGACCTCGCTTCGGGACGATATTTTACATGCTTGTCAAGACGAACCATCATCCAGACACCTTGGCTACACGCGCACATTGGAAAGAATTCGCCGCTCGTACTACTGGCCCCACCTCGCGAAGACAGTCATGCAGTACGTCCGCACATGCCTTGACTGCCAACGCCGTAAGACTACACCTGTCCGACCAGCAGGACTACTACAGCCTATCGCCACGCCGAAGACACCATTTCATCAAATTGGCATTGACTTTCTCGGCTCATTTCCCACCTCTTCGTCTGGAAACCGGTGGACTGTGGTTGCCACCGATATTTAACGCGTTACAGGGAAACAAAGGCCCTGCTCAAAGCTACCGCAGCCAAAAGCGCACAGTTTTATGTCACCAGCATCGTACTTTGTCACGGAGCGCCAGCTGTGATAATTACTGATCGTGGTACAGCTTTCACCGCAGAGATGCTTCAAGAAGTCCTGAGACTAAGTGGTACAGAACATCGGAAAACCACGGGTTATCACCCCCCAAACAAACGGACTCACTGAACGGTTGAACAGGACCATTGCAGATATGCTGTCAATGTATGTGGCCGTTGATCACAAGAACTGGGATGATATACTCCCTTACGTAACTTTTGCTTACAATACAGCAGTCCAAGAGAGTACAGGTTTCACCCCATTTCGCTTAGTTCATGGTCGAGAGGTCACTAAAATGCTCGACACAATGCTTCTTCCCAACAACTTGAGCATGTTCAACGTGGACGCTGCATTGTTCACTCAACACGCCGAGGAGGCCCGTCAACTCACCCGACGCCGTATTCAGGCTCGCCAAACTGCCGACGCACACCCCGCTACAACCTTACACACCGAGAGGTTACCTTGCAAACCAGGCGATGAAGTTTGGGTGTGGACTCGCATCCGACAGCGTGGTCACTCTGAAAAGTTGCTTCGGCGCTGCTTCGGCTCTTACAAAGTTCTGCGCCGACTCAGTGACGTTACGTATGAAGTTCTCCCTGAGGGCACCTCAAGACATTCCCGTCGGTTTCCACTAATGTGATGTGGTGCACGTGTCAAGGCTCAAGCCATATTTCTCGCATCATCTATCGAAAGTGGACTAAATTACCATGCAATGACAATTTTTGTTACTTTCGTTTCTTTTGTCCTAACTCCTTTCTTTATTGAGTACTTCTATGACCCCAGCCCAATTTTTTTCTTACGACGGCGTTGTTGGATTTCATGGTAGCATCTTTTCTTAATCATTTTTCTCTCAACGCTCATTACCAGCATCGACCCGATGCTTTTTGAGGAAAGGGAATAATGTCACAGGCAATGGGTATGAGCCATCAACTGTAGGTGTAATTCCTTGGAAGTGAAGAAAGAAGAAGGCTTTTGCTTCCTGGTCTGAGGGCGAGCAAGACGTCGAATCGTCGCTGTCTGTTATTACGTTCACGTCAATAACTATCTATCTATCTATCTATCTCTATCTATCTCTATCTATCTATCTATCTATCTAACTATTTATCTACCCGCCTACGGCTTTCAGCTCTCCTGGCCGTTTGAATAATGGTATCGATACCAAACTTGGTATGGCATAACATGACTGTATGACAAGCATAAGCGACTAGTGATAATAAGAAAATCATGATATGTATGTCATGAATGTCATGATTTACATTTCATAGTCTTGCTGCTCTTGCGATCATTTCGTTTACATTACATGTTGCAAAACTGGTATGGTATGACATGACTGCACGGCGAACACAAGCGACAGACCCTAACATGAAATTCGCCATACGGGTGTCATGTAACAACATCACTGCAAGCCACACTCATGATGCGCTAGTGGCAGTGCGACTAGCTTCGCATATAACAAATTTGGCATTACATGGCGTGAATAGATGACGAAGGTGTGTGACTGATGCAAACAGGATAATCATTAGATGCGTGGCATGTAACATGACTTCATGCAACGCTCATGATGTGCACGTGGCCGTTTCGTTAGCTTCACTTATACCAAATTTGGTTTGGCGGAAGGTGAATGGATGACCAAGGTATGTGACTGGTGCAAACATGATAATCATCACGTGCGTGTCATGTAACATGACTACATGCCACGCTAATGATGCGCTCGTGGCCGTTTCGCTAGCTACACATATACCAAGTTTGCTTTAACAGGATGTGTATGAATGACAAAGGTATGTGACTGGTGCAAACCTGATAATCATGAGATGCCTGGCATGTAACAACATGACTACATGCTACGCTCTTGATGCGCTCGCGGCCGTTTCGCTAGCTTCACATGTACCAAATTCGGCATTACGTGACGCGAATGGATGACATAGATAAATGACAAGTCCAAACATAATAATCATGACATGAGTGTCATGTAACAACGTTACTACTTGCCACACTCATGATGCTCTCGCGGCCGTTTTACTAGCTTCACATATGCCTAATTTGGCATCAGAGGAGATGAATAGACGAAGAAGGTAAATGACACGTTCCAACATGATAATCATGACATGGAAGTCATGTACGGCGTAATTTATCTCTGCTCCGTAACGTTTTCTGACTTTAAAGTGACATATCAACCTTTCTCATTCGTGCTTCGCATATCATCAATTCCCACTGTGCGTGGGATCTGCCTTTTTTTTCTTTTTCCTGGAGCATCTCGCTCACACTGGCAACCGTATAAGCGATGACAGTAGCGGCGTTGGTTGTCCGTACGAACCAGGCGGAAAACTCGAGCGTCCGCCTGCCGTAAAACCGGCCTGTAAAGGCGGCCAAAGGGTTTGTTTTCCCTGAGTTGCACTTTGTTCCACAGGGTAATAGTAGTCGTCTCTGAAGGTGTGTGGTGAACTTCGTTGCCCATGTACCGTGCAAATGGAGCAGCCGAACAGAGCGTAGATGGTTTGAGGTCGCGCGCACAGTGACGCTGATAATTTTCATTTTTTATAATAATAAACGTTTTATCCTTACCTGCTTTTGCAGTCATAGTGTACTGACATGGTCCGACGCCTTCAGTCACAGAAGAAAAATGTGGTTTCTTTGATATATAAATATCCATAGCACAAAACCATTGCTTTGACGTCAGCAGTAGCTGCGTACTTATAATTTAGTTGTCCCGATAGCGAGCGGAAGAATACTTGTCTCTGCTCTTTCATGCAGAAAAAATTGCGCTAAAACAGAAAAGAAACCACAAAAAAGCAACGCTATAGAGATTGATTGCAGACTACCAACTGTATTTGATGACTGTAGACCAGGCAGATAAAGAACATTATCAATATCTGGAAGCAGCGTCAGTTAAACAGGGAAACCGAACGCATCTGCGCAGTCGTGCCGAGAAACATCACATTTTACGCACCTTGTTCTTCAAAAAGGACACTTTTGCCCCGTAGAACGGTACCGAGGCCTTAATTTCACATTTATCACTTTTAATATTGAAGACGAACGCTTCCAAAATCTCACGGGCACATGTGCTTTTGCTATGGCCCAGTTAAAATTGTGCTTCATATCACAGGCGGCGCAGTGATCAGGCAAATTGGTCATTTCAGTTTTCTTGATCGACAGTCTCTATTCATGTAAGCGGTCTTTTACGCAATTTTACCCGCCTATAAGCGGAGTTTTTCCTTCATAAAATGGACCAACTAGACCACGTAAGATGTCCTGATAAGCTCTTCCACGGGATGTGTAACTCCGTCTTGTCAATATTATTTGAACAGAGATACTCCACTCTTTTTTTCTTGTTACTTGCTGGTCAAGCTAACTAAGCGCAGCTCACGGGGAATCGAAGGCTCTACATAACAAGTAGTTATCGGTTAGTGGGGAAACCGCGCAAGCCCCGAGCTGACAGGATTACTGGACGTCAATGTGTTCGGACTTCTTTTAGTTAGCATCACTGACAGCGAACACGAAAACCAAATGCACAAAGACTTCGCGAAGCCGCCGAAGCGTCAAAGCAAGTTCCCGGACATTCTAATCTCCACTCGCTCAGCGTCAGCTCGAGTCGTATTACTTATTTTCTTTATTATACAGATGGACGCGACTGTGGCACTGTACCGAAACACGAAGATATGTGAACCCGGAGGTTCCGGCGACACCATCACCATCGCTCTTCCCGCGCTTCTCTGAACCACGCGACAGAACTGCGCTCGCGAGACTCTGAACGTTAAGCGGTTTTTTTTTTTCATTTCAGTCATTCTGGTCACTTTTCTGGCCACTCCCGCCTGCTACTCCCTCATGGCGGCTGGGGAATAAAAGTGACTCGCTGGCTGTCGGTACATTCGTCCCTGCTTGTACCCGTCCTTCCAGAGTTTCATACAATGCGGTCTCCTAGGCACTTTCATTTTTTTGTATTCAGCTTTAAATATCATTATCAAGTATCGTCACCCTCAGTTAGCGTATATTGAAGTCTTTACCCATCTGAATAGGCAAAATGAACATTTTACAAGTAGCAGTACTACAAGTTTTCATAGACTTTGCCTCGTTGCGTAAACTTTGTATCTAAGCTCGACTCTAACTACGAAAAATTTATGACCATTTTACGGAAACGCATCCGATTTCCAATTGTCAGTTGTCGTTTTGTCCAGGAAGAAATGATTTAAATAAGGCTAGCTTCTCACAAAAACAGCCAGTTACCATTATATAAAGTTTTTAAAACAAAAAAAAATCTTTAATGGAGAAGCTGCAGGGCGTAATATTTTGCTGTCAAATAAATAATCTTCTTGAAGAAAGTTATTACACAAGTGAAATTTTGCCTTGACGGATTCAGCAAGACTGATTTCCCAATGACTGCCATGACCTAACTTTTGGGGGCTCCAGGAAGCCGCCTGCGTCAAAGAACTCGAGGCTGTCACCTAGTAAGAAGTGTTTGTAGGCCCAGTTTGCCAAATACCACCGGATATTTTTCGTAACGTCTTTACTCACTCGCTCCAAAGAATAGCCTTGTGGTAAAAGTATGAGTAGTTTTACGCCCCAAAACCACCATATGATTCTGAGAGATGCCGTAATGGAGGGCTCCGACAATTTGGACCATCTCGTGTTTTTTGGACCATTTGGTGAGGCTCGTGCGATGTCAGTGCACGGGCTTCAAACAATTCACCTCGATCGTTAATGCGACTGTCACGGCCGGGATCAAGCCCAGCTTCACAAAAAACCCTAGAAACCACAACTATTAACATGTTACTAAGGGTCTACGGCAACTTTAGTGCCCTGAAACACGTTGTGAATGAGTGATATGGGTTGCACAAAGCGACGCATGCATTGATTCTGAACAATGAAGATAGCTCCAATGTAGCTGCCGTTTTTTTTTGCAAAGTATCTAGTATATTGCACCATTGAAGCGAAATGGGCCAATGAATATAATGGATAAATAGAATTTGCATTAGTCAAGCATTGTTGCCTTTCTTGCTACTGACAATTGTAGTAGAGTGAGATGGCCATGTTTTTATTTTTATCGTTTTTGTTGGACAACAAAGTGTTGCATATGAAACACGTGGGCATTACTTTTTGTCGCCTGCAGTCCGTGCGTACTTTTTCTCTACGTGTAACATGGCTACTTTGTTGGCAGCATGTTCAAGAGCCCTTCGGTCTTGACGCACGGAATTTTCGGAATAACGTTGCACACCTTTTTCGCAGCCCTGTAAAATAAAAAAACAATCTTATAATTACCACAAAAAGAAATTATATGACGAACAAATATTTGTCTGAAGAAATCTTGCATTGAAGATTTCCTGCTTTTTAAAGCTTTGGCAAAAATAAGGCGTCTTCAGAAGTTGCCCAATAACCTAAGTTTTTTAAATGAACAGTTCACAATGACAATTTTATTGCGTTCTGGTTAGGTGCAGGTGCATTTTTAGAGTTGGCCCATTTTAACGAAAGATTTCAGTTATTGCGATAGAAAGGGAGCGTGAAGTTTTGCATTGGGCTTCGGCGGCACCTCAGAATACTACCGCATTGATGTGTCGTGCATTGGCATTTGCAAGTTTGATGATGAATGATGCTTTATGACCACTGATGGCCAAAGAGCACCAGAACAAAATATGACTTGTGAACGATGAGTGTCAGGTGGCTGTATGAAGCCTTAAAACTCTGTGCAATAACGTGCGTAAATTCAATAGTATTTATAATCATGAGATCGACATGATTGAGTACAATGAAAATGAGTGCCGGTAGGTCATATAAGTAGCACTGTAAGACTAATCGACGAGCACGGATGCCTAGCCGATTCCCTTGAGACTAAGGGCCGGGAGGCCGGTGCTTTCTATATAGTGCATCTCGCAACAAAAGTCTCTCTTGAAAGGCCGTGCTACAGATTACCAGGACAGATGACATTGAAAGTATGCACATGTTTTAAAAACTCTAGAAGTGACTCATGTTTAATAAGAGGTCTTTGCCTATAAACATTAAAGGATAGAAAGGATTTTGGTGCTTGTAAAGTAATGGGGAATCCTTGTACAATCTGCAGAACTAAAGCTATATAGAAGAAAGCATTCCCCATTAGTTTAAAACCACAAAATCTTTTCCTATATATGGCTTTAGTTCTGCAGATGGTATAAGGATATGCAACACTGTCAGGGGCTCATCACATCTATCGCAGCTAGGCGAGTTACCCCCAGACACAAGGTGTACGTGGGTACTGTAAGTGTGTTTTATTATTAATCTGCAAAGTGTGACTTCTGTGCGACATGTTTTTGATGTTGGTGACCAGTTACCTAGCTCTGGCTTGACCAAGTGCACTTATTTTCTGTTTGACTGTCCCATAGATATTGGCACTGTGACTTGAGTGTTTTCTTCAGAAAGAGTTTTAGGTCTATTGCAGGGATATCCCTGGATATTTCAGAAACGTCTGTAAGGACATATGTGGCTTGCCAGGTCAGCTATTTCATTGCCCTCGGTATCTCGGTGCTCAGGCACCTAACACACCACACCGTTCCTCTGGGGCGAGTAAACTGTGCATAACAGCGAACAGAGACGCCTTATTAGAAGATTTTTGTGTTTTTTAAAGTTTCAGTGCTTTCACAACACTGAAAGAGTCCGTGTATATAACTGCCTTAGGTATGTTTGATACTTTATTCTGCTCAACAGCCACTAATATTACGTATGCTTCTGCCGTAAATATGCTTGTATTTGAATGCAATATGCCAGCCTCTGATAGGTATGGGCTGACTGCTGCATTTGACAGGCCACCATAAAACTTCGATGCGTCTGTGAAGAATTCGAGACAAGAATAGTTATGCTCAAGCTCAAGAAAGTGTGTGACAATATGAGGCTAGGGGCATGCTTTATAAGTTCTTTAAAAGACATATCACAGTGCATGAGCTGCCATTCTCACGGTGGAACTGTTCAACAGGAGCCTTGAGCTGGCATTCAAAGAGTAGGACGCTCATTTTCTCAGCCAGAGCTCTTACATGCGGAGAGTATGGCTCATTTATAGCAGGATGGTTATGGAACAAGGAAGAGCTGGACAAATCGTTTACAGCATTATATGCTGGATGTTTGTTCTTTGCAATAACTTTTAGGAAGTACATGAACGATAAATGAGATCTTTGCAACTTCAACGATCATTCGTTTTCTTCTACGTAAAGGCTTTCTATTGGAGTTGTCCTGAAGGCTCCTGTGGAAAGTCGGATGCCCAGATGGTGGACTGGATTCAACATCTTCAAAGCGCTTGATGTGGTGGACTGGTAGACTAAAGCCCCATAGTTTATGCACGTGAGTGTAAGGTTCTTGTATACACACATGAGGCATTTTCTGTCACTGCCCTGATTTGTGCGTGAAAAAACCTTTCGGATATTTTTTGTTTCATTCACTGGTTTTTATATATTGGATGTGCGATACAAATGTTAGTTTTATGTCTAGTATGACTCCTAAGAATTTATGTTCTGTTTTTACTGGAAAACGATGGCCGGGCAGGTCAATATTTGGGATCTGAATGTAGGCCTCTCCTTCTAGAAAACAGGACGCAGGTGCTCTTTTGGGGGTTAAAGAAGAATCCATTTTTGTCTGCCCATTTGGACAGCTTATTCAGAGCAAGCTGAACCTGCCTCTCGCATATTGTAAGGTTGCACGATTTGAAGCCTATCTGGATATCGCCTACGTATGTCGAGTAAAATATAGCCGTTGGATACATAGACGCAGGCAATTCATTTTTATTATAAAACGCGTGCAGCTAAGAACACCGCCTTGTGGTACTCCAGTTTTCTGGACAAACGGTCACGACTGAAACTGCCCAGTTTAACACGGAATGTTTGGTTAGACAAGTTGCTTCCAAGAAAGTTCAGAATTTCACGGCGAATATCTAGTTCTGAGAGGTCTCTCAGTATTCCAAATCACCAAGGGGTGTCGTATGCTTTCTTCATATCTAACGACACAGAGGAGATGAATTGCTTGTGAATTAAAGCGTCTTTATAGTGTGTTTCAATCCTTACGAGATGGTCAGTAGTGGATCGTCCCTCTCAAAAGCCACACTGGTGCAGGTCAAACAGGCACTTTGATTTCACGAAATGCGTTAATTGACGGCTTACCATTTTCTCGGAAAGCTTACAGAGGAGAGCTGGTGCAGCAACATTCCATATGCTTCACGGTCAGGAGCTTGGGATGATTTGTTGCAGCAATTTAACGATGCCTGCAACTCAGCTAAGCAAAAGGGTTAATTGTATATTTCATATTTTGTACACCTTCGTTCCAGTTTTTGTCCCTCTATATTGCTTTGTAGCGCTGGAAACGTTTAGAGTAATGCAATGAGCTGGACACATGTTCGAAATGGGTGCCTAAGAAGTTTGCTTGGTGCTCCAGCATATTGCCGTGCATATAATTCAAATGAAGTGGGTGTGTTTCTCGTCCATGTATCCTATGAACCCTGTACCAGGCTTTGCTTTCTTTTGTGTTATTTATGCCCCACTCCTTCCTAACGCCTTCATGGAAGGCCGGCAGTATGTAACCAATAAATGTAACTAATAAATAAATTTGTATACAAGTTTGTCTCTGACAACAACTTTTGCCAGCTCTCTCTTCAAGCCTGCCGGCGTGTCTTCGTTGCTTGAGGTTTTACGTTCTTGAAATTTGTGAAGTTCTCAGTTGGTACGGGGTCTTGCGAAAACCGCCACGCTTTCTTTTGTTTGTTTCACGCTTTTCGACATTCAATTTTCCACCAGGGAACACGTTGGTTGGAGCCGGAGCTACACGCTCCTGGAATACATTGAGAGGCAGCATCGACCAAAAGAACTGTAAAATACTTCATGGCATCTTCTATTGTCAGACCGGACATTTCAGCCCACGTCACGTGAGCAACACTTCCGAACCGTTTCCAGTCGACCGAATCAAGCTTCCACCGAGGGGTGCAAAGAAGAAGCTTATTCTGGTTTGCCGCACTCAGGATTATCTGAAAATGGTCACTTCCGTAAAGGTGTTCAAGAAAATTCTATTTAAAATGGGTTAAAAGTGATGAAGATGAAATGCTAAGATATATGGACGAGTATGAATTGTTTGCGAGGCTAAAATGCGTTGGCTCCTTCGTATTAAAATAACATAGCTTAGAGAAAAAAGCAGCTATTCGATAAGACGCCATCGAGCATCCCAGCGAGAATTGCCCCAAAGGACATTGTGTGCATTAAAATCAACAAGAAGCAAATAGGGCTCTGGGAGCACATCTATTAATGATTATAGGTCCTGTTTGTGGAGCTGATGATGAGGTGGTATATACAGTGAACAAATAGTAATGAGTCTATTTAAAACAACGGCTCTGATGGCAACCGCCTCAAGGGAAGTTTGAAGTGGTAAATAAAAACACGCTGTGATATCCATACCACCAGATGACGCCACAGCATCGTTGCGGTCCTTTCAGAAAGTGACGTAGTGAGGGAGAAAGTAGGTATGTTTGGACTTTAAATGTGTCTCATGTGTCTCCACAGCACTTTTGGATTGATTTCGTAGAGGAGTTCTCGTATGTCATCGAGGATCCTAAGAAGACCTCTTCTGTTTATTTGTAGTATTTGTGGATCTACATTGGACATAAGGTGGTGCTGCGTGCACTATAAGAACTGTGTGTCGAAAAGGAGCAGACTACTTTGCAGGACTTTTGTCAGGCCCTGTAATTTGTGTTTTGTCTTTTTTGGGGTGGTCGACTAAATTTCGCCACTCCTTTGGCGCTATCTGCGCCATTTGGCTAGAAGTGGCGTCGATTGCCTCCTATGAGACACTGAACACCCGCCCCGCAGAGCGATCTGTTTGTCGCTTAGACTTCGCGTCAACTGACTAAGTCTTTGTGTGCACCGAGCCAAGGGTTGATAGGGCCCTCTTAGTCTCTTCGTGGCCCTGGCTGCTAGCAGGTCTTCTGAAGACCATCGGTGTGGACTGGTTGATTGTAGGCGGGGCAGCACTGGCTGCTCCCACTATAGGGGCGAGCGGCTTCAATGTGGGCACGCTAGGTGTGGGCCAGGTATACAAGGGCCATTGTGTTGCCGCCCCTCATTGCACCACTTCAGCGAAAGATGTTCTTAGTGCAAAAAATGAATGTAGGACCCGTTGTCGTGCTTCACAAAATGGTGTATTTTCCTAAACATTTATAGTGATAATTTCCTTTTCTCTCTTCCAGGCTCGGCATGCTCTAGAGTACGCAGGATGGCTACCTTCGCAGTTTGCACAGAGAACCTAATCGTATTTGCATTCATCGGTATACCATGATCAGTTGTGGCGCACTTAAAGCAAATCAGCTGACCTCGGCGCATCTCATATCCGTGTCCAAATTGCTGGCATTTAAAACAACGTCTCGTATTCGCAATGTATGCACGCACAGGAAGGTTTACATAGCCAGTTTCGATTGTCTGAGGGAGAATGGTTGAGTCGAAAGTGTGTATTAGGTGTTTTGTTGAAATTTCTGTGTTGTTGCGTTTGAGTTTGATGCGCTGCTCATGTGTTATGCCTTGGTCCTTGCATTCATCAAGAAGTTTATCTTCAGTTAGGGTCATCAAGTCTTCATCGAATACTACGCCCTTCACTGTGTACATTTTACAGTCTACACTTGCTGACACAGGGATATTGCCAAAAGCAACGAGGAGTGCAAGTTTGTCGAACTCTTCTCTGTTCAAGTAGAATATCCCCACTTCCCATCTGTGTAGCTTTACAGAAATTTCCAATGATATCTTTTTTTTATTTTTTTTGACCACGAAAAAGGTGAGATTGCTCTAGTTTTTGTTGAAGGCTGTTCATATAGAAGGACATGGAATTTCGGGAACGTTGCTATGTTTCGGGGAATGAAAAAGATGCTACATCGGCGCGTACCACTTTTGGAAGCATGATCGGTTACGGGGAGGGGGGGGGGTTCAACAGTCGCATAAAAATTTCGGTTTCTTCGGCAGCTGTACCTGCCACCCACTACGGATCCCAACAAGGGGACGTGCCATAACATGTGGACAAGTCTGAACTACGCCAGCAGTACGCCGTTGCTATTACCAAATATGACTCATCCTAGGCACGATAGCCACACAGGGTTGACCCTAGCTGCCAGGAGAGAATGAAATAAATAGAAAAGAGAAGAAGACAGGATAGATTTAAAGTGAAGAAAAAGACGAAGATGTAAGGAGAAATAGAAATGAAAAGGCGACTACCGATTTCTCCTGGGTAGGTCAGCCCAGGGGTGGCGTCTACGTGAAGTTGGGGCCAAAGGGGTGTGTTGCCTCGGCCGTGGGCCTTAAAGGTCCAATCGCCCGGCGTCGGCTCAACCCCCAGGATCACCTTTTCCCCGGACACGGCTCAACCACGCACGGCTATGCGCGGGAGGGAGTCGAAACCCCACCGTTAGCTGGGGTCCATGGTTTCAATACACACCAAGCGCCTGCTTACACAGACGCTCCTGCGGGCGTCATTTGCAAGTTTGATTGTTCAGAAAGGTCAATGGGTCGATGAAGTGTGTGCAGCCACAAGAGCTGTATTATCTAGAAGTATTTCTCAGTCATCTACGTTTCGTCTTGACGTGAATTTATACATAATTTTAATCATCAGGTGCTACAATGTGGAGGCTAACGAGAGTTCTTATATATATATATATATATATATATATATATATATATATATATATATATATATATATATATATATATATATATATATATATATATATAGTAAGCGCGACAAGAGAATGACTCTTTATTTTCTTTGATAACCTAACCTAACCTCATCACCTGTACATCTTTTTCATCTGTAAAGATCATCACCAGCGTGATTTAGCTCGAGCCTGGCTGAATAAATCAGTTCCTCACAAGTGGTGGAGGTGCTTTTCGTTCCCTCAAGTCCTCCCGCCCGTTTTCACTGGAGCTCCGCTCGGGTCATCGCATACAACCCCCTGCCATGGCGGCCCAAGAAAACCCTGGCCCACCCAACGTCACCGTCCTACTGCAGCTACCGCCACCCGCTCCGCCCAACAACATTCGCCTGCGTGATACACCCGTGTTTTCCGGTCTCCGAGGAGATGATGTCGAAGACTGGAGCAAGAACTACGACCTCGTCAGCGATTTGAATAGGTGGGACAATCCACAGAAGTTGCGCAGCGTCCCATTTTACTTGTACGATGTTGCGAAAACTTGGTTCTGGAACCACTACCCCGATCTTCCTGACTGGGACACTTCCGAGCAGCAAATTCGTCAGATATTTGGTGCCCCTGCAGTTCGCACTGGGGCAGCAAAGAAGAAGCTCGCTGAACGCACGCAGCTGCCGGGTGAATCTTACACCTCTTATATTGAGGATGTCCTTGCACTATGCAAGCGCTCGCGTGCTCGCGTAGAGCGGCGCTATCAACCTATTAGCGTTATCACGCAGACTATGCGCACGCGCATGCAGAAGTAAAAGTGATATCATCACGTCACTACGATGTCTCGCATTCAATTTTACCGCTCTAGCGACGTATCTAGTCCCAGATGCGTAGGCGCCATGATGCGAGTGCGCCTGGTGACCACCTGTACTTATATTTATCTCAAATATTTGATAGAAGCGAAACGAGTACCACGAAAGTGCTGCCTGTGCACCCTTGCTTCCTTCGAGAGTGGAAATTTTCGTTCTGCAGGTGGAAGAAAAAAAACCTGCCTGAGACAAGACAAAGGCCCACGAACACGCCTCTGGGAGGCACTTGTTGAATTGGCAAACAATCGCAGCAAATCCACGAAGTCGATGGTGATGTGTGGGGCGAAGCGTCCATCGATCCGTCCTTTCGTTCTGGCTCTCGTCCGTCTGTTCCTGCGTCTGCCTGTTCGTTCATCCCGAGTCATTGAACGATGGACACACGGACAGAAGCACAGGCGCACGGACATAACCAACAACGAATAGACGGGTGGCCAGAAGCACGAACCCACGGACAGATGGACGGACCAAAGCATGGACGGCTGGAAGCAAGCACTCTCGTTTGCACGCACGGACGGACGTGTGGACACACGGATGGACGGACGAACGGATGTACGCACGGACTGTTGGACACAAGGATTGACGGAGGGCCGCTTAGGCCTACTCATCATCATTCACTCAGCGAATATGCTGTGAAAACTACTAAGACCGTCGAGGTATACTATTCCCAAGTGAATACACACGCAGCGCCATCTGTTGAGAATGCGATAAACTAGAGGAGGCTACATACTACATTTAGAGGAGGGTATGACCCACGGCCTGAGGAGCTTCGCTCCTAAAAGATAGCGCGACAATCACGCTGACGCCACTGCATATTGTTGACTGAGTCATGGCTCTGCGTGTTCGCATGTGGTGTTTTTTTTATATAACCGCCGCAAATAGGAAGCTTTATAATAGCGCACCGTGAGCCCTTGCAGTGCGGTCGTTGCCACTGCGCATGCGTCGTAACGCGAGTCGGCGTTCGTGTTCGCGGACTGCACGCAAAAAATCCGAAATTGCGTGTGGCGATGGCGGCCCGCATGTGACCCGCAAGCGCTGGTTTCGAGGCTACGGTGTCGCTGCGATCGTGCGTTGCGGATTGCAGTAGGGCGAACGCTATATTGCGCCCGCTACGCCCGCAACGCCCGTAGCGCTTGCAAACGGTATTCTAAAGCTCCCTAAAGTCACACATGCGTATACGCACGCGTTTTCAACACCAAGCGCATTGCTGTAGCCATTTTTGTTCACGCTGCTATCCCGTGCTCTGCGCTGTCTTCTTGCCATGGCCACCTCAGAGTGAACTAGGAGCTAACTCGGCTGCCCGAGATGCTCGGATTATCCTGCACAGCACCCCTTGTGTGCTTGTTGAAGAGTCAAGAAGATTCTGTGTCCGTGAACTTCAGCGTGAATATGTGATGCGCTTTGTGCACGGGACATTCGCAATGTGTACGGCTGCAAATCCGAACGGTTGAGCCATGCTGCATAGGCCATGCAGCAAAGAGATTGTCGCGGCAAAGGGACCAAAGTTCCGAGTGTTTTCGCTTCCTAAAGACAACCAAAAAACAAAGTGGGAGCATTTCGTTCGTCAAGATGACGTCAACATTCGTTTTCTTCGTGACCCGAAGGTACGTCTGTTCCTACTAGCTATTTTTAGGTTGTTTCAAAAGCACCATCTCCGCCATGGTGCGTTCTTGTTGTAAAATAAGGGTGTCATGTGTTGTTCCGATTTGTTGGCATAAGCTTTGGCCTTAAATAATAGACGCACCTGGCAGTACATCTTTTTCTTTCAGAGTCAGTAATCAATTTGCTATTGGCGATTAGTGCCACGGACTTCTTGTGTTACCCCTGGTTTTTTTTTGGTTACGAAAAATGAATAAAAATGCTGTTGCATTGCTTGGTGGATCAGTTTTCGCATAGTATATTCTTGCCGGTGTTCTTAGCAGTTTATTGTGGTATAATACGTTTCGCCAGTATTGCCCACAATTTAGCTTATTATGTTTGCTTGAGATTTAGATTCGTGTAGACCCTTACGGTAAAACTTCTTAAATGGTTTTCATGGGCGGGAGCTCTACTTTAAGCTAGAATATTCAAGAACCACTGCTAAATATACTAATCCAAAAACTGGCAGCGCAATAGAAGCGCCATTGGGGGCTACATCTAGACCCAGTAATAACATTTCTCACAGGCCCTCAGTTATATGAGCGACTACGCACCACTGCGAGGAGGGCCCAGGGCAAAAAAGGACGCGCTGCAGCGTGTGTCGGACACAAGAGATTTTTCTGCAATAAAATATTTTGTTTTCTCTTGCAATGGTCATCGCCATAATAGTGTGCTGAAGTGTAGAAAGTCAGCGATGTACACACGCCGACTAAAATCTCTGCTCTCTCTCTCTCTCTCTCTGAATCATGAAATAAGTAAAACAACGGCAGTCTCTCCTAGCACTATGATGTAGAGTACTCGTGGCGAGTAGCTTGTTGACATTTTCGCAGCTGTGGTACCACTTTATTAAGTATATTGTGTTTATAATTGTTATATATGTGGCAGCTGCACACACTCTTCTTGATACCTTCGTGTCTGTGAAGACAGATGTTCGAGAGAATACAAACAAAACTGCATAAGTATTGCAAATCAGTAAGTACAGTTCATCTACGTGTTCTAGATATTGCGTGGATGCGAGCGTGTGTGTGTAAAAAGTAAATAATGAATAAAGTTTATTTTGTGACCTTTTTGACCTACGAAATTTCACTTTTATAGATTGACCACAGGTTCAATAGCGCACAATCGCTTTCACTTTTTCGCAGAAGAAATGCCCCACAGATAAGTGTGCAAACACTCTCAAGCGTAATAAAGTACCTAAACCAGCACATTTTCTGACGCAAAAGGCACAATAAAACTTTTGAACATGAAAAACTCGGCCCAAACGCTTTATCTTTTTTTACGGGAGACGATGGTAGCGATGTATTCACAGCCTCGCGTACGCGCTAGCTCGGGCAGAGCGACTGACGTTACGGTGGCAGTGACCAGGTCTGAAAATATTTTCTAGGTGGCATTCGCTGGGCACGTGAGCCCGGGTAGACGGTCACGTGAAACAATGAGCTGTGACGTGGAAAACGCATGCAGTGATTGGACTTGGCTGACTTTTATTAGGAGACATGTTATGTCTACCGCAACGCAACAGAGGCATGTGATGAAACTTTTATTCGCGTATTTAGACAATATCGGTCAACTAAACGAACTGTAGTGGTACTTTCAAAACTCGTAATAAGTCATTCTGTCAGCACGCGACCCCGCCAAAATTTACTGATATGTGGGGTTTAACGTCCCAAAACCACCATATGATTATGAGAGACGCCGTAGTGGAGGGCTCCGGAAATTTCGACCACCTGGGGTTCTTCAACGTGCACCCAAATCTGAGCACACGGGCCAACAACATTTCCGCCTCCATCGAAAATGCAGCCGCCGCCGCCGGGATTCGAACCCGCGACCTGCGGGTCAGCAGCCGAGTACCTTAGCCACTAGACCACCGCCGCGGGGCACCCCGCCAAAAAGACAAGAAAATATCCGTATATTAACTTCTTTCTTTACGTTTTAATTTTGTTCTCTCTCTCTCTTCTGGTCTTTCAGTCCCCATTCCCCTTCGCCACGAAGTGTAGCAAGTCAGCGATGTACACACGCCGACTAAGTTCTCTGCATCTCTCTGTCTCTGAATCATGAAATAAGTAAAGCAACGGCAGTCGCTTCTAGCACTCTGATGTAGAGTCGCTCGTGGCGAGTAGCTGGCTGACTTTTTCGCCGCTGTGGTACTACGTTATTTAGTATGTTGCGTTTAACTTTGTTATTAGCACACATTTAGGTTGGGCCAGGAAGTCGGTATTTTTTGGGAAGCCTTCAGAAAATGCATTGAGGCAAATTTATAGCGTAGACACGGCCTTACAGCAAACATAGCGCGTGCACTCAGACTGTTACTCGGTGCTTTCGAATTTATTTTTGTTTTTTATTAATTTGTATTATAACCGGACAGAATATTTCAATTAAATAATATTTCCTAAATCTGCAGAAAGGCTACGCACGCCTTCCCTCTCTTGTTGTAGCGACTGCTTTCTCCTGTATTCGTCACAGCTGAAACCCTCACAAACTTATGTCATAAGGCGCTAGTATGAATGGACGCTGCTTTTATATGCATGCTCTTCCTCGGTGCTCACATAATGAGGCGGGTGATGTAACTGACTTTGAAAAACGTGAAAGTGATTTGAAATTAATGGATAGTACCACACTCCACGAGGCTTTACACGATAAAGAATCCGCTCTCTTCGTGACTCGATGGTACACTCTCGATTTTTTTGAAAAGGAACGCGCGTGGCCTGCACTCTGCGGCGGCTGCGTACAGAACCATAAAGAGACAGTTTAAGAAAACGTGTCTCCATATGGCGGCACGAGGCGTTATGAACGGAGCGGCTATGTTATCTAGCAGCGTTATAGAATAAAGAACAAATTAAGAGAACGATAAACTGTAGGTTTGACTGCGGTACGAAAGATAAACAGTGGTAGCGCATAGAACGGCCGAGGGAACCCAAGAGATGACGCTGCGAAACGAGGAATCGGAAAGCAAAATTGGTTTTTTTTTAGTTAGGAAAAAAAGGGCCACCCTTTTATTTCGAACCTAGTGCGTATGCGACTACGCAGTTGCCT
The DNA here is from genome assembly GCA_013436015.1 of Rhipicephalus annulatus. Classification (NCBI taxonomy): domain Eukaryota; kingdom Metazoa; phylum Arthropoda; class Arachnida; order Ixodida; family Ixodidae; genus Rhipicephalus; species Rhipicephalus annulatus. Next base: position 1,160,954 of record WOVY01009308.1, on the reverse strand, counting down.
CGGCTTATTTTTCTATTGCTATCTTTACACCAAGACATTGCTATACACCGAGACTCATGCAGGGTTACGGCTGTTTTGTTACCTTCGGCCCGATTGTTTTAGGCGCGTCGATGGGCCAAGCAGCAAACCAAAGCACCCTTCGTGACACAGTACCTGTGTGTACAAAGATTTCATGGAACCAAATCACATTCATTGCCAGCTGGCACCAGTAAAAACGATTCCCGAGTGAGTACGGGGAACAATTATATTTATTATTATGAAACAAGCAATCATGTTTCAATGCATAAACAAACGTATCACTTTATCGAGAATTACAAGATTTCGCAAACGGCACGCCTTCGTTCTCGGAAGCAAACCGATCAGAAAGGTGTGTCTCGTTTCCAAGAACTATAATCACACAACAGTCGTAAAAGTCAGCATGGGGTGCTTCAGTGACAGTTTCGAATTACAGCTCATGCATTCTTCGAGCGCGGCTTAACACCTCCACTTTTTATTGCATTACGCCATCGTGCGGTCAAGCTGAAGACAGACACATGGAGGTGAGGTTTTTTGGCAAGGAACTCCCGGTGCAGCGAAATTCGAGAGAAGCGCAAGCCTTCGAACACGTGCAGGATCAGTGTAAATGTACGTAGTACACAAACACACAGCACTGATAGTGGTAACAAGGTCTGAGATTAAAATCGCCGACAAAATATAAAAATATGCACGGCATTGGCAAAAAGAATATACCTGCCATTAGCTTGGAACTTCGAGAAATCAATGTCTTCGCCGGTATGATAGTTCCTGCGGCACCATACAGCACTACATCGACTATACTTACAGCAACTGCAGGGACTTACAAAAACGATTAAAAAAACGCTGGAAAGAATACTGAACGATAGAAAGAATACTGAGCACGGACCACACCAACCATCGCATTAAAACTAACTGCGCATGTGCGCGTCAGCTGCTCCGTCGAACAGTGGCAGCGGATGTTTTCCGCTTGGTCACTGTCAGTAATAAGAACATCCATAGTATAAATTACATAGCACCGCAATCGCTAAACAAATCTGATGCTCAGAAAACTACGCACAACGTGGATTTCAAATCTTACCCTTCACATATGTAGAAAAGAGCAATTTCATGCAAAAATGTGGCCCGTTAATAAAGCATCTGAATGTTAATGACTTTTGATCCACTCGGAAAAAGAAGAGAACTAGAGAAGGACCACAAGTCCGTTTGCCTTAGTCGAAAAAAACGAGCAGTTTAACTTAACCTTGGTTAGCGCATAGATAGGCCTTCCTTTCTCGAGGCACGTGCGCTAGTCAATGAACCGTCCCTAGTTTGAGACATATCAGGTCACATTCAGCCTTGTTAAGCTCTTCAGTCGAAAACCCGTGCGTTGACGTCAGCTCTCGTGTTCACTTTTCTTGCATTTGATCCAGCGTGCTGTGATTCGTAGTACTTTGACGTGAAAACTGAACTACTCGAAGAAGGTGATTCGTTGTTGTTCTTCCTCTTGCATTGGTGGCACTCCCCCAATGGGGTGCATCGGCCACACACGGAGTGGCAGGATTTTCAAGGTCGTTGCTTTTGTATTGAAAGCATTCAAGAGAGTTTCAGTAAGACACAAAACAAATCGTAAATGTTGTATGAAAATGCTACACGAGCTAGCAGTCACGCAATCAGATAGTCTCAGAACAAGAAATATTAGTATCAATAGACTGACAAGGTAAATTTTTTTGTTTCCATTATGCACGCACACACTGCAGAGCGAACCTCCCAGTGGCTATAGCCTGATGTAATCCCTTCAAACAATAAAATAACTGCCCCCCCCCCGCAGGGGCGTCTGCCCAAGTAGGCGTTACGGGGGGGGGGGGAGGTTGAATTCCCTGCCATGCCTAACCGTTCTTGGCATTGCCGTGTTCGGGGAAAAGTAGATTCTGGGGGTTGAGTCGACGCATGGTCATTGGAGCTTTAAGGCCCCCCGTCAGATACAACACACCCCTTTGGCCCCGGCTTCACGAAGACGGCACCCCTGGGCTGACCCACCCTGGGGAAATCAGCAGTCGCCTTTTCTTGTCTCGGTCTCTTCTGAAACATTCACCTTTTCTTTTTCATTCTTTCCTGTCCTCTCTTGTCTTCCATTTACTTCGTTTTTTTTTCCTGGTGGCAAGGTTTAACCTGGTGCATATATCCAACCTTATGTAGATATATTAGATTATATGGGCCATGTACAGCTGGAGCCTACGTTTCTAACGTGTCTCGTAGTGTCCCCTCGTAGGGCTCCGTGGTGGGCGGCTGGCATGGCCGTCGAATTAATAGCATATTTCATGGGATACTCTAACCCTTTCCGAACTCATCGCCCCTCGATGAGGTGGCGGACCGATGCAACCTTTGAACTGCTGCCCAGGAAGAAAGGTTGCTTTCTGAAATATTAAATTATTACGTAAAGTGATGTAACCTAATGGGTTTTTTGAATGAGCACTGAGACCGCGCTCAAAGTAGAAGCAACGTCGTCTTCCTTGCCCCGCTACGGTTATCTAGTGGCTAAGGTACTCAGATGCCAACCCGCAGGTCTCGGGTTCGAATCCCGGCTGCGGCGGCTGCATTTCATATGGAAGCAGAAATGTTGTAGGCCCGTGTGCTCATATTTGAGTGCACGTTAAAGAACTCCAGGTGGTCGAAATTTCCGGAACCCAGCACTACGGCGTCTCTCATAATCATATGGTGGTTTTAGGACGCTAAACGCCACATATCAATCAATCAACGTCGTCTTCCTTTTCTACCCGCGCTTTCCTGGTTTTTCCTGGTAGGGACACATCATTCCTCCTGTCTCAGACGAAGCCCTCTGGGCGAGTCATTCTTGTATCCTTCCTGTAAACGGCCTCAGGCGAGCCACATGCATCACCTCTGTCTTGCATGAATGTCGGCCACTAGTGATGATACGTGCAATTCCGTAGTTGACCTCACTGAAACGATGAAGTCTCATGAATGGATCAGTGTAGTGTGCCAGTAGCTTTTGGCTCAAGCCACGTCGGCGTATTGGGATCCACACCCACACTAGATCACCGGGGGCATAAATTACATGCCGGTGTTGACTGCCGTAGCGCGTTTTGGGGGACTCTAGCGCTGCCAGTGTTCGTCAGCAGGCAAGTCCACGTGTCTCGTCCACACGACACAAAGTTTTCGCAATTGTGAAATCGTAATGGACGACAAAAGGAACGATAGTGTCCAGCATATGTCGAGGTGAGCGAGCGTAGAGCAGATAGAAAGGGCTGTAGCCTGTCGTTTCGTGTTTCACCATGTTGAAGGCGTACGTGACGAATGGTAATACTTCATCCCAGTTTTTGTGGTCGGAGGTGACGTACATTGACAACATGTTGAGGCACGTTCGGTTTGTGCGCTCGGTCAGGCCGTTGGTTTGGGGATGATACGCACTAGAGTGTCGGAACTTGGAGGCACACAACGAAGTAATCATTCCACAATATCAGCGGTAAAGATGACTGAATGCAACAGGAACTCCGAAACCTGGACTGCTGTGACGTAGGAGAAGGCAGCCTTCTCGCCGTACCGCGTCAGGTAGTCGACGCATCGTCAGGTAATCCACCGATTACCTTTTGAGGAGGGTGGAAATGGTCCTATGAGATCAATGCCGACCTTTTCAAAAGGAGGACCGGGAGGCTTTAGGGGCTGCATTTGACCGACTGAACCTGAGGTGGGCCGCTTGTGGCTCTATCATTGCATACAGCTGGCCATGTAGTTTTGAATTGATTGCTCATTTTCAGCCAATATACCCGCTCTTTCGTGCGACTAAGTGTTCGTGCGGTTCCTAGATGGCCAGAGGAGGGTTCATCATGCGTGAGACGCAGAACAGACGGTTGGAGGTACGCAGGAACAACCAGCAGAAAGCGGGCGCCTGTCGGGGACAAGTTTCTCTGGTAAAAAAGACCGTTTCGTACGCAAAATCGGCCTTCGAATATTGGCTTTCTTGCTCCACGGAAGAGAGATTTCAAGCTTGGTTCAATACACTGCTCAGCGACGAAAGTCACGGCACCGGGAAAGCCGGACGACAGAGAAACGAGAAGGTGGTCAAAGTTATCGGTTTCACAATCTGTCATCGGAGCGGCATCCTGGAGACGCAATCCGAATCAGCGTGTAGACGGCCAATCTTGTATTGATTGTTGAAGACATATTATTTCAAACAAATGGCCCATCGTGCGAGCCGGCCGGATGGGACACGAAATTCAAACTTTCTACGCTTTGATCAGTCCTTTAAAGTTCGTCAACAATTTGTTCTTTCTGATCTACTTAGTTTTTCCTATATTCATTTGGCTATCCAGCAGTGGAATCAATTGCCGAGATCTAATGCTGAAGAAATAAATGCTGACAAATATTCAGAAATGCTTAAACAGTTCTTATTGCCACACACAATTCATTGAGAAGATCAACCACACTCTTACAAATCCTGAGACATTTTAACTTCGTCAAAGGGTATTCCACTCCATAACGAAAATCATTTAACGTATTAGTACATATATGTCCGAATTACTGTATTGTTTCTTGTAAATACTTCTATGTTTTTTGTAAATACTTCTATTTGCTGCCTGCCTTGTCCACATTTCTATGTAAATTGTGTATGATCTTTGTTCCACAAGTGCTCTTTGTAAGCGTTTTTTTTTCTTTCATTGATTTTTTCGTATTTATAGATAAATTGTACGTATGTTGTTTAGCAGATCAATTTTTTTCGTATTTTTTGTTTTCTTGCATAGTTTTGATGAACTGCACATGCATGTCTATATGCACTACTGACTGAACACCGCTATTTTGTTTTTGTGTGAAATGTTCCGTAACAACCTATCTTGCCCCCCCCCCCTATGTGTAATGCTTACGGGCCTTTAGGGTGAATAAAATAAGAGAAGACTGACCAGCCAACACAGGAAATGGTATTATGTGACGATAGTGAACGGGCGACGATAGATATATGAGCGAAACCGTTGCATGGCAATGACTACCGCTAGGCATTCCTGTTCGGTCACTGTGTAGTTGCGTTCAGGCTTGCTTAAAAAATGACTTGCGTACGCCACGACGTGTTTCTTCTTACCAGAACACTGAACGAGAGAACAGCGTCGATACGGATGTCACTTGCGTATGTATAAATTTCCGTGGAGACGAAGGATTTATGTGCCGAAGTATTGGCTGTGAAGTTAACAAACACTTCAGCTGGTGAAAAGCGGCATCACACTCGGAAGTCCACTGAAGGGCTGTTCTTGCGTAGAAGGCTCGTCAGGAGGTGAACTACACCCGGAAATCCTGGGAACAAACCGGAAGATATACAAGCAGATTTCGAATGAAGCTACGCAGTTTTTTCACACATTTAGGACGCTCGAACAATTCAGATGCCGCTGTCTTTTGTGGGTCAGGTCTAATGCTATCTTTATCGACGAGATGTCCCAGCACCAATGTCTGTCGCTCGCCAAAGTGGCACTTTTTTAATTCAATATAAGGCCAGCTCTTTCAATGCATTTGAGCACGAGGACTAGGTGAGTGTTGTGCTCCTCAAACGTACGTACAATAATTACGACATCGTCAAGGAAACACATGCATGTATGCCAATTTAAAGTACGCAATATAGGGTAAATAAATCTTTCGAATGTCGCAGGAGCATTACATAATCCGAATGAGATAATTTTGAACTCGTTAAGTACGTTGGTCTTAACGAATGCCGTCTTTTCTTTGTCAGCTGCGTGCATCGAAATTTGCCAGTAACCTGATCTCAGGTCAACAGATGAAAGGTAGGACGCGGAATGCAGGCAGTCCAGAGCGTCATTGATGCGTGGCAGTGTATAGACGTCTTTCATGGTAACAGAATTCAATCGGACGGTAGTCAACGCAAAATCTCCACGTACCATCCTTCCTCACAAGAATGACAGGAGCAGCCCACGGATTTGGCGATTCCTGTATTATTCCCTTTTCCAGCATTTCTTGGACTTGCTGGTCGTTTATGTTGCGCTCCGATGGTGCCACTCGGGAAGGTTTCTGCCTAATGGGATGCGCCGACTCGGTGTGGATCTGATGACGTATCCCGGACGCTGGGATTAAGGGCCTTTGGCTGCTTTTATAAAAATCAAACACTTTTGAGTGCTTAGATAGAACGTCGAGCAGTGGTCAAGTAACTTGCTGACCATTTGTAGCAATTGGGCATCCTTTGAACCTTGTGAGCCTAGATGTTCATTTTGGCTTGTAGCATCAACAAGCGCTACCAGCGTCGTAGATGATTCGGGTCTAAATACTGCAAGTTTCATGCCACCTGGCAAAACTGCAGGCTCTATGGAACTGTTAAATGTCCACACACCTGCCCGTCCATCAACTGACTGACACTATACAACGGGGAATGAGAATGTTCTTTTTCAGGCATGCCAGGAGAAATGGTTCGAGTGTGGCGTCAAACGTACCGCAGTTGTTATTGGGGCATGTCACAAAAACACACACAGCAGAAAGTGCAGGAACAACTGTGTCCACGGTGACAAAAATGATGCATTCATCCGGACAGGAATTTTTAAGAGTGCCATCGGGAAAATACCGTGTATAGAAATGTGCCCACTTATGCAGCCTACAGTTGCCTCACACTCACACAAGAAGTCGATACCTAAGATAACGTCATGTGTAGACCACGGAATGAGCACAGACTTTGTGCAAAACACCTTGCCACACAGCGAGACGTTCACAGTACACTATCCTACCGGACACAACGCGTCACCACTTACACCATGAAATGTCACACCACGGTTCATGCAAAACATCACTTTAGGTTCTAGCAGGTATTTAAAATTTACACTCATCGCTGACACTGTCACGCCTGTATCCACAAGTGCCATAGTAGTAACTCCATCGACAACTACATGAACTTTGTTCTTCAACATAAATGCTGACGGGGTTATATCTGTAAATAGCGCCTGTGATCTCGCGGTCTCGCCCCCACTGGCCGCACCAACTAGTTTTCCGGCGGCGGTTTCCATGTGCGTCACCATCGGCGACGGCGATTGTGGAGCTGGTGGTGGCGTCAAACTTGGATCAGAGGCCGGCGAGGGGAAACGTGACCCGGTAGGTGCGCGTGGTTTCCATGACGTGGAGAGCGGATGGTCTAAAGGTTGGTCGCTGATATGGGTGGTGATCATAAAAACATGCGATGTGAACCGGGACGCCACAGTTATAGCACACCGGAATTGGTCGAGGGGCACGTGGCTGCTCAAAGTAACGACTCCACTCGGAAAGCATGGAATAGTGGTGCCACTCTTCAGGGGCACCATAGGCAGGCGATGTTAGGTAACCAGGCGGGCGAAAAGTACGTTCGTAATTTGGAGGTGGTTGACGTGGGAATCCAGCTTGACGTGTGACTTGATATTTATAAGCAGTCTGCTGCGTTGATCAATGGTTGCCATGGTGGAAGAGAAACAGGAGTCCGCACGCGTTCTGGTACACTTGCCTACGCATCTTGAAAATCGCTGAGGTGATGATAGGTCTGCTGACATCGAAGCAGCTCTTCTCTGATGATCTGCCGTATAGTCATAGCAAGGTCGATAGGTGGCACTGTTTCATACTAGCCACAGTGGAGACGTTGGACAAGTGACTGATTTTCGGAGAAATTTGTCGCATCTTGAAGGATTGAAAGGTATGCCAGTGCTTCATCACGTTGAACACGGAGTTCAGGCAGTCTTTCCCAATTAAAAAATTGTACACGTCTTCGGCTATATCCTTGAGAACCTGTCCAACCTTGTCTTCTTCAGACGTCCTTGCACTCAAATCTTGCACAGCTTCAAGTTTTTTTTCTATGTACGTCGTACATGTTTCTCCTGGAAGCTGTGCCCTATGAGTCAATGTCTGCTTCGCGCGTTTGTCGTTTGCGTCAAAATCACCGAAGCACTTCTGCACTTCTTCAACAGAACGTCCCCAAGCCGAGAACGTGTCCTCGTAATTCTCGTACCAGATGAGCGCGGTGTCAGTTAACGAGAATACAACATGATTGAGCGGTTCGTTCAAGTCCCAGCTATTGCTTCTGGTCACCCGCTTGTAGTTCTTGAGCCACACGTCGACGTCTTTAACTGAGGTCCCGTCAAAGTTTAGTGGAACTCTGTAGTACGGCACGGAATCCCATCGGAGTCGCCTCGAAGCGTTTGATAGCTGCTCTTGGGCCATTACGATTGGCGAAGCAGGGAGACCGGCGAGGCGGCGGCTACGACGAAGTCCTGGTAGTGAAGCTCCTGTCTGGTTTCGTCCTACCCAACACCTTCCACCAAATCGTTACGTAAGGTGAGGTAACTTAAGGGGGTTTTTAATGGACACTGAGACAGTGATCACAGTAGAGGCAACGTCATCTTCCTTCTCTACCCGCGCTTCCCTTGTTTTTCCTAGTAGTGACACTTCGTATCAATAGTATTCAACAGCAGAGTACAGAAAGAAATCGAGGAATATATCACTTTTCCTCGTATCAAAGTGTCTCATGGAAATGCTGCACACGGGCTACAAGGCCAACAAGACCACCTGTGGTGACCTGCTCCTTGAATTGAAAGATCATGTACAATACTAAAGACTATGCAACTTGACTGCAATCGGTGACCATCTTATCACCATAACCCCACATCATACAATAAACACTGTAAAGGATGTCGTATCGGACGGCAACCTAATGGAACTATGCGATGACGAACTGCTCGAAGGTTGGAGAGATGAGGATGTCATCCATGTACAGCGCATAAAAATACAAAAAAAGAAACAAGAAACTCCCACCAATATACTTACTTTTGGTTCCACAACAATTCCTACTGAAATACCAACAGGCTACCTTCAACTACAAGTGAGGTCTTACATTTTGAGCCGCCGGCGTTGCTTCAAGAGCCAGCGTTTTGGTATGGCACTCACAGCTGCCGAGGGCAGCTTACATGCGCTAAATGCGGCACCAGAAGACATTCGGTTGAGGTCGACTGTCAATCCCAACTGCAATGTTCCAACTGTAATGGCGACCATCCGGCATATTCTAGGTTCTGCGTGGCCTGGAAGAAAAAAAAAGAAATCATCATCACTAAATTGAAACTAAACATCAGCTTCCGCGAAGCGAGACAGCTTGTTTCCCCGCATTATGCCGGTAACACAACGTACTCCAAAGTGGTACAAGGGGTACGGCACTACTACGGTTTTCGGTGATGCCTCGGACCACGCCTGCCGGGCTGAGGCAAACGCCACAAGCCCCCACGGTGGGAGCAGCCTCAGCTGCCACACCCTCCCTGAACACGGCCCAACCAAAGGCCCCTGGAAACTCTGGCAGCAGCCAGGGCAACACAACAACTAAAGAGGTCGCCTTGGCCTCTGGCCTGGTGGGGACGAAGGCTCCGTCCGTCGTGACGAAGCCTACCCTGAGACCAGGGCTGTCTGGCGCCTCTGCCGAGGCGATGAACACCTCCAGTGCGCCGGCGCAGACTGCGCCAAATGAGTGGTGAGGTCTGTTCGACCTGCTCCAAAGAAGACAAAACAATTACAGTGCCTCCCAAAGGCCCTGTAAAATAGGTCATATTTCTTTTGAGACAGCAGCCACACTGATTTCGTACACACAGCACTTCTTTACTCCCAATATGGACACAAAAATTAAACAATCGAACTTCAGGTGACTACTTCGAAACCTCGACGATGTCCAAAAACTTCTGCACAAGCATTCTCTAAAAGTGCTTTGTGTACAGGAAACACGCCTAAAATCAAAGAAGGCAATCTTTTTGCGTCAATATGTTATCTTCCGAAAGGACAGAGACGGTGCTGTAGCATCGTCTGGTGGTGTAGCTATTATTGTTAATCAAGGCGTAGCATTTACTCATGTACCGCTACTAACATCCCTAGAGCTAGTGGCTGTTCGAGCAGTTCTATTGAATAAGCTCGTCACCATCTGCTCTCTATACATACCGCCGCAACACCACCTGTAAAAACACCAATACCAGTCTAATAGATGAGTTACCAGAACATTATCTGGTCCTAGGGGACCTGAATGCACACAGCAGTTTATGGGGTGACGGTCGATGTGATGCACGAGGTCGTCTCATCGAAGAGTTCCTTTTTTCACGAGGGGCTTGTCGGTTGCATAGAAAAGAGCCAGCATATTACGATCTCGCTAACAATCCTTACTCGTCAATAGACAAGTATTGCATTACATCTCCATCATCTTTATTCCTACTCCTATGGAAAATCATAAAAAATTCCTTTTCGGAAGTGACACCTTGCCTTTTGTAATGAGCATACCAGTATTGAACGAATGTCCTCCACAGGTTCCCAAATGGCTCATAGAAAAAGCTGATTTGGAACAGTTTTATAAAATTACTACTTTGAGTGGGCTCATTATTCTCTGTCTTGTGACCTCCGAATACTCCAACGATCAGAGTTTTTTATTGCAACAGCTAATAGCAAAGTTGGCAAAGTGATTCGATGGTGATGAAGGTGAGCTCATTCCCTCTGTCTATACGTACCCTGTAGTGTATTGAAGACGTCGCCCCTGCTATTCTGGCTGTTGAATAAGGCAGTACAATAATAGAGCTCGCTAGTTCGGATAGAAAGTTAACTGCTGACGCAGAAGCTTCTTTGCCTTCTTCCGGAAGTCCGGATCACATGTGGGTGCTACATGCTGTAGAGAGCAGCTGTAGCGTTTTTGTTTTCCTCTATGGTCTCTTGCTAAGGAACCTTGCTTCAGAAGAAGGAAACATTGAACGGTGTTGGAGATAATCTGCTTGTTGGCTGCCGAATGTCTTTCGACGTAGTAGACTTTGGCCCAATGTTTCATTGGCTTGTAAAACAGGCATGAGTCGGGCTTCTTCAGCGCACTTTGTAGAGCTGCTGTTCATGACATACATGGTGCCTAATTCGTAACAATGTCTTTTCAGTTTGCTGTCCGACTTCTTGCATTTTCGGGGACGCATATGTTGCCAAATTTTCTCAGCACTGAAGTTGATAATCGTAATACTCTAGAAGTGTTGTCAGTTCTTTCTCGTCTTCTATCATCTCATTCTTCAAGGTTTCTTTACGTTAGCATTGTTGGCACCACAGTGACAACTGTCGTAAGCTTGTGAAGTTCATCATAAGTTAGCACCCAGTAGGATGGTAAGGCTCGCAAGAGAATTTCTCGAAGCATTGAGCAGTATGTGGAGGAGTTAGTTCCAAATCCTTTCAGATTTCTCGCAGGGACTTGTACTTCATCAAACAGTTCATAAAGTTGGGTTTGATAGACGACGACGAGACCACCCTAAGGTCTAAGAGGCTTCGATGATGTTCTTGAATGATGGCGATCTCACTCTCGAACGTTTCTTGAGGAAGTATACAGCATCTGGATAGCACTATCCAGTGGCCGGGAGTCCGGATATAACTGCAGTGGCCACTTCAGTGATAAACGAGCTCAAACAGTTGTACTTCTATGAAGCTCTGAGCTCGTCATTCTTTGCTCGCACACTGCATTCTGGAGCTGCACACAAAAAAAGATCACATCGCTGTCGATTGCCATTGAATTTCTGCAGTTCTTGTTGCGGCGCTCTCAACGTGACGCCGACGGAAGCTTGGCTCATCGCTGGGCGTGAGGCTAGCCATGCATAGTTTTTCAAGTCGCATAGTTATCGTAAGAATCTCGTCCATGTAATTGTTCGCGTTTATCGTGGATCAGCTCGTGAGCCATCCCGTCTCATATCCTCCCATCGATCTTCGTTACGTGGCCATGGATCACGTTTATTTAGTTATGCGAAACGCTGACTAGCGATGACACAAGCTTTTGTGCTCTTAGGAGGTCTCCCGCTTTTTGTGCGATAGTCATCCAGCAGCGAGCATAGGCACTTGCGTCATCGGAGTAGCCATTATCTGAGTAAGTTCGCAGCCGCGAACTTTTCATCAAAGCCTAAGGTATCGCAGCGTCATACCTCGAATTGAAGTGGTCGTTATTTAGAAGACCCTGAGTTTTGGAACCATGTGGTAGACTTCAAGGTCCAGCAGCTACCAGGCTGTTTTGTAGAACAAAATACGAATAAACGACCGACACGATCACTATTTTCATGGAGCATGAATAAAAGAGAATGGAATGGCCGCGTCCACCCCCAGTCAATCTGGCTCTTGCCGTATAGCCGAAAACGGTAGTCAGACTCCCATGCTGCTAAATAATTTATATCAACATTAAGACTGCTGCTCCGCTCTTTGAGAAGACCTATTTATATTTGTGTGCACATCTCCAAAACAAACCATCGGTGTAACATCGCTATAGCCTGCTTGTTGTCCGAGAATTTGCTACACGCTACAACAGTTGGGTTTCCATAGAACCTTTGCGTCATCTAGCTACAGATAAGATTCTTAAACTTTGAATCAGAAGCAAACAATTTGCGCATAATAGCAACAATGGAAAATATTCTCGATTTACCTATGGCCTCATGAAGTACAACCTGAGCATTACCTTGGAAAGCGCTTACATAAGTGATCGAACCTGCCAGAAGGTTAATTCCATACAAGGGCGTATTCAGTACACATTGCAGAAATATTTAAGCACAAGCTCGTTGCGGCACTTGGGCGGATTGAGTAAACTGCATTGCTTGTTATGGAAGCATGGCCAGCAGTTAATTAGTACATTAGATAAAGACCATTATTGCAGCGAGATAGTCTGGAGGCCAGACGCACGGTAAAGATTGGCCATTTCAAATACAAGAAAATAAGAGCTTCCTTGGATGAATATAAAGTAACGAGTAATCCATGTGCTCACGCATACAAGAAGAGGAAATCGCAAGGAATGTGCCCACAGTAATTATTCTGGATTCACATATTTGCTTCCTACTCGCATTCTTCCGCCTGGAATAATGATTTGAGGGGCAGTGCACCAGCTGCGAACTCTTAATTAGCCGTGGTCGAGGTTTCATGCTGCCACCAAATCAGGACAATCTGATTGCAAGCGTTCATCGATTAGCCGACTGACCCAACCAGCTTCGCTCATTCTGTTGGAGCACAGTGGATTTATTTGTGGCTCAGTTGTGTCGGCAAAAAAAATGACAGAACCGGCGCGATATCAAGAAAACATGGTGCTATGATTTGGCTGAATATGGGCATGTCGAGGTAGATCGATGTGCAATGTATCAGCGTTCTCAAATCTTTACTCAGGCGCTGGGGCTCGCACTGCGAGCCGTTACTTTCTGTGCTTTACAGAGTAAGCTGCCGCGAGCCCCCAAGAGCTGATTGTGGTGGCAGTTTTGTCCACCGCCATCCGTGTGCGTCGCAGCTGTCGCGCAACGCGAGAAAAGAACGGTGTTCCGGCGGGAATCGAAACCAGGCCCTCTCTGTGTTAGTTAAGCACTCTGCCTTCATATCACTAGATCAAACGTCTTCGCAGAAAAGGCCATGTAAAGTGTTCATGCCGAGTCAGGAAACTCGCTTACAGGTGCGATATGATGGCGTGGTAGATCTGAATCACACCAGGCATTGTGAATTATGTAGTGAGTGGGCACACAAAATGTTCTCACTAACTACGGGAGCATTGAACATTTCATGAGCACTGTCATGTTGCGCTTGAAAATACAATATCATTGTGATGTATGCCATAGTGGAAGATTCCGGAAATACTGACCTTCTGGTGTTCTTCAGCGTGCATTCACATGACAGAGTAAACCAGCCTCAAGCGTTCGAACCACCGTGCCATAGATCGAAACCTCGACCTTCAGGTAAACCGTCAAGCGCTGTAACCGGTACACCACCGCTGTAGACATAATTCCTCATCAGCATCAGTGACATATCAGGTATCTAATGCAGCCCGCAAGCGCTCGTATTTTCTAAAAGATGCGTAGTGAGGAGCTCACTAGACTCCAAATAATAGATGATAATGTGGTGCATACTTCAACACTTAGCAAGACAATAACAAATATGACTTAGTGGGTACCTAATAAATCCAGGGTAACCTGAATTAGTCGCCCTAAGGGCATTTACAACGTGATTCTATAAGGCATTTTTTTTCTTTATGTATTCTTCATGCCAAAAATGAGCTTCAAATTGCACGTAACAGTCGAGCAATATACACATGATCATTATTCAGGGCTCCGTGGACAACGGACAGGAATGTGCTTGGCCTAGAAGTGCAAGTATCATTCATTAGCCATGCGCATTGCTTGAATATTTCAAGGGCTTTCAGGGCACTCATGCACCGCGGACTTTGCTGAATTTAGCGGTGCGAGCGTCCATGCTTAGCCTGCAGCATCGGAGAGGTTTGACTACTATGCCTACAAAGATGGGCCTATTTCGTTATGGATGTGGTAGGAAGAAGGGAAGATTCAGTACTTCGTGCTGCGTACAGGCTTTGCACATAGATTCTATAATTGTTTTACCTGCAAGGCGCATTTCCTATCTGTGAACTTGCGAATTTCCTGCTAATTACTCGAATAGCCTGAACTCTCTAGTGGAGAGAGAGAAAGAGAATAAAAAGAGGGAAAGACAGAGAGGTTACCGAGAAATTGGAGTATCCGGTTTGCTGCCCTGCACTAAGAGAAAGGAGAATCGGGAAGAAAGATGGGAAAGAAAGCGAAGAGCGAAATAGATGCGCGAAAAAGAAAAAAGAATTGTGAGCAGGGGTGCTATAGCCTATTCAATAGGCCACTACCACGCAAAAAGTTCAGTAAGCCCTTGACTGATTTTCTGTGCGAAGAGAGATCATGTCACATTTCAAGCACTGATTGTTCTCACAAAGGTCTGTCGTCAGGGCGAGCTAACGCAGCAGCTAGCTGCCGTCTTCGCACGCTATAACAAAAGCAGTGACAGAGAACGTGCTCAAGTGTTTCATCACTGCCGCAATGATTGCAAGCAGCACTGGAACTTCACGGGTAAGCTTTAAACAATCTTTTTTTTAAACCTGAAGTGATTACGTAGGTTTCAAACCCTTGATGCAGTTTCCTAACCTGATGTTTAAAACAGCGAAACCATACATCTTTGCCAAAGTTATAACCAACTATAAATTCAGGCTGTTGCTTTTTAATAGTTTTAGTAGCCCTTTGTGTAATTGAACAAACTTCATACCTCAGTTGAAATCAAGTTGATAGAAAAAGATATGAAGACGGGGCAGAAAACAGGAGGCACATATCAAAACCTTCTTAAAACAAGCTATCTTCTGTCTGAATAGGACACTTACCTGTATTCCCGAGTAGTTTTCGACCTGTAAGGTAACTGAGTTCACCAACTTTACCATATCATTGAATGGCTCTTTTGAATTTTTGAGGTAACTACAGAGGCCTACACTCCCTCAGCTAGGCTTATCAGAGTCAAAGCTGAGATAGAATGAACGTTCATTTCTTATTATTTCATGTCATTTCGTTACTACTTCACCGAGCAGAGAGGATTGTATTAAAAGGCTTAGCAGAGCTGAACTAGGCTTCCCCGCCTGTTACAATCCTACGTAACGTAGCTGTAGCAGACATTTTGCGCAAGAAGTACAAAAAATAAACACTCTCATCATGCACAGAGTCATCCACATTTGAAGAGACATAGGACTCAGATGACTTCATCCATACCACTACTCGTTTGAAATTGCATATATGAATCTTACGCCAGCTCTGGAAGCTACGAAGAATTAAGGTGTTTCTTTCAGATATTTGTGAACTCAAACCACTAGATCATGACATAAGCATTTCAGCAGCCATTTTATAGAGCTTCAGCAAGATATATTTTAGTTGTGGTGTCATTATATTTGATGACTATATTTGATATTATAACGAAGGCCTATTATTCGAGAACTTCTTTAACACAAATGACTTCTGAATCTAATTGGAATAGTGAACGCTGACTGCATTCCGTATGCACCATTGTTTTTGTGACTTGCTTTAATCGTGACATTTTCACCTGTTTTAATCATGTTATACTCATTTGTTTGATATACTTAGTGAACTAGTTAGCATCGCTGTTGTGCAACATGAAACAATAGAAGATATGCAACAACTAAATCCAACGAACATTCATTATATCGGCTGTCTCTGCTGCTTCGTTAGGTCACTCGTGGATACATGGTGCGGAATACCGGGTCATGGGACTTTCTCTTGCGCCTTTCCCCACAGTTGCCCAGGGTTTCCTGCTGTGGCAAATTGGTTGGCTTCTCTGCATTTTCACAATGAACGCTGTATAGGTATAGGCAAAATAAAAAATTACACCATATCCCGCTAAAGGGGACTGCGTGTAGATTCGAAGCAGAGGGCACTAACGCTTTCAATTGTGGCGGCGTTCACGCTATTGCTCACTGCAGCGTTGTACAAAAAAAAAACTGGCAAGGCGCAGAACACGCAACGATGAATCAATGTTTCCTACTGAAGCATGCCAATCGGTGCTAATGGGCACTGAAAGGCGACTCCGACTGTACAGAGAGACATGCAGTCTGGTTTCATTTTACGCGCACGCTTGCAACTTTTATTCTTCAACAACGCACAGCAGAAATCTTTCAAAAGCACTGCCTTAGTGGTCAAGAGCCAGCGAACGCTCGAGCAACGCGAACACTCGGTCTTTTAGGGGCGAACCTCCTTGAGGTGCGTGTCGTGCGTCTCAGTAGCCCCCTCTCGTTTTAGTCATAGGTATGTCGGCTGGATGGCGGTATTGAATACGATAAATGTATTATGAAAAGATGGGAGATGGCGGTACTTGGAGTGGTCACTAGATGGACGGATGGACGCACAGACAAACAGAGAGAGGGACATGTGGACAGAAGGATGGACAAATGGAAAGAACAGGCAGACAGACTGCCAGACGGACGGATAGACGTACAGACATACAGACATAAACACAGGCAAAGAGTTAGACGGACTGACGGACGGATGGACCGACCGACTGACCGACCAACCGACCGACCAACCGACCGACCCGACCGACCGACAGACAGACAGACAGACGAATGGACGGACGCGTTCAGCGGATAATTCACGGTTTGCCGATAAAACTTTTCGAAGCTTCGCCCCATTCATCATCATTCACTCCGCGGATATGCTGCACTATTTTTGATCAAGAAACTCGCTAGCAGAAGCTGCCTGCATCGGCCTTGCGAGGGGTTACAGGGGCGGAGCTTAGGAGATAATGGGGAGGGGGTGCGCATGCACATCCACTTTATATTCACACTTTAGAGAGAGGAGGCTAGAGGAGGATAGTAGTGCGTGCGCTGCGAGAGCAGAAAGGAGAACGAAGAAGCGCAAACAGGTAATAGGAGAAAAGTAGAGAGAGTAATGCGCAGCTGCTGGAAATAAGGAAGCAGGAAAGTTGCACATGCGGAGTGCGAATGCGACCGCCGACGTCACGGGACATAGACCTGAGCAAGGAATACTGCGTAGCGTTTCTCGCCGCAAATGATTTTTAAATCATTTGCCGGCGAGAAACGCTTAACGTCTCTATTACTGATCTGTCAGATATGCAATCTTGTACGGCGCACCCAATCGCGCACTCACTGGGATCGCCGTCCTGTGGTGCTGTTAATTCCTCCGCAGCCCCGCTACCGATCCCGCACGCGACAGTATCAACGGAGAGGTTTTCAATCCAAACCATCCTTGCGCAAGAAAAGAAAAGCTGAGCCGCCATCGTTGGCGAAAAAAATGACACTGCCCTCTTTCCTAGAAAAAAGCACATACTGGTCTCCTTAGGGCGCAAAAGCATATGTGGTCTTACTGAGTTCATGCACTAAAACTTGTATCCGCATCGGCGCCGCCATAATTGGAACGATACTCAGTATGAAAGAGGTCTAACGTGTCCACCCGGTGCATGCTGCAATCAGCCTCGCCATTATAGATGCGAAGCATTTCTTTGCGTACTGCAGGTACATTCAACATCTATCTATCTATCTATCTATCTATCTATCTATCTATCTATCTATCTATCTATCTATCTATCTGTCTGTCTGTCTGTCTGTCTGTCTGTCTGTCTGTCTGTCTGTCTGTCTGTCTGTCTGTCTGTCTGTCTGTCTGTCTGTCTGTCTGTCTGTCTGTCTGTCTGTCTGTCTGTCTGTCTGTCTGTCTGGGTGCTCTAGTGACCCCCCTTGACTTGTGGCAAACCAAAATTAGTATGGAAGGGTAACATGGTTTGACAGATAGGACTCACTGGCATTGACATGAATAATGATGTCGCAATAGTGATGCGTGCGTCGAGAAACCCTTTCCGCCAGACATTTGGCACATATCCATAGGCAGGTATGTGTAGCAGATATACGAATACGTGCCGGATGTGATGGACAGTTTATAGTTACCCAGGAACAAAGAGGACAGACAAGAAAAACTTTAGCACCCTCATCTTAAGAAAAACTCGACGTCAGCAGCCCTGACGCGACGAATGCAGCGAATAAATTTCATGGTCACAAGAAGAATCAAACTCCTGCATCCTGCGTGGCAATCAAGTGTTCGACCAGATAGCCAGGCTTGTAATGGGAACTACTTTTTATTTAGACACGAATGTCCACGAAGCGCTATATGTGGTTGCAGTGCCACCTATACAAGTTTATAAAAATTATGTACTTTTTTCTATGACCGAGCCATCATGTCGCGTAAACGTCAATTGTAGTGAGGTGCCATGCGCTAAAGTATATTTACTTAGTACGACCTCATCCTACCAAGCGTCAGCCTTTCATATCCACTCAATAATTCTCTTGTTGCTAATATCCCTGTTTCTGTATACATCGCTACACAAGCGTAAGCAGCTAATTATAAAAAACGTATACAGCCGTTTGACATATGCCTTTGTGTGCATTTCTACATATTTGGGGCGCTATTGTTTAAGATTTCGTTCTATAAAATATTTCTAATGCAGTCACCTTCCATGCCCATGCTTCGCATAACATCGATTTCCCAGCTACGTAGATAGGCTGAATTTTTAGAGGTGAAGCTCCTTACACCGTGGGCTGTATTTCGTGTCGTCCTAGTAGCTAGTTACATTTCATTGCATGTCAATAAAAACGTTGTCACAGCATCTCCACGAAGAGAATGATTGCAGTAGCACGAAAAACTGAGATAGTCGGTATTCATTCATCTTTTAACTGAATAAGGATGTGCATACAGACACGGACACTATGTAAGGAAATTGCACCGACTAAGAGCGCCTACTCGCAACTAAAGTTTATTCGAAGGAAAACTATGTATATATGTATCCCTTCTGTCACAGGACCTGGCAGGTGAAACAGGGAAAAAATGGGGCTATAAAACGAAACACGTGCCTCACATCAGATCTGCAGAGTGCTGATGAGGTATGATATTTATTTTTCTGTTAAGGTGATGGAGTGTTCGCTTACCCATTTCTTTCCAGTTCTCCGCATGTGAAGCACCTCTATCAGCTCTCTGGTGGTTCGATCTGGGTGTTTTGATAAAACAATAGCACTACAAACGGTTGCAACCACACGATCTGCAATGTTTGGGCAAGTGCGAACTAACTTTTGTGTCATATGATCTCTTATGTCCTTGCAACCTAATGTTGACATATCTTCTTGTCTGCCCTACGCAGAAGAGACCACAGCACAATGATACCAAATATACAATACCTGTTTGACAATCAACATAAGACTGCCTATGATTCACGTCACATCCTCCTCGTTTCAGACCCTTCGACCGACAGGATATTGATGGCTAAAGAGGCCCCTTGATTCAACTGCAATTGGAAAAAGACGCCAGCCCAAGATTTTTGAAGGCTTGTCCTGTGCTTCTTGCCCTGCAGGGGCCTATGGAAGATGAACTTGACCTTCTGCAACATCAGGTCATCCTCTCACTGATACACCATTCCAACTGGATGTCACCACTGCTTCTCGTTCGGAAAAAATGATGGAACTTTGCGTGTGTGTGATGACTACAGGAGCACTGTTAACGCAGCAGCGAAAAAGACCTCATACCCTCTTCCTCCTACAGCAAAGGTATTCCCGAACTTGCGTAGGTGAAACAATGTTTTAGACGTTCGTTTTGTACCAATGCTACCAGCAGCTGAAAGTCGATGACAAAACAGCAGCGCTCTTCACAGTGAACAAGACCAAAGGACGCTTTAAAGGGAATCAGCTTCCGTTCGGAGTATTTGCCGCCCCTGCCATCATCGCATTGAATGATGGAGGTAACACTGGCCGGCATTCAGGGGGGGATTGTCTACCTTGACGATATCGTTACCAGCAGTAAAGATGCTTGTGAGCATGAAGATCGTCTGCAGCAGGTTTTAACGAGGTTAAGTTAGAAAGGCCTACGCCTAAGGACAGACAAGTGCCACTTTAGCATCACCTCAGTGGAGCTCTTGGGACACCAAATAGATGCCAACGGGGTGCACGTCACTGAGAGCAAAGTCGGGGCCATACTTTGGGCACCCAAATTAACTAACAGAACATCTCTTCGAGCGTTTCATTGGATAATGTCGCTCTAAGACCACTACCTAAAGAACAATAGCACATGTCGCAGCGAAGCTGTATAAATTGCTAGAGAAAAATGTGAACTGCAAGTGGGAAGCGGAGTACGAAACCACTTTAAGGAGCTCAAACACGTGATCCACACTTGCACAGTGCTTGTGCATTACGATGAAACCAAACACCTTCTCTTGTCCGAAGGTGCATCAGAGTACGATATTGGGGCAGTGCTGGCTCAGGAAGACGCTATTGGCTGAGAGGTACCCATTGTATTCACTTCGTGTTCATTGGGAAGCGTGGAAATTAACTTTTCCCAGCCTAACCAAAATGCTTGGTCATTGTATACGGTGCCAGCCATTTCTCCAAGTACATCAACCACTTAATAGACCAACCACTCCTAGGAATCGTGACCGAAAAGAAACAAGTGCCGTCGGTACTATCGCCCAGAATGACTCACTGGTGTCTGAAGCTAGCCACCTATAATTGCAAAGGGGTGTACAGACAAGGCCAAAGACACCGAAATGCTGACGTTGCAGCAGAAGTCTGCAGACTTCTGCTACAAACGCACTTTGATGAACTTTATTTGCCAAGAGGTGTGCTGATGTTGGTTTCCACGCCAAGCATTGAACTAGCGCCAAGACAGCTGCCTGAAATGACAAAAAAAGAACTCAGCATTGTCTCGTGTGAAAGAAGTGGTCGGAAGCGGTTACTGCGCAAGCTAGCCAATGAGGAGTTTGCAGCATACAGAAAGATCAAGGCCGAACTCTACATTAAGGAGGGCTGCCTCACTAAGGGCTGCAGGGTGGTGATTCCCCTCAAAGCAAGAAAAAGTGTATGGGGCCTGGCATACCAGAATCACAGAGGAGTAGTTGCAATGAAATCCGGGGCTAGAAGTTACTTTTGGTGGTCAGGTGTTGGCAGCGACATTGAAGAAGTGGCAAGAAACTGTGTAACATGTGGCTACACTCTAAGGCAAAAGGGTGTTAAAAAAGTGAGTGGTTCGTTCTTTTGGGGACTAATGAGGCTGCCACAACCAGTAATAACGACACCACGTGTAATAGTTAGTCGCCACAGACGAGCTACGCGGACTAACATTTAGTCCTCACATATAAACCTTAGTGAGTAACCATTAGTCCCACGATTCACCTCAAAGGACGTACATCTAGTCCTCACATTTGCACCTTATAGGGCAACTGTTAATCCCCACATTTACACTTACCGGGCAACCGTTAGTTCTCACAGTTGCACCTCGCCGGAAGAACGGCTGATCCACTCAAATACTCTAGTCGGATAAACTTTTTATCCCCAGTTCAAGCATTGTTTTTTGTTTATTTTCAGCCAGGCCTAATATTTTTTTCGCCTGTTTTTTTCTACGCAGTGAGCAACAAATTGCGCAGAAAAGAACACGCGAAAAATAGTTAGCTACCTATGTGTAACTGCTTTCGCAGTCACGGCAACAACGAAAGACAAAAGTGAGACATTGAAATCTTGTATTTTTCTACATACGCATAAAGTTTCTCCGCTCGTTTAAATGAATTCATGGTGAAGTGTGCAAGTCCCATTTCGTTGTCACATCTTGTTCACTGCTTGTGGAGCTCCTCAGAAGGAAGGGATAGATGACAGGCATTGCAGACGCCAGCGCACGCAGCTTTCTGCCTGTTGTGTTCCCACGGCTGCACGTACAATAAGATAGTAAAAATTGTTAACACACGTGACAGAAGATGACGATGCACGCATATGAAAAGTTAATATTGACAAGTTGACGCATATGACAAGTTAAGTTCCACGCATACGTGCAGGGAAATAAAAAAAACATGCGTGCAAATTACGACACGCAAATAACTTTACCTTCACATCTCACACAATCCTTCCGAAGCTGCTCTGACGAAAGAGATGGATGAGAGGCATCGCAGACGCCAGCGCACACAGCTTTCAGCACGGTGTGTGCCACGGCTGCAAAATTAGTGTGTAAAATAGTGAGTCACGTGACAGAGGATGAATACGAGTGCATATGAGAAATACGTGAAAGGTGAAATAAAAACATACGCGAGATGCTAATAGTCTCACCGTGATGTCGCACATCCTCAAAGACTCACTTCCATCTCCGTAGCACAACAGCTTAGGAGAGGCGGCCGCAGCGAACCTCCACGAACCACCATGCCACTAACAATCCGGCGAGTGCTAAGCAAGCGACGTCGTTCAGCTTGAGCAAGCCAACGCGAGACCAAACACGGCGCTGCGTGCGGAGTGTCTGCCGCCAGCGAACTTTGAACAGCAGAGCGAGCGTACGCTTGGCCTGCCACCACGAACAGCGCTAAGCTGGTTTGGAGCTAGCACCAAAGAAATCAACGGTAACGCGTCCCTTTTTCACAAACTCGAGCGAGTGCAGCGCGCAAACGTGAGTCCGCCGCCGCGGCCAACAGACGGCGCCGAGCTGCTTGCGACCGACTGACGGGAAGGCCAACTGTAATGGCGACCAATTTTCACTGAGTTCCGATGCTAGCGAAAGCCCCGCGAGCCCGTGCTGGTGCACTTACAGCACGCGACGTACTACAACCAAGCTCGTTACGAGAACCTGCAACGTGTTTTCGACGACTTCTACCACAGCGACGAGGTCTCAGCCCAGTACCGTCAGCCCGGAGCTCATCGCGGCGGCGAAGACAGGCGAGCACTCGATGAGCGAGCGTACGGGAGGCCGACGGATATGGTGGCCTATTTCCAGGTGGTCGCAAGACACAGTCGAACTGCAAACGCTGAAGCTGACCTTCGCGATGCATTTCGTGCGTGTGATATACAACATTACTGAGCCCGTTGCCGGCAAGCGCGATCCGTATCGAACACGCGACAAGTAGAGTAGGATAAAGTATGATAACCTACTCGCGAAGAATCCAGCGCTGATTTCTGCCGTGAGTCGAACTGAAGTATATATCTGATAGGCCTGTTGACTTCTCGGCCACCATATTGGCCTCCCCAACTGTTGCTGTCGTGTGTTGGTCGTGACTATCTTGAAGCCAGAGATATACAGCACGGCGTGGTGACTTGTCGAGACTTGCTGCAGACTTCATGGGTGCAGCGAAACGCAAAAGCAGCAGCCCACGCTCATCCAAGCGTACACACAAGCACCACGTCGTAATTCTTAGATCGTCAAATCCAGGCGGCCGTGGTCGAGCACTCCGAGCGCGACGCAACGCGAACCAGTCGCAGCAAAATACGGGGAAACGCTGAGCCATGAGAGGAGGAGAACGGGAAAGAGGCGCACTGCCTGCATTTACCGGGCGGTTCATTCCTTTGAAGCGTGTTTGGAGACTAAGTGGTTTGCACGCGGCCGCTTCCGTCTGTGGTTGCTCCTGAACTGTCTATCTGTTTTTTTTTTCTTTATTACCTGTTTTTTCATTCATGTTTCTGTGTGAACACCTGTAAAGCTCAACGGTCTATCCGTTCATCGCGCGCCTATTGCGCTCCGTTACTTCTTTTTTGGATAATTTTGCATTAGTGTTGCACCAAAAGGCCCCAGGCAAAGCACATACGCGTCAGCGGAAGCGCGCAACGACACCTTGGTACACCATTCATGCGGATTTTGCTGGCCATGTGGAGGGGGAAATGTTGCTAGTGGTGATTGATGTCTACACCAAATGGCTGAAAGTGCGTTGCATGCGCATCATTCAAAGTGCCACAATGATCGAGGAAATGCGAAACCTTTTCGCAACGGTTGGGCTCCCCAAAAAGCTCCTGACGGACACTTTCTAAAAAAAGAGCGAGTAAAAAGGGTGTCTTTTTGTCCCACAACAATAATCGTCATCTATATTGCATTCCATCATTGCGCTATCGCCCCACGCCCGGTACAATCCGGTCACGATCAACATGCCCATTAACAGGGTTACATTGCAATTCTAGATAGAAAAGTGGCCAGCACCGAGTTGTCAAGAAAGGAAGCGCACGCAAGCCTAATGACGATTATCGTTTTGGGACAAGAAGACACCCTTTTTAATCAATATTTTAGAGTACTATGACCCGTCCTTTGTTGCCTCAGAATTCCATGTATTTTTAAAAAATAACAGGGTAACACATGTCGTGAGCACCCAATACCATCCCTCTACTTACGGCCAAGCAGAGAGGATGGTGTTCGAACAAGACAGCTGTTAGCCAAGAACCAAATAGGAGCTTTTGCATTCAGTCTGGCACGGTTCCTGCTCAAGCGAAACAGCACTGTGTCAAGGACAACGAGAAAAACACCAGTCACTCTAATGTTCGGGCACGACATACTCACTGCACTCACACAACTCCAGCCCCAGCCGTCTGAGAAAACACCCTCGAACACCATTGATATAGCTCCCTGAGAGTAATTTCTGTAGGGCAAGCCGTATTCATCCGTAATTTTAAAGACAGATCTTCATGAATGGAAGGAAATATAATAGATAAGCTCGGGCCCAGATCTTGGATGAATAAATGTGGAATGGGAACCTTTCGAAGGCACCTACACCACATAAAATTTGGTGCCGACCTATGCCAGCCGGTACACCGCATGCCAAGCGGGCACGGAAAGGAAGGCAAAAGAACTCGGAAAGCCACTGTGCCGGATCCATACTTGCTGGATCTATCAGAAGACTCACTTGTGTCATCAAGCTTCAGCCTAGCGATGAGCCAGAGCCACAAGTACCAGGGACCCAGGTGGACACGACAAAGGCATCACGTCCACAAAGACATCGCTAACTACCAGATCGCTATGATAACTCCATCTAAGAGGCAAAGCATGTCATGTTCTATAAGCGATTCACTGCCGTTCCCGGCAAATGGGCGTATACCGCCATTCCTGGAGTCGCAATCACCGGCTTTCGGAGCGAAAGGGATATTTGGTGACGGGATTTCCTGCAGGAGGGACGCAGGGCATGAATCGTGCATTCCGCGAACAGGCGCCGTTTTGCAAAAATAAATCAGTTCCTACCCAGCAGCCAAGTGGTGTCGTTCTCCTATCTGAACACCACACAAATCTCGCAACGCAACAAATAACTAATTAACCAGGTGCATTGTGATCTGGAACAGCAGTAGCCCCTTGAAAATTTTAGCGCGCTTTTTCGCACCACACTAGATTTCAGCGGCCACTGCAAGAAACGAAGTACTTTGACGTGATGAATCAAGACCACAAAAAATCAGAACCATGGTACCATGTTACAATTTTGTGATCGTGGAGGTGTTGGCGATGTTTTTTAGGAGATTTGAGGCTGTGCCAGCAGAATTGCGACCTCAGCTTTCATGCACTTGGACGTCGCGAGGCCAAAATAATATAGACCTTAGTTCGGTCCTCATCCTCCTATCATAGGATGTGTGTTGCGCAAAGAAGGCACGCAAAAATCACAACACAACTATTGCAGCCCGCATCGACGCCTTAGTAGATGAGAGCATGACGTCGATCTCCTGTGTAATCAAAACGAGTAGACACATGGAAGCACAATAGCCCTTTCAGTCGCGGTTTGTACAAATGGAGACACACTGCTCAATAGCACGTCACGCACCGTGTGTTTGATCAAGTGACTTGAAACTTAGTGTGCACATTCGAAAGGGCCTTCTGGGTAGACAACTGGCGATTATTTAAATGATTTACTTGTGGCGTTTAACGTCCCAAAACCACCATATGATTATGAGAGACGCCGTAGTGAATGGCTCCGGAAATTATGACCACCTGGGGTTCTTTAACGTGCAGCCAAATCTGAGCACACGGGCCTACAACATTTCCGCCTCCGTCGGAAATGCAGCCGCCACAGCCTGGATACGAACCCGCAACGTGCGGATCAGCAGCCGAGTACCTTAGCCACTAGACCACCGCGGTGGGGCAGCCGATTATTTAAAATCATTATGTTGTGTATTTCTACAGAGGACGACTTTGTTGGATGTACTACCATGTTCGAGGATTGTTCAACGTGACGGATTCTAAGACCAACGTGAAAAGTACTTTTTTTCTTCGCTCGAAACAATGCATCCAAAAAACAAACTGTGTATGTTTTTTGAGCCTAATAGGGGATTCTTTTCATGCAATTAGTGAAGATGACTGGTGGCCGAAACTTTAAACATTAAGTTACACACTCATTTCTTTAATTGCCAAAACTCACCTGACACAATTACGTTTTCCTTCATTTTCTTGCTTGTAATGTTATACTGCGGGCCTAAGAATTCTGCTACGCGATTTTGACACGTTTCTCACAGAGCATCATAATTCGTGACTGAAGGGCATAGAGCATCAAATACTGGCTCACGCCATCTTGAAGGCCGTGAGGCAGCTCTGAAGCTTTATTATATACCTTAACAAGTTTTTTTTTTTTTTACACCGTGATTCTGACGAATTGGTTGTGCGGCTCGCATCTCCCGCTTTCGTTTCCGCACTCACACGTGGTTGGCGCGCCGAACATAGCGCATACAGTATCTCTTCGTACCTGAGGCGTAGGGTGCGTTCGTATAAAACGTCGGAGATTGACAATCGCCTCGCAGCGACGGAACATTAATACATTTACGGCTAATGGTCCTTTGCCGAGACTAAAGCAAAATTCGCATCACCCCGACAACCATACATGCTGTGGTAGTTTGACCCAGGTTTTATTGTACGTACAAATGCATGTTTCCGATTTGTATCTCGAGTGTTTTTTCACTTAGCATAACGTTAATTTTGGTCCATGTGAATACTTGTAGCTGCTACGGCGGACATGATGCCAATACGTACCTCGTGGTCTGTGCTTACTCGGAGCAGTTTTTTTTTTTTGCGGAGAGGGCGAGTAATTTAACGTAACTATTGCCACAAATTATGAACGCCAGGCAACGACCATTTATCAGTACTTTATAGTTGGAAGTAAAGTGCATGAGAACAAGAAAAACGAACATGAACCCCAATTACCGACTTGGAAACTTTTGTTTGCAGTTCGCGAGGGTCAGCAACATAATACCGCTAGGAATTTTACGGAAGAGTGTTCGTTCTTAAGGAAAAAAGAGCACCAATGTTCTTACTCCAGATTCGAGTTCTATCAGTGCTCCCAAAACCAAACAGAAGCGTTGTCGATAAAGTTATCAGCCAGGACTGAAAAAATAAAGACAATCAAACAGCCACACCTCAACGTACGATTTGCGAACTCAATTTGAGCCATTCAAATTCCGCGGATTTTCGCGCCACAGTGAACTGGAAATCGAACTGTGGCAACGGTGCTCCTAAAGAGGCAATCTCTCATATGTTGTGATTGGATTTATACCTCTTCATTTTCTATCTTACTAAGCTCACTTCGCAGAGGCAAAACTTGAACGCAGAAACTGCAAAGAGAGGGTGCTGCTACTCGGATATCGACTTTTCCGAAGTACAAGAAAAATCCGGGAAATACTAAAGTGTGCTTGCGTTGCTCAAGAAAAATCAATACGCGCTCTTTGTTGGCTATGATGTTCCGCAATACTTGTATTATCCTCCTTACTATCCTGCGAATAGAAAACTTTTGTTTTGGCATCCACAGAGCAAACAAACAAAAAAATAACTCGCAGCACATTGACGGAAGAAATGAAGATGAGCGGGGTGAAGCGCCCATCCATCCGTCTGGAGACGGAGGCTGTTCACGGTGGGGCTGCACGAGCGGAATGCATGAGCACGCTGATTGGCCGACGCGATGTTCGCGAAGTGCTGGCAACCGTTTGGCGAAACAGAGGTGTTCGATGGCGACTATCATCAGCAGACGACACAAAACGTGCACTTTTGCCCTTGCGGGTTCAATTTAAACGAAGTTCGTGCACTGTTACGTTCTGCTCTCCAGCGGCATGAGTTGCATGGTTGCGGCCGTGGACGCTAGAAACTCTACAGAGGGACCTTAAACTGCGTGCTTGTTGATATTAGCTTAAGCTGCCGTATCTAGCATGCGATCAGCCCATCTGCACTAGGTGCATTCTGCGTGACATCGCCAAGCTTGAACGTGCCCGCGCTTCAGCTTGTTAGAACACGACGTTCCCGCACACGTTCCAAACCAGATTATTCAAGTAGGCACGCTGATGACGATCAGGACATCCATCGCGAGGTTACAGACATGTAGGTCGTGACGGACAGACACAAATCTTAATACCCCCTGAAACGCTACTCCTTTAGAGCAGCGCCGCGGGCCGCTCTAATGAAATGCGCAGCGCCGGCACGATGTGACAGGGCCACAAACCAGGGCTCGGCAACCTACTGCGGCCGGGCCTCATGCGCGCGCCCCCGCACGACGTCCGAACCCTCCCCCCCCCCCCTTACTTTGCGACAATCTATCTGAAGGCTAACATAGCAGTTTTGTGCTGAAGTAGATTTTTCGCTTGTTGTAAGTTTTAATTGTTTGTAAATGGCAGCTTTGTAATATTTATGCTAAAAATACCCAGCACTTCTATATATCGATCTATTCGTTTTTTCACATTTTTCTCAATTCGCCAATTTTTTTTTACCTGTGCTGGATTCCTCATCCTACCAAACCGGGAATGTGAGGGGAGATAATTGCAGGTTGTGCAATATAACGACTCATACACAGACCAGTGGGCAGGCTCACGCTTCATATTGTCGCGACATGAAGACAGAGGTCGTATTTTAAGAAGCTGAGAAAGCAGCAGCGGCTCGGTCTTTTTAATTACCGCGCGCCAGAGAGTCCCTCGTCTTTCTTGATGTTGCGTTCTACATAAAAGCGTGCAGATCGCGTATGCACTGCCACCTTCGTCTTTCACGCAGGACGCACGTGACAATTCACTTAACATAAGGAAAAGGACGCAGCGTGAGGCAGCATAAGGGCAAATATCTCTACAATGCACGCAGACATTGTTTCCATGCCCCCTTTACCTAGAAATATTCACCCCAAATGGCACAAGAAAAGACAGCAATCATATGACTGTGTACAGTGAATAAGGAAAGAAAGATGAACGACATAACATCTACATTCTTAAGTGTTTCCCATTTATTTTTCAAGCAGTCGTAGCCTGAATGGTAATTAAAAGCACTTAGAGTCAGCCATGATCCAATCAGGAGCCATACTAGCAACAATTCTTTGACACCAAGGTCAGAGTGTGATGAAAACAGCACGCTGTACTGTTCATTTATTTTTATTTATTTAGAAAATACTGCGGTCACTGAAGACCAAGCAGGTGGGGAACATTACAATAAACAAATATGCAAACATCGAGAAAAAAATTAAAGGAATAATCAAATTTGCAAGAATACAAAATGGATGATACAATGAATTTAAGAAAAATATAACAGACCATATAAAAATAAATAATGGCGAAAATGGAGTGATGTCTTAAAGCACAACAAAAAGAATATACACATACGTACAGACAAATTTATACACATGGAAACGCGTCAACTATTACAAGTACTGGGCACCAACAATCCGAAAAAGTGATATTGCATGAATACAGAGTATAAACATTATATTAAGCACTAGCAGTACAGAGAAGGTGCGCTTATGTCACGGTTGAGATGCTCCGAGCAACGCTTTCTCGAAGTCATCAGATGAAATGACATCAGGTGGTAAGCTATTCCACTGAATAATTGTTCGGGGAAAGAAAGAATTTTTAAAGGTGTTAGTCCGCGTGGTGTATGGGAGCAGGTTATGCATATTCAAGTTTAGGCAAAATATACGCTTTGTACGCGAGCATTTTTAATTTCGGAGGGGCTTTTTTCAGTTTGTGCCTCAGAAAACCAAGCTTACGAGAAGCTGATGCGGAGACATTTGTTATATGTGCGGACCAAGAAAGTGTGTTTGTAATGGTTACTCCTAGGTATTTATATTCATTTACTTCACGTACTGGTGTTCCTTGGACGTTGTAGGTAAACGTGAATGGCTGTTTTTTTCTTGTCACACGTAGGAGTACCGTTTTGTCAGAGTTTAATGTCATTGACGACCGAGTACACCACTCACTAACTTGTGTTAATGCAAGACTTAGATCAACCTGATCTTGTTGGCATGTCACTTTTTTATATACTACGCAGTCGTCAGCGAACAATCGGATACTAATTTTAGACTCAACCATGTCAGCTATATCATTTATGTATATAAGAAAAAGAATTGGCCCTAAAACACTTCCCTGTGGGACACCTGATAATACCGGTAACGTGTTAGAAATATGTCCCCCCACGTCAACGTACTGAGCGCGGTTTGAAAGATAAGCCTCTATCCAACTTATGATGAAAGATGGAACATTCAGGTTTCGGAGCTTTATGAGAAGTTTGCCATGGGGAACGCGGTCAAATGCCTTGCTAAAGTCTAAAAAAATTAAATCAACCTGGCCTGAAAAATCAAGTATTTGTGCGATATCATGAACTGTTGCAACTAGCTGCGTGCACGTTGATAATTTTTTCCGAAAGCCATGCTGGGCTGGAGACAACAGGTTATTATTTTCAAGAAAATCGGTAATAAAGTGAGCAATAATGTGTTCAAGTACCTTGCAGCATGTAGACGTTAGGGAAATTGGGCGGTAGTTTTCCTTCAGCAGGCGATCACCTTTCTTATGCACAGCTACAACCCTGGCGAGACGCCAGTCATCTGGTAACGTTGCCGTTTTGAGTGATTCAGAGAAAACAGTGGTTAAAATATGCGATATTGGTTCAGCGTATCGACGCAAGAAAGAATTCGGTATGCCGTCAGGGCCACCAGAGGATTTTTCTTTTACGCCAAGTAACAGTGACAACACACCCTCAAAGCTGATAAAATCCGAATCAGGTAAGGATGGAACAAGTTCGAGAGTTGTAGTATCTTTTGAAGAAAACACAGAATGAAGATAATCATTCATAATGTTGGAAATTTCTGTTAAGTCAGTAACTACTAAGTCATTCTCCCTTAGTTTTTCTAAAGTTGGAGCCTTATTTCCCAAGTATTGCCAAAATTTTTCCGGATTATTCTTTAAACTCGGTAAGGTCGATGAAAAATATTTATCTCGGGATGCTGTTAGTGCGCAAGAAAGTTCAGCTTGAATTTGTTGAATACCATCGGGATTTCTGTTTGATTTCTTTTTGGCGCGCTTTAGTTTTCGCTTAATGTGTACAATGTCGCGGGTTACCCAGGGATTAGCCCTCCTTGTTTTAACGTGGCGGTCAGGAACAAAAGATTCTAAACAGTGCAGTACAGCATGCTTAAAGGATAGCCACAAAGAAATGACATCACTGCGGGGTTCCTGGTCTACAAGCTGCCATAATACATCAAGAATAGACTGATCATCAGCCTTCGCCATATCTTTTACGGTTTTTGTAACTGTTTTGGGGTGTTGCGTACTATCAGCAAGTTTACAAGTCACCAGTACTAGCTTGTGGTCTGATATACCCTCTTCAATGGCTACGTCGTACGACGGAATATCTCTGTTAAGAAATACAAGATCTAATATCGAACCATGATTACCAATTACGCGCGTGTTTTCAAGTACCACTTGTTGCAAGTCGCAAGAAAGCATAATGTCATACAGAGGGCTATCAATTACATTGGCAGTCAGCTTTTGCGACCACTTAATGGAGGGCAAGTTGAAATCCCCAGCCATTAAAATACGAGGACACTTTAACGACGACATGTGATCGCGTAGCAGTGATAAGAATTCGGGAGGAGAAGACGGGGGCCGATAGACAGCACATAGAACAAACACGTGGCCCCAGCAGTTTACTTTTAGAAAAAGGCTTTCGTGGTCATCTATTTGCGCAAGTGCGCTGGCGGCAAAACTGTTTTTCAATATTATCGCCACGCCTCCACCCCTACTTGTGCGATCGCGTCGAAAGATCTGATACGACGGAGGAATTACATCCACATCACTGATATCACTATGTAACCATGTTTCAGACACCATCGTTATATGCGGATCATATCTGAAAATAAGTTGTTCAAGCTGTTCAGTCTTATTCGCTAAACTTCGAGCATTGAAACTAAGCAGTCTAAGTTCCTTTGAACGAGTGTGCGTGTGAGGTCATTGATTATCGCGTGGCCTACGAGCTTCTCGGAAAAGGACACGCTGGTTTCTAGTCTCGTCCCATACGTAAAGGCTACCATCCATGCTTAGCTTCTCGTTAGCAAGGAAAACACATTTTCCTCGAGATTTTTCATCCTGGGCGGTTTCCCAGAGAAGGCGCCTTTTACGCAGGGTGTATTGACTGTAGTCGTTCTGCAAATAAATTTTAGTGCCTTTGAGCATTTTAGCTTTCCGCATGACTGCTTCTTTTTCTAGGAAGTCCTGGAAGTAAACGATTACAGGCCTTTTGCCAGATTTTTGCCCAAGACGGTGAATTCTGGCAACAGAACGGACGGTTTCCCTTAGCTTCTGTGAGAAGAGCTCGTCGACCACTTCACGTCGCAGCGATTTTTCATTTTCGCCTTCCTGTTCACTAATTCCATGAATAATGATGTTGCAACGCCGACTGCGATCCTCAAGATCCGCCAGCTTAGTGTTTTGTTGTTGAATTACTTCTTTTAAGCTTTGAACTTCAGTACTGAAAAGATTCAATTTCTGAAGTTTTTTCACGAATTTCTATTAATCGTTCATTAACTTCTACCCATTTTGCATTTAGGGATGACACGGTTTTTTCTGTTGTTAAAAGACGTTCTCGAATGTCGGCTAGTTCAGACAAGATTGTGGCCTGGCCAGATTGAAGTGACGCGAACATTTCATCGACAGACGGACCGGGGTTAAGTTCAATGTCACCACAAACAAGCAGTTCACAGACACGAATACAGGCGTACGCTATTAACAAGCATGTCCGTGGGCACGGCACAACTAACAAAATCAGGTCATCACTTTTAAATGATGAGTAACTAACCTGTGTTGCAAACAGGAAACGGTTCATGAGTGACATGATGCCTCCGGTCTCGCCGTACCCACTGGTGAAGAAACGTTGGGGCAAGTCTTTTAAAGCCGGGTTGAGTGACGTCGTGCCATGCATCTGCTCACGTGATGACACCACTTGCACAGTGAAGCCAAGAATCGGCTGCCAGTCAGACGATGACGAAATACAGGGCCAGAGGACGGGATCAGATTTGGCATCATCCATGTAGTAGCTTCGACACTTGCTTGCCGGGCATGATCCAACGGCGGCGGCCGCAGCCAGCAAAACCTGTGTTGCAAACAGGAAACGGTTCATGAATGATGATGCCTCCGGTCTCGCCGTGCCCACTGGTGAAGAAACGTTGGGGCAAGTCTTTTAAAGCCGGGTTGAGTGACGTCGTGCCATGCATCTGCTCACGTGATGACACCACTTGCGCAGTGAAGCCAAGAATCGGCTGCCAGTCAGACGATGACGAAATACAGGGCCAGAGGACGGGATCAGATTTGGCATCATCCATGTAGTAGCTTCGACACTTGCTTGCCGGGCATGATCCAACGGCGGCGGCCGCAGCCAGCAAAACCTGTGTTGCAAACAGGAAACGGTTCATGAATGATGATGCCTCCGGTCTCGCCGTGCCCACTGGTGAAGAAACGTTGGGGCAAGTCTTTTAAAGCCGGGTTGAGTGACGTCGTGCCATGCATCTGCTCACGTGATGACACCACTTGCGCAGTGAAGCCAAGAATCGGCTGCCAGTCAGACGATGACGAAATACAGGGCCAGAGGACGGGATCAGATTTGGCATCATCCATGTAGTAGCTTCGACACTTGCTTGCCGGGCATGATCCAACGGCGGCGGCCGCAGCCAGCAAAACCTGTGTTGCAAACAGGAAACGGTTCATGAGTGACATGATGCCTCCGGTCTCGCCGTGCCCACTGGTGAAGAAACGTTGGGGCAAGTCTTTTAAAGCCGGGTTGAGTGACGTCGTGCCATGCATCTGCTCACGTGATGACACCACTTGCGCAGTGAAGCCAAGAATCGGCTGCCAGTCAGACGATGACGAAATACAGGGCCAGAGGACGGGATCAGATTTGGCATCATCCATGTAGTAGCTTCGACACTTGCTTGCCGGGCATGATCCAACGGCGGCGGCCGCAGCAAGCAAAACCTGTGTTGCAAACAGGAAACGGTTCATGAGTGAGATGATGCCTCCGGTCTCGCCGTGCCCACTGGTGAAGAAACGTTGGGGCAAGTCTTTTAAAGCCGGGTTGAGTGACGTCGTGCCATGCATCTGCTCACGTGATGACACCACTTGCGCAGTGAAGCCAAGAATCGGCTGCCAGTCAGACGATGACGAAATACAGGGCCAGAGGACGGGATCAGATTTGGCATCATCCATGTAGTAGCTTCGACACTTGCTTGCCGGGCATGATCCAACGGCGGCGGCCGCAGCCAGCAAAACCTGTGTTGCAAACAGGAAACGGTTCATGAGTGACATGATGCCTCCGGTCTCGCCGTGCCCACACGACATGACATGATGGTCATGTTTATCACCAGCCCACATGTACTTAGCTCTTTGCAATGTGCCTATTGTAACAGAAGTCGATTGATGCGATACTAAATGTGAGCTGAAAACACCAAGGGAGATGACGAATTGCCCATTTCATTAATTTTTACACAAGTCAACTATGTAATCAATAAAAGAATAGAATTCAAAGGGCTCGTTTTGCTGTTTAACTCAACCTTAATGAAAACCAGAAGATAAGTAAGCCGACAAAGGTATGGGTATAGTTGACTGTATTGTTTTAAGTGTATCGTAGCCATTGTGATATAGATGTGCATAACAACAAAGTGGACGAAAGGCAAGTTCTACCGACAAGCACCAAACCTGCTACCTTTATTTGGTGCACCTCATGCTCTACCGTAGCTCAAGTTGTATAGCATTGCCCGCATTATCCAAAGGTGGCAGGTTCAGTCACCGTTGGGGGCAAGTTGTCTTTCCATCCACTTTGCTTTATGCACATGCATATCACAATTATACATTTACAACGGTACAATTTAGGTCCTTTGTACCTTTCCTTAGCCTCAAAATTTTCTGGTTTTTAATACCCTGCATCAGTAAAACTGGAAATTTTGCAAGAAGAATGCAGCAGCACCTGAATGATTTCATGAAGGGCAATTCGGGCTTGATTGCCGCAACGAACCATCACTTGAACAATAACTGTGTCTGAATAAAATAATTTGATGGTCATCACATCCAACTAAATTATCAAGTCCAGCCACTATTAATGCATATGAACAATGACAAATTGAAGTCCACACATTCAATAAATACCTCTTTAATTAGGTGGTTTTTACAACTATACATGTTATTTCAATTGTTTAATTTGGTATCACATTTTCACCAAGCATACAACTACGATGTCATCATGTCTTCCCTTGGTGTTTTTATGCATACGATTGCAACACTATATGTGGTAATTCTATCTTTTGTACAAATGTACATATTGATGATTGGTATTTTGCTTGTGTAGTTACCTCATAAACTACATCCCCTTCTGCTAGTATAGTTATTTGCTTTTGCTGGTACATATCCCTGTATTTCTCCTGCATTGGTTGGTGCAAGCTTTTACCCAATCTTCTATTTTTAATTACTGCACTTGATTCAGTGAAAAGTGAACAGCAACTGACCTACAAGGTGTCGATAAACAAATTGTGCAACTCCATATGACACACTGATCTTGAAATTTTGAAATGATATGAGGATTGGCTGTGTCACCAATGTAAATATAGTTTTCCTTCAGATCCATCTGTGAATATTCAGCCAAAATAAGTTAACCTCTGCGATTCAGTGACTACATGTAGGAGAATGATAAACAACAGTATTGAAATAAAGACTGCTCGGTTACTATGAAAGGAGCCAGGGCAAGGGAAGAGTTGTGCGGGTTTCGACACTCTCACAGCTTCTTCATGCTTGAACTTTTTGGGTGTCACTAAAGTATATACACGCCTTCACATCAACTACCTGTGGCTAAAGTTAGCCGTTCACCACATAAACACTGCCCGAAAAAAAAGTTCTTGAGTTAGCCATGCATCGAGCACCTTTTGCAGGGCCCTGTTGGCCATTGCAGCTTGACGGTTGCCAATTGGTTTCCAAATGACAGATTGCAAAGCCACGTCTCCCATGGCCATATGTTGGGTCTCTTGTTAAATGATCGCAAGACGATTCTTGCCAGACGCTGCGTGCACTAGTAGTTGGAGTTATTGTCTCACTAGCTGTATCAGTTAAGAAGATGTTTGCATCGTACTGGCTTCTGCGCAGGGAACTGTTCAGGCTTGTTGCTATTTTGTGTAAACAAACGAGTTCATGTGACATGGGATGAGGTCCACATAGATTCTTGCTCCTAGATCAGGTGGCTTGGGTGTGGTTCTATTTTATCATACCTAAGGCATTGAAGAGTAGTCACATTAAGACGGAGGGCCCCTGGGGTGTTTCACTGAGTCTCGTGGTGAATCCATATTGGAGATCAGTTCCCATTGGCTATACCTCACTTACATTCTCCCCCTCCCCCCCTTAGGTGCACTCAATCCTGCTTTGTCAGCCAAACTAGCACAACTCTCTGCGAGTACTTCACTGAATTAGTAGAAATGCAATATAGTGCATGTTATGAAGCCACATTGCTGACGCACTAGTATTTACTAATTCCTTAATTCATTGCCTGTATTTTGCCTGAGGGTATTGCAGCAAGAGGGTTCCAGCAACAATAACATATGGACTGCACAAAGTTTAACAGTGCCTACAATCTCAGCCTTACAAATCAAAACACATTTCTTGTGTAACATAATAAATGGTCTGAACGTTACTTCACCATTTTGAAAAACAAAAACAAAAAAATCATGTAGCATCCAAATGGCAACAAACACAAAATATGCACACATACTTGATTACAGCAGTGGATGCTCACAAAATATGTGAATATTCTGCCACGGCATTAACTCCAGGTAGTTCAGGGTAAACAAAATATGAGTGACATGTAGCTTCCACAACTTCAATGAGCAGTTTTTCTATTGAGTCACAGCATGAAAGCACAACAAATTTGGCTAAACCTTGGTCAGCAGGGTTTTTTTGGTTTAACGTGGCGAACAGCAACAAAAGCTATTGCTTTTTTCTTTATTTAACAAATGTAGTAGAAAGAGACAAGCCCCGGAGCATGAAGCTGTCGACCTCTTTAAATTGCACTGCAATTTCAAAATGAGTCTCGCAAAAAAAAAAATACATGGCTATGAATCATATTGGCACCTCAGACTGCTGGAACTGTTGTCTAAATTAGAACTTGTTTTTTCAGAGCATAGCTTGGTATACTAACTGGTCAGTTTTCTCAGTTACACTCATTTGAAAGACATGAGTCAGTGTGAGTGCGTGGAGAGTGAGTAAGTAGACACAAGTATGAATGTGAGCGAGTACTCTGAAGTGGGAGTGGGCATGAAGCAAATTCAATCAAATTTACTTTCATCCTGTAATACTGAAAGGACTGTGATGAAAATCTGTTTTCTTAACAATGATTGTTGAAAAATTTGATCACAAGTGAACTTAGCAGCGATTAACAGGGCACTATGTAAGTGCATGTACACCGACATGAGCTTACTCAGAAGCTTCTGCAGTGATGCTTTAGGTCCATAATTTACTCCAACAATTTGGTGCAATGAGCTATGAAATTCAGCCTGATGGCATGATGCAATTGTAGTGGCACTACACATGGCTTGAAGTCTTCCAAGTATTGCAGCTTCAACCTTACTGTGTGTGCTGACGGACTATGAGGCTCACTTCTCACCTGCTTTTTTAATTTATTTGAATGCTTTCACAGTTTCACATTGCTTGCAGCACTTGGGCAATATTTTTTCAGAGAGGTAGTAACACATGTATTTATTCTTTGTTTTTACTATTATTGTGTTCCACTAAAACCTTACTGCTGCACTTTTTCCCTTGTAGCAAGTCACACCTTCATGTATTGCAACATTCTTAAATTGTGTTCATCATTTCAACACTCACCCTAACTAACAATGACGAGCTGAGCTCATCGACAGTTATACTTCTTCTACGGAAAGAAAGTAGGCCTCATTCACACTGAAAGAAGTGCTTACGACGGCACATTTAAGATACTCCAAGAAAGTTATCACAGTCTTTTCGTGGTTTGAACAAACAGTGCACTAAAAAATTTTAAAATATGCTCTAAGCAGGCATTTTGATTGAGGTAGAACTGGATTCTGGCAACTGTAAATTCAAAGTAGCTGCAGCTCTGTTTAGAAAAAGAAAATGCACGTTTGCCAGAGATTTGTGCAATGACGAATTTTACTTCTGCTAAGAGTGTGGCTGGAACTACATAAAATGGCATTATTTTTTCAAAATTTCATGATTAAGATTATCATTGCTATTTAATCTTTACTAGCAGTGGATGCTGGTAGATGTAAACATCCCTCCCCCCCTCGGCTTTATTAACTGGCTCGCTTGTCACTGCACATTATTATTTAAAACTTCAGCTGGACTTGTTCTGCGCCGAAGGCTGGAGCCGTTGTGGCACTTTCTGTGCTGCAGTGAAATCAATCTTCTGCATTCTCACAAAAAACATTTTGCTTTTTGTATAAATACATGTGGAATCAAATATGGAAATAAGAAAAAAATCTGTATTTTTGTATCCCTTTTGGCAAAAAGTGTGGGTGAAAAGGGGCGATACCGATTACAAGCATGGTAATAATAGCACGGTACATAACCAATCACCTAAGTAGTCCTGGAGTGTACAGTGACTCAATAATGAAAACCTAGAATAATTGTTTGCTACATGCGACTCTTGACAACTGTACTCATCACTGTAATGTTGGTGTCATGGTAGCTTAGCAGGC
Organism: Rhipicephalus annulatus; assembly: GCA_013436015.1. Lineage (NCBI taxonomy): Eukaryota > Metazoa > Arthropoda > Arachnida > Ixodida > Ixodidae > Rhipicephalus > Rhipicephalus annulatus. The sequence continues at coordinate 1,121,942 of WOVY01009308.1, read as the reverse complement.
AAAGTGTTTTGCTGCTAAGCATAAGGAAATAGGTTTCATTCCTGGTGATGGTGGCTGCATTTCAATGGGGGCAGAGAGCAAGAGCACCAGTGTACTATTGTGAGCAGTGTGAGAGAACACGAGTGGATGAACAGAGAATTGGCTGTTGTTGCACTATGCTTTATTATCACAATAAATTCACGCGCAGCTAGTGATACAATCAGCACTAGCAAAGTGGCAGTGGCAACGCTTAATAGTGCCATGGTGCCCTTTGTTAAAAACAGAGAACATAGGGCTCACATTTGTCCAACACGGGCTTCATTTATATTTTACGAGTTCGGCTGCTGAATTGTTTGCAAACAGTATCTAATAAAAGTACAAAATTTCCATTGAGTGACTGTATAGATCGGGCTCTTTGTGACTGATCATCGGAACACACCTGATTCAGTTCAAAATAAGAATAGTAGTAAAGCCATTCCAATGACCTAATTGAATTCTTACACACACATAGCTTTCTACCAGAACACAAACATATGTAAAACAATATAATGAACTTCACAGTCCTCACCAAATAATTGTTCACTAGTCATCTGCTATGACCAATGCCTGTACTATAAACCCACACAATTACGTAACTGCAAAAACTAAGAACTTATGATTCTTTAATGTGCAAAATGTTCTAGTCTGAAAAAAAAACCACACGCATGCTTATCGTCCAGTTTAAACTGACGTTCACATATCAAAAATGAATTCAAATTAAAACACTCCTACAAGTAGTGTACAGACCTGTCAGCTCACACAAATTAAGCCATTTAGTAGTGGCACGTCACCAAAAAATGTACTTGAACCACACAGGTAACTAACTTTTAAAGCAGATAGTACATGGGAATACGCTCAAACAGATATACACTCAAAGCTTGCATTTTGATAAAGATAGGAATAAAATATGGCAACTGTGAAATAAAAATAGCTGCAGTTCTGTTTAGAAAAAGAGGCATAACAAAAGGCGTGCTTGCCTGAGCGATGTGAAATGACGAATTTCACTTCTGCTGAGAGTGTAGCTCCAACTACACAGAATGGCCTTTTTTTCTAAATTTTATGTATAAAATTATCACAGCTGTTTAACGTCTACCAGCAGTGGATGCTGCTAGATGCACACAAATCCCCACAGGCTTTATTTACTGGCTCGCTTTTCCCTACACACTATTCTTTAAATTCTAGTTGGTGCTGGTAGATCAAACAAACCCCCACAGGCTTTATTTACTGGCTCACTTGTCTCTGCACATTATTCCTAAAATTTTAGTTCGAAATTTTCTGCACTGATGGCTAGAGACGTTAAAGCACTTTCTGTGGTGCAATGAAGTGTAATCAATCCTCTGCACATTCACAAAAAAATTTGCTTGTTGTATGAAGACACATGGAATCAAATATGGAAATAAAATAAATCAGTATTTTTTTATTGCTTCCGGCAACAAGTGTGGTTGGAAAAGGGGTGATAACTATGACGAGCATGAAGGAAATAGCGCAGTACCTAACCAAACAACTAAGTAGTGCTGGAATGTTCAGTGACTCATTAATGAAAACCTAGAATAATTGTTTGCTGCATCAGACTCTTTGACAACTGTACTCATCATTGTAACATGGGTGTCTGGGTAGCTTAGCAGGCCAAGTGTTGTGCTGCTAAGCACGAGGAAAATTTTGATTCTTGTGATGCTGCCTGCAATGCGATGGGTGCAGAGAGCAAGAGCACCAGTGTATTATTGTGAGTAGTATGAGAGAGAACATGTGTGAATAGGAATGGCTGTCGCCGCACTGTGCTTCATTATCACATTAAATTCACAAGCAGCTAGTGATACAATCAGCTGCTGTTTTGTATCAGCTATAGCAAGGCGGCAGTGGCAAGGCTTACTGGAACCATGATGCTCCTTGTTAAGAATAGATAATGTAGCGCACACTTAAAAACAGAAAAACGAGGAATGAAGTGCTGCACGAGGATCTTCGCACTTTTTCATTGGAATAAATGACAGTGTTGAGACTCGCTGCTTGATCTTTCCAGGTCTATTCGTCCAGAAATCTCATTCATCGACGAACGAAGTATTCGATTTCACTCCCTTTCCAGTGTTTCCATCAGCTGCTGCCATGAACCATGCAACAGCGTGTTCGAAGCTATTTGCTATGCACTTCCGTATTCCCTGCCATAGTGTTCATAATAGTATTATTTCAGGATGGTGTTATAGAACACGATGAGAATAATCCACAAGATCCCTTTAGAGTATGTAATAAATATGCTATACCTTTTACGCATAATGTCAAGCATGATATGAATGCTGCTTTACTGGGCTTAGATTTGTCCGACAAAGGCTTCGATTAAACTTTACAAGTTTGGATGCTGCATTATTTGCGATCAGAACCTAATGAAACTATAAAGCTTCCATGAAACGATCGTCTAGTTTGGGCTCCTCTATGAATGTGATCATCCAAACACACCTGATCCTGTTCTCAAAATAAGGGTAATAGCCCAGCTATTCGAGTGACTTAATTGGATTATTACACACACATAGCTTTCTACCAGAACACAAAGATACGTAAAACATCAAAATCAACTTTACAGTCCTCACCAAATGTGTTCACTAGTCATCTGCTCTCACAAGTGCCTGTACTAAAACCCACACATTTAGGCATCGACAAGAACCGAGAAGTTATGATTCTTTAGTGTGGGAAATGTTCCAGTCTGAACACAAAACCATACCATTGCATATCATCAAGTTGCATAACGTCCAGGTATAAAAAAATTAAGGCACCCAAGATTCAAATTAAAACACTCCCTTAAGTAGTGTATGGACCTGTCAGCATATGCAAATTAAGCCTCTTTGTAGTCGCACCTCACCAAAAAATGCACTTGAAGCCCACAGGTAACCAACTTTTCAAACAAATAGTACGTGAAAGATACAGATAAATCCAGCTTTTATAACTTGATCAAGAAGAGCACATTATTGATTACCTGCATGGATTAATTAGTAATACAAACACATCGCATGATGCACAACACATAAAACAACACCTAAAGCTGCTGCAACCCACTCGCAGGTATAAGTCAAAGGACACTATCGGCCCCTCGAAAGCTATGCCGTCACCATAGAGCAAAAGGAACAGCAAAGTAGCTCAGAAATAATAAAACGTGCAAGACAGCTATGAAGAGGCAATTAAACTAATGCATTTCATTGTGTACTCTGGACACCGAACGCAGCAAACAAATTGGTTTGTTCCACGTTTGTGTTCAAAGAGCATGAGTCCTATGTAGTTTTCACCTGCATGGGATTACTTGAGAAGTTAATGGCATGAAACACACACTATGGACAGCACCTCACACTCACGTACAAAGCACACTTTGTGCCTTTTCATGGGCGATATTACATCCAAAACCTAGCACTGCTCTGCTGTTTTTCGATGAATAATTCCTCAAATGCTAATTAACTCTCGTACTGAACTCACAACAACATCCATATTAGCTTCTTTTATAAAGATGGCGATTAGGCCTCAGGTCATGCTCAGTCACTTCATCTGTGCGTCATGTTTCAAGTCGAACACACCTGAAGACGTCTATTGTCAGTGCCCTTTTCTCAGCCTGTCAGCAAGAGAGCAAAATAGCTCATTGGAATATTTTACTGGCAAGAGTAGTTTTAGGACACGGTATCCAGCACCAGGTGCAAACAAAATTGGTAATCAAAACGTACTGGTAAGAAGCCTCCAAGAAAACTGTTTGGTTAATACGGGTCAATTTTGTTTGCATTGAATAAAAGGTTCATGGCAAAAAGATACACCAATAACAATAAAATGAGCAAAAGCCAATCTGCAAGGTACTGGAAAGCTACAATTTCGGCAACTCGGTTGGCTTTTGTAACTATCATCACAACTGTCATGAAAGTTTGACATAAGTTGTTGTGACAGTTGTGCGTTAACAGATTTTATATTGAACACACAATTTCGGTTAGTTATACTGTAGTTTTCCTTATATCCATATAGCCTTCGATTATAACATGGAAATTTGTAGGGAACCGCAGCATCTTCTTTTTCATTTGACTATCGATAAGGTTTCTCTGTGGTTAAGAAACATCAAGAATACTTTCGTATCACGACTTCCCTTATTTGAAATTTTCTGTGTGTATTATTTTTCACATGTTAGACATAAACGCTACCTGAAGTTGTCATTTATGACTCCAACATTCTTACACGTATTTAATACATCACTGCATCAAAGCAAAGCGTGCAAGTGCAGGAAAAAAAATTTTGTAACAAAACATACGCGAGATAGACAGCAAATTCAAGTTTGATGGGATTCCTGTATCGAGATGCCAGATACACAATAAAGCTCCACTAACACCACCTATTCACGGCACATTTCAGAGCACAAAGACACCGCAAATAACTTTTGCGTCTATCACCGCTGCAGAACATCGCAGGCTCATACCCCGACCGGTACCTCATGAGCAAACTTTGTCAACTGGCGACACGATCGAGCACTTCGGACACAACGCGGTCACCACATCATATTGCCCGCGGCAAAGCAGCGAACACGCCGCAGAACATGTCGAACGACGGCGATAAAGTTTATCACCGCACATTGTGTCATCACCCAGTACTCACGAATGAACCACGAACACGGCGCACACACAAATCACAAACGCTACTTGCAGCGATCGAACACTTTTAAAGACAAGTGTCATCCGGAGATGACACCTGCAGATGTTGACGTTCCGGTTTCCAAGTCAAAGCGAACGATGGCACGAAACACACGAAATCGTCGGTCTCCGAACCTCGCGTAAACACAACTCTCCGTCGGGTTCCATCGGCCATGCATCGGCGATCCCAGCCAGTCACGAGAGCAAGAAGGTTGCGCCGGCGTGCTGCCTTTCGGTGAAAATATGCGTGGATGCTCATTAACTCTAGTGGTAATTGCAATAACGCCCAAACAAGCAAGCTTCTTTTACGCGGCTACCGACAAGGCCTTGCCACTCGCTTCGTCGCTTCAGCCTAGCACCATGTCTCGAGACCGTCTCCGACTTGCGTGATGACATCATGGGCCACCGTTTTTTTTTTTTTTCTATCCAATCAGCAACATAGAGCGCTTGCGGGCTCCTCCTCTCCCAAAGCTGTCACCGCATCTGCACCGGTTGAAAACCGGGCCCGCACAGAAAAAACGGTGCGGAACCGGGCGTGCGGCCGTGCTCTGTCCGTCCGCCTGTGGGTGGATCCATCCACGCGATCTGTAAATCTGTCTGTCCGTGCTTGTGTCAGTCCGTCCGTGCTTCCACCCATGTGTCCGTCAGTTCATCCGTGCCTCTGTCCGTTGTTCTGTCCATCCGTCCGTATGTATGTATGTATGTATGTATGTATGTATGTATGTATGTATGTATGTATGTATGTATGTATGTATGTATGTATGTATGTTTGTTTGTTTGTTTGTTTGTCTGTCACACTGGCGCCACCTGCTGAGTGAGTCATTCAACTAGGTGGTTACGAACCAATCACAAAGAGACATTCATGGACAGTCCCATGGCTTTAGGAGCTTCGCCCCTAAAAAGCTGCCACGGCAAGTAAGGGGAAAAGCTTTCAAGTGAAGCGTATTGCGGAGCGGGAAATAACTGGTTCAATTTGCACTTGGTTTTTTTTTCCCGTTTTTTTAAGGAAGTGGATAATGATTTCGAGTACTTAGTGCTCTACTGTGGTGTAGCATAAGCCATCTCGTGGGCCTCATTCTTGGTGAGCCTATATGTGTTTAGCAAAAGTGTTGAACGCTTTAAAGTACTTAGCACTCTACTAAATGGGGGGAGGGGGGTAAAATGGTGTTCCTTTAACGTATGTTTAGATAAAATGTTTAACAATTTAGAGTGCTCCGTACTCTACTATGGGAGAGCTTAAAGCCGTCCCGATGACGTGGGGGGGGGGGGCTAGAAGAAGGGGGTAACAATTTAGAGCACAGGGTACTCTACTATGGGAGAGCTTAAAGCCGTCCCGAGCTGGGCGTAGCCTGCTAAATATAAACGACAGGAATTACATGTTCCAGTTTGAGGTCATCGAACATCGAAGATACGGTTACTAACGCAATCGAGCGTTTATCCGCGGCTGTTTATGTCTAGTCATGAAGCAGACCCACGCGTATGTTGCTGATTTCATTTTGCTACTTTAGCATCCTGGTACATTTTGGTTACAATTTAGAGGTCCACGTTAAGCTGAGCAATGCAGTTCTAATGAAGACGACGAACCTTTAAGCCAGCATAAGCATAGATTGAATATTTGCTGACAAATGGTACTTGCAGTTATAGTGGACCGCAGTTAGCGCGACTGTCTTTCACAAGAAATGCGCAGGCACCCCGTCAAGCAAATGCACCGAGAGCGGCCCGGAGAAGTGCCCGAAAACTGTGTTTTCTCCAGATATCAAATACGCTCACACACAAAAAAAGAAACATAACATAGTTAGTCAAATGCCAGCAGGCTTTCGCCGGAAGGACACTTTCGAAGCTAAAAAGTGTCATTCCATTTTTGTCATCACATCATGTTACCAGTTCCAGAGGATCCACCGTGAATGGAAGTGTTCCTTGTTTTAGAATGTAAAACTTGTCATAAAGGTATTTGGTTTAAAAATCAATTGTTTATCGATAACCACACTGTGATTCTTCTTTGATTCGTGCTTCTTTTCTTTTGTCATTCTTTGTTTCTATGTCGTCTAATGCAGTGACAAAAAAGAACGAAACCATACGTGTCGTGCTGAAACAAAGATTACTCGATGGAGTCGCAGCTGACGAATCAAGTGACAATGATGCATTTTCTTTAGGTGCTCATTTTTTACTCCGAATGTTGCTTCTAAATTGAAACGTCGTGCTACTCGAGTCTCTAGTCTTCCTGATATTAGTTTGGTAGTCGACTGCTCGCGATATACAAAAAAAAATTACAGCATATCCACGGAGGGAATGGTGGAGAGTGGGGCGAAGCATCCGTTCGTCCATTCGTTCTCGCTTCCGTCCATCCATGCGTCCGTCTGTGTGACCGTCCGTGCGTGCGTCTGTTCGTGCGTCCGCATGTCCATTTGTGCGTCCGTCCCTGCGTTCGTCCAGCCATCCGACCCTGCCTCTGTCCATGCGTCCATCTGTCGGTGCAGCCATCCGTGAGTCCATCCATGCATCTGTCCGTGTGTCCGTTCGTCCTCCTATTCAACACTCCAAGTACCACCATCTCGCATCTTTTCTTCATATATTCCTAGGGAGCCTCCATGTGCGCGCGTCTCCGCGTTTTAGGGTGGTGTCAGCCTTTGACCCACCATTTGCCGCCGCCCGCTAAAGCACAATGTTGCCAGTACCAGTTTGCATGGCAACAAGCGCCATTTCGGTTCTCGCGGTGAAGCGTTTCTGCGCCTCAGTACTCCACCAGCGCGGGTTTGCAAGGTGCGGTATGAGCTGCATCTACCACATCGCTCTGGATCGAGCACCTGCTGTGACACCATTCTCGCAATAAATGGTATTATACAAGAGCCTTGGAGTGAGAATGCCTGGGTGCTGCGTTCCGCAATGCACGACCATCTGGAGACGGGGTGTGAGAATGTTCCAGTACCCGACTTGTCCGAATTGACGAAAAAACGCTGGAACCAACATGGCGGCCTGTCAAATATGGCGGCCGTTTTAGCCAGTTGTAAGCAACTATGACGGAAGTTGTCACCACCCTAAAACACGGAGGCGTGCGCGCACATGAAGGCTCCCTATATATTCCGCATACGCACCGCCATCCAGCGGACATTACAAGGACTAAACGAGGGGTGGCACACGCACACTTCCTTACGGCTTGGGCTCCGTGTCTACTTCCCACCTTTAACCACCTCGAGCTCATGGTATATACTAGTTCACTGTATTAATAGCACTGCGGTCCAACGCTCGCTAAACATTTCTGAAACAAAGGAGGTTATGCCCAGCGAGTATAACATAGCAACCCTTTCTTGTCAAATAGTGCTCAATGTACATGCCAATGGCTGCTAGGGGGAAATGAGAGACAGGAGAATTCGGCTTTTAGTTAACGCGCACGCTGCGATTTTTTTATTGTTCAACAACGCACAGAAAAATCTTTCACCGGTACCGTCTTGGAGGTCAAAATCTAAGACTGGTTACACACTACGACTACTGCTAAGACAACGAAGAATGAACGGGTGCCGCTACAAGGAGCTTCGCCCCTAAAAATTTTGTCTTATGCCTGCAGCTATATATAGAAGCCTAAGGCTCTCTTTTTTCATTAGAACTTGATAAAATTCATTTACGTGATGTTCAATGGTACTTGAAAAATTCTATCAGATTGTTTTCCAACCTCCCACAGCAGTAATTTATTATTTCTCAAGGATATATGACAAATATTGAGAAGTCGTACAGTACCAGCAAAACACGACCAGGTGGAACACCATGCAGGCTACAATAAAGCATTTGCAAATAACTGGTTTATGAGCTCATCAAACAATGGTGTAAAAATTTTATTCGGTGCATGGCACACGTGTACTTTTTCATATACTTGAGATTTACAGGAACGACCCAAGTGTCTAGTTGTCACATTTAACAACGCGTTAACATGGAAGAACCGTGTTGAGAATACTTGCACCTCAGCCTTCAGAAAATTATGCCACTTGAGGTACGAACTTTAAAAAGCACCATGCAACGTTAAATGGCTATGTTATAACACCTTAATCACAATTAAACAAGAATATGCATGTGTCATTTGATAACCTTATACTAAAACCAATATCAATATCCTCGAAAAAAAGAAGCGAAAGGCAGTTAGATTTATATTTACCGAATTCTCAAGACAGGATTCACCCATAGACCTTGTGAAAGCTAACCACATTGAATCACTCGAGGATCAAAAGATAGAAGCACAGACTGCAATTTCTCAAACTAGTGTAGATGAAGAATTCACAATCAGACTCATCTCTATATCTATCACCCCTATTACTGAACCAGTCGTCACCGTAGACAAGATGCCTTAACACCCTACTTCGAGCAAACTAACACATGTAGGAATTCTTTTTTCCATTGTACAATAACCGATAGGGATTGCGTAATTGAATCTACACCATAATGCTGATTATCATCAATTTGTTTGTATAGCACTTCGCCGAACATATTGACTCGATTTCTGTAACAGTGTTCTTGTTTCGTTTGTTCTTTTGATTTCAACATGATCAGTGTTATACCATTCTATTTGCCCTGCCTGTCTGGACTATACGCGTCCAGAGTATTTGATAAATAAAGAAAAAAAATAAAGTTGAGCACTTGCAACAGCCAATAAATACATTCTTTTTTTTAACTAGAAGCACACTCAGTGCCATGCTTCTGGATGAAAAGGAGGAAGGCACAATTTTTTGTCTAGATGACACCTGTGTGAAGAGCTGATCCCGAGCACTAGTTTCCTATGAAGGGCGAAATACAAGTATTGTCTTATTGCAGCAAGGCGACACACTCATACATTCATATATAAAGGCACAATATATATGGGCTATTAAGCATTAGCTCATCATGGAATTTAGTAGGCATAATAGGATTTTTTTATCAGCAGTGAAACTATATGTCAGAAATATTAGTATAAAACGCTACGCAAACAAATAAACTTAATTCAGCAAATCACACGTACCTCGGGAATCAATGTTATGCGAACCATCCGGAGAGAAGGTGACTATGTTGCAGGTGCGTAGCCAGGACTTTTTTTGGGGAGTTGGGGAGTGGGGGGGCAGGACCCCGTGGCTCTAAAGAAAATTTTTTTTCATAGCAAGTGGAAAAAAAGTTGCCTTTGTTTATAGAGGGTGCTTATTTATTAGAATAAAATGAGATAAAAGTTGAACATAGCGCAAGAAGTCAGTTCATCGGCGATGGAAAGAAAATTCTGACACTGCAGTAAATCGAGGCAAGTGCGTGTGCACCAGAAAGAGTTCTTTCCTACCAAATAATTTCAGTAACGAGAACACGAGAAACAAAAAGGAAAAAAAAAGGTGGAGATGTGCAAGGAAACTGGCAGTCCATTTACGCGTGTGCAGCAAAAAAATACCGGATGCATTCTCTGCCAAAATGGTCACACTGTGTTAACAAGAGGCCTGCGAGAAAAAACGGGAACCATTTTATAGCTGGAATTTTTAAACAATGGACGCTCACATTCGAGAAAACAGTTTTATTGGACCACAAAGATCTAGAACACAGATGCTTCTCTGACACAAGATAGTCAGAATGTTAGCATTGATTTCAGCAAGCAACTTCAAAGAATGGCATCGCCACTGGTTTTATTGTATAATAAAGTTCAATTCAAAAGAAAAAAAACGAACATGTACCCTGGTTGAAACGAGCGTTTCACGCTTCAATTTTCATGCGTCGTGGTTTCTCCATAAACACACCGACAACTTCATCGACACTGACTTGTATCCAGTGTATGCACATTAGGGCCAGGCCATCATGAATCAGGGCCAGACCACATGACCGCCGTCGCGGCTGCGCCGGACCGAATATTTCACGTAGTGATGCTTTGCAAACATATTACGCTGTCGTCATCACTTGTGATGAGAGCATCCTGGAGTGGCTTCTTCAAAAGAACAGAAACATTTCACTTCCCATTAAGGAGCGCTCGTGTCACAGTCATGATCGGAGTTGAACAGTGAGCAGTTCCCTGCACTCGGGTGCTTCAGGCTTCAGCCGTGCGATCGCAACAAATATATTGATACGAATACACGCGTACGCTTTTCACAACGTCGAAATTGTGAAAATTCGTCGAACAGCAGCGTCGTTCGGACGGTACCGAGGAGGTGCTGGAGAAGTTACAAGAGAGGCGTTTGTTGTACGTGTAAAGGCTGTTTCACATGCCGCGATTGCAGTGCAAAAAATCGTTCCGTTCGCTCCAATCGCTCGGTTCGCAACCACCACTAATGGCGGTTTTGTTTCACATGGTCCGCGCACGGTCCGCGATTTTCGCTCTGCGAATGGAGCGGCGAGAAATGTTTCTTGTCACCGTTCGTTGTGGCAGACACTAGAATTTTTCAAATTTGATGTAATAATCTGTGCATTATAATATAATCATGTTTCTACGAACGGTAACAAAGAGCACTTATGTTTCATCATTTGAGAACACTTTCCAATCTAAATTATTATTAAAATGCACAGCATTGGTCATTACTATAAGAGACACCTTGGCGCTATTTTAACGGCTTGGCCAGCCCGACCCTATTTCGACGGGTCCCGACTGAAAATCGCTCCGCCGCTGCGAACAGAACAAAAATTTCCAAAAGCTCGCCGCTGACCACTGCGGCGGGAGCGAACTGCCCTTTTTTTCGCTGCGAGCGAATTCGCGGACAGAAAATCGCTGCTTTTTGTGTCATGTGAAACGGCCTTGACTGCGCGTTTTATTGCTCTAACCATTTCGCTTCGCTAGTTGGCCTCGAGCATGTTGGCGACATGCGGCGCTGCGTAATTTCCGCTGTGATTGCGCTGCATGCAATGCACAAGAAAAACTACGCTTTTATTTCAAGCTCTATATTTTATACAATAAATGCAATAATGAATGTGACTTACGAGCGTGAAGAAACATTAACGCACGAGGGGACGTGAAGTGCAACTCGCTGCTCGTGAGTTAGCAGCTTATATCGTTCATCGCCCCTGTCACTCTCAGTGCGTTCTACATCCAGTGGAAAAACCTGGACATAGAGACAGTTTTTTCGAACGAACATCACTGTTAAAAGTATTCCGAGGAATTCACTCCGTCGAATGACTTCGATCACACCTTCAACGCGTCACCCACCACGCACAACACCAACACCGTGTCAATAAACACGTTTATTTGGGCGCGGAGTACCATTCGCTCTGAAACCCGGCAGGAAGCGAATTTAAGGACGGACGCGTTGAGGGACGGCCAGACAGATGGCGCATCTGGTTCTTTCATAGCTGGTTAGAAGGTGCTGTGATACGAGTGCGCACTTCAGTATATACATCACCAGATTTGGCTATCCCTTACGGAGCTTCGGCTCTCAAAGAAACCGCATCACAAGCAATCACCAACGCTTAATCATTAATGATTAAGATGACAGACAATGCCGCCTGGAATGGCTGATCTGTCGCATAAACGACTGAGCACCTTTTGTGTTACTTCCCGGCTCACTCAAACGAGATGCTTAATCTCAGTGTTCCACTAAATCCCCTGGATGGGAGCGCTTACATTGACGCAAAAATCTTGGCACCATGGGCCTAGCCATCACAGTTCCTAAAGGTGATGAAAGAACTGTTGCATTTTCTCAGGAATAGCGGACTCATTCTCCATTTACGACAAAAAGCGCTGAATTGTTTATTTGGCGAAAACAGATATTTTCTTCCCTCTCCTATATTACCGCATCTACACCCCCTCCCCGCTGAAGGATAACCTACCTGATTCAACCCTGGTTTACAGCTTCGCTTTCCTACTATTTTTCCTCTCTGTGCTAATAAGAAGCAAAGTGTCAATTATATTACCATTTAGCTCAACAAATCTAAGTACTTGATTAAAACGGGATTTGGAGGAAAAGGCGGATTTAGAGTGCTGAGTTATCCTGTGGAGCTACTTGGAAAGATATGAACATTTCAGGGGAAACATCTTTATTTGTAAATTTTATAACAATTTCTATCCCTTTGAGGAAGAAAAATAAAGCCGTGTTGGTTGAAAGAAAAAAGCAAAGGAGCGGCCATTGTGGACAAAGTTTCACTGAAAGGCCATAAAATCACAAAAAAAACACAAGCTACTGAACTATATATGTGATCTGGCAGTCTCAGTTCCTCATTAAACCTATGTCGACACAAAGACTCTTCTTTTGTACAGAATATAAGAAGTCGTTTTCTTTTTCTAAAGTGCAGTTCTTTCCAGACATGTGTTGTTTCTTAGAAATTTATGGCGGCAAGTGAAAACATTGGCACATAATCTCGCAGCAATGATTAACTGCCCTTCGTTACGGTCATCAATTACGGTCTTATGCATTGGTGGACACCCAGGGAAGATAAACTGAGAATATGATGATTTTTTCATGATTTGCTGCTGTTCTACTTGGGCTTTATTTTTTAGGACGACTTCTTCTTTCATTTTTAATTTATTCTTCCGGAGAAGTGGGCTCTAATCAAAATTATTTTTCTATCTCTCTGTGAAAGTTTGGATTGAAAACTCTGCCTGTCATCGCATGCAAGGCACTAAGTAGCGCTTTCTTAAGGTACTTTGCATATTTAACTCGAAATAAATAATTATTCTAACGACTTTAATCACTAAGAAACCAATCTTTATAGAGATGAGTAACATTGTACAATGCCGTCAAACGAAACCCGAACAGTGACGAGCCTTCGCGATGCTATAGTGCGTGCCGTCCACTTATCACTACGAACAGGCACGCATATGTGCGGAAAGCTGCCAGACAGGTTGCGCGCGCCCGTGAATCGTGATAACTGGACGGCACTCACTACACTATCGCAAAGTCTTGCCGCTGTTCTGGTTTCATTTGACGCTGATAGTACGTCTTTCGTTCCTTCAATAACAAAAGATAACTTAAACAAACTGAAATGAGCAAATATACGCAGCTTAATTTACTATTAGTGTGTTCAGCTTAGGATATCAGCAGCTCCAAAGGAGCACTAAGTTACAAATTGCACTGCCACTTGGAAACTCTCGTACGTTTTACAAATATTCTGAATTATTTAATTTAGGTTAACAGTGCACACTTGACAAAAGTACCAGTTGCACGCTTGAAGTTGCTATGAATGTACGAATAACACATTCATGTCATATTACCCACGCTAAACGTTTTCGTGTGGAAGACTTACAGGGAGACAGTGCATTGAAAACAAGACACAGAAAAGAAGGCACATGACAGGCATCGCCTCTGTCTTCTTCTCTGATCCTGTCTTCAGCGCCGTAAGTCTCACCGTCAATCTATACCAGTTCACCCAGTGCACCACTCTACTTCAGTTCAAGGGGAAGTTGTAAGCAGTGTCGAGGAAAGTAAGGAGGGGGAAAACATCATCAGAACATCATAAGTATCCCAATTTTGAAAAACGACTGGGGTGGAAATGTTCAGTGTTTCATTGCTCAGCGCAACTATGAAAAATGCCAGGCCTGCGCTGAAAGCGCACCATGCCCAGTCAGAGCAAAAGCTAACAGAGCGCAATTTTTAGAGCCCGTTGAAAACTTTCAGGGCTATTATTTCAAGTACGTTTGCATGACATCCACTAGTTCTATTAACTGATTCGGTAGCTGATGAGAATGAAGAATAATGTATGAGCTTTTTCTAATGGGTTAAAACCATTCAACCACCCACTTGTAATGCAATTTATGCCGTGTTGTGCGCCTGGATAGACAGTTCGCATTGTGGGAAACCGGGTCGTTGTTTTTCTCTTCTATGAAGTCGTATTGCATAAATTACCGCAGTTTCTTCCAGGCAAAAAGCTTTTCAGTTTTTTTTATCTAATGCCCATGGTGCACAGTAAATTACAAAGGGGAGGAAGGGGCAATCATATGTACATTTATCAGTCCAATATTACGCAAAAATTATACAGAACCTGACAAGGCTTACACTAAATTTCAATAGTGCATAACTAAAAAAAATGCTACCACAAGAATACACACAATAAATATACACCGCAATTTGCACTAGTACAAAAAATTCCCAGAGGTTGCATGTTAGTGTTTGATTAGATAACAAGGCGTTTTTAAAATGTATAGAGTCTTGAATGATTGTTTTAGCACCACGAAGCCGGTTGTATTCTCTAGCAGTCATGCAAAAATGACAATGAATGGGTGATTGTGTAAGTCTTGGGCACTTGAACCTTCTGACAATGACCGGAACACACTGATATGAAAGTCCGGGTATGCATGAGCAGTGAAGACAGATATGGGTTACGATGGAACATTTTTTGATAAAGACATAGAGGAGAATATTTTCTGGTATCGTCTAAAAAAGGAAGTTGTAATGATGTTTTTATGGTGATTAAGCAGGATGATTTATGGTAATTACATGAGCTGATATGAATAGCGCGGTTTTGTATATCTTCTATGCTTCCGGCTCATGTAACAAGGTGAGGGTATCATAACACTGACGCGCACGGAAGCTGTCGGTGGACGTAGGTGATGTATGAGGGTAGTTTAGCAGAGAATCGTGATGTATGAAAGTATCTGCTAAGGTAACCCAGACGACGGCTGCCTTTAGTGGTGATATGTGTTAGTGCTAAGATACGTTGATAGTTTCATGTATACCTAAGTATATGATGGTACTGATTTTAATGGTTGGTTATTTATTACATAGGCAGGATTCTTCATAGTACAGGAAATTCGCAGAGTCCGTCATTTACTGTTTAATTCCGTGTTCGAAGTGCGGCACCACTCATTCACAGGGTTATAGTCATTTTGCAGATTGAAAAATGACTATAACACTATATATACCACTATTTCACGGTTGATTACGCAGTCGTCTGCAAAGAAAGGTATTTCTGAAAGAATTTAGTGGTAAGTTTGTAAAGTAGATTAGCAATAATAAAGGTCCGTGCATGCACTATTGTGGCACACCGCATAAGACATGTATCACACGTGAAACTGTGTCCTTTGCAGAAACAAGCTAAACGCTGTCAGTCAGGAGTGCTTCAATTCGTTTAGGTCGGGTCAACGTCGATATTAAGTATTTGTAGTTTATTCCAAAGCAGGCAGTGGTTTTCTTTGTGAAAACCCACAGCAAAATTAAGGAACATATTCTGATTAAGAAAACCAGAGCCAGCATTACTATGCAAGCCCTAAGTGAACAGAAGAAGATCAGTATCTTCTCCCCAAGAAAAAAATCTCCCCAAGAAAACGTGCAAGCTTTGGGTATACGACATGTGTTTAGAAAAAGTGGTTAACGACATGTTTCATTATTTTGCATGATATAGAGGTGATACTGGCCCATTAGTACGCCGGCTAGACGTATCATCAGATTAATGAACCAGAATGGCCTTTCAAGTTTTCCAATCCATTCGTAGTAACGTCGTTTTAAGTGACTTGGTGAGAGTGGGCTCTAAAATGACAGAAGAATATTAGTGTTCTTCAGAAATTTTGACTTTATTTCGTCGACATCACAAGGAGAGCTTTAACTTGTTGACAATGGCGCGAATACCAGTGAAATGAAGTGCAATGAGTTCCATTGGATAGCGGTATCGGTATTTCGTTCGCAAGAGGTTCGCGCAAGGAGGAGTTTCCAGAACCAGCGTGGCTCAGTGGTAATAAAGACAAAAAGAAATCGCAGCATATCCACGGGGTTAATGATGGAGAGTGCGGCGAAGTATCCGTCCGTCCAATCGTTCTTCCGTCTGTTCCTGCGTCCGTTTGTGTGACCATCCGTGCGTCCATCCGCCCATCCGTGCGTGCGTCTGTTCGTGCGTCCGCACGTCCATCTGTGCGTCCGTCCCTGTGTTCGTTCATGCATCCGCTCCTGCGTCCGTCCATGCGTCCATCCGTCCGTGCAGCCATCCATGCGTCCGTCTATGCATCTGTCTGTGTGTTGGTTCGTCCATCTAGTCAACACTGCGAAAACCACCATCTCGTATCTTTTCATCATATATTCCGCATATAGAAGCACCGCCATCCAGCGGACATTCCAAGGACTAAACGGGAGATGGCACACGCACACTTTCTTACGGCTCGCGCTACGTGTCTAGTTCCCACCTTTAACCACCTCGAGTTCATGGTATATACTAATTCACTGTATTCATGGCACTGCGGCCCAACGCTCGCTAAACCTTTCTAAAACTAAGGAGATTACGCCCGGCGAGTATAACGTAGCAACCCTTTCTTGTCAGATAGTGCTCAATGTACATGCCAATGGCTGCTAATGGAAAATGAGAGACAGAAGAATTCGGTATTTAGTTAACGCGTACACTACGAATTTTTCATTGTTCAACAACGCACAGGAAAAATCTCCCACCAGCACCACCTTGCAGGTCAAAACTTAAGACTGGTTACACACTACGACTACGACTACTAGGGACGAACGGGTGCCGCTTTAAGGAGCCTCGCCCCTCAAAGGTGTATTTCTTAAACTGGCTTTGTTCCTTTGTCGCAGTCGTTCCGTGTTATGATATTCATCACTACAAAAAATAAGCAACCGTAAATTATTTTGAACTTTAGCAGCTAGCCCTCATCACCGATCTCTCTTAAGACATCTAGAAGACGATTCTTTATAACAGAAAAACAATATAGCATGCGTTGGAGTTTTAGGTTGAAAAAATCTGCTTGATAGGTACTCAATTTTTTCTTTTTTTTTGTTCAAATGCCGTAGCACATTGCGGGTCACTTAAAAAAGACCACTTCGCGAAATACCACCAGCTTTTCTCTCCAGCTCTGCTCCCAGCATTACATTTATCTTCGCAGGCCTTTCGTTTTTATTACTTGATGCACTAGCTTCGTGAAAGCATAAATTTTGCTCATGCATTGCACGCGTAGCGAAATCAATATTTCTGAATCCCGGAAAAATATAAAGAATTGCAATGCGCTCTCGGTTCATTTGATCCATTTGCGAAGTTTGCCACTAAAAGAAGACATCAGTCTTGGCGTGATGAAAATGAAAGCTCTTGCGGCTGGGATTCAACATTGGGTGCTGGAGGTTTGCTTCATTTCTTATGGCTTTCTAGCTCTTGACCGCAGATTAGAGTTGCTTCGTGCATCTCCAAACTAAGGCTCCGTGAAATGAAGATGCGGCAGTGTAGCTCTGGTACTCATTCAAATATAACAGCGTTATGGGTTTTAAAGAGAATTGAATATGCTTGAATTGTTTTATGCGCTATCTACGCACCGACGTATCATGCATGGTGGTTACTATATGCGATCCCTCGTAGGTATATTATTAAAATTTAGGGGAAATACTCTGATCTTTCAAGGCATCTCTGAAAAATATTAAGTTTTGTCCTGTAAAAGTATTACGTGCACCTGTGAAAACGTAATGACTGTCTCTAAAGTAATTTTAGATTTGATTCCAAAGTAGAGTTTTCTTATATGTTGAGGAAAATGGCGCTGCCTAGGTGTAACAGGAAGGACATTCACGAAGGCAGAAAAAAACGGCTAAAAGTTTGTTCACAACAAAGTAAGCAACAAGCACAGATCATCCAGAAAACTATTTCGTTCGTGTGGAACAAATCCGGGCTGCTGGAGTGTGCTATGACCAATTTGATCATAAGAGTAGAGCACATATAAAGCGTTGAAGGCTGAAAGTGTAATACCTGGTTCAAGCCTCAAAGTTTAGCGTTTAAGTTGCTTGGCAGCTTATTTTTTCGCAGTGTATATGTGTAGAAAATTATCCAAAGAATTCTGAATCTGTTCAGTAAGCTGGATACTACAGAAGTGTTCGTTAGGCTAGCTGGTTCCACATTGTGTGAAGAAAAAAGTGGTTAACGATTAAGAGTACTTGCTTCTCCACAATGGGATAAAGCAGTCTCATGGCCCTCACACATGATGATGGAGAGAAGACCACCAGGGTCGAGCAAAAAGCCCGAAAGTAAATACTGATGATTGGGAGTAGCAGTGTTTATTGACTCATGACTCGTGACCCTCTGTTTTCTTCTGGTTAAGAGCCTTGTATTTTCTCCTTGTTAACTTTTCGTTTTTTTCATATGGTTTGATTGTTAAGTGGGTAAATTCCATTGTTTTTACTTGTAGTGTCCCTTTATTTTGTTTGTTATTTTTAACCTTTTCCGTGCTATGTGTGCTCTGTAGACGATATTGCGGACAGATGTTTAGCACTTGTGCTTCCACTAGGCACTACGACATTGCTTCACATGAACGGTTTTTACGCGACCTGAAGGTGTGCAGCTTCTGAAATGAGACGCAGCACAAGCGATAAAGATTACATGAAAAACACCCTTTCGTATATTTTTAGGGGCGAAGCTCCTTAAAGCGGCACCCTTTCGTCCCTCGTAGTAGTCGTAGTAGTAGTGTGTAACCAGTCACGTTTCGACCTGCAAGGTGGTGCCTGTGGGAGATTTTACCTGTGCGTTGTTCAACAATAAAAAATTCGCAGCGTGCGCGTTAACTAAAAGCCGAATTATTCTGTCTCTCATTCCTTATTAGCAGCCATTGGCATATACATTGAGCCCTACCTGACAAGAAAGAGTTGCTACGTTATACTCGCTGGGTGTAACCTTCTTGGTTTTAGAAAGGTTTAGCGAGCGTTGAGCTGCAGTTCCATGAATACAGTGAACTAGTATATACCATGAACTCGAGGTGGTTAAAGGTGCGAAGTAGATACGAAGCGCAAGCTTTAAGAAAGTAAAAGCCGAATTCGCCTGTCTCTCATTCCCCATTAACAGCCATCGGCATGTACATTGAGCCCTATCTGACAAAAAAGGGTTGCTACGTTATACTCGCTGGGTGTAACCTTCTTGGTTTTAGAAAGGTTTAGCGAGCGTTGAGCTGCAGTTCCATGAATACAGTGAACTAGTATATACCATGAACTCGAGGTGGTTAAAGGTGCGAAGTAGATACGAAGCGCAAGCTTTAAGAAAGTAAAAGCCGAATTCGCCTGTCTCTCATTCCCCATTAACAGCCATCGGCATGTACATTGAGCCCTATCTGACAAAAAAGGGTTGCTACGTTATACTCGCTGGGTGTAACCTTCTTGGTTTTAGAAAGGTTTAGCGAGCGTTGAGCTGCAGTTCCATGAATACAGTGAACTAGTATATACCATGAACTCGAGGTGGTTAAAGGTGCGAAGTAGATACGAAGCGCAAGCTTTAAGAAAGTAAAAGCCGAATTCGCCTGTCTCTCATTCCCCATTAACAGCCATCGGCATGTACATTGAGCCCTATCTGACAAAAAAGGGTTGCTACGTTATACTCGCTGGGTGTAACCTTCTTGGTTTTAGAAAGGTTTAGCGAGCGTTGAGCTGCAGTTCCATGAATACAGTGAACTAGTATATACCATGAACTCGAGGTGGTTAAAGGTGCGAAGTAGATACGAAGCGCAAGCTTTAAGAAAGTAAAAGCCGAATTCGCCTGTCTCTCATTCCCCATTAACAGCCATCGGCATGTACATTGAGCCCTATCTGACAAAAAAGGGTTGCTACGTTATACTCGCTGGGTGTAACCTTCTTGGTTTTAGAAAGGTTTAGCGAGCGTTGAGCTGCAGTTCCATGAATACAGTGAACTAGTATATACCATGAACTCGAGGTGGTTAAAGGTGCGAAGTAGATACGAAGCGCAAGCTTTAAGAAAGTAAAAGCCGAATTCGCCTGTCTCTCATTCCCCATTAACAGCCATCGGCATGTACATTGAGCCCTATCTGACAAAAAAGGGTTGCTACGTTATACTCGCTGGGTGTAACCTTCTTGGTTTTAGAAAGGTTTAGCGAGCGTTGAGCTGCAGTTCCATGAATACAGTGAACTAGTATATACCATGAACTCGAGGTGGTTAAAGGTGCGAAGTAGATACGAAGCGCAAGCTTTAAGAAAGTAAAAGCCGAATTCGCCTGTCTCTCATTCCCCATTAACAGCCATCGGCATGTACATTGAGCCCTATCTGACAAAAAAGGGTTGCTACGTTATACTCGCTGGGTGTAACCTTCTTGGTTTTAGAAAGGTTTAGCGAGCGTTGAGCTGCAGTTCCATGAATACAGTGAACTAGTATATACCATGAACTCGAGGTGGTTAAAGGTGCGAAGTAGATACGAAGCGCAAGCTTTAAGAAAGTAAAAGCCGAATTCGCCTGTCTCTCATTCCCCATTAACAGCCATCGGCATGTACATTGAGCCCTATCTGACAAAAAAGGGTTGCTACGTTATACTCGCTGGGTGTAACCTTCTTGGTTTTAGAAAGGTTTAGCGAGCGTTGAGCTGCAGTTCCATGAATACAGTGAACTAGTATATACCATGAACTCGGGGTGGTTAAAGGTGCGAAGTAGATACGAAGCGCAAGCTTTAAGAAAGTAAAAGCCGAATTCGCCTGTCTCTCATTCCCCATTAACAGCCATCGGCATGTACATTGAGCCCTATCTGACAAAAAAGGGTTGCTACGTTATACTCGCTGGGTGTAACCTTCTTGGTTTTAAAAAGGTTTAGCGAGCGTTGAGCTGCAGTTCCATGAATACAGTGAACTAGTATATACCATGAACTCGAGGTGGTTAAAGGTGCGAAGTAGATACGAAGCGCAAGCTTTAAGAAAGTAAAAGCCGAATTCGCCTGTCTCTCATTCCCCATTAACAGCCATCGGCATGTACATTGAGCCCTATCTGACAAAAAAGGGTTGCTACGTTATACTCGCTGGGTGTAACCTTCTTGGTTTTAGAAAGGTTTAGCGAGCGTTGAGCTGCAGTTCCATGAATACAGTGAACTAGTATATACCATGAACTCGGGGTGGCTAAAGGTGGGAAGTAGATACGAAGCGCAAGCCTTAAGAAAGTAAAAGCCGAATTCGCCTGTCTCTCATTCCCCATTAACAGCCATCGGCATGTACATTGAGCCCTATCTGACAAAAAAGGGTTGCTACGTTATACTCGCTGGGTGTAACCTTCTTGGTTTTAGAAAGGTTTAGCGAGCGTTGAGCTGCAGTTCCATGAATACAGTGAACTAGTATATACCATGAACTCGGGGTGGCTAAAGGTGGGAAGTAGATACGAAGCGCAAGCCTTAAGAAAGTAAAAGCCGAATTCGCCTGTCTCTCATTCCCCATTAACAGCCATCGGCATGTACATTGAGCCCTATCTGACAAAAAAGGGTTGCTACGTTATACTCGCTGGGTGTAACCTTCTTGGTTTTAGAAAGGTTTAGCGAGCGTTGAGCTGCAGTTCCATGAATACAGTGAACTAGTATATACCATGAACTCGGGGTGGCTAAAGGTGGGAAGTAGATACGAAGCGCAAGCCTTAAGAAAGTAAAAGCCGAATTCGCCTGTCTCTCATTCCCCATTAACAGCCATCGGCATGTACATTGAGCCCTATCTGACAAAAAAGGGTTGCTACGTTATACTCGCTGGGTGTAACCTTCTTGGTTTTAGAAAGGTTTAGCGAGCGTTGAGCTGCAGTTCAATGAATACAGTGAACTAGTATATACCATGAACTCGGGGTGGCTAAAGGTGGGAAGTAGATACGAAGCGCAAGCCTTAAGAAAGTAAAAGCCGAATTCGCCTGTCTCTCATTCCCCATTAACAGCCATCGGCATGTACATTGAGCCCTATCTGACAAAAAAGGGTTGCTACGTTATACTCGCTGGGTGTAACCTTCTTGGTTTTAGAAAGGTTTAGCGAGCGTTGAGCTGCAGTTCCATGAATACAGTGAACTAGTATATACCATGAACTCGGGGTGGCTAAAGGTGGGAAGTAGATACGAAGCGCAAGCCTTAAGAAAGTAAAAGCCGAATTCGCCTGTCTCTCATTCCCCATTAACAGCCATCGGCATGTACATTGAGCCCTATCTGACAAAAAAGGGTTGCTACGTTATACTCGCTGGGTGTAACCTTCTTGGTTTTAGAAAGGTTTAGCGAGCGTTGAGCTGCAGTTCCATGAATACAGTGAACTAGTATATACCATGAACTCGGGGTGGCTAAAGGTGGGAAGTAGATACGAAGCGCAAGCCTTAAGAAAGTAAAAGCCGAATTCGCCTGTCTCTCATTCCCCATTAACAGCCATCGGCATGTACATTGAGCCCTATCTGACAAAAAAGGGTTGCTACGTTATACTCGCTGGGTGTAACCTTCTTGGTTTTAGAAAGGTTTAGCGAGCGTTGAGCTGCAGTTCCATGAATACAGTGAACTAGTATATACCATGAACTCGGGGTGGCTAAAGGTGGGAAGTAGATACGAAGCGCAAGCCTTAAGAAAGTAAAAGCCGAATTCGCCTGTCTCTCATTCCCCATTAACAGCCATCGGCATGTACATTGAGCCCTATCTGACAAAAAAGGGTTGCTACGTTATACTCGCTGGGTGTAACCTTCTTGGTTTTAGAAAGGTTTAGCGAGCGTTGAGCTGCAGTTCCATGAATACAGTGAACTAGTATATACCATGAACTCGGGGTGGCTAAAGGTGGGAAGTAGATACGAAGCGCAAGCCTTAAGAAAGTAAAAGCCGAATTCGCCTGTCTCTCATTCCCCATTAACAGCCATCGGCATGTACATTGAGCCCTATCTGACAAAAAAGGGTTGCTACGTTATACTCGCTGGGTGTAACCTTCTTGGTTTTAGAAAGGTTTAGCGAGCGTTGAGCCGCAGTGCCATGAATACTGTGCACTAGTACGCACTAGTAGCCTCATATTCCCACATTGGCTGTTCGTTTCTCCTCGTCAGCGCGACCGATGCGGACCAAGAACTTTTAAAAGCGAAGCGTTTCTTAGCGAACTTCGGCGACCTTGAGCGTATCTATCTATCTATCTATCTATCTATCTATCTATCTATCTATCTATCTATCTATCTATCTATCTATCTATCTATCTATCTATCTATCTATCTATCTATCTATCTATCTATCTATCTAGCCGCCTACCACTTTTAGCTCTCCTAGCCGTTTCGATAATGGTATCGATACCAAATTTGGTATGGCATAACATTACGGGATGAAAAACATATTTGACTAGGCATTGCATGAAAATCATGATATTTATGTCATGAATATTATGATTTACAATTAATAGTCCTACACCTCTTGCGGTGGTTTAGTTCTCTTGGCATGTTGCAAAACTGGTATGGTACGGCACGATTGCATGGCGAACACAAGCGACAGACTCTAACATGAATTCATGACATGCGTGTCATGTAACAACATGACTACATGCCACGCTCATGATGCGCTCCAAGCCGTTTCGCTAGCTTCACTTATACCGAATTTGGTATTACGGAACGTAAATGGATGACGGAGGTATTTGAGTGGTGCAAACATGGTAATCATGAGATGCGTGTCATATAACAACATGGCTACATGCCACGCTCATAATGTAATGGCGGCCGTTTTGGTAGCTTCACTTATACCAAATTTGGTATTACGGGACGTAATTGGATTACGAAGGTACGATACTGGTGCAGGCATCATAAACATGAGATGCGTGTCATGTAACAACATGACTACATGCTACTCTGATGATGCGCTCGCGGCCGTTTCGCTAGCTTCACATATGCCAAATTTGGTATTACGTGACGCCAATGGATGACAAAGGTATGTGACTAGTGCAAACATGATAATTATGAGATGCGTTTCATGTGAGAACATGATACTTGCCATAGTCATGGCGCCATTACATCTCGACTTGACGCGATGCGCGTGCTCGCCGGCTTTATTTATTCGCGTCGTGCCGGCGTTGCCCTGCCAGGCGCCGGTTCTGCCTAATACTCTCAGGCACGCTCCGCACTGCGTTGCTTTGACGCATGCACGTTTCAGCGCGTCCGGTGTCCTTCCATCACGAAAAGAGGGAGATGCAGTGTTGTCTGGGTAACACATCGGCGTGAAATGCAGCATATCACATTCCGCGCCGGTTGCCGTCAGGCCACGCTTACGGACGCTGGTTGCGACTTTCATGATGCGCTCGCGGTCGTTTTGCAAGCTCCACAAATACCGAATTTAGTGTTGCGTGATGTCAATAGATGACGAAATATATGGCTGGTGCAAACATGATAATCCTGACACGCGTGTCATGAAGAGCATGACAATATACTACGCTCATAGCGTGGTCGAGGCCGTTTCGCTAGCTCCACATATACTAAAATTGATATCACGTGATGTGAATAGATGATGAAGGTAAACAACACATCAAAACATGATAACCATGACACGAAACTCTCGTACGACATCATTTATCTCCACCTCGTAACGTTGTGCTGAATTTAAAATGACATATCAACATTTCTCCTTCGTGCTTCGCATACCACCGATTCCCACGGTACGTGAACGGAACGCCTCCGTCCTGATTTGGAACGCGTATAGAATTGCGCCACTGATTACGAAGTGCTAATAATGAGAAGTGTTGGTAGTTTGTTTTGTGTTTGCTGTAAGCCACCCTCGGGTGACTTGCTTCTTGTTTCCTTGCTTCTTATTTAGAGTAACCTAGAATTTTTATCGGTGGTGATATTAAAGTGAACTTGCTTGCACCTGCTGGTCAGCAAAAATAACTCTATTCGATAATGGCTTGCAGTGGTGCCTGTAACATGATAACTAGTCCTACGTGTATTTCTCTAGATGGTGTCTCATTGGTGGATGTTTTCATCACGAATATTATTCCGACTTTAATAACGGCTGATGTGATTCATACATACATTAGTGATCATCATGACATAGTCATGGTAGTAAAAAAACGAACTTCCCAAAAGCAAGCTTTTGCAAGCATGCAACATTCAGCTAATAACGCGCCGGGACCTACAATCGTTTTAACGACATAATAATGAAGAAAGCTGGCGTCCTGTTTACGAATTAGATGACAGTGGTATCGCCTATTCCAACTTCATAAATTAATTACCCTCTGTCTATAGAGCGAACTTCCCTATTAAGAAAATAAGGAATCTTAAAAAAATCGAAAACCTTGGATCACTAGTACGCTGTTAAAATTATAAAACAGAAAAATACCCTGTACGCTAAATTTGTGAAATCTAGAGATACATTATTGCTAGTAGAATGCAAAACTTACAGCAGTTGGCTTACATCTATGCTAAACGAGGCTGTTATTATATGAATTTACTTTGTGACGATAAGACGCATACATCGGAATCACTTTGGCGCAAGTTAAACGTGCTTATTCACTCAAGCAGTGCACCAGCTATCCATGTCATCATCTTACGTAAGGCAACCCTTCCTAGAAAAACTGTACCTGGAACGCCACTTTCGTTTCTATTGGGAGCCTTCTGCCAGCACGCAATCTTGGAGGCCATGCACCCGGCCTTGTGTTGCGACCGGCCGCCGCGTCAGACCACTCGCCTCCGTATCGCTCAGTCACGTGATATAACCGTCACGTGACATCATGGCTGCACGGAGGCAACAGTGAGAGTATTGCTGTGTTCGCAGAGGGCGGCCGTAGGAGATGCTCGCCTTCGTATCGAAGGAGGAGGGTAAATCAAAGGGTAGGGCAGCGCGTTCGTGGCTCACGTTCCTGGCATGATTTTTGCAGGAGGCGTTGAGCAAGGCGAAAGAGCTGTCAGGGGAAACTCTTATGCATCCCTTTAACTGTTTGTTTGCACCCCCCGATCGCGTAGATTGTATTGCCGTGGTTTCTTATGTCAGTGATACATTTATCCTGAACAAAAGCCGTAATTCACGTTTTTTCTCCAAGTAGCTGTCAAGAAGCCTTTTCTTATGTGAACACAATGAAAAATAACGAAGCTAAGGATGCTGATGGAATTTAAGTTGTTCCCGTAAAATATGTCCTTGACAACAACCATCAAGTCGTCACTCACATTTATAGTGTTATTTTGTACAGTGGTGTTTTCTCTAAACTGATTAAAGTTGGATGTGTTGTGCCAAAATATAAAAAAGGCGATAAGAATATGTTAAGCTACTACTGTCCCATATCTGTCCAACCAATATTCTCAGAATGTAGGGATAAAATATTCCACTTTCAATTGACGTCGTATTTCAGCAAGCAAGACTTTCAACGTGGGTTCAGAAAACATCGCTTCACCGAAACGGCACAGACTACCCAAAAAAAGTTATCATATATTCATTACATAAAAAGCAATTCATGATAGGTGTATACATTGACTTGTCGAAAGAATTTTACCTAAATTATTACGCTATACTTCTTCTAAAGCTCCAGAAATATGCTGTCCGTGGAACAACCTATGATCTCATTCATTCATACCTTACACACCGGGTACAATGTGTAGACATTAGCACTGCAACATCTACCAAATGGCCTGTAAAATAAGAAGTTCCGTTAAGAAGCGTACCAGGGCCCTAATAGTTTACTTACGGGGTGTCCCAGGTAACTTTGGCCAGAGCTTAAAAATATGCCAACACACGCAATTATTACTCGACCATATGCATGTTGCTCACCGTCCCTTGGAATTAGTCAGACTATTTTTTGTGTTCTCAAGTATTGCTTAATTAGATCGGCCTAATTAACTAACTTTTGAAGGAACAAAATGGATAAAGAATTTCAATGAGAGAGTTGTACATCAGTTTGCGAAACGTCTAAATAGAAAGTTTTAAACTTCATATCTGTTAAGTATTAGTGTTTTTCTGCTAGTTACAATTGCCCGCGAAATACAAGAAAATACCTCGTGACAAATCCGCTCGCGCATCAGTGCGCACGATGCTTCTAGTGCTCCCTAACGTTCCGCGTATGAACGACACGCTTCCCTTGCAGCGGTTCATGACAGCGATAAGCAGTCATAGTGGTTATCGTTTTAGATGCGGAAGCATCTTATACTCGCGCCTTGCAGTGCGCCGTCCGCACCGCTTCTCGAACATTCGACAGCTGACGCGCGCGCATGCGCCGTCGCGCCGTCGCCCACCATCTGTGCCGCGCGCGCTTCTCCTTCGAGAACACGCCCCGCCACGGTGGTCTAGTGGCTAAGGTACTCGGCTGCTGACCCGCAGATCGCGGGTTCGAATCCCGGCTGTGGCGGCTGCATTTCCGATGGAGGCGGAAATGTTGTAGGCCCGTGTACTCAGATTTGGGTGCACGTTAAAGAACCCCAGGTGGTCAAAATTTCCGGAGCCCTCCACTACGGCGTCTCTCATAATCATATGGTGGTTTTGGGACGTTAAACCTCACAAATCAAATCAATCAATCTCCTTCGAGAACATTCGACAGCTGACAGCGCATGCGCCGTCGCGCCGTCGCCATCTGTGCCGCGCGCGCGCTTCTCCTTCGAGAACATTCGACAGCTGACAGCGCATGCGCCGTCGCGCTGTATATATACTCAAGGTCGGCGCTCGCTCGCTCAGTTGCCGCTCGTCGGTTGGTTTGTACGGCGCGTCGACGTCCAAGGTCGCGGTGAAATGAATTCCAACGAATCCACAAACACAATGATCGACGTCTCTTCGACCAGCGCCGTCCATCGCATACGTGTGTACGTGTTCACTCATTTAACACCCCCTCCTACAACCACGTTAACCAATTTAGCCATCGACCCAAGTAAGTCGCACTTTAACACCCCGTTAACCAATTATATGCTCCGCATCCTCCTCAGTGTTCCCCCGAGGGAAGCTGCAGGCAATTTTTTGTAGCCGATACAAAACGTGTTAATCGCAACGCCAGCACCATCGTACTTAGCTACAGAGCAGAAACTTGGAGACTTACAAAAAGGGTACCGCCTTGAATTGGTAACGACGCAGCGAGCAATGGAAAGAAAAATGGTAGGTATAACCTCAAGAGTCAAGGAGACAGCAGAGTGGATCAGGGAACAAACCGGGGTTAAGGGTATCATAGTTGAAATCAAGGAGAGGAAATAAATGGGCCGGGCATTTAGCGCGTAGACAGGATAACCGCTTGTCATTGAGGGTAACTAACTGGATTCCCAGAGAAGGGAAGCGGGTTAGGAGGAGACAGAAGGTTAGGTGGGCAGATGAGATTAAGAAGTTTCCGGGTTTGCGGGTGTAAAGTGGCAGCAGCAAGCACAGGATCGAGTTGACTGACAGAACATGGAAAAGGCCTTTGTCCTGCAGTGGGCGTAGTCAGGATGATGATTATGATGATGATGATGACATTGAATTGAACAATATTTGAGAACACAAAAATAATCTGACGAAATCCGGGCAATGGGGAGCAAAATGCATTTGCTAGCGTCGTTATTGCGTAAGCCTGCATATTTTTAAACTCTGGCTAAGGTTACCTGGGACACCTGGTATATGTTAACGACATTGTACAAATAAAAAATAAAGCACAGTTTTTCACCTATGCAAACTATACAATCGTATTTATTGCAGGAACATTTTAAGGTGTCTAACAAGAAACAATGGATGAGGTTTTATCAAATATTAAGACTTGGGCGGACATGAATCACCTAGTAACAAATTCAGGGAAACAAAAGCAGTTCTATATCTACCCAGAGGGCAAAGAGAATCACAACCATTATTCGTGCATCTAGATGAAGACTATAGAGTTCTTAACTAGCGTAAAAATTTTTTGTGTTATACTTTTCAGTACATTTATCCTGGAATGAACATGCGGAATACATACGACCGAAAATGTCTAGCGCTGTTAATGTCATAGCAAGAGTGAGACGCATGCTTCCTGTTAAAGTTGAAATTCTGCTGTATAACTCTTTGGTAGCTGTCCATTTTTAATATTGCAGTGTGGTGTGGTGTAACACTGGTATCACAAATCTAAAAAAAAGTGGCACATGTTCCAAAAGAGAGCTATCTGTTACAAAAGAAATGTACTTCCGCTTTATTCTGTGGTTGAAGTTTTTCCTAAATACAACATCATGCCAGTATTTACTTTATTTGATTACAGGTTGACATTCATGTACCAGTGTTTTCTGCAAAAAAAACTACATTATCACTTTAGCAATGTTGAAAAAAATAGGTATATTAAGGATACCAGATTCAAAAAACGGTGGACTGTACCAACGCCACGGGCATACGGTTGTTCGCCATCATTAAATTACTCAGTGCTAAAATGATTCAATCTACTTTTGAAAGATAACTTTGGTCCTTTTGTGGCATATAACAAAAATATTAAGCGTTACTGTATGAGCAAGATCTCCACAAATGGACACAACAGTCAAAATTCATTTTACGCTCTACTTTTATTCTCTGTTGTGTTAAGCAATGTGTTTTTGTGCATATGTAGGTTCTTTCGATAAAGTGTAGCTAGTGCTTATTTTAGCTATTGCACGATTGTCAACTTTGATTATCTAGAGCATTTTCAGTCTTCGATTACAATTTTATTTATGAATGTTCCCTGCACTGCCATGTACCAGGGAGCCTGGACCCTTGTCAAGCCGCTTGTGGGGCTTTCAGTCTCGTCCCCATTTTTTTTTTGACAAAGGAATTAAAGATGAACTTCTACTACCAAAAGCACGGGGTGTAAAAAAAGCAACCGCTTGCACAGCAAAATGTAGTCCCAAATGAAAATGCCCTAAAATCGCAGGGTTGGCCAATATGGGCGTTTTTATTTGGTGCCTGTTACGGTACATTGACACGTGGTACGTTTATTTTTATTCGTCTTTATTTTGTACGTATATATTATTTGAATTAGTTCCACCGGTGACCAACAAAATTTCTGTGAGAAGTAAAGGTACCACCACCACCAGTAACTCTGGTTACAAATCAACATGACTGCACCATGCAAAAGCAACCGCCCACCAGCTCAGCTGCTGCGAGGCATTCAATGGAGGCAAAAATGCTGTAGGCCCGCATGCGCAAAGTTGGATGCACGCTAAAAAATTCAGGTGGTCTGAATTTCCGATGCACTCCACTATGGCGTATCTCATAATCTACGGTTGTTTTGGTACGTTAAACCCCATTTGTAAATTATCAATCAGCAACAGCCCACTGCGATCGGAACTTGCCCCTGCTGCTGGCCCACGGCACTTTCAGCAATAAACAAATGGTGAAA
The DNA here is from genome assembly GCA_013436015.1 of Rhipicephalus annulatus. Classification (NCBI taxonomy): domain Eukaryota; kingdom Metazoa; phylum Arthropoda; class Arachnida; order Ixodida; family Ixodidae; genus Rhipicephalus; species Rhipicephalus annulatus. The sequence goes on along the minus strand of WOVY01009308.1, from coordinate 1,091,464 downwards.
TGAGCCATAGATTAGTTTCAACTCACTCTCAGCTTAAAGCGTCGAGTAAGTTTCATCGTTATTAGCGAGATGTGCTGCTTTTTTAGTCACACGAGGCAAGACTAACTCAGCGGGGAAGTGCTCAGGCTTCATTTTCAGGCCAAAAACGCTGCATCTCCCAATATCGGGAGACGCAGCACCCTTCATATTGGCTGAGAAGCCCTGTAGCCTCCACAGTGCTGAAGATAAAATCTAAAACAGAGTATTGAACCACAGAAAAACTTAGGAACAGCGGAGATGAAGCTTTCTTAGTCTTTTGCTCAGTTATAATTATGTCCTTCCTACTAAAATAGAACATTTTCGTTTTAAGTCTGTGTTTATGTCATAGTTGAATAGTTCATTTCTAGCTTGCCTAGGCATGGCCACTGGATAAAACAGCTTGAGCTTATTCATCTCACAGCCGCAGTGTAGTGCAGTTCCACCCTCACAAATTCAGAAAAAATTTCCGTTGTGCCTTACGCTTTATTGGCCACTTACTCAGACACAGCGGGATTGGGCGTGTTGGTACAACATGATAAAGAGTGCTTACCAGCGCAAATGACGGTACAGGAGAGGACAGGGGAACAGACGAGACAGAGCGCTGAACGACAACATGAGGCTGGAGTGAAGAAGTCGGGAAAGGGCCCGTTGTATTAGAAATGAAACTCAAGAGAGAGTAGGATTAAGCGTGTTGGTATAACATGATAAATGGTGCATACCAGTGCAAACGACGGTACAGGAGGGGACAGGAGAAGAGACGAGACACAGCGCTGAACGACAACATGAGGCTGGAGCGAAGAAGTCAGAAAAGGGCCCGTTCTATTAAAAATGAAACTCAATAGACAGTAGGATTGGGCGTGTTGGTATAACATGATAAATTGTGCTTACCAGTGCAAACGACAGTACAGGAGCGGACAGGAGAAGAGACGAGACAGAGCGCTGAACGACAACATGAAGCTGGAGTGAAGAATTCAGGAAAGGTCCCGTTGTATTAGAAATTAAACACAAGAGACAGTAGGATTGGGCGTGTTGGTATAACATGATAAAGAGTGCTTACCTGCTCCTGTCCCCTCATGTACCGTCGTTTGCGCTGGTAAGCACTCTCTATCATGTTATACCAACACGCCCATTCATACTGTCTCTTTAGTTTCATTTGTAATCCAAAGAGCCCTTTCCTGAGTTCTTCATTTCAGCCTCATGTTGTCGTTCAGCGCCCTGTCTCGTCTCTTCTCCTGTCCCCTCCTGTAGCGTTCTTTGCGCTGATAAGCACTCTTTAACAACTTACGCAGACATCATGCCTTGTTGACCAGATTTTAGAGCAATGAGGATCGGGGACGCAGATCAAAGAAGTTGACTGCATGATCATTGATGATGTCGGCTTCTTTGTCCTTGTACTATTTTGTGATATAGGCCGGTCACAAGTGAACAATACACATCTAGCGCAAATTTTCTTTCTCACTCACATACCATCCTTCTTCACATGCACAGCTTTTAGAAAGAGCTCTTCATTCAGTGGTCTTAAGTATGTGTCATTTACACCCACCTTTGTGATAAAGGTATAAAACAATATACGGTAGTTGTATGCCTAACAAAATGTAAGAACTATCAGAATGCGTTCATAGGTACCGTTTCCGGCTGATACAAAAATTCACAGTTAAATACTCACTTAATAAATGCGGCCCCTATTTGTTAGGAATTATTCTAAACTGTTTTACATGTTAAGTAAAAAGTCTTTATAATAATGCATGTTGTAGCTCTGAGATGCAAACACTTTATATGAGGCTCATATTTTTTACACTTTCTAACCTGGAGTGCCCTTGAAGAAATTATGTGAATGCTAACCTTGTTTCAATTGTTTATCGCTATGCACGTGTAGTGAATGTTTTGAAATTGCTTTTATTCTGTCTTCTTGCACAACTTTTTCGCAGTGCTGCTGCGTGACGCCAATTTGCAACAATCTACGAAGCATAGATGAGCTCTCCTGACATTTTTTTTTATTAAGAACCCCCTGCTTTAAGCTGTGAAATGCTACATAAATAAATCAAAGAATTGACCAAACCGCATGAACGACCGGTTGGCCCAGGTGTCGTCAACACCCGCCAAGCCATTACTGCTCACCAACTTCTGAGGCCCGAGCAACTTAGTAACCACGGCAGACCCGTTGAGTTTCTACGACTGCTTATGATTACAACGAACACGCGTGTGCTGCAGCAAATGTAAGCAACCAAGCTTCGAGGAGCTGCTGTCCTTTTATTTGAGTGGATTCTACAGCCCTCTCGAGAATAACATCATCCGTGATGGCACTCTGGAATGCTTCTAGCACTTGTGTCTCCGAATTTGGCAGACAGACTGCACTCTTAAAAAAAAAGGCAGAGCTGCTTACTATCCTTCAGATAGTAAATTGTTGTCACAAACCTTTGTGGTTTACTACCTGTAGTTACTACTACTTAGGTAGCGAATGTTGTGCGAACAATTTACTACCTCTAAGTTATTAAGTAGCACTGCTTTTTTTCTAAAGGTGTGCGACGTGAATATTTTGGAGACGTTCTTCACCCAGCTGTGGAGCAGGGACAGCGAACGCATTCTGCACACAGCGTTTGACAAACTTAGTGTAGTATATCTAGCATGGCAGTGGTAATTCGCTTGAATGTAATGATCTTAGACCTTCTTTCTAATAAAAACTGTCATTGAGACACGCGCACGAAAATCTGCGCATATTCATGAAGTGAATCATGACGAGTGTGTGAAGCTCTGGCTATATTATCGGTGAAAAACCGTACGCTGTCCCAGCGTAGCCCCATAGCATACAAATTGAGGGACATAAAGCGTACATACAAACAACAGGAAGCGTAAGCTTGAAGCATGCGGTGAAAAGAAAATTCCGTAAAGAGGCGTTGTGTCTAGTTGGCGTTTCTCCAAGCGGACTTGTCTTCCTCAAGGCTTTGATATATATTATTTATTTATTTATTTATTTATTTATTTATTTATTTGTTTATTTGCTTACTCGAAAATGATACTAGCCTAACATCTGATATTGTTGCACAAAACATGGTACGATTCATATTGAAATGCATGTAGGCGCGTATTTAAGTTCGGTTAAACAATATAATACGTGTGTTTTCTAGAATAAATATGGAAACGCTATTGAATGATAGCAGTATTAAACAGTGTGTAACAAGGCAAGATACATGTTCAAAGGAACACAAGTAAAGTAGCACGAAAATAAGTTAACTTCGACTAAGCGGAACATACGAATTCGACAAAACTACACAAACGCTACAAGCAATACAATACGGTGATTAACAGCCTGCTAAATAATTTAGCTCGCGAAGAAAAAAATTGGCAAATCCAACGTACAGTGGGAATCGATGATATGCGAAGCACGAATGAGAAATGTTTATATGTCACTATGAAATCAGCACAACGTTAGGAGGTGGAGGTAAATGATGCCGTACATGATTAGTGTCATGGTTATTATGTTTGGATGTGTCGTTTACCTTCGTCATCTAGTCACGTCACGTGATACCAAATTTAATATATGTGGAGCTATCGAAACGGCTGCAAAAACGCTATGAGCGTGGTATGTTGTCATGTTCTAACATGACACGCGTATCAGGGTTATCTTGTTTGCACCAGTGATATAATTCGTCATCCGTCGACGTCACGTAACACCAAATTGGGTATATGTGGAGCTAGTAAAACGGCCGCGAACGCATTTTGAAGCATTTTACTCCTCGAACACTTCAGTGGAACTTCATTTTGAAGGGTCCAATATACTCTAATGTAGCTTTGACAAACGCGCACGCTGGCCACAGTGACGCTACGTTAGTAAAAACGCGAGCACTGTTTAGTCTGACACCAGACGCGACCAGCGTCTGTCGGCGCGGCCCGATGGCAATCGGCGTGAAATGCGACATGCTGCATTTCGCGCCGATGCGTTACCCAGACAACACTTCGTCTCCCTCTTTTTGTGACGGAGGGACGCCGGACGCGCTGAAACGCGCATGCGTCGAAGCAACGCAGTGCGACGCCCGCCTGCGAGTACATGGCAGGACTGGCACCTGGCTGGCAACGCCGGCGTGACGCGACGAAATGAACGCCGGTGAGCTCGCGCACCGCGTCACGTCAAATGTATTGGCGCCTTAACTGTGGTATGTAGTCAAGTTCTCACACGACACGCATCTCATAATTATCATGCTTGCACCAGTCACACACCTTCGTCAGTCATTGGCGTAACGTCCTACCAAATTTGGCATATGTGAAGCTAACGAAACAGCCACGCACGCATCATGAGGGTGACATGCAGTCATGTTCTCACACCACACGCATCTCACTACTATCATGGTTGCACCAGTCACATACCTTCGCCATCCGTTCACGTACTGTAATACAAAATTTGGTATATGTGACGCTAGGGAAACGGCCGCGAGCGCATCATGAGCGTAGTGTAGTCATGTTGTTACATGACACGCATGTCAAAATTCTCATGTTAGGGTCCGTCGCTTGTGTTCGCCATGCAATCATACCATGCTACACCAGTTTTGCAACATGCCATGTGAACGAAACCACCGCAAGAGCTGCAGGACTATGAAAGATAAATCGTGACATTCATGAGATATATGTCAAGATTTTCGTATTATGACTAGTTGAATATGTTCTTCATACAGTCATGTTACACCATACCAAGTTTGGTATTGATGCGATTGTCCAAACACCCAGGAGAGCTAGAAGTCGTAGGCGGCTAGATAGATAGATAGATAGATAGATAGATAGATAGATAGATAGATAGATAGATAGATAGATAGATAGATAGATAGATAGATAGATAGATAGATAGATAGATAGATGGATGGATAGATGGATAGATAGATAGATAGATAGATAGATAGATAGATAGATAGATAGATAGATAGATAGATAGATAGATAGATAGATAGATAGATAGATAGATAGATAGATAGATAGATAGATACGCTCAATGTCGGTGAAGTTCGCTAAAAAATGCTTCGCATTTAATAATCAATAGAAGAAACAGAACTTAAGTATGATATTGAACACACTCAGTGTAAGGCCCAACAAGTACGCAAAAATACACGAGACGTACAAATTCCCAGCAGTGAGCAATATAGCGAGAAGCTGAACATATCATCATAGCGCAATGCAAAGAGCTTGCATGCAGACAATAACTGTAAAACATCACTTAATATTTTGGAGATGAAAGCTTCGTGCGACATGCGCTTGATAGCATCTCTTGATCAACAATTCCAATCTCAGATTGCTGGCGGGAAAAAAAGGGTACCCGAAATCGCCGTTGTGAAATCTGTATTCAGATGAGTGCTTGAAACGTTTAGTCGAGTTCCTGGTTGTACGTATCCAATTTTATTAGCGCTAACGAGCATGAGCTTCGCATCCTCTCTACCGTTTTCAAAAAAGCAGCAGGGTGAAAGCAGCTGTGCATGTCGGGAGTGGGTGGGGGCGCGACGAATAATGTAATGAAAATTAAGAGGAGTTCCATTATTGCAAACAAAGAAAAGGAACTAGCGGGCGAGAGGGGGTTTGAAGACTTTTTTTTCTGAATCCGCTGAGTTGTAAGAAGAAGCACTAACTTTGCTGCTTTGTAATTCCTAAAACGAGGATTAACTCTTACCGCTTTAGATGCGATGCAACTCTTTGACTAACCTGTTGAACGCCGTCCCTCCGTACGTCCATACGAACGTGCTGCAATACGCTCCGCTCGACGCAGGCGTTGGACAGTGCTAAGTAGGTCACTCCAAACTTGTCCGTGACGTCACGCTCCCATTGCAGTTTGCGTTGACGTCACTTCCTCTCTCGCTTGCCTCACGCTCGCGGCAGCACCCGCAGCAGCCGCCTCCTCTGTTCGCCGGCAACGCCTGCCACTTGTGCCACTCGCTACGGCGTCAAATCGTAAGCTCAGGCGCAAAATAATTGGCAGATCGCACATACAGTGGGAATCGATGATATGCGAAGCACGAATTAGGAAGGTTGATATGTCACTTTAGGAACACCACAACGTTGCTGTCATGATGACCAGCATCATGACAGCACCATCGAATGACCTTCCCATCCCCAAGTACACCGGAGCAGCGGACGATGGATTTGTACAGGACAGGTTCAACCTGTTCGAGCTCCACGCTACCGCTGCATCATGGTCGGAACGGGAGATGGTTACGAACTTCAGCGACTACGTCACCGGTGAGGCATTTAAATTTTACCTCACTTACTTATTCGACAACGACGAGTCTTGGCAAAAGATAAAAGAAGAAATGATCATCTGGTTTCAAGATTATAATGAAGATTCGATTAAAACACGCACTCACAATGCATTAGAACTCCGTCATCGCAGTCATAAGCAGCCTTCACGCATTCGACCACGGATCATGGATTTACAATTCCCGTCAGGTGAAGCTAGCCACGTGCTAACGGAAAGACCACGCGATCATTTTCACAACCTTCCACCTGGTTGCTCATCAGCGCAATTATCGCCAATGCTTAACTCTTCGCTGCATAAAAGATTTGAATCCACTATTTATGACTCAAACGCATTTAATACTTCGTGCGGCATGCGTACCTTGCAAACTAACTTGGTATCAGTGTCATCAACATTACTAATAAACCTGAGGAAGCACCTCATAAGACCGTCGCACTTACGCATGATGAGTTAGTGAATCCGCGCGAAACCAAACCAGACAACAAATGTTCACAAAAATCGTATTCGGTCAAAGTATTCAGCTCAGCAGTTCAACAAAGACAGAAGCATTCACAATCAGCATCTTGTGAAGAAAAGTCTTTTGCAGAAGTGTCTGGTATTCATCAATCAAAAGATCAAAGCGACGTGAATCTAGTATACAACCTCACTGCCAACGATGAAAAGAAAAGCCCAGGTGCTACTTCGGATGACACAAGTACTCTTCAGGGAACCACCAAAAATGAGCCGTTTATGAATACAGAAGATTCAAGTGCGCGAAACCCCCCCATTGTCTTGCACCAATAACAGCTGCATTGGTTGGCGTCGTAGAAGCCTGCAGAGGAATCGGTAATAATCCAGGCACACCACGATTAATGTCACACCCCAAGCAAGTCGACCAAATCAAGCAACTACAACGTCAATGTACGCTTCAACATTGTCAACGACGAAAGAAAACTTCATCTAAACCACTCTTAAGGCTCATAGGACATCGCTATGGAAAGTTTTTCAAAAGCCACAAAAGCACCCCTTGTACTCGGCAGGAACACAGGCAGCGCCCAATCAACCTCGATCAAAGCGCACGCAAACTGCCATGGCCTGTGTATCATCCACGACGAGGAATTCGATGCCTACAATATTGGAACTGTCGATTCTGCAAGATGTTCAAGCCTCATTCGTTCTTCACGAGAATACCAGCTGTGATTACCCCTATCTCCACGTCCAAAGCATTTTTGTGTTATCCAGGACGCAACCACCAGCCGCGCCCACCAGAACTCCTGCGTTAACCGGACTGCTGCACTCTCCCCTGAAGTCATTGAAAGTTTACGGAACTACCCTGGAGCATAGGACTGATTCTGAATTTTGACGTTTGTGACTTTTTAACCTCTCCTTGTTTGCTTTTTCTTGTTCGTAATCCATGTCTTCTTTCGGGGGGAGGGGGAATCGTGTGACGTATGAAGCGATTGTTGGTAGAAGCCGATGAAGAATAAGTCAGAACAGAATAAACATGGGGTATGAGCAAGGCCACGTCTCCCGCATCTAGCGTCACATATATGTAAACGTAGCGAAACGGTCGTGAGTGCTCTAGGAACGTGGTATGTTGTCCAGTTCTTACATAACACGCGTGTTGTAATTATCCTGTTTGCACCAGTCGTATACGTTCGCAATTCACTGACGTCACGTAAGACAACATTTGGTATATGTGGAGCTAGGGAAATGGCCGCGAGTTCATCATGAAGAGTCCAATATACTCCAACGTAACGTTGGAGCACGCGTACGCTGGCCATAGTGGCGCTATACGTTAGCAAAACGTGAGAACTCCTGTCCGACGCCAGGTGCGACCGGCGCGACCAGTGTCCCTCGGCGTGGCCCAACGACAACCGGCGCGAAATGCGACATACTGCATTCCACACCCACTACGTTACCCTTGACAGCACTGCGTCTGCCTCTTTTCGTGACGGAGGCACGACGGACGCACTGAAACGCGCATGCGTCAAAGCAATAGAGAATTTTAGTACTGCAGAATGGTGCTACGTACGCAACACGCAAGCGCCTTGCGTTACGTGGCGTCGTTTGCCACTAATCGGCTTTTAGTACTCCGTAGTACCCGCGTACGTAACGAGCGTGAAGCGTGTTGCACCATCTGGTATATCAAAATAGAAGCACGTGTTGTTGACAGCCAATGTGAGCCAATCCAAGTGTTATAGCCAGATTATGGCCATATTTTAAGCCACAGAGCCGGTCGGTGCTTGCATTCGATGGCGCCATTTTGCAAAACGAAGTATCGCGTTGTCGCGAACTTGTTCGAGAGCGGCGCGATCACCTCATATGTACGCACGCGCGCATCTCATGCGTGCGTACGTAGCGGCTGCGTACGTAATGCGATACGTGCGCGTTGCGGTCTGCGCATGCGCACTACACAGAACGTGGCGTCCTTACGTACGCAACGCCGCCACGTACGCAGCGTACGCAGTACTAAAACTCTCTAATTTTCAGCGCGGCATGCGCCTGCAAGTATGTGGCAGTACCGGCGACTAACGTGGCAACGCTGCCGTGACGCGACTAAACGAACGCTGGCGCACACGCGCGCTGTGTCACGTCGAAGTGTACTGGCGCTTTGACTGTGACATGTAGTTATGTTGTCACATGACACACATCTCATGATTATCATGCTTGCACCAGTCACATACCGTTGTCATCCGCTGACGTCACGTAATACTAGGTTTGGCAAGTGTGAAGCTTGCAAAATGGCCGCGAGCGCATCATAAACGTGGCATGTAGTCATGTTGTTACATGACACGCGTGTCATGTTAATCATGTTTGCACCAGTCTCATACCTTCGTCATTCATTGACATTTTGTTATACCAAATTCGGTATAAGTGAAGCTAGTGAAACGACAGCGAGCGCATCACTAGCGGGGCATGTAGCCATGTTGTTACATGACACGCATCTCAAGATTATCATGTTTGCGCCAGTCACATACCTTCGTCCTCCATTCACGTACTGTAATACCAAATTTTGTATAAGTGACGCTAACGAAATGGCCGCGAGCGCATCATGAGCGTGACATGTAGTCAATTTGTTACGTGACACGCATGTCATGATTTTAAATGCGAAGCATTTATTACCAAACTTCGGTGGCTTAGAGCGTGTATATCTATCTATCTATCTATCTATCTATCTATCCAGCCGCTTACGTTTGGGTGCTCTCGTGGTCACCCTCTCAACTTGGCGTGAACCAAAATTTGCATGGGAGGGTAAGATGGTTCGACGAATACGACGTGCTACTCAAGACATGAATGATGTCACAATCCCGTCGAGTACGTCGTCACACACTTTCCGCACGACAGTGGCACATACCCACGGACGGGTATGTGCCACTTCTATGCGGGTATGTGCCACAAGTGATTGACAGTATCTACTCAGGAATGACGAGAACACACATGGGCAATTTTAACACGTCAGTGTTAAGAAATGCTCCACACCGGTATCTTAGACCTGACGAATGCAAAGAATAAATACCAGGGTCCCAGCTGGAATCGAACCCAAGCATTCTGCGTGGCAGTGAGGCATCTTACCACAGAGCTACGCCACGTCTTGGAACTTCTTTTCAAACAGACGCTAACCTTCTTGAAACATCAATAGTGGTTGCAGTGCTGCCTACCCAATTTCATAAACATCACATATGTGCTCTTTTGATACAGCTATCACGTCGGGTTAACGTCAATTTTGGTTACTTGCCATGCGCTCAAATTGATTTATGTAGCAGAGTCCAGGGCCAACATCCTCGCGTGCATCAGCGCTTCGTATCAGCTTCGGGTGTTACTAATGTGCATACGCCAGTTGGCATCGTTGCGCATGTGCAAAAAACTGATTATATAAACATCTGCAATTCTTCAACATATGTGTGTGGGTGCAACAATTGTACATATTATAGCGTCATTTTGTGACGTGTCGATCAAAACTCCCAAGCGTTTCCCCGAGAGTGAACATGGTTAAGTGTGAATGCACGGGGTGATGCTATATGAGGGGGGGGGGGGTAAAGTTAAAATTCGTTGGCATTCGCAAGTGAGTTAGCGTCAACTCCCCCGTGTGATCACATTGCAATTCCCAGGAACCATTAGACCCTCTCGGGAAATCTTGGTGAGTTTACGCGTATATGTGAGAGTGAATTAGCACTATACTGTTGTTTATGTCCGCGGCCCGCTTCGCCCGCTTGCGGTCGGCATCACGGGCCCTTCGCCGCGCTGCCTTATCTTCAACCGGCGCGACATCTTCAACGACGCGTGCAATGCTCGCATTCGTTTGCGTTGTACTCGTTGTTGGAGGTATCTCAGTCGAGGTTGATGCTTGCGATGGATCCATACCTATGGCGACTTGCCGGTCTCGAGCAAGTCGTGGCTGTGCGGGCGCGCGCTGCTACGGTACTGAGGGCGGCGCGCGCAATCACGTTGTGTGTGACGTTACTGCGCCGTTGCTACAGACGATCCCCTCCACTCCTCGCGCCGTTGCTAGGGAAGAGGACGAGGCGCTCCGCAGACGGCGGATTCATGGTCGCTTACAAAGTGCATTCGCACCTAATAAAAACTTAAACGTGGGATCTGCCGGATTTTTTTTTTATTTGGCCGAAGTTGTGACTGGAAAAATGACGGCCAGACCTCAGCAGTACACACTGACACTGATAACGGCGAACTGGGCGTCGGCCGTCGACTAGCGTAGATGCGCGTCGTCATTTACACATGTGAATATTTCAGCGTTAGCGCTAGCGGCCTCGTAAGTTCCAGAAGAATCTGTAATGTTCGCGTTGTACGCGTAAACGCATCGTAAGGTTTACGATAATCTCGATGGTTCTTGGTATATTGGTGCAGTTGCGCAAGGCATCGCTGATACGTTTAATGGGCGATAACAAAACTTGTGAGAAAGCCGCGTGGCAATATTCATGTTGCTGCTTGAATCGTTCGACAACTGTGTACAACTGGTTATATAAACCTTATGACGCTGTTCAGCGTATGTCTGTGCTTGCATTTGTACATATAATTCGTACCACTTTTTAAAGTTTCGCTAAGTAAAAAAAAAATACGACACAGTCATCTTCCATCCGCATGCTTCGCACAACATCGGTTCCAAATCTGCGTGGAATCTATCATTTTTTTATGTTAGTGTCTGTCGCTTGTGTTCGCCATGCAATCATGTCATACCATACCAGTATTGCAACATGTCATGTGAACGAAAGCGCCGCGAGAGCAGCAAGACCATAAAATGTAAATCATGACATACAGAGCATGATTTTCGTGTTATGACTAGTGAAATATGCTGGTCACACAGTCATGTTATGCCACACTAAGTTTGGTATCGATACCATCATCCAAAGAGCTAGGAGAGCTTAAAGTCGTAGGCGACTAGATAGATGATAGATAGATAGATAGATATATAGATAGATAGATAGATAGATAGATAGATAGATAGATACGCTCAAAGTCACCGATGTTCGCAAAGAAATGCTGCGCATTTATTAGTCGGTGATTGAGGGTACTTCACGCAGATTACTATAGCTAAACAGTGAGCCGTCCTAGTATAAGTTATGTTTCGAAAAATTGCTTAACAATTTGGAGTACGTAGTACTTTACTTTGTTAGAGCAGAGCCCCGTCCTTTTGTGTGTTTGGAATAAGTGTTCAGAAAAATCTGGAGAACGATTTAGAGTACTTGGTACTCTACTAAGGGAGAGCACTAGGCCGTCCCGTGGGCCTCTGTTTTGTGTTTAAGAGAATTTTATTTCTGAAAGAGTAATATATACACAAAAGACATTTATGTGTTACATTGTTCGTTCTCAAGGCATTGCTAATATATATTAATACATATTCAAGTGCGGATCAGGAATCCTTTGTACCCGTAAACAGAAATTCTAACGTGCATAATGAAAACTATGCTCAGGGGTACGTACTATTCAAGAAAAGGAACAAAAAAACAACACTTTAGAAATGCGTTTAAGAATAATTATTTGCTTAATGCAACACTAAATACAGGCTCAGTGAAATCACAAATGCTAGCCTACCTTCTCAGTAATGAAGGCAAAAGATGGACACTTTGTTCTTTCTGAGAAGAATAAATCGTGTTGACCATCGTAGGAGGAAAGCTTCCTCCCCCAGAATGAATAACTGTTCGTTCAGATGTGTTAGCATCATGGTTCTTAAGCGATGTAGCAGAGGAAGCATGGCCCTCTGAGGGCGTCCCCGCAGGCATGCCAGTCCTCTCCGCTTCCACAATACAAAAGCACCAATACACAGTATCAGCTCAAGAAAAAGGTCTCTGTGCCGCCACTGTCACTGCATGCTCACTTGAAACATGCTGGCCACCAAACGCCAGAAAGTACGTGCCACAGAACATGCGTGATGTACATGATTTAGAGTTTCGGTTCGGCCGCACTGATGACATGAGGCGGAGTGCGCCACACCGCACGCCACAAGGCGGTCGGCTGCTGGTAACGCCTGCCATTCTCTCAACCAAGTGAAGTCTCGGACTCCAGCTGGGACTTCAGCCACTGTTTTGTGTTTGGAAAAAGTTGTCAACGATTTAGAGTACCTGGTACTCCACTATGGGACAGCAAAATTCTGTCCCTTTCTGGAGAATATACAAAGAGAATTTATTGAACTTCTATACAAGAGTGCTGATACATATCTCTTTCAATTTAACTTATACAAGAAACAAGCAAGTGTGTACTTTGTGGGTTTACAGATGTTCAAAATAAACAATTACAGCTCATACAAGTGGCGACATGCACTTGTGTACTAAATAAAATTACATACATACGATGAACGAAAAACATTAATAATGATAACTACATATATATATATATATACATACATACAAAACATACATACACACACTTGATACAGACAAATATGAGCCCGCTATATTTTTAACTGTGCATGTATACATGAAAAGACGTAAACGTAGGTTTATGCAACAGCCACACCGTCGCAGAAGTCGGGGCCTCGCCGTTACATAACAGTGGCAATACAGCTTTGTCATGCTGCAGAATTATACAAAATCGACTTACAAGGCGGCAGCTCGCGTGCGTTGTGCCGGAGCTGTAGCTGAGATATTAAGAAGTTTTCTTTATAAAATATCACAACCAGCTGTATCTTTCAGAGCGTTTTGGAGGGGAGGAGGGGGGAGGGCACTTGACGGTGACCCTCGCAAGCCGCGGGGAATCGGGGGGGGGGGGGTGTCAGTATGGGTGAGGGGAAACGCCAATTGCCCCTTTCTTATAAAAAAGAACTTTGTATGCCAGGGTCGAAGGAAGTTTTCCTCGCAACTGGCCTCCAATTCTTTCGACAGGTGCTGCCACAAAAGCTGTCTGATGTTAGAGACGGTGGGATACGCTGCCCTCACAGGGACGCCCCTGGTCTTGGCTAGGCTTCTCCTCTTCCATATAGAGAGCAGTGTGCACACCACCACCAGTCGCACGAAGGCACCTGTGTTTCTTCTGTGGGCCGGGGGGAGGCGGATACCGAAAGTTCGCGCGACTGGATGCCAAACTGGTTTCGCCGCGGGGCACTCGAAGAGAGCGTGTTTCTGAGTCTCTTCTGAGTTGCTGTTAAGGCAACGTGGGCTAAGCACAATGCCCAGCTTGTGTAGTCTCTGCCTGGTTGGTAATACCTCCCATTTTCTTTTCCACTCAAAGTCCTGAGCCTCCAGAGGGCACGGTCGACTCTTTGACTTCTTTCGCAGGCCGAGGCTGGTTATCCTCTGTCTGTTGTATTCTGACAGCTGTTGCAGCGTGATCTCCTCGACTATTCTTGCGGGTGCATCCTTGTCGACGTCAGAGTCTGGCAGTTCTTTGCGAGGATTTTCGTGGTTGTGTTCACCGACTTGTAGAACGAAGACGGTGTTTCCGCACGGGGGCCTGTGTAGTTATGCTCAACCAGCAATCTGGTACTCGTGCTCGCCCAGTACATTATCAGGTTCCTGCCGATGTAGTCAGGTGCCTGATAAAGCATACGGGCAGTTTTTAGGGCGAGAATTTTCCCTGTCATAATTACATGCGGGAGTCCGAGGCCATCGCAGCTGTCGGAAAGCTGTAGAAGGAGCCGTTTTACAGGTGGAGGGGTCTTGTTCCACAACAAGAAGTTAAGCGTCTGGTTGAGCTGGGTTGCCATTTTAATAGGCATGGGTGCGATCCTGCTGGCATAAAGAAAAAGCGCACACTGCGTTCCGTGCCGCGATAGCCTTCTCTCTCAAAGACAAGTCCAATAGCTGAATGCGAGCTGCCCCCTGCTTCGCCTTTTCCAGGGCCCTCCGCCAAGTGCTGGGGGCTACCCCTCCGGTAAAGAAGTAGATTCCAAGAATCTTAACGGTTTCGACCGTCTCGATTTCCCCGACGGCTTCTTTCGGGAAGGTGCCAAACAACAGCGCTTCACTTTTAGCCGGGTTTATTGCGGCGCCAGATGCTTCGGCCTAATCTATGATAGAATATTTGAAACGGTTCGAGACTTCTTGTGTCTCTAACAAACAATGAAAAGTCATCTGCGTACGCCAGTAACCTCACTTCCTCCTGGCCAGCCATCGGGAAGCCGCGAATTTTTGGATGGCTCGCTAACGTCGAGATAAACGGTTCGCAGGACAGGACGAATAGGGTACGGCCGAGCAGACAGCACTGTCTTATTCCTCTAGAATAATGAAACTCAGGTGCGGAAGAGCCACTGACGACCACTTTGCAGGTAAGGTCCTCGTACAGAGCAGTCCCATGACGCTACAAAACTCCGGTTAGAAGCCAAACTCTTGTAGGACTTCAAAGAGGTAACGGTGCCTAACCCTGTCGAAGACCTTAGCCTGGTCAAGGGAGAGGAAGGCACCGCTCACACCTCTTGAAGAGACATATTCAAAAACACCCCGGATGATCGTAAGGTTCGCAAAGGACGACCTTCCTGGCACCGCGCATGCTTGTTGGGGCGAAATTATAGACGGTAGTAACACTTTTATCCTGTTGTTAAGGATGGAAGCGACTAACTTGTAGTTGACATTCAAGGGTGTTATCGGCATCCAAGATGCCGGCTCGTTTGCTGGGGCGCCATCCTTACAGAGGAGCACGATCCTGCCAGCTCCAAAAGAAGGAGGCTTTCTGCACTCATTAATTAACATTTGTTAATTGGAGCAAAGCGTCTCCCACGCTGCGAGTTCCCTCGGTGCAAGGAGAAGCAGCACACTGCTGATCGAAAATTGAGCCAGCAAACTGAAGCCCATTATCTTTCCGACGTTCCTTCCCGATTCCGACGTTTCTTGCCGACGTTCCTTTTGTCGCATCATGCCGGCGTTCCCAAGCGAGGCGCCCGTCCTGCCTTATACTCGCAGGCGCACGCCACGCTGCGTTGCTTTGACGCATGCGCGTTTCAGCGCGTCCAGCGTCCTTCCGTCACGAAAAGAGGGAGACGCAGTGTTGTCTGGTAAACACATCGGCGCGAAATACATAATGTCGCATTTTGCGCCGGTTGCCGTGGGGCCGCGCCGACAGACGCTGTTCACGCCTGGCGTCAGACTATAGAGTGCCCGCGTTTTGCTAACGTAGCATCGCTGTGCCCAGCGTGTGCGCCCGTCAACGCTTTGTTGGAAGTATGTTAGGTCCTTCAAGATGCGCTCGCGGCCGTTTTGCTAGCTCCACATATACCAAATATGGTGTTACGTGACGTCAATGGATGACGAAATATATAACTGCTGCAAACACTATAATCCTGACAAATGTGAGGTGAGAACAGGACAACTTACCACGCTCATAGCGTGCTCGTGGCCGTTTCGCCAGCTTCACATATTGTAAATTCGGTATCACGTGACGTGAATAGATGACGAAGGTAAACGACACATTCAAACTAAATAACCATGACACAAAAGTCATGTACGGCATCATTTACCACCACCTCGTAACGTCGTGCTGAGTTTAAATTGATGTATGAATATTTCTCATTCGTGCTTCGCATATCATCGATTCCCACTGTACGTAGGATCTGCCACCTTTTTTAGGGGCGAAGCTCCTTATAGCGGCACCTGTTCGTCCCTCGTAGCCGTTTAGTGTGTAACAAGTATAACATTTTGACCTCCAAGGTGGTGCTGGTCAAAGATTTCTTCTGTGCATTGATGAACAATAAAAAAATAGTGCTCAATGCACATGCCAATGGCTGCTAATTAGAATGAAAGACAGGAGCATTCGGCTTTTAGTTAAAGCGCACGCTGCAATCACCATTAGCAGCCATTGGCATGTACATTGAGCACTATCTGACAAGAAAAGGTTGCTACGTCATACTCGCTGGCCGTAACCTCCTTGGTTTTAGAAAGGTTTAGCGAGCGTTGGGCCGCAGTACCATGAATACAGTGAACTAGTATATACCATGAACTCGAGGTGGTTAAAGGTGGGAAGTAGCATTTAGTCGGCGTTGGAAGTAGACCTGAAGCACAAGCCGTAAGAAAGTGTGCGTGTGCCTCCTCTCGTTTAGTCCTTGGAATGTCCGTTGGATGGTGGTGCTTCTATATGGGGAATATATGATGAAGATCTGAGATGGTGGTACTTGGACTGTTGAATAGATGGACGAACGGACACACAGACAGATGCAAGGATGAACTCATGAACGGACGCAGGGGCGGCTGCATGGACGGACGCAGGGACGGACGCACGAACAGATGCACGCACGGACGGGCGGATGGACGCACGGACGGTCACACAGACGGACGCATGGGTGGACGGAAGCAAGAACGGATGGACGTATGAATGCTTCCCCCCACTCTCCATCATTCACTCCATGGATATGCTGCCATTTTTTTCTATCCACCTCGTAATGTTGTGCTGATTTTAAAGTGACATATGAACATTTCTCAATCGTGCTTCGCATATCATGGATTTACACTGTACGTGGGATCTATCCATACTTTATTGTGTGCTTTCTATTCAGTGTATTTAGGGTATTGACGTGTTGTGTTCGTTGTTTTTTTTTTCTTATTTAGAGGGGATAGAAGCAGTTTTCTCTCGGGGTTGTGCCCTTCGTTCCCTGAAGCGTCAGCTCCACCCCTGCGAATGCGCAATCTCTTCTCTCTCTCTCTTTTGTCCTACGCTCCCTCCTCTTTTTCTTTCTCTCTAGTCGTCAGTGAAGGCAAGGAAACGCTTCCACAGTACACACAATCACTTTGTAGCCGTTAATCATCGATCTTGCGGTGTTCCACGTTTCCGTGACACAGAGCGCGCCTGCTTTGTTTGTAGCCGCTTATTGTGGGTCTTGCGGCATTCCAAGTCTTCATGACACAGAGTGCCTCTGCTTCGGTTAGCATGAGTTCACGTTCAATGTCTCTCACGTGTGCGTTGACGCACCGGCTGTTTAGTAGGGCTGTAGTCATCGTCAGTGGCCGCGTTGATCACCAACACCTTTAACGGCAGCAGTCACCGGCATCAAGCAATGGTCGGCGGCAGCGTTAATTAGGTAGAGATTATAAAAGCGGCAGCCGCGAGAACGCTGACATCGAAATATCGCAGCACATCCACGGAGTGCATGATGATGATGAGTGGGGCGAAGCATCGGTCAGTCCGTCCGCGCTTCCGTCCGTCCGTTGGTTCTTGCTTCCAATCGTCTGTGCGTCCATTCATGCGTCCGTCCGTGCTTCCATCTGTCTGTGCGTCAGTCCTTACGTACGTCCATCCACGCGTCCATTGGTCTGTCCATGCATCCGTCCTTCCGTTAGCCCGTTCGTGCAGCCGTCTGTCCTTCCATGCGTCCGTTCGTAAAGCCGTCCGTACGTCCATCTGTCCGTCCGTGCGTCCGTGCGTCCACTCGTGCGTCTGTCCATCCATCCATCCATCTAGTGAACACTCCAAGTACCGCCTTCTAGCATCTTTTCATCATATATAGATCATATAAGTAGTGACGCCAGCCAGCAGACATTCCAAGGACTAAGCGAGAGGTGGCACGGCTGGACTATGGGAGTGGCACGCGCGCGTTCTTCTTACGACCTACACTTCGTGTTTAGTTCTCACCTTTCACACCGCTAGTTCATGGCACTGTGGCCCTACCCTCGCTAAACTACGCTAAATCCAAGCAAGTAACGCCCGGTGGGTTTATAATGGCCATATTTTCTGGTGACATAGTGCTCAAAGTGCATCCTTTTGTTACTAGTTCTGTTATAGGAAACATCAAATTGAAGGCAAATTATATTGAAGATTAGGTCAACGATACTTGTCTCTATAGGGCTTGCTCCTGAACTCGAGTGTGTCCGGCCGTGAAGGTGGGTACCTACTACTATTACGACGACTGCTACTACTACTACATCACAGACGCACGACCCACGGCTTGAAGAGCGTCGCTCCTAAAAGAAGATGACAATTACAGTCGCGGGTGCGCTCGGTGCACGTGGCAGCCACACGGTGTGGGTAGTTTCGGCCTGGGTTCTCATCAGTAAACATGGTTTCTGTCGGTCTCCGCCTCTTTCCTCAGAGGTTCTAAGGCTAGCCACAGCCTCAAACCCCTACAAGGTTCTGAATGTTGGTGCGCCTGCATGCTTAAGGCGACGTAGACGAGTTTCTGTGAGTGCACTTCACCATTTCCCAGCTGTTGCGATACACATGGCTCCCTTTGGCGGTAGTTGGTGTCTTTTTAGCGGCAAAGCTCTTTAAGCCGTGGGTTAAGCGTCTTCGATGTATGTAGCCGTCGTCGTCGTAGTAGCATATAGCCACCTCCACGGCCACACTAGAGAAGCGGCAAGTGCGCACACTTTTCAATTGAGGAGGAAAACCACACACGTTAGTCATGAATAAAAAGATAGTGTTTTAAGATAAAATAACCTATAGAGCTGCGATGGCGTAAAGGTTAGAGCATCCGCCTCGCATGCGAAAGGTCCGTGGTTCAAATCCCGGAGCCGCGCAGTTCCCAACCGGATAAAAAACATCCGCGTGGTGATGGAACTGCATTAAGAGGCCTGGGGTGCGGCCTCACCGGTAACCACCGCCGGGAACGCACTCCCTCACCAGAGAAAGATTGGCCACCCTGGTGCAGTATCTGGCCACAACCTCCCACATGCATACGCCAAATAACTCACGGCCCTCACTCCCCAGCAGCTGCGAAGCAACTGAGCACGACGGTGGTCAGATTTGCAACGCAGCAGAAGGTGCTAAGAATCTCTGGATCCGGACAGGCCACCACTGGAACCTGAACTTGGCAACGTTTAACGCTAGAACCTTATCTAGTGAGGGAAGTCTAGCTGTACTATTCGAGGAGCTAGAGTGTGTTAAATGGGATATAATAGGGCTCAGTAAGGTTAGGAGGACAGATGAGGCCTATACGGTGCTACAAAATGGGCACGTCCTTTGCTATAGGGGCTTGGCTGACAGAATAGAACTGGGAGTGTGGTTCCTAATTCACAGAAACATAGCTGGCAACATAGAGGAATACTATAGCATAAACGAAAGGATGGTAAGGTATTGTAATTAAACTGATTAAAAGATACAAGATGAAGGTGGTACAGGCTTACGCACCTACATCTAGCCGTGATGACGCTTCAGTTGAAAGCTTCTATGAAGACGTGGAATCGGTAATGAGTAAGGTAAAAACACAGTATACTATAGTGCTGGGCGACTTTAATGCAAAGGTAGGGAAGATGCAGGCTGGAGACCAGATCGTAGGAGATTATGGCATCGGTACTAAAACGCCAGAGGAGAGCTACTAGTAGAATTCACAGAACGCAATAATTTACGGATTTTGAATACCTTCTTCCGAAAACGAGGAAACAGTAAGTGGACATGGAGGAGCCCTAATGGCGAAAATAAAACTAAATAGACTTTATAATGAGTGCACACCCAGGCATCGTGCAGGATGCGGAAGTGGTTGGAGAGGTGCGATGCAGTGACCATAGAACGGTACGGTCTCGAATTTGCCTATACTTAAAGAAGGAACGACACAAAGTGATACGCAAGAAGTCAATCAATGAGCTGGCACTGAGAGGGAAAGTACAGGATTTTAGAGCCTCGCTTCAGAGCAGGTACTCGGCTCTTGGTGAGGAAACCAACCTTAGCGTCGATACAATGAATAATAGTCGGACGAGTATCATTAGGGAGTGTGCAGTGGAAGTTGGAGACAGGGTAGTTAGGACGCTGGCAAGCTTTCCCAGGAAACAAACAATCTCATTAGGAAGCATCAAATCATGAAAGTGCCAAGTACAACAAACAAAAAAGAACTGGCATAGCTTTCCAAGTTGATTAATAGGCGTAAGGTATGCGATGTAAGAAGGTATAACATGGAAAGAATTGAACACGCTCTGAAAAACGAAGGAAGAGTCAAAGCAGTGAAAAGGAAACTTGGGATAGGTGAAAATCGTATGTATGCACTAAGAAACAAAGAAGGCAAAATAACTACCAATATGGATAGGATAGTTAAAATGGCGGAGGAGTTTTACAGAGATCTGTACAGTAGCCAGGACAACCACGACTTTAATACTATAAGAACTAGCAGTAACCCAGATGACACCCCACCAGTAATGAGAGAAGAAGTCAGAAAAGCTGTGGAGAGCATGCAAGGAGGCAAAAATGCTGGTGAGGATCAGGTAACATCAGATCTCCTGAAACATGCAGGACAGATTGTGTTAGAAAAACTAGCCACCCTGTTTAGGAGGTGTCTCCTGACGGGAAGAGTACCAGAGTCTTGGAAGAACGCTAACATCATCTTAATACATAAGGAAGGAGATGACAAGGACTTCAATAATTACAGGCCGATCAGCTTGCTCTCTGTAGTATACAAGCTATTTACAAAGGTAATTGCTAACAGAGTAAAGAAAACATTAGAATTCAATCAACCAAAGGAACAAGCAGGATGTCGAACAGGCTACTCAACAATCGACCACATTCATACTATCAATCAGGTAATAGAGAAATGCTCAAAATATAACCAACCACTATACGTAGCCTTTATAGATTACGAGAAAGCGTTTCATTCAGTAGAAATATCAGCCGTCATGCAGACAATGCGGAATCAGGGCGTTGATGAAGTATGTATAAACATCCTGGAAGAAATCTACAGGGGATCAACTGCTACTATAGTGCTTCATAAAGAAAGCAACAGAATACCAATTAAGAAGGGTGTAAGGCAGGGGGACAAAATCTCCCCAATGCTATTTACCGCGTTCTTACAGGAGGTTTTCAGAAGCCTAGAATGGGAACAGTTAGGGATAAGAGTTAATGGAGAGTACCTTAGTACCCTGCGCTTTGCCGATGACATTGCATTGCTGAGTAACGCAGGGGAAGAATTGCAACTCATGATTACGGAGTTAGACAAGGAGAGTAGAAAGATGAGTCTTAAAATTAATCTGCAGAAAACGAAAGTAATGTACAACAACCTCGAAAAAGAGCAGCGCTTCGAGATAGGTAATAGTGCACTTCAAGTTGTAGAAGACTATGTCTACTTAGGGCAGGTAATAACCGCGGAGCCGAACCACGAGATAAAAGTAACTAGAAGAATAAGAATGGGGTGGAGCATATTTGGCAAGTACTCTCCAAAAATGACAGGTAGATTGCCACTATCTCACCAGAGGAAGGTATATAACAGCTGTATCTTGCCGGTACTTAGCTGCGGAGCAGAAACCTGGAGACTCAGAAAGAGGGTTCAGCTTAAATTGAGGACGACACAGCGAGCAAAGAAAAGAAAAATGATAGGTGTAACCTTAAGACACAAGAAGAGAGCAGAGTGGATTAGGGAACAAACGGGGGTTAGAGATATCATAGCTGAAATCAAGAAGAAGAAGTGGACATTGGCCGGGCATGTAGCGCGTAGACAAGATAACCGCTGGTCATTAAGGGTAACTAACTGGATTCCCAGAGAAGGCAAGTGGGTTAGGGGGAGACAGAAGGTTAGGTGGGCAGATGAGATTAAGAAGTTTGCGGGTATAAATTGGCAGCAGCAAGTACAGGACCGGATAACTGGCGGAACATGGGAGAGGCCTTTGTCTTGCAGTGGACGTAGGCAGGCTGATGATGATGAATCTATAGAGACAAGTATCAGTGACCTGATCTCCAATAAAATTCGCCTTGAATTTGATGCTTACTAATAAACTACTAACAGCACGACGCAAATTTACCATTATTTGATTAGAAAAATTGCCCCGCCGCGGTGTTCTAGTGGCTAAGGTACTCGGCTTGTGGACCGTAAGTCGCGGCATGGAGTCCCGGCTGTGGCAGCTGCATTTCCGATGGAGGAGGAAATGTTGTAGACCCGTGTACTCAGATTTTGGTGCATGTTAAAGAACCCCAGGTGATCTAAATTTCCGGAGTCCTCCTCTATGGCGTCTCATATTCATATGGTGGTTTTGGGACGTTAAACCCCACATATCAATCTCAATCAATCATGATTAGAAATTGTTGCCACGTTAAACTCGCTGGGCGTAACCTCCTTGGTTTTAGGAAGCTTTAGCGAGGGTTGGGCCGCAATGGCATGAACTTGAGGCCTTTGAAGGTGGGAACTAGACAAGAAGCGCAGGCTGTTAGAGAATGCGCGCGTGCCACTCTCTAGTCCGGCCATGCCACCTCTCGTTTGGTTATCAGAATTTTTTTCTGGTTCACGGCACTTCTATACGATGAATATACGATGAAAATATTCGAGATGGTGGTACTTGGAGTGTTGACTGGATGGACGAACAGATCTACAGACACAAGGACGGACAGACAGACAGATACATAGACGAACGGACGCATGGGCGAATGCACGGACGCACAGAAGAATGCATGGATGTACGGACGCATGGATGGACGGATGTATAGAGACGGTGTTACACAGATCCCGTTAATTAGGGAGGCGATCGCCGGGCTAATTCCAAGAGCCGAAGTATCGGCTCTCGAACCGCACCACGAAAGCGTGGACAATTTAGAAGTGGTCCTTTTTGGCGCGCCAGCGGACGCCGGCTGTGGCCCAAAGAACAAGTCAGAGCCGAGAGTTGATAACCAAAACAGAATTATATTCTCAATAAAGGCAGGTAAAAACAACACACAAGTATGCACACTCCACAATAGTTGAGTACAATATGTCACCAAACAAACAACGTAATACACAGTACAATCAGCCACACTTGAAACAACGGACACAGACAACAATACACACTACAATGCAGTCGCATGCATTGAACAACCAAGACACTTAAAGACTAAAGAGATAGAAAACCTATTCAGTCCAAAGTATTGGAACAAAAGTCTGGTTGATACTCTTCCGAGAATCACTCACTCAAAGTCCAGCATTGTTGTCGTTCCGCAGCCCCCGAAGTTTCTCTTCCAGGAAACCTCGCGTCTTCAATTGGCCACTCTCCAAGCTTCAAACTTCTTCGCAGGAAACACGTCGGCTTCACACACGCAGCTGTTGCCACGCGTCTTCGCTCGATAGCGGTAAACACACACTCTTGCCTGTAGCTCGAGTCGTCACCCCTCAGGTGGAAATCTTCTTCTTCTCCTGCTTTGTCTCTACGGACAAAACCTTCGCCGACTACATGGCGGGATACCCTACGCGCTCCGGCGCTAACTTCCGTCTTCTCCTCCGAAGTTTCTATTCCAGGAAACCTCACGTCTTCTCCTGCTTTGTCCCTACGGACAAAGCCTTCGCCGACTACACGGCGGGATACCCTACGCGCTCCGGCGCTAACTTCCGTCTTCTCCTCCGAAGTTTCTCTTCCAGGAAACCTCACGTCTTCTCCTGCTTTGTCCCTACGGACAAAGCCTTCGCCGACTACACGGCGGGATACCCTACGCGCTCCGGCGCTAACTTCCGTCTTCTCCTCCGAAGTTTCTCTTCCAGGAAACCTCACGTCTTCTCCTGCTTTGTCCCTACGGACAAAACCTTCGTCGACTACACAGCGGGATACCCTACGCCCTCCGGCGCCAACTTCCGTCTTCTCGTGATCTCTCATCTCGGCTGCTCGATTAAATACCCTCCGCGCGAGATTCCAGAAAGTTCTCATCATTTCGTCGGCGCGGTGCGCAGCGAAGGCTGGGGGAAAGGGGGCGAGACGGTTCGCATGCCGTCCGCGACAGATGACTCAACCCAGCATGACCCCGCCCCTTCCATCTAGAACATTCTAGTGCTTGCTCGGCCGCCGATGTGGGGTGAGGAGGTTCGTCGGCGAAGCCACGCTTCCTAGGGGAGAGCGTCGCGCTCCCGGGGAGCTTGTTTTCTTTTTTTTCTTTTTCTTTTGACCTCGCGGCGTCACTCCGGCGTTTCGTCGCGAGAACTTGGCGCCGCGCCCTTTTTGAGCACTCGTTCTGTGACAGATGGACGCACGAACGGATGGACAGATGCACCGACCGACGTACAAGCGCGCGGATGGAGGGACGGATGAACGCAAGGATGGACGGATGAAGGTACAGACACACAGACGGGCTGACGAATGCTTCACTCCACTCTTCGTGACGCACTCCGTTGACATTCTGTGATTTTATTTCTTGCCATTTCTGTTTCAGTGTACCGTGTTATGAAAAATATATACTGTTTCACGTCATGACTTGCATATTTTCGGTGATTGTTCTCGCTTGGCTGCTGCCTCTTGTTAGTGTTGGGATAAAATGCTTACTACAAAAACTGACTTGGTACAAGAAGCATCGGTATATCATCATAATGATAAAATGTCCTCTATGCTAACTACCTCTAAGTACACCCAACTATTATTACCCATAATCTGGTGTGTTTAAATATTACAGTATATCCACGGTGTGCATGATGATGAGGGCAGCGAAGCATCCGTCAGTCCATCCGCGCTTGCGTCCGCGCTTCCGTCCGCGCTTCCGTTTATCCGTTCGTTCTTTGCTTCCGTCCATTCATGCATCCGTTTGTGCAACCGTCCGTCCGTTCGTGCATGCGTCCGTCCACCCATCCATCTGTCCGCGTGTTCATACATTCGTCAGTACACCCGTTCGTCCGTATGTATGTCTGTCTGCTTGATCGTCCGTTCGTCCTTCCATGTGTCTGTTCGTACGTACGTCCGTCTTTCCTTCCATCCATGCATCCATCCCAGCGTTCGGCCATGCACCCATCTGTCCATCTATGCATTTGTCCGTGGGTTCGCCCGTCCATCCGTGCGTTCGTCGGTCCGTCCGTTCATCCTTCCGTGAGTCCGTCCGTCCGTGCTTCCCTTTGTCTGTCCACCCGCCCGTCTGCCTAGTTGTCCGCCCATGAAGTCAACACCCCAAGTATCCCCATCTCGCATCTTTTCATCATATATTCACCATACAGGAATACCGCCATACAGCGGGCATACTAAGGAATAAACAAGATGTGGCACAGCCGGACTAGAAGAGCGGCACGCGTGTCATCTCTTAAAGCCTGCGCTTCGTGTCTAGTTCCCACCTTTCATTGCCGCTACTTCATGGCCCTGCGGCCCAATCCTCGCTAAAAATAATTGAGGTTACGCCCGGCGAATTTAACATGACAACCTTTTCTGGGCAAATAGGGTTCTGCACCGTTCTGTTACTAGTTTTTTTAGTAAGCATCCACTTCAAGGCAAATTTTATGGAAAAAAGAGACACCGATATTCGTCTTTGTCAGGTCTTTCATCATAAACAACTGTCTTTTAAGGGCAAAGCTCCTTAAAGTAGCATCCGTTCATCCCTCGTAGTAGTTGTTGTCGTTGTGTGTAACCAGTCCTACGTTTTGACCTGCAACGTGGCGGCGGTGGGAGACTGCTCCTGTTCGTTGTTGAACAATAAAAAATTTGCAGCGTGCGCGTTAACTAAAAGTCGAATCTCCTGTCTCTCGTTCTCCATTGGCAGCCATTGGGATGTACATTGAGCACTATCTGACCAGAAAGGGTGGCTACGTTGTACTCGCTGGGCGTAACCTCCTTGGTTTTAAAAAGGTTCAGCGAGCATTTGGCTGCAGTGCCATGCATATAGTGAACTAGTATGTACCATGAACTCGATGTGGTTAAAAGTGGGAAGTAGACACGAAGTGCTCGCCTTAAGAAAATATGCGTGTGCCACCTCTCGTTTAGTCCTTGGAAGTCCTTGAATGTCCGCTGTATGGCGGTGCTTCTATATGGGGAATATATGATGAAAAGTTGCGAGATGGTGGTACTTGGAGTGTTGAAGTGTTGACGTGGTACTTGGAGTGTCACTGTATTCATGGTACTGCGGCCCAACGCTCGCTAAACCTTTCTAAAACCAAGGAGGTTGCGCCCAGTGACTATAACGTACCAACCCTTTCTTGTCAGATAGTGCTCAATGTAGATGCCAATGGCTGCTAATAGGGAATGAGAGAAAGGAGAATTCGGCTTTTAGTTAATGCGCACACTGCGAATTTTTATTGTTCAACAACGCACACAAGAAATCTCCCACCGGCACCACCTTGCAGGTCAAAACGTAAGACTGGTAACACACTACGACTACGACTACGACTATGAGGGACGAACGGGTGCCGCTTTAAGGAGCTTCGCACCTAAAAAGGGTTGGTCTAGGGGCCTTGCGTCGCAATTTTAGATTCTGAAATTGGGCTTGGTCTTTCAGATTAGTGGCACTTGAGTGATATGAATATTCAGAGTAAATGAACCTTGCTGCACTATTGTGAATAGGGCAGAAAATTTAGTATATGTGGAGCTAGCATAACGACCGTGAGCATGCTATTAGCGTGATATGTTGTCATGTCCTTACATGACATGCGTGTCATGTAAGGATTATCATGTTTGCATGCGTGTCAGGATTATCATGTTCGCACCAGTCATATATTTCGTCATTCATTGACGTCACATAACACCAAAATTGATATACGTGGGGCTGCGAAACGGCCGCGAGGTCATCATGAAGGGCCCAATATAATCCTATGTAGCGTTGACGCGCGCGCACGCTGGGCACAGCGACGCTACGTTAGCAAAACGCGACCACTCTATAGTCTGTCGCTAGGCGCGACCAGCGCGACCAGCGTCCGTCGGCGCGGCCCGGCGGCAACCAGCGCAAAATGCGACATGCGGCATTGCGCGCTGATGCGTTACCCAAACAACACTGCGTCTCCCTCTTTTCATGACGAAAGGACGCCGGACGCGCTGAAACGCGCACGCGTCAAAGCATTGCAGCGTGGCGCGCACCGGCGAGTATATGGCCAGACTGGCATCTGACGTTGCAACGCTGGCGTCAGGCGACAAAATGAACGCCGGCGATAACGCGCACAACGTCTCGTAGAAATATATTGGCGCCTTTACTGTGATATTTAGTCATGTTCCCACATGACACGCCTCTTATGATTATCATGTTTGCACCAGTCACATACCTTCGTCATCCATTGGCGTCCGGCAATACAAAATTTTGCATGTGTGAAGCTAGTGAAACAGCCGCGAGTGCATCATGAGCGTAGCATGTAGGCATGTTGTCACATGACACGCACCTCATGTTTCTCACGTTTGCACCAGTTTCATATTTTCGTCACCCATTAACATCCCGTGATACTAAATTTGGTATAAGTGATATGATCTGTGGGGTTTTAACGTCCCAAAACCACCATATGATTATGAGAGACGCCGCAGTGGAGGGCTCCGGAAATTTCGGCCCCCTGGGGTTTTTTAACGTGCCAATTTGGTATAATTGAAGCTAGCAAAACTACCGCCAGCGCATAGTGAGCATGACATGATTGATTGATTGATATGTGGGGTTTAACGTCCCAAAACCACCATATGATTATGAGAGACGCCGTAGTGGAGGGCTCCGGAAATTTTGACCACATGGGGTTCTTTAACGTGCACCCAAATCTGAGCACACGGGCCTACAACATTTCCGCCTCCATCGGAAATGCAGCCGCCGCAGCCGGGATTTGAACCCGCGACCTGCGGGTCAGCAGCCGAGTACCTTAGCCACTAGACCACCACGGCGGGGCTAGTGAGCATGACATGTAGTCCTGTTGCTACACTACACGCATTTCATGATTACCATGTTTGCACCAGTCAAATACCTTCGTCATTCAATTACGTATCGTAATACCAAATTTGGTGTATGTGAAGCTAGCGAAACGGCCACGAGCGCATCACGAGCGTGGCATATAGACATGTTGCTACATGACACGCATGTCTTGTTTCTCATGTCAGAGTTAGTCGCTTGTGTTCGTCATGCAATTATGTCGTGTCATACCAGTTTTGCAACATGCCATGCGAACGAAACTACCGCGAGAGCTGCAGGACCATGGAATGTAAATTATGACATTCATGATATACATGTCATGATTATCATCTTACCACTAGTCAAATATGTTCTTGATACAGTAATGTTATGCCATACTGAGTTTGGTATTGGTATACCATTAACGAAACGGCCAGGAGAGCTAAAAGTCGTAGGCGGCTAAACAGGTACGCTCAAAGTCGCCGAAGTTCGCTTAAAATGCTTCGCATTTGATAAGTGTTTTTGAAGTACCGTGCATCCTAGTCGTCTTATTCTGATTTTATTGTGTTTATTGTGCACAGGAAAATGAAGAGACATGACTTTTTTCACAAACATCTGGCTTGTTCAGGGACGTTGCCATTCACGTTAATAAAATATTGTTAAAATCCTGCTGAATTTTTCCTATATATGGTATCTACTTAAGTATTGCCAGTCTTCTTGTAAGAAGAAGAACGGCTATTCGCGCTAGTAGGGTGAACTTGATGTAAGGGGTGGGGGTCATGGCGGAAGCAGGAAAGTGCTGGAAGGAAAGCGTATGAAAGGCGAGGTACGAAAGGCTTGTGCTGCAACCGCTATTCCGTTTTGGCTAACTCTCATGCAATATCGCTGCTTATGTTGTTTATAGTAAGGATGTACTGCAAAAACTCATAATAAAAACACAAAAACTCGCAATACAACGTCTTTGTAACGTGTGTTTTGGTGTTTTTATACGTTTGCACCATTATTATTCTTATTACATGATTTGCATACACAGAAACACAAGGACACAGAGGAAAGAGGGGAAAGGAGTTGCCAGCTGGCAACTGCCACCATATGGATATATGGATATGGACACGATGGATATAATCATGCCCTACCCAGACTAAGAGCGATTCCTCATGTTGTTTCGTTGTTTTACGAATTACTGACATGCAACATGTGCTACAGGCTACGTCTGTTAGTGTTTATAGCGCTACACTGTTGGCCTGAAGGTGGTGGGATGGAATCTACACCACGGCGTCCACATTTGAATTGTGATGAAATTCTGGCGGCTCATGTGCTCCGTTTAAAGGGCCCGTTGGAGAACCCTAGCCTATATATGAATTGACGGAGCCCTCAATGGCGGCGTCTCGCTAGCAAATACTGCGGTTTTCGAACGCAAAAGGAAAAGCTGTTTTCAATATTTAAAAGTTGTTTTCAATAAATAAAATTATTTTCATTCATGCAATCATTTTGACGCGAGATTTCGTCAATCATTGTATCACGCTAAATTATCGTAAGTGCTAACTGTGCATCCTTATTAGTGGACCCACTGCCTGGAAACGACTCTATTTGGGTTCATACGAAAAATCTCCATGCACATGACTTTGTATCCTCTGTATCCTCTATGTTTTCACATACACAAAAAAGCTTACTATGGTTTATTTTATCTAAACGAAGTTCGCCACTGAGTTAACAGGCCAATAATACTAAACTACAGAGCACGAACTCGGCATGAGACTTAGAAAATA
The DNA here is from genome assembly GCA_013436015.1 of Rhipicephalus annulatus. NCBI lineage: Eukaryota > Metazoa > Arthropoda > Arachnida > Ixodida > Ixodidae > Rhipicephalus > Rhipicephalus annulatus. The sequence continues at coordinate 1,061,620 of WOVY01009308.1, read as the reverse complement.
AGTGTTTGTCTTGCGTTGTCTTTCGTCCCCCATTTCTGGCACCATTTATGGAATCTGTTGATTCAAACGCTTCAATAATTGAACGCCAGAAAGTAAAAGATCAGGGTGAAGTGAAATGAACTTTATTTGGTCCTGAAGAACTGGTCAGGCACCCCCTATGAAGAGTCTGACGCTGTTGCTGGCCGCGTCCACGCCGGGACTGGAAGACCGTAGCCCTTCTTCCATTCGCAGACCTCCTGGACTGCCGAGTATTGGACTGAGAACTCTGAGCTTTTAAGAGCCCTCTCTAAGTCTTGTTCTGTGCTTAACTTTGCGACATGCAACGCCGGGCACTGCCAGAGCATGTGAGCTAGTGTGAAGTTAAAGGCCTCACCATTAGGGCACCCTGGAGTTATGCCCTCGGCAAAGTGGCTGAATGTGCTACGAGACGGGAATGAACCTGCCTGTAGCTTCCAAAGAACCAACGAATGCAGCCGAGTGAGCTTGGGATACGAAAGCGGGTACCTCCGCCTAGACAACTGACATTGGGGCGTCACTTCACTAAAGGTGCCATGTGGACCTTTAACGTAATCTGCAAATGCTCCTTCGTACCCGCCCGGACCACCGTTGCACGTAATAGATTAGATACTTTTCGAAAGCGTAATAGTGTCTCAGTACGTAATGATCAATAAAAACTGAAATGCGACTTCTTCATGCTTTGACTTGAATAACTTTGTGGAATACCGTGTCGACAGAAGGACGCAGCTCAACATGAAATGACTGATTATTAACATGGAAGCAGCAGCGGGGCGAGCATGCTGACACTGCGCTTGAATGCTCAGACAAGCAAAAGATGAAACCGAGCTTGGAAGCTTGGTTTTTATAGCCATCAGCGCTGACTTAGCTTCCGGAGACACTGCGATGGGGCTATTATTATCGGAAGCGTGTTGCCGCAAGTGACCATGTCACGTCGGACTAACCAGCGACAAGATAGAGGATGCGCAGGCCTGTGAGAAGTGGTCGCCATATCACCCCTCCCTTCCCCGCGAAGTGCGCGTACGAGACTTACAGAGCATGTCGTAAAAGAAGTGGGCTGCGTCGTCGAGGGTTGTGGAAGAATACCCATGGAAGGCGAGGTGCTGCCAGGTTTGTTCGCAGTGATGTATGCGAGCTTGAGTCGGTGAATGGAGGTGCGGACATTGCTCCCATTCAGGCTCAGAGTGAAGTTCTTGTCGTCTCGATGAACGACTAGGTAGAGCCTTTTACAGGGTGTCTGAAAAGGCCGACAGACGGTGCTGTCGCGGAGAAAAGTTTGCGTGAACGGTGCCGGCTCCTTAAACAGAAAAGGTATAGGCTTCCTGTGGTGGGCTGCACAATACGGGCGTAAGGCGGTGATAGTGCCTCGGAGCCAGGTGACGAAGTCGGTAGGGTTTGACGTCGTAGTGCTGGGTGGTAGAGCTGTGAAAAATCCACCTGGCAGACGGAGTGGCTCCTCGAAGATGAGCGCTGCTACTGTAGCGCAGATATCCAGCTTGGTGTCCCGAAGACCGAAGATGACAGCTGGGATGGCGTCGAGGCAGGTTGACGCCGGGTGACAAATAGTGGCTGTCTTGAACTCTCGGTGGAAATGCTCGATCATTCCGTTGGTGCAGGGTTGATAATTGGTGGTCTTTAACATTCCCAAACCGACAGTCAGTCCGAGGAGCCCGAATAGGTGCGACTCGAACTGTCGTCCTTGGTCGGTGGTTACACAGGTGGGGGGGGGGGCGAAACGAGCAATCCAGCTGGTGAAGAAGGCCGAGGTGACGTCTTTCGCAGCGATTTCCTCGAGAGGCCTTGCCTCGGGCCATTGCTTGTACCAGTCGATGGCGGTGAGCACTATAGCGGTAGGTCAAGCCAGAAGAAAGGGTCCTGCGATGTCTAGGTGGACGTGATGTCTAGGTAAACAACCTGAGGACTGAGGGAATGCTGCGAGTGGATACGTGACCTCCCTGATGATTTTAGCGCGTTGACAGTTGATGCTGGAGTGCGCCCACATGTGACAATCCCGCTGCATGGAGGCGCAGACAAGCAGTCAGCCACGAAACGTGGAGAGGGGCGTATGCCGCGGTGGCTGAGGTCGTGGAGCTGGTTTAAAAGACCACAGCGATGGGACAAGGGCATACAGGGCTTGTTCTGTCCTGCCGACGTGTCGCAGCAGATTTTTGTTGTCATCCCTGCAGTTTTCATCGGCTTATAATATTGTAACAGACTAGAAAAGGGTAGAGAAGAGAAGCAGAAGAAGACGAAGAGCCTTGGAACGATCGCAGTGTCCTGCCGCAAACGACCATCGTGCACCTCCTGTAAATAAAACCATCTTATCACAGCTCGCTGTTACAGTTGTGGTGGAGGTGCTGGGTAATCGACACCCGAAGACGGAAGGTGAACCGCAAGTTCTTCGACGGAGCCGTCGCATTGCTGGACTTCCACCGAATCCATCTGGGCTGGACATGTCCCACAACGCAAATGAACACCAACACCTCTCGACTTCTGAGCCGACCAGTTCGGCTCCACAACTGAGAGATGCTGGTCCCTTTGCCGGCAGACCAGATGAAAACGTCGAGGCTTGGCTCATCCATTACGAACGGGTGAGCGCCGCTAACAAATGGGATGCCGCTTCTCAGCTTTTGTACGTCGTGTTCTTTCTGACCGATACTGCATTATTGTGGTACGAGAATCGGGAGGAAACGCTAACGACGTCTGATGACGTAGGACAGATTTGTTTCTGAAATCAAAGAGCGTTTCGGCGACACAACAACGATAAAGAAAAGAGCAGAACAGACGCTAATGCAACGCGCTCTAATGCCAGGTGAATCTTGCACGACCTACATTGAGGAAGTCATAAAGCTATGTAGGGCCATGGACTCCGGGGTGTCTGAGGAAGACAAAGTCGGGCACATTCTAAAAGGAATCGCCGAGGATGTTTACAGTTTCCTCATCGCGAAAGACACCTTGACATCTGTCACCGATGTCATTTGTTATTGCCGGAATTTTGAGCAACTAAAGATGAGGCGCATCACGCCAAAGTTCGGCAGGCTGCCCACTGTGACGACCATCGCGAGCATAGTCAGCAACCAGGCACTTGACCTTGCAACAACAATCCGGCAGATCGTACGTGAAGAACTCGGCCTGTACGCGCAAGTGGCAAACCATCCAAGCACTCATACTCCCTATCAGCCACCAGAGTTCGAGCGAAACGTTGCTTCATTCTCCTCGCACCGAGTGGCGGAGGGCTTTGAGGATTCTTATGCCACACCTCAGTATCAGCCACGTCTATACGATAGAAGCCCTGCCTATGGCGCGCGATCACGACGAGCACAGCCGCATTCTTATACTCAGGGTTCTCAGCCGGACTACGTCCCGCTGCGGCAAGGACAGTACCGACCCTACTACCAAGATGTGACTTATGGCGAATACAGTGGATTCCAGAGGATGGCAGAAACCCGTTCTTCGCCTGATAATGAACTTCCTCGCCGACACCAGCGGCCCAGGATTCGTTCCGATGAATACGGTATAAACCGTGGCCCTCCCGTGTGCTACAACTGTGGTTTCACTGGGCATATTGCTCGGCATTGCCGCCAACAACGCCGCCAATCACGAAGGACACCAGCCATGTCTTCGCCACTAAGACCCGGTGCTTCTTATGACCTGCGGACTACCGACTTGTTTCCAAGGAATCGTTTTTTGCACGAGACCAGACACAGTGATTCGCCAGCATCCGAGCGGAGTTTGACACCACCATCCAACCGTTCTCGTCGCTCGCCGTCTCCTCTGCATCGTTCTTCTCCGCCGCCGGGAAACTAGCATCCGCGGCCAATGGAGGTGACGTCGCCGGACGGTCTTTTCAAGATATACCTCTACCTATTGTTATGATCAAAAACAAAGTGAATGTGTTGATTGATGGAATACCGACGATGGCATTAGTTGACACTGGGGCGACTGTGTCTGTGATGAGCCTCGCCTTCAGAAACCGCTTAGGTCGCAAAGTTATGTTTTCATGGGACGATACAATCACCTTTCGTGGTGTAGGCGGCGAGTGGCTTAATCCTCTTGGTGTATGTGCTGTCAGTGTTTCATTGGCTGGAAAAGTATTTGTATCGAAATTTCTGGTTCTATCTCGTTGTTCGCATGATGTCATTCTTGGTATCGATTTCCTGGAGCAATGCGGTGCTTCCGTTGACTGTGGTAGTGGGGAAATATCACTAAACAATTTGTTTCTACCGTCGCTTTCCGAAGAAGACTACCGTGGCGAAGACAGGAACACACTCAGTGTGATTGATGAAGTGATAGCACCATCTTTGTGCCTGACAGCCGTTCGAGTCTCTTCCATAGCGGTTGATGATGCTTGTGTTGACCTCGTAGTGAGGCCTCTGCGCAAGAACTGTTTTAAGAAGGACATACTTGTGTCTTGTTCTGTTGTGTGCATGACGAAAGGAGTAGCAACATTGTGGGCGCTGAACTGTTCTGCCACGCCGGTTGTGCTTCCTCGCGAAATGAAGATAGCTCTCTTTGATGAAGCCTCATGCAACTCGATAGCAGCAATAGCTACGGACCTGCCCCCCTCTTCCTCTGCTTGTGATATTCGCCATAATGAAGATCTAATGCTCGCTATGATCAGCAAGACTCTCAGTACGACGGAACGGCAAGCGCTGGTGCAGGTCCTTTCCCGGCATGTTGCTGCTTTCGACTTCAAACATAGAGATGCACCCCTTCAGTTACCCTCGTCTTGCGCTCGTCACAGAATAGACACTGGCTCTGCACACCCCATCCGCCAAAAGCCCTACCGAGTGTCAGCCTCTGAGCGCAAAGTTATCGCCGAACAAGTAAAGGACATGCTGAACAAAGGGGTCGTGCAAGAGTCGTCCAGCCCGTGGGCAGCCCCGGTAATTCTTGTCAGAAAAAAGGATGGTTCCTGGAGATTCTGCGTAGATTACAGGCGTCTAAACACTGTGACGAAGAAATATGTATATCCCTTACCACGGATTGATGATGTCATAGATTTCTTGCATGCCGCTTCCTATTTTTCAACGCTTGATTTGCGGTCAGGTTATTGGCAAATACCTATGGAACCCAGCGACAAAGAAAAGACTGCTTTCATAACTCCAGATGGCTTATTTGAATTTAATGTCATGCCTTTTGGCCTTTGTAATGCTCCAGCCACCTTTGAAGATTTATGGACACAGTATTACGTGGTCTAAAATGGGAGATATGCATGTGCTACCTTGACGATGTTGTGATCTTTGGCCGTACGTTTGAGGAACATAACAACCGTCTCAGTCTTGTTCTCGACTGCATAGAAAAAGCCGGGCTGGTTCTGAATTCTAAAAAAATGTCGCTTTGGCAAACGTCAAACTCTCGTGCTGGGGCACTTGGTCGACAAGGATGGCGTCAGACCCGATCCTCGCAAGATAGAAGCAGTGAGCTCTTTTAAATCACCGCAGTCCGCACGAGAACTTCGCTCATTTGTCGGCCTATGCTCATATTTTCGTCGTTTTGTTCTAAGATTTGCGGAGATCGTGTATCCGCTGACAAACGTCTTGCGACAGGATGCAACCTTCAACTGGACACCAGAGTGTGACGCCGCATTCTCACAACTTAAGTTTGTACTAACGTCAGCACCCCTGTTGCGTCACTTCGATCCATCTTGCCCGACTGAGGTCCACACGGACGCTAGTGGTATCGGTGTAGACGCGGTGCTTGTACAACGTCACAATGGCGCAGAGCATGTCGTGGCATATGCCTGCCGTTGCCTGAGCAAATCCGAACGCAATTACACAGTTACGGAACAGGAATGTCTGGCAGCTGTTTTCGCTGTACAGAAGTTTCGTTGTTATCTTTACGGGAGGCCATTTAAGATAATTACCGATCACCATTAGTTATGCTGGCTGGTCGGTTTGCGTGACCCCTCTGGCCGCCTCGCACGTTGGGCGCTGCGACTTCAGGAATACGACTTTACGGTGTCGTACAAGAGCGGCCGTCGTCACGCTGACGCAGACTGCCTCTCCCGGATTCCTCTTGCGACTACTGACTGCGATGCTGAGAATTTTGACGACTGCCTTGCTGCTGTTACAAGCACGTTCCTCAACGCGGCTGATTTCCAGAGAGAACAACGCAACGATCTCAACTTGGATCCTCTTTTTGCCGCCGCACGTGCCTCCCAACACAGCGGTCGCTTTACGGTCCGAGACAAGTTGCTCTATAAAGCTAACTGCTTCAGGGCTGGAGCACGTTTTGTTCTAGTTGTCTCCGAGAGCCTTCGCTCCGAAGTTCTACGTGCCATGCATGAAGATGCGACGTCCAGTCACTTCGGCTTCATTAGAACGCTGAACCGCACGCAGGAACGCTTTACTGGCCCAAGATGTACGAAACGACGAAGCGTTACGTCGCTAGCTGCGAGACGTGCCAACGTCACAAGCGCCCGGCCACCGCTACACCAGGTCCCCTTCAGCCGTTAACAACACCCAGCACACCTTTTGAACAAGTAGGAATTGACATTATGGGTCTATTTCCGTTATCTAACAATAAGAAGCGCTGGATAATCGTCTGCGTAGATCATCTTACGCGGTATGCCGAAACCGCAGCTATTCCCTCTTCTACCGCTGCATCCGTGGCGGACTTTTTGCTTCACTCCGTGGTCCTTCGCCATGGCCCGCCGCGTGTTATTATCAGCGATCGTGGCCGCCAGTTCACTGCCGATGCCGTTGAAGAATTACTACGCATGTGCACGACACAGTTCCGTCATTCCACACCGTATCAACCACAGACGAATGGCCTCGTTGAACGGACAAACAGAACGCTGACCAACATGCTTGCCATGTACGTTTCTTCCAATCATAAGAACTGGGATGAAGTGCTGCCTTTTATCACGTACGCGTACAACACGGCAAAACATGAAACAACGAACTTCAGCCCATTTGATCTATTGTACGCAAGGTTGCCACTAAGCCCTCTAGACACTTTCTTACCCTTCATTCTACACAATGACGACTCTGTATCAAACACCCTGTGCCTCGCGGAAGAAGCCCATCGTATCGCTCGTCTTCGTACTCTGGCCTCTCAACGTCGTTCGAAGGAACGATACGACGACCGTCACGAACCAGTTTTATTCGAAGAAGGTGACTTGGTGTTACTTTGTACACCGCAACGCAAGCCTGGATTGTGTCAAAAGCTTCTGTCACGATATTCAAGCCCATTTGAAGTTTTGGAGCGTCTAAGCCAGCTCACTTACGTAATAGCTCGTCTTTTGTCCAATGGTGGACGATCGAGCAGAACGCAGCTCACTCACGTGGCTCGCCTGAAACCTTTCCACCCTCCTTGTGCATCATAACTCGCCCTACGGACTTCCTCTGCTTGCGGGGGAATGTAACAAACTAGAAAAGGGTAGAGAAGAGAAGCAGAGGAAGACGAAGAGCCTTGGCACGATTGCAGTGTGCTGCCGCAAACGACCATCGTTCACTTCCTGTAAATAAAACCAGCTTATCACAGCTCGCTGTTACAATATGTTATTTTTCAGAGTGGCGTAATGCTATTCGAAGCAAGCAAATGATTCTTCAAAGCAATGTTTTTAATTATAAAACCATTTGCTTTATTTATAGCGTCAAATATGTAGCGAATAGGGTGGTGGTGCTCGCATTGCGATACTTAGTTTTTATATGTGCATATGAATAAACTGTTACTGTTGCCACGCTACTGTTACTAACATTGGCGTAGCCAGGAAAGCAGGGCTAAAAATGTTCGGTTTTCAATGTGTAGGCTCTATATGTACGCATGCATGACCGAACAAAGAGCATGGTTCAATCTCCAACATTGAAGGATTTGTGGCTATGGTTCCAGCATATAAGTAAACGCATGGTAAGCTAATTACCATATTTTCTCGGTCACCATTTTGGGCCATGCACGAGCAACTAAATATATTTTAAGCGTTTCACATTACCTGCGCGCATGGTTGATTCCCGTTTCTGCGCAGCACAGCGCCGCCTTGGGTGACGTGGATGGATGGATGGATGAATGTGGCTGTACCCTTTAGATCGGGCGGCGGCTAACGCCACCTAGCCGTAATACTTATTGAACTAACCATTAGATTTATCTTTTTCTTCCTTTCAATAGTGAGGTTGAGAATTCGTACTTTGCAGTGAAGGGTTTAATTTTCACTCGTGCCTTGGCTTTACCCACCAATCAGATAACCTCTTTCTAGTTAAGTCTACCCGCTTAAAGTCTATTTTGCCATCCCTGTCCCTAAACCCCAGTGCTTTGAAAAACTCTGCGCCATCATCCTGAACTACAGGGGGAAGCCTTTTACAGAACATTATTAAGTGTTCGGCATTTTCTTCTTCCCTTACACACGCACTGCATACTGTGTCAAACCCTTCGTATTTGGCCCGATGTGTCTTGGTTCGCAGTACTCCCGTTCTGGCCTCGAACAGTAGAGAACTACCCCGAGTATTATCATAGATCCTTACCTTGGCAATTTCCTGCTTAAAAGTTCGATAGATCTCTAGTGCGGACTTCTCAATTATGCCAATTCTCCCCATGTCAGTCTCCGTTTCCTTCACTTTCTTCTTAACCGATAGTTCTTTTTCATTTGGCAACCTGCTGTTTTCTAAGTATTTACCAGTCAATTTCCTGGTTCGCTTCCTCCACTTTGTATCGACATTCTTCATGTACAAGTATCTGAAAACCTTCCTAGCCTAACGCTCCTCCCCATTTCGCTCAATCGCTTCTCAAATTTTATCTTGCTGCTAGCTTCCCTGCCCTCAAATGATGTCCATCCCATATCACCTTGCACTCCCTGATTTGGTATATTCCCGTGAGCTTCTAAAGCAAGCCTACCCATTACACGTTGCTTAATTTCTAATCTTGCTTCAACTTCTGATCTCATGCACAAGACCGCATTGCCGAACATCAGCCCAGGAACCATGACTCCTTTCCATATTCCTCTCACAACATCATATCTATTGTAAATCCACAGTGCCCTATTTTTCATCACTGCTGCAACCGTGTGCAACCGTGGATGGATGGATGCTATGATGCCACACGTTTGCACACCGTGCAAACGTGTGGCAGCGCCATCTGGCGGTTTCCTTCCAATAAGTTACGCGCTAGCCGGGGCGTTCGTTACACTTTACTATTCTAGCCACTGTACTTTTCAGAAGCGTGGTATCCGCGTAACATTTGCAAGGAATTTTGTGCCGATTGTTCATGCAGTGGCAGACTACGACGAAGAATCATGCCTGAAGTGGGTAGGCGCCAAAGTTGATAGGTGAAGAAGAAGCGCAGTTATCGTTCATAGGGTATTAAATGTTTTCTTAGCCAGTCCCCCAGAGTTGGTATGTGCCATGGATTACAGGCTCGAAACAAACAAACAAACAAACAAACAAACAAATAGGTTGAAGCATTGCACGGCCCACTCACTGCGTTATTCGCGTTGTGTGACGACTGGTTGTTCTTTTGCTGTTCGAAAACGCTTTATTACTCGTACCAACGTGATTCCGGTCCCGACATCAAGCCTGCCTAAGGCAAGTTTGCGAAAAAGTTACAATCACCGGCTGGCACGCAGCGGATCCGGGTTTGAACCCCACTGTGTCTTTGGTACTAGGTTTTTATTTTTCTTATTTCTGCGGTAGTTGTTATGAACACAGGCGGCGGGGGCGGTGGACAACTACGGCACCGTGCATGACCCGAGTTATGATCTCAAAATACTTTTCGCTGTAAAATACAAAGCATACATACCTTCGACAAAGGTAGACGTTTTGCGTACTTTCAGCACGATAGTCAGCACAAAGCTTTCGGAGCACAGCTGACCTCCATTAAAGCGACTCAGATATCCTGAATAAATGAGCAGGAAGCAACACCTCAAGAAATAATTACGACAAAATCATTGTGTATAAAGGACGTCATATGTTCCGAAAGTCGTTTAGCATCTAGCTAATTACACACCAAATAGTCCGGCAGCAATTAGACGTAATGACATTGACTTCATTAATTTTTACTGTGATGATCAGCCCGTTTTATTTTTTATACTTGGCGTACCTTCCACCAATAGTTAATTCGGCCACAAAAACCAATTTGCAGTACGGCTCGAAGGCATGTATGAAGTAAGCATCCACCTAAAGCTTTAAAGTTTCGTCCATGGAGACTTGCGACGACAAATACTGTACATAATAACGGCATTAATAATAACTACTGACACACGACCAAATCCGGACTAGGAATATGATTGCAATCTCGAATGCAATACTAAACGCCTTCAGTAGTGAGCCACTGCAGTACTGCAGCTACGGTCATCGCGGAAGGCATCAGACAGCGAGATACTTCTCGATGGCTCTATAAAAGCTTGAAACACACACTCTTCGTCAAGCTGAGTGCCATATTGTGACAAAGTCATGGCACAGGCGCCGCCACTTTTTAGAGTGATGTACAAAGACGATGAGAGAAACACGTGAAATTATGCAAAGATTACACCATATCTCACTAAACGAAACCATGTGTCCCAGGCGAAGCTGTGAAAGTCCCACTCATCACGTGCACCTGGCCCAATGTAGAGCACATCATAAATTCACTGAAGTTTGTGTTACTGCTATGTTGAATACCAATGTTAGATACGAATCAACTTTTTCTGCTCTGAGCGGAGCAATGACATTCCAATGTTGGATTCAGAGCGTGAATTGTGTGTTCCAATGGCAGATCGAGAGCAACCGCAGATTACGGATTGCTCCATGGAGCGAGAATTCTCGTTTCGCCGAACTCGGTGGATTTGACCGGATGTTCAAGTGACGTATTATGTGCACCCGCCTTTCATCTAATCACCAATGGATGCCCGGAAAACGCTTCGCACTTTCTCGCACCCTCTCGTGTTCTCTCGCTAGATTTCCGCTCACCAATAGCTCCCATCGAAACGCGCACGCTCTAATCGCAGATTCGGCGAGGGCGATCCCACTCGGATTTGCGCACACCATTCACAATCCGGCCCAGCCCTCACGATCTGCCATTGGAATTCACCATTGCTTAGTCCGAACTCTTGTTTAAGCGAGCCGTGCGTGTGCACGTGGGTTCAACGCGCGCCTGCAGAATGTCCATCCCCGACTCCATTACGTAATTGAGTGTAATGGGGAGAGGTCCCAGAATCTTACACAGCCCTTCACACAGGCTGAAATGCGCCTTGAGACCAGTTGTTGCGAATGCGCAGTAGAGGTGGTACACACACCAGATTGAAATGCGTCATAAGCTTCTTCACATCTAAGGATTAATCAATGAAGACTTTTGCCATAGTGGAGATCTGCATGCTCCATAACAACATGGTGCTACTGTGGGCGTTGTTGTCACCGTAAACATTGCCTATGTGTAAATCTTATTCTAACAATTCACAGCTTCTCTAAAATTTTCGGGAGTGATTATCGCGATGGCACTCATAACCGTATTGTTGTTTTGCGCGTGACACCCGTATTCACGAACACTCCTTGACTTGAACTTCACTAGCCGTCGCCTCGAGACAGGGCGTTCAACACACGTTTCTGCTGCATTGTAAGCGATGACAAGTACAGTGAACGAGCGTTTATAAATAATTTATTTGTCAGGTTGGTGAACTACATTCAGCATTCATGAAGTGGTTTGCTGGCATGACTTGAATTTTGTAGCAAGAAAAGCTGAAACTAAGATAGAAGTCCTTTGGCTCTCAGAGATGGCTATTGAATGGAGCACTCTAGTTATTTACTTTAGAAAACTTCTGGTAAAATTTTATATTCAGGCAAAGCTGTAACCAGTATAGCTTTCAAGAGCGTATATTTATTAGGCTCAAAAAGAAGCCCTGACGTTGTTGAAGGCTAATACATCATTTGGTGCATTTCACTACTTCTTTTAGTACTCTGTGTCGACCCTCTGCTTGAACAGATAAACAGATGTATTCAATACGCGGATTCCCTCTTCCTGGCCTGAGTGATGTGAAAGTGGCAGCCTATGCCGACGACATTTCACTTTTTCACGGGAATATGGGTAGATACAGGTCTTTCTTGCAACACTTTCACACCTACAGCAGCCTCTCAGGAGCACAACTCAATCCAGCTAAGAGTAAAGCAATGCGCTTTTGTAGCTTCGCTGAGCAGTTTCCCGATGGAGTCCACTGGGTAGTCGGAGTAAAGTTTCTGGGGGTGACCTACCTTGCGTCTGGTGAAGTAGCCCGTACCACCTGGAAGAAATTAAAGCGCAAAGTGTATAAGCGTATTGAGATTGCGAATACTTTTTATTTACATTTTACTGAACGTGCGCATCTCATAGAGGCGAGCATTGCAGCTTCCCTTTTTTATGTAGCGAAATTGCAGGGCCAACTCGACGAGTTTTGCCAATAGTAGCAACAGCATGTGGCTCCTTCTTTTGGGATGGCCATGCGGAAAGCATCGCCAGAGCGCTAGTCCGCCTACCAACAAAAATGGGAGCTTTTAGCATTCTGGACTTCGAAGTTATGTGTCGTGTGTCGGCCTTAAGAACCACATGGGAACTCATCTCAAATACGACATACCGAGGACAAGAACGCACAAAGCACCTGTTGGGAACTTCCCGTCGTTTCTTTGAATTAGCAGATGAGACGGGACCGGCAGCTGAGCGGCCACCGCCCTACTCTACGTACGTAGTGAAATCTCTGCATTTTTTTGCAAAATAACTTACCAGACTGTGAACTAATGTATATGTTACCCACTGAAATATGCGAATAAATTGCTGTAAAAACTTTAAACGATGATCAGCGCAAGAAATGCCGCAAAAGTTTACGCTGGTTCATGAAAACCACGACCCTACCCACTGAAGTCTCAGACTTCACTTGGTCGAGAGAATGGCAGGTGTTACCAACGGCCGACCGCCTTGCGGCGTGAGGTGTGGCGCCCTCCACCTCATGTCCGCAGTGCGGCTGGACGGAAACTCTAAATCTTGTAATTCACGAATGTCCTGTGGCACGTACTTTCAGCGTTTCGTGACCAGCATTTCTCAAGTGAGCATACAATGGCAGTCGCGGCACAGGGACATTTTTGTTCACTTAATAATGCGTATTGGTGCTTTTGTATTGTGGAAGTGGAGGGGATTGGCATGCCTCCGGGGACGCCCTCAGAGAGCCATGTTTCCTCTGCTACAACGCTTAAGAACCATGATGCTAACACATCTGAACGAACAGTTATTCATTCTGGAGGAGGAAGCTTTCCTCCAGCGTTGGTCAACACGATTTATTCTTCTCAAAAAGAACAAAGTGTCCATTCCTTGCCTTCATTACTGAAAAGGTAGGCTAGTGTTGGTGATTTCTCTGAACCTGCATTTAGTATTGTATAAGGATTTATGTATTCTTATACGCATTTTTAAACGTTTTTTCTTCCTTTTCATGAATTGTACGCACCCATGAGCATATATAGTTTCCTTTATGCACGTTAGAATTTCGGTTTACAGGTACAAACAATTACTGTTGTGCATTTGAATGTGTATTAAGATATATTAGCAATGTCTTGAGAACGAACAATGCAACACATAAATGTCTTCTGTGTATGTATGATTTTTTTCGGAAATAAAATTCTCTTGAACACTTTGTTCGTCCTATTGTGCGTACATTTTGTAAGATGAAGTAGGAAGGTAGGTCTAGAGGCTGGGCATAATCACCGTGAAGGGGGACGTGGCTGCAATCTTACTGCCAGTTCCATATCACCAATGACTGGTTGTTTTTCTCGTCACTAGATGACGGGAATAGAGGCTGTGGTTGCTATTGTCCCCGCTTGAACGCGCTACAAGCAGCCGCCAGAGCGCTCGGGCCACGTGTTCGCGTGTTTCCTTTCCTAAAAGTTTACACTCTACATGTTAAACGCTATGATTACGTTGTAGGCGATGTTCCGCAATTTGGTCCTCTTCACGGCTGCATTTTGCCTCACAGGAAAATGTCAAAGAACATAAACACACAGAACAAACGTAAGGCTAACTAGGCACACTGCAAAGTACCTTTGCTGCTATTTCTTTCCTCGTAAAACATGCATAGTTCCATCGAATATTTTTTTTTGAGACGCCTAATAGTGCCGAAAATAAAGAGGAAAAAGGAGGACGTTCTTTCGCGTGTCTATTTTGACAGCAAAGTTGTCACCCATCTGTGAACGTTAGGAAAACTTGAATATAAAAAAAAACCTATTTAGGTGTTCTCACTCCTTCATGGCGCAAACTAAGTCAGCCATCATCGCTTAGTTCAATAAAGCAATGATCCTCTAACTGAAGTAGAAAACATCTTTCGAATGAAGCATTTATTGGAATTCTGTGTGATAGAAATATAGCTCACTAAAGCCACTGATGTCTTCAAGGAGAGGGCCTTTCTGTACCGAAAAAAATCGGTAGCTCCCACGTATCTGGGAATCGACGTTATGCGAAGCATGCGGAGGGAAGGTGACCGTATCGCAATTTTTTGAATGAGCGACACGTCGAAAAATTACGCTAAATATATGTACAAATGTTACACGCAGACATATGTTAAAGAATTGCAGATGTTTCTATAACCAGTTGTTTGCACTTGCGCAACGATTTCATCTGGAACATGCGTATTAGCAACACCAGAAGCTGTTATGATGCGCCGATACTCGCGAAGATGCTGGCCCTGGACACTGCTCCTAACTCAAATTCAGCGCACGGCACTTAACCACAATTGACGTTAACCCGAGGTGACGGCTGTATCAAAGGAGTACATATGTAATGCTTATAAAATTGGGTAAGCAGCACTGCAACCACTATTGACGTTTCACGAAGATTAGCGTCCATTTGAAAATTAGATCCCAGACCTAGCGTATATCTCTGTGGTAGAATGCTTGAATGCCGCGCAGAATGCTTAGGTTCAATTCCTGTTGGGACGCTGAAATTTATTTTCAATTGTCGGGGGTCAATGCTTCTCATGGCAGGTTTTTCCTAACATTGACATTTATTCTTTGCATTCCTCTGATCGACGCTACCGATGTCGGATATTTCTTAATGCTCGAGCGTTAAAGTTGTCCATGTGTGCTCTCGTCCTTCCTAGGTAGATACTGTCAATCACCCGTGGCAAATACCCGCATACCAGCGGCACATACCCGCCCATGAGTATGTGACACTGTCTGGCGTGAAGTGTTTGACAATGTACGTGACGGGATTGTGAAATTATTCATGTCTTAACCAGCGCGTCATATTTGTCCAACCATGTTACCCTTCCATGCTAATTTTGGTTCACACCAAGTTAAGGGGGTGACCACGAGAGCACCCAAATGTACGCGGCTAGATAGATAGATAGATAGATAGATAGATAGATAGATAGATAGATAGATAGATAGATAGATAGATAGATAGATAGATAGATAGATAGATAGATAGATAGATAGATAGATAGATAGATAGATAGATACGCTCAAAGTCGTCGAAGGTCGCTAAGAAATGCTTCGCATTAAAAAAATGAATTACAATGTGGCTCTCGTGTTATGCTTATTGTGGCTAAGTTATCCTGAATGGATTGATGTAGAGTTTGACGCCCTGAAACCACCTTACGATGATGAAAGATTCCGTAGGGGAGGGCTCTGGAAATATAGACCACCTGGAGTTTTTCACCGTGCACCCAAATTTAAGAACACGGACCTACCGCATTTTTGCCTACATCAAAAATGCAGCCACCACATGCTATCCTGAATCATCTTCGTCATCGTCATCATCATCATCATCATCATCATCATCATCATCATCATCGTCATCGTCAGCCTGACTACGTCCACTGCAGTACCGAGGCCTCTCCGATGTTCCACCAGTCAACTCAGTCCTGTGCTTGCTGCTGCCAATTTATACCCGCAAACTTATTCTAATCTGCCAATTTAACCTTGTGTCTTCCCCTAACCCGCTTGCCTTCTTGGAGAATCGGGGGGTACG
The DNA here is from genome assembly GCA_013436015.1 of Rhipicephalus annulatus. Lineage (NCBI taxonomy): Eukaryota > Metazoa > Arthropoda > Arachnida > Ixodida > Ixodidae > Rhipicephalus > Rhipicephalus annulatus. The sequence continues at coordinate 1,045,714 of WOVY01009308.1, read as the reverse complement.
AAGGTAGGTTACCGCCGAATCCACTTAGTTACCCTTAATGACCAGCGGTTATCCTGTCTGCGTGCTGCATGCGCGGTCCATGTCCCTTTCCTCTTCTTGATTTCAGCTATGATATCCTTAATCCCCGTTTGTTCCCTAAGCCACTCTGCTCTCTTCTTGTCTCTTAAGGTTACACCTACCATTTTTCTTTCCATTGCTGGCTGCGTCGTCCTCAATTTAAGCTGAACCCTCTTTGTAAGTCTCCAGGTTTCTGCTCCGTATCTATGTACCGGCCACATCTCTCTATAATAGAGCTTTATTAATAAGGAAAAAAATTGCTGGCAAAGAGAAAATAAGGAATGGTATTACAAGAAACTTCATTCTAATTATGAAGAAAAAAAATTAGACAATATATAACTCGCCAATGGCAGGCACCTAACAAGCGACATTCGAATAACGCGTCCGAAGCTCCACCACTTACCTACGGTGGATGTAATCCCCCCCCTCCACTTTATGGGTATATGTGTGTACCTAAATGAGGGAGCACCAGTCAGGGACGCCTGTTGCCGTAATGGTGATTGTCGTAATGGTGATCTTGCGGAAGAGAATAATAGAATGTGATGGGCTATGAATGTGTCCAAAAAAACCTTAAGAGCATCAGCCACACATAGGAGTACATTGCTACAATGCGCTCTACAGGCATTGCGTTCGAAAGCCACATTCATTGGAACCAGTTTCTGATGACAACACCCGCTTTGAGATAGTTCCTACGGACGTTTGGGACCTAATGCAGTGATGTTCCAGCGATATTCATCGTTTGATTCAGAGGTGGATATTGTAAGGACTGAACCAGCTCGCTACAACTCTTTTCAACACAATTTCGGTGCTTTCCGGGGGAGTCGTGGTGGTTTCGAAACTTAATTAGCGTATAATAACCTTGTAATATTACTGGCTAGAGTTATGTTGCCGTGTACGCGCTATAGAAATGGTATAATATATTCACTAAGGTAGTCCTGTTAAATAATAAGTTATGCTATTTATGCTTCAATGTACACCTCAACAAATTTAGTGAACGAAGAGATTCATATCGCGTTATATATTTATTTGATGAGAATGAAATTCTAAACATTTTAATTAAAACAAGGTGAAAAGACGAACATTTATCAAATGCTAGTTCAGTATCCTGAAACCACCGTTTGCTCAAAGTAAAGCTGCAACTTTCCAAGCTTTCAACAGCTGCGTATACCACTTAAGATTACAATTACCTTCAGACAGGTCCCCATTATGTAACGCATTCTCCACCGCCTCTCAGCAGGGATGTCAACGTTTGTATATTTTCAAAAATTTGCACCACATCTACGGTGCAATTGATGATGAGTGGGGGGAGGCATCTGTCTGTCTGTCTGTCTGTCTGTCTGTCTGTCTGTCTGTCTGTCTGTCTGTCTGTCTGTCTGTCTGTCTGTCTGTCTGTCTGTCTGTCTGTCTGTCTGTCCGTACGCCCGTACGTCCATTCTTAACCCCACTCGCCATCATTCACGTCGTGGATGTTTTGTGTTTTTTGTTGTTGTTGTTGTTGTCAACTGTCGGCTCTGCGTCGTTCTTTGGACCGGAGCCGGCGTTCGCTGCTCATCGAAAGGGCCAGCTCTAAATTGTCCATGCGTTCGTAGTGCATTTCGGGGGCTGCTACGTCAGCCCTTGCAATCAGCCCAGCGATTGCCTCCCTATTAACGCAACTAGTCACACCTCCACAGTTCGAACGTGTTAGCCTTTTAGTAGTACGCCGGCACCTTTTAGCAGAACCTTTTAGCAGTACGCCGGCAGTGGACGGCGTACTGCTAAAAGGGAGCAAGATCGTCGTGCCTGAAATTATGAGATCGGAAATTCTGGGGCGGATACACGAGGGCCACACGAGACAGAACAAATGCAAGGCCAGGGCACGTAGGCTAGTTTTTTGATCAGGACTAGGCAGTGACATTGAGAACCTAGTACGAACATGCCAGGTGTGTCAAAAATACGCCTACAGCCAGCCGAGCGAGCCCCTTCTACAACGGCCTACATCGAAACGACCGTGGTATCGGGTCGGAATTGACTTGTTTCAATTTGCAGGGGACTTTTACGTCACGGTGTATGACGACCAGTCGAACTTCCCAGATGTTGAAAGACTGGTGAGCACAACAGCAGCGGAAACTATTTCTAAGATATCAGCCATATTCTCTCGCTATGGTATTCCTGCGCAAGTCTGCACCGACAACGGGTCCCAATTTTCTTCGACTGAACTTGCTGCATTCGCAAAACGGTTCGACTTGGAACATATAACATCCAGCCCGAATTTCCCCCGCTCAAACAGCTTAGCCGAAAAGGGCGTACAGATTGTGAAACGAATTCTCAAGAAAACTACGGAGGGCCGTGAGGATTTTTGGCTGATAATTTTGGCTTATTGATCTTCCCCCTTAGAAGACAGACAGTCGCCCGGAGAGTTGCTGCAAGGTCGTCGTCTTCGGTCAACGGTCCTTAAGTTTAACGCCGATGGAGAGTGCCCCTTATCGAAACATCGGCAATCACTACAGGGTAAGCCATTATCGCCCCTTGATGCAGGCAACGTTATTCGGATCAAGAATAGGAACTGGTCCCGCAAAGCAACGGTACTTAAGGAGGTGGTGCCACGTTCATACCTGGTCAAAACGGAATGTCAAGGGCAGCTGAGACAAAATCGACAACATCTGCTGCGAACACACGAACGATGCGAAAACGAGAACAGCTACGAGAGCGGTCTGGAAGACTTCGAGCCGCCCAACAGCGTAGGACCACCCGCCGAAGGCTCGGACCCGGCAAATGGCACGCGTGACGCAGCAGTGGCTGACCGCTGTTCAAACCCGCAAAGCACCAGGGTTTTTGAAGAAACCGAGCTAAAAGAATCAACGGGAGGCTCATCCGAATTGCCAACACTTCGCAAGTCAACGAGATTCCGGACTGAGCCACAGCGCCTGCGCTACGAAGAAGACTTTCGTCAGACGTGCTAGTTCACTTGTTTCTTTTGTTTGCTGTTTGTTTGCTTGGTATTATGAGTCCAAACTGGATAAAAAATAGATATATCAGAACAGGCTATCGCACATGTGCGCGGATACCGCTTGCCACTTCCTTCGTTGTCTCTTCTTCCCCTCGCTGCCCACGCAGATATATAAGCGTCATGAATGAACGACCAGTTGGTCATTCCTTGTTCAGCAACGTGTCGCCTCGGTTCGTTACATCGAACGCGCTACACACCCTACATGAGCCCTGGCCTCATCCGCGGCCACACGTGATGCTGTTCTCGTACCGTTTCTGTCTCGCAGTGATTACTGCAATGGAGCCTTGCTTGAACACATTTCAATTTGCCGCACTATCACTGCTGGCATGATATCAACATGTCAGCGTTGTTGTGGTCACGCCGGACAGCATTGTTTCGGGTCACGTGCTATTCACTGTTCAGCATTATAGTTTGCAAAGAAGAACCTTGTAGAAGACATAAATGTATTTCTTTGCGTGCAAGAGTCCAGCGCTGTGCGCATGTACTTCTGGTTCGCCGAAGTAGACGCCTGCCTATTCAGGCAGCACCATATCATCGGCTTTTTTGTGCAGAGCATGGCATTTTCAACGCAGCCTGGGAAGCGTGTTTAGAGTTACCCATACAGGTATGTTTTCTTGTAAAGGAACACACCACCTAATACTTGCGTATTGATGTTGCACCTCAAATGTGCGTAATATTTGATTTTGATCAACAATGTCCACAAGTATGAACGCAGCCGCCGGTTCAACTTGGATGGGCGTCCAACAAGCACTCAAATTTTGGCCGAGCGATTGAATCGTTGCAGTGGTCGTCTGTGCAGGGTCATTAATATAGTAAATAGGACGGTTCACTGCTCTCCCATAGTTGAGTAACAAGTACTCAAAATAGTTAAAAATTTCTTCTAAACACAGATTTGGTGTTTCTTACTGTTTTTGGCACAACCGATCATTGACGTCACCAAGGCCATCACTGTCGCACTCAGTTCCCGAGATTGCAGCGGCTGCACACAGAGCTACTATCAGTTCTGTCGAGGAACTCATCTTTCTCAAGGAGGAGGAATTTCTTCGACGCTGGTCCTGCCCTTTTGTGTTCGTGGGTGAGGGACGTGTGATGCTTATTTATAGGCCTGCCTGGTTCCGATATGTTCATGTTTGTTTAGTACTGGCAGAAATACTATGTAAATATTATATAAATACGCAGCATATACATATTCAAGTTTTATGTGTGTGTTCTTCGTTTACCAAGTAAAGTACTTATGTAAACATAACTTTTGTAATAATTATATGCTTCTTGTGGTCCGTCACGACGCTCCGTTGAACTGTGATTTGATGACCACTGTTCGTGAGAATACATTTCTCTGAACGGAGGTAATATTAGCTCACATACGACCGTCAAGCGGTCCACTTTCTCTATAATTTTTGTCGATGCTGCTTGATTAAGAGTGAGGCCCACGGGACGGCTTTCAGCTCTTCCATAGTAGAGTACCAAATACTCCGAATCGTTATTTACTTTTTGTAAGCACATACCCTTGAAGATTTGTCAGGAAATTTCGTTTTTTCAAGAAAATTTTAGTCGTTCTTTTTTACCGAAAGGGAAAGCCGGAGTCTTTGCGACATTGCAAAGAATTTTTGTGAATGTTGATCTTGTTAATATCACGAAAACATCACAGTCAGAGAGCGCTTTCTGCTTTTACGACTGCTGGATTCATAATGAACTGCTTTTGTGCGGTGGTAATATAAAAGCAGCGCTAAAGAGAAGACACATTAATGCACATATATAAACGAGGCGACCACAAGAGCATTTAAAAGTTGTGTTTTTCTGTTCAATAGCTTCGTCTGTTCGACTCAAAACACCTCTATTTGCAGAAAAAGACGTTACGAAGGCCGAGGTGCGGTGATGCACATGAGCAGTCATAATTTCAATAGTCGTAAACATCTCATAACGTGTGTGTGTGTGTGTGTGTGTGTGTGTGTGTGTGTGTGTGTGTGTGTGTGTGTGTGTGTGTGTGTGTGTGTGTGTGTGTGTGTGTGATGAATTTCTACGTTCAAGTATTTTAGGAAAGCCTATCGTCTTTAAAAGTTCGTTATTCAGTTTCCACCTCTGTCCAAAAAAAAAGGTTAGTGCGTTGGCAAGTGAGCAGAAAAAAAAGAAACTTACCAGAACAGCTGTCTGCAAGGCACGAACAACCATAAAGGCTACGTGATAAAATCGCGCTGCGCTGACATGTGTGTACGCTGCACTGAGGACCACGGAGGGTGCGCTGGCGGAAGAACCGAAATGGAGCGTCCCCGCTTGCCACCAAAGTACAAGCACGCGTGCATGCGTTATCTCCTGCAAACCAAACTTCCATAGTCCCGTTTAACGTTCCCGGGTCGAGGCTTTTTCAGACATTCTGCCTTTTCTTTTCCCTACGTCTTTTGCTTTTCGAACTCTTAGACTCCAAACTTGACAGAGATTTGCATGAAGGTCGGTGGCGAGAAATGAGCATATCGTCTGGCATTTTCACACATCCCCGTTGCTAGTTCTTCCTCGCTTCAATCTTTTTCGCCTCTAAAGTTCCAACCGGCGATCTAGCCCAACTCAGCCGTTACTTTCTTCTTGGAGCTGCTTTCTTCAGCTTTCGTTTGATGAAAATATTGCCACCTTTTCTTTTTTGCGTTTAAAAATTCATGACGCATTTTCACTAAAGCTCCTCAAATAATTTTTGAAAGTGTGGAGTGCAAGACTAGTAAAGTTACCCGCTCACTCGGATCTACTGCGATGTGTTCGGTGATCAGTCGAGCGGTGGCTGAATGGGCCATACGGCCAGAGACTATCTGTCAATAGAGAATATCGTTTTCTTCATATCTCTTTTTCGCCATTACCAAATTTCAAATGTAGGTCGCCATATGCATGGCGAAATATGATTATCACCGGTAAATTCGGTACATCCGTATTTGGGGTATATAACTGTACACATGGCAGTATAATGATTAATACGGCAGTGGTTTCTCCACCACTGGCTGTTTCGATAAAGAGTTCTTCATGAAGGAATTGCCAAGCAAGTGCAACCAAGCTGATCCTCCCAACACTGTGGTGATAAGGTGTTCAATGGTATACACTCCTCTACTTGAATACATCAGTGCAGCTTCAGTGGAGTGGCATGCTCATCTATAACAGTTAACGGACGCCATAGTGCTAAGACGCTAGGAACTTCTCCAATAAGCAGTAAAAAAGTGTTCATGCTTACAAAGGAAAGCTCTAAAGATCACGTAGTAGATGCGTATTTGCACATCAAAGTAGCAAAAAATTTGGGAGATTCTACGTACAATGAGAATCGATAATATGTGAAGCACGAATGAGAAAGGTTGAAATGTCATTTTAAAATCGGCACAGCGTTACGAAGTGGAGGTAAATAAGGCCCCACATGAGTTCCGTGTCATGATTATCATGCTTGTATGTGTCCATTACCTTCGTCACCTATTGACGTCAAGTGGCACCAAATGTATAATATGAAGACCTAGCGAAACGGCCGCGAGCACGCCATGAGCGTGGTATGTTTTCATTTTTTTACATGACACGCGTGTCACGATTATCATGTTTGCACCATTCATATACTTTCGTCATCCATGGACGTCATGTCACACCAAATTTTGTCTACGTGGAGCTAGCAAAACGACCACGAGCGCACCATGAGCGTAGCCCGTAGTCATGTTGTTACAAGGCACGCTTCTCAAGTTTATCATGTTTGCACCCATATCATACCTTCGACATTCATTTGCGTACCGTAATACCAAATGTGGTATGTGTGATGCTAGCGAAACGGCCGCGAGCGCATCATTAGCGTGGCATATAGTCATGTTGTTACATGACACGCACGTCACGATTTTTATGTTAGGATCTGTCCTTTATGTTCGCCTTGCAATTTTGTCATACCATACCAGTTTTCCAACATGCCATATGAACGAAACCACCGCATAAGCTGCAGGACCATAAAATGTAAATCATCACATTCATGACAAACGTGCTACGATTTTCTTGCTATGAATAAACAAACGTGTTCATCATACAGTCATGTTATGCCATACCAAGTTTGGTCTCGATACCATTATCCAAACGGCCAGGAGAACTAATTGTTGTAAGTGGCTAGACAGACAGACAGACAGACAGACAGACAGACAGACAGACAGACAGACAGACAGACAGACAGAAGACAGACAGACAGACAGACAGATAGATAGATAGATAGATAGATAGATAGATAGATAGATAGATAGATAGATAGATAGATAGATAGATAGATAGATAGATAGATAGATATACAGACAGACAGACAGACAGACAGACAGACAGACAGACAGACAGACAGATAGATAGATAGATAGATAGATAGATAGATAGATAGATAGATAGATAGATAGATAGATAGATAGATAGATAGATAGATAGATAGATAGATAGATAGATAGATAGATAGATAGATAGATAGATAGATAGATAGATGATTGCCGCATGCGTTTGCATGCGGCAATCATTGAAGCCAGCGTGGCCGGGTCCGATACATTGAGGGGAGAAAAAGAATTAGTGCCCTGGGTACTAGAAGCGCTTGTCCTCTCTTCCTTTCTGTTTGTTTGTGCACTTCAATGACAGTTGTCCCCAAACTACTATATGATTATGAGAGACGCCGTGTGGAGGGCTCCGGAAATTTCGACCACCTGGGGTTCTTTATTGTGCACCTAAATTTGAGCACACGGGCCTACAGCGTGTTCACCTGTACTGAAAATTCAGCCGCCGCAGCTGGCATTCCATCCCGCAGCCTGTGGGTCAGCAGCCAAGTACCTTAGCCACTAGACCACCGCGGCAAGGCACAGTGAGCTGCTAGAAGGCGTGTCACACAAAAAAGATGGGCATAACTGTTGCTTTGTTGCGTTCTAGTGACAGCGTGACAACTTCGGAGAGAGACAGAAAGCACAGAAAAGAGTGCTTTTTCCTGTCTTTTCTGTCTCTTCCTGGGGTTGTCTCGCTGTTACTAGAACGCAACCTCGATGAACTGTCTCGCCCAAATCAAGCTCTTGTAACTGTTGCTTCTTAGTGTAAACGGGAAGCGTTGCACCGACCAATAGAACACGAAGTTTGTTGGCGTTTCAGTACTCGATAAGGGAAGGAGCCTTGTTTATAATAAAAGCCTCAAGAAGGACACTGGGTACTCAAGTACACTTAAATACGTGGCATAAGTAGCAAGAGTACATTTTTAGAAGCGTCCTATCACCCCTGTTCAGTGTATGTCCAGTCATCTGTTGCTGGATTCCAGGTGCAGGCATGATGCAAACTTCTTTCAAGAGCGGAGCGTTTTATATTTTGTGCCCCTACTCCCTTACTGCGCATGCTCGCGTCTCGTGCCGACTGTAAATCTCCAATTATCTTTCAGCGTCACATCCACAGAAGAGTACGTAAATGAAGGTAACATGCCAACATTCGTGACTTATCTGTGTAATCTAGAAAGCTGTTGTTGCACCTTGACAGATTCTTTCTTGCCACCACATACTAAAATGTCGGCACTTTAAACACTGTCCCCCGATTTCATTGCAGCTGTCTGAGGACTTTCGTTGCATTTCAAGTGTAGGAGCCCCGAGACAAAATACAAACATGCATGTGCTCATCAGAGAACGAAAGAAAGCAAGAAAAATAGAAAAAACATTTTGCAGTTGGCTCTGTTCTTGCAACGTTGTCGTTACTCGTTGTCAAGCCAAGGTACACAGAATACGTGAGTAATAGTTATTCATTTTTTAAAGCATATTTTAGAGGTGCACAAATTAGGCGGGGACCTAAATCAATTGTAAATGAAGCAATCCTGGTCGAGTCAGATCTAATCCAATCCATATCCCAAATAGTTGAGTCAGTAAATACAGCAGTTCAAGGCGATCTAATTCAATCCAATGCACTTCCTATGCGGCGTGGTCTGCAGCCATTATAGTAAAGTAGATTATATTCTAATGGCAGAACCGGCCAGACTCCCGTGTCCTCCTTTTACACTGATGCCGCGAGATGGCACCACTGCTGTTGTCCTCGGTCGGGCCGGGGGTATCTAGCAGCGTCGACAAAAAGTACAGCCTCTCGGCTGCTGTGCTCTTTGAGGATCGCCTCCGCTATTTGTTAAATGCGTGTAAGATTAGTTTGTGCGGCGATGGCGTAGTGGGTGCGGCGATGGCGTAGTGGTTATAGTATCCGCCTCGCATGCAAGAGGTCCGTGGTTCAAATCCCGGTACCGCGCAGTTCCCAACCGGATGAAAAAAAAATCCGCGTGTTGATGGAACTGCATTAAGAGGCCTGGGGTGCGGCCTCACCGGCAAACACCGCCGAGAACGCACTCTTTCACCAGAGAAGGATTGGCCACCCTCGTGCAGTATCTGGCCACTACCTCCCACTCCCACATGCTTACGTCAAATAACTCACGGCCCTCAGTCCCCAGCAGCTGCGAAGCAACTAACCACGGCGGCGGTCAGATCTGCAACGCAACAGAGGGTGCTAAGAATCTCTGGATCCGGACCGGCCGCCATTGGAACCTGAACTTGGCAACGTTTAACGCTAGAACCTTATCTAGTGAGGGAAGTCTAGCTGTACTATCCGAGGAGCTAGAGGGTGTTAAATGGGATATAATAGGGCTCAGTGAGGTTAGGAGGACAGATGAGGCCTATACGGTGCTACAGAATGGGCACGTCCTTTGCTACAGGGGCTTGGCAGACAGAAGAGAACTGGAAGTGGGGCTCCTAATTCACAGAAACATAGCTGACAACATAGAGGAATACTATAGCATCAATGAAAGGGTGGTAAATATTGTAATTAAACTGAATAAAAGATACAAGATGAAGGTAGTACAGGCTTATGCGCCTACATCCAGCCATGATGACGCTTCAGTTGAAAGCTTCTATGAAGACGTGGAATCGGCAATGAGTAAGGTAAAAACACAGTATACTATAGTGATGGGCGACTTTAATGCAAAGGTAGGGAAGAAGCAGGCTGGAGACCAGGCAGTAGGAGATTATGGCATCGGTACTAGAAACGCCAGAGGAGAGCTACTAGTAGAATTCGCAGAACGCAATAATTTACGGATTTTGAATACCTTCTACCGAAAACGAGAAAGCCGCAAGTGGACATGAAGGATCCCTAATGGCGAAAATAAGAACGAAATAGACTTTATAATGAGTGCACACCCTGGGATCGTGCAGGATGTGGAAGTGATTGGCAAGGTACGATGCAGTGACCATAGAATGGTACGGTCTCGAATTCGCCTAGACTTGAAGAAGGAACGACAGAAACTGATACGCAAGAAGCCAATCAATCAGCTAGCACTGAGAGGGAAAGTACAGGAATTCAGAGTGTCGCTGCAGAACAGGTACTCGGCTCTTAGTGAGGAAACCAACCTTAGCGTAGATACAATGAATGATAATCTGACGAGTATCATTACGGAGTGTGCAGTGGAAGTTGGAGGCAGGGTAGTTAGACAAGACACTGGCAAGCTTTCCCTGGAAACGAAGAACCTAATTAAGAAGCGTCAAATCATGAAAGTGTCAAGTACAACAGACAAAATAGAACTGGCAGAGCTTTCGAAGTTGATTAATAGACGTAAGGTATGCGTTGTAAGAAGGTATAACATGGAGAGAATTGAACACACTCTGAAAAACGGAGGAAGTGTCAAAGCATTGAAGAGGAAACTAGGGATAAGCAAAAGTCGGATGTATGCACTAAGGGACAAAGAAGGCAATATAACTACCAATATGGATAGGATAGTTAAAATAGCGGAGGAGTTTTACAGAGATCTGTACAGTAGCCGAGACAACCACGACCTTAATACTATAAGAACTAGCAGTAACCCGGATTACACCCCACCAGTAATGACAGAAGAAGTCAGAAAAGCTTTGAAGAGCATGCAAAGGGACAAAGCTGCTGGTGAGGATCAGGTAACGTGAGATCTGCTGAAAGATGGAGGACAGATTGTGTTAGAAAAACTAGCCACCCTGTTTAGGAGGTGTCTCCTGACGGGAAGAGTACCAGAGTCTTGGAAGAACGCTAACATCATCTTAATACATAAGAAAGGAGATGACAAGGACTTGAATAATTACAGGCCGATCAGCTTGCTCTTTGTAGTATACAAGCTATTTACAAAGGTAATTGCTAACAGAGTAAAGAAAACATTAGAATTCAATCAACCAAAGGAACAAGCAGGAATTCGAACAGGCTACTCAACAATTGACCACATTCATACTATCAATCAGGTAATAGAGAAATGCTCAGAGTATAACCAATCACTATACATAGCCTTCATAGATTACGAGAAGGCCACTTAAGTATAACGTATTAAATTTTTTCGTGATGATTCTTGGCGCCTTTTATTATTGTACCTTCGAATACGATTGATGAGTGCTCGTTAACTAATCAGGGCCTTTCTTTTGAAAAAAAATGACAACATAGGATATATTATTCAAGAACCTTTTTGGAAGAGCGGAGTTGGTCGCGTGTAGGTCTTCGCCCTATATTATGGAATTGGTGCATCTGACCAATTAACATTGATATTTTCTATGAACGACACTGCTTTGGAAACGTGGGAGCAGACGGGAGTACAAACGTGCATCGAAAAGATGACTATATATGACCATATGACTATATATGGCGAAGAAAATGACTTTTTATGACCAAGGTTCGGCAAAAAAAAGAGTAGTTCGCTCAGACTCACTCAAGCAATATATTTTGGGATTTAGACGCACCCGGACTCAGACTCAGCGAAATTTCTCTGAGACAAACTTACTCGGACTCACACTAACCAAACTATTACTCATCCGGCCTAACTCGAACTCAAGCTCACCTAATATTACACACCCGGACTCACTGAAACTAAGACTCATGGCTTGATCTTAGTATATCTAAGCGACTCAACTCAAGAGTGAGTTCACTGACGTATGCTAGATACTGCCGCTATAAGCAGACTGCCAAGTGTACAAGAGAAGTACGTTTAACAATAGGGTGGCGTAAAACAGTTCGAGTAGCAGATGGAGCGCTTGCACACATGTTACCTCTTTCGTTCGCATTAAAGGCCTGGTTTTCCTTCCTATGGCTTTGCATTCTAAAAGTAAAAGCTGTTATCTGATAAAATGGGTCAATATTTGCACGGTAGTTGTCCACCGCCTTCATCACCTGTGTTCGTAACCACTATCGAGCGAAATAAGAAAGAAACGAAATAAATAAAAAAAACACCAAGGATCGAATGGCAACCGAACCCGGGTCCACAGGGTGCCAGCCCGGTTCTGTACCACAGAGCTGCGCAGTTTTCATGTCGAGTAAGGAATCACGTCAACATGTGGAGTAAAAAGTTTTACAACATTAAAATACGAAGCAGGCGTAACAAAATGCGAATTGCGTAACAAAATGGACGTTGAATGCTCCAACCGATTACAAAAGCCTCAGCCGAATTCTTCCCCGTTGTCTGACACAGCATCAACAAATTGCACATAATGTCTCACAAGTTGGAAAAATGTCTTAAGAGTATTCATCAATCTTACGAAGATTGAGGAACAATTATATAGTGGGTGCTTACCCAGTACACGAAAATTATAATATTTTATGGTTTAGTGGGTGCCATGCAAACGTACCTGTACTATTGTTGCCTCAAGAATGTTCAGTTAAAAACGTTGACTCATCCCTGTGTCCAAGAATAGGTATACCACGGAAATGAAACGTGTGTCTCAGAGGCAGTTTTGCGTTTATTCTGCATTGTGTCGTCGCAAGGGCAAAGGACTGAATGCAGCAGCAAAATGTAGTATGAAAACATCCACGAATTGTAAAGCAAGCAACTCGTGAGCATACATAGAACGAGCGCGGCATAACAACTCCCAAAGCTCTACACTTAAAGCGCGTTTCTTAAACACATAGAAAGATCACACGACACGAATGCACAAGTATACACAGGACAAGCGCAAACTCTCACAGTTGTGCTGCGTTGTGGGTAGGGCATAGCCCAAGCATGTGTTCAAAGTTTCAATAGTGATGGTCGCAAAGCGAGCATGTGCGTGGTGTGTCGGGGTCGACTCTGTGCAAGGTGGATGGTGTTATGTGCGTGCGTGTTTGCAATACTCTCAAAGTTAGAGCTTGTGCTTTGTTAAGTTTTGCTGGTGGTGCTGGGAAGGCATGTCTTTGTCGCCAGTATTGTGAAGTGATCTTGTGGTATGTAAGTGCTTTGTCCTTGCTGCAGAGATTCTGATAACACCCACCTTTGAGGGGTCGTTGACGGCGGCGTGGCGTGTGAGTTAACGCGCCCGGTGGTTGACCTCTTCGTTGGGATTCGCAGTGGTCGAGTCCCGGTATCTGTGCCATGTGGGCTGGGAACACGGATACTTAGATTTGACCTTTTTTTCTTCCGTAAGAATTTTTTGCTGTCGTACTCTCCTATTGCGTTGACAGTGAGTTTTCTAGAGCTTCTGGCTACTAAAGCCGCTGCGAATGTTCCTGCCGCCGTCTTGGAGTCTGTGTATATTGTGGAATGGGCTTGCCAGCTCTGCAAGGCTGGCGCGATCGCCATTTCTTCTACTTTGTGATCATGGCTTGTTTGGATGGTTGCAGGGTTGTTGAGGTTTCTGTCTATACCAACGACCGCTATGGCAAACGCCTCCCTGCCGTAGTAGCAGGTGGCATCTATGAATAATGCGTGCTTGTTGTGTTTTTTTTCCTTATTTATGAGTGTCTTCACTCTATCCTTCCTTCGGCCTTTGTTGAACGTTGGGTGAACGTTGCGGGGAATCAGCTCAACCCTAGTGTGTTTCCTCACGTCATTGCTAAGTTTGGTTCTTTTCTCTGTTTGAAAAAATGGGAAAATGACCGCGTCTCGGTGGATGAGATGGCCTGCCTACCCCAACGACAGGCGTGTAATCTGTGCTACTCTCTCAGCCTCAGTTTCTTCGGCCGTGTTGTGCAGACCGAGTTGCTCGAGTTTCTGGTTGCTCATGCTATTAGGCAAGCCGAGTGTCGTTTTCAGTTCCTTGCGGAGCATGGAATTGATGTTATTGATGTCAAGCTTCGTAAGTTTCAGAAACGGGAAAGCATATGCTATGTGACTTACGAGAAAGGCGTGATACGCCTTCATGATGTTGTCTTCCAGGAGGCCTTCTCTCTTGTTGGCGATTCTAAAGATGCCTCTTTCAAAATTGTTCGTGCTTTTTTCAAGGCGCTTGAGTGCTTTCTTGTTCTGGCCTTCTTTGGCGCTTAACGTTAGCCCTGCTACCCTAACCATGTATACTTGCGGTATCGTTTGATTGTTCTCCGCTTTAAGCAATACCTGCTGCTCCTCTTTTTCCGAATTTCGTCGAAAGTAGAAAAGTGTTAGAGTAGATTTGGTGGGAGACAGTGTGAGTCCAGTTGGCTTAAGAAACTGTTCTGTTGTAGTAGGTGCCTGTTGAAGGACTCCTTAGAAGGTACAATGAGAGTTGCCACATGGGACCCATATGGAAACATCATCCGCGTGTATGGCATGGTGCACAGATGGGATTTGAGCGAGCTTCTTCGACAACCTGTGCATCGGCACACTATAGATCAGTGGCGAGAGCACTGACCCTTGTGGGGTGTCGATATTTCTGAGTCATTCGGGTTCGCTGCATTGCTCTCCTATGCGTATGGTGGCGGTTCTGTTCGCCAGAGAGGCTTTATTGTAGTTGTAGAATTTTTCGCCTAAGTTCATATATGCGATATTTCTCCCAGTATGTGTTCGTGTTTCATGGTGTCAAATGCCAGGTCAGGGCTAATATGGCTTTGGGCGTGTGGAGGAGCCCGTAACACATGTGCTCTCTTAACATCAACATGGCGTCCTGTGTGGACAGTGCCCTGTGGAAGCCAAGTGTTGTGTCGAAAGAGTTCATTCCTCTCAATATGGTCCGACATACGGTTGAGTATTGCACGCTCAGCTACTTTTCCAAAGCAAGATGTGAGTTATAAGGGCCTTAAGTTATCGATGCTCAGCGGTTTTCAAGATTTTGGGATGAGCGAGACCTCGGCACTACGCCATTCTTTTGGTACGGTACCCGTTTCCCATGCCTCATTTATCCTCTTAGCAATGATTACAATTACTTTATCGTCGAAATTCCGTAGGAGTTTATTCATGATACAACACGCCACTCTGGCAGTCATCCTTAAGGAGTTTGTTGCCGATGCCACCTGGCCCTGGCGTGCATCTGCTATTCAGTTGTTGTAGAGCGTATCATATTTCAGCTTCGCTGAACGGTTTGTCTAGCTTTTCTCGAGATCGACCTCCATGTGAGGGATTTTCGTTTTCTCAGGCTACTTGGGAGTGGGAGTTTCAGCCTAGCTTTTTGAGGAGAACTTTGGATCTACCACTGTCCTGAGCGTGCTTGTGCACCAATCGTCAATTTTCAGCTGGGTGCCACCTATAGTGGTTTTGTCGCTGTCCACCATAAGGTGTTTGAGCAGCCCCCATTTGCTTCCTTCCGCATTCATGCTCCCTTTACACACAATCACTTCAAAGCAAACTTGCATTAGGTAGCCCATGAGGTACAAGTATGAAGCATTCAAGTCATTAGATAAGCGTGCGCCCACGAAGGATCATGTCCTGTTGAGGCGTGCTCGCATGACAACACACGCGGCGATGGCCTTTAGAGTGCCCTCTACGCACACCCTTCAAGCCATCTCAATTCTGAGGACGAAAACGTGCCAAAGCTTCACAAATAAGAGGATTGCTAACGATATAAGGTGTATAAAAAAGGTCGCCAATAGCATGCTGGGTAACGTATGCTCTGAAGCATAGTGGTTTCATTCTGTGTGCTGCGAAGCGAGTGGTCCTTTGGGGGCGGATGAAATTTTACGGGCCAAGCATATTATGAGCGAGTTTAGCCGGTGGCGTCCACGCTCCACTGCGCATGCGCGTCCCCTTCCTTTTGTCATCTCTCCTACGCTGCCCCCTTGTCTCGCGTAACAAGCGCCGAGGCATGCGGCGACTGCTAGCGAGTTTCGTGACTGAAAAAAAGATTTACCTCGTATCTGCATGTTAAGCTGCAAATGTCATCGAAAGACGATAGTCTTGCGTCTGAAGCGAGTGAACAAATCATTTATTTGATGTTCCGCGCAAGAAAATTGGTGACTGGTATTCGGGAGGCGCTGTGATAGAGTGCCTCGAGCGTGCATTGGAGGCGAACGAGTGCATAGTCACGTCACACGTGACTTGATGCATTTATTGCACATATCTGAGGCACCATAACAACACGCATATGATCTGCATGTGCTTCTTTTGCTACAAAAGGATTACATAAGTAATTCTAAGGACCGTAGCATTTATCACGCTGCGCTGTCATGCAACTCTTGCACGAAAAGGAGAGTGTTTCCAACGCTTTGCTAAGACTACACGGTGGTGGCACCTACCCGTCGCCTTGCGTTCTACCAACGCCGACTAAATTTCAAGGCCAAAATGCTGCCGCAGTGACGTCAGAGGGTGGGGGCCCAGTTACGCCGCGAACGCGGCGGAAAGCCTGTCTTTCGCTCACGTTTTAAGAGAACCAACGCTCCCGCTCTCGCAGCTGCTGTGGCTTGATTGGGCCGAATAAAAGATGTGGAAAAAAAGTCTTACTGAGCATGCTCAGTTGGGCAACTGGGCCCCCAACCTCTGACGTCACTGCAGCAGCCTTTCGGCTTTGAAATTTAGTCGGCGTTCGTTCTACACCTTATCGCCTCTGAGAAGGGCGCGCACCCCTTCTCGAACGCGCAACGTTTTCCAAGAAAACTGCCAGATGGCACTCATGTCTCACGGGTGACGTGACTTGATACGCTCGTTCGCCTTCGCTGCACGCTCGATGCGTTCTAACGCAGCGCCTTCAGAATACCATTCACAAATTTTCTGGCGCAGAACATCAAATAAACGTTTTGTTCACTCTCTCCACATGCAAGACTATCGTCTTTTGACGACATTTGCAGATTAACATGCAGATATGGGGCCAATTTTTGTAGTTTGTTCGTATATGTAATGTAATATTATATCCGATACGGTAATACGTCTGTCAGTCCGTGGTCGACCCTGGCGTAAAACACGCTTGTGCTAACAACTTCATAAAAAGGTGGCTGTTCAAGCACTTGCTGCAACTGTGTTGCATTTTCCGAGCTGGCCTTGTGGTAATAAAAAATTACGTGTGTTTAGAAAAAGTTTATTTTATCATGGGACACATCAATCCTAAGGAACGAGCGTCTGTACAACAGGAAAAATAACAAACAAATGACAAAGCACAACATACATCACACTTTTAAACAAAAGTGTCCAAGTTCATAGGGTGTCCATAGTCCATGGTACTGATAACTACATACACTACATATATACACTAATCACAATATGGACAACGTACATGATGATATATGTACAGAATTTACAAATCTTCGTGAACATGTTAGAAAATATTGACGACAGGTATCAATATTCATAAAAGTTACATAACTTACAGCGTTAGAATGAAGTGCATATATACAAGAGCTCGCAACCATATGAGACATACACAAAAACATAGAAATAGTAAACACGTACTCATTACATGCACTAATCAGACATTGACAGGTGACCTGGCTATAGGAACCAGGCCATGTGGAAGACTAATCGAACGCGTCTGTCCACTACGGACAGAAAGCGGCACGATCATTGTCGCAGAAATTCTTCCTCCTCCAGGAAGAACAATTCCTCCGACAGAAACGATAAGAGTTCAGAGTAGAGGCATTTCAAAATCAGAAAGAGAGCACGATGACGATGACCTGCCGCAACAGCTTCGCACCTATTACGCCACTAACAAAAAGCTCCCGCAGCTATTAGGAGGCGTGCAAAGCGGCTACGCGAGCAGTGACCAGATGTTACAAAGCGATTAACACTTAGGCCACGAAAACTAGTGTTAACTAACCTCCAAACCACCTTTGCGATGACACATTGCTGAAGCATATGCTGGTTAGATTCCAGTAACGGGCAGTTAGGACAAGTGGAAGATTGGACCATGCCCCACTTCTCCAGTCTGTCCCGTGTTAGGAGTACTCTCCATCCAAGACGCCACATAAAGTCACGGAGGTCACCAGGCAAAAACGATGCCGTTATCGCGCTCCACGAGACATGTCTCGATCGTGCTAGACGGGCTGGAAGAACCAGAGGAAGCATAAGTGCCACCGTTGTATCTACATTGCGGCTTTCGAGAATGTCCACATCGGGACGAACCTGCTGCGCGTGTCGATAAAATGCTACTGCCGTTGAGTAAAATGCTGGCACGTTAAGTGTTTGCTGTGCAGAATTGAACCGTGCATCTGGTAGTAAATAGCGTAACTTGGTGCCTAAAAAAAGCAGGCAAGGTCACGCGCAGGGCACTGATCACCAGCAACAACCGAAGTAAGAATAGTAGGGCAAGCAGCCTGCAGCGAACAGAGACGGATGGGAATGCGAATCCACCGCAGTTTCTTGGTTGCCCAAGAGCTGCTTGGCAAACCAGCTGTGTTCCACCTGACAAGAAAAATGAGCCAATGAGGGATTGCAACGGCCATAGTGAAGCGTAATGGGGGCTGTAAGACATGAGATATGTACCATGCACGGCCGCAGAACACCGTCTGTGCTATGTACCTTATTTCGAGCATCGGTAAATCATACTCTTGTGCTTCCCAGACGTGTAGTTTTACATCTTCGACTACTGAATTCCACAAGGAGGCTGATATGCCGCAGCAAGTATATTTAAGCCCCGGAATGCGAACGGAGTCACTTTTTTGATAGACAGCTATGTGGCGTTTAACGTCCCAATACCACCATTTGAATATGAGAGACGCCGTAGTGGAGGGCTTCGGAAATTTCGACCACCTGAGGTTCTTTAACGTGCACCCAAATATGAGCACATGGGCCTACAACATTTCTGCATCCATCGGAAATGCAGCCGCCGCAGCCGGGATTCGAACCCTCGACCTGCGGGTCAGCAGCCTAGTACCTTAGCCACTAGACCACCACGGCGGGGCAAGGAGTCACTTTTTTGAAGACCAAAAAAGGGACTTGGGCAGGCGTCTGGGGAACCAATGAATAAATATCGACATTTTGAAAAAATTGACGCAGCACCTGAAATCGTGCCATACGTAGCAAAAAGTCGTGGGCTACGGGATAAACTGTCCTCATTCTTCAAATACAACGTGATGTCATGAGCACATGCTGTCACCGTCACGGTACCAATACCTGGAAGAGGAAGGCCTCTATCGTAAGGATCAGCTATCAGCAATTAAAGGATTGGTTCGAGGCTGAGTGCAAAAAGTGCAGGGGATAAAGGACACCCTAGGCGAGCACCACGGGAAACAGAAAATGGCGCACTCTCTAAACAGTCAAGAAACAACGTGCTGCGTATATTTCGGTATGCGTTTCTGAGAAGCTGAACGAAGTTTTGCGAGAAGTCAAATGCTACCATTACGCTGAATATAAAGCTGTGTTCGAGGCGATCGAATGCCTTTTCCTTGTCAAGTGAAACCAAGAGTCCCCGAGCTGATCTTGTTAACGTAAGCGCAAATATATCACGCGTAACAAAGGAGAGACTGTGGATTTCTCCTTCAGGAATAAAGTGCGCCTGATGATGGCCTATTAAGGAGGGCATCAGGCTTCTCAAACACCGAGTGATAACTGCCGCGAAAGTTTTATAATCAACGTTGAGGAGCGTTATGGGTCTCCACTCCTCTGGGCGAACCGGCGATGGCTCATGTTTAGGTATTAAAACAATTCGACCATGGTGAAAGCTATCAGAGAAATCAAAGTTCTCAAAACAGCGGCAAATAACAGAGGTGAAAAGAGCACCAATGTTGTCCCAAAACGTTAAATAAAACTCAACAGGCGACCCATCCGGCCCGGGGGCTGAGCCACGCTTCATGGAAGACAGTGCCTCTTTCACTTCGTCGGCTGACGGACTTCTGCAAAGTTGTTCAGCTGCTTCAGATGAAATTTTAGGGAGCCTACTTAAAATTGTGGCTGTCTCGGTGGTACCGCGATGTGATGACATTGTCGTACGAGCCATGTTGGCACAGTGATCTAGAAAAACTGATTGATCACTTGTTGGCGGCAACGCAGTGTGTAAGGGTCTGGCAGCCGGAGTTCCTAGTCGACTCGACAGGTGGACAAGCGAGCTTTTCGCAAAGCGTAGAACCTCACGGTGAGCACATGAATTACGTCTCCAACGCCAAGCAGCCGCCGTCAACGACGAAGCTGTAATAAGGCGTTGATAACGACCCCTTAACTGTCGCTGCCATGCGCGCATCAAGGGAGTTAGCCGATAAACCCGAAGAGCAATACGCAGCTTTGTGGCAGAGTCCGCTAGTTCTTCGGACGTACGGCGTCTAAGGGCCCGCCCTGCTACTGAGCAGTGTAAACTCCACTGTGCCTTCAGCGCGCCCCACACCTCTGGACCGCATCCCAAGGGAGAGGCCCGCAAGCTTCTAGGTAAACTGGAGCGTGAACGCGCGTCGTGAAAAATGCGGATGTCAAGACGCCAAGGTCTCACTGACGATGAAAAGGGAAAGTGAGCCTCGAGCGTCACTGGTCGGTGGTGTGATATGTAAACAGGGGATGATGGTAATATTATTACATCAGAGTGCGATACGTAAGAAGCTAGCGCGCTCGACACATAGAAACGATCCAACTAACTAGACGACGTGCTACGCCGGCAAGTCCAGGCATACTGATGATGATGAAAAACATTATTATAAAAGAGAGAGGTACGGGGCCAAAGCATGACCCCGCTACAAGGTCGGCATCCTTAGTCCGGGACACCGCAAGACGAGGCCCCTTCTCGCGCCCGTCTCACCAGAGCCCGTTGAGACTCTAGTGATGAGCAGTTGAGGAGGGAAGTCTCCCATGCCTCTCGGGAAGGGGTAGGGGAAGGGGGTAGGTGGGGATTTTTCGGACATGCCCATACCATGTGGAAGGTATCACACGTCTCGCCACAGTGTGGGCACTGCCCATCTGTATTCGCATCGAAATGTTTTAGGATTGCAGGACAGAGTAGAGTACCTGTCTGCAGGCGCCTTAGAGTTCGCTCTTCCGCCTTACTCAGCCCCTTTGCAGGAGCAGGGTAAAGGTGGTGAGTGTCGCGATAATAGGTCAGAATTTCTTTGAACCGCAGCAGCGGTGTATTGGCCTCCGAGTTATAAGAGCCAAAGTGAGGAGACCGGTGGGTAAGCGCTCGGGCGGCCGCGTCAGCGGCCTCATTACCTCGTAAGCCCTGATGGCCAGGAGCCCATACGATGCGTTTCGGGGCTGGATCAGCGAGAGCCCGTTTTAGAATTTGGCTGGCTAGGGGGGATACCTCTCCTACCAAGTAATGAGCACATGCTTTCCGGGAGTCCGTGATGATAACTTTAGAGTTGGGGTCCGCAGCAGCAAGCGCTATCGCAACTTCCTCAGCGCGCTCTGGATTTTGTGCTGGGAACGAGAGCCCATTGACATGCTTTTTCCGGTGAACTACACAGGCCGTGTAAAATCCCGTGGGCGAAGGCCCTGCTATATCTACGTAGAATACACCAGGTCGGGAGCCGTGTTGCCTCTCAAGCGTCGAAGCCCGTGCCTGTCTTCTGCTTTTGTGCGTGTCCTTATCCATGTTACTGGGGAGTGGAGAGACCGAGATCATATGCCGCCACAGTTCCGGAATACGCTTCGCCTTCTCTGCAGTGCAAGTGGGCTGTATGTGTAAGCGGTTCAGCAGGCGGCGCTCGGGAGCCGTCTGCATGAGCCGCGTATATTGATTCATAAGGTGGGCCTCCCGCAACTCCTGGTAGGAGTTGAGCACACCTAATGCCCTCAGTTTGGCGTTGGAAGTGGCCACCAGGAGTTCCAGAGCTCGTTTAGTAGCCTTACGAATGATGACATCTATTCTTTCGTCTTTTTGCTTGTTAGTGCGAAGGTATGGGACGGCGTAGAGGATCCGGCTAGTCACGAAGGCATGGGCGAGCCGAAGCGCGTCCCTGCCCCGCAGACAACCCCGCTTGTTGGAAACGCGGTGGATCATGCGCCCTACCTGTTCGCCTATTCTCTTGAGTTTCGCTATAGTGGAGTCCGGTCTGAGTCTGTGGTGAATGAACAGGCCTAGAATCCGGAGCTCCTCCACCTCTCTGATGGGAACCCCAGACAGGGAGATGTGTATGGCTGACTTATCTCTTTGCTTCGCTCTAACGTGCAGAAGCTCTGATTTGTTTGGAGCACATTGGAGTCCACAATCGTTGGCATATGCTTCGACTATGGATGCGGCCTGCTGAAGGCGCTCCTGCATTTCACCAAGGTTCTCTTCAGTGGTCCAGAACGTAATATCATCGGCATATACTGCGTGTTGTGTGCCTTCCACCCTGGCCAATTCGCTTGAAAGGCGCATCATAGCAATGTTGAAAAGGAGCGGTGATAACACTGCTCCCTGTGGGGTACCCCGTGTTCCCATAATGTACGGGCCATATTCCTCGTCCTCGATCTGAAGAAGTGCCTAGCGTATAAATAGAAAATCTCTGACATATGCAAAGGCCGTAGCCCCGCAATCGGTGGAACTCAAGTTAGCCAGGATGCTGCTGTGTTTAACATTGTCGAAAGCCCCCTTCAGATCAAGGGCGAAGATGGCTTTATCATTGTGTTGCATAGTTATGGGCTGTATGACGGCCCTATGGAGCTGGAGAAGGACGTCCTGTGCAGACATGTGTGGGCGAAACCCAAACATGGTGTCTGCAAAGAAGCCCTTGCCCTCAAGGTATGGGGAGAGGCGATCCCGTACCATCGTCTCCATAAGCTTGCCCGCGCACGAAGTCAGTGATATGTGCCTCAGATTTTCCGTATTCACGGCCTTGCCTACTTTGGGGATAAAAGTCACAAGTGACGTTTTCCATTCGGAAGGGAGCACACGGCCGTCCCAGATCTCGTTCATGCATTCCGATAAATGGAGGTAGGCTGTGTCAGGGAGGTTCGCCAACAGCTTTACTGTTATGCGGTCCAGCCCCGGAGCCATACCCCTGCGCATTTTAGCTAAAGCCACTTTAAGGTCATGCAACTCAAAACGGGCATCAAGTTGGTGATTAGGCTTACCAGAGTACGTGTACGCCGGCCCAGGCGGGTCCTCCGTACGACAGAGATACCTATCGCACAGAGCATCTGCAAGCTGTGCAGGAGTGCCATGGTACCCTTGCAGAGCTCGCCGGAGCTGCTTCTGCGCCTCCCCTCTCGTTTACGAGGGGTCTATGAGACTGCGAAAGAGATGCCATGTCCCCTTCGAGCTCGTTTGACGATCTGCGGCGTCGCAGCGGGCTATCCAATTTGAATCTGAGAGGTGGGCAGCATACGCTGCAGCCTGTTCTGTGAGTTTGGCTATGCGAATACGTAATTTGCGATTAGTCTTCTGCTTTTTCCAACGTTTTGTTAAGCTTCGGCGCGCATCCCACAAGTGTAGGAGGTGAGTGTCAACTGCGGGGATTTCTTCGTTGGTTTGGAGGGTAGTAACCAATCTTTTCTGAATGTTGTTTACGTGTCGAGCCCATTCTGCATAGCCTCCAGAAAATAGTACGGGAGGGATAGTCTGATTGCGAAATTGGGTCCAATCGGTCAACTTGGCTAGACCGCATTTTTTATGAGCTGACTTTTCCAGGAGTGCGACCCGGAGAAGGCAGTGATCACTGCCTAGAGAATCGCCCAAGTTCTGCCAGGTAGCATCCTTAGCATTTTTTACGAGAGAGAGAGGTCCGGACACGTGTCACGGGTTACCGAGTTCCCCACTCGAGTGGGGTACGCCGGATCCGTGAGCAGCGTGAGGCGAAGGGTGGAGATAAGCTCCGCCAGCTTACGTCCTCTGACCTTCTCGTAGTGATAGCCCCAGTGAAGGCTGGGAGCATTGAAGTCTCCCACGATCACTAAGGGGTCCTTGTCTGCCAACTTGATCACCCGGAGGAAGATTTCGCTAAAAGTTACGAAGGGCTTATGCGGGGGGCTGTATATATTTAGGATGTGTATTGACTGGTCGCGACGTCTGAGAGGCAGTACTCTGACCATTGTGTATTCTTGTTCAGTACTTAAGTTTAAATCGACCTAAATCGCGGTATATGCCTTGTTCACCAGGATGCATGACGAGGGCCCCCCTGGAAAGTGCTATAGCCAGAGAATTTAACGTCCAAACCGGGCTCCTGCAAAGCAAGCAAGGCGGGCATGTTTCCGAGGGACTGCAAGTAGGGATGGATGTGCGACCATTTTTTCCAGGCTCTAAAACCCCTGCAGTTCCATTGTATAATCTCAAATTTTTGTAGATGTTTAGCTTGTTTATTAGATTGGCTAGCCATCTTTTAGTATTTATTTACGGTGCAGAGGACCGGTCCGGACCTGGAGCCAGCCCCGAAAAGCCTTCTTCTGCTGCCTGATGGGAGGCCGCCTTGCGTTTAACCTGCGGGGAGTCGCTCTGAGTGGTGTTTTTAATTTGGGCGATAACCCAGGGCTGCACGGTTTTAAGGACTGAGTTAGAGACCTGCGCCACAATTTCTGGAAGTGCTTGCGTTAAGGCTGCCGTGAACATGTCCTGAAAGGACTCGCGGACTTCCGACATGATTTGAGTGGGGAGGGCTGCCACGCTCGCCTCTAATTGCTCGGTTTTACGCTCTAGGGACTCGATACGACCGATGAATCCGGTAATGGAAGCTGGTCCCACTACCGTGTCCACGTCCTGCCGCGAGACGCTAGTGAGGCGGGATGTGACGGACGAGCCATCATCCCCGTCCTCTACCTCGGCTTCCTGCACTGGCTCAGATGACCCAACCTGCTTGGCTTCTAATTCTTAAATTTTGCGCGCAAGAATTTGGTTCTGGTGCTTGAGCTCCCCTATCTGCTGCTGTAGGGCGGTTTCGGTAGGGGAGGGAGAAGAGGAAGGTCCGGAGACTGCCCCACCCCAACAGCTCACCTGTGCTTGGACGGGTGTCAAGGGTGGGAAGTCCTTGAGCAAGACAGGAGGCTCCGACGGGGTCCAAGACTTTACATTGGTGGATTGCCCGGTGTTGGTCTTCTTGGGTTCTGGCTTATTCGACTTGGCGGCTGGTGCTTTCTTGGGGCCAGTCTTGGGAGTCAGAACCTGTTTGTTCCCCCCCTCCCCCCCAAGTTGTCCTCGCCTTGGATCCGCGTGAGGATCTAAACTTGACCGGCTGCCAGAACCGTCCAACACAACCGGGAGCTCCAGTCTTGTGGCCACTGCCGCAGAGAAGGCAGCTCGGAATGCACTGGTGTTCCGTGGGGCCGTCAGGAGTAGCAGCAGGTACCTTAACGCCGCAGCTTGGGCAGCGGCCGGGCTGTAGGCGCGGGCAAGTATCTGCTCGATGGCCCACTGTGCCACAAAGTGGGCATGCAGGCACTGTCTTCTTATACAAGTGAACAGGGGGCCGCTCGCAGTTGTATAACACCGTCCGTGGCACCTTGGTCCCCGCGAAGGTGATCACCGCAACCGGGGTGTCCCCAAGCTTGCGCACAGGCACTATATTTGGCTCAGCGCTGAGCTTGCTTTTCACAGTTTCGGACGTTTCGTCATGAGAGACATGCACGACGCCCCGACAGAACTCACCGGAGAGTTCGCGATGTCCCCGGAATGTTAGCTGGCGGCCCCCGACTGGCAGCTTAATGTCCCGGAGGAGTCTCTCGGCGGCGTCCACTGATTTGAGCGTGCACACAAGTACATTTTAATCCCAGAGGGGCCACACCGCAAGTCCCACACTTGCGTCGGCTCCGAGGATGCTGCGGACTGCAGCGCCGGCTTGTCCAGGACCAAACGTGGCCTTGAGGTCGAGCGTCTCACGCGGTTTCAGCACTACTATGATGTCGTCTTCATCGATGCGCAGCGTGTTCTTCGGCCGTCACTGGAGTTGCTCTGCGCGCTGCGAGGTGACGCTCGGCGCGTTCTTGCCCTGTGCTTGCAGAGGGCGAGACGCTGCTTGTTGTTTGGCTGCGGGAGCCCTGGCGTCTCTCGACGCCACTGCTGTGTTCTTCCTTCCGCATCAGACGTGGAGCATATCCTTGAAATACTCTTCCTCGGTTGGTAGAGGTGTCTCGGTTTGAGCGGTATCCATCTGTATGATCTGTAGGGACTCCGGATCGTAGCCGGTGACTTGATTTGGAGTCGCCATTACCGGGGAAACCCCGGGCAGGGCCAGCGCGGCCCTTACTGCGGTTAGGCTTAACACCGCGTTGGTTTGGCGAAAGCTTCAAGTGAGCGAAAAAGGGTAAAAAAACGGCTCACCTTGGCAAGGCGTGATGTCTGCGGTTGCGGCTGACGTTCTTGGAGACGGTGGTAGAAGGCTTGCAGGAGAACGACTTGATGTGACGCAAATAATTGCGATATTTCACAGAGCCGACGTGGTATGCGACCGCTCCCGTCGATCGACACCAGCGCCCCCCCCCCCTCCAGGCATACTGTGGTCCATGCACTAGTCTGTACGTATCTATCAAAAAGAAATGTTGCACCAGGCGACGCAGCTCTCGCGCGTTCCAATCAGAGCGACCCCATCCTGGGCCTTGAACGTCAGCTCGCGTGCCTAATAAACAATTAAAATCTCCAGTGAGTATGACATGACCACCGTCTAGAAAATACACCTCCAGGTAACGGGAAAAAATGGCAGCATATCCACGGAGTGAATGATGGAGAGTGGGGCGAAGAATTCAACCGTCCATTTGTTCTTGCATCCGTCCGTCCATGCGTCCTTCAGTGTGACCGTCCATGCGTCCATCAGCCCGTTCGTGCATGCGTCTGTTCGTGCATCCGTCCCTGCGTTCGTCCATGCAGCCGCCCCTGCTTCCGTTCATGCGTCCATCCATGCATCTGTCTATGTGTCCGTTCGTCCATCTATTCAACACTCCAAGTACCACCATTTCGCACCTTTTCATCATATATTCCCCATATAGAAGCACCGCCATTCAGCGGACATTCCAAGGACTAAACGAGAGGTGGCACACGCACACTTTCTTACGGCTTGCGCTTCGGGTCCACTTCCCACCTTTAACCACCTCGAGTTCATTGTATATACTAGTTCACTCTATTCATGGCACTGCAGCCTAACGCTCGCTAAACCTTTCGAAAACCAAGGAGGTTACGCCCAGCGAGTATGACGTAGTAAACTTTTTCAGTCAGATAGTGCTCAATGTACATTCCAATGGCTGCTAATAGGAAATGAGAGGCGGAGAATTCGGCTTTTACTTTCTTACGGCTTGCGCTTCGTATCTACTTCCCATTTTCAACCACCTCGAGTTCATTCATGGTATATACAAGTTCATTGTATTCTTGGCACTGCGGCTCAACGCTCGCTAAACCTTTCTAAAGCTAAGGAGGTTACACCCAGCGAGTATAACATAGCAACTCTTTCTTGTCAGATAGTGCTCAATTTTCATGCCAATGGCTGCTAATGGTGATTGCAGCCTGCGCGTTAACTAAAAGCCGAATGCTCCTGTCTCTCATTCCCCATTAGCAGCCATTTACATGTACATTCAGCACTATTTTTACTGTTCAACAACGCACAGAAGAAGTCTCTCACCGGCACCACCTTGGTGGTCAAAATGTTATACTTGTTACATACTACGGGGGACGAACGGGTGCCGCTATAAGGAGCTTCGCCCCTAAAATCGTTATACATCGCTGCTTGAGCTGGTCAATAAACACACAAAACACGCAGCTTGAAAGGTGATAAGACGCAATCAAAAGCCAATACCCGTCCAATCCCGTCATAGAAAACATGATGATTGCGTAGAAGAGCGCGGTTAAAATAATAATTCCGACTCCACAGAAGCGAGATTTCGCGAAAGAAAAATAACAGTCTAAACTAAATGCACGTTTGAATGCACGAACGTGGCAAATGGTGAAAAAAATGGTTTCTTGTAAACACAGAATATCACAATGTTTTGCGCGGGCTATGCTGATAACCTCGGCTTGCTTTACTAGGTTACGGAACCCTTGAACATTTAAAAAAATTTTTTCAGGGTGTCAGCCATATTGAAATGATGGTGGGTGACTGACCTGGTCATGTTTTTCGATTAGGTACCCCGGGGATCTGTCCGGTGGAACTGGAGTACGTACACTACACAGCACAATTCGACCCTCTTTAAGAGGGTCGAGGTTTCTTCGGTTCCTGGAACTCGGAGCGGCTATTTTGGGTGCCGTCCGAACTGGTGCCAGACTTGTGAACACGCTTGACCTCTCGCCAGGCTTGCATTTCTACGTCACATCCGTCTAGGCTAGAAGAAAGTCCGATGCTACTGTCGACTTCGAGGCTGAAGCTGCTGTCTGACGAATCAGATGGTGGTAGGGCTGCAGCTTTAACTTTGTCGCCGCCTCCAACGACCTTGATCACGGATTGCTTGTCGAGACGTGTCAGAAAAGAACTCCCATGGAGTCTTGCTACTTGTTCAAGGAAGTCGCGAGCCTGGCTTTTGGAATGAGCCAATGGGCTTTGGTCATTCGGTTTCAATTCCGTTCCTGGCGAGACACCAGCGCCCGTAGATCTCGCAACGTCGGCGCCTTCTGAGCACTCAGCGGCTTGGACGAGTCCGGTGACTCGGTGCCTACCAGCGCTTCTTTCTCGGCTAGCGCCGATGTCGAACATGGCACGGCATGCTTGCATGGGACAGACGCGAGGTCAACCGCGGTGGCTGTTCCTATCGCTGAGATTGGCAAACTTAGCGCGCTCGGGTTGGCCAAGCTGCACACTTCTTCGTCGTTTAATATAGCTCTCAGAATCAGATTTTGGCATTCTTCTAATACAGCTCCAGATTCTCGTTCATCTGTTGCCGTTTGTGACACGGATGGTAGGGCATGAAAGATCCCCGCAGTAGCATCAGAACATAAACGACGCACATGGCAGACGGTGGTAGGGTGGTTATCTCCACAACCTCGGCAGGGGCGGTCGTAACATTCGCTGTCGTGTCCGTGCACACCACAGCGATCCCAGAATGGTGCTGTGCACTGTGCTCGATAATGACCACTATAGCCGCGCCGACGACAAACACGTTGCAGACCGCGGTAATAGAAGGACACGCGATGACCAGAAACGCGAAGATAGTTGGGGACGCGATTTGTGGAACTCATTTCTATCCGGACAAAATGTGTGCCTGTGAGAACACCACGTCTTGCGCTCATGAAGCCAGCGGTCACAGTCAATACCTTGCCGTATGGGGACAAAGCCTGAACGAGTACCTCGTTGGAGACGAAGGCTGGTAAAAACAGGCAGGCGACGTTAGTTACCTGTGGGCCGACGGGAACGACAGGAATACGCTCGCCACCGGTGGTCAGGTAGCCAGCGTCGACGATGAGAGTCATGGAAGCCACGCTCTTGACAGTTACTGGGAAGTACATGCCTCCCATGTGCTGAACGCAGTGTACCTCTGAGAGGCCAACTATTGAGGACATCGTATCGACGACGGTCTCCGGACTAGTCCCCACAGGGAAGACAACGTCGAAGGCCTGCGCCTTGGAAGGCGTCCACGTTGTCGACGGCACCATGACTAGATGAGGAGGACGTACCTGACGTGGAACACACAGGGACGTCAACAGAATCACTTTCTCTTCGTCTTCTAAGACAGGTTGATAACCGGGAGTCCGACACCAGGTAAGTGGTGGTTTGGCAAGGATAACATTAGTTGCTAGTTAATGCTGTTTCGTATTGCATTTTTCTTCCTCGGTGATTAGCGTTGTCTAATCTTTGTGTAAGATGCACCAACTAACCTAGGAACAAGTTTGATGTATAATTTTGGGTGAAGTTTTAAGAGTAGCCTTTTTGTGAGGATATGAAGTAAACATGAACGTAACCTGCATTTTACAGTGATGTATATGGCTCGTCGCCACTAAACTTTACTCTCTGATGGCACGGCCGAGGGAAGCCATTCTTGAGTGTTGCCACGTGCACTGGACCAGTTTTGATTGGTCACAGGGATAAGGGATAAGTCACAGGGATAAGACAATTGCTGTAAGGTACAACATGCATGTCCATAACAAAAATCACATAATATGACACCATAACATCGAAATCGTTGTTGTTGAGTTTCATCATCAAGGCCAATTCTAAAGAACAATGTGAAAATGCCTAGAGTGGTTGATTTTTGCTCTGAAGGGCTGGCATCACTGACCTTGAGCGCTATCAAAAAGTCGTCAAAATAGCCAAAACTTTTGCGCACACCTGGGACTTGCAGTTTAGTAACAAGCGCCAGTCCATGTTGCCAATGAGCACGGAGATCACTAAGTTTAGTTACCAAGCAAAACTAAGTGCAGACTCCTTCCTACAGCACTATTTTGCCGCAAATTTTGAAGGCGTACGGAAAGGGAAACTGCCACAATTAAAGCTAAAGAGCACCCAACCTTACTCTTTGCTACTTCACCGAAAAGAAAAGTGCCTTATGCGACAATTCTCTAGTGGTTTACAATAAGGCCCGCTAAAGCCTTTCACAGAGTTACGTTGCAGAAACAACTAAGTTCACAATGAATGTAAGAGGCCACTTGTCTTCCTAAAATACTGTATTAGGTGATTCGAAAGCCATAAAAATTTTTTTCTTCCCAGTTGATTGTATTGAAACTCTTCGCCCCTAAAGCTTTCAGAACCTCACGTAGTGTTGCAATTCCCTTACTGTTGCCCCACCTTTGACCGAGCAAATGTTTTATTTTACGTTGTATTGATCACGCTAAATTATTTTTATGACGCCACACGGTTAGATGATCAGAGACGCACTCATGACATCATTGTAGTGTCACCTACATTATCAGGCATTTTTTTTCTTCGTTCACATTGGCGCCAAATTTACGCAATATTTTGCGTTCGTTCAACAACCTAAGAACTTCGCTTATTAATCATCACCATTGCGATGCAGTCTGTTATTTTTTTGGGGGGGTGGGGGTGGCTTGAACGCTTTGTTCCTTGGAGTATTTTACAGACACCAGCCGTTTTCATATGCATGTCTTCATCTAAGCTACTGTTCAATACCATTTAGACACTATCACACAATGAATATGTTTGTTTAGTTAATACTTTAAAACAATACACTCTAACTTGTTTACTAGACTGAAATTCAGCAGTCACGGGAAGATCTGCAAATTGCGTTTCAGTGTGATATTGTAGAGTTATCTAACTCAAGACTGGAGCAATAGTACGAGGTTTAACTTTAACCCCTATTTCTCATAAAAAGACTCTAATGAAATATCAGTCAATAAGTCTTGTATTCATAAATATGTTTGTGAGGTGGGGCGCAATCGCAAAACAAAGAATCGAATCCAGGAGAGATTGCGGCATATATATGTTATCAAATTTCTGCTTGGAGACCACACCACCAGACCAATATGAATGAGCTTGACGACAAAAAGGGTTTAGCGCAGCTAGACCCTTCATTCGCGAAGAACAATAAAATACCTAGATAGGACTCTCGTTGTCAAATTATTGAATATTTGACTTTTGATATATTTAACACTTGATTAATGAGAACGGACAGATAATTATATCAAGAAAACTATAGTTGATGTTATTGGAAGTAATCGTGTTGTAATGGTATAGTATTTAAAATTCACAAACACAATACAATTATTTCTATTACCATCCCGAATACTTCCATCTGCATAATGTCCTGTTGGTTCTGATTGTTATTCCGTCTAGCAACGAAAGGCCTATAAATGTACGCTATTTTCTTCATTAAACACTTCAATATAATAATAAATGTGATATAATTGTTCAAAAGTATCTGGGAACTCCCAACAGGCATGGCCAACCGAACTAGTGACAACACAATAATTGCGATGTCATCCACTAACACCACAGTAATGACGTAACGATGACAGTGAGTCCACTGACAACACTAACGCGAGAAGCATGTAGGCACCAAACACACAGTAAAGTACAGATAACTCTCAAAAACCTCAATTACATGCATTCTTTTCTTCCCTCGAAACATCGGTGAATCACTCTTTTAAGCGTTCGCTGTAAAATACAGCAGATAGTGCAGTCTATATGGAAGCTGGCATTGTTAGCATCAGCGGTTGGTGTAAAGGGTGTATCACTGGAGCGAAAAATTTGCTAACAAAACTGTTGACGAATCGTTGTTTCCCCAGGCCACATTCTCTGTTCAAGAGTTCCTCCTCATTTCAAGGCTGTATTCTGTTAACTTTTTATGTATAGATGCTAAATACGCTCATCTGTTTGCAAATGGTAGTTGTTTCTTCTTTTTTCATGTTCTCATATATTTTTTCTTTAATGTTCACGTGACGTTATTAGGTTAATTATTTGCGTTATTCTCAATGTTTTATTTAAAATGTTGTGTATTCTTGTAAATCCACTCCTATCCAATCATAGCGCTAAAGTATATATATATATATATATATTGTCATGATGAAGAAAGACGCTGGGGATTCTGGCGCGGGGACAGCGAGCTGGGAAAGGCAGAGGAAGACGAAGTTAGATAAAGAACAGCCGGCCTGCAGCAAAGGCGTTGTCTCTTTGTCTTATTTCTCCACGTTACAATGGCGCAGTCGGTGAAGAAGACGTCATACGTCCCGGCTTCGTCATCCAGGACGCCCGCCGACGTGCAGATGCGGTAAGCGTCGCTTGGGGACGGCGTCAAGGCCTCCTCAGCAGCTGTGCACCTGCCGCCACTGCCACCACCGTTCGGGGATGGCGCCAAGGCCTCCTCGGCGGCTCTAGTATACCCATCACCGGTATTTCTTCATGAAAAGGGACACCGTCTACGCGTCCTTCGCCACGGATTGTGCCGTGAGCACAGGTCGACAAGTGAACCCTGCGGCACAAGCCACCTGTCCGTATCCTCGTGGATCATCGGCAGCGTGGTTCTCTCATCGTAAAAACGCTGTTCACGCTTCCTCGATCATGGAGCCGACAGCCCTCCTGCAGCCGGGAGCACCTGTGCCGCCATTCGGGGACGGCGTCCAGGCCTTCTCGATGGCTCCTGGGCAGGCTTGCCCCGGCCCCACCACGACAGTACATGGCCTGTCGTTGACCGGGAATGCCGTTCACGCTTCCCACTGCGACAACGTCCTGCTCAGTGCTTCATCGGCACCTCAGCCGCTCAGGGGTGCTGTTCAAGCTCCCTCGGCCGAGGGTACCACAGCAGTGAGTACGCTGATCGGGGAACACGTCCCCACTGGCTCCGCATGTGGGCCGCCCGAGAGTGCCACCGAGCTTTCGCGCACCATTGCGCGACTCCGCCTCGAGGTCGGCGCCCTGACAGCGTCGAGTTCTGCGATACTCCCTGCTGCTTTGCCGGGACTTCACATTATCGATGAGGCGTTGGCCGCGGCCGCCTCGCAAGACCATTCAACAACTTCCCCCGAGAGCCGCAGCAAGCTCCAGTATACTCTCGCGGCTCTTTCACACCAACTTGGCTGTGTGGCGTCGCTATTTTCGGGAGCTTCGCCTGCCGTGACACCACCACCGGCTGCCTCCGAGCTACCCGAGTTTCGCGGCTTCCAGGACGATGCCGTCGATTGGGTGGCTACCATCAATGCTCTCGGAGCTCGCAAGGGATGGAGCGACAATCAGAAGTGGTGCGTAGCCTTAGACCGCCTTCAAAATCCTGCTGCTGCGTGGCACAGGTACGAAGGCGTGCGGCAGCAGTCCTGGGCGGACTGGAGCGCCAAGCTCATTGCTGCGTTTGGAAGAATTGAGTCTGACCTCGCTGCTACCTCTCATTCTACCCTCGCCACTACCGAGCAAGGGGCTATTGAGAAGCACAACGACGAGGCAGCTGCACCCTCTGCCAACCTGCCCTACCTCGGAGATCAACCTCACGAGGCGCCGCGCCCCCCTACAGCTGTGCCGCGTGCCCCCTCCCCGGACAGCTTCTCGGAGTACCCTGCGGCAATCATCGAGACAAGCTGGACGGTGTACTCCTCCGGGCAGATCTCTGACTCCGCGTCGACACCTGACACACAATTACCCTTGACCCAACTTAGGACCGCCTATAAAGCACAGAAGCCAGTGAGCCAGCCTCCAAGCTGGTCAGCCTCAAATGGCTTGGATCCATTGACCTGCTGCGTGACGACGGCGGCTCTTCCACAACCAGCCGGAGACCAAGCACACGTCACAACGGCCAGTTTGACCCATAGTAAGGAGCCGCACCATCCCCTGCCACCTTTGCCGTCATTGGCCGATTGCGTGGACGCTCGTAACCTGCCAAATGCCGTCTTCCCCAACGAGCCACAAGTGCCTACTCCACCTGAGGAGGATGCCATCGAAGTCATTCCGGTGCAGTTCACGGTTACTCCGGATGGCGAGGCAACTGGCCATGTCGACATGAACGCACGTGACGGATTGGCAAAAACCTCCACTTCGACCAGCAGTGCATCAGCGAAGCCGCTAGAGCACGACTTGCGTCGCAAGTCTACGCGCAAAGTCTACACAGCGATGTCGCTGATATCTATCGATATAGCCCATCGTACCTTCCCTCGCTCTGAACAACGCAGGCGTCCCCGCTCAGTGTGGGCCGCAGTACTGCATACTGGTGTCCCTGCAATGTCATCCAAGCAGCGAAGGGGTGGTCATCGCGATGGTCCGCCACCAATGCGATCACTCCGCACCAGCCAGTATCACCTGCTGGGTTTACATTCTCCAGGTGACTACATTAACTTGCCGCGCGGACGCGACCTGCAACGACCACCTCGACACAGCCAGGGTCGTCCACCAGAGTACAGGACAGTTCCACAGGACAGCTCGAGGCGTGCACATGACAGACTACCACGGCACTCCCAGTGCCGCCCTCCAGAGAAAATTGCCCTTTGCGCGCACGCAGTCGTGGCCGAGTGTCATGATGAAGAAAGACGCTGGGGATTCTGGCGCGGGGACAGCGAGCTGGGAAAGGCAGAGGAAGACGAAGTTAGATAAAGAACAGCCGGCCTGCAGCAAAGGCGTTGTCTCTTTGTCTTATTTCTCCACGTTACAATATATATATATATATATATATATATAATAAGTTGTCTGATAAAGTGCAAAGACAGGCATAACAGAACTGTGGCTTAACAGTCGATCAGGTGGCACGCAATGTTCTCATCAGAAAGCAGAAAAACACCTATTTATTTCCAAATAGCAACAAACAAAACAGCTTGAGTGCTTTCCCAAGGCACACTGAAAACTGGGCTGAATTTCAACGCATGCAAATTACATTCTGATGCGAACGGGCAAAAAAAAGAGATTGTCGAATGCCTCCGGGCATACAGGTTCTGAGAAAAGAACGCACAAGAACAACAGTAATGACCCGAAAATTCGCGAATTAAACGTAGACCTCGTGAAACACCGCAGTGGCTCGGTAGTACCGGGGCTCGGCTGATGACCCAAAAGCCCCAGGTTTTGTCTTGGCAGTGTTGACCGCATATTGATAGCGATGAAACGCCGGAGGTTTGTGTGCTTTGCGATATCAGTTCCCATTAAACAGCACGAGCTGGTGGAAATCATCCGGGTCAATCGTCCGGGTTACATTGACTTTGATCGTGACCAACGAAGTTCAAACAGCTATAAAGAAAAGCAAACTTTGCTATATGGAATCATCTTTTCTGTCGAAATCTAGCGAACATCATGACTTCTTCATCAAGGCTTTATACATAAGCCTGCTGATTCGTAGGGTGGTAAATGGTATTCAGAAGAAGTGTGAAAAAATTGATAGAAAGCATCCGGTTTTTACCCATTGAATTGTCAAGCGATGTAGCTACACAACGCAGTACTGAAAATTACTTTTTCTAAAAGATGAGTAGTGACCATATCAAAGCTCCTTTTGCTTTCAGGTCATGGACGGCAGAGATAACGTCTGCAAATACCACCTGGAAAACACGCCCCTGTGCTACGGGCAGTATATGTAACTCTGTATCATTACATTTATTGGCTTTGAATGGAGTGCTTGGATGTCATTCAAGCAGTTTTCGCACATGTTATGGCAACTTTGTCGCCTCTAATAGGAAGGAAGGAAAATAGGAGGAAAAGAACGGCAGGAAGGGTAACCAGCCTATATGCAGCCAATTTGCTACCCTGCGCATGGGAGGGGATGAGGGAAATGAAAGATAGAGAGCACAGAGGGAAGAGAGATAAACACAGCATGTTCGGCAGCACACGCGCACACACTAAGTCATAGTCCAGTCTTGTCTTTCGCGGTGTGTGACATTGCTGTACAGCCGCTTGTTCAAGTTCGTTTCGCGTAGGAATTTCAACAGAGCTTTTGCACCCTTCTGTTGCTATGTCTTCTCACGGGCACTTGACAGAATAGCGTCCGCAGACATTTGCCTGCTGTCGATGCGCGCAAGAATAGACGCCAGTCACTGTCTGTGGATGTCATACAACAGACAGTCGCACAGGATGTGGTGTAGCGTCTCTTCGCAATGACAGGCATCGCAGAGAGCGTTGTCGGCCATTCCTATGACAAAGGAATAAGATTTTGTAAATGCCACTCCTATCCATAAGCGATGAATAAGGGTGGCTTCTCTTCGGACGAGCCCAGTGGGCATGCGAAAAGCCATCAAAGAGGACAGGTGGTCTTGACGATTTGTCTCGTTGCTTGGTGGGCACCATAGTGAAAACGTGATTTCACGCGCAAGTCGTCGAAGATTACTGGCGGCATCGGTCCACCAAAGTGGTTTGGCTTCTTTTCGTGCTCCTTCAAGAGCTGCCCGCGCGGCTGTATCGGCATGTTCGTTCCCTATGACGCCGCAGTGACTTGGCAGCCACTTAAACGTCACATGATGCCCTTTCTCGTGTGAAGTGTTGAGAAGGCATCGAATTTCGAAAGCAAGCTGTTCGTACAGCCCGCGACGCAGTTCTGAGAGCACAGATTGTAGGGCAGCCCTTGAGTCGCTGAAAATTGACCATTGTTGCGGTGGTTCTCGATTGACCACACAAAGCGCATAGCGCAAAGCAGCTAGTTCTGCTGCTGTAGAGGCCGTAGAGTGGTCAGTTCTAAAGCTGATGCTAACACCTCTTGCTGGGACAACTACTGCACCCGACGAACACTGGCGGTTCGTGGAGCCATTGGTATATCTGTGTACACTGTTGGAATATTTCTCGTGCAAAAGAAGAAGGGACAGTTGTAGGTTGTAGTGTAAGTATTATACGTCAATTTTTATTATTACCCTCGATTGCCTTCACGCTGGTAAAAACGCTGTTCTATATTAGAGCAGACGATAAGGAGGTCACACAGAAAACTTTGCTCAGCGTTTGCGGCCCAATAGCAATATATCTCCGCGTTTCTGGGCTGAGCGAAGGAGGTTTTGAAACTATTGAGGAACGTTAACATCCAGTAATAAAGTTGGCGTTCTTCGTCCCGAAAAAAACAATAGGATTACGGAAGACGCCGCTGTTTAGAGCTGTTGAACGTTCGATCACGTTAAGCTCTTCAACATGCACCACATAACAAGTAAACCGGCCTTTCTTTATTTCTTTCTCTTTATTTTTCAGAATTAAACAAAAACATTACATCCTGGTTGGTCTCCTGATCTAAATGCTGTAATGAAACAGCTTGACTAGGGCCCAGGAGACCAATTAAATGGCAACAGTCACAGTTAACATATTTGCACCAAAGTGTACCAGTGATAATCGCACATGGTAAAAAACAATATTTACAAAAACAAAGCATATAACAATACTTGTATAAACGTAACAAACAACTATTTTGAAAATGAACAAATTTCTAATAACAAACAAACAATAACAGAATACTCACGTTTATTTATAAAACATAATTGTACTACAAGTACAAGAAACAACAGCAATAGTACACCTGTAATTCTGGCAGTAAACTACACGAAGCAATAATACCAACACAGTAAAAAAAAAGCATCGTAGCTAACCATACACAAAGGTACACAGTATACAGCTTTGAACATTTTGCCGCCATTGGAAGGGCACTGCCGTGGTGAGTGTTTGAGCCCACAGTTAAGTTCCAGGGCCACTCACCAGGCTCCCAAAAGACAAAAAAGAGAGCTCTATATTCTTTCCGGATATTTCCCCCCCGCTGCGGTGGTCTAGTGGCTAAGGTACTCACCTGCTGACCCGCAGGTCGCGGGATCACATCCCGGCTGTGATAGCGGCATTTCCGATGGAGGCGCTAATGTAGTAGGCCCGTGTGCTGAGGTTTGAGTGCACGTTAAAAAACCCCAGGTAGTCGAAATTTCCGGAGCCCTCCACTACGGCGTCTCTCATAATCATATGGTGGTTTTGGGACGTTAAAACCTCACAAATAAATCAATTAGGCACCATAAAATAAGACTACCATGGTGGGCAAACTCACACGAAATACGTTGCTTTCGTTTCATCAGTGCCCGAATTCACTCCGTGTACCCCTTGTCCAAAGCGTATTTCGAGTAGAGCGAAGTCGGCAGCACCTTACACTTGAAATGATACAAAGCTCTGTACGCTTAATGCTACGTATTCAAGAGAGAATGGACATTACCAAAATATGCTAAAGCAAAATCTTTCTTTTCGAGCATTCGGTCATCTACATATTCATGCTTCCGGCGATGGCCGTTTTACCGAAAGCTAACATTCAAGGCACCAAATGAACTTGTCAATACAATATGGTTTATTGGGGTTCAATGGGCACGTCGGCTGGCTGCCTGTAACAGCCATGACCAACCCTTTGGTTTTCTTTATGCAGTTGCTTCTGGCATGGGCAACATTCATGGCCGATGCATCAAACAAGATAGTGGATTCCGTCGGCGCTGCACCGATCTATCTCGGCGACTGCGCAGAAAAGGTATCGCTTGTTCTCAAATCTTGGACGTCATCACCGTCATCGACTGACGCCTATATAAGCAGCCAAACATCACGGCTTTCCTTCAGTGGGCACGTCGGTTGGCCGCCTGCAGCAGCCATGACCAACCCTTTGGTTTTCTTTATGCAGGTTAGTAGCAAGTATTCCTGTGTCAAAACTAGTGATCCTTGCTTTATCCAGCTGACGTGCCCCACCAGCTTATGCATGTGTTACCTGTTCGTGTGGAACATATTACTGTCTATTGAAATTTTTTGGCGATATCGAATCGAACCCAGGTCCGACTACCAAACAAATGTTGAAAGACCTTCTTGAAGGCCAAAAAACTATGCATAAAGGACTTGATACTATAGAGTCGAAACTTAAAAAGGTAGAAACATCAGTGTCAACCCTCACGGAACTGAGCACCAAAGTCACCAATCTCGAAAAAACAGTGCAAGGACTAGAAAAAAGGCTGGCGAATTTAGAAGACAGAAGCAGAATAAACAATCTCCTGGTTGTTGGATTCCTGAAAAACCGGGAGAAACACCAGAATTGCTGAAATCGGCAATAGTTGAAGACTTGTTCAAACCTAAGCTTGGTGTAGAGGTAAAATCTTTCGAGAGACTACACAGAATGGGGCGTAAGCTACCCGACAAACCTAGACCTGTGATCTTAAAGTTCATAGATGACAGGGAAAAAGACACGTGCTGAAGAAGTGTTCTAAATTGAAAGGAATAGGCATTTCTGTGTCCGAAGACTTCTCGGCAGCCACGAGGCAAGTCCGAAAGAACCTATGGGAATAGTGCCTCTGATTGCAGGAAAGCGGGAGTGAAGATGAAACTGTCATATGATAAAATTCGAATTGATAACGAAACGTATGAATGGGACAGCATTCACATGAAGAGCGTTTCTATTAGTCGACGCAGTAGCAGGCTGCGAGATAAGAAGTGGCATAAAAGCAAGGATACTAAGAAGGTTCGTTGTCTTAACTTAAATGCCCGTAGCTTGGTTAACAAGGTCGTTGAATTAGAAAGTGCAATAATAGCCCACAAACCGCATATGTTAATAA
The DNA here is from genome assembly GCA_013436015.1 of Rhipicephalus annulatus. NCBI lineage: Eukaryota > Metazoa > Arthropoda > Arachnida > Ixodida > Ixodidae > Rhipicephalus > Rhipicephalus annulatus. Next base: position 1,005,916 of record WOVY01009308.1, on the reverse strand, counting down.
TTCCAGTATCGTGGCTACACCGAGACACAGGTGATGATGAAATAACGCCACCAGGCTACAAAATGTATCGTAATGACAGAGATTCCCGTGGTGGCGGTGTTGTCATCATGTTTCGAGAATCGCTATATGTGACACGATTACCCAATATTAAGGGAATTGAATGTGTTGTTGTTAAAGTGTTATTTGATGAGCTACATATTGTCGTTGGGGGATTTTACCGTCCGCCCGATTGTGGTGATGAGTTTGTGGAACAAATAAATGAGTTTTTGTGTCAGTATAAAACGAGTAGTTGCAACGTCTTAATCGGTGGCAGCTTTAATTTTCCCATGATAAATTGGTCGGATGAATTTCCACATGCCATCTCTGCTGCATCTGTATCTTTTCTTGATGTTTTGCTGTTCCATGACTTGACGCAGCTTGTGAAAGTGCCCACTCGCATTCAAAACGAATCTAGCACAATTTTAGACCTGTTTCTTGTTAGTAGAGGTATATATAACCGCAGTCCAGTAATAGAACTTTACGACGGCATTTCAGACCATAAAATTGTGTCATTGAGCTTTCAACTGTACTATGCTAAAATGCCTGATAAAAAGACCGTTTTTATACCCGTATTCTCGCGTGCTAGTGATGTGGACATAATAGACGCTTTTGATCATTCTTATTCCGATTTCCTAACGCTTTCTAAAGAAAGTGAATGTTCTGTTGAGCGATTTTGGTGCTTTTTCAAAGAACTAGTAATTAAATGTATCCAAAACTTTGGTCCTCACAAACGTAAGGTATTAAACCGGTCTAGCCCCTGGATTACGAAAGAAATCGTACGCCTAGGGCGCAAGCTAAAGAAGGCAAGAAAGCGACAAATAGAACGACCATAATTGTCTGGACAAGATAATATATCAGAGATGTGTCACACACTGAAAGCCAAATTGAAAAGTGCAAAGGATAAATATCAAAGCGAGGCTTTGACAAACTTTCTTTTGACGTCACCAAATAAGTTTTGACAATATCTTTCACCCAAAAAAAGTCCAGTATCAAACTTACCTATTAACGGCGATGTTGTAACCGACAAGAGGGAAATAGCAGGGGCGATGAATGATTACTTCTGTTCGGTGTACACGCGTGATAATGACGTTACCCCTGATTTCATCACCTATGACACCATGCCACCTATCAATGACGTCTGTATCACTGAAGGGGGTGTCTTATCGCTTCTGCTTAATCTCGATCCAAAAAAGTCACCGTGCATTGACTCTGTACCTAACGCCTTTCTGATAAGGTATGCTGAATAGAATGCCAAATACCTATGCTTGATCTTTAAATCATCTCTCCTGCGCGCTGAACTTCCGAGTGATTGGAAGCACGCTAAGATCACTCCAGTACCAAAAACTGATGACCATTCGCTTGTATCCTCGTTTAGGCTTATCTCCTTGCTATGCACTAGTGTCAAAATTCTAGAGCATATAATATTCAAACATTTGCCTATGTTTGTCGAAAAAAGTAACCTAATCACGCCCCTTCAGCACGGCTTTCGCAAAGGGTATTCTACGGTAACCCAGCTTATGGAGACATTTCATGACCTAGAAGCAGCGATCGATAAGTGTGGTCAAGTAGATGTTATATTATTGAATTTTGAGAAAGCTTTTGATCGTGCGAGTCACCAGAAATTACGAATTAAGCTCAAACCAATTCTGAAAAATGAGAAATTACTTGCATGGATAACTGCTTATCTTTCAATGAGGAGCCAATGTGTTGCCTATGATGGTGTCACCTCGATTTCCACCCCCGTGAAATCGGGTGTGCCTCAAGGGTCAATTTTGGCGCCGTTGTTTTTTCTGTTATTTATTGATGATATTGTGCTAAACTTGCCCGTACAAATAAAGCTTTTCGTGGACGATTGTATACTATATCAGAAAATTTATGGTTACAGTGATCAAGCACCTTTAAATACTGCACTAGCAACGCTACAAACGTGGTGTGAAAATTGGCAGATGACAATTTATTATGAAAAACAGTAGCAATGTTATTTACGCGTAAGAAACAGCCGCTTCTGTTTACCTATCACGTCAATGGCCATGCGTTATCCGAAGTCACTAAAGACAAATATTGAGAACCCATACTCACATCAGACTTAAAATGAAATGAACCCATAGAATATATTGAAAGAAAGGCAATGAAAAAGCTTGGCTATTTGCGAAGGAGGCTTGTGAATGCCACACCACACATCAAACTTCTCGCGCACAAAACTTTCATTACACCAGTATTAGAATATGGAGCTGCAGTGTGTGATCCCTTTATTGAGTCCAATATTAAAAAATTAGAAATGGTCCGAAGGAAATCTGTTCGATTTATTTTTCATTGTTATAGTTGGCGTACTTCCGCTTTACTTCTACTAATTAAAGCGGATCTCGAAAAACTACAGGAGAGAAGAAGAATGGAGGGGCTGAAGCTTTTTTACCTCATTTTCCACAACAAAATTGGTATCAACAAAACAGTGCACATTCGACAAATAAGTGAATATTCTGTGTGCTCACATCATTCAAAGAAAGTTTTAGATTACGTAAACCGCACAGACACATTCAGGTATTCATTTTTTCCAATAACTGCCCTTGAGTGTAATTGTCTATCACCCGATGCTGTACAGTGTCCAACAGTTGATTTATTTCTACATGCTCTCAATAACCAGTAAGAGTTTTTTTTTGTACAGCCATGCAGCCCAGAGTTGCACAATGCTTCTATATTTAATACGTTTCAGTCAGCAAAGGTATGCCATTGTTGTAATGTTTTTTTTAGTTAATACAAAAGTGTTAAATTGTACCCACTGTCAGTATGCTGTGTGATGTCAATTATGTTTTTTGTAGTAAATATTTCTGTATGCCCATTCCTGCTTAAGACCTGGTAAACAGGTCAGCAGTATGTAATAAATAAATAAATACCAACGGGCTAATACGCGGTCTTTTCAGGTTGAGAGAAAATATCATGCGCAACGCGACCTATGGGCTGGTCATCTTTTCGAAAAGAAAGAAAAAAGTGTTTCGGAAATGTTTTTTTTTTTTTTTTAAGAATGGCTGAAGCAATGTGAGAGGCATTAGCGTTGCGCCAGACTTTCTCGCACATAATAGTTTCGTGTGTGTGCCTTGTAATCAATAAATATTTGTTTTTCTACGTACCGAAGGATATATACTTTTTAACGGGCCTGGTATGTACCCGCAACTTAATTAGTACCTCTATAAATGTGGTTGTTGCTGGCCCTATTCATCAAGTAATTACGCCATGAGAAAAAAATCAAAGTACCGGAAGATGTTCGATACATAAATGAATATAAGAAGAAAACTGTGTGAGCAGAGCAAAAATATGTATGCATGTGTTCCCGTGGTTTATGGGTATTAGAATAACTCAAATCTTAGGTAGTCTGAAAAAGGACAGAGCTTGCAGGCACGAATGCTGGAAAGAACTCAAGATTGGGGTGTGTTCACGTCTTTATTGTGATAACGTTCGCACGTCTTGTCTTTGAAAATGTTTCGGAGTAGTTTGCATGAGTGCAGCGCTAAGTCGGCGCGCTCCCCCTTCTGGTAGCATGCCATGGTGGCGTACCAACTTGGTAACTTTACTTTGCCTAGACGTCCATGTCGGCATCATACACCAAGCAAGCAGAACGACATCTTCCACGCGGGCATCGGACTACATGATTATAGTGCTGTGGGAACCATGGTATTACCACCGAGAAGTATGAAAAACACCATCGCACCCATCTTTCTGTTAAATGCGAAGCACTTCTTAGCGAACTTCGGCGACTTTGAGCGTATCTATCTATATATTTAGCCGCTCATGTTTGGGCGCTCTCGTGGTCACCCCCTTAATGTGACGTGACCGAAAATTAGCATGGGAGGGTGAGATGATTTGACGAATATGATGCGCTAGTAAAAACATGTATATTATCACAATCCCGTCACGTACGTCGTCAAACACTTCCCGCTAAACAGTGGCACATACCCAGGGGCGGGTATGTGCCACTGGTATGCGGGTATGTGTCACAGATAATTTACACTTAGTATCTCCTCAAGAAAGACTAGAACTATCATAGGCAATTTCAGCGCACGAGCGTCAAGAAATACTTGACATCCGGAGCGTCGACCCGATGAATGCAAAGAATAAATGTCAGGGTCACAGCTGGAATCGAACCCAAGCATTCTGCGTGGCAATGAAGCATTTTACCACAGAGCTACTCCAGGTCTCGGTACTACTTTTCAAATAGACACCAATCTTCGTAAAACGTCAATAGTGGTTGCAGTGCTGCCTACTCAATTTTGTAAACAATACATATGTACTCCTTTGATACAGCTGTCACATCAGGTTAACTTCAGTTGTGGTTAGGTGCCATATGCGCTGAAGTTCATTTATGTAGCAGTGTTCAGGGCCACAATCCTCGCGAGCGTCAATGCTTCATATCAGCTTCTGGTGTTTCTAATACGCATGTTCCAGTTGGCATCATTGCGCAAGTGCAAACAACTGGTTATGTGAACAACTGCAACTCTTCCACATATGTCTGTGTATTCACCATTTGTACATATATTTAGTCATTTCATGACGTATCGCTAAATAAAAAAAATTGCAACACGGTCACCTTCCTTCTGCATGCTTCGCATAACGTTGATTCCCGGGTGCGCGGAATCTGCCGAATTTTATCAAATACGAAGCATTTCTTAGCGAACTTCGGCGACTTCAAGCGTATCTATCTATCTATCTATCTATCTATCTATCTATCTATCTATCTATCTATCTATCTATCTATCTATCTATCTATCTATCTCTCTATCTATTTATCTATCTATCTATCTATCTATCTATCTATCTATCTATCTATCCGCTTACGACATTTAGTTATCCTGGCCATTTCGCTAATTGCATCTATACCAAACTTGGTATGACATAACATGGTTGTATGAAGAACATATTTCAGTGGTCATAATATGAAAATCATGACATGCATGTCATGATTTACTATTCATCGTCCTGCAGCTCTCGCGATGATTTCGTTCACATGGCATGTTGCAAAATTGGTATGGTATGGCATGATTGCATGGCGAACACAAACGACACAACCTAACATGAAAATTATGACATGCGTGTCATGTAAGAACATGACTACATGCCACGCTCATGATGCGCTCGCGGCTGTTTCGCTTGCGTCACATATACCAAATTTGGTATTACAGTACGTGAATGGATGACGAAGGTATGTGACTGGCGCAAACATGATAATCATGAGATGCGTGTCTTGTAAAAACATGAATACATGCCACGCTCTTGATGCACTAGTGGCCGTTTCGCTCACTTCACTTACACCAAATTTGGTATTACGGGACGTAAATGGACGACGAAGGTATGATACTGGTGCAAACATGAGTTAGTTATGTTGGGTTTTGTGGCGCAAGAGCAACTAAGGCTATGCTGCGCCAGACTCATGGTGAGAATACTTACAGCGGACAGGGTTATGACAATGACTCTGGAATGTCTTGACGGCGATGACTTATGAGATATGATGAGCGGTGAAGCGTGGCTGTATAAAGGCCTAAAAGGATTGGCTTCGTAAACGCCTGAAGTATATATCTCTTCTAAGATTATGTGTGTGATGCTCGGGGTGGTCAATGTGTATGGTTGGTGCATGAGGTTATGTTAAACCGTAACGGCTTTTACATAGCACTAATACCATACCCGTGTCCTTATAACCTAAGGGCAGGAAGGCAAGTGCCTCGTTGTAAATTCCAGCTGCAGCAGATGCCTCTCCAAAGAGGCTGTGCTACGAGTCACATCAGTCAAGTTTTCCTATGTCTAGCGGTAGCATAGTTTAGTGTAGTTAGATCATGTTCAGAAGTTGTGCTTCATTTAAAAAGCTGATCACATCAGCTATGGGTATTAGGGCATCATCGCCCAAGAGTAGCATTGGATGAAAGGGAATATTTAACCTATAAAATATACGGAAATATTTTTCTCTTAATGTTTCCATGTGTGGGCAAGCTATTAAAATGTGCATTACAGTTAGTTGCTCCTGACACTTGTCGCATGTTGGGGCTTCTTCACCTGCCAATAGATAGTTATGTGTGATGTGCGTATGACCTATTCGTAGTCGACATATAACTACTTCGATAAAACGCGCTTGATGAAGACAGGTCTTCCATTCACCAAGAACAGGTTTAATTAGGTGAAGTTTGTTGTTTTGTTGTGATTTCCATTTCTGCTGCCAGTGAAAAGTGGTGGCCCGTCGAACAGCTTGAATCCCATCTCTGGCAGGTATGTTGGTTTTTGACTCGCACATATCTTTTGCTGTTGCAGCTAGTTGGTCTGCCCTTTCATTGCCTGGAATCCCGACATGACTCGGGACCCAACAGAGGCGTATGGTGTGGTCATCAGGTGTGTGGGATAGCATGTTTAAAATATCGCCTATGAATGGCTCATACTGAGATTTATAATTGAGACTTTTCAGCGCGCTTAACGAGTCTGTAAATATTACGGCTTTTTTATGTTTTGAGCTTATAATGTGTCGTACTGCCATCCATAACGCATAGCACTCAGCGGTGTAGATGGATACGAACTGCGGTAGTCTAGTTATTTGCTCGTGTGTTGCTCCTACCACACTGCTTCCGACATAAGCAGATGTCTTCGAACCATCAGTATAAAATTCTTCGTAAGTGTTGTACGTTTGTTGTAATGTAAGGAAATCTTGTAGTATATGTTCACGTGGGGTGTTTTTTTTTATATGTGTGAGTGAAAAATCCAAGAATTTGGAGAAATCACTCCATGGGGCCAAACTGGGTGGCCTTCTGGCGATGTAGAGTGCTTCGTTAGGAACATTTAGGGTGTGAAATTTTTCTTCAAATCTTAGTATTAGTGGCTTAATTACGTTTGGTATGTTGGCGTAGTGTTGTCGTAGGTCACAGCGTGTGACAATGCTGTGGCATATATGATCTGGTGAAGAACGAACTCTAAGGACATACGTGAGCATTAGTTTCGTTCTCCTATATTCTAAGGATGGTTCGTTACTTTCGGCGTATAAGCTCGAAATAGGTGAGGTTCGATAGGCACCTGTTGCGAGGCGTAACCCTTTGTTATGGACAGGGTCTAGGCACTTAAGGTACGAGTCTCTTGCTGAACCGTAGATTATACTACCATAGTCTAATTTGCTGCGTACTAAAGAGCGGTAGATGAGCAGGAGGCACTTACGGTCGGAACCCCAGTGCTTTCGGGACAAGACTTTGAGGACATTGAGGGCGCTGTTGGATTTCACCTTGAGATTATTAATGTGTGAAAGAAAATTGAGCTTCTCATCAAATACGACCCCCAGAAACTTCTGTACTTGTTTTATTGGCAATACTGTTTCGTTTATTTTGAGTACGGGGTCTGGTTGTAAGCCTCGTTTCTGGGAGAACGCTACAGCAACCGTCTTTTCCTCAGAAAACTGGAAGCCATTTTTGTTAGCCCATTGTGTTAGCTTGTTTAGTGCTATTTGAATCTGTCGCTCGCACGTCGCCATGTTAGATGACCGGCACGCTATTTGGAGATCATCCACATATAGTGAGTGCATAAGAGTAGATGGTATGACTTGGTTCACAGAGTTCATTTTGACGACAAAGAGAGTTGTACTTAAGACACAGCCCTGAGGTACATCGTTCTCTTGAGTAAAAGTTCCTGAAAGTGTGGTGCCCAAACGAACCTGAAAAGTTCGGTTCGATAGGAAGTCGGACAAGCAGTTGAGCATCTTTCCACGGATTCCAAGATCTGCCAGGTCTCGTAAGATACCGTACTTCCACGTTGTGTCATATGCCTTTTCAAGATCGAAAAATACTGCTAAGCAGTGCTGCTTGTACAGGAAAGCTTCTCGTACTGTATGTTCAAGGCGAACAAGGTGATCGGTGGTGGAACATCCTTTCTTGAAACCACATTGATGGACATCTATCAAGTTATCGGTTTCTAGGATGTATGTTAGCCTATTATTAATAACGCTTTCGTAGGATTTCGCCATACAACTTGTAAGTGCTATAGGCCTGTAGCTTGTTTTTAATGTAGGGTTTTTTCCGGCTTTGAGAAATGGAATTATAATGGTTTTTTTCCACTCTGTTGGCATTCTGCCAGTGATCCAAATAGCGTTAAAGAAGTGCAGCAATGCCTTAACCGCTTCCTGGGACAAATGGGCGAGCATTTGGTAATGTATTTTGTCTGGGCCAGGTGCTGTTTTTTTACCTTGAGAAAGCACTCTGTTAATTTCCTGCAGGGTTAAGGGGAAGTTGTATGATCTGTTGTGATAACCTGTGATAGGAAGCTTTTGTTTTTCTGTAAATTGTTTATGTTTTAGGAAAGCTGCCGAATAGTTTGCTGAGCTCAAAATAGCGCAAAAGTGCTGCGCTAGTAGGTCTGCCTGTTCGCCTAAAGTTGTCTGGATGCCAGGGGTTGAGAGAATGGGGATGGTATATGAACTGTAGTTGCCGTTCAACTTGTGTACCTGATACCACATTCTTTTAGATGTAATAGAACTGTTAATGGATGAAATGTACTTTTTCCAAAAGAGTTTTTCAGCCTGCCTGCGAATAAATCTCGCCTTTGCTCTCGCCTTTTTAAATGCTAGGAGGTTCTCTCCTGTAGGATATTTACGAAAAACGCCCCACTCCTTGTTTTGCATTTTTTTAGCTTGTGTGCACTCTTTTGTCCACCAGGGTTTAAGTTTTTTCTTTATAATGCCGGAGGATTGTGGTATAGTTTGGTCGGCTGCCGAGAGTATGCAGGCGGTGACTGTCTCGTTCATTTCCTCTATGCTTAGGCCATCAAGCATCTCCTTTTCTAGGGCAGCTTTTTCAGTGAACAGTGGCCAGTCTGCCAGATGTAGTTTCTAACGCGGTGGTCGGGATTGAGTGGTGGGGAGGGTTTGTGTTAATTTTATGAGAGCAGGCATATGGTCACTGCCGTAGACATTATCTATCACGCTCCACTTTAGGTCGCAAAAGAGCGAAGGTGAGCACAGCGCTAGATCTAAGCAGCTAGTGGCACCTGTGCTTGGGGAGCAGTAGGTGACGCTACCAGTATTTAAAAGACATACGTCATTGTTCAGAATAAAATCTTCGAGGGTTTGTCCTCTGGTGTCAGTTGTACTGCTTCCCCAAAGCATTCCGTGCGCATTAAAATCCCCTGCAATAACAAACGGTTCAGGCAGTTGGTCCAAAATATGCTCTATATCTTTAATTGAAAAATGCGTGTGTGGGGGGATATAAATGGAACATATGGTGATAGTTTTGTGAGCTAAAATGGTGACGGCCACGGCCTCGATGTGACTGTTGATGATGATCTCTCGCACAGCAATTCCACTTTTGACAATAGCCACGCCGCCGGACAACCGGCTAGCCTGGATGCGATCACGCCGTATTACGGTGAAACCTCTGAGGAAGTTGGTGTGTTTTTCTCCCAGATTGGTCTCCTGTAAGCACATAGCCTTTGGAGAGAGACTACTTAGCAAATCTTTTATGTCACCTATGTTGTTCATGAGTCCTCTACAATTCCAATGGAGAAGAAAAGCCATTTTGGGCAGTGAATTTGAGCGGAAAAGTGGAGTAAGAGTTGATTTGTTGGCGATAAAACCTTGGTGACATGTGTGTGATACTAAAGTCAAAACAGAATGGTACCATAACCTTTCAGGTTATGGAAAACGAAACCTATTTTACAGGGCTTTTTGGAGGCCCAGTAATTTGTCTTTTGTCTTTTTTGGAGCGGTCGAGAGAAACTCGCCGCTCCTTCGGCGCTGCAGACGCCGTTTGACTGGCGGTTGTGTCCATAGCTTCATGAAAAGCGTTGGACCGTCGCTCTGCCGAGCGATCTCTGGGCGTTGTGGGCTTCGGCTCAAGATACGAAGCCTTTAAACCCTCTACACCGGACGTCGACGGGCTTCCCGCAGTCTGCCCGTTGCCCTGGCTCGTGCCAATGCATGTCGACGCCCGTGGTGGGGCCTTGTTTACTGAGGCCGGAGCAGCCTTGGCTGCTCCTGCAGTAGGGGCAAGCGGCGGTCGCTCCAGCACGCTGTGCGTAGCTTGGGTGGCCACCTGATGCTGTCGTGGTGCTGCCCCCTGTTGCACCACTTCAGCAAATGATTTTGTTGCATAGAAAGGGGAAACCCGATGCCTTGCTTCGCGGAAACTGATGTTGTGGGTGACTTTGATGGTAATAATTTCTTTTTCTTTTTTCCATGCTGTGCAAGATCTAGAATACGCCGCGTGTTCTCCATCGCAGTTCGCACAGTTGGGTTCGGCCTTGCAGTCATCATCTGCAGAGTGGCCTGTGATACCACACCGTGCACAGGTAAGCTGCCCACGGCAACTCTGAGAAGCATGTCCGAATCTTTGGCACTTGAAGCAGCGCCGCGGATTCGGAATGTAGGGTCTCACAGACAGTTTTAGATAGCCGGTAACTAATTCTTGCGGTAGTGTGGAGCACCCGAAGGTCACAATTATGTGCATGGTTGGAATTTCTTTGTTTTCTCTTCTCACTACGATACGCTGTACGTGAATGACGTTTTCGTCCTTCCAGCCAGCCAGAAGCTCATCATTTGTTAGGTCTTTTAAGTTATCGTCTGACACAACGCCTTTGACAGTGTTCATCGTTCGGTGCGCAGAGACGGTTACGGGCTTGTCCCCAAATGCTACTAATTTTTCTAGTTTCTGAAACTGTGTCTTGTCTTTAACTTCCACTAGCAAGTCTCCGCTTGCCATCTTTGTAGCCTTATAGTCAGTTCCGAAAGTCTCGGTTAGGCACCTGGACACGAGGAATGGGGAAATGTTGCGAGCTTTTTTGTCCGAGTTTTCGCAATGAATAACGTGACACTTAGGGAAATTGTCTTTTTTTTTTGAAATCGGCATTACATTTGCTTCGGTGCGCCACCTTTTGAAGGGGCGATCATTGGATAAGGGGTTTCGTGATCCCATAGAAAAGTGCAGTTCCTTCAGTAATGGCGCCTACCACCCACCATGGAGCCCAACAAGGGGACGTGGCCGAACATGTAAACATGTCTGCACAACGCCAGTAGTACGCCACTGTCATAACCTAATATATCTATCCAAGTTTGGATATTTACACCAGGTTAACCCTTGCCGCCAGGAAAAATTGGAAGTAAAATGAAGTGAGGAGAAGACAGGAAAGATGTAAAGTGAGAGATAAAGACGAAGATGTAGGGAGAGAGAGAGATAGGAAAAGGCGACTGCCGATTTCCCCTGGGTGGGTGAGCCCAGGGGTGCCGTCTACGTGAATCCGGGGCCAAAGGGGCGTGTTGCCTCTGCCGGGGGGCCTTAATGGTCCAATCACCCAGCATCGGCTCAACACCCAGGATCCCCTTTTCCTCGGACACGGCAAAGCCACGCACGGCTAGGCGTGGGAGGGAGTCAAGACTCCCCCGTTAGCTCGGGTCCGTGGTGTCGCTACACACCAAACGCCTACTTGCGCAGGCGCCCCTGCGGGGGCAAACATGATAAACATGAGATACGTGTCATGTAACATGACTATGTGCTACGCTCATGATGCACTCGTGACCGTATCGCTAGCTTCACATGTACCAAACTTGGTATTACGCTACGCGAACCGACGACATAGGTAAATGACACATCGAAACATGATAATCACGTAATGCGGGTCATGCAACAACATGACTACCTGCCACACTGATAATGGACTCACGACCGTTTCGCTAGCATCACATATGCTAAATTCGGTATTACGTAATGCCAATGGATGACGAAGGTATGTCACTGGTGCAAATGCGATAATCATGAGATTCTTGTCATGTGAGAACATAACTTTACATGCCACAATACAGGCGACAATACCTTTCGGCGTGACGCGGTGCATGTGCTCACCGTCGTTCATTTCGTCGCGTCACGCCGGCGTTGCCACGCCAGGCGCCGGTTTTGCCTTACTCTCGCAGGCGCACGCCACCCTGCGTTGCTTTGACGTATGCGCGTTTCAACACATCCGGTGTTTCTCCGTCACGAAAAAAAGGGAGACGCAGTGTAGTCTGGGTAACGCATCGGCACGAAATGCATCATGTCGCATTTCGCGCCGGTTGCCGTCGGGCCTCGCCGACGGACGCTGGTCGCACCTTGCGTCAGACTACAGAGTGCTCGCGTTTTGCTAAAGTAGCGTCGCTGTGCCCTGCGTGCATCAACGCTACATTGGAGTATATTGGGTGGTCGCGGCCGCTTTGCTAGCTCCACGTATACAAAATTTGCTGTTACGTGACGTCAATAGATTAAGAACCATATGACTGGTGCAAACATGATAATCCTGACAACCGTGTCATGTAAGAGCATGTCAACGTACTACGCTCACAGCGTGCTCACGGCCATTTCGCTAGCTCCACAAATACTAAATTTGATATCACGTGAGGTGAATAGACGACGAAGGTCAACGACACATCCAAACATGATAATCATGACACGGAAGTCATGTAAGGCATCATTTACCTCCACCTCGTAACGTTGTGCTTATTTTAAAGGGACATATCAACATTTCTCATTTGTGCTTCGCATATCATCAATTCCCACTGAACGTGGGATCTGCCTTTTTTTTCTGATGCGTACGCTGCTGGTGGATTTCCTTAGAAGGAACAATATTCTTTCTGGTATTTCGTGCTACTCGCTTCAAAGGTGCTTCGTTTTTTTTTAATAAGTTCTGAAAAGCGGGCGGCATGTAACGTATCCTTTTGTGTATGTTAAAAAACGTTTAAAAGTAGATAACCGTCCAGTAATCGTGTTTTCAGGAGACCACGAGCTTTCGTTAAATCAGTCCGTCACATAGGACATTGTGGGACCTATGTGGCTTCATACGCCACAAAGAATATCTACGTAAGGATATGGCTCTAAAGCTCTAAGCATTATTTGAGGCGATTCCTGTTAGCATCCACCCACAGGATGTCGTCCTCAACGCTTGGAGCTCTTTGAGGCCACAACGCATCATTGAATAACGTATCAGCGCAACCGTCGCTGACAACAATGTTACTATTAGGAATAGCAAGCAGTATAATAGAAAGATTGCTCTTAGCCATATGGTCGTTCAACGGGAGTTTATGGCAGTCCTTGCGCGTTTTTTTTTTCAGCTATTGCATACTACAATATTGACCAGACGGTGGCAATAAGAATCCTAGCTGCAACTCTGAATACATGGGACAAGATTTCTTGGTATTTTTTAACTATACAGTTGTATTGTTTAATGGACATGGTGATATTTTCCTGTACATTGATATATAGCACCATTTACCACAATCAATATGAAATGTTAAAAATGTAATCAATGAGCTACGCCTTTGCCTGGACACCTGTTCGATTTGAATCCAATGTTCATAAAAGTGACTTAGAAAAGCATGCTTTCAGTTGAAGTGCTTCCCTTAATGTTACGCCTTGTGGTGTGTTTGGGATAAACGTGCCCATCATGCAAAGGGCTAGACGAGTTCTTGAAGTGACTTCGTTCGCATAGCGATGAGCAGTTTGCCCGCATTTAAATGCCTCGAATACCAGATATCGCTTGCGCGTGCGACTTCAGACGAAGGGCTTTTACTTGCATAATTTATCATGGCATGGAAGCTACGGTCTCCGGAAAAAGCGTTGCAAAGAATCTAGTTGTACTGGATGGATGCATTTGTTTTTTTTTCTTTCTACCAGGCAACAAAAAGCTGTGTCTTGATTCTTTGCCATTTCATATGGCTGCGTATGACGCTTTCACTCCAAGCATGGCAGGCACACTGGAAGAAGTGCTTTGCTTTATTCAGTTTGGTCAGTTGGGAGCATGAAGGAAAGGCAAAAGAAGGCAAATCGAGCTCAGAAACTGGAACCAGCTGTTGTCGCTGCTGTCACGGTGGCCATATCTAATTTGGGAAAAAAGTTTTGGTTTATCGTGGGAAAAAAAAAACGCGATGCATTTCCTAGCTGCTCATTCCAGGTCCCAGCAGATAGACGGATAAACAAAAAAGGTAATTGAGATGCATGTGTTTCTCTTTTCTGACTCTGCCCTTTATACCATTACAAACAATTCCACTACAAACAAGATTGTTTTATCTTGACTACTATTAAACTGTAGGGGGGGGGTCATTACTCTGCCTGATATACGCATTCGAGTTTTATCTACACCTTCTCTATTGTTCTTTTCACGAAGCAAACATTTTTTTCTTGAATAACAAGACACTCGGAAATGTTAGCGTTGAAAATTACAACTAGAACCGTGACACTAATGCGATAAATGTCCTTTAACATTGGAAGAAGAAAGTAAAGAGGATGGTCACGCAGGATGGATCCCAAATGTTTCCCCTCAGCAAGAATGGGCGTCCTTCTTAGCAGCAAAGAAGAATGCCCTTATGATGAAGTGAGAAGTGACATGAAGCTTCTGGACTTCTCAAATGGATACGCTTGTTTGTTAACCATGAAACGATAGCAACATTATCATAATTGATTTGTTAAAGTTTTGTATTCACGTGCATCATAACTGATGCTTAAGCTTAGGAGGTTCACTTGTGTTTCAAGTAGGGTGTACAGGTTCATTGTTTTCTATTGCTGTATGACAAGAGCGTAAGCTGAGCACGACCATGTTTTGATAGTGCTCATAAGCGCTATAATTGTATATGGTATTGCATAACACATTTAGCGTCATGCTAAACTGTTTTATAACACTCCGTGGCTTCTTGACTTCTTAACATGAAGCATATTCATATTGGCACTTCCTTCCGCATAGTTACCAGTATTGTGCTATCTTACTATATCAAGAACAGGGATTGACTGCCTTATTGCTTGACTGATTGATCGTTGGCTTATTAAATGAGTTGTGCTGGGCTTTTCTCTATATAAACCTGACGCTAGACTTAATAGTCATATTCAAGCCAACGCCTATTGTTTTCAACTCATCTTTATTTTGCAAATGAATTTTGCGGAAACCCGCAAAGTGGCGGAAGGGTTAAAAAAAAAGAAACGGAGAGAAGACAACCACCTGGTTGTTGCACGAGGCGACAAAGAAATATTCTTTACCTTGCTAGTTTCAACAGAACTCATTTGTAAAATACTTGTGCCCATGTGCTCCGAGTTGTCGAAAAATTCAATCTCGCGCTGTGAATTATTAGCTTCCTGGTTAGCTTTTTGGTAGAGTAACCACACTGAAAAGGCGTTGGTGACAGGCTTTGAACCCAGGACCAAGGCGAAGTTTTTAAAGACTAATAAGCTTTTTTTTAGAAATCCATGTGGATTTCCTTGTGGCTCCTTGCTACAAACGCGTGGTTGTCCTCTTTCTTTTTCTTATACGTAATTTCTCGCGAATATTCACGCAGCAGCCTTTTCTGTGAGAGCTTTATCACTTGATCAAAGACTGAGTGTTTCCCAAGAAGCGGCCATTCACTTTGAGCATCAGAACGCCGCTCAAATGATATCTGTTCCCAATCAGTTTATGTGGTTGCAGCAGCTTATGCCACCAGGCAAAGGATGTCTGCTCACGTGGAATGCATTTTTGGTGCAGAGCACTTTGGGGACCCGGGCTGTCGTATATGCGGTCGTACGCTGTCGTCGCTTGGCGCCACTCATGCAAGACCACGTATAGACTAGCCATCTTTAAGATATTGAGCGCGCACTTGAATCAAGGAGAAGTGTTCCTTTCTCTTGTTATTCGAGTTCCTTGAAGATCATATTAAATGCGGATCACCTTAGGAGCTCGGCATGACATGTTCTGTCGTACGATCTGTTCGCTGGTGTAAGGCAGGAAACACCACGTATAAAAATAGAGAATAGAGAAAAACAAACAAAAGCCAGCTAAATTTTGGTATAAAATAGATAAAATTAAAATTGAAGAGACAAAAATCATGCCAAAAAACTGGAAACAAGAAAAATAAAAAAGAAAAAAGAAAAGATTCAGACAAGAGAACAGAAACAAAGAGGCTGCCAAGCTCCGTAGTTCCTGCAGGCTTAGCCCCCTCAGTGCGAAGCTCCATTTGTAATGCTCGAAGTGGGTAAACCGTGGTTGTGCGCTCTACCGTATACGTCCGATGAGCCCGTGCTTTAGGAATCTGTACTGTCTGAAGCGACAGGGAGCCCCGCCGCGGTGGTCTAAAGTACTCGGCTGCTGACCCGCAGGTCTTGGGTTCGAATCCCGGCTGTGGCGGCTGCACTTACGATGGAGGCGGTAACGTTGTAGGCCCGTGGGCTCGAATTCGGGTGCACCTTAAAGAACCCCAGGTGAGCGAAATCTCCGTAGCCCTCTACTACGGCGTCTCTCATAAGCAATAATAGGTTTCGCGACGTTCAACCCCACATTATCAATCAATGAAGCGACAGGGAAAAAATGCAACACGTCAGATTGGTAAACTTCAAATGCTGAACTATATGACGTTAACGCTTATGTCGCCAGGTTAACACCTTAAGTTTTCTGCTACTTCCCCTTTCCTTATCCCCCACTGTAGGGTAGCCAACTGGATATCTTTCTGGCTAACATCCCTGCCTTCCTCCCTATTGCTGCTTCCTCCTCCTTCAACGAAACGAACGATAAATTCTCTTTCTTCAAGGTACTTTAAAAAAAGCTACTTCCACAAGACTCTGCTGCAAGAGTTCATGGTTATGCTTGTATTTCGTCGCTGTTTTTAGTTACCGATGAACTATATATTTGTTTTACAGAACTTCTAAAATTGCTATGGGAAATGTTACATCATGTTTGATAAGATAATGCTCATTTCCTCCTGACCCCAGCTCGTTAAACTTTTTCCACCACTTTTCTCTCTCCGCCACAGTGAATTAGTGACCATGGTGCTCTGCTGATGACCCAACGCTCGTGGGTTTAATCCAGCCATGGCAGTCGAGTTCAGATGGAGGCTGAGGCCTGTGTGGTGTGCGATGTCAATACAGGCTAAGGAACACTAGATGGTCAGCATTTCCGTGGGCCATCGCTACGGCATCTCTCATAATCATCTCTTGATTCGGGATGTAAAACCCCCGATATTGATATTATTTTAGGCCTTTTTCGTGCTTCAGTGGTAGCCATCGTAGCATGAGTAAAGCATGCACTATGCAGCACTCCCAAAAACGAAAGATTTCGAAGTGCGTTTACTCTGAAAATTTTGGAATGATTTATGTTTCAATATGATTTTGTAAAACTTAAAACAGCGACATGATTTGCGTGATGAGAAACTAAAACAGTCGGACATGTTTAAATAGTTCTTAAGTGAAATGAAACTAAACTTCACTCATTTCTGTTGCATGTTGTTGCACGTTGTTGTTTTTCTTTTGTTGTTGTTTTTATTTTGTTGTTTTTCTTGTAGTTTTTGCATGTTTTTTTGTACATGCGTGTCTGCCTTCCGTGAGTTCTACGTGGTCTCTAGTAGACATCCGGGTATTTTGATTGTCAAGAGTATTTCCAGTAATCACTAAGACTAGTCTTGAATTTTATATGAGATCCATGTGATTGGTCTTAAAAATTATAGTCCACCTCTCTGAGATAAAGATCCCCAGAGCTAGTTACCATCTGCATGGTAAGTGCTCAATCGAAATATTGGTGTGCGGTGCGCTCAAAGAAAACTTGTAATCGGTACCATTAGCGTAGTATTAGGCTTCGAAAATGCTTTTCTTGGCAAACGAAATAGGCTGCGTCATTTGAAACGCATTGCCTTTTAATAGCGATACGCGTGAGCTTTCAAGCCGAGTGAAACCACTTAACTAGCACTGTTTTTACTGCCATTTGCGGTTGGGGGGTCTCTTTTTTTTTTCTTTTGAGATATTTAAATCAAATAGGCACCACGAAATTTCGAAATATTATACTAGCTTTTTCTTTCGTAATTTCTCGCAAGACACGCAGTCGAAACGACGCAATGGTGCGCTGGTTTTTTGAATGAGTGTGCCAAGTACGCCCGCTTAGGGTATTATGAGTTATTTTTACGTGCGATGACTCTTCTCTGCTTTTTTTATTTATTTACCCTCAAGACCTAGAAGGTGTTACAGAGAGGCTGTGTGCAGTATGAACGTGGTAGAAATAATGACAGCCGTGATGGAAATAGAACAAATAGGAATAAATTTTAAAAGAAGAAAAAGAAGAAATGCAAGAAAAAGAGAGAAAAAACAAAAAAGAAGACCAAAATGTTCTGCAGTCACATCATATTGTGTTCCAAAACTGTCGACTTGAACATCCATTGCTCACTAGTGGCAGCGATGTAGAGAGGAAGGCGGTTATAGTCTCTGCTTGCCTTCGGAAGAAATGATCCCAAAAAGTGGTTGGTGTGGCAGAAAGGAAGAGCTGCTCTATTGCGGTGGTAAATACCGTAAATACGGGATGAGACGTGTACAGTTTCTGAAAATAATTCCTCTCTGAGTACTTCAGCATGAAAGGAAAATTTGTGAGCAACAAACGAATGCAGTTTGATCTCTTGTTAAGCCAAATATTGACTGATTTACTGTTATGACTGCGATAAAACAGAAAAATCCAGAGTCGTTTCGAAAACGATGGAGATAAAAAATTTTGAGCAAAATTTGAGACTAATATTTGCATTGATTGGTGTTCATGGTGACGAAAGGTACTCAGTCAACTTTGTTGTCTTGATTGGTGTTCATATAGGGTACGCGAGATAGCACATTTGAATAGGAATGACATAGGATGTTTGATCGCCTCCCGGTTCTCGCGGAGGTGAACCAAAGAATCATCGCAGAGTCCTAAGCCACAACATTTGTGCCCCTGCCTCAAATCTCTATCGGCCGGTCTATCATTGATCTGTGAGAATCACTTGGTGATTCCTTGCGATGCCTTCGTGTTCACAAGTACCTAAAGACCTCGTGTATAGGGAGGTTCCTTTCGGCACGGTCCGTTACAATGCTGGCTGCTGTCTTGTCTACCCTACCATCGCTGCGTCCCCGGCAGGCATCCTGCCGCTTTCTTATCACTACCCTTGCCGTTATTTTCAGTTTATTCAGTTTATTCAGTTTATTCAGTTTATTCCGACATCACAGGAGACATTACAAAAGTCACAACAGTGATGCTGTGGGGCGAAAGCAAAAAGCCATTAAGGCTTGACGAAGGCTTTCGCACCATTCGACAACATAGCAACAGCAACAGCAGCATGAGATCATCAGTTATTATACAATATCAAAAACATGTACTTCAAGGTCATGCCGATTTGCATTTTATTAACACGTTGAAAAACATTTACAGAACGGAGCAGTATAAATGGTTTATTGTAAGAAACTGTTTAAGGTTAGTGGCAGTAAGTAGCTCATCATCTGGCGACCATAGTTAGTACGTGTGTAAGGAATTTTCCAGTCATCGGTGGCTCGTGTGCTATAGGGGCAGGTATAGGGTGTCAAACGCGCTAAATCAGTAAGAAAAGAGTCGTGATTCTTTAAGGAAGTACGATATCGCTTCATTAAAATTGTATTGTATATCTCAGGCATTGGTTGTAAATTAAGAGCTTCGAAAATGGGTTTGGAATGTTCATCGCGAGGAACACCTGTAATTATGCGCACAGCCTTTTTCTGTAATCTATATATTCGGCCTAAGTTCTTTTCCGATGTGGTGCCCCATACTAGATAGCAATAGCTTAATGTAGATAAAAATAGCGAATTATATAGTAAGAGTTTAATTTTTTGTGGCAAGAGAAAACGTAAGCGCGATAAGATACCTACAGTACGAGAAAGTTTAGCATGGACAAACTCAGCCTGATCCTTCCATAGCATGTTTTCGTGGAAAAAAACTCCCAGAGTTTTCACTATCGGTTCAGTCCTTATAGATTCTGAGCCAATCACTAATGATAAATCGCAGTTTACGGGCTTATTTATTGGACGAAAGAGCACAGATTTTGTTTTTGAGGTGTTTATAATTAGCGAATTTCTTATGCTCCAAATGTGCAGCAGTTTCAAGACACTATTTGCTTTGTCAACTAGTTTATGCAAATCGCAGTCTTTAAAAAATAAGCTGGTATCATCTGCATAAATAATAAATGTTGTATTGTTATCGATGTTTGTCAAGTCGTTCACATACAGATTAAAAAGCAGGGGACCCAGAATACTTCCTTGGGGCACGCCATGTGACAGCTTTTTAAAACTAGATGCGTAGCCATTAATATCTACTTTTTGCTGTCGGTATTTCAAATAGGTTTTTATGACACTTATAAAGTTCCCCCGAAAACCATAGTGTTCTAGTTTTTTAATTAATGTAATGTGGTTGATTCTGTCAAATGCTTTTGAGAAATCTACAAAAATTCCAAGTGTATATATTTCCTTTTCAAATGCATCGAGTATGATTTCTTTTTGCATTAGTAGGGCAGTTTCTGTTGAGCGCTGCTTTGTGAAACCAAATTGAAAAGGCGTCATAATGTGGTGCTTGGTTAAGAATGACACTATTCGTTTATGTAACAACTTTTCAATTACTTTAGAAAATACAGGTAAAATAGAAATTGGTCTGTAATTGGTCATGCTATTTTTGTCACCACCTTTGAAAATAATAGAAACTTTGGCTATCTGAAGACGACTAGGAAACGTGCCCAATGAGAAGATTAAGTTAATGATGTATTCTAAAATAGGAGATATGACATGAATAACATGCTTAACTGGACGGATTTCTAGGCCGTCTACGTCACAACACCTGCTATTCTTCAGTGACATGAAATCTGCCGTAACCTCCTGTGTAGTCACTGGAAATAGAAATGCACTTTCGCCTACTTGCGAACCCATGAATCGCGCAAAATTATTGTCGTGCGAGCTCTCTCCAATAGAGGTAAAGAATTTATTGAAAGCTTCAGCAAGGTCATCACCAGTTAGAACGCGGTTGTCTACAATGAGTTTAGTCGGGTATGTGCTATCATCCGAGTGTGGGTGGAGCAACATGTTTAACTTTTTCCAGATAGCTTCGGACGTTTTGGTTTTTTCAGGGCTGAAAAGGTTGCTAAAATATTCAAGTTTGCTTTTCCTTAATAAAGAGTTTGTAGTATTTCTATGTTTTCTAAATGTCTTCAAGTCTTCTTTGTCTCTAGATATTAGAAATTTCTGGTAAAGTGCATTTTTTACTTTTATAGCTTGAAGGCATTCCGAAGTAATCCAAGGCTTTCTTGCCTTGCGTGGTCTGCGTTTTGCTTTGAGCGGAAAGCACTTGTTGTAGGCTTCACTAAAACGTTCGATGAAAACATTATACGCTGTGTCTGCATCAGTTTCACGGAAAACAGCGTCCCATTTTATCTTGGATATATATGCAGCGAACATATCAATTGTGCTAGGACATATGTACCGGAATGGGGTAGGCGGTGGCTTTGCATCCCTAAGTTGAAGCTTCTTTTGACTTAAAATTGAGTAAACAGGCAAATGGTCGCTAATATGTGTCTTAAGGACACCCGAGCAAAGAGGTGCACTTGTGCTATTTGTTATAATGACGTCGATAAGTGTGCAGGATTGGGCATGAAATCGAGTGGGGTGTTTTATAACATTTTTAAATGCGTTTGATTCCATGATATTGCAAAGTTCAAGACGTTGGGGGCTGGAAGTTAGCATATCAATGTTTAGGTCACCCCCGATAGTAAGATTGTAACCATTTTCATTGACCCACGACAGGAAAGTGTCTAGAAACGTAAAAAAGTTGCACATGTTACATTTGGGGGGGCGGTATACCACAGAAAAAATACCCGAAGAACATTTTACAGTCATAATCTCGTAATCGTCAGTAACCACAGAAAAAGCCTCGAGTATTTCACACTCAAACACATCTTTGACCAGGAGCATAACACCACCACCTAATTTATCACTGCGGTTCAAGAAATACGTGGCATAGCTAGGTATACGAAGAACGTCGGATTCATGGCGATACCAGGTTTCAGTAACCATGATGACGTCAAAGGAGAACTCAAACGATTCAAGCAGTATTGCTATCTCATCTGCCTTGTTTCTGGCTGATTGCGCATTTATATGAAGGTAGGAAATGTGGTGTTTTCTACCAGATACCAATAGGCTCAACTGGTGTGGCGTTAAGCAGTCTGCAGCCATTTTCTTTTTGCCCTGTTTTTCTTCTAGCTTTTTTTTTTTTTTGCTAAAGGATGAAGCTCAACAAATTTAAACAATCTTTTCGAGATCGCTCTCAGTAGTTATCTGAAGCACCCTCGACTTCTCATCCTTTCGCGCAAAAATTTTGCCGCCTTTCGTCCAGGCAAATCGCCATTCGGCTTCCTTCTTGCGCGCTACAGTTTGTCCCAGTAGTTTTTTTAACTGTGGGCATAGGTGTTCATTGACGTAGACAAATGTCTTTCCTGGGAAACCAATATCAGCTGTCGTTAAGCGCAACTTTTTCGCCTTTTCCAGAACTGCGTCTCGCTTAGACCGGTTGTTGAACTGCACAACAATATGAGGGCAAGATGCATCCTTAGCAGTCACGCGATGGCAAATTTCTATGTCATCTTCTTTCACTGATTCGCCGACAGCTTCACCAATCTTCTGAACGACCCTGGTCAACCGTTCACCCTCCACGAAAGGAACATTTTTCACTTCAATATTTCGGTTTCGCGAGTACTGTTCTAGGGCGGTAGTCCTACGTTCATTGTTGAGAACGACCTGCTTCAGCTGACTGCAATCAGTCTTCAGAACATCATTTTGAGCCTTTAGCTCACCGTTTTCTTTTTCAAGCCGCGAGCACAGAGCCGAAATTTCTTCAAACTGCTTATTAAAAAAGTCTAGACTTGTTTTCACATCACGTATTTCCTTACGCAGCTCTCTCTCCAGGGCAGTCCGCATTTCGCGAAACTCTTGTTTCAACTCTTTAAAATGTTTTTCCATTTCGGCTGGCGACATCAAAAAACACTATGGCAGCAGCAGCAGCAGCAGCAGAAAGCAACAGAACACTAAGGAAAGAAACAACGATAGTACTGACCTGTAAAAACAATATGCAATGGTTCAGTAGGCTGTGCGCAGATCCGCTGCTGCTGCCAAAGTGTGGTTCAGTACACCCGGAGATGCTCCGAGCTGAACAGCTATCCAGGTGGCGCTCACAGCGGGGCACAACAAAAACACGACCACGATGATCACAGCCGTGCCCTGATATGATACGGGGCGATGCGTCGAGGCTATTTGAAAGGTCAGCAGTCACTCCCACGATGACCACCGTATTTCCCTTGACACGGGGTAGTGCACCGACGACATGCGCTGCGCGTTGAAAAAAGCACACGCAGCGATGAAAAGCGATGTCAACCTCCAAAGCAGCTGGGACGTTCCGTCAAGAACCCACAGCAACAGCAGTGAAGAACTTTAGTACCTGTAAAAACAATATGCAATGGTTCAGTAGGCTGTGCGCAGATCCGCTGCTGCTGCCAAAGTGTGGTTCAGTACACCCGGAGATGCTCCGAGCTGAACAGCTATCCAGGTGGCGCTCACAGCGGGGCACAACAAAAACACGACCACGATGATCACAGCCGTGCCCTGATATGATACGGGGCGATGCGTCGAGGCTATTTGAAAGGTCAGCAGTCACTCCCACGATGACCACCGTATTTCCCTTGACACGGGGTAGTGCACCGACGACATGCGCTGTAAAAACAATATGCAATGGTTCAGTAGGCTGTGCGCAGATCCGCTGCTGCTGCCAAAGTTAGTCTGCCAGGTCTCTTTCACTCTCCATTTCACTTTCATTAACTTAATACCGCACTCGGAGTTGTTAGATAAAGCGTGGGTTACAAGATATACAACGTGGGGATCACTTTTTTACATGGTATGTTGTGATGTTACTGCCTCCAAGAAAGCAGACGGGCATGAGGAAGAGCACTATCTTGCACAAGGTCGTTCGAGTTTTCGGCTGCTCGAATACAAAAAAGAAGGTCCGGAAACGGCAATACGCGCATAGGACGGACAATGTTTAAGGAGTGACCAATGCGACATGATTTTCGTGATGAACTGATGGCGACACAGTACAGGGTGTTCGAATAAATGTAAACAATAATACCTCACTATTTTAGGAAGTAGTCATCTGCGTGCTACATGGCGCGTTCCGTTTACTGTGTAAGAAGACCTCTTCAGATGCACATGAACATTACTTATGGCGGTAATAACAGAACCTAATTGATTGATATGTGGGGCTTAGCGTCCCAAGACAACCATATGATTATGTTAGACGCCGGAGTGGAGGGCTCCGGAAATTGGGACCACCTAGAGTTCTTTAACGTGCACCCAATTCTGAGCCCACGGACCTAGAGCATCGGAAATTCAGTCGCCGCAGCCGAGATTTGACCCCGGGACCTACGGGTCAGCAGCCGAGTACCTTAGCCACTAGACCACCATGGCGGGGCGTAGTTACAGAAACTAAAACAGTTAGCTTTTTAACCAGTAGAAATAGCCGAAATCGAACATTTGGGGTATTGCAGTCCTCTGTGTGAATGGTTCATTCTCACTTTAAAATTTTCGAAACGAGGTCACTGGTGATCACTGCGGCGCAATTAAAGTTGGCTAATTTAGCACGCAAAACCAAAAACGATGCACCAAACAGCGCATCTACCAATCACTTCAAGATAGCCCTCAGGAACCACACTCCTTCTCTCGCCGTAACCAACAGAGATTATCAACACTTTGTTTCATGGCCGCTTATCGACACTCGCTTATCTCCCCCCCCTCCTGAATGCTTGAGAAACGGTGTCATGATGCTTCTGCTTCTGCGCATTTCAAGATGCCGTCTTCCACTGTAAAGGGAACGCGACAGATGCCTCCTTTCTGCAAAATTCAAGTATTATTGGACGCGTTTCTTGAAGCACCGCCTGTATGTTGCCTAATTTGACGTGCTGCAATATAATTACTGGAATAATTAGAAACTCCCAATGAGCTGTCGAATGGAAAACCTTTGTAAACCAGATTCAGACAGCTATGAAAAGGTGGAAGGAATGAAACGCATGGCACAATTCTGAAACGCTTCAAGGGAGTTTATGAGAAAAATTGGGCGAGGACATTAAATGGCTTCTGCGCCCTCTAGATTGCATCGTATAGTGTATTTATGGGCGAAGTTCCTTAAAGCGGCACCCGTTCGTCCCTCGTAGTTGTATTCGTAGTGTGTAACAAGTGTTATATTTTGACCTGCAGGGTGGTGCCGGTGGGAGATTTCTCCTGTGCTTCGTTGAACAATAAAAAAGTTCGTGGCGTGCGCGTTAACTAAAAGCCGAATACTCCTGTCCCTCATGCTCTATTACCAGTCATTGGAATGTTCCAGTAGGAAACGTTTGTAGAAGTAGAAGTGTTAAAAGCCGACTTCTGGTGTCTCTCATTCCCAGTAGCAGTCATTGTTTACCTCCAAGGTAGTGCCTGGTGGCATTTCTTCCGTGCGTGATTAAACAATAAAAAAGTTTTGTTCAAAACGCCGTTGATTGATTAAATAAACCAACCAAAGACGCCAGATGTTTCTAAAGCGAAACAAAAAGAAGACGCCAGCTGCTTAACGAAAGGCGCCAGGTGACTCGGTACGACCTGCCGGTGGTGTTGCAGTTTACGTAAAGCAAGCCGAAGAAGCTCGAGATATGGAACTAGCACTCTGCACACAAAGCAACGATGGAGAAAGTGCTGCAGTCGACTTTGGTGGCATCACCGTCTTGATACTGTACCTGGAACCAAATCTTCCCATTGAAGACATCAAACTGTTCATCGACAGAGACATGTGTATATACGACACGTCGGTGACTTCAACGTTGACATTACAGACCCCAACAAACATTGGTTGATGCATCACATGTCAGAAAAGTACGGACTCAAATGCATCTCCTTCGAAAACCCCAACCCAACCACCATCAGAGGCACCTGCATCGACATCGTGTTTGCGAACTTTCATCTGCAACCAGTGCAAGAACCAAGTATCTTACATTCCACCGACCTCAAAGCGGTCATAATGAAAGAACAACGGAAACCAGCAATAACTGTTTGATAAAACATTTAATCAATCGTTTCACATCTTTTTTTTATCGGGCGAATTAAGGGAAGAAAATTTCACGGTATTACTTTCAGGAGCTTCGCCCAATCTCAGTATCATTCACCTCGTGGACCTGCCGTCAATTTTTTTAATATAGTATCTTGGCATGGTGTGCAGCGCTTAACAAGTGATATCATAAAACCACAAGCATCTTGTTATCTGACGAAATTACGTTTGAAACAAGCGTGAACTAGTCGAGATCATTGCACACTGTTAAACTTAAGTATTTCCAATAGCTCGCCATCTACAGTTCTTAATTCACTATTCTGTATTGAAATTTCAGTGCGTTAGAACAGCGAAAAAAACAGATTTGCATTGGCTAAAATTTCGAACCTTTAAGTAACCAGCGTTCACACCAGTCTTAAATCTTGTGCAAGTCCTGTTCAATAGCAAACTGGTCAGTGTTGTTAACTACTCAATGATAAAAGGCAGTAATCGTAGAACATGTAGATTATGCCGTTAATGTGTAATTGTAGGTCATTGTCTATTAGAAAAAAACAATACACCACCTCTCGCTAAAGAGAACCATGTGTACATCAGAAGCAGTGGCGTGAACGCTTACACTGGCGGCGACAGCGACGCTAAGCATGCAGTGACGGACCAGTGTTTCCTACTCGGACATACCACTCGCTGCTAATACGTCGTGAGAGACTGAAGACTATGATTAAACAGAAATACCCGTAGTCTGCGTTTATTTAACCCGCACGTAGTGAATTTTTAAAGACGATAGTCTTTCTTGGGGGCCTTCGACGCAAAGAGTTTGGTCTGTCTGCCTGTGTGTACATTTGTCTGTTTCTCCACTCTTACCGGCATACGGTACTTGAAACGGCTGACCCCATCCCCAGCGACCACCAATGTTACTCAAGGTTGAGCGTTACTGCTTGTGCAATCGTCAATTAAAAAGCAAGTGTTGCGCATGTCTGGAGCACCATAACAACCCGCATATACTCTGCATATGCATCTCTTACTAGAAAACGCGTACATAAGTAATTTTAAGGACCGTAGCGCTTATCACGCTGCGCTGACCATGCAACGCTTGCACGGAGCGGGAAGTGTTTCCAGCGCTTTGCTAAGACGAGATGGTGGTGGCACCTACCCATCGCCTCGGGTTCTACACCTTATCACCTCTGACTCTGAAACGGGCGCACACGGCCACGCGCTTTGTTTTCCAAAATAAACTGCCAGATGGCGCTCATGCCACACGTGTGACATGACTTGATGCACTCGTGAGCCTCCGCTGCCCGCTCGAGGCACTCTAACGCAGCGCCTCCGCAACATCATTCACCAATTTTCTTGCGCACAACATCAAATAAATGTTTTGTTCACCCTCTCCACACGCAAGACTATCGTCTTTCGACTACATTTGCAGAATACATGCTGATACGGGGCCAATTTTTTATTGTTTAACAACTCACAGGGGAGATCTCCCACCAGCACTACCTTGGACGCCAAGATCTAGTGCATATAAAAGAGCTGGTCCATGAACTCTTGTGCAGCGCGAGTTTTTTTTTTTTTATCAAGAAACTCACTATCAGAAGCTGCCTGTGTCGACATTGCGAGGTGAAAGAGGGAGAGCGTAGGAGAGGAGGAGGTGCGCATGCGCAATGGGGGTGTCAACGCCACGATGAGGAATGCCTAGAGGGGAGAGAGGGGTGTTAGCATAGGCTAGCAGATGATCCCTGCGTCGGCGTTGCGAGGCGAGAGAAAGGGGCAGATGCGCATGCGCACTAAGGGTGGTCACGTTACACACCGTACCAACCCCTCCTAAAGAATTATGCCTGGAACGTGAGCCGCGAACGCGCTGCCCTACCCTCTGATTATACCCTCCTCCTTCGGTACGAAGGTGAGCGTCTCTGACGACCGCCCCCTACGAACACAGCAATGCTTTCCCAGTTGTCTCCGAGCAGCCGTGATGTCAAGTGACAGAGTGGTACGGTTATGTCACGTGACTTAGCGGTCCGGAGGTGAGTGGTCTCACGCGGCGGCCGGTCGCAATACAAGGCA
Organism: Rhipicephalus annulatus; assembly: GCA_013436015.1. NCBI lineage: Eukaryota > Metazoa > Arthropoda > Arachnida > Ixodida > Ixodidae > Rhipicephalus > Rhipicephalus annulatus. The sequence continues at coordinate 977,974 of WOVY01009308.1, read as the reverse complement.
TGAGGCATGGCCTCCAAGATTGCGTGCTGGCAGGAGGCTCCCATTTGAAAAAAGAGCGACGTTGCAGGCATAGTTTTTCAAGAAGGCTTTGACCATACTAACTGTAACCTGCTCCGCGTTTAAATCTAGAAGGCCTAATACGGAACCCTGAGAGACGCCAGATCATACTGGAAGAGGCTCGGAGTTGTTAGAGACGCACACTGACAGTAGGCGGTTGAAACAATTGCTGATTTCCGGCTGCAACAGCAGGCTAGAGATTTAGTTGTGAATGTTTTAGTAGTACCGTGTAAGCATTACTCAGCAGCTTTGCCAAATGCTTTCTCAAAATCAAGAAAAATTGCATTAGTTTGCTTGTTAGCGTCTCGATTTAGGTGCAGGTTGGTAAGATAGACAGCAAATTGCGTTTTGCAAGATTTTCCCTACCGGAACTTATGCTAAGAGTGGCCCAAAAATTTCTATCATCAAGGAAATTATTATTGTATATGGCATGCTCCATGATATTCCAAGGCACGCATGTAAAAGAAATAAGGTCACAGTTTAAGGGAGAGTTCTTGCTGCCTGATTTGTAGACTAGAAGGTCCCTGGCCATTCTCCACTCCTTCGGCAGTTTTCCAGATGACAGTGACTGGGCAAACAGCAATGTTAGATATGCCGCAGATATGAATTCCTGTCCCATAGGTGTTGACAGCTCCATCAATATTTGTTTGTCAGTATGTAGTCGACATATGGGCAACTGCAGCACACCAAAAGACGCGTGATGGTTGTTTTCTGCTTTGGTCTTCAACAACGCATTTTGCGGGTAAGTGCAGTAACTGTGTTTTCAGTTGATAGGTAATAGGTTAGCGAAGTTGAGTCGCAAGCGTACATCGAACCCAATCTGCAATATGTGGACCGTAGTTGCTCTCCAAGCTTCCTACCAAGTCAGACTAATGGGGGCTACTGCTACCCAAAAGTAATCAGGCAATGATCTATGAAGTCAAGCTCATTTTTGGGAGAGGGTACGAAGGTGCGCAATGCTGTGTCTTGCAACGTACGCTATACAGTCTACGTTACTTGTTCCTTCCGAGACCAGCCGTGGGACCACCGCAGGCAGCTAATGGGCATTATTCGGCAATCCGTGTTTACTCCAGTCAGCAGAACGATCCAAGGACATGTACGCTCCACAACTGAACATAATGATCTGACATCAATGCAGTCGCTAACGGAGATGTGCTGGCATTTCAAATTTGTCCACTGACGCACACATGCCGACATGCACCACGAGATACATAAACAAAACTGTAAATCAAGCCACGCTCCAACAGTATTATTTTGAAACGTTAGTGTCGGTGATTTCTTGACAATAAGCATTTAGGTGGTGGTATGAAAAGGACGTCCAGGTTTTTCTTTTATTTATATTCATGCGCACAATGAAGGGCAGGCATTTGCAATCGGCACCGTAACTGGCAATCCATACCTCTCGTTCCAGGCGTTAACATCGTAGTAAATATTCTCGAAACTGCGTTAGTTTCGTCTTCCCCTCCACTTTAATAAAGTGCAGTACGTCCAGTATTCCTCCTCTGTAGAAACATGTATGGCGATGTGGAACTCATGACAGAAACTAAAAAGAAGTCATCCATGCTACTTCGGCATGATAAAATAAAGAAGCTCAGGCTGGTTTGTCGAAAGCTATTTGTACTAATTACGAAAATGTGGAATTGTTTGGTGAAACTGCCATCCCCAGAAAAAGTGTTAGAAGGCGTGGTGCAAAAAACACCCCTTTCAGAGTTTACCTTACAACTACTAAACACCAGTTTGACTCAAAATTGATGCTATCTTGAAACGGAATGGAAAGCTCCCCGTTTTATGTTGGAGTAAAACTGCACGAGGAAGCAAAACTCGCTGCTTTCTTTATACATTCGACTAAGAAGGACTTAAGAGGAACGTTATTTTTAAATGCGAAGCATTTTGTAGCAAACTTCGGCAACTTTGAACGTATCATCTATCTATCTATCTATCTATCTATCTATCTATCTATCTATCTATCTATCTATCTATCTATCTATCTATCTATCTATTCATCTATCTATCTATCTATCTATCTATCTATCTTCTATCTATCTATCTATCTATCTATCTAGCCACCTACGACGTTTAGCTCTCCTGGTCGTTTCGATAATGCTATTGATACCAAACTTGGTATGGCATAATATGCCTGTATGACGAGCTTATTTGAGTAGTCATGACATGTATGTCATGAATGTCATGATTTACATTTCATGGTCTTGCTGCTCTTGCGGTGGTCTCGATCACCTGACATGTTGCGAAACTGGTATGGTATGACATGATTTGATGGCCATCACCAGCGACAGGCCCTAACATGAGAATCATGGCATGCGTGCCATGTAACAACATGACCACATGCCACGCTCATGATGCACTCGCGGCCATTTCGCTTGCGTTACATATACCGAAATTCGGTATTACGTGACGTGAATGGATTACGAAGGTATGCGACTGATGCAAACATTATAATTATGAGATGCGTGTCATGTAACAATGTGACCACATGACACGCTCAAAATGCGCTGGCGGCTGTTTCGCTAGCGTCACATATACCAAATTCGGTTATACGGGACGTGAATGAATGACGAAGGTATGGTGACGGTGCAAGCATTATAAACATGAGAAGCGTGTCATGTAACAACATGACTACATGCTACGCTCATGATGCGCTCGTGGCCGTTTTGCTAGCTTCACGTGTACCTACTCAGTATTACGTGACGTGAACGGACGACATAGGTAGATTGCACATTCAAACATGATAACCACGACATGCGTGTCTTGTAAGAACATGACTACACGCCACACTGATGATGCGCTCGCGACCGTGTCGCTTGCTTCAGATATGCCATATTTGGTATTACGTGACGCCAGTGGATGACGAAGGTATGTGACTGGTGCAAGCATGATAATCCTGAAACGTGTGTCATTTGAGAACATGACTACAAGCCACAGTCAATGCGCCAATACATTTCGACGTGACACGGTGCACGTGCTCGCCGGCGTTCCATTTCGGGGCGTCACGCCGGCGTTGCAACGCCAGGCGCCGGTCCTGCCATGTACTCGCAGAAGCGCACCGCGCTGCGTTGCTTTGACGCATGCGCGTTTCAGCATGTCCGGCATCCTCCCGTCACGAAAAGGAGACGTAGTGTCGTCTGTGTAACACAGTGGCGCGAAATGCGACATGGCGCGAAATGCCACATGTCGCATTTCGCGCCTGTTGCCGTCGGGCCGCGCCGACGGACGCTGGCCACGCCGGTCGCGCCTGGCGTCAACTATAGAGTGCTCGCGTTTTGCTAACGTAGCGTTAGCAAGATGCTACATTGTAGTATATTGGGCCCTTCATGATGCGCTCGCGGCCGTTTCGCTAGCTCTACATATACTAAATTTGGTATCACACAACTTGAGTAGATAACGAAGGTGAACGAGACATCCAAACATAATAATCATGACCGTAGGTCATGTACGACGTCATTTACCTCCGCCTCGTAACATAGTGCTGATTTTAAAGTGGCATATCAACCTTTCCCATTCGTACTTCGCATATAATCGACTCCCCCTGCCAATTTTTTCTTCTTTCACCACGAAGTGTTTTGTTTTGGCGTTCACAAAGAACTTGCTGACATTATTTTCTTTACGGTGTTAACTTCGATAAAATTCACATGAATATAACACATAAAAACCATAAAAACACTTTCGTTCATTTAGATGACATGTGAGTCGAACTCACGACCTTCTGGTGGACGACAACAGGCTGGCGTTTCACCCAATGCGCCACCGAGGCTCTTGCATGAGCCTCTACAGAGACGCATGATATCGTTCACACACTCTCCCCTTCACGGTGGCATTGGCTGGTGTGGGATGGCGTTGCCGTCCTAGATGAAGTGCTGCATTATGACGCTATTAAGTGCTGACCAGACGCGCTTCGGTTCTTCAGCACAGTGTAGGCTGTCTGCCAAATTTCTACTCCATTTTGTTTCACTACAGTTTGAGTGAGTGCTTTGTAGATCTTGGAGATACAACTGAGGGCAGCCGAACACTGTCGCGCACTCCTGGTTCAAACTACGAGCTGTGGCTCTCGCGTTCCGGAAGTACTGTGTGACACAGCTTGTCATTTCTCACCTCAAATGACGACGCCTCCCATGAACGCATGTCGAGTACTGGTGCTAATGTGCTTGTTCATGCTATATTTGCCCGGGTTTCTCCATATTGAGTGACGTCATCATCATCATCATCATCATCATCATCAGCCTGTCTACGTCCACTGCAGGACAAAGGCCTCTCCCATGTTCCGCCAGTTAACCCGGTCCTGTGCTTGCTGTTGCCAATTTATACCCGCAAACTTCTTAATCTCATCTGCCCACCTAACCTTCTGTCTCCCCCTACCCCGCTTCCCTTCTCTGGGAATCCAGTTGGTGACCCTTAATGACCAGCGGTTATCCTGTCTACGTGCTACATGCCCGGCCCATGTCCATTTCCTCTTCTTTATTGCAGCTATGATATCCTTAACTCCCGTTTGTCCCCTATTCCACTCTGCTCTCTTCTTGTCTCTTAAGGTTACACCTACCATTTTTCTTTCCATTGCTCGCTGCGTCGTCCTCAATTTAAGTTGAACCCTCTTTGTGAGTCTCCAGGTTTCTGCTCCGTAGCTAAGTACCGGCAAGATACAGCTGTTATATACCTTCCTCTTGAGGGACAGTGGCAATCTACTTGTCATAATTTGAGAGTGCCTGCCAAATGTGCTCCACCCCATTCTTATTCTTCTAGTTACTTCAATCTCGTGGTTAGGCTCTGCGGTTATTACCTGCCCTAAGTAGACATAGTCTTTTACAACTTCAAGTGCACTATTACCTATCGCAAAGCGCTGCTCCTTTCCGAGGTTGTTGTACATTACTTTCGTTTTCTGCAGATTAATTTTAAGACCCACCTTTCTGCTCTCCTTGTCTAACTCCGTAATCATGAGTTGCAATTCGTCCCCTGAGTTACTCAGCAATGCAATGTCATCGGCGAAGCGCAGGTTACTGAGGTACTCTCCATTAACTCTTATCCCTAACTGTTCCCATTCTAGGCTTCTGAAAACGTCCTGTAAGCACGCAGTGAATAGCATTGGGGAGATTGTGTCCCCCTGCCTTACACCCTTCTTTATTGGTATTCTGTTGCTTTTTTTATGAAGCACTATGGTAGCAGTTGATCCCCTGTAGATTTCTTCCAGAATGTTTATATATATTTCATCTACGCCCTGATTCCGCAGTGTCTGCATGACGGCTGATATTTCTACTGAATCAAACGCCTTCTCGTAATCTATGAAGGCTATGTATAGTGGTTGGTTATACTCTGAGCATTTCTCTATTACCTGATTAATAGTATGAATGTGGTCAATTGTTGAGTAGCCTGTTCTAAATCCTGCCTGTTCCTTTGGTTGATTGAATTCTAATGTTTTCTTTACTCTGCTAGCAATTACCTTTGTAAATAGCTTGTATACTACAGAGAGCAAGCTGATCGGCCTGTAATTCCTCAAGTCCTTGTCATCTCCTTTCTTATGTATTAAAATGATGTTAGCGTTCTTCCAAGACTCTGGTACTTTTCCCGTCAGGAGACACCTCGTAAATAGAGTGGCTAGTTTTTCTAACACAATCTGTCCTCGATCTTTCAGCAGATCTGATGTTACTTGATCCTCACCAGCAGCTTTGCCTCTGTGCATGCTCTCCAAAACTTTTCTGACTTCTTCTATCATTACCGGTGGGGTGTCGTCTGGGTTACTGCTAGTTCTTAAAGTATTAAGGTCGTGGTTGTCTCGGCTACTGTACAGATCTCTGTAAAACTCCTCCGCTATTTTAACTATCCTATCCATATTGGTAGTTAATTTGCCTTCTTTGTCCCTTAGTGCATACATCCGCCTTTTGCCTATCCCACGTTTCCTCTTCACTGCTTTGACGCCTCCTCCGTTTTTCAGAGCGTGCTCAATTCTCTCCATGTTATACCTTCTTACATCGCATACTTTACGTCTATTAATCAGCTTCGAAAGCTCTGCCAGTTCTATTTTGTCTGTTGTACTTGACACTTTCATGATTTGACGCTTCTTAATTAGGTTCTTCGTTTCCTGGGAAAGCTTGCCGGTGTCCTGTCTAGCTACCCTGCCTCCAACTTCCACTGCACACTCCGTGATGATACTCGTCAGATTATCATTCATTTTATCTACGCTAAGGTTGGTTTCCTCGCTAAAAGCAGAGTACCTGTTCTGCAGTTACACTCTGAATTCCTGTACTTTCGCTCTCAGTGCTAGCTTATTGATTTGCTTCTTGCGTATCAGTTTCTGTCGTTCCTTCTTCAAGTCTAGGCGGATTCGAGCCCGTACCATTCTGTGGTCACTGCACCTTACCTTGCCAACCACTTCCACATCCTGCACGACTCCTGGGTGTGCAGTCATTATAAAGTCTATTTCGTTCTTATTTACGCCATTAGGGCTCCTCCATGTCCACTTGCGGTTTTCTCGTTTTCGGTAGAAGGTATTCAAAATACGCAGATTATTGCGTTCTGCGAATTCTACTAGTAGCTCTCCTCTGGCGTTTCTAGAGCCGATGCCATAATCTCCTACTGCCTGGTCTCCAGCCTGCTTCTTCCCTACCTTTGCATTAATGTCGCCCATTACTATAGTATACTGTGTTTTCACCTTACTCATTGCCGATTCCACGTCTTCATAGAAGCTTTCAACTGAAGCGTCATCAGGGCTGGATGTAGGCGCGTAAGCCTGTACTACCTTCATTTTGTATCTTTTATTCAGTTTAATTACAATGCCTACCACCCTTTCATTAATGCTATAGTAATCCTCTATGTTGCAAGCTATGTTTCTGTGAATTAGGAACCCTACTCCCAGTTCTCTTCTGTCTGCCAAGCCCCGATAGCAAATGACGTGCCCATTCTGTAGCACAGTATAGGCCTCATCTGTCCTCCTAACCTCACTCAGCCCTATTATACCCCATTTAATGCCTTCTAGCTCCTCGAATCATACAGCTAGACTTCCCTCACTAGATAACGTTCTAACGTTAAACGTTGCTAAGTTCAAGTTCCAATGGTGGCCTGTCCGTATCCAGAGATTCCTAGCACCCTCTGCTGCTTTGCAGATCTGACCGCCGCCGTGGTCAGTTGCTCCGCAGCTGGTGGGGACTGAGGGCCGTGAGTTAATTGACGAATGCCTACGGGAGGGGGTGGCCCGATACTGCACCAGGGTGGCCAATCCTTCTCTGGTGAGATCATCGATGCGTACCGGCTTTAAGACGTAGTTTCTGTTAATTGCTTGATCGTTATCAATGAAGCTAGTCGTCGTGATGTAAATGGGCCACTAGTCATGACGTTGGTGCGTACACATCGAATAGTCACCAAACGCCATCCGACGTTATGCAAGCTCTTATTTATCAATGCGCTTTGAACACAAATTACTTTTATAAAGATGCCTTTTACTTGACACTGATCCTTAGGCACTGATGAATGCACTGATTCTTACGCCTACGAAAGCTTTCTGCACGAACGTTTTTTTTTCTTGCTCTGCTTCCTCGATCAGAGGCTATCAGAGGCCTCCGCTCGTCACCTGGCCCCACCTTGGTGGTCTGGTGGGTGAGGTATTCGGCTGCTGACCCGCAGGACGTGGGATCAAATCCCGGCTACGGTGGCTGCATTTTCTATGGAGGTGAAAGCGCTGCAGGCCCGTGTGCTCAGATTTGGGTACACGTTAAAGAACCCCTGGGGGTCAAAATTTTCGGAGCCTTCCACTACGGTGTCTCTCATAATCGTACTGTAACGAACAAATACAATGCCGGAAGCTAAAACAGCTCTTTATTTATGGCGACCTTGTGCCCGTCAAGTAAATACACAAATGTTGTCCTGAGCTCACTAGTGAAAACCTCGTCAAGTCCTTTTTGCGTCTCGCCACGTGCCACTCCTTCGAAAAACCACCAGCCTTCTTTTAGGGGCGAAGCTCCTTAAAGCAGCACCCATTCATCCTTCGTAGCACTGCGTAACATGTCTTACGCTTTGACCTTTAAGGTGGTGCCGGTGGGAGATTTCTCTTGTGCGTTGTTGAACAAGGAAAAATTCGCAGCGTTCTCGTTAACTAAAAAACGAATTCTCCTGTCTCTCATTCACCAGTAGCAGCCATTGGCATGTACATTGAGCACTATCTGACAAGAAAGGGTTGCTACGTTATACTCGCTGGGCATAACCTCCTTGATATTATAAAGGTTTAATGAGCGTTGGGCCGCAGTGCCATGAATACAGTGAACTAGTATATACCATGAACTCGAGGTGGTTAAAGGTGGGAAGTAGACACGTAGCGGAAGCCGTAAGAAAGTGTGCGTGTGCCACCTCTCGTTTAGTCCTTGGAATGTCCACTGGATGGCGGTGAGGCGGAATATGATGAAAAGATGCGAGATGGAGGTACTTGGAGTTTTGACTAGATGTACGAACGGACACGGAGACAGATGCATGGATGGACGCATGGACGGCTGCACGGGCGGATGAATGGACGCAGGGGCGGATGCATGGACGGACGCAGGGGTGGATGCACGGATGGACGTGTAGACACACAAACAGACGCACTCACGGACGGGCGGAAGGACGCATGGACGGTCACACAGACGTACGCATGGACAGACAGAAGCAAGAACGAGTGGACGGACGGATGCTTCGCCCCACTCTCCATCATTCACACCGTGGATATGCTGCCATTTTTCTTCCAGTGCGTGGTGTGGTAACACGTGCAGCCAGCGTTGCATGGCGCATTTAGCTTGGCGCGTTTGGCTTGTCAGTTTGTATAGCAGAATTCATAAGAGCAGGAAGTGGCGCACGAGTTCGATAGGTGCCTAACAACAGGCGGCAATATGGTAGTTTTCGGACGTTAAACCCCACATATCATGTTAGCTTGTCTCCTGCGTTTTCCACTGCTACCGTGATCAGCCCAGCGATGACGAAGAGACGATATCAAGAGGTGACGTTGCCACGTGATGCCATTACGACATCATCGTACCATAAGTGTGTACAAGTGAGATTCAGAATAGGTTCATATCAGTGTTCACCGATGTAGAGTGGAAGTGTGACTAATGTTCAGAGAAGTGACTATTGAAGCGTAAACGCTCTATGGTTCGGGCTCTTACTCAAACTTTAGAGCGCAGCTTTTACGTTCCCGTTTCTTACGCGCGCGTTTAAGTGCAGAGTCGCCAGCGGTGGTGCAACCTATAGACATAAAAAAATAAAAGGAACAAAATTGGCCGCGTATCTGCATGCTTCACTATCAGAGGTCGTTGAAAGATGATAGTCCTTTTCATGGAGAGAAAAAATAAAACGTTTACTAGATAATTTGCGCGAGAAGATTGGGGGAATAGGCGCGGCGTGAGATATGGACGCCATCTGGTAGTAATTTCAAGAAACGGAAGTTTTTCTAAAACGCAGAGCCACTGGTAGGTCACAGAACCGTGTTATTTCAGTTAAGCCTAGGGAACACCCCCTCTTTGTTTTTCACAGCGTCGCATATAGTCAGCGCTGCGTAATAAGCACGGTGGTTTTCGGAATAACTCATCCACGCCTTTTACAAATAAAGTTACACACCTAATATTCACTTATTTAGGTTTACCTAAAACATGCGTAATACTTGCCTTTTGATTGACAGTTTTGCCAAACATTAACGCGTCCATCAGATTTGATTTGTGGGGTTTAATGTCCCGAAACCACCATATGATTATGAGAGACGCCGTAGTGGAGGGCTCCATAGATTTCGACCGCCTGGGGTTCTTTAACGTGCACCGAAGTACGAGTACACGGGCTTACAACATTTCTGCCTCCATCGGAAATGCAGCCGCCACAGCCGGGATTTGATCCCGCGACCTGCGGGTCAGCAGCCGAGTACCTTAACCACTAGAACACCGTGGCAGGGCAACGCAGCAATGACTGTGACAAATACGTAACCATGAAGGCGCATTTATGCTCCTCATAACACAGTTCTAATGGAGGAACTCTTCGACACTGTAACACAGTTGTAAAACATATGTCTATATTTGCAGATAAACTCAAACATGAAAATGTTCCAACGCAAGTGTTGGGTCTCGCTAGAAAAAGCATATGCGCTTGAAGTACCCTCACTGGTATTTTGGTGGTGACTGCGTGAAACAAGAGATGCGCTCAAAATGGCTACATCTTTTGCAGATCACATTTAGCAGTACGTGACGCTAACAAAACACGACCACGATCAGTGCCCTCAGATGTGCTTAGCCAAACATGCCAAGAACGTATGCCTGGAACACGTGGCAACAATTTCCACTGGCTCTTTTTAAACTGACGGAATGTTTCTAGCTAGTCTGCATTTGCACACAGCCGCTTGACATTTATTTATTTATTTATTTATTTATTTATTTATTTATTTATTTATTTATTTATTTATTTATTTATTTATTACGTACTGCTGACCCTTAGGTCCAAGCAGGTGGGCGGTTACAAGGGGACATAGTCGAAACAATAAGTGATAAGTTGAAACATTCTTGAGCTTCGCGCTTATTTGCGCCACCATTTGGGATGCTGACATAATCACAGCTGAGCTTGCCGCTCTGAGGTTGTAGAGCATAGCCTGATGCTTTCGTCGGCCACCAACGCCGTCACGAGAGTTCTTGCCATGTCCTGTGGCCGAAAAAATCCACTCTGTTGATATATGACCTTTCTGACATAACTCGAACAACTGGTACTTGTTTTTGAAGTGACTGCATGCACCATCAGAAACATAAGTAACATGCGTGTCAGGCTTAAGTTGTTCCTTCATATAGTTGTGGATTATTTGTAGGGCAAAACAGGCATGTGCAGCATCATGGCATGTGTCATCACTGATGACGACAAAATTTTGTATTGATTGCTTCCTTGTGACGACACACGTAAATATAGACACCTGTCTTTTGTGCCAGTGATACGACTGTACCTCATTCGGTAAAATGGCTGTCCAATTTTCGGCGAAATCAAAGGGAAAATGCAAGATTCTTTCTCTTGCTTCTCTTTCACCTGGCGTATTGCTGATTCTTGAATGTATCTTATGTAATCATGGGTAATCCACTTCACGAACCATAGACTCGCAGAAAAGCACTTGCCTGGGCTTTTTTTTTTACTAGATCGCCATTTTCCCATACTGCATAGGCTACCTCCATATCTTCAGGGATTCCTAAACATGTGGCTGTCAGAGCGTCCTCCTTAGCACAGTAGTCACAATGACCTAAAAAAAAATGACGTGTAGGGGAGCTGCGAAGACATAGTTCTTTCAAGAAGTCCGCCATGAAGGCACCATTGGTGACGTCTTGTAGGGCAGAAACACACTCCGTGGCATTAGCACAGTATATACAAAGGCACACTTCTTGGTAAAATAACACTTTGAGAGCCCAATAGACGTGTTCGGATTAGCTTCTCTAAAGAGACGGTAAGCCTCTCGCACGGAACTGGTCATAAACCTTTTCGAAATAAGCTCCTTCTTTCCGTCAATTATAACAGATACTACATCGTTTTTGTTTGGTCTCTGCCGAGAGCTGTACTCATCTTTGGAGTAGTAAGCCATAGCTGACTGGACGTCCATTGGGTTCAGCCGTGTCTTTTTTACCGCATTTGGTGCTAACCATATCTCGTGTTTTGCGCGTGAGCGTCTGGATCTGTATATCATGTAAGCTGACAAGATTGGTATAAGCGCTTGGAGTTTTCGGCGCTCTATATAGCTCGGCAACAGTGTCAACAAACGCATGCGCTCTTGATACGAAGAACACGCTTCATAGGCTTGCTTGAAGTTCTGGAACCACCGGGCACACACACTGCATTTTATATCTAATGGTTGAAAGTGGCGATTAGACACGTTACGGTGGCATTTCACGGTTACTGTAGAATTGCTGCTAAGTTGTCTTGGCTCTGCATGAACTCTGCTATTTTGCACATGCAGCTTCTCCAGTCGCATATGTGACAATGCTTCAGGCGTGTTTACGCACCACTCTTGACTTCTGCCTTTTTCTTCTTCCGGCAAAAACTCATCAGCTGTTTCAGCTGAGAAGCCATTAGACGAAGACAGAATATCTCTGAGGCGTCTGAAGCAGCTCTGGCAGACGTGGTCATTGTTATGTGCATGGCGGGCAGCTTTCGGTAGAAGCTTCTGGAGGGCAAACAGGCCGATGTCTCCGACCTTGCGGAAGTTTCTTTGATAAGGTATTTTCTTTTTATGCAACATGGGGCAATCTGAACAAAAAAATCTATCCCGGCTGAAGTGGTCAGCCATCGCCACGCCACTTGAGGCTCAAATAACTGGCAATGCAACTATGCGTAAAACCAGCAGCAAGAAAGTGATCTATCTGTCGTCCTATGTCTCTCACCTTTAATGTGAGCAGACGTAAAACAGTGTGCGCAAGTATCCACAGTGCGAATGCAAAACTGAAGTATAGTACGTTAAAATAAATTTCACAATGTTTTTGTCAATAAAATTACGGCAGGCGTAATCTTTGTTCTACTTTGAAGCATATGATCTTAAGCATTGCCTCCGAGATGCGGCGCACAGCAATTCATCTGTAGAGCAGACGACGGATGACAACTTGCCCTAAAGCGTGTTCTTCAGTCTAATGCGGCAGTCTTCGTGCCCCAAATGATAAAAATTTGTTATGAATCGTTTATAAACTCATTCGACATTCAATTCTCTTACCCAACGTGTTGCAAACACATCGCCGTCACAGCAGCTCCATCTGTGTGTCAGTAATGGAGAGGCACCACATATTAGAAGTCTTAGTGCTCTACGTATAACAGTGAATTCAGATACTGTAGAATATTGTGTTCAAAATAGTTTCTCCTATTTGCTAAAACAGCATTTCTTCGCCAAATTTGGTCACGTTTACTCGCGTTTGAAGCTTATTGCTGCTTTTCCGTTCCGATTTCTAGATTTTTCAACTTATCAGCCCATTCTCGAAAAGCCCTGATTTGTACCACAAAAATTGTCGCTAAAACAAAATAATGCAACATGTTTTTATATATTACTGTATGATGTCCTTCAATTGTCTATTTACGAGATTTTAAGAAAAATCGAAGATGGTGTTTTTTATTATTCAAATTTCAGTGGAGTACACTTTTGCCAATATGAAAACTTTGAAGCAATATATAAAAATTTACATTTGCCCTACGGCAGCAATAATTTATGTACCTAATGAACACACTAAACCCTTAAAACATGTCAAGTTCGAAAACGCTGCTTGCATTACTTTCGGAGAAAAAAAGGGGGGGAATACGTAACTTCTTTTAAACTGTCGCAAAATCAGACATTTTTAAAAGCTATTATCTTAAGGTCTACAAACTTGAAACCGTATGAATTCATTCCTCAGTAGACATACATTTCAGGTAAAAAATATCTTCCTTGAAACAAAAATATTTGTCTTTTTATAGCATCTGCAATTTTCGAAAATCGTAGGTGACGAAATTGGTGCCTCCGTGTTGGTGAAGTTTGATATTTTTTTTTCTCGTAAGTTATGCCGTTAATCATAAAACGAAGTTGACATTCAGGCTACCTGGTGATAGGTGCACGAAATATAAAATACTCAATGAAATCTAAAATATCAACTTTTGGACCCGTGTCGATCTCTCGTGGAATCACCCTGGGGAAAAATACACACGGACATCCATGTAGGGCGTTCCATTCACAGTCGTTTGGAGAAAGCGGTTGAACGCGAAAAGCGCAGCAGCACCTGCAGTCTTTTTCTGTGGCATAAAGTCCTGTCGGTAGCGCAGAACTCTTTCTTTCCATCTCGCCACTTTTTCGTACGACTGAAGCGGAGCAGCGGCAGCTGACGGCGTCCGAATCGCCAGGTGCAGAAACTCGAGTTCGGCATCAGCTGCGGGAGACACGCGGTGCGTTTTTTTTTATGAATGATGATGATGATGATGATGACGGTGATTACGCATGGTGATGATGCTACAGACACTCCCCCCTCCACACATAAATACATCCAGAATGAAAAAATTATGATGTCTTATACACAAGAGTGTCCAGGTCGCGAAACGGAAGGCTCCGTGAGCAGCACAGGTCGTGAGCAGCACAAGAACAGGGCCGTCGTGATTGTCCCGGTAGTCATCACTAGGAGAAACGTGGCGGATGAGGATGAAGATGCCGGTAGCTGTGGTCATAGACACTTGGGTCCCAAGATAGCTCGGCGGGTTCATTCGAGAACACACCCGGTGGCTTAAGCACACGCAGTTCGCAGGTACTCGCAGGTGAAGCCGTAGGAAGGCGCCGAAGAGGTGACGGCTGTGATGTGGATGAAACAGTGCGATACATCGAATCGGAGCCCGGACGACCAAGCACAGAAGTGTGACAGCCGCGGCGGGGTTTGCGACAGCGCACATGGTGCCAACATGGCTGCCGACAAAGAGCAGTGGGCCGCTCGTGCCGGTCCGTACGCATACCCATTGATGCAACACTGACTTCTGTGTTTTATTGCGGCTGGCGTGCTAGATCAATTCCACCGACATATTTTCAGGCCTGATCACTGTTTCTGGAGGCGGCTCTGACGTCACTACATTTAGGCTGGTGTGTTTCGCTGCACAGACGTGCCTACTACGCTTGCTCTCTTCGCTGGACAGATATGAATTGCCAAGCATGATGAATAATTTGGTAGCGTGCTGGTGTACGTGTTGGCGACTCGAGTAGGGTATTTTTTATCTGTGTCCGTGTATGGCAGCGTAGATACGTGATTCGCTTTGTGCACTGAATATTCGCAATCTGTACGGCTGCAAATCCGAATGGTTGGGCGATGCTGCGTGGAATTGTGGCGGCAAAGTCACCGAAGTTTCGAGTTTTCTCGTTTCCTAAAGACAGCCCGATACAAAATGGCAGCATGTCGTTCGTCATCCACTTTCATCTGGACCCGAAGGTACGTGAGTCCATACAACATATTTCTAAGTCGTCGCAATGACACCGTCTCCTACATGTTCCGTTCGTGCTCTAAAGTACAGGTGTCATGTGTGCTTATGAATTGATAGCATCATAAGCCCTGTCATTCAAAAAATAAATGCGTGTGCCAGTTCATTTCCAGAACACGCGTTTCTCCTTTAGGGTAGCTAAATATTTTGTTTTTGGCGATTAGCACCATGAACGTGTTGTATTACCTGTTTTTACTTGGTTTACAAAAAAGGAACGAATGTAGTTGGATTGTTTATTGCATCGGTTTCATGCGTGGTATTTTATTGTCTGTGTTCGAACCACCTAATTGCGGTATTATAATTTTGCCCCAGTCTCGCCAGCACCTTCGCCTACGGTGTTTCCTTGGAACTTATATGCCTGTAGACACGTACAGTAAAGCGCTATTGCCCCGCCGCGGTGGTCTAGTGGCTAAGGTACTCGGCTGCTGACCCGCAGGTCGTGAGATTGAATCCAGGCTGCGGCGGCTGCATTTCCCATGGAGGCGGGAATGTTGTAGGCCCGTGTGCTAAGATCTGAGTGCACATTAAAGAACACCAGGTGGTCTAAATTTCCCGAGCCCTCCACTATGGCGTCTCTCATAATCATATGGTGGTTTTGGGACGTTAAACCCCACATATCAATCATGTAAAGCGCTACCTTAAATGGCTATTAGGTGTGTGAGTTCTACTTCAAGCTAGAATATTTATGAATCACTTGCAAATATGTGAAACTCATTGCCCTATATAGCAAAACGCCGGTAAATGTTCCGCGTGGACAGATATCGCAAGCCCTAGCATGACGGGTTGCAAAGCTTGTGATGCCACGTGAACGTTTTCAGTACACTGCATCTAGGTTGTTCCTTCGAGAAGAATGGCTAGTAACGTTCCGGCTGCGTTGTTAGCACTGTGAAGCAGGCTAAGCGCCGCGTGATTAGGATGTCTTGACGTCATCCTATGCGCAAGATATCAGTATACTCACAGTAAGACTTAACTATATCCTTGTACTTTAGTTATATTGTAATTTTTTGTGTATTGCCGTCATAAATAGCTTCTTTCCCTTTTCAATCGCGCACACCAAGAACCCGTCTGATATACACAATAACTCCACAGCAGGCTTCCCTGCACTTGGGTTGCATTGTGGAAAAGTGAGCCTTCAAGGCATTGCGACAAGGTCTTTTTTCTTATCGAAAAGATGGTTTCCTTTAATTGTTATTTTTGAATTCAATATTTAGCACCCATCTGTGTTTACACTATGAAAACAATTTTATTTCTTATTTATTTTCTTTAATTCACATGCAGGTCAAAGCCGCTACGCGTGCAGCATTCAAGGGAGATTTCGCAGTCATATTTATGAAAAACTATACAATGGGACTCTGTCAAAACATCGTTTCCTTGGAGGTATCAGTTTTTAAATGCCAATTATTTCATATAGAACCTAGGCACCATAAGCACCTATATATGGGTATTTATTAATTTGTTTGTTTATTAATCTATTCATTTATATGAAAATACCTCGCAGACCTCTGCTGAGGCATAGTCTAAGGGGGCTGTACAAAGAGTGCATTTTAGTCTCATCAACAAAATACAATACGCGTAAATAGCATTCATGATTCTAATTACATAAAGAGCAGTTCAATGGAAAGTATTTACCGCCGTAATGGAGACAAAAATGAACTCGCTATCTGGCCGCACACGTCCTAGTGCTCTCGGGATAACCTTTTTACCTTGGCATACATAAAAACTCTTATAGGAGGATTTGATGATTATTACTATCAGGTCATGACGTGGTAACGAGAAATTCCCATTGCGCTCGTCATTAAATTGTTTCCTCTAGACACGTACGTTTGGCACATACCCGCATACCATGGACTGTGGTTTGCGGGTATGCGTCACCGGTCACTGGGTGGAAGCAGACAAAAGGAGAAGGCAGGAAGGTTAGCCAGGAAGACATCCGGTTGCCTACCCCACGCTTGGGGATTAGGGAAGGCATCATAACAAGATGAGAAAGATGGAGGAGGGAAGAGTACGAAAGGGAGAGACAGACAGTAATTACACTGTAGTGTGTAGAACTCCACCTCAAATCAGAGGAGTCCTCAAAAAACACAAGAGGGCTTTCACTGCCTTGTGGGCTGCCGAGGGATGCGGACGGTGCTGTAGTAGCACCTGCACAGAAAGTTGCCGTTAATCCGGTCGCGCCAATGCGCAGGCAAGTATTTGTCTCTCTGAGAGAAATCGAGGACAGTGTCAATGCAGGTGTCCGATATTTTCATCAGTGTCGCAAGCATCGCTTGCCGCGCTGTCGGTCATTCCGAATAACGAGTTATATGTTTTTGTCAGAGCAACTCCCAACCAAAGACTGAAAACATATCTACCCGGTACGTGGTGAAAACGTACTTTGGTAGTTTAATTACGAAAACGCAAAAACAAACAGGCATCATGAGTGTTGATCACGTGGATTTACAAAATAAAAATGGGGATTTCAGCAGGAAGCAAGTTCAAACATTCTTCGAGGCTGTTATGTAGTCATAAAGGTCAGTGCAAAAAAAAAAACACGAAGCAACGAAGTACATAAAAGAAGCGCTTTGTTTTGTTCTGCGTTGCTTTTTCGCGTCCTTTGCACTGACCGCCATGATAATGTTCCAACTAGCCCGATTCGCTACATTATTTCAGTCACGTATTCAGCCACAGAGCCCTGCCCGGTTTTGAAACTGCTTTACAAGAAGATCTTATGCCGGTGTTTTGTCAATGTGGGGTCGATTGTGATTACTGTTCTGATTATCCGAAAATATAACAAGGCAATAAAAATCACATATTTGCACCCGCCATACAGACGTAAAGTCAAGTTAAAGTCAACTGAGGTTTCAGTATTAACAGTGTTGTTAATGCATTGTATTAAACATTACACTTGCGTTTCTATAACTTGGAAAACTGTGTTCAAGTGTTGGTCTACTCCGGACGAATGTGCTAACGAAAGTTGTTTGTGATATTCACATCGCTGCACCGTAAACTGGACTTGATTCCGCTAATACTGACCTCTGTGCTCTAACGGGTGTTCTGAAGTTAGGGTAGCTCATGAGGTACGTACTTTTTAAACGACAGAGTAGCTGACTTTTATTGTAAGCACACAATGTGCACATAACTATTACGCTTATATAAACACCACGATCGACCACCTAAGTCTTGATTAAAAGACAATAATGTGGCCTATCGACAATAACCAGCGTATTGCTTTGCATAAAACTGATTCTCAAGAGCCGAGAGAACTGCTGAATTTATTTTTCTGCAAAGTTTGGAAGTCCACGAAACAGGAGTGGTACATGGTGGAGGTTATCGTATGCAATAGTGGCGCTCTTCATATCACCAGTAGTAGCGATACATGTCCGTTGTATGGCACTAACCTTGAGGCAAAAGCCTTAATATGTATCTCCAAGTAAATATATTTCCAGGTTTGGTGAACCATCGCGAGAAGGCGTCTTCAACGCCAGTTACGCGACAAAAAGAAAATATGCAGCTATGAAGCTCAAAAGTCACACGACCATCAAGTGCACATGTGTGGGCCGATAGCGTGCCGAAAATCCACTGAACTCGGTGTAACATGGAGTCACAACGACATCGCGGAGTGCAAAAGTTTGAGAAGACAAAAAATATTATGATGGCGGTGAAGCAATGTCTGACTTCGTCACGTGACGAAGTCAGACATGGCATCGTCACTTTTGCAAGCAAGGTACATCGCGAAGGCAGTGCTAAACCATGTTAGTCACCGAAGCCATTATATAGTTGGGGGAGCTATAATAAGAATATCTTCTGTTTTGCTTCTCAAACCACAGCATGGTTATGAGAGACGCCGTAGTGGAGGGCACCGCAAATTTTGGTCATCTGGTGTTCTTCATCGTGCACTGACGTCGCACAGCGCACGAGTTTCTACCATTTCACCTCTGTCGATATGCGACCGCCTAGGCCGGGAATGAACCCGCGATCATCACGTCAGCAGCCGAGCCCACTATAGCCACTGTCTCACCGAGGCGTGTGGTGGGTAGGCAGTTACACATAATGTATAGATTGACTGAAGGGGTCAAGCAGAAGAAAAGGCAGATGGCTTTCACCTTTCAGTCATCTGCCAATCGGGCATAGCAGAGTGTGTGTGGTGTTCTTCACCGCTACAGCGAAATGCGCTGGTCACTCTCTACCCCACTGAAATAAGGCCTCGAATTCCTAAGAGTGACCGTATTCAAAAATGACCGCAATCGACCATCGAAAAAAAGAAAGGACGGTAATTTTCACAGTTTTCCGGCCTGTCAAGAATAAGAATTGCACTAGGCAAGCCGAATAGGTAACAAAGGAGTAAGTTCCAGATTCACGACATTTTACAATAATCTTCATGTGAAGCATGTGATTATCACGCAATTGGATTGCATACACTAAAGTCTATTGAGCTGAAAATGTTTGTTTTCATACTTTGCCATTAGAGCTAATGCGCAACGCGTAGTCGCCGAGACTGGTGGTGGGCTTTGCCAGCGTGGAGTGAAGTGCAAAGTTCAAACTAAGAGTACAAACGTGCTGGTCGGCACTGAGGCGGGTGGACGTTTGCAGCAGAGGAATCAATGGGTGTGGCGTTCACTGTTAAAACGAACAGGAAATCTTCCGTGCAACGAAAGATACTCTAACACAGCAAACGTCCAGTACCGCGGGAATTATTTATATATAATCGATTGGAAAGTGGTGCGTTTATGTTATTATCAGGGCTGAAACGGGAGCCTTTTGCGGATCAGTTCTGTAACACTCACCAGTGAATTCGGTCTCCGATTCCCCCCCCCCCCAATTTTCTTCAAGTGGATTGACAAAGACTGCATGAAGATAGGCAACCACAGAAACCCTGGAATTCTTAAAGCCAAGCAGTGCGAAAAAAACGAGCTCATGCGGACAGCCAGTTTTTCCCCACCGTGCAGTGGAAGACTTTTCTACAACTTCCTCGTCTTTCTCATTAAGCAGCAGAAGTATATACTATTCCTGCTCATTTAAGGCGCATTTACGATTATGACAACTTTCGGAGGAAAGAATAAAACATTCCTCGAAAAATAACTTTATGTCTCATTAGAAAGCTCTAACGAATCAATGGCACTAAAAAAGAAAAGAAAGTTGAAAAGTTACTTTTTCGAAAGAAAGAGGTGGCGGTGTCGAGACAGCCTGCTAGCGGTGCTAGCAGTTTGGCACCCGACCGTTGTTAATGGCTTCGGCAAGGGTGAACCGACAACAGGGCCACGGTGCGGAAGAAATATGGCCGCTCGCGTTCCCATTACGGCGGAAGCATGCGTGGAAGCTGTTCAAGGCTACCGGTAGCTTCCGGTGAACAACTCGCAATATATTGTGGCGTGGAACTATACAATAGCCCGAAAGCAAAAAAAAAATTCAGTCGCTAGAATGTAAGCAGCACTGCCTTCCAAGACAACAGAGAAAATGAATCGGTTTCAACCGGGACAGTACAATTTATGTTGGCTGTCAAATGATCTGGCAGTTAACAGCGCGCAACGCGCGTGTCTCATTTACATGTTGAATGTCATTCCTACCGTTGAAATCATCCCGCAGTTGATGAATGCGTGAAGCACGTCTCGAAAACATTGTTATTAAGTCAACCTCTACTTCCGTATGCATCGCAGACATGCAGTGTTCTGGAATGAAAGGAACTTGAATAAGAAATCAATGAACGTGCTGCGTGCATCACGGTTTGGCTGGTCAGCACTGACACTCCCTCGCATTACTCAAATTCTGTACACATGTTCCAACATAATGCACACTAGTTGACATTGGGAATTATATTAATCTTGCAATTATAACCAACACTCTTACAATGAAACCCGGGGCTCCCTTATTAAATGGGCACTTGTGTTCAATAGCGGGAACCACTTAAGATAGCACACCAAATGGTGTTGGCGGCTAACTAAAGTAGGTGGAGTCAATCTTCTGCACATTTACTGCATATACGTGAACTGTCACCCAAGACGTACATGCAAATATGTATATGTTAGTAGCATTCCTCCAGTAAAGCTACATATGAATGCTTAATTAGCCCGAAAATGCATTGCACGTTTTACGGTATCTAGCGCTGGTTGTTGGGTCTAATTGCGCAAAAGCAGGACTAGCAATAAACCAGTAAACGACGTGGGTTTACACGTATGGATGCCCTTGTGGTGCGCTGCGCAAGAAACGAGATAGACCTTTGCCTATAATCCGGCCTCTACTTATCACGCTACTCTGTGGCTGGTGGCGACTCAACGAGCACGGACTACATCGACTCAATCTTTTCACTTTCCTAGCTACTTCAGTTCGGCGACGAGCAACGTAGGGATCCGCACCTAAGCCAAATAATACAACGGATACAATCTTTCCTGCGCGACACCTATATGCATAGGTTTGCCTTAAGAGATAACACCTTATGTCGGAACACGTGTCACCCACTGGTCCGGATCTACTGCTGGTCGTGCCAAAGCACCTGCGCTCCACTGTCCTCCACGAGCTTCGATCATGACGCACCAACCGCTGGTCACCCTGACCTTCCTCACACGTATGACCGCGTGGGCCGGCGCTTCTACTGTCCTGGCCTTGCCCTCTCGGTGCGGCGTTGTGATAACGCTGGCGAGGTTTGTCAGCGCCACCAAAAGCCAACAGGACGTATTTCTTGCTATCTTCAGCCTATCGACATTCCACCGGAGCCTTTCTTTCTTGTCAATTTGGGTCTTCTCGGTGCCTTTCCAACAGCCACTTCGGGCAACATGTTGGTCACCTTTGCTGCCAATTTCGTGAACCGCTACACAGTAACCCGAGCCATGCCAAGTAAACGCGCTCCAGAAGTCGCCTTTTTTTGCTTCGATACCTCATTTTAGTGCATGGTGTCCCCCGCGAACTACTGACAGACCAAGGCCGTACCTTACTTGGTCAAGTGATTCAAGATATCCTGCGTTCCCGCTCCACCCAGTATAATCTCACGAGTTCGTACCAACCCCCGATAAATGGGCTTATAGAGCCCTTAAACCGGACTACGACAGACACACTTTCCAAATAAGTGTCGGCTGATCACCGTGAGTGGGACCTTGCGCTGCCATATGTGACGTTCGCGTACAACTCCTCCCGCGTGACAGTGCTGGCTGTTCATCTTTTTACCTTGTGCTTGGTCGTGAACCAACATTGCCCCTGGATACGTTTCTTCCGAATTTGGCAGTGTCAACCAATAAATACGCTAGCGACCAGTCCTATTAGCTTGCCTACAACAGATTGACGGCTTTTCAACAAACACAACAACACCGTTAAGACGAGCGATGTCGCGAAAATTAATTCTCAGCTGTTTCCCTCGTTCTTCTCTCATCTCCAACGCCACGTGTCCGGCTCTCTGAGTAGCTATTTCGTGTCGGATCCATACCACGTGCTTTGACAAGTAACAGACGTCACGTACAAAATGGTCCCTGACAGTCCCACGATTTCGTTGCCACTGTTATCTTGTGACTTCTTCCACGTATCAAGGCTCAAGAGCTATCACCCTTTTATTACTGTGGTCCCGCCGGGTTTACGTTGCATGGCTTTCAGTGATAATCTCAGTGAATAGTTAAACAGATTTAAAAGGGTGTAGAAAAAGACCTTTACGATGCCGATGCTCTGGTGTGGCGCTTTACTGTGGCTTACGACTGACTGAGTGTGACTGCCACGTAACATTTTTGTTTACCAAGAGATTTCGCCGATGTCATTGTTATTATTTTTGGCCCCACAATAAGTGACACCTAGAACTTCATTTCAAGTAAATGCAGACAGTGCTACCAGTAGGCCTCTTTTATTGAAATAAAAAAGTGAGGGAAGGAGTTCTCACCTTTTTTCGTGAAATAATATGAAGCCAGTACATACATACATACATACATACATACATACATACATACATACATACATACATACATACATACATACATACATACATACATACATACATACATACATACATACATACATACATACATACATACATACATAACATACATACATACATACATACATACATACATACATACATACATACATACATACATACATACATACATACATACAACTTGTCCTGTCACATAGCCCTCTAAATCATTACGTTTTGATTGAAATTAAAATTTCAATTGACTCAATTATTTTTCGGGAACATTTCCTCTAAGATACAGCTCTGAACCGCATCTGAAGAAAAAAACGTGCACATCGGCCCTTGAAGATGAGCTTTCAGTCCACCAGTGAGCGGAATGCCCTACCCGAAATAATGTTCTCTGCCTCCTTTACTCGGGGAACCATCCCAATGTGAAACCGTTAGTTGTATGTGAGGCTAGCACAAATAAGGGAGAGGTTTGTAGTAAAGAAGTAAAGGCGTCTAGCTAACATTGGTTATAAAGCTTATCAAACACGGGTATTTTATAACGGTAACAGATAGTCACCTCGAATTCAAACCAGACCGCAAAGCTTTCACTATCATGCAAACCGGCTATACAATGCTGCCATAATGACGCATAGGCTTGGATGACAAAAAAAAAGCGTAATGAACTTTCAGTATGCTTTTGTTATTAATTGAAACAGTGGCACAAGGAATGAAAAGCACATTGTTTTCAAGGGGCTTTTCCCCTACTCACTCAGACATTAAACAATAGCTAATTTCAAAAAAAAATATATCGGTGTTTGTATATTTAGTGGTGACAACAAGCTCACATATAGGGTTCTTTGTTTAATAAAACAATAAAAAATTGAGGTATCTGGCACCAACTCTTCACAGAAAAATTACTTGGATGACTATTTCAACATTTTGAATGCAAATGATGCGAATTCGTTATTCTTGTTTCACTGTTACATAGCCGTGCGCTTTTTGATAAATATTTTTCTATATGTATTGCATTTTAAGCAATGCAGATCGACACGTTTATAAATGGGAATATATATCATATTGTTACGCGGAATGCCACGATTGGAATATCAGAAAAATAAAGGCAAAAGCACATTCTTAAGAGATTCTGTGAAGCACCACCTAGAGCAAACATTATTTTTTACTTCATCTCTTAGATATATTCAAAGAATGCTTCTAATAGTTGGTGCGCAAGTAAATACTGATATACGTCAGTGTGACTAAAAGGGCAATTCTCTAGGGGACAATTGTTTAGCCAGACTGTCGTCATCAGGTACTCCCGAGAGTCTCAGCAAAACTTTTATGTGCTTTGCATTCGCATAAAACTGAACCTTTTGCAAGTACAATTCTGCGCAAATAGTGCAATGAAATTTGTTACAGCCAAGACCAATGACGTAAATAAAAAACACTGAGTCATTTTTAGGGGCGAAGCTCGTTGGAGCTTGGGTCTGTCGCTCCTCCGTATGTAAGTAGCAGTACGGAGCTGCTGGTCGCACATACCTGCTCTAGAGCGGGTACGTTCCAAAGGGATTGCGAGATGGGAGAAAGCGGTACTTGGAGTGTTCACTAGACGTACGCACGAAGGGACAGACAGACAGACAGACAGACAGACAGACAGACAGACAGACAGACAGACAGACAGACAGACAGACAGACAGACAGACAGACAGACAGACAGACAGACAGGCTGACAGGACAGACAGACAGACAGACAGACAGACAGACAGACCGACAGACAGACAGACAGACAGACAGACTGACAGGACAGACAGACAGACAGACAGACAGACAGACAGACAGACAGACAGACAGACAGACAGACAGACAGACAGACAGACAGACAGAACAGACAGACAGACTGACAGACAGACTGACAAGACAGACAGACAGACAGACAGACAGACAGACAGAGACAGACAGACAGACAGACAGACAGACAGACTGACAGACAGACTGACAGGACAGACTGACAGGACAGACAGACAGGACAGACAGACAGACAGACAGACAGACAGACAGACAGACAGACAGACAGACAGACAGACAGACAGACAGACAGACAGGCAGGCAGGCAGGCAGACAGACAGACAGACAGGCAGGCAGGCAGGCAGGCAGGCAGGCAGGCAGACAGACAGACAGGACAGACAGACAGACAGAGACAGACAGACAGACAGACAGACAGACAGACAGACAGACAGACAGACTGACAGACAGACTGACAGGACAGACTGACAGGACAGACAGACAGGACAGACAGACAGACAGACAGACAGACAGACAGACAGACAGACAGACAGACAGACAGACAGACAGACAGACAGACAGACAGACAGACAGACAGACAGACAGACAGACAGACAGACAGACAGACAGACAGACAGACAGACAGACAGACAGGCTGGCAGGCAGGCAGGCAGACAGACAGACAGATGGATGGATGGATGGGCTCACGTATGGACGCATGGACAGACGGGCATATGCATGGATGCATGGACATATGCATTTTTCTGTGCGTTGTTGAACACTAAAAAATTCGCAGTGTGCGCGTTAACTAAAAGCCGAATTCTCCTGTCTCTCATTCCCCCTTAGCAGCCATTGCATGTACATTGAGCCCTATCTGACAAAAAAGGGTTGCTACGTTATAATCGCTGGGCATAACCTACTTGTTTTTAGAAAGGTTTAGCGAGCGTTGGGCCGCAGTGCCATGAATACATTGCACTTCTCTACACCATGAACACGACGTGGTTTAAGGTAGGAAGTAGACACTAAGCGCAAGCCTTAAGAAAGTGTGCGTGTACCACCTCTAGTTTAGTCCTTGGAATGTCCGCTGGATGGCGGTGCATATGCGGAATATATGATGAAAAGATGCGAGATGGTGGTAGTTGGAGTGTTGAATAGATGGACGAACGGACACACAGACAGATGCATGGACGCACTCAAGGATGGCTGCACCGACGCATGGACGTATGGACGGACGCAGGGGCGGATGCATGGACGAACGCAGAGACGGACGGACGAACGGGCGAATGACGCACGGACGGTCTCACAGACGGACGCATGGACGGACGGAAGCAAGAAAGAATAGACGGACGGATGCTTCGCCCCACTCTCCATCATTCACTCCATGGATATGCTGCCATTTTTTTTCATATGTATAGCATCTACTTCACATCAACTAAAATTATATCATCATGACCAGTACCGTCAGCACTTTGATTACAACTATTTGAGACAAAAGCGAGTTTGACGTTCCTCCAATTATAATTTACATGCGTAAGACGTGCCAATTTTTTTCTCTGAAACTTGATAATTCAATCAGCCTGCCGTAATCTTTTGCCACCCTTGGATGTATTTGTCGTCTCTTAGAAACCATTTCGTGATACCCTAATGAATATTTATTACCCTAACCTTCTGTCTTCATGCCTTGCTGACACCTGTTCATTCGACGTTATGAGTGTGGTATGTTTTTTTTACCCTCTTCTTGTCACTTAACTTTAAACATTTTGACTTTCTTCCTAATTCGCGACGCGTAGGTTTTCCAAAATCAGCTTTGACCAAGCAAGGGTCTCTTCACACATCTACGCCATTTGTACTTGGTGCAGTTTCTGTAAAGACAGGAGAACTTTATGTTTATTGACTTAAAGCAACGAAATGCAATCATTAGGGCTTTTTTGTTTTCTTTTGTAGCACACAACATTAAGCAGAACTAACCTGCAATTAGGCCAAGAAAAGTAGAGCAGTCGTGATCAAATGTAATAGTAATATAAATATGAAGCAAGAAAGTTGACGAAAAGATAACTGGCCACCTGTAGTATCTGAGCCTGCGAAAATCGAATAACGTGGTTGGTTTAGATCCTGCCGGATACAAGTTACCTTTCTGTACACTTGTCTTTCTTCACATTTACGTTACAAATATGTTCAAAACCCTCCCCTATACTTCTCTTGGCAGTATTCTCTATTAGTTCTCATTAATTTGTGCGGAACATGAATAAAACGAGCTCTATGGTTTAAACCTTTTTTCCTTCACGCATATCGATAGTCTCATTCTGGCAGACTCAACGCACTCCGGTGATATGCGAGGTATTGTTGGTAAGCTGGTGGCCTGTAATAAGATCCCGTGTTACGTGGTGGCTACAGAGAAAAACAGTGTTCCCCACTCGCTGCAATCGCAACCGGTGGCACTGATTTACGTTCCCACGTTTACGTGCTTGTGTATACCTCATAAAGTGGACGGATGGTAACTCAGTGCGAGAGAGTCAAACGCGTTATTCGAAAGTCGCAGGTTGGGATCATGCCGGTGGCAGGTTATGTTTCGTACACTTTACTTTCTTCACATGTACATAACAATCACTTCGAATAACAACCCCTATCTTCTGTTGACCTCATTGTCTGTTAGTTTTCTATAATATTTACTTATCCAGTTACATTCTAACTCGTTTATTTGAAGTACATTATAACTGAGAAGGGTATCTTTTGTTCTCATTCTACATATAAAGCGAAGTGTATGTATATTGCTGTTTTAGAACCATGTGGCATATATCAGGCCCATTTTAGGATCACTGGTATTCCCGCCCGCACAGTATGTTGCAGCATTTCTTGAGTCTTCAGTCACTGCCGTACCTGACAGAGCGCTCTGCAATCCTTTCAAGCACGTATAGCACTTACGGTTGGCAATAAACCTGCATTTAGTCTAAGAGTTGTGAGATTTGATTAAATCACTTATAATCCATATTTATCTCGCTGGAACTAAACTCTTTAGATTTTTATTTTTCTTTTGCTCTAGCAAAACTGTTTATTTGAACAAATTTTTAGGTGCAAAACTCCTGTGGTTACATGTTTATGAAGCCTGTCATGCACTAGTGTCTACTCTTAACAACGTTTTTTGTTACTTATGGTTCTATATTATTTTATGTGCTTACGCTTTTATGAACATATTAGTGTACTGTTTGCCCTGTTGCCCAAGAAATTGCTGTCGAGAATCACATCTCTGAACGAAGCACATGTACTACACTGTTACATGCGCAGACAGGCGAGAACTGACACGAACAGCTTTAGTTGTCACCAACCATCCCCTCTACTGGCTCCCTCATCCACGTGTGCAATAGGTAGAACGCACAGAGCCTAACCCTCGCCCACGGAGAAAGAAGTATTGCCCTCGCCACTGTGCGCGTTCAGCGCCTTCCCCGCTGATACACCGTTGAAATTTCCCCCGGGAAATTTCTGTGGAACCACGGTCTCGGAAATTTATTCACCCGAGTCATCGCCATCTGAAGGCCGCTGCTTTGAACGGCAAGCCTGCATCATGGTGGTGTCACTCTGAGTTGGGCAAAGTAAGAATGCCCCACGTTTGTGGTTGCGTATGCTACAGCTATGACAAAGCCTGAAACGTTGCTTGTACTACAGCCTACAAGATACTAATGTTTCAACACTATAATTCTAAAATATTGCGCCTTTCTTATGAAGATCTTGTCACATTATAAAAAAAGTATGTACTTTGATGTGCATATACGAGAAGAGACAATGTATACATCTACGTACGGCAACCTTTAAGTTCTTCAACACACAGAAACTTGTCTTATCTTCTGTCAATAAGGTCTTTTGAATTGAAGGAATAGTACTAATAATGAGAGTAGGTGCACTGTAAGCAAAAACTATACGAGTTTTGGGTTTTTGCGGCTCATGACCTCTGAAAACTCTCTCGCGTTTAAAATTACTAACTCGTGTAGGAGTTTTAAAAGGTGGTACATGACATAGTTTTACCACCACCTCTCAGGCAAGTAGTAAAAGGATGTCAAAATCCAGTTTTACCCCGTAGGGAGTTTTCTATCACGTGACTTTTAACCTGCGTTTCAGAGTTTATTACCACGTGACTGCAAGGTGCAGCTGCTTCGGTGGCTTTTGCCCCATGCCCCCCATTGTGACGCTCTCAGTGAACCATGAAGGTACGCGAAGACTACAGATCTTTTTTTTTTTTATTGCCGTGCCTCAGGACTGACCTCGAGTCAACGCACTTTCACTGGAACTGGGGGCAGCATAAGCACAA
Organism: Rhipicephalus annulatus; assembly: GCA_013436015.1. Lineage (NCBI taxonomy): Eukaryota > Metazoa > Arthropoda > Arachnida > Ixodida > Ixodidae > Rhipicephalus > Rhipicephalus annulatus. The sequence continues at coordinate 949,043 of WOVY01009308.1, read as the reverse complement.
CAAGCGAGAACAGCATTCTGTGAACTAAAAAGAAAGAAATACGGGGCGGGGGGGGGGGGGTATCTGAAAAGAAGAAAAAAAAAGAAAGAATACCTGCTGTGGAAAGTTGTCCTGCATATTTTTGCAAATTGTTGACTTTTGCTCAGCGGTGGCCTTGGAGACAGACGGTGCAAGAAGCTCGGTATCTATGTGTCTGGTTGGGCTGATGGATCTCACGTGTTTCCTACATCATCGAGCGATTGTGCGCTTCCGAGCGCCACCGAACCTGCACGTCGCGGATATCTCGCTTCCGAGCCCGAATCGCGAAGATCTGCCAGTGGTAACAAAATCAATCTGGTGTCATCGTCCGTGCTTGCCTACTGGAGAAGCAATAAGCAAAATGCTTCACTCTGTCGTCGGCACCGAGCCGCGGCCGCCAGTGACCAGTGGGAGTGTGTCGCCGGGGCAGGTGAAAGAAGCATCGCATATATTTTGTTCCACAGTAGGCGATGTCTGCATGAGTAAAGTGCTGCCCGAATCACCCACCTCATGCACCAACTGTTCTCAAACATGTAACGCGAAGCGGATACGAGGCAGACGGAACCAACAAGCGGCTGCCGGTGAGCACGAAGAAAACCCGGACGGTGGTCTTTCGTTGGAAGTATGCATACACCGCCCCGTCCCCGTAAGATAGCGGTCACGTGTTCATTTGTGTCTGAAATGACGACGAAATTCGCACAGGATATGTGTTCTGTGATCGCCAGTTGTGTTTCATCGGATAGCCGTGCTCCTCGAAAAGGCCTAGTACGCCGTCGGTACAAAAAGCTTGTGTGCAGGCGTGCACCGCTCCTCTACGCCCGTTGTGATGAATACGTGCTGCTACTGCGTTTGTGCACCGTCGCTCAATGAAAATCATTGAGCTACCATGGTTCGTGCGTACTTAGGTATATTTTATGGACTTGTGCATCAGCAGTGCTAACACGCGTGGCGCCATGAGCCCGGTGTGCCGAGTAATTATTGTATACTCAAAAAGGTGAGACCGGGTAGATTTAAAATAAAAGGTCAGTGTGACATTTAGTGCCCTGCAGCCCACCTTAAGTTAACGCTTGCACCTTCAACCGTTGTTGTTAATCAATGCAAAAAAAGAGCCCTCCTACCGGTACTGCAGAGCCGGTCAAAAAGTCGTGCCTATATATACCGGATTGTCAAAGTGTAGTTGAGCAACGCGTGCAGTCTGTTCTAGTGGTGTATTATTCTGCATTTGTTGTGTGTGCGTGTTTGTCTGTATGTGAATCTATGTGTCACCAATTCTGCCATTTAATAAATTCAATCAATTCTGCTATTTGATAAATTTGTCGACTCTAAGCGAATTCACCCGCCAATTTTTATTTTTTTTACTACCGGAAACAACTCCCGGCAATCACCTCAAAAACCTTGTGAAGGCAGTAAAAATTTGCTCTCTCTATACTCGCTCAAAACCTCACTGGGGTAAATAATTACTACTCTCCCTACGTTCAAAAACTCCGTTAGCACGAGAGTAAATTTTTACCTCGATAGTAGGTGGTAAAAAAAAAAAAACCAGGAAAGGTAGTGCGCTAGAGGACAAATGGTTGACCCAGTTTTTGAGGTTATTTCAGGTCGTTTTCGTTTAGTGTGTGATATTTAGCGCATTTCTTATTTACCCCATGGTGGCCAAAATATCACGTTTCAGGAATGTCGTAAATCTTTTAAATGCGAAGCTTTTTTAGCGAACTTCGGCGACTTTAAGCGTATATATTTATCGATCTATTTATCTTGCCACCTACAACATTTAGCTCTCCTGGCTGTTTGGATATCGCCCCGCCGCGGTGGTCTAGTGGCTAAGGTACTCGGCTGCTGACCCGCAGGTCGCGGGTTCAAATCCCGGCTGCAGGCGGCTGCATTTACGATGCAGGCGGAAATGTTGTAGGCCCGTGTGCACAGATTTGGGTGCACGTTAAAGAACGCCAGGTGGTTGAAATTTCCGGAGCCCTCCACTACGGCGTCTCTCATAATCAAATGGTGGTTTCGGGACGTTAAACCCCACATATCTATCTATCTATCTGGCTGTTTGGATAATGGCATCGACACCAAACTTGGTATGGCATAACATGACTCCATGTCGAGCATATTTGACAATAACATGAAAATCATGATATGTATGTCATTATAGCATGATTTACATTTCATGGTCTTGCTGCTCTTGCGGTGGTTTTGTTTACATCACATGTTGCAAAACTGGTATAGTACGACATGACTGCATGGCGAACACAATCGACAGACCCTAACAGGAAAAATATGACATGCGTGTCATGTAACAACATGACTACATGCCACGCTCATGATGCGCTCGCGGCCATTTCGCTAGCGTCGCATGTACAAGATTTGGTATTAACGTACGCGAATGGAAGGCGAAGGTATGTGACTGGTGCAAACACGATAGTCATGAGGTTCGAGTAATGTAATAACATGACTACTTGCCACGCTCATGATGCACTGGCGGCCACTTCGCTAGCTTCACTTATCCCATGTGTGGTATTACGGGACGTGAATGGATGATGAAAGTATGATTCTGGTGCAAATATGATAAACATGAGACGCGTGTCATGCAACACATGACAACATGCTACGCTCATGATGCGCTCGCGACCATTTTGATAGCTTCACATGTACCAAACTCAGTATTACGTTACGCGAACATTAGGAAATGACACATACAAACATGATAATCACGACATGTGTGCCATGTAACAACATGATTACATGCCACACTTTTGATGCTCTCGCGGCCGTTTCGCTAGCTTCATATATGCCAAATTTGGTATTACGTGACGTCAATGGACGACGAAGGTATGTGACTAGTGCAAACACGGTAATAATGAGATGCGTGCCATGTGAGACCATGACTACATGCCATAATCAAGGCGCTAATACATTTCGACGTGACGTGGTGCGCGTGCTCGCCGGCGTTCATATCGTTACGTCACGCCGGCGTTGCCACGCCAGGCGCCGGTCCAGCCATATACTCCCAGGAGCGCACCGCGCCGCGTTGCTTTGACGCATGCGCGTTTGAGCGCATCTAGCGTCCCTCCATCACGAAACGAGGCAGACGCAGTGGTTTCTAGGTAACGCATCGGCGCGAAATGCAGCCTGTCGTATTTCGCGCTGGTTGCCATCGGGCCGCGCAGTTGGACGCTAGTCGTGCCTGGCGTCAGACTAAAATGTTTTAAGTGTGAATACACTTTATAAGCGACCCCAAACCATCCACCGCCGTCGGCGGAGTCCGCAGTCTTCTCTCTATCTTTAAAAGAAAGAGGACTTGGCGGGCCGCAGCGCGACGCTCCACCGAATAAGCCACGGACGCGACGCTGATATCGGTGTCAGTAACGCGCCTTATACCCCCTCCCCCTTCGCTTGCTCCTCCTCTCTCCTCGCTCTCTGCAGCTGCGCGCGCACCCCTCTCTCGCGCGTCCGCCTTCTCTCTCGTCTCCCGTCGAGAGCGGGTCGTGAGGGGAGTAAAGTTAAAATCCGTTGGCATTCGCCAGTGAGTTAACGTAAACTCCCCCGTGTGATCAAATTGCGATTCCCAGGAACCATTACACCATAAAGGCACCATAGTGTGAATAATAAATATAATAGAGCGAATTAATAAATACCCCTCATAGCATCACCCCGTGTATTCGCACTTAACCATGTTCACCCTCGGGGAAATGCTTGGGAGTTTTTTTCGCGTTTTACTAACGTATCGCATCGCTGTGCCAACGTGCGCGCGCGTCAACGTTGCGTTAAAGTATATTGGGCCCTTCATGATGCACTCGCAGCTGTTTCGCTAGCTTCACATATACCAAACTTGTCACTTGACGTGAATAGATGACGAAGGCATATGACTGGTGCAAATATGATAATCATGAGTCATGACACGTGTCTCATGCAAGAACATGACGACATACCACGTTTATAGCGTGCTCGCGGCCATTTCGCTAGCTTCATATATACTAAGTTTCGCATCACGTGGCGAGAATAGATGACGAAGTTGAACGACACATCCGAGCATGATACTCATGACACGCAAGTCATGTGCGGTATGATTTACCTTCACCTCGTAACGTTGTTGTGATATTAAAGTGACATATCAAGCATCCTCCATCGTACTTCGCATACCATCGATTCCTACTGTACGTGGGATCTGCCAATTTCGATCCCAAAGATTCTCGCCACATTTCCTGACAAAAATGTCTATTGCGTAGAAAGACACGGAAAACAATATAATCATGATGGGTTGTAATTTTTCACTTTTATACAGCTCTCCACATTCCTCACTTGCCTGTTCATAAGAGCGCATCAACTTGTACGCTCGATAGGGTAAAACAGAAAGAGATCAAATATTACAATCACTCAGCTTATCTTTTTTCTAAAGTACCCGTAGAGGCTTTGGTTGCTACAGTTAATTACACATTGTGGCAGTTACAGATAGACAAAATTATATAAATTGGGTGGCACGTAGCCATACCGGCTCCCTAAACTGGTAATGGACGCTATTCCTCTGTTTACATTTAATACTTTCCTTAACTTTTTCTAATCTAGCGTGGCCATCCGGGTGTCTCATGTGGCTATCTTCCCCGTATTTCCATTATATCTAGTTATCTGTGCCTGCAGGATAACGTCTGGTTACCACGAAGTGCAATTTGATCAGATAAAGCAGCTGGTGCTCTGCAGTTAAATCTGCATGGGAAATTACAAATAGCAAACAACACAGATATATACTCTTATGAAAGTGGTATTTGAACTTAGCCGTTGTGACTAGTCACTGGAAAAAAACATTGTACGAAAGGAAATAGGTGCTAATCCAAACCTTTTCAAGTGCGTCGTGATATGTATTGCCGCTGAAAACAGTGACAGAAAGAGATATCATTCGTAGCAAAATTTTCCCGAAGTCTATGAAAAAGCCAGGGGGCGCTCGTCCAGTGCGGATGTGCGAACACGTCGGCTCCCGTTTGTTCAAGCGTTCTGGCACGGATTTTTTGCCTCAACTAGCAAGAACTGTGCATAATTCGACGCCGTTTGTTGTAGTGAACCAGCAGATACCAACATCTTACCGGTGGGTGAAATTTTTGGACATCCCCAGGACTTTTACCCACGCCACGCAGACGCCTCGCGCGTCGACGCGTTTCTCGGGCGCTGCAACAGCGTCGCGACGACGCCTAACGCGTCGTCGAGCTGAAGAATGGCCTCCAACCCCAATGTGTCGGTTGTAGAAGGCATGGACATCAATCCGGAAGAAGCGGAGTGCTCGGGATGGATTGAAGTAGCCAGCAAGAAGAAGAAACTTGCCGAGCGGGCGGATTGTAACGCTGGTAATGCGCCCACGTCAGCGACAGGAAGCGGTAAAGGCGGCTCCCGCACTGCCGCCTCACAGAACGTGTTGAGGCGTGTTGTGAAAGCTTCCAGGATCCCAAACCTTCCCAGGGATCACTTTAAGACCATTATACGGCCACGTGGAGGGATGGATGTCAAGAAGACATACCTTCTTATCTTCAAGCGCTCGCTCGCAAAGGCGGCTTCCCTAACAGCAGAGCAGGTGTTCGACGACACGCTGTGCACGAACCCCTTCCAGAACATTTTCGTCGTTGCCACAGCCGTTCGAGGCGAATGCGCTGCGCCTATGCCAGGGTCCAAGAGATAAGTATGGGCTGGACTGTCATAGGCTTGGCGGCTTACGTGGCTGCGTCTGACGACACATGTAAAGGAGTGATCTGTGGAATCAATGTGGATCTCAGTGACGCAGAACTGACGGAGATGATCGTCAACCGGAGGAACCCTGACGCTCTGGGGGTTCGAAGAATCAAGAAGACACCAACAGTGATCGTGTTGTTTGACGGACAAAAGGTCCCCCAGCACGTCGTGTGTGATGGTGTTCGATACCCTTGTTCCTTGTATCGCAGGCAAGTGGACGTGTGCTATGCATGTGGTGATTTGGGCCACAGGTCCGATGTTTGCCCCAAGGGCGATGAACAGAAGAAATGCCGCGGATGCGGCATGCAGTCACCATCACCGGATCATCAGTGTGATCCCACGTGTGCCATCTGTGGCGGAGCGCACCCAACGGCGGACCGCAAGTGCAGAAAGCGCTTCCAGGTGCCCTACATCGTGCGCCAAAGACGGCGGCGCCGCCGTAGGCGCGCGCGGCGTGGCTCCGACACAGCTGGAGGCGAAAAAGGACTGGCGGAAGAAGAATCATTCTCCAGCGCTCATCGCAGCAGATCGGCATCTAGAGGACGCTCCCGCTCCAGAGGACGCTCCGGCAGCAAATCGTGCTCTCGCTCCCGAGGGCGTGACAAGGGCAGCAGTCGCTCCCGTTCGAGAGGACGATCGGGTTCCAAGGGCCGCGTTCAGAAGCAAATGTCTTGGGTGGACAAGGCCAGGATGAACATCCCAAGCGGCCAAGAGGTAACGCAGGGCGTTTTACCAGAGCAAAAAAGAGAACAATCAGAGACTTTAATGCTTAAAAAAGAAAATGCAGAGCTTAAAGAAGCACTACGAACGCTGAGGGCCGAGTTCGAGCTCTTCCGCAACTCGCGTGAACCCCGTGAAGTAGCCACACCCATACCGGTTCAAGCAGGAGGGTCGAATAAGCGCAAGGCCGTTTCGCCCCCCGCGATCGCGGAAAGCGTGGCAATGCAAAGTGACAAGTCCCCCGCTCAGGTCCCTGAGAAAAATGTACTCGCGTCTTTAACGGCGATTGAGGAATCGCTCAAGCAGGTGAGAGAGGCCTTAGCCATTCAATCTAGCACAATCGAACGTATGGACGGGAGCGTCTCCCACCTGACACGTCGAGTAGGAATCCTCGAATCTAAAATGAAAATGATTGACTCTAGCAAACTCAAGACGACCAACACTGGTACGATTGCAAAAGCCTAGATAGTGCAGCAGGATTCGGACGCTACGAGTTCGCCGCAGGCTATATTCCTTCAATAATATTCAAAATGGCGGGCCAAACCAGAAACATAATTATCTGGCAGTGGAATTGCGCAAGTTTCTTAAGGCGTAAAGCTGCTCTACTGCAGCTCATCAAAGCACAGGTGTCAATGCCGCACGTCCTGCTCTTGCAGGAAACCCTTAGCGAGAAGGTAGTTCTCTCGGGCTACCGTTCGATTAGCCAAAAAGGCGCAAATGGCAGAGGTATCGCCACATTGGTCAGGAAAGATACCTCCTTTGAGCAGCACGAAGTCAAAATTTGCGACTCGGATAAGAGATCCGGTCTCGAGGCACAATTAATTGAAATCATTCCCAACGGCAAAATCCGAAGCAACATATTCGTTTTTAACCTGTATAGCCCTCCTTCGGCTTATAAACATAATATCCGCTCACTCCTTCACAGGGTCGCAACTGCCGCCAAATCGCACCCTTTAATAGTAGCTGGGGATTTCAACGCTCCCCATCCGTCTTGGGGCTATGTTACGAGGACAAAGAAAGGGGCCAATCTAGTTGCAGCCAGTATAGACTTAAACCTAACGCTCATCTCCGACCCGCGTTTTCCCACGAGGCTGGGAAACTCGGTCGCCAGAGACACGATGCCTGATCTCAGCTTCACTAGAAATGCGGTGGTCGAGTGGTCCAACTTACAGGAGAACTTGGGAAGCGACCACAGCATCATAGAACTCCGGATAGAAATAAGAGCACCACCCCCAAGAACCTATAAATATACAGACTGGGACCTTTTTAGGCAAATCAGAGGTGAAGATGAGTCAGTACATGACACCTTCAGTGAACTTCTTGTACAAATTCAGAAGGATGTCGAGAAGGCCACCAAGGAAATAGTAACAGAATTTGATGCACCGCGGATGGATGCAAGGTTAGCGCACCTCCAGGACGCCAAACGCTCCCTCATCGCGAGATGGAAAAAACAAAGGCTAAATCTCAGGCTACGGAAAAAGATTGCGGAGCTCAATCGGCATGATGAGGAACACTGCTCCGAACTCCATAAACAACAATGGAGGGACGCCTGCTCGGCTGCGGACGGGAAAATGCGCAAAGGAGGCAAATGGACCCTCTTCAAACACCTCCTAGATGATGGACAATCCAAAGGCAATCAGAAAGTAGCCATAGACCGACTTATTAATAAGGAGAAAATGGCAGGCATCTCAGAAGCTTCCCAATTTCAGATACTTGCCAACAAGAACCTCCCGCTTAGCCAGAGCTCAACTTCTGTCCCCCACCGGTATGAGGGTGTGCCTTCCCCAGAGTTGGACGCTCCTTTCTCGGAAGCTGAGATCAGGGAAGTGCTCCATAGCCTAAACGGAAGGTCTGCCCCAGGTCCCGATGGAGTTACGAATCGGCTCTTAAGAAATTTGGATGATAAAACCATTCAGGCCTTAGTGAAGGAGATAAACAGGGTATGGGAGGAGGGCGTCGTACCAGAAACTTGGAAGAGGGCCACAGTGGTCTTAATCCCCAAGCCAGGTAAATCACCCAGCTTAGATCACCTCCGCCCGATCTCCCTTACTTCTTGCCTTAGCAAAGTAGCAGAACATGCAGTACACAACAGGATATCGCGCTACATCGAGAGGAATGACCTATTTCCATATAATATGGTAGGTTTCAGGCCCTCACTTTCCACGCAAGATGTCATGCTCCTCCTCAAAACACACATAATTGACTTTCCAAGCAAAGATGTAAAAGGGGTCCTCGCACTGGACCTCACTAAAGCATTCGATACTGTCAAACACGACTATATTCTTAAGGAGATATCGGCTTTGAACCTGGGAGTTAAATTCTTCTCCTTCGTTGAATCTTTCCTCGAGAGTCGGACGGCGGCAATAAAATTGGGACAATCAGTCTCGGAGCCTTTCAAACTCGGACGAAGGGGTACTCCCCAAGGGGCAGTTATCTCCCCCCTTCTATTCAACATAGCCATGCGCAAGCTCTCGGCAAGCCTTTCTAAAGTTCCTAATGTCGGACACGCTTTATATGCTGACGACATTACAATCTGGTGTCCCGGAGGATCGGAGGCGGCGGTTGAACAAGCTCTACAGGAGGCTCTGGACGTTACAGAGTCTTTCCTGGAAGGTACGGGACTGGCGTTTTTGCCGGAAAAGTCGGAACTCCTGCTGTACAGACAGGCTAGACGAGGTGTTAGGGGACTCACCCCTCTCGATCAGGTGCCCATTAGCGTTTGCACCAAGGATGGTCGCACAATTCCTAGAGTCAATTCTATGAAAATTCTGGGGCTTTTATTAGACTCTAAGGGATGCAACGCAAAGACTATAGCCAATCTCACCACAAAAAGAGAGAACATTCTGAGATTAATTATGCGGGTGTCCAACAAGAAGGGCGGCATAGGCGAGGATATCCTCCTTAGGGCCCACCACGCTTTCCTCATGAGCCATATCATATACATAGTGGCGGCTCTCAATTGGACCAAAACGGAAAGGGATAAATTGGACACGCTCATGCGCAAAAGTGTCAAAAAGGTGCTCGGCGTCCCAATCACGACTAGCACAGAAAAACTCATGAAGTTGGGAGTGCACAACACCACTTCGGAATTAATTGAAGCGCAAAGGTCAGCACAAATAATTTGGTTATCGAGTTTCAAAACAGGAAGAAAACTGCTCGATGCGGCAGGCCTCCGTCCTATCTTCAATCAGGGAGAAACTACGCAGCTTGATTATCAAACAAGGAATTCCTTTATTGTTGACCCTCTTCCACGAAACATCCATCCCCAACACAATAAAGGTCGTAGGTTGGCGAGGGCTAGGGCTTTCATAAAGAACCTCTCCGGAACAGAGACATTTGTGGACGCGGCGCGCCACGCCGGCGGCAGCAAGTTTTCCGTGGCAGTCGTCAATGACAGGGGAGAACTTGTCTCGGCAGCTTCAGTGAAGACCTCCTTGGTCGATGTAGCAGAACAGGCTGCTGTAGCGCTGGCATTACTGGACACGAAACGCACCACGGTGTACACCGATTCCCGAGCGGCCGTTAGGGCGTTCGCATCGGGATTGATAGCCATAGAGGCAGCCAGAATTCTCCACAGCAAACCCCCCTCAGAAGTTATTCATCACATAGTCTGGTTTCCCGCTCACATGGGACCAGACGTACTGCCGGGTCACCTGAACCCAAACGAGATAGCCCACGACTGTGCGCGAGGTTTCACAAGCCGCGACGGGGTGGTCTCTCGGGTGAGTTCGGGAGAGCTCGTCCACAGTGATCCTCTCGTTACTTTTCACGAGATAACATCTTATTACAGAGGAGAGCGACAGACTTTTCCCTTTCCCCATCATAAGCTCCACAGATCACAAGCAAGCACGCTCCGCATGCTCTAGACGGGGTCTTACCCCTCTAGGGGCTTTCTGAGCATGCTTCATCCGGATATTGATCCACTTTGCCCAGATTGTGGTGAATTTTGCTCTTTAAGTCACATGCTCTGGCAGTGCCCTGCGTTACAGGATTTTAAAACAGAAGAAGACTGGACGCCGGCAATCACAGACCCCAGTCAAGACGTCCAGCTTCAGGCTGTCCAGAGGGCCCGTGAACGAGCGGAGAGGCATGGCCTCTCTGTTCCGACATGGGACTAGCCAACGGCTGGGTGGGGACCTACATAGTTGGCCCGCTGCCTTGCCTCTCAGGACCAAATAAAGTTGTTTGTCATGTCATGTGTCCCGAAGTCTATGGGGTATAATCAAAACCACCACAAACATACCATCAGCAAAATGATTTGAAATGAACATGACGAACATCCCCGAACAAACAAGATTTCAAAAGACACTGAGTAAAAACCTCCATTTTTGAAAGGTAATGAAATTTTGTTCTTGATTTTGGGGTTCCTTCCAGTGTTTCATCAGCACACGCAATCTTCTACACCAAACCTCATAGAAGGCTTGAAATACGAAACAAATTTTTTATAAAGAAACAATAAGTGATCGTCTAATTGATATAAATGGATGTGAACCAAACTTACGCCTCCATCGCTAATTCGTGAAAATGATGCGTCTCCACTATGGTTCTGAACTTGCATGTATTCACCCTTAAAACACCCTTCGACCCCATTTCGGTGGAAAGCCTAGACGAGCAAACATCCATAAGGAACATTTATTTTCCCAGGTGGAGACTTGTTGCAGGACTAAATAATCATTAATTTGTCATTTTATATGCGAGCAATACATAACCTTCTTCCAGTCTGACGTACTTCAACTTGCCGCCACACATCGAGATATTTCGAAAGGCAAATGAAACACTCAAATCGAGCTAACTGTGATGTTCTAAGGATCGGATTTCCAAAATTTACCTACAGGAGATCCTGTCGCTGTGATGGTTCAGCTACCATGGCAATTTTTAGTAGTACACATACGTTTCTAGAGTCTTTGTATTGTCGGACTTTGAACGTCATTGTGGCTTTGATTATTGTGTATTTTTGTTTCGTTTCGAAAAAAAGCCGAATTTTGTAAACTTTGTGACAGAATCTGAATTGATGAGCCTAAAAGGTTAAGGTGGTGAATTGCAACTGCTGAACATTTTCTGATTGCCGCTTCTATACAAAGCCGCTCCAAGCCACGCCAAGCCAAACAGAGCCGAAAGTACTAAGTTTAGACAAACACGTATCTTACCCCCCCCCCATTCCCAGACAGACTGAAGCGTCACGCTTTGCAGCTCTCACAGAAAATAGCACCAGAGTTGCCTTTATTGTTCTTGAATGAAATTCTGTGACTCCAACCACTTACTGTAATACCGTATGACGATACCATAATGATTGCTACCATTGGCAAAGCCTCTAGGTTGGCCGTGCCGTTATGGGTCAACTTGAGCCCCGCCGCGGTGGTCTAGTGGCTAAGGTACTCGGCTGCTGACCCGCAGGGCGCGGGTTCGAATCCCGGCTGCGGCGGCTGCATTTCCGGTGGAGGCGGAAATGTTTTAGGCCCGTGTGCTCAGATTTGGGTGCACGTTAAAGAACCCCAGGTGGTCGAAATTTCCGAAGCCCTCCACTACGGCTTTCTCTCATAATCATATGGTGGTTTTGGGACGTTAAACCCCACATATCAATCAATATGGGTCAACTTGAGCTCGTGTCTGACAGAAAATTCAACGTCAGTCTGATGGTACCGACTTGAAGCTCTGGTTCAGGGTTGCCCAGTACTGACTCTTACTTGGCCTGAAGCAGGCATTTCATCAAGTCCACAGAAGGCGCCTTCTTCATAATCTGCCAATTTGTGTGGCCTGGTTTAGCTTGGTCATCACACAGCCTGTGCCTTCGAAAGGTTAGACCGGATGAATGTGGATTATATTACAGCATTTATGAATGAGTTTATAGTTTCTCTTGCAGTCTCCTGGCTCCGAAGTAACAGCCCATTTATTTTGTAAGTGCGTTGACTCATTGGTCAGCCAGGTTTGCCTATATGGTTTATCATGCATCTTGTTATAGCGGTTTATCATGCATCTTGTTATAGCTGATTTACTCTACGGCCAGCGACGAGAGCTCCGACGAAGGCGACTTCGTGCCTGTGACAAGGCGGCAGCGAAAAAGAAGACTAGTGATGCTGTCTCCAACAACAAGTAAGAATGTGACGACCACGCGAGAGCCCACGATATACACAATTCTGTTTGTGCCGGTTGATGCGGCTCATAGTCTCAACCGGCTCAATCGTCAAGTCACGTCTAGGTTTCTTGAGGAACTCACCCAGGGAGAAATCGCGCACGTGCGGATCAATGGCCGTAAGAATATCCTCGCCGTAGACGTCATTCAACGAAGCACATTGGAAGCGCTGAGCAACGTCAAGATGTTGGATAACATCAATGTTCGCTCATATATACCTGATGGCCGCGACTCTACGGCAGGCGTCATTTATGACGTCGACATTTCCATCAGCGAAAGTGACTTTGCTGCTCTCATCAAACCGGTGTCTGCAGAACCTACTATATTGCAAGCTTGTCGCCTTGGCAAATCACGCTGCGTGAAGCTCGTGTTCAAGGGTGACAGCCTTCCATCGCAAGTCAAGGTCGGCCATTTTCGACACACAGTGCGACCCTTCGTACCGAAGCCCCTTCAATGCCGGAAATGTTATAGATTGGGACATGTCAGTGCTGTTTGTACAAACCTGGCTGTGTGCTCGCTATGCTCAGAATCACATAGCGCAGATACTTGCAAGGCAGAACTTCGAAAATGTCGAAACTGTCATGGCCCTCTCGAAGCATCGTCGAAAGATTGCCCAATCATGAAAAAGGAAATGCAAGTGTTGAGGCAAATGGCCCGGGATGGCTCAACTCACAGGGAGGCCGCTGCCCAAGTACGACGCCGGCGGTCTCGTCGCCGGAGGCCCCTGAGGAGACCCAGTGCTGAAGCAAGGATTGAACCTCACCAAACGACCACCGGCGTACCACCTCAAGCGTCCAGACACACCGACAACAAATCCTCCAAGCAAGACAAGAGCATCACGGGCTCGCCTGAAGCATGGCCAACGCTGCCAACCATAGACCCACCGTCTGAGCCACCGCATCGCTCGTCTACAATAACTTCGGAACGAGAATGCGGTGATAGTCGCGACAAAGAAATCGTAGCCATGGTAAAGGCCCTTATGAACACCATTCGTATGCTCCTCACTAGCATTGACAGTCCGGCTGCAAAGAGTGCACTTCAGTTAGTGGATGCGCTGAAGCCGGTGCTATCAAGTCTGGAAAGGCACCATGGCTCCGCCTCTGCAAGCCTTTCGTAAAGAGGTCAAAGGAGCTTCGATATTTCAGTGGAATGCCCGAGGCCTCAAGCCCCGCATTTCTGATATACGACAATTTGTGTTCAAAAACCAGTTTCCAATTATTGTTATCTGTGAACCAAGGCTACACAATGCAATACGACTATCGAGGTACGAAGCCTTCAAGTCCGCTACCTGCAACGAACAGAGTAAAGTCATTGTATATATCAGATGCGACCTTACCTATATCGAGCACCGTGTAGCACCTCACGATGACAACCAGTATGTCTGCTTGACAGTTGAACGTAGAGACCTCAATTTCACGCTCGTAGGCGCTATATATCACCTTCGAACCGTTTTGAACCTGAAAGACTACGTGCACTGTTAACAACCACACCTGGACCATGGATCATCACCGGAGATTTCAACGCTCACCACCCTCTATGGGGAATTCAGAAGACAGACAGTCGCGGAAGGCAAGTATTCTCCTTTGCTCTGGAGCAGCAGCTGCTTTGTGTAAACGACGGAAGCCCGACGTTTCTACGGGGAACGACATACAGCAGCTGCCTTGACTTGACATTTGTGTCACGAAGCCTAAATGGAAAGGTCAAGTGGTTCGCAGACTATGAAACTCATGGAAGCGACCACATACCAACGTATTTGAAGATCAAGGGCCTGGAAAAATCGCCTAACTACGACACTTCGACTCGCATCGACTGGACAAAGTTCAGGTCATTGACAGAAAAAAGGTGTCAAGAAAATAAAACGCCTCCTCTTGACACCCTCGAGGATATGATTAGAGGTGCTACTCAAGAAGCGACCTATCATATTCAACATACTTCAGATTATTGTCAATATCAGGCGGAATTGGAACGACTCAGAGCGATCCGTCGTCGCGCAGAAAGAAGATATAGGCGCACTAAGTCTATTCACGACTTGAGGGAGGCAAGGCGCCTACAGAAAAAAAATTCAGCGGCGAATAATTTCACTTCAATCCTTTCGCTGGAAACATCTGTGCGAATCTTTGGATCCACACAAGCCTTTGACGCAGACATGGAGGATTGTCCGTGGCCTACGAACATCGCCACATCAACATCGCCCCTTCAAGTGTCTTTCTCTCCACCAAGGACGCACCGAAATTGAAGTAGCAGAAGATTTCTGCATGAAAGTAGCCGGTCAAGCGTCCACGTGCACGACGCGCCACCTAGAAAACGCTCCAGTTTCCAGAGATTCAAGAATGGACACCTTTTTATCTCTAGAGGAACTACAAGCGGCCTTGACGGCATGCAAACGATCTTCATCGCCTGGTCCGGATGGGATAACGTACATGGCTCTTTGCAACCTCGGAGAAGCAGCTCGACGGGCCCTTCTATCCGTGTACAACGACTCGTGGAGCAGCGGATTTATCCCTCATTCATGGAAATCCAGCCGCCTCGTACCTGTGCTTAAACCAGGTAAATCTCCTCTGCACTTGACCTCTTATCGCCCCATCGCGCTTACCAGCTGTTTCGGGAAAGTGATGGAGAGGATGATTTTGACTCGTCTAGAGTGGTACCTGGAGCGCCACGAGGTATACCCTCATGCTATGACGGGCTTTCGGCGTGGGAGGTCCGCAATTGATAACGTTATAGACCTGGTCTCACCTGTTCAGCATCAAAAAAGACTGAAACGTTTATCTGCGGCGTTGTTCTTGGACGTGAAAGGTGCATACGATAACGTATCACATGAAGCCATTCTGGATGTCATGGAAAATGTTGGATTAGGGGGTCGGGTATACCAATGGATCCACAGCTATCTGAAAGGCAGAACTTTCTTTGTACAGACGGAGAATGGCACAACAACGCACCATTGCAACCGTCGAGGTGTGCCTCAAGGCGGCGTTTTTAGCCCCACACTTTTCAATCTAGCGCTACTCGGCCTGGTTGATGCGCTTCCAGAATCTGTTCATCTATCAATATATGCAGATGACATCTGCATCTGGGCGTCAGGCGTAACACGCCTTCATTTGCGTGCCCGGCTTCAGAGAGGGGCAAAAATAGCGACAAAGTACCTGGAAGAACGGGGACTAGAGCTGTCGTCAGGGAAGTGCTCGCTTATAGCATTCACGCATAAGGCTATGAGCCCATATGTTATTAAAATTAACGGACACACGATCAACTACGTGAAGACCCACCGATTCCTCGGAGTCATAGTTGATCGCGACCTCTCCTGGAGCCCTCACATCGCCCACATGAAAACTAAACTCACCATGATCACCCACATACTGAGGTTCCTTGCTGGAAAAACGTGGGGTGCATCGGTACAAGCAATGCTCCAACTCTACACTGTTCTGTTCCTGGGTTATATGAGATACAGCTTACCTGTGCTTTGCGGGATCCGAAGAACAAACTTGCGCGTCCTCCAGTCGATCCAAGCCCAAGCCCTGAGGATATGCCTTGGTCTCCCGAGACGCGCGTCTACAGCAGCGACAGTCATCATTGCGCGTGATTATCCAGTCAACGCATACATCCGCGTAGACGCTTTGAGAATGCACATAAGACATTTCGCTCGGCTTCCATCTCATCACCTAGCCTCACTTCGAACTTCCAGGCCCCACTCAGCGTTCAGCGCAACTGTAGCTCAGCATTGCGCAGTGCTTCCATTGCACTTCACGCACGCAGCACAGCCGCCGATACCATTATGGTGCCTACACCCACTCAAAGCCTTTCTCACAATTCCTGGCATCCAAAATAAGAAAAAATCGTCGCATCTAGCCCTGAAACAGGCCACATTACTTTTCCTGCAAGAGAAGCACAACGGACGCCTTCACATATACACGGATGGCTCGGTGTCTTCAGTAAGCTCTGCAGGGGCAGTGGTTATTCCCGCGAGGAATATCACAATTAAATTCATGACATCGCATTTGACGTCGTCGACAGCTGCAGAACTTGCAGCCATTCGTGCAGCTCTGGAGTTTATAGTGAAAGAACCTTCGGGAATTTGGTCGATCTTTTCGGACTCGAAGGCATCTCTTCAATGTCTTATATCACCCTTTCGCCATGGACCTAATGAACAGTTAGTAGCTGAAATAAGGCTTCTTCATCACCAAGCAACCGAAAAACAGCACAGCATAGTGTATCAGTGGATACCAGGCCATTGCGGTATATATGGCAATGACCGCGCAGATGAGGCCGCTAGATCTGCACACGATGGTACCCAATACACAGCCATCCCGTTCTCAAGAACCGACGCAGCTACAAGACTTCGTTCGCTTGCACGTGACCTCACACTGGCACAGTGGAACTCGACAGACTTCACAAACGCGCGCCTGCATAACTTGGATCCCGATCTGCAGCTTCGTCTTCCCCCAAGGATATCTCGAGCTGAGGAGACTCTTCTATGCCGCCTGTGGCTTGGAGTGGCCTTCACGAACGCATACTCTTATCTCATCGGGATGGCCAGCTCTCCTACATGCACTTACTGCAGTTGCGAAGAAACCATCGCGCACCTTCTGTGTGAGTGCACCCATTTCAACTTGCAAAGACAAGAACTCACTGCAGCTCTGGATAGACTAGACAATCGGCCTTTGTCGGAACAAAGGATTCTGGGTCATTGGCCAAGCCCATCCTCAGCCCAGAAGGCTTTGAAAGCTTTGCTGCGCTTTTTGCGGACAACTGGCCTCAGAGACAGACTTTAGTGTCTTATACTTTTTGATGTTGCCTTTCCTCTGTCGCATTTTTTTTGTAATTTCTCCCTCTTTTCACAACATTTCTTTTTAACATCTATCATTCCCCTCACCCCTTTCCCCAGCACAGGGTAGCCAGCCGGTCTAAGAACTGGCTAACCTCCCTGTCTTTCCGCTTAAACTTTCTTCCTCCTCCTCCTCCTTGTTATAGCGGAAAAGAATTTTTGGAATACGGGCCCTCTAATTATAAAAATTCACTGACACTGACAGGCATTTGAATAACCCCAAACTGTACCCATTGCGTCTGATCTCGCAGTAATTGTTTATGTGCGACTGTTGGTCTCGTAGCTTATGTGTTTCTAAATGGAAAAACTTTCATCCAGTACTAAATATTTCTTCACGTCAGCGAGCGTCCCTATTCCCAAGATGTGATGCTAGATTCATTCATAAGTCGAGCGTTGAGCCAATGCTGCTTCAGAATGTATCATTACCGAAGCGACCTCACCTATCGTAAACGACATCTACTAAAGTCAAACTATTGTGTTATGGTCACTTTACGCCAATTGTCGCAACCAGGGTGCTCACAAAAAATCTGTTTCAATCAAATAGTTTAGGAAATTATACACCTATAGACATTTGTGGAAAAGTATTTTTCCCACAAAATTTTTACCGGCAAAACTTCTTGGTGCCCATGACCACCATTTGAAATTGACAAAAATTATAAAAAACCATGTACGAAAAAAGCTCCTATAAATTGACCGCTTTGCGCATCCTTTATTCACTTGCTTTTTTGCGTTCTTAGAGCAACGTGCTTGCTATATAAGACAGTTCCTCATGATAGCTTCAAAATTTTTGCTCTTTGAGTGCACAAATCAAATCAAATTGTACTGCTTTCGAGAATTTTTCTACAAAACACGATCATGACTATAATAACACAAATTAATTTTATCAAACTCTCCATCAAACATGCAATTTACAATTTTTTTTGCCCCGTGTGCAGCAAATATGCTCTAAAATAATATTCTGAACTTGGCAAAAAGGCCACTTTGTTAAAGTTCAGACGTGTGGTGGTCCAAAAAAGGTGGTCCAAGAAAAAAAAACATAAGTAAAGCGCATACAGTTGAGAATCATAGCGACCTTGTTCACAGAAAGTGTAATTGAAGTCAATTTCGTTTTAGTGTAGAAAAACATGCTTGAAGTTTAGTCCCACAATTACAATGCTTTGCTACGGGGGCAATACGAGAAAGCTGAATTCCCTACATAAAAAAGTGGTAGTGCACTTACCGCACATGGTTCAACGCTCTGCTTGTTAGTACTCTATCTTGTATACCACATATCGAGGGTATAATAAACAGAGGTAAAGATATAACATTACGAATGAATTGTGTGTCGTTACGCTCTCAAAAATGAATCGCGTTACTTATTGCAGTGGCACACAGCGCAGGTAGCGGCCTACGACTACGCCGCAAAAATCTGATGTCGTGATCTCACAACAGCTGTAAAACAGTGCAAGCTACCAGACTGACAAATCCTCCTCTAACCAGAATCTGCTGCTTGCAACCTCCTAAACCAGCTGCGAAAAAGAGCTTCGTATACTAACTTCGTAGCTTCGCGGGGAATACACAGGGGAATTTTGTGTAGATCAACTGTAAGGGAATGTACGCCCCCTTTGTGGGACATATATGGACGTTGCGACAAGTTTTTGACGCCAATGTATTCTCAAAGCCAAATGCAATAAATGTAACGCAAGTCATTATTGGATACTTAGTGATATATATTTCATTTGCGATGATGTATCTTTACCTTCATTTATCATAACCTCAATATGTGGTATAAAAGATAGAGTACTAACAAGACAAACTTCGAACCATGCGTGGTAAGAGTACTTTAAGTCTTTTTGTACAGCCAATTCAGTTGGCTTATATTGCCCTCTTAGCGAAAACTAGCTATCTAAATAACATTCAAAAATTCTTTTCTCCACTAAAACAAACATGACTTCATTAAACTTTCTGTGAACTAAGTCGCTGTGATTTTCCACTCTTTGTTCTTTTCTCCTGGTTTTTTCTTGGACTACCTAAGTAAGGGTGGTACAGAAGTGTCAACTTAGACAAAAGTGGCAATTTCGCCAAGTTCAAGATTTTATTTTAGTGTATGTGCTACAAAGCGTAATGCAAAAATATTTGTAAATAGTAAACTTTATGGAGAGTTTAACAAAAGTGATTTATGCGTTCTATTGGTGATCGTATCTTGTAGTAAAATTCTCAAAAACAGTAGGATTTGCTCAGTTTTGTGTATGCTGTAAAGAAAGAAAATTTTGAAGCTATCATAAAGCCTGCCCTGTAATACGGGCACGTTGTTCTAAAAGCTTAAAAAAGCAAGTATTGAAAGAATGTGCGACGCAGTACCTTCATAAGACATTTTTTTTTCGCACCTGGTTTTCAACCAATTTGTGAATTTCAGATGGTAGTCACGGGTGCAAAATTTTGCTGCTTAAGATATCTTAAGAAAGTATCTCAGAACTAATGCCTATGTATGTGTCGATTTCTCAAAATATTTGACAGAAATTACTTTTTGGTGAGCGCCATGAAAGGAACAGTGGGCATAGAATGACCCGTTGCCAAGTTTAGTTTGCTGCACTGCAAGATTTTGAGGGGTCCTTACGCTTCCTTTATGCAACTTGCTCATAGGCGTCCAGTGTAGAGTTTATTTTTTGATTCCTTGTTAAAAATAATATGAGTGATTTATTGCAAATAAAGATTGTTAAGTGCAACTGTGCAATGAATTGCGTCAATGCTGTACATACAATACCGTAGTCGATGCATTACGTAGATCACACATAAATTATAGATGAAAACCATAACCCATTTGCCCAAAATAACTTGTTTGTGCTGGTAAGAACAGCATCGATGGAAACTAGATGTAAAGTAGTCACGGATCGAAACAGGACAATTTAGGGCTAAGTAACGCACATGATTTTGTTCTGGTTGATATGGTGGGGTTACGTCGAGCAATTGCGTATAGAGTCATTCTACTTAAAAACTTGATGCCGACTTCAGAACCGTCCATACTCGTGATGGACTTAAAGTGCGAGTTCGGTGGGTAGACAGGGACCAGAAAGACAGGGACAAGCGGTTCCCTCTCTTCCCTGCCTCTGTCTACATATCGCGCTCATACTTCAATCCACCATGAATCACCAACTGACCCAATCAACGATATTTGTGGTTCTGCAAAGCCTCAGACCGGGTATTAATGTAAAGCAGACACTGATGCACGAAATATTTTGGTGGTTGGTTACAAATGAACGCCCCATTATGAACTTCATTCGAACCAGATGTTGACTCAGTGCCAGCAGTGAGCCGTCAAAAGTCAACAGTACAACCTAATTAAAGGGGCACTTCCATACGAAGAAGCGTCTGAATAATATAAGCTTGCATTGTCAAATGAAGACTGCACTTGTAAATACAAAATATTGCGTCTTATAGAAAGCATTTTTCTAGAAACGCGCCACATAAACTTTCATTTAGCTAGCGAGCGATTGTCTCGAGTACAGAGCATTATTCTGCCACTAGGGTATGGAAGGGGGCCAGCGACCACGGACATAGTAACACAAGAGACCATTGTATGCGCAAATATTGGAACACGCAATCACACATGTACGGGACAGGATGGTCCGTCCGTTACTGTTTCAAGTGACCGATTCTTATTCGTCTGGGTCGCTTTGCGGTAACATTAATCGTTCATTCATGGTCCAACTGTCTTTCATGTCCTTCCTTTGTCCAATCCAGCCCCTATTAAATGTACGCACTCCGGGTACACAAGAAGCTTGATTAAATTACTCGACTACAGCCCCAGAAGTAATTAATGGCTTTGGAGAACCGCGACGACAGTTTATTGGCTACCCGCACTCCAGGATGTTTTGAAGGGTGCTCTCATTAAAGGGTTCCGCATATTTTCGCTTGGCATTCTCTGAAAGGAAGTGGCAGTTGTAGAGAGGAGAAGGAAATGGCTTTTCTTGCAGCTATGAAACTCCAGACTCAAGACTCACTCTTTCGTTTACCTCCTCCCCACGCGTTCTTGCGAGCCGTAAATCCCCTATTGTATGTCCTCCCCCCCCCCCTCCTCGCTCTTCCTGTACTGTAAGCTACTATCAATTTTCTTCGTTTCGCACCATTTGCGCCAGTGGTTGCTGGGACCAAAATCAGTGTGATTGCTCGTGTCGATCGGCTATTCGGATGTATTGATTAAAGTTCCTTTCCCTTCTTCCACCTCCTTTCTTTGGTGCTTTACTTCCTGGACCACAGAACAGCGAACAATCTCCCTCGTCTTACACACTCCGCGCTGCTGACACCTCAAGTCGTCGATCATCCGGGCTCTGTGGACCCACAACAGCACTTAACCACAATTTCTTTCCTTCGCTCCATCAAGCGCCCCCACATTTCAATCTTAACGGCCGTCGCGGCGAACTACCTATTCTTGTGTTTTTGGTGCTGTGGGATACCAAGCATTTTCCCTTCAGCAAAGTATCCTAGCCGCATTTTTCTCCTCGCAGCCTTTACACGATTGTTTGTTTATCCTTATAAGCTAGCTGTTGCGTACCAAGCCTGTCTTATCCTCTGAAATCTTCCCAGTCTTTCGGATAGGTTTCTTTCATCTTGCGGATTCGAGCAGCTTTATCGGAATTCCTCACCGGCTCCCTGTCGATGCACTTCCCAGGCATTACTGCTCGCCACACAAGTCGGACAGACTGTCATTCGATGAAACTGCTCGATAGTTCAGATTTCTGACTGCGAGAGGCATTTCACTAAAATTGAACATTCCGCATCGGGCAACTGAGTTGCTTGAATATAAAAATAGTCCCTCATGAACATTCCTTATCATTGAAACAATGGTGCAGAAAAGGCTAACTGGCAAAGCGGAAATATAAGGCCTGGGAATTATTCGCCATTGCTTCTTGCAGTTGTGTTTTTTCAGTAGTAGTGATAAATTGAAACCAGCGATAGAAACACTGATGTGGGAAATGAAGTTATGATGAAATGTTTACTAATTATATGTACACATATCACGGATTTCAACGTAGCATGAACACTTCTAGAACGGTGACGATGCACTAGAGATCACCGTGCCTCATCGCACCGAATGTGACCATTAAATATAAGGTTGCCTCGTGATGTATATTTTAAGATTAAAATAACGCCGATTTCAAGTGAAGTTAAGGCAGTAGGACGAAAAAAAATGCATCACTCAGCGCTGAAGTATAGTATTTTAATGCCCAAGGACTATCAAATATTTGGTAATGAGACCTGATGCGGTTGTACCGAAATACACCTGTCCAACGTCATCAGGTCCCGCAAAAGAACCTCAGGCTCACCGAAGTTTGTCTACCTCTCGTAGACCACTATCACCAGCCTTCATTGGATTGGATTGGCCTCGCTCTCTCGGCCTTTTCCTTGTGCCTTAATACTACGTCTTCTCTTAGCCTCCCTTGAGCTTATTCATATCATTGGCATTGACTGAATCACCACAGCATTGGCAAGGGGTTATACCACAGGTGGATGTGATGAGTTTGATTCCGCGTGCAGCGACCTGCTTGACGGTCTTTTTAATAGAGAAAGCGGTACCCCGCCATGGCTCTAGGTGTTGTGGCTCCTCATGTCAGGACAAGGTGGCCTCTCTTTCCCTTCTGTGCTTTGACTGCCCCAGGACGTGCCACCATACTCTCCTAAAGAGCGTTTACACTAAAGTGACAGCGGACTGCCACGATCCCGATGCAGACACGAGACAGACACAGACAATCGGCTGACGAGTCGCCTGTCGCCAATACTGCCCGAACGAATGGTCACACTAGGCCGGCAACGACGCCTCGAAATACAGCATGTTGTCGCATTGTAAGACGATGGTAGAACAAAAGTACCAGCAAAACGCACCGGAAGACTTGCCGTTGGCAGGCCGTCAGGAGATCGGTGGTCGACTAAACATTTGCTCTTGTCGTCGCTTCCAACGACAAAGCGGGCGATCTTTGGGGGAGATAAGGAGGCCCCGCGCGAGTTTTATTGGTCATCTTGCGCACCCCATGTAAATCATTTCTTTGCTTTGGCTTTGTCTGTTTCCAACCCCGTCCCTTAATGCAGTGGGTGATGACGGGGCTGCTACGCGAGAGGGACAATGCGACGCGGAGAAGACGGCTGAAAATCAGGAGCACGTGGGGCCCTCTTTTAATTTCTTCGTGCAAGTTTAGCCGGTCTCGCTGCGGGGACCTTCAGTGTGACTACAGATTTGGCTGACGGAAAGCTGTGAGCACAACAAGGTGAAGACGTAGTCTTCGAGAGACCAACGGCAGGCTGTTTGTGTCGTCGCAGTTGAAATAGAACGACGACAAAACAAAAAAAATTGGCAGATCCCACGTACAGTGGGAGTCGATGATATGCGATGCACGAATGAGGAATTTTGATATGTCACTTTGAAATCAGCACAACGTTACGAGGCGGAGGTAAATGATCCGGTACGTGACTTCCGTGTCATGGTTATCATGTTAAGGATGTGTCGTTTACCATCATAATCTACATATCAAATGTATATGTGGAGCTAGTGAAACATCCTCGAGCCCGCTATGAGCGTGGTATGTTGACATATTCTTACATGACGCGCATGTCGGTATTATCACGTTTGCACAATTCATTTATTTCGTCATTCATTGACGTCACGTACCACTTAATTTAGAGTAAGTGGAGCTAGCAAAACGGCCGCGAGCGGATCATGAAGGGCCCAGTATGCTCCATTGTAGCGTTGACACGCGCGCGCGCAGGGCACGGCGACGCTACGTTAGCAAAACGCGAGCACTCTATAGTCTGACGCCAGGCGTGACCAGCGTCCGTCAGCTCGGCCCGACGGCAACCGGGGCGAAATGCGACATGCTGCATTTCGGCATTTCGCGCCAGTGCGTTACCCAAACAATACTGTGTCTCCCTTTTTTCGTGACGAAGGGACACCGGACGCGCTGAAACGTGCATGCGTGAAAGCAACACAGCGCAGCGCGCGCCTGCGAGTATATGGCAGGACCGGTGCCTCGCATGGCAACACCGGCTTGACCCGACGAAATGAACGCCGGTGAGCACGTACACTACGTCACGTTGAAATGTATTGGCGCCTCGACTGTGGCATGTAGTCATGTTCTCACATGGCACACATCTCATGATTATCATGTTTGCACCAGTCACATACCTACGTCATCCATTGACGCCTCGTAATACCAAATTTGGCATATGTGAAGCGAGCGAAACGGCCGCGGACGCATGATGAGCGTGGCATGCAGTCATGTTGTTACTTGACACACGTCTCATGATTATCATGTTTGTACCAGTTACATACGTTCGTCATCCATTCACGTACCGTAATACCACATTTTGTATATTTGACGATAGCAAAATGGCCGCGAGCGCATCATAAGCGTGGCATGCAGTCATGTTGTTACATGACACGCATATCATAATTTTTATGTTAGTGTCTGTCGCTTCTGTTCGTCATGCAGTCATGTCATACCATACCAGTTTTGCAACATGTTATGTGAAGGAAAGCACCGCAAAAGCAGCAAAACAATGAAATGTAAATCATAACATTCATGACATACATACCATGATTTTCATGTTAGGACTAGTGAAATATGCTTGCCATACAGTCATGTTATGCCATACCAAGTTTGGTATAAATACCATTATCCAAACGGCCAGGAGAGCTAAAGTCGTAGGCGGCTAGATAGATAGAAACGTTAAAAGTCGCCGAAGTTCACTAAGAAATACTTCGCATTTAAAAGGCCGTTTGAGCAGTTGGCAAAATCACGCTGGACCTCTAAACGTTCCTCGCCGCACATGACTGCCAGATTTGCCTGAGCTGCTCGCAGAAGTGCCTGCTTCTAGAAGCATGTATCTTAGTTACGGGGTAGTGGCCGCCCACTGTCCTCTTATATCCCGCGCTCGCGTTACGCAGGTCCCACGTTTATTACGCATAAGCCGAAAAGACTCCACGTTTGAATGCCAGCGTCACCGCAGAAATAATTCTCAGGATAATATAGAAAGTATATTAGTAGTCGAGGCTTGCTGTTCTATGTACGCCTTCATGTATCTCGTCTGTGCTTCATTTGGCTTTCCATGGAGACGAAAATGCTGTAGGCCCGTGTGCTCAGATTTGGGTGCACGTTAAAGAACCCCAGGTGGTCGAAATTTCCGGAGTCCTCCGCTACGGCGTCTCTCATAATCATGTGGTGGTTTTCGGACGTGAAACTCCACATATCAATTTTCCTCTTTTAGCGCTGCTTGATTATGATGTTGAACCATCTATCCCAAATTTTCATGCTAATGTCGTTCCGAGAGAAACAGGACGTGCAATCGCGGACATAAGAAGGAAGCCATGACCCCACAAACCTGTTTGAGGTATCCTGACATCGTTCTTGCGTTCATGTTTCCACACCATGCATCATTTAGAAAGGAATAACGTTTGTCCAAGCCAGCCTAGCGAGATAATCGGGAGTTGAACATTATTCCACGGTAGATAGAAGCGGAGGTGAGTACGCCTTGGTGGAACTGTGTTTACAGTGCTCGGCTGCTAACCCGAAGGGCCCCGCCGCGGTGGTCTAGTGGCTAAGGTACTCGGCTGCTGACCCGCAGGGCGCGGGCTCGAATCCCGGCTGCGGCGGCTGCATTTCCGCTGGAGGCGGAAATGTTGTAGGCCCGTGTGCTCAGATTTGGGTGCACGTTAAAGAACCCCAGGTGGTCGTTATTTCCGGAGCCCTCCACAACGGCGTCTTTCATAATCAAATGGTGGTTTTGGGACGTTAAACCCCACATATCAATCAACCCGAAGGTTGCGCTTTCAGTCTGGCTGCCGTGGACATATATTTGGATTGAGGCGCAATGCTTGAGGCTGGTGTAATGTTTGATGTCAATGCACGTTAAAAAACCCTGGATCTGTAAAATTTCCAGAGCCTTGGCGTCTCTCATAACGATATCATAGATTGGTGTCATTAAATCATTGACACAGTATTAGGAATACTACGATTTTTATCGTAATTACAAACATCATTATTATTATTATTATTATTATTATTATTATTATTATTATTATTATTATTATTATTATTATTATTATTAAATGGAGGCACCTAAATGTTGCGAAAATAGATTTAGCAATTTCGCTACATAGCGAACATAGCGAACATAGCAATCGATGCAAACATGCGGCTGTATAAAATCTGGAGACATTGAGATGCGTACGTCACATTTTTCACAGCAGTACGTCTCGGCACCGTCACATGGCGTTTGTAGGTTCCAAACTGAGAAATGCTGCATGCCTGCTTTTTAACATAGAAGGCCTGATGCCGCTCCCATTGAAAAATAAATAAATGATTGTTCAACCACCAAGATGTAGTTTGCTGACATGTGACATTACGATTTTTTAGCTTTGTTCGCAGCGATGAAAAGTTATATTTAGGTCTTAGTTTACTTATAAATAATTTTAAAAGCACTAATTACGGTCAGCTGTGATTTGAGTATTTTTACAAAATCGGATTTTTTATGTTACCAGGTTTGTTTTCCAGAATTGCTATTATTCCCCGGCGTAACTGTTGTGATGCCTTCAAGGTGTTGTACGTCGCTCGTCAACCACTGAATGAAAAAGATGAGCGTTTTGCAGTAACACAATCTTCTACCAGACCTGTTGAATCAGGCAGAATTTTGTATAATCATAAAAGTATGAATTAACTATGTTAATACACCTCCGAGTTGTGAAATTGCTTTGGGCAAGGTACAGTTATAGGTAACATATGTTCTTTGCCCATTCTCTTCGTGTGTTTTAGTTTATTGTCTGTACCAATTATTTGTGTCCGTTAGTCTTCTGTTCTGTGGCCAAAAAAAAAAGAGAAGTATATTTTGACCTTGAAATCCTATACCTGTAACTGGGTTGTCGAGCCTGTAGTTGCAATGTGCGGCTGGTTGGTATTCCATGTCTTTTAAAGCTGAAACGCAAAAAAAAGTGACAATGTACTACGAGAACAACAAGGACAAGCGCTAGGTACTTCCAGCTGAAATTTTATTGCAAACTGCTAAGAATATATACCAGTCACAAGACATCACAAGTGAATCAATGAATGTACAAAAGTAAAACCAAAAACCAAACAGCAGTGAATTTACACAGAAAAACCATGTGGCGGTGATTTCTAATAATCTAGTACTTTTTTTTTGTTAGTGGTATGGATGGCTTGCTGACACAGCTTCGATTTGCTATCGCCGCCACCTCAATAATGAGCCTTACCCTATTATTAGAGTGAGTAGCCAACAGAGTTGTTTTGTCAAACATTGGTTTGCACTTGCATTCTGCGCATTGAGTCACCAGAAAACCATCAGATCCCTTTTTAACTTTCTGGTTATGTTCAAGTAGTCTCACATTGAGGCATCTGCCTGACTGTCCGACGCAACTTAGACCACAGCACAAAGTTGCGTCATATATAGCATTCTTCACACGTTGGACAAATTCATTCCGGTTCTTAATGTTACACTTGTTAGGAGTCCTTCTTACACTTTGATCTTAGCCAAAAGGCCGAGGATGAGATCTCGCACATAACTGCGACAACTCATTTGGCACCGAAATTGCCACTGAGATCACCACCTTCTGACCAATCTTTTTTAAATTCTGTGAGATCCCATGCAGATATTCCATGCAGATTAGCGCTTGTCCTCAATGTGTTCTTAGTCTGTTGTTACCTTTTTTGCGCTTCAGCTGTTAAAGACCTATAGTTGCACGTCTTCGGAGACACAGAGTTTTAAGCCCATTTCTGTGTCTTATTTCAGGATGTGTAAAATACAGTATTACGGGTGTATGTAAATGTAGAATACTAATAATTAATCATCAATCATTCATTGGATGTGGCCAGGAGCAACCATAATGTCTTTGTGATAGCGCTCCTAAAATAAAACAACAAATATAGGCCATACAATACTCAAAGTTTTCAGAAACAAAATCAAATGAAAAAGCAAAATTGCACAGGCAAAAATTAATTAACACGAAATGGAAAGGAGAAGACCAGACGAGGGTCATGAAGTGGGAGTAAAAATGTTTTAGAAATTACAGAAATATGCCAAATACTTGCCCAGATAAGAATACATACATTGTCAAAAGCCTTAATAGGACAGTTTGGAGCTGAAATAACAAAAGTAACAGTGTCGGCATAAAGCCGAAGCAATGAATGAATGCGATAGCAACACATTGGGGTTATACGAAGCAAGGCTACTATATTTAGGAACCATAGGAAATGTAGTGAACATATACATTGTGCTTAAATTGACAGTAATGGAGTAGCCACAATATATAAACAGGTGTTTTGTGAATACTTGACTGCGTGACGTCCGACAGGAGGTGAAGTCAAAGTTCGGCATCGAGCAACGCGAGAAACCCCTGGTTTTCACGTCGAAGTGCATTAACGTTGAAGTCTCCAGTGACCATCACCGGCACAACCTGTAGGCACAACGCACGGATGTTGTCCAGAAAGATTTTAGTCCGCATGGTTCCTGATGAGGTGTACGCTGTTGTGACCACGAAGCCGTGCGGTGCTTTAGCAGCGCAGACGTCATCGCAACTCATCTGGGGCAGCGAGTTTAGTTTGCCCGTGTAAAGTAATAGTGGTGGCACGCAATCCGATGAGATCTGAGTTCACAGGCACGACAGGACCAGCAACTTCCTCAATAGTTCAGGACTTGATGTGAGCATTTTTTTTCTGTTGCTTCAGAGTTCCTGTTGCTTCAGAGCCATTTGAAATGCCCATCTCATCCAACTGTAAGTGCTTCATTGAACCCACCCCTCTATTGGTCAAGCCATCGGACACGTCAATGTTTAGAGAACGCTTGTATGGCTTGGCCGAAAAATTTGCTTGCTTTCTTAAATATTGTTTCTCTTAAGTTTATTGAAAATAAGCCAATGGCAAATGGTAGATATACATAGCTCGCCGTTAGTGTGCCCTACAGCACGAGCGGTGTGGCCTAGTTGCTTAATGCAGCGCACAGAGGGAGAGAGATCACTGGTAGAAATCACCGGGGGTGCCCTGTAATTTCTTGATTTATTTTTCTTTCTGTCTTTTATAAATACATATATGCTTATACGTATCCAGGACATGACGACGACGGGAAAAACCAGCCGAAAGTGCCCATATAAGTTCTATCGCAATAAAACATTGACTGTGAAATGTTGAAGAAATCAAGATCAAGAAAGTTAACATTACAGAGGATTTGTATTCCGTGAATGATACAGTGTTGAAGGAAGCTGGGCAGGTACATGAAATAGTCAATTTTCGGGCTGGTTCATTTACATCAAAATCCAATATAAATACGACTGAGAAATAGAGGGCAGGTTATCGAACCGTGAACATGCTTGTGACGAAACAATATGTCAGTCCGGTTTCGCACGCAGTAAATTGGCTGCAAAAATAACAATCTAAAAATGAGAGTTTTCATAAACTCCACGCCTTGAAACTGCTTTTCAAATATACCCTAATATTCATGAAACGTCAGTTGTGGTTGCAGTGCTGGCTATCTGATCTTATAGACCATACTCATATGATTCAACCGTCACGTCGGGTTAACGTCAATTGTAATTATGCGCCGTACGCTAGAGTTGATTTATGTAACAGTGTTCAGGGCTACCACGCTCGTGAGCATGAGCGCTTCATGTCAGCTTATCGCTTCTTGAGTTGATAATAGTCATGTTCATATTGAGGGTTCAGCTTCAACTGAGGATGACTCAGCGAGCGATCGAGAGGAAAATGATAGGTCTAACCTTAAGAGACAAGAAAATAGTAGAGCTGTTCAAGGAATTAACCGTGGTTAAGGATATCATAGGCCGGGCACGTTGTGCGTAGGCTGGATAACCACTGGTCGCTAAGGTTAACAGACCGAATTCCCAGAGAACGCAAGCGGATGAGAGGGAGACAGAAAGTTAGGTGGGCAGATGAGATCAGGGAGCTTATGTATATAAAGTGGCAGCAGCAAGCACAGGACCGAGTTAACTAAGGGAACATGGAAGAAAAGGAAGAACATGGAACTAGAAAAGAGCTAAGTCGTACAAGCTATTCAAGCTCTATGCTGAGAGTGGCAAAAACAGGCCATTGACTCATCGGCCCACTGCTAAAGCATATCGGCTTTTTTTATTTTATTTATTTATACTGCCAACCCTCTCTTTGAGGGTCATTACAGAGAGGAAAGCATAGGATATGGAAAGTAAATACAGACATTGATATTTTCAGCAACTTTGAACAATAACACAATAGCATATTCATGCTATGCGCTATTAAATCTTTTACCGTTAGTGCTAGTGGCCGAATGTGCTGTCGAGTAAAATATAGTATTATCGTCCTGCACGCCATCCTATAGGTACGGTCTGACAAAATCGCGAATCTTCTCAAACACTGCCGTCTGCCCCGAGCGTTCCTATCATACTTTGCCGGTGAAATTGGAATGCGCCCCATTAAAACACGCGTCCCAAAAAATTACGGTATCTTCACGGTGATGTCACATAGTGGCACCTCTGTGTCTACCAGAACGGCTAATGATCTTGCGTCCCACGTACACTACCATTTGTGAGTGGTAGCCGTCACGAAAAACTGAATAAGATTGCCTAGGTCTTTGAAAAATGACGGAGAGAACTCTAACTTTTTTTTAAAGGGGCACAATTTTTTAAGGGGCACTCGGGCCAAGGCGTTCTTGTGCCCAACTTAATGGAGAGATTTAGTACTGCGGAATGGTGCTACGTACGCATCACGCAAGCGCCTTGCGTTACGTGGCGTCCTTTGCCACTAATCGGCTTTTAGTACGCCGTAGTACCCGCGTACGTAACGAGCGTGAAGCGGGTTGCGCCATCTGGTAGATCAAAATAGAAGCACGTGTTGCTGGCAGCCAATGTGAGCCAATCCAAGTGTTATAGCCAGATAAAGGCCATATTTTAAGCCACAGAGCCGGTCGGTGCTTGCTTCGATGCCGCCATTTTGCAAAACGAAGTCTCGCGCTGTCGCGAACTTGTTCGAGAGCGGCGCGATCAGCTCGTACGTACGCACGCACGCATCTCATGCGTGCGTACGTAGCGGCTGCGTACGTAACGCGATACGTGTGCGTTGCGGTCTGCGCATGCGCACTACGCAGAACGTGGCGTCCTTACGTACGCAACGCCGCCACGTACGCAGTACTAAAACTCTCTAATTTCTTGGGTTTACGTGGTATTATTACGAAATAACAGGCAAAGAAAGGACAGAACCAGGGATGTTATAAGAAGCAGTTGTAATTTAATTGTGAAGGAAGAACAGTGGACGAAAATGTAACTTGCCGTTAGCAGGGACCAAAGCTGCGATATTTTTGTAACGCGCGCGGTGCTCCACCGCTGAGCTACACATGCGGTCATATTTCTGTCCTTAATCAACGCCGTCACTAGCCGTTACGGGGAGTGTGGAACACTGTTTTTTTCGGCCTGCTGGCGTCATGTAGCACGCGATCTTATCACGAGTTTGCATTTGACCAATAATTCGCCGCATACTGAAATGCAAAAAGGCGCGTACCTTTGAGGAAGAAAATGAAAGAAAGAACAGAAAGAGTGTCGCTCGCAACTAACTTTATTCTCGAAACATCGGTGACATATATAACCGTATCAACCATGCGCGTGCACATCACCTCACGTGCTCATCAGGAAAGACGCGGCAAGGGTGAAATAGAAATATTATGATGAGAAAAACTACAAAAAGTAGATTGGAAGAAGCCTAAATGACCACCATGCAGAGCAACAGATGTATCACTAATACATCTATCTCCCTTCTTTTTAATGTAGTGTGCCTCCATAATTTTACGTACCAATTTATCAATACCCTTTCCAAAAACAAATACACTGGAATACCCAAGCTCACATTTGCGGGAACCACAACGCACAGGCAAGTTTGCCGCAAGTTCATTTTTCACAGAAAGGACATGCGCACTGATTCTGTCATTTATAGGCCGGGTTGGTTGGCCGATGTATTACATCCTTCCGCAACTAAGTGGGAGCTCATACATTAGGCCAACCGAGCATGTGGCATACGGCCTGGCGTGCCTCTTCCCTTTCAGCGATAGCCTTGGTACAGTGTAAATTCGTGGTCACAGCCTAGCCAACTTGCCGGGCAACGAGAACAGTACCTTTTACGGGTTAGCCATGTTTTTTAGTAGGTGAGCAACCTTGTACACACACTTCATAATCATTCACCCCTGTTCCATCGGCTGCCTGTTTTTTCTCGATCTCTTAGTTTTTCAAGGAGGGTTTGTGACGCTGCAACGATGTGAAAACCAGGGTAGTCAGCTGACAGCAGCCACCTGACTTGATCATTAAAACTTTCCTGCATTCTATGGAAGCAAGATGTCACCAGAGCTATTTCCATAAACATGGATACCACAGCCGTTCTGACAAGTTTAGAATGCGATGCGACGAAAGGTAGAAGTGCCTCGCGTGAACGTGGACAGTATGCCCAACATATCTGTGTCACGGAGAAATTAAGACTCAGTTCTAGAATTTGCCAAAAACTGCCAACCGTAAAAACAAGTTCGTGCCTTTGTTTGTTGTTTAAAAAACCTAAAAACCTCATTGCCTGAATTAGTGGTTGTCAAAAAAGGAATAGCTTTAGAAATTACTAAAAACTCATCTATAAACCTGAAAATATTCACTTTCGCGTCGACAATAACCTGAGCCACTCCTCTGTCACAATCTGCTAAGAATACAGGACTGGCACTACGCATAAGCAGGCCCCTTTTATGTAAAAAAGGTCATCATCACATACGACTGTGGAGCACAGAACATTGACCACACCCTCCAAGGAACATCTTGAAAAATTCAAGTGAGATGCCAGTGTCGCTCTCAGCACCAAGAACGCCATTCTGTTCAATACAGTTTTTATCAACCAAAACAGCTGTGCGAGGGGAACCCAATAAAATAAATATTTAACTTCAACACAATGTGCATTCCTGTCGTCATCTAGGCCCGTGAGGAACTGCGTAACATCATTTGACTTCTTTACAAGAAACTGATCATCCACAACAAGCGCATTAGGACACTTCAATGAAAATTTGCTAGCACCTCGCCCGAAGCAAACTGCCTGACTTCAAATAAAATTTGTTCATTTTTTCAACATTTAGCTGGCACAATTTCCGTTCACTAACAATAAACCTAAATGGCATGTCGACGTTATCAGTTTTTACACAGTGAAACGCAGACAGTGCCGCTCGCTTTGAATAACTCATAGCTTTGGAGAGTTTGTGAAGCCACAGATTCTTGCACAACAAAATCTTCCTACATTTTACCTAATTCGACTGTGTCTTCCCTCGGGCAAAGTTCTTGTCTATAGCCTGCGCTGCTTTTTCAGCAAAGGCATCGGTCGGCAGGATGACGAAGCCACCCTCCTTATGAGACTTCAAAAGTGTGGGGGTTATTAGTCCTAAAATAGGAAACTGATTTCCCAGTCGTAATCTTGGTATGCAGATGTGTACGCTGTAACGTCCTCAGCAAGCAATCCACACCCACCAAAAGGCATCTTACACGGTCTTCACCATAGCACAGTTGACCGCATGTCCATTCAAGGCCGGCAACTTGTGGATCCGGAGGCTTGGTGGCACGGAAAACTTCCGACCTTTCTTGAGAGTCTTGAAAACTCCTTCAGGGAGGTCTATGTTGCCCAAGACGTGTAGGTACGTAGGCTGAGCAGTTTCCTTCTTGTTCTTCTCCGGAAGATATTTAAGCATGCGTCTCCACCAAAATTCCGTAGTCTGTGCTATGGCTTGCTGACAAGTCCTTAACCTGCGCTTGCCCAACCACCTTGTAACCATATCGAAGCATTTGGCACGCAAACAGCCTTGAAGAAAGCAAATCTGTCACTACAGCTCCGATTTCGAAATCTGGGAAATCATTCCCGTATGGCACAGTGATGGCCTGACACACCCAAACAAAACCTAATCTGCAGAAGGCACCACCCCATTGTTGATGCAAAATGACAAGTATTTTGTGCGGCACGTCGAACAGGCAATATGCGTGACTAGCAGTAGTTGCCTCATTTTAGAAAGAGGAGCAAAGAAAGCAGCGCCCACTATAGACGAAATATACCTTAGTGAATTTTTTGTAGCCCTAGTTGGTATATGCTTACTGAATTAAAATTATGTGCAATCCCTCACATATTACCTGAAGGCTTGTCTGTCAGAATGAGAAATTCGGTATGAGTAAAGAGAAAAAGTGTAAATTGAGAGGCACGTTTTTTGTTAACATAAAAAAATAACAAAAATTCACAGGGTTCACCGTATAATAATAAAAACTAACAGGCAATTATGCCAAGGAAAGTACAGAGAATGTTATTAGAAGAAGTTGTGTAAACTTGAACAAAGAAAAGTTGACGAAACGATAACTTGACGCAAAAAGTGACCGAGCCTGTGACCTTAGAAGTACGATTCCGATGACCTACCACTGAGTTACGGCGGAGTACATCCCACCGCCTACTTTATAGGGTATTTATCTGCATTTAAACATTGGAGCGTCATTTAACGTCCCCAGTAGATTACAGCGAGTGTGGAACACTCGTTTTTGTCTTTTCACGCCATGGTGTACATTGTCTTATTAGGAGCTGGTGGCTGACCAATTATCCCTCACATACTACCTGAAGGCTACAAGTCAGCCAGAACGAGGCCTTCTCTATGAACGAAGGAAAAAAAGCGTAAATTTAGGGGCTAGTTTTTTATGTTAACACAATAATAATGAGAATTATTGAAAATTAATGCTAAGAAAAGAATGGGAGATGATATTAGAAGTATTTGTAATAACAATATGGAAAAAGAAGAATGGACGCAAAAAGAACTTGTCGGCGGCAGGCACCGAACCAGTGACCTTCGAATAATGTGATTGATCCTTTACCACGTCATGCACCACAACGGCCATCTACTCGTCCACTTTATGGGGTAGTTATCTCCACTTAATTGTTGGAGCGTCAGTCAATGCCACCAGTAGTAATCACGGCTTGTCTGAAACGCCCCTTTTCCTCCTGTCGGCGTTACGTCTGTGAACTTATCACGAGCTGGCACCTGACTTCGCACACTTCCTGAAGGCTTCAAGTCAGCCATAACGCGATGCTGGTTATTATAATGTGAAGGAAAGGAGTGTAAGTTTAAGGGCTCGTTTGATTTCTTAACACGATATGAATAAGAACTAACAGATGGTCCCCCCTGCTCGGTCTGCTTGGTTATCCTCCCTACCGGCTGCCAGTAATCTTTCCGTTCACTCGTAGTTCTACACATTTACTTTAAAGCTACTTCTAATAACACCCACTTTCTTTGGCATCATTGTATGCTAGTTGTCTACAATATTCTGACAAGGGCATGCTATATAACGTGAAGTGTTGAAACTGATGGGCCGCGAAAAATAGGAGCATGGAGAAATGTGGCACATCTCATCAAAGTTTCCCGATGTTATTCGCCTATGCAGACGAAAGCGTTAAAAAACTGTTTTCGCAGAAATTCCGGTGTCGGCGTTGGCGTCAATGTCGGCGTTGGGGTCGTTGGTTTTGAGCAAAAAATCATCATGTTGTCCTTGAGAGAAAAAATTGATCGTTTGCTCGACTTATTTATTGTGTAGTTTTCTGCGCTTCATTTTTAAAACTACGAAAGGTTAAGAAATATGCCAATAAAATGAAATAAAAAAATAAAAAAGTCAGTCCGGTTTGAACAGAAACGATGCCTGGCCCTCTGCGTTGTGCGAAGCTGTTCAACTGCAAAGCGTTATGTCACAAACAAGCGCTTAAGAAAGTGCGCGCTTCCAATTTCTAACGGTTAGGTCAAGGCGTCGGGCAGACTCGACCATAGCCATCACAATGAAGAAACAAGCATCAAAAGACGCCACACGCGCGCGCCTCCTCTCCACATCGAAAGCGGCGCCGCCATGCCAACCCGCCTCTTTGTATCTAACACCCAGCGAACTTCAAAATCATCTAGAAGGGAAGGGTTGTGTTGCTGCAGAGCTGCGTCGCGGAAACCAGAACCTGCGATAGGGATGTCTCCCTTTCCGCCAGCTGGGCTGTGAGGCGCGCCTGGAAACTTCGAGAACCCACGTCGAACGCATATAAGCAAGCGGTGGAGGGTGGGGATCAGGAGATTAAGAGTGTTTTCCGCCAGCAGCCGAAGGCTTTTCCTACAGTGACAAAGCAGAAGATGTAGTGAGTGTTTACCGCCAGTGGGCGAAGACGTGACCTGTAGAAGCAGCGCGTGCGTGCCCCACGTGTTACCGGCGAAGAAGTTCTGGTATTGAAGTGCGGTCAGTTAACGACGCGAGAGTATCCTGGAACGAAAACCTCGGACACAGCGGGACGACAATCGGCGCGGGATAATAAGCGTTCCCTACAAGAGAAGCATTGAGGTTTTGTTCCCAGAACTTTGGATTGAATACGTTTGTCTAAAATTGTAGTGCATACGTGAATTGGATAGTTAATGCATGAGATTACACTGGAGCGTGTGTTGTTGTTTGTGCCGTTGTTTTCCTTGTATTGGATTACCTTGTGAGCGGTGTATTTGAGAACTGCTGAGTGCGCACGTTTGTATGTTATTTGCTCGTTCTGCCTTATCTGATAATATGTTTTTGTTAAGGGCGAAGCTTCTTACGCTGAGGGTGGTACGTCCCGTGTAAGGGCCCGCCGTGGTGGTCTAGTGGCTAAGGTACTCGGCTGCTGACCCGCAGGTCGCGGGCTCGAATCCCGGCTGCGGCGGCTGCATTTCCGATGGAGGCGGAAATGTTGTAGGCCCGTGTTCTCGGATTGGGGGGCACGTTAAACAACCCTAGGTGGTCAAAATTTCCGGAGCCCTCCACTACGTCGTCTCTCATAATCATATGGTGGTTTTCGGACGTTAAATCTCACATATCATCATCATCCCGTGTAAGCGTACTAGGAAGTGTTCAGGGTCACGAAAATACACTGACTGTCAATAATAGCGGTGTTACATTATATCTGCAGATTCAATGATGATGAATGGGGCGATGCTCTGGTCGGTATGTCCATCCTTCCGTGCGTCCATTCGTCCGTCCGTGCGTCAGTACGACCATCAGTTCGTTCGTTCGTTCGTCTGTCTGTCTGTCTGTCTGTCTGTCTGTCTGTCTGTCTGTCTGTCTGTCTGTCTGTCTGTCTGTCTGTCTGTCCGTGCGCCCGTACGTTCGCGCTTAATCCCACTCACCATCATTCACGTCGTGGATGCTTTGTGTTGTTGTTGTTGTTGCTGCTGCTGCTGCTGCTGCTATTGTTGTTGTTGTTGTAGTTGTTGTTGTTGTTGTTGTTATCAACTGTCGGCTCTGCGTCGTCCTTTGGACCAGAGCCGGCCTTCGCACTTATCAAAAGGGCCAGCTCTAAATTGTCCATGCGTTCGTGGTGAATTTCAAGGGCTGATACGTCAGCCCTTGCAATCAGCCCAGCGATTGCCTCCCTATTCACAGAACTAGTGACACCTCTATCGTTTGAACGTGTTGTGGGGCAGAAAACATTCCATTGTTTCATAAATGAAAAAAAACCTGTTATATATTTAAAAAATCTGGTCAAGTAAGAATCGCAGCCTGGCCGTCTGCGTGACAAGCAGGAGTACCACAGAGCGACGGTTGTTTTTAAGCTGCTTCAAAAAATCAACCTTGTGTGAATGCCCAGTAGTGGAAGGCGCATAATCGCACTAGGAGTCAAAGCTTATTTCAGTGAGTGTGGATCGTAAAGGATCCTCCCTCCATTATAAAGCACAAAGTCATATGTAATCATCATCAGGAGTGAAAGCATCAGAAAAGGCACCTGCTGTGTTAGTTTGCTTGCTGCCTCACGGACTCGTAGCGAGTAGCTTCGTGATTCGCTTGAAGAATGGGGACGCAGTGGGCACTTTAAAACTATACTTCCAAAAGGCATTTTAAAATTTATGGAAACACCCAATGCTACATGCAGAATCGTTCATTTCCTTTCAGCACCGTTGAGGCGTGCATGGTGAACCGAAGCTAGGCTAACGATTAGGAGGGTGATGCGCGCGGAGCCTTATTACGCTGTTGCGTTACTCTTGAACACAAAACACCCTCCAGCTATTAAATGCAAAGCATTTCTTAGCGACTTTCAGAGACTTTGAGCTTATCTATCTATCTATCTATCTATCTATCTATCTATCTATCTATCTATCTATCTATCTATCTATCTATCTATCTATCTATCTATCTATCTATCTATCTATCTATCTAGCCGCCTACGACTTTTAGTTCTCCTGGCCGTTTCAATAATGATCGATAGCAAACTTGGTATGGCATAACATGACTGTATGACGAGCATAAGTGACTTGTCACATGAAAATCATGACTTACTATTATGTCATGAATGGTTTAAATTCCATGCTCTTGCTGCTATTGCGGTGGTTTCCTTCACATGACATATTTCAAAACTTGTATGGCATGACATAGCTGCATGGCGAACACAAGCGACAGACCCTTACATGAAAATCATGAGTGCCATGTACAACCTGACTACATGCCACACTTATGATGCGCTCGCGGCCGTTTCGCTAGCTTCGCGTATACTAAATTTGTTATTACAGGACGTGAATGAATGACGAAGGTAAGTGACTGATGCAAACATGATAATCATCAGATGCGTGTCACCTAAAAACATGACTACATGCCCCGCTCATGATGCGCTCGCGGTCATTTCGCTAGCTTCACAATAGCAAGTTTAGTACTATGAACGTGAATGGATGACGAAGGTATGGGGCTGGTCAAAACATGATAATTATGAGATGCATGTTATGTAGCAACATGCTACATGCTACGCTCATGATGCGCTCGCGGCCGTTTCGCTAGCTTCACATGTACCGAATTCGGTATTACTTGACCCGAACGGATGGCATAGGTAAAGGACACGTCAAACATGATAATCATGACATACGTGTCATGTAACAACATGACTACATGAAACACTGAGCATGCACTGGCGGCCGCTTCGCTAGCTTCACATATGTTAAAATCGGTATTAAGTCACGTGAATGGATGACAAAGGTATGTGATTTGTGCAAACATGATAATCATGAGATGCGTGTCATGTAAGAATAAGGCTGCATGGCACACTTAAGGCGCCAATTCACTTCGACGTGCCCCGTCGAGTGTGCCAACGCCTTCTAGATTTCCCGTGGCTGCCGGATTATCGGCGGCCACTTGGGAAGCGGTGGTCGTCGGAACTACGGTGGTGGCACCAGTCAAGTAGGGGGTCTCTTCAAACAGGTTTTTACGTTTTTGGAACTCATATGCAAAAAAATAACGTAAAAAAGTTTTAAAAGGCGTAAACGCACTTATAATTAACCCTATGTAAGTGACGCCGTCATTCAGCAAACAGTTTTTTTAATACAAGGCATCCTCTGAAATTAGTAGCCAACGCCAAAATTGCCAATCTCAAAGGCCGAGTACAAAGACCCTTACCCCTACGTAGGCAGCGCCGCCATAGGTGACCGTCGTTTCGCGCTCATCCGGCAGGCACGGGAAATCTAGGAGGCGTTGAGTGTGCGCCCCGGCGTTTGTTTCGTTGAGTCACGCCGGTGATGCCACGCCAGGTGCTGATCTGCCTGTTATATACTCGAAGGCACTCGCCGTGCTGCGTTGCTGAGACGCATGCCCGTTTCGGCGCACCCGGCGTCCCTCTATCACGAAGGCAGGCCGATTCAGTGCTGTCTGGATTAACGTCATCGGCGCGAAATGCAGCATGTCATATTTCGCAACGGTTGCCGTCGGGCCGTGCAGGAGGCGGACGCTAGTCACGCCGGCCGCGCATGGCGTCAGACTATAGGGTGCTCGCGTTTTGCTTGCGTAGCGTCACTGCGCCCACCGTTCGCGTGCGTCAACGCTACGTCGTAGTACAATAGGCCCTTCATCTTGCGCTCGCGGCCGTTTCGCTAGCTCCACATACACTAAATATGCAGTACGTGATGTCAATGGATGACGATGGTAAATAAATGGTGCAAACATGATAATCGTGACACGCGTGTCTTGTAAAAGCATGACAACATACCACGCCTTCTATGCGCTCGCGGCCGTTTCGCTAGCTCCACATATAGCAAAGTGGGTATTACGTGACGTGAATAGACCAAGAACATAAATGACACGTCCACACATGAAAACCATTGCACGCAGTGTCATGTGTAACTTTACGACATGCTACATTCATGGCTTGCTTGCCGCTGTTTCGCTAGCTCCACATATACCAAATTTCACATCAGGTAACGTGAATAGATGGCGAAGGTTACTGACACGTCCAAACATAATAATCATGACATTGAAGTCATGTACGGCATAATTTACCTCCGCCTCGTAACGTTGTGCTGATTTTAAAGTGACATATCAACCTTCCCCATTCGTGCTTCGCATGTAATCTATTCCCACTGCACGTGGGATGTGCCAGATTTTTTTCTTATTTTTTGAGCAATGGATTAGGCTTTTCATATTGAGAGGTGGAGAATCCTAACATAGAAATTGCAAGAACAGATGTGAGTACTTTCTGGAAGAGTGAGCCAATTTACAGCATCCCGGTTAAAAGTAATTATTATACTCGTGACGTTCAGCCTTTAGATTATATCAAGTAGACAGTTACAACATATCGGGCACATTACATTCCCTGAATATTACAAAGGAGGTGGTGGACATACGACCTATAAAACAAACTCACGAAGAGCGATATCGAAATTGCCTTTACCGGATGTCTGTGCGAGTGTGTTCATAAATAGGACAATTAAAAAGTTCGAAAAGAATGGAACACGAATAAAGACGCAAATATGGCCAGGAATTGTGGAAATCTGTACTTGACGTAATCGCTCCTATGTGACAACAGTGAAAATGCGCGAAAAAAAATCATATCTAACCAAAAATATATTGGCTGATCCGACGTACAGTGGGAATCGATGATAGGCGAACCACGAATGAGCAAGGTTGATATGTCACTTTAAAATTACCACAACGTAACGAGGCGGATGAACGTACTACACAGTAAACACAAGTAGAAATGCTATGCGCACTCAGCGTATTTCGATAAGATGGACAAGATGAATGTTGTTTATAGTCGCGTAATAGCGGCAGTACTAAAGTTTCAAGTAGCAGTACCAGCAGTAATAGGCACCTAAATTATGCCGTACATGACTTCCATGCCATGATAATTATGGTTGCGCCAGACATTTTTGTTCGTCGTCCATTCATGTCACTTAAGACCAAATTTCGTATATTTCAAGCTGGCAAAGCGTCCGTGAGCGCATCATGAGCGTGGTATGTCGTCGTGTTCTTACATGATTCGCGTGTCATGATTATCATGTTTGCACCACGTATTTACCTTCGCCATCCAGTCACGTCACGTAGTACCGAATGTGTGATATGCAACGCTAGCGAAACTGCCGTGAGCCCATCACGAGTGTAGCACGTAGTCATGTTTTATATGACACGCATTTCATGTTTATTGTGTTCGCTCGTCTCATTTACCTTAGTCGTCCATTCCCGTCCCGCAATACGAAATTGGGTATATCTAAAGCTACCGAAACGACCGCGAGCGTACCATGAGCATGGCATGTAGAGATGACTTACATGACGTGCGTGTCATGATTTCCACGTTAGGGTGTGTCGCTTATGTTCGCCATGCAGTAATGTCATACCATACCAGTTTTGCAATGAGTTATGTGAACGAAAGCAGCGCAAGACAAGCCAGACCATGAAATGTAAATCATGACATTCATGACATACATGTCCTGATGTTTATGTTTCGGCTAGTCACTGATTCTCATCAAACCGTCATGTTATTCCATGCCGATTTCGGTATCGATACTCGTATCAAAAATCGTAGGCAGTTGAATAGATAGATAGATAGATAGATAGATGGATAGATAGATAGATAGATAGATAGATAGATAGATAGATAGATAGATAGATAGATAGATAGATAGATAGATAGATAGATAGATAGATAGATAGATACGCTAAAAACGCCGAAGTTCGCTAAGAAATGCTTCGCACTTAGCAAAAGATCACCAACGACGAGGGATTTCATCTTGGCTACGCACCGATTTGTGTACGTTAAGCTTCCACTTCATCGGTAATTTTCGGAGAATTGTGGTGCTTCCAAGAAATAATAATTGGTTTTATAACACTCTTCTTAAACTGATTTCCCACACTTGCCTGTGTATCCTGATAGATAGATAGATAGATAGATAGATAGATAGATAGATAGATAGATAGATAGATAGATAGATAGATAGATAGATAGATAGATAGATAGATAGATAGATAGATAGATAGATAGATAGATAGATAGATAGATAGATAGATAGATAGATAGATACGCTCGAAGTGACCGAAGTTCACTAAATGATGCATCGCATTTAAAAGTTCTTTACTAGAAACGACTGCAGACACCCATATGCAACCTGCCATGATAGTCTAAAGGCCAAGGCACTCGGCTGCTGACTGGATGGACTTTCAACGGATGCGATCATGCGTGAGGCCCGTGTGTTCAGATGCGCGAGCACGTTAAGAAATGCCAGGTGGTGGAAATTTCCTTAGCCCTCCACTACAACGGCTTTCATAATCGTGTGGTGGTTTGGGGACCTTAAACCCCGAAAATTGTTATTTTTACACCCATATGCAGGATAGGCCCAATGCAACACACTGAAAAACGGTATTTTCTCACATTAAAAGCAACGTGACTTCCACGAGTGTTTATTACTTAGCATTGGGGCCCAATGTATTTTCAAAAGGTTGTGTTCCATTGTCTCTGTGATAGAATAATTACAAGATTAAGAGGTTAAGTGCCTCTGACTGGCTGGCCGACGTTTTGATAGGAGGACCTGTCCTTTTCAAAGGCGCCATGCCATTCTTGCCCTTTTTCGACGTCGTCATCAAAGATTCCACCGCCTCGCTCAAGTTCTCTCGGCGCGACTTTTTCCGCAAGCGCCAGCAGGGGCGCACGTTTCATTCTTGGAGTGTCACTTTTAAAGGAGTTAGTGGTTACGTCATATCATGGTGGTGCGGCGTGTCCCTGTTGATGATCGCTGTCTGGAAAACAAAATACTGTAAAGAGAACAGTGCAATCCTCGCTTCACTTCAAGTCAATCAGGGTAGTTGTCGTTTCATTTCAAGTATTTTGCTTTTCAGACAGCGATCATAAACAGGGACACACGCCACCACGATGACAGGACGTCACCACTATCCCCTTTAAAACTAATACGCCAAGGATGACACGGCGCCTCTGAAAAAAGATAGGTCCTCCTGTCGAAACGTCAACCAGCCAGTCTTAGGCACTTCACCTGTTCATCTTATGATCATCCCACTATGTTGTTTCCATCTGTCGGCTCTTATTAAGATTGTCTCTGTAAACCATACGCTTTCTAGTGCGATACTGCTGTTTCACCAGTGTGCTCCAGTGGGTCCCTGCTACGCGTAACAGGGGGTCACTTTTCGTAGGTAGCTCTTTTTCATCAGCTGTAATTTTCTTCTTCGCCTTCTTTTCATTCTGGTATGGCAGCACGCCGTGGCCGCAGCCGAGAGAAAACGCTACCTACAGATGTACTGAAACCCTGTGGATGGATCCAGACCTGACTCGCAACTATTTTATTGTTTTGAATTGAAGGTATTTAAAGCGCGCATGAGAGAAGCAGGAAATATGTGGTTTCACGCTAAGATGAACGGAGAGCTGAGCTTCTTCGCAATAAACTTTTTTGCGCCGTTCATGGTGCTTGCCAAGTCTACAACGAACACCCCACGATAAGGGTCTTTTGGCGAACCGAAACACTCATGTCGTGGGTATTTTGTCATGCCAGAACACCTATGACCAGGGTGTTTTGGTTGTCAGAGCACCCTTATTGTAGGACGTTATTACAGACAGGCAAAGCACCCTGAAGGGCACAAACTGGTTTGCAGTGTTGGTACGGGCTCATTATAATATGTTATAGATGCCAAACCACGGACGCGACAGAGATGTCTGGGCAACGTTCCGTGTGAGCATTCTGTTGTACTGACGTTTCTCTGTTGTCTGTGGTTTCACGCGGACCGTCTTTTATCATGAGATTGAAAGAAAGCTTACGATGACAATGACGCGTGTTTAAAAGGTGCCGAAAGAGGCAAACAAAGAAAAATACAGCACTGCCACCCTTTTACTGCGTGTATACGGTAAACAATTGTTGCTTGCAAAGAAAGATAACATGACGTAACGTTAATAAATAAGAAGAAGACAATCATATTTGAAAGGCGAACTTGGCTGGCCAAAGTTATACCTCTTGAACTTAAGAGACCCAACTTGAGTACCTGAAGCCCTGAAATGGGCGCCATAGAGTGATCTCCACTAAAGTTTCATGGTTGCTATGAGGGAAAGGAAGGATGAAGAAAATATGACATCAAACAATGAGAAATTAGTATAAAACAGCTGACACAAGGCCGGAGTGAGTTATGATCGATTGGTGAAGCATTCGTCCTGAATTTCACATAATATAAACGAACGATAATATATGTCATAATATATCTGTTAAGTTTCAATGATTTCTAATTCGAAACCTTGTCCT
Source organism: Rhipicephalus annulatus (assembly GCA_013436015.1). Classification (NCBI taxonomy): domain Eukaryota; kingdom Metazoa; phylum Arthropoda; class Arachnida; order Ixodida; family Ixodidae; genus Rhipicephalus; species Rhipicephalus annulatus. Next base: position 904,107 of record WOVY01009308.1, on the reverse strand, counting down.
CACTAAACGGACCTAATGGCGTTTCACTCTAGCAAAATATGCTCAAAACAGAATTGTATACCAACCTGGACTCTGATTGGCGGCGCAACCAATGTTGTCCTCTTCTGGAAATCTGTCTTTATAGGTGAAACGTACGGCTACATTTTTGACATCGTCGAAGAAGTTACTTGTATATCGCAAATACTGACACGCAGAAATTTGTTGCTTACGGAAACTTGAGAATCCTTCGAAAAATAACGGAGGTAAAACTTAGAAGAAAGTTAGTTCCACTGCATGAAAATTGTTCAAGCGCGCTCATAATGTGCTCAAGCAACATCATCATCATCAATATAACCGGATTGATCAGCATCATTTCCATAATTATCACTAAGCACATCCCTTCAAGTATCATCAGTAGGAGTGACGTCAACAGAATTACAACCACTACTAGTACTACTACTAGTACTACTACTACTACTACTACTACTGCTACAACTAACAGTACTGCTACTAATACTACTGCTGTACTACTACCAATGTCAATATTACTAATAATATTGCTACTATATTAATACAGCTACTGCTAATACTACCACTGCTAAAACTATCCCTACTACTACTAGTACTTCTAGTACCACAAATACTACTACAACTACTACTGTTAGGACGAAGACGCACAAGGTAGGCTAAATACAACTTTGCTGAAGAGTACTGAAAATGTAATTTCGCCAGATTGGGTGCATTTCTTGTTTTTAATACCGTGGTACCCCGTGCATTATCGCACGCGAATAATAACGCACACCCTGTCGGCAGAAACGGAAAACATAGTTCAAATTCGCCAAATGTCAAGAAAATTAAAGCTATCGAGCGAAGTGATGAGACCGAGAAGCGCAAGGAGTGGCGGTTCGCGTTATTGAAAAGAGCACGGCCAGACAGCGCAAGAAATCGAGCGGCTGAAGAGGAAGACGCGAACCTCGAGCGAAGTAGGGACTCCGCTCTGAATCGACACCGGCGCGCAGAGAGAAGGGACGAGCGTTGGAAGAGTGAGAGATGGAAAGAAAAAAGAGAGTGAGAAAGTAATTCAAGATGGCGCCCAGCAGCGGCCGCGATCCGTCGAACGGCGCCGTCTGCAACGGGAGCAGCAGACGACGCTGGGAGCGCGTCGGCAGGATCGTCACCGTGCACGTAGTGCTTCGCGCCGTCGCTGTGACCGGTTGGTTGACCGTGGTCGTCGGCGGAATGGCGTAGTGCTTCCTTTGGATGTGCGTGCTTGTGCGTGAGGTGTTCATGTGCCGCTACTGCTACCGGTGATTAGAAAAGACGGCGAGAAAACGGGCCGAACAAGCCTCAGGCGCCGAGCCGCTACTGCGGGGCTCGACCCGCGCCGCCTGGGTCTAGAGCTCGGGCGCTACCGGCGCGCTGGGCCCGAGCAGCCGTAGACCGTCAAGGGTAAGCGATGGTGTCGTCTGCTCCGTTGGCTTTCTCCTCTCCGAGATGTCGTTCTGCGCCCGGCGCATCTATTTCGACGATAAGACGTGTTTTAGACGTGACTGCAGCGCATCTATCTCTACGATAAGGCTCCTTTCAGACGTGCGCACCACGCGGAATTTGTTTAAAATTTTCGCCGCGTGCCGTAATAAAACGCTCGTTCACCTCCGTTCGAAATCTGGCGTGCTGTCTGCGTCCCTGTAAGTATAGACTGAGGAAGAAATTGAGGAGTTGGTCGTTTTCAGGTAAAGTATTTCATTCCATGAGGAATGCTAAATTTGATTGATCAAATGAAAATATGTTTCCTTGCGCGTGAAACGAACGCGCTAAGTGTTGCGCAATTAGCCAGCAAAGACATCTTTTTTTCTCCCTGTTTTGCCATACACGACAGCTAAGTTGCCAAAGTAACGTGCAACCAAACTGAACGTGCTTACTTAATGCCTTACTCGAAATCTTTATCGTCACATGGATCAATGACAAGGGCGTTAATAATATTGGTGTCGCATTTCGCTTTCTTGAAAACACGTAGGTTGGAATACCAATACAGGTTCCACTATCTTGCTGATAATTGCCTGCAAGAGATGTGCATCAATTCTCAAGGTTCAAAACATTTGAGATATCCAGTTCTCTGCGTATTCGTGCATTTATTTCACATCCGATTTATGTACATTTTCGCGTAGTTCAAGTATTCACTCCTGCACACAAGTTGAAACAACCCGATCTCGTCACGTGTACAAATACTCGTACAACTGATAAGGGCCGGCCGAGGGTCATCGTTCAGAGACGCCCATTGAATTCGATATTAGCCGCGCAACTGCATGTGCTTCTTTATTTTGAAACAGGTTTGGTGAGAAAGCGACGCGCGGTGGAAAACTGTATTTGCTCTTCAAGATCTCGCGCGGCTGTTGCAGACTGAGCAACAGGCTTGCTGCATGAAGCTTGGCTTTGCTTCGAATTTTTATATCGGAGGTTCTTCTCAGTAGGCACCATCGGCATTACCAAAAAAAAAAAAGACAGCTTAAACCCTCTCCCACGCATACTTTTGTTTTATTCTCCGCATATGCACATTTATACGCACACATACAAACTCACTCGTTAGCATATGCAAAACATAGTGAACCACACTCTAGAAACAATATCTTGCCATGCCTCTGTGACTCACACTATATATTTCTTTATTCATGTGTTCATTCACTTATTTATTTATCTGTGGATTTACTTCAGAAGTGATTCAATTCAATAAACTATTCATTTCATTCATTGAGCGTGCGATGAAGTACACAAGGACAGAGAAAATTGCGTGAGTTTCTGGTTGCTGATGGTGCATTTCACTTGATAGATGATGATTGATACGTGGGGTTTAACCTCCCAAGACCACCATAGGACCATGAGAGACGCCGTAGTAGAGGGCTCTAGAAGTTTCGACCACCTGAGGTTCTTTAACGTGTACCGAAATCGGAGCACACGGGCCTACAGCATTTTCGCCTCAACCGAAAATGCAGCCGCCGCAGCCGGGATTAGATACCGCAACCTACGGGTCAGCAGCCGAGAACCTTAGCCACTAAACCACCAAGTAAGAATGATGGTGAATATCCGTAGCCCATTAAAGATACAGACAAATCTAATATGACAAGCAGTCAACTTCGCCGTGAACTTCCATTTGCCTGTTCTTCTGCTGCGCTACAGTTTAATGAGTTAGGTGTCTATAAGCGTGACACAGCCCGCTGAAGAAAAAAAAAGCACTAAAGAACACCTACGGAAAAATCTTTAGAGGATAAATTTAAGCATGCAGGTGGGCTTGCTACTGCACTTTCGCTGACGATATGTTTCTCCTTTTTTTATTCCTAAAGTATTATTAGACATAACACTAGTTAATCTGGTCCAATTCATTCCGTTGTACAGTGCATGAGTAGAAACTAATTCTGGGAAAATAATTCAGCATGCTGTTATTCACATATGATCCAATGTATCTATTCCCACGACGAGTCGTGCTTTAGACGTGAATGCTGTCGATCTGTGTCTATAGGGCTCTTTTTAGACGTATACGTGCCGAGAGATACTTCTTCGCGACTTCCGCCGCGTCTCGCAATAATGCGCTCGTTCACGTGCGTTAGAAATCGGCCGTGGTGTTTATGTTCCTGTAACTTTAAACAAAGCGTCCTTATAACCTTATCGTAGCGTGTGACCCGCTGTTCGCGGGATCGAATCCCGGCTGCGGCGGCTCCATTGCCGATGGAGGCGGAAATGTTGTAAGCCCGTGTGCTCAGATTTGGCTGCACGTTCAAGAACCCCATGTGGTCGAAAGTTCCGGAGCCCTCTACTACGGTGTCTTTCATAATCATATGGTGGTTTTGGGATGTTAAACCCCACATACCAATCAATCAATCAATCAATCAACCTTATCATAGCGTGTGTACAGTTTACGCAAGACTGCACACACGCTGCTTGGGTGCATGGGCAGTTTACGTTAAACTGTAGACGTATGCTTGGTGTGTGTGTGTGTTGTCTACCTTCCTCTGTACAGCTGTCCTCAATTATTGCGAACTCGAAGTTTGAAGGTAGAGCTGTGGTCACCACTGGCGAGCACCCTGGGGGGGGGACAGGAGGGGGGGGGGGGGGGCATGTCATTTATCATTGGGAGTAGGCCACGAATTCGGCCCCATATACTAAACTAATAATAAAGGGACACAGCAAAGTGCCTTCAACCCCCCCCCCCCCCCCATCTGAAGGCAACTATTTCATAAACCTATGCGTGTCGCTTGGTGGAGAAGCAGCTCACTTCAAAGATCACTTGGAATTGGCGTACGTGTCACTCGACGCCTCCCACTCTCTCGTGTCCTCCGTCGTTCACCTGATTTTGCAGATTTGTGCTTTCTTTGTTTGTTCATTTCGCGATAGCTGTTACGTCTCGGTCATTGCCCTTGCTCTAGCAATGTAGTCAGCGCATCGCAATGAAATTGTTGTGCAAAACAACAGAAACAAGCGCGTCGTGGGTATTCCTAACATTCCCGGCTGATCTGACGTATTAATTTTTGATAAGTAGATAATTCGTAAACTTGGACATTGTGAATTGTCTGTATGCCCATACAAAAAGGGTTAGGGGACCACAGAACAAATGTTATAAAACCGTAGCTTGAGAACGCCTGAGGCACAACAAGACAAATGACTCGATATTCGTGGCAGAGAAACTAAACGCTGTCAACGAGCAAAAGTGAAACCCTCTGTGCCTGCGTGCGTAAGGTTAAGTAGAAGAAATTAATAAAAAGACCGGACTTTGCATGTTGCGATAAAGACGAAGTACCGCACTCGTATGAATTACATACACACATACAAGAGAGCTACGCACTTTACCGTACAAAATATTTTGTTGTGTTTAGGCGTTAATGTGGCTGTGCGACTATCGTCTCTTTCATATTTGATTGATATCGTTGGCCAGGGGGAAACGGGAGAGAGATTTACACAATTGTTCCTCGTAGGAGGAAGAGTCCAGTTGTGAGCACTTCGAGGGCAAACAGCTTTGTCCTCTAGGGTAAAAGTAGCGAAAGTTATCAAGAACTCATTTATGACGGGTGGTGAATACCTAAGGTAATACAATTTTCGATATTCAAAAACAGTGATAAAACGGAAAATGATATATTTAGGAAATAACTTTCTATTGTGTAGTTTTTAACTGAGGCCGGCAATATGCCTCACTGCTTTTTTTACTTATTCAAGTAGTCTGCTTACGTTGGTTTTCGGTGTCATTCCCTAACCCAAATTTCAAATATTTGTGTGCGATTGAAACATGGTGCGATAGATAGTTAGCTTTAAGTGAGTAAGGAAACGAAACCGACGCCTGGAAATGAAAAAAAAAGCAACTGCCTCATGCACTTTCTTTTCCATGTAGCCTACGTGATTTCTACGTGTCAGCCACTAATCGAATACAACGCCAAGTTGCTTAGCGGAATCTGTTATGTCTGCTTCATTTTCGCAAAGCACTAGACAGCTTGTAGAGACAAGTACTATATTTATGGGTCGAAAAAAGACAATTGCAGTTTTTTAGTGTTTATGAGCAGTTTGTTTGCCCTCTACTACCCATTGAACGCGCCAAGAACAACGTTTCCTCTCCCTGTTAAGCACTTTGGGGGTGTGGCCGCTTTTACAAGTGAAGTTATAAAGAAATGGGTCTAATAATAGAGGTGGGGCATTTGAATAACAGTGGTAGAGCATACGAGAACCAATCTTAGATTAACTTGGGTATGAAATAAATGGAAATGCCAGCACTTCTATACTTCCCGCGAACTCTAGCCTGTGGGGGATCGATAAACATATCGCCTCATAGGCGGTTTGCGCAGATAAGTAATGACGCTTCTTTTTGTGTTTTGCATAAGCTACACTGGCCGAGGTTGAGCAGTTTCGCGTGACTTACGCTAAGTAAATCTGCGCACGTGCGAGGAGCAGTGACGTCACACAGTGCATAGCTGGCACGCCGGACAAGGCCTGGAAGCTCCTATAGAGTGACGTGTCATATAGCGAGCCATAGCACCTGACCTTCGTGATCTCGATCTCTAGTCCGTCCGTCAGTCTGTTCATCTGTCTGTCCGTCCATCGTGCAGTAAGCGTGACAAGCTAATCCTACGTCACCGGCAAAGCTAAGAATAATCCCTTGAACCTTAGCTCACGCTGCATATATCCTGGCATAGCCGAGATAAGCCACTGCTAATATATTTTTTTCCTTTCGGTGCTGGGTGCGTTTTCAGATGTCATTCGGTGTTTGTGCTTTGTTGTGCCCATGTCTGCTCACCTACTGTCTTTCAGATTTCACCTAGAAGGAAAGAGGCGGTCACACGATGTTGAGCTGTTGATACGTGGTTACAGAGAACGTCAACGAGCCACTGCTATATTCACGAGGCGTCATACGCCGCGATTGGCCGCGATCCTATACTCGCGTCCTTTTGAGTGTTTTGTTGGTATGTTAGCACCATTTTGTAGACCGGTCTCCACACGCGTTGGAACTAAAGTTTTTCATTTTGGTTTTAATTTGTGCGACAGAAAGAGGCCTGTTGGGTTCTCGTTCCGGAACTAAGAAAAGAATGTTTCGGTGCGGTTGTAATGGTTCTTACCTCTTTTCACATTATGTTGTTAATTTATTAATCAAAAATTGGGATTTTTCGCTATTAACACTCCTCTCTAAGAACGTGTGACAGGGGTACTACATATTCCTCGCGTTCTTCAGAGGCACGAGAGAAACTTTGCCACGAGTTCCTACCGGCTAGAGCAAACCAGTAAGTACACTTCCAAGTTACGATTTTTCTAAGCAGGTCTAACGTTTTGTCTCAAGAGAGTCACAACAAACTGAGGAGCCCGGCGCAAAAAAACTGAAACGCGGACCCGGCCCGGTCTAGCCTGACATTTTGAAGGTTTGTTGGAGAGACACAAGATGTCGTTTTATATTGATGTGACATTTTATTCAACGTACTATAGTGGAACATAACCAAACATTGCGTGACAATCACTGTATGCAACGATTACAAGTTGTCGTGTAAAGGCAAGCTTTTCAATGATTTGGGCTTAAGTGAAGTGTGGCGCTCTTGCGTTACATATCTCACCGAACGAAATGCCCATTCGCTGCTCGCACTGGCGTGCTTCTGCCAATATCTTTAGGACAAGCATAACTTGGAATATTATGGCTTTTTGTTCTTCTAGAAGTTTGGCACCTAGGATGTGGAAAGAGGATGATTGCGAGTATAGATATGCAGGAGCCGCATTCACAAAAATCATTCAGAAGCAAAGTTCTGCACAAGAGAAATTATGGCGCGTAAGTCCATTCACGTAGCGAAATAAAAAAAAAACGTCGTAAGAGGCCATCGTTGTCGCATCAGCCTCTGTATTATAGCGCGCTGCAACTGCCCAGGAACCTGTGAGTGATAGTGATGCAGTTGCTATATTTTGCTTACGGCATCTAAAAAGTAGATTCACTAACCAAATTTTTGCGTTAAAATGACGTGGCTACGGTGAAATCCCGAGAGTGGTCCGCACCACTTTTACGAACGTTGCGGCTGCTTAGAACCTGCGGCCGTGGTGAGATACCTTGGTGCTGTGGTTGATATTGAATTAATTCACCGCCATGTAGGGCTGCCTGTTGACTGCTGGTGCGTTTTTATTTCATTTCGGCACCTTGAGTTTTGTGTGATGTTTCCTTTCAAGGCAATGAACACTATTTACCAGCATGGTCATCAAACTAGCTTGGAGTCACAGCAATCAAAGAGTCCTTTCGGACGTCAATAGCGTAAAATTATGCATGCAAATACTTGTGGTTGGATGAAAACCACTAGGTGAATGGTCGGCGAATTTGAACACGACACGATTCGTGGTCAATCCTATTTGTCATGTTGTTGTGTTGGTGCCACACCATCTAATTAAAACGAGAACTCGTGATATGATTGCCACTTTATCAGAAATTACCACCAAGGAGGTTAACAGGAGCACATTACCTGCACGCTACATTAAATAAAAACAAGGGGAACTTTTCAGTTAGCACTTCGTAAAGCCTGTTGGTGTGGTTGTACTCTCGTATACTTTGATTGGTCCTAACTGTAATGGGCACGATGTCTGAAAAAAAGCTTCCGATGCACTTTGGGATGATCTCGACTGGGCACGTACTTTGCAAACGGAAGCGCATTAGGGACGCGCGTGAATATGCTTGAAACTACCAAACAAATCAAGCTTTTCCGTATTTAATATTCGAAAACTCATGTGGGACATATTACTATGGCAAGCAGTCAAGACAATATGGATTCGCCCCACTGCGGTGGTCTAGTGGCTAAGGTACTCGGCTGCTGACCCGCAGGTCGCGGGTTCGATTCCCGGCTGCGGCGGCTGCATTTCCGATGGAGGCGGAAATGTTGTAGGCCCGTGTACTCAGATTTGGGTGCACGTTAAAGAACCCCAGGTGGTCAAAATTTCCGGAGCCCTCCACTACGGCGTCTCTCATAATCGAATGGTGGTTTTGGGACGTTAAACCCCACAAATCAATCAATCAATCAATATGGATCCGGTAATTTTGAATGACACCTGAAATGCGCAAACCTTTTCAATTCCACAGCAAACCTTGGCTGAATTCATTCCTTCCACAATTAGCAGCGGTTGAAATAGCGTAATAATATCATTTAAAGATCAAGCCAGCCATTGATATGTACTCTGTGTGAGGCAGCGACCACCTGACCAGGGGATAGTTTCTTCTCGAAGGCGAAACCCTCGCCGCATGCTCTCATCGAAGCAGACGACAAACGTGAGCAGACCAGAAGCGCAGCTTGTGATTGCTTTGGAAGCAGTACTCTTTACATCAGGTCATGTTATAACGCTGCCAAAACACTTCTTTCATTGGGCGCTGCTGTAGAGTTCGTCATATCTTCTCCCTCGCACATAGAAGCAAATTTTGTGTCGCCGTGAAAACGCGCAAAAACGTTTTTAGGAGCGGTCTTACGTGCTGTGCACTACTCGAAAACAACATGACGTCGTGAACAGTGTAGGTGCGTTGCTGCCTATTTTAACAAACGCTTCTCGCTTGACATATTTCAGCCTTCGACTGAATGCGTTATGGTTACGGCTGATAATTCGGTGCATGTAAGCAGTGTGGAAAGCTTCGGCAGTGTCGTTGTGTATGGTGAAGCGTATATAGTGAAGCATGTGCATCGGTTTGTTTATCAAGCGGTAAACGGCGCCTGTGAATTGACGGCAACTAGCACTCAAGAAGCCTGCAATGCGTGTGTGCCGGTAACAGTTAGTTCGCTTCGCTTTCCAGTTTCTCGCTTGGGTACTGTGCGATATTTCGGAGTGACAGCGTTTTGGCACGTTACTTGAGTGAACCCAAGCGTATACGTACGGTAACGCATGAACTACGCGATGTGTTGGGTTCCTGCTTCGCCAGTGGTTAGCCCACGCGCTTCTATTTTCTTGTGAGCAGTTCATTATTTGTGAGTGAAATGAGGATATTCGTTGTTCGTTGCCAAGACTTGTGAAGAAGATGTGCTCGTGTGACAGAAGATTGAAAAACAGCGTTGGTGACTGTTTTGCCCTGCGAAGTTATGGCGATGCAGCTTGGCATTTTTGTTTATGAACTCATCACTTTTTTTTTCTGATAATCATAGCCAGTGCGCCGTTAGGCGTCGAACCGAGGTCGGGAGATCATACATTCTGTTGTAGATGGCGTTGCTTTGGCAAACCGTCTAGATTAATTTTTGGTAAAAACTTAATTATATCTGCCTTTGAGAGCCCGTGAACGTCAAGCTTCTCTCTGGTCCTCGGAAAGGAAGGTAAATACCTTTATTTTGGTCCTTCGGAACGTGAATGGGTCACGGACCCGGCTCAGCCCCACGTAGGGACTGGCAAGCGGAGCCTGCCGGCAACCTCGGAAAGATCAAACCGGTGCCTTGCCTTGGATGAAGATGTTGACCAGCATCATGGTAACTAAAGGTTTTCGAATTCGTGTGTCCGTCGTTTTGCACGATACTAGAGCCTTGGCTGCAACAACCAATGGCCAGTTTTTTTCACGTTAACAGTGGACGTGCACGACTTGCTATCTTTTCGCTTCTACGGGATTGGCAGCTGCTAGTCTACAGACGTTTTTGTCCTGTTGGTCCCGAGTCCACTTGTTCCCTGATGACACTAATGACACTAACCGCTCGGCCATCGCTGAGTTGAACTTGCAGAACTAAGTTTAATCCCATTCGCGTACTACTATAACGAGTAAAAGTTTTTCAGCCCAGCACATGTTCCCACATGTGAAGTTCAAGCATAAAATTTTCAATGCTACCGCTATATATTATGGCGGGGGGGGGGGCAAGTACATCAGTTTTTTTGAGTGATTTGATGTAGATGAGCCTGTCTATTTAGCACGTTTGATAGTAGTGAATGTTCGTGTGAATTTACTTTCCAGGGGCCAGGTTGCACTTGAAAAAAGTGTATCATTTCTAAAAGTTAGTTCTGTTGAATAATACTGCTGTAGTAGCACTATGCTTAAGTAGAACATATATACTGCCTGTCATTTCAGACCACAACTTTGAATCCCACCCGTAGACAGCCGAGAATCGTACCCGTTTTTTGTGAAAGAGTCTTAGTTTGCACCACAAGCTTGCATTCGATCGTTCACTTTATAATTCCACAGGTTCGACAAAGTATAATAACAATCACTGATGGACATGTTCATGGCAGTGGCATACAACAAAAAAAAATATTCAAGTTGTATGTAGCGTTGTATCGGGCCACACAATAGTCGAATTTTACTATTAACAAATTTTGCGGAAGCACGAGACCACTTCTTCGAAAACTCCTCTTCCTTTAGCGAGAACAACTCTGTTTTTAGGTAGTCAACAACAATTACATTCGAGACAAGATTGCCTACTGCTTTCTGCTGCCCTAGCTTGGCTCACTGTTAGCCCTCTGTTCTTCCACGATAAAACAACGTTATCAGCTTTATTGCGCGAATGTGAATGATCCAGATGAGAGATAAGGACTCTACGATTGATATCTCAAACGAAATGTAATTGTGGCACAGCTGCACGTCCTGTGCGTGTCCTGTCTCAAAGAGCGCTAAAGAACAGTATTTCACGTTTGGTAGTCACTACTTTTAAAACATAGAAAAAGTAACTTTTGCAGTTTGCTGAAGCTCGCTGAAGAAGAATGTATGAAATGCATGAGCGAAAGACTAATGAGAACGTAGTCTTCAAGTTTGCGCACAACCTTGCCATGACGGCAATGGTGCAGAGAGGAGAGTGTCTGCATATTACGCATAACTGAGTATTTTAATTTTTTGCCGACATAAAATCAACCGCGTTCTAAAATCTCACAGACTAAACCTATACAAGTTTAAGAGCTTTCATTCAGCTTTAACAGAATATAAACGACATTTTCGAATGTGCAACGTCTCACGAAAGTACTACACGTGCTGGTATTTGAGAGTGAATTATGTAGACGCAAAATCTAACTTCGTGATTTTTTTTATTCTTTTTAAATCTATTGCAGCTAAATTAACAAATGAATAATAATATTATTATTAATAATAATAATAAATGAATAACTTAAAGTGCCTATAACAACCATGAGGTTTTAGTGCAGGCACACGCAAAAATGAAGCAATACAAATAAACCACAAAAGACAGACACTCTTCGCAAATATCAAGCAAAAAGAGTGAAAACACGCAAACAAAAAAAGCAGTGCAAAATGGGAAGAATAAAAAGGTAAGACGAGAATCTTAGAAAGGAAGTGAGGAATACAGCGGAATGAATATACACAAATATGCAGAAACCTTCCTGAAAGACGGAAAAAAGGAGAAATACGTAAATTGTGAAAAACTATGTTAAGACAGTGCAGAGCTGAGATAAAAATAATGACAGCGGACTGTGCAAAACATCAAGATCGTGAAAATTAACATTATAGAGACTTCGTATTCTATCAACAATGCAGTGTTGAGAGAACTTGGCAGGTACATGAAATGGTTGATTCTCTCTGGATAACTTCCGTGGAATCCGAAAATTTACACAATGGATAAGTAAAGGGCGTGATATCCAACCGTGAACTGGTTTGTAACGAAATAGCAGGTCAGCGCAATTTCTTCAGCAGGGAAGCGATGGCAGCGATAATAATCTGGCAGTGTTGAGACGAGATCCCAAGTCATTTCTAGTGAAACGATAATAGTAAATGCTTATGAATTTTTTGAGGACTCGCTCAATGGCGTCACTGCCTAATTTAGCACTCCCATTGCATATCACAGATACATATTCAAATTGAGGAAGACATATTGTGCTGTACAATTTGTGGAAGGTTGTAGGAGAACTCAATTCTCGGGAGATTCTGCAAACACAGCCGAGAGAATGAAGGTCTCGCTCGTAGTACATTCCGTGTACGTGAGAAGCAAAATTTAGCATTGACGAAAACCACTGAATTCATACACCTTATGTAAGGACGTAATATTGACAGAGTATATAAAGTACACGATTAATGTTTTGCGAGATATACTCATGAATTTGGTCTTTCAGGCATTTAAACAAAAGTTATTGTTGTCGCACCTTGCAAAGAAATAACACAAATCTTACTGCAGCAAGCGACAGTCGCTACCTGAATGAATATTCTTAAATATCTTCTTGTCATCAGCATACAATAAAAAAGAAGAATAACGAACTGCATGAAAACACATCGTTAACGTAACTTTTTTTTAATAGGGGTAGGCCTAATAACAACCCTTCAGGGACTCAACTAGCCACTTTGTACCAGCAAGACGTTTGGCCACTTACGGCAGCATGACATGATCTATTAAGCGGATATATGTGCAGGATATTCACAATAGACGATTCAACATCACAGTTTGCAAATTTAATAAAAATCAGTGAGTGGCAGACTACGTCAAAAGCCTTGCTCAGTAGACTCCGTCGACCTGTCCTCTCTGATAATTAGGTGAAGAAATTAGCGTCATGAAACTAGCAATATTTGAGGTAGTTGAAAGGCCAGGAAGAAAGCCGTGTTGATTAGGAATCAGTGAATTATTCACGTTAACATACAATATGTTGTGAAAATTGAGCTCAGCGATCTTCAGTGTGGCACACAATAGAGAAATCGGGTGATATTAGCAGCCCGACACGTTAGCGTAATAATAATAATAATAATAATAATAATAATAATACCAGGTTGTTTTTCAAGTCACGAAACCACTTATGATCATGCGAGATGCCGTAATGGAGGGCTTGCAAATTTTGACCTGGCGTTCTTCAGCATGCACTGACATCGCACATAGTACACGGGCCTCCACAATTTCCTCTTCATGAAAATGTGACAGCCATGGCCGGGATCAAACTCGTGACCTTGAGGTCAGCAGCTGAGCACCTTAGTAAAGCCTATGAAACTTCCTTATTTTTAGTCTGGACTGAATATTTTCTTCAAGCAGTATTTCTAAGACAAGAGACCATGTAAGATGCATGCTGGAGTGGAATGGCTTTGTAGCGCTCGGCGTTGGAAGAAACGGTATATAAATGTTTGAATCATTGCCTGCCTGTCGGTTATCCAAAATTTGTTGCTTTGTATGTTATATCTCGTTCGTTATATTTGTTTTAACTAAATTAGGTTTTATAACGCATTTGGAGCTACTGTTCTTGCTTAATAAATTCAAAGTTGTTAATCACCATGGGAAGCCACACGGCAAAAAGTTAACTAGAAGTCAGGAGTATTGCTTTATGAATAAATACATAAATAATAAATAAATAATTAAATACCTAAATAAATAGCTAAATATATAAATTTTACTAATTGATGGGGCACTTACGTGCCGAAATCACCATAACACTTTTAAAACATGTCGGAGCTATGGACTCGAGATTAAATGCTGCCACTTCGGGTAGTTGAACCTCAATCTGAGCACTCATGTTTGTACATCTCGTCCCTAATGTAATGCCGCCGCCGCTTCATTCGCCAATCTAATCTGCACCTTCGAGAAACGCAGTGCAACAACACCTCACCGCTCTAACTACTACTAAAAGCTTGAGCGAGTTGATATGGATTCATACTTGTGTATTTTTGCGCTTTAACATTAATGGACGATGCCTTTTTCTTGGCGTTGGGGTGGTGGTGCGCGCATATTTGCACCTTGTGTGAGCTCTTTTTGCCTTTCCGTTCATTCGAAAACCTAAGTTGGCAGTTCGCGCCTATCCCATATACTTCTTTCGTCTATCGTTCAAACATACATAAGCGCATGCATTTACTGGTATTTATGACGGCTACTAAAATTTAATAATTGTCGGTGTTACCGCTTGAAAACCACAATATAATTTTTGGGAGGTGGAAGGTTTCGAAACTTTCGACAACGCAGGGGTCATTAACGGGCCCCAACTTTAATCACATGAACCTCAAGCATTTCTCTTCATTCCAAAAGGCACCCGCCGCGGCTGGGATTTGATCTCACTACCAGCGGGTCATCAGTGAAGCGCCAGTAGTGAATGACGGTGGAAAACATGGCATTGCAAAACGAAAGAAAAATAAGGCGCTTAAAGGACGATGGCGGAGAAGGAGCGACGCATAATGCGCTCAACACAGCAGCAGGCAAAGCACATTGCGCCTCGTTGCTTAAACGCGCTTTTCTTTTTTCTTTTTCAATTCGGTGCACCATAAACACTAAAGCACCGCGGAGGCTTCGGATGGTGAAAAACTTATCTATTAAAAGCCGAATAACTCCCTTTAGTATTTACAGTGTACATGGTAGGCTTCCGTGTACCGTATCGTAGTTCAATGAGCTGTTCGTATTGTGATCATTCTGCAATGCCCGTAGACGTCATAGTGTACGTGCAACTAAAGAGGACATTCCTGTTCAATCTGCCGAAGTGGAACTTCGTTGTCGCCACCGAGACACACCAGTATGTGTTTGTCGAATTTCCATGTGTCATAAAACCTTTACGTCTCGACACCTGCGCTCGAGTTTAATTTTTTTTATTTGAAATAGCGTGACCTCGCACGGACGGTTGATGACATATCTGCAAACCGCATCCAGCGAGGGTGGGTGTGTAGTCGATAGCTGCACATCACACAAACACACAGCCGGGCTCTGAGGAAGAATTCGGTAGATACCACCTACCCTGGGATTCGACGTTATGCGAACCATGCAGAGGGACGGTGACTGTGTTGTAGGCAGTGGAACGTTACAAAATGAAGCTGAAGGTATGTACAAATGCTGTACACATAGACATATGTTCAACAGTGGCATGTGTTTTATATTACCAGTCTATAGTTTACACTTCCGTAACGATAACAATAGTAGCAAGAGTGTTAGCAACACCACAAACTGGTAAGCTGATATTTAGTGCTTGTGCTCGCGACGACGGTAGTCATGGACACTGCTACCTAAATAAACTTCAGACGATGATTCTTAACTACTATTGACGTTAATCTGACGTGACAGCTGTATCACAGCAGTACTTATGTAATGTGTATAAAAAATGGATAGTCAGCATTGATACCACAATTGACGTTTCGCCAGCAATACACCTGATTTGCTTTTTTTTTTCAGTGCAGTATTGAGACCTGGTGTGTGTCTGTGGTAGAATACTTGACTGCCCGGCAGAATGCTGGGGTTCGATTTTCGCTGGGGCTCTGATATCTAGTCTTTGCTTCTGTTGTGTCTACGCAGTGAATGTCAACTTTTTTTTTTCAACGCTCTCGCGTTAGACATAAGCGGGATTTGGGTACATTGAGGAGCCTACATGAACGGCCGTTCATGTAGGCTCCCTAGGGTACATCTGTTCGTAGCGCCATCTCTTGTCGGCCACAGTGGTGTTCTGCCGTAAGGGAAAGCGAAAAAAGAACATATCTGATGTAAAAAGGTAGTTATAAAAAAAACCTACCTGGTCTATACAGCAGATACGTATTTCAACAGTCTGGAAGAGTTACATTTCTTTCCGCTGCACGGTAGACATAAACTGTCAGTCATCTGTGGCACATATACGCATACCTGTGGCACATAACCGCACGTGGCATACGGGTATGTGCCACACATGTCTGGTGGGATGGATTGGACGATGTATGCGATGGGATTGTCACTTTCGTCATGTCATGACCACCTAGTCACATTCCTGAAACCACCATATCATTCCATTCTAATTTTGATTCACACTCCTTTGAGGATTGATAGGAGAGCACCCTGACATGGGCAGATAGATAGATAGATAGATAGATAGATAGATAGATAGATAGATAGATAGATAGATAGATAGATAGATAGATAGATAGTAACATTTATTTTGGTCCAGAAGAATCTTTACGCCACTTTAAAGGGGCAAAACTGCAGGCTGCTCCCCCACTGGGACAGGGAGGTCAAGCCTCACCACCGCATCATGGGCCTTTTGGACAGCCTGTAGTAGGTCAAACAAGTTGTGGCTTTTGTGAAAGGAATAAAATTCTTTCTCCGTCAATCCGTGATCCGTGTTGTGCTGCAAAGAGGGGCACTCCCAGAGCATGGTCCTAAAATCACCAACTGCCCCACAGTCGGGACATAGAGGGGAGAACTCCGTGTACCTGCTGAAGGCCGAGAGTGTTAGATGTGACTTTGTCTGCAGGAGCCGAAGAGTCACGGCCTGGGGCCTTCCGAGATTTTCAGGTGGCAGGGGGAAAGCTCTGCGACTCATCTGGTAGTGGTTGGTGATCTCGTTGAAAGTAGAAAGAATGTCTCTGAAGCGGGGTGGGTTAACGTTCGAAAAGGCCGGACCAAACCCGTCACCCGTCCCAACCGGCACACCAGTGTCCCAATGCCCGGCGCGGCCGGCAAGACCTCGCGCCCGGGCATGGGCCACTTCATTATTGTTAACCAGCCCGCCCACTTCGGCGCCCTCGTGCGCCGTAAACCATGTTATGACGTGATGAGTAAGCACCTTACGCTGAAGTGTCTTAACAACCTCCTCACCAACTGCCTCAGTCAAGAAAGCTCGAAGGGCTGACCTCGAGTCCGTATAAATTTGTCGTGCCCGACTTGAAGAGTGCCAGCGCAATGGCCAGCTGCTCCGCCTTGGAAACGGACGATGTCCTGATTGACGCGGCCGAAAATACTTGGTCCTTTATGTCCACAACGTTTGCAACAAAGTGATTGGAGTCGCCTTCATACTGGGCAGCATCTACTAAACGTGAATCAGCCTCGTGCGCATGCGCGTCACGCAAAAGCGCATAGGCACGAGCGGTCCTTTGGCCAGTATTGAAAATTGGCTGCATGTTACTCTGAATAGGGCAGATCGTAACAGTCTGCTGCACATTATCTGAACGCTGAATGCTCCTGTCTTTTATTCTCGTCAGATCGATCCAATTTTAGCCAAGATACCCCTTCCCGCCGCTGTAGAAGAAAGTGTGGCAATATGTGTAGTCGGATGTGCTTCGATCACTTCCTCTAGTTTGTTGTGGACGCCGAGGCTTGCTACGTTCTTTGTGCTTGTGCCCAATGGGAGCCCTATAGGACTCTCTTAATACACTTCCTGATGAGCGTGTTAAGCTTGCTAATTTCATGTTTTTTCAATCTAGGCATAGGGATAACATCATTTACATGGATCGTCAGAAACGCTTAAAAATGCTTCAGGAGATTGTCTTCTTAAGTCCTTTTCTGTTACAGACCCTGGCAATAAGCCCCGCCGCGGTGGTCTAGTGACTAAGGTACTCGGCTGCTGACCCGCAGGGCGCGGGTTCGAATCCCGGCTGCGGCGGCTGCATTTCCGATGGAGGCGGAAACGTTGTAGGCCCGTGTGCTCAAATTTGGGTGCACGTTAAAGAACCCCAGGTGGTCCAAATTTCCGGAGCCCTCCACTGCGGCATCTCTCATAATCATATAGTGGTTTTGGGACGTTAAACCCCACATATCATTATCATCACCCTGGCAATAAGTCTGCCTCGCCGCGGTAGTCTAGTGGCTAAGGTACTCGGCTGCTGACCCGGAGGGCGCGGGTTCGAATCCCGGCTGCGGCGGCTGCATTTCCGATGGAGGCGGAAATGTTGTAGGCCCGTGTGCTCAGATTTGGGTGCACGTTAAAGAACCCCAGGTGGTCTAAATTTCCGGAGCCCTCCACTACGGCGTCTCTCATAATCATATAGTGGTTTTAGGACGTTAAACCCGACATATCAATCATCAATCAACCTGGCAATAAGTCTGATTACTCCTGCAGCATGTCCTGTAAGTTTATCTATAGTACGCCCGTACTGACCGTTAGCTTCAATAATCATGCCTAGCACGCAGAGAGAATGAACACCTGGTAAATCACACCCGGAAGAGGTTCCAACATAATATATATCTCCTCGGGAAGCTTCCACCCCCTAAGCTTGGTCCCATTTTAGTGGGGCGATAGAGTAGCAACTCTGATTTAGAAGGCGCCAGCCGGAGGCCTGTGCTAATGACGTGTTTTTCTACGCAATGCACTGCGTCTTGTATTGTGTCTTCAACATGACCGTTCGACCCGCCAGAGCACCATATGGCGATGTCATCGGCATATATTGTGGAGCCACTACCCGACTTTTGGTTATGCTCGATGGCCAAGCTCATCATCGCTACGTTAAACAAGAGTGGCGAGATAACCGACCCCTGTGGTTGTACCACGTTGCCCGAGAGACTAAGGCTCCCATCTAAGGCAACCCACTTTGATCGTCACCTTCCTGCCTCCAAGAAAGGACTGTACAAATCTGTAAAACGTTCTTCCATGTCAAGACGGGAGATCGACTCTAGATTATAGAGTTCAAAAAATTTGTTTATTGCACGAACAGTGTGTCAAAGGACACTAAAGGCGCGAAAGCCAATAAATACCTCAACCAGTTATTCGGGCCAAAGCTCCTTAAGCCGTGGTTCGTGCGTCCGCGTTGCATGTAGTAGTAGTAGTAGTAGTAGTAGTAGTAGTAGTAGTAGTAGTAGTAGTAGTAGTAGTAGTAGTAGTAGTCGTAGTAGTAGGCGTCGTCGACGTCATAGCAGTATAGGTAACCACCTCTACGCCTGAACAACAAGAGCGGCACGGGCGCACTCTTTTGAAGTGAGATGTAAACCTGCGCACTTTGGTCATAAATAGAAAGTTGTTTTAAGTGCGTATCTATCTATCTATCTATCTATCTATCTATCTATCTATCTATCTATCTATCTATCTATCTATCTATCTATCTATCTATCTATCTGTCCTCTTATGACTTTTAGCTCTCCTGGCCGTTTGGATAGTGGTATCAATACCAAACTTGGTATGACATAACATGACTGTATGACTAACATAACTAACTAGCTATAACATGAAAATCATGATATGTATGTGATGAAATGCATGATTAACATTTCATGATCTTACTGATTTTGCGGTGGTTTCTTTCACATGACATGTTGCGAAATGGTATCGTATGACATGACTGCATGGCAAACATAAGTGACAGACCCTTATATGAAAATCATGACATGCGTGACATGTAACAACATGACTACATGCCACACTCATGATGTGCTCGCGGCCGTTTCGCAAGCTTTGCATATACCAAATTTGGTATTACGGGACGTGAATGAATGACGAAGGTAATGACTGGTGCAAACGTGATAATTGTGAGATGCGTGTCATGTAAAATGTGACTACATGCTACGCTCATGATGCGCTCGTGGTCATTTTGCTATCTGCACATGTACCAAATTCGGTATTACGTGACGCGAAGGGATGACATAGGTAAATGACACGTCCAAACATGATGACCACGACATGCGTGTCATGTAACAATTGACTACGTCCCACACTCATGATGCGCTTTCGGCCGTTTTGCTAACTTCACATATGCAAAAATTTGATACTACGTCACGTGAATGGATGACGAAGGTGTGTGAATGGTGCGAATATGATAATCATGAGATGCGCGTCATGTAAGAACATTATTACACGCCACACTCAAGGTGCCAATACAGTTCGACGTGACTCGGTGCGCGTGCGCGCCGGCGTTCCTTTCATCGCGTCACGCTGCAATTCCACGCCAGGGAAAAATATTCCCCTATTAGAGATCAGTGGAACTAACCACAGACCCCCGTTGTAAATCTGCCTGCCTTGTACTCACAGGCCCACGCTGCGTTGCTTTGACGCGTGCTCGTTTGAGCGCACACATTGTCCCTCCGTCACAAAGAGAGGCAGTCGTGGTGCTGCCAAATTAATCATGTCAGCGCGAAACGCGTCATGTCGCATTTTGCGCCGGTTGCCACCGGATTGTGCTGATGGACGCTGGTCGCGCCTTGCGACAGACTATTGAGTGCTCGCGTTTCGCTTGCGCAGCAACGAAACGCGAGCACTGGAGGATGTGCAGATGGAGGGATGTACGCATAGATGCATGAACGGACGCGCGGATGAACGAAGAAACGTACGCACGAATGAATGGAGGGAGGCATGGACGGACGCACTACGGAGAGACGGACGGACGTACGGACGAACGCACGGAAGGATGGATGGGTAAACAAATGCATGGACAGACGGACGGACGTACGGAAGGACGGATGGATGGACAGACGCATGGACAGACGGATGGAGGCACCGATAGTCGCAAAGATGGGTGCACAGACGGACGCAAGCTACAACCAACGCATGGACGGAAGCGCGGATGGGCTGACTGATGCTTCGCCCCACTCAACATCAAGCACTTCGTCGATGTGCCGTAATGTTTTTGTGGGATGCGGAACCATGAAAGCTAAAGGTTGTAATAATTTGAAGTGAGAGCTATGGCAAGAAATTAATTGAATATAAAAACACTTATATTTGCCGCGCGAGCGGCTGTCATTTTTTTTTACGGCCAGGTGAACTACCGGACGCACAGGGTTTCCGGGGCCGCGTTGAAGTCCGCAGGATATGTCTTCTAGGGGCTTCTCTGTCACTAGTGGATACTCGGTGGCACTTGGAGCCAGGGCTTCTGAGTAAGGCAAGCGCAAATGCACCTGAACTGTCCTGGCTCACGCCGCTGGGCGTGGCGCCTTCGTCGATTTTCAGGGGTGTCTCACACGCGTCCTCTCTGATGGAGGCGTCGTCATCTTGGGATTGAGTCTCCTAGATGACATGTGAATTCCGCTTGACCAGGCAGCCACTCCATGAGCGGCAGGTGTAACATCTCCCGCTGCAACATCTTCCTCAAGAAGCGTCTTGTCTAACGAGGGCGTGACCTGCGGTTCGGTAGGAATGGGCACTGGATGCGGGATGGCATTTCAGAGCACAGAAGAATAACCATGTCCGAGCTGGCAGGAGTAGGTGATTGGTGCGGTGTCGCAATTCGCACAGCCTGGTTCACGAAGGTGTCCGGGGCAGCGAACACGGTACCGCACTGCCCTTCCCGTCGCGGCCATAGACGCCGCACAATCCACAGAAGGGGGTTGTACAACTCATACGGATGTGACCACTGTCACCAAAGTGACGGGGCATCGCTGTATTCCTTTGGAGTCACAAGCAACACGTTGGCCTGCCACTTTAACGTAGTTCGGCACACGTGACGAGGTCTTCATTTTCATGCTGACGTATTGGGTGCCAGTGGTCACGGTCGGGAGGGAGTCCGTCTGTCCTCCGGTGATGTGCAGCAACTTCCGTAGGGGGACATTGCTTGTGCGAAGACTTCGCTCTGGAGGTGGCACGGCAGGAACAACACCTTAACTTCAGAACGATGGCGACGCGCTCTTCTCTGATGAAGTTGCACTCGTCTCGTGCCAGAGTCTTCGCTGTTGACGCTTACTTGGTAATTCCGGCATCCAAAATGCTAGACACAGTACACTTCATCGATACTTACTATTGAAGATGTCGCGTTTAGTTCCCTCAGGAACGACAAAGTCGGTGGTTAACGCCTTCATCGAGAGCTGGCTTGCCATAGTACGCGTCCGCCAGCCCAGAGATGCCCTGAGACGCTACAAGCTGATTTCAGCGAAGCTTATGGTGTCATCCATCGGCACATTCGGAGTGGCTGACCGACTCTGCGCTGGAGCGTTCCACTCTGGCGGAGGGCAACAAAAGGAAATCTACCAATGGAACACACGCGCAACCTCTGAAACATAGAGTTTATAGCGATGTGACGGCGTCCAACCTAGACGTGCCGTCGTCGTAGGTTAAATGAGCAGGTGAGACGTACAGGAGGAAGCGAGCTGCCGAAGTAGAGCAGTGGTCATGGCGTCCAGCCAGCTAGACGCATCGAACGTTCGCGGCTTCGCGCGCCACGAGCCACCAGCGCACGTCATCCTTTTTTATTAGCAGGCTGGCCGCCACTAGCGCTACGCTACAAGTTTTATAAAATAATATTTAGAGTGGAATATGGCGTTAGTGTCTACGCGGACTCCTTCAGTAGCACTTGTACTGGCATGGGAATGATGGGAAGTACAGGCCTCGGATCCGCTTCGGATGGATCACGTTATTGAGATTCGCGACGCTTCTTTTCCGAGTGTAAAACAAAGTAATATGAAGTATATTACATTGAAAATTGCTTCATTTTTTACGCAAACTTTATTGCAAACGTTTCTTGTGACTAGGTGGTAGAAGTGAAACCTGGACAAATTTGACCACCAGGATTGCATTTCTCTGTCATTGCGTTCCATATTTGGCATCAAGATGTAGTTAAGTATTCTTCAAAACATTTCAAAACAAACATGCTTGTTTTTTTTCTCAAAAGTATGTATTGTCTCTTTAAGGAAATAACAGTACAGTATTATTTCAGAAACACCTATAGTTTCGTCGTCTGCTGCGCTAGGTGCGTCTGTCTCAGTGGTCTGTCCCCCACGCCTTTCTGGTTTTGTTGTGAAGTCAAGTCAGAAGAGCCTGGCGGTGCGCCTACTTCGCGTCACCGTCGTTTTGCATTTCGATTGTATTAGATAAACTTTTATTTGGTCCTCCAAAACACAGATCACTGTGTGGCGGGCAGCTCCCACGTGGGGACTGAGATGCCGAGCTCCTCAACCGCCACGCGGGCTTGGTGGACAGCCCAGAGCTGATCTGCCTAGGACGAGCTGCGGATTGCCGCCTCCCATCTGGCAGAGGTGATGTTCGATAAAAGAGCGAATTGTATGCACAGCCAGAGCATGTGTTTTAATGAAGCCATTTCCCCACAATGTGGACAAAGATTACTTGGGTATAGGTCAGGGTACATGATGTGTAACATTTTCAAAGTAGGGTACATCCGCGTTTGCAAAAAGCCTTAATGTAAGTGCTTGGGGCCGGGTTATATTTTTGTGAGGTGGAGGGAAAATCCTTCTAGACAGGTAGAAATGTCTATTGAGCTCGTTATATGTTGTAAGAATTTCCCGGTTATCCCCTTCATCGGTAGAACGCATCCCCGGGGAGGCGCAGTTGGAGAGTTCTCGCGCCGCCTCGTGTGCTGCTTCATTGAGATTGGGAGGGGTATCGTTGATTTGTCCAAGGTGAGCTGGGAACCAACTCAGAAGATGATGCATTTTGCAGTTAACTTTAAGGAGTTTTGGCAAGATGCACTAACAACACACGTGAACTCGATCTAATATTCCGCACTGGCCTAGAACGCTGCATCTGTGCGCAACGGTGAGTGGACGACGCTTCGCTTAAACTGTCATATACAGCTCCAGCATTGCAGTAAATAGAAATGCCTAGCAGTTTTCAGTTTCCTTGAACAACAAAGGCGCAGCTTGAGTTCTTTGCACCCACCCCACTACCCACTCTACGTGAAGTACGAAACTGAAACTGCAAAAAAAAAAAGATCCGTAGACAGTTCAATGGCGAACACGCTCCAATCCGAAGCCTGTACTTCCCATCATTCTCAAGGGAGTGATGCAGAGCAGAGCCAGATACCTCTTTAGGTATTATTGTATGAAACTATATATGCTCTGGAGCAAACGGCAGGGTCAGAATGGAACGTGATGCGCTCGTCTCTTTTCTTGCATTAGTAGGCACGCTGGGACTAAGACACTACGCCAGCAAAACGAGAGCTCCGATGCGAGGCGCAACTGACGCGACTAGCGTCCGTTGGTGAGCGTAAAGTTCACATCGTTTTAAGGCACGTGGCGCTTCCTACTTCCGGTCGAATCCGCCTATTTTTGCCAAGTAGAAAACGGTTCTTCGTTCCACGGATCTCTCGACGAAGCTGCTCCATATCTGCCAATGGAACATACAGGGAGCACTCTGCAGGGAACATACAGGAAGCAATTTGCCAATAGAATAGACTTGCTCTGCATGAAGCAGAAGAAAGTACCCGAAAGTGCTCCGAATCTGCCAATGGATGGCACCAATAGTCAAAAAGCTATCATCCGGTGATGGGTCTTGTCTGTGGGTTCAGAATTAGTGGTTAATGATTTAGAGTACCAGGTACTGTTGACTGTGGGAGAGCATTAAGCTGTCCCATGGGCCTCACTCTTGATGAGGCCCTGTTGATAAAAGTAAGCCTAAATGTGCGTTTACACAAAAATATTTACGGTATGTACAGAACACAAAGAATTGCAGTAATAGGGCACGCACACCACGGCACATCCATATCACGACCATGTTTAGAGAAAGTGGGTAACGATCTAGAGTACCAGGTACTGTACTATGGGAGAGGTTAAAGCTATCCCGCGGTCTTCACACTAGATGATGGCACTTCATGGCAGAACATTGTGTTTAGAAAAAAAAAACGTTGAACAATTTTGAGTTCTTGATACTCAACTATGGGAGAGCAGTAAGCCGTCCCGTGTAGTACAGAAAGCAATATCATGTGTAGAAGAAGTGGTTAACGATTTAGAGCGCTTGGCACTCTACTATGGGAGAACATAAAGCGGTCCCGCGGGTAAGTCCCGCGGGACAGAGAGAAGTCCATTGACGATCAAGTTGAATCACCACTGCTTTATAGAAACCACTTCCTCCAGCTACACTGCGAGTGTACGATACTTCTACAGAACCTCTAGATACTTGGTGGCTTCGCTTCCGGCTTTCTCGACATAATTTCTTCAAAATTTATTGGAATTGTCACAGGATTGTATAGTAGTAGATTCGTTTGGTTAAAAGCATGCGCCTTTTATTTTTTCTCCTTCAAAGTCGGAATGTATACGGGTAGATCGGCCACCCTAATTGTCGCGAAAAAGAAATCAAGCCACGTGTTTCCATGCGTTTGTTCAGTATTGGTATAATGACACTGAATGCTTCGGAAGGTCAAAGTTTAGTTAGCAGCCGTTAGAAATAATGAATAAATGAGTGAATGACTCAAGTTATCATGTCTTTATTTCACCTTGTACACGCAAACTGGAGATGGCGAGAAAAGATCAGCGATTTTCACGCCGCTTGACGAGCCACGCCTTCCTTACATGTGAGCAGTAGACACAAAGCAGAAGACGAGCACTCCACATAGCGTTCGTACTAATCGCTATGCATTTACAAATAGATATAACAGGCAAAACAGATATGTGCATTCTAATTTAAAATGGTGCTGTGAGTGCAAAACAACAACGCAGGTTGGTACACCGTATGAAGGCATGAAAACCCTCGATATCACAGTAACACAATTTCAGAATAATCCTTGTGCGAATAGCAGAAACAGGCCATCATTTGATCTGCCGCTGATCCTTCTGCTTGATTTTCCGCAGTTCTGCGTTGAGGCAGCGGCATCGCTTCCCACCCATTCGGCATCACCGCACCGGCTGCGTCTGATTATGACCATGCGTTGGTTGATCTTGTGGGTCTACTGCCGCACCACTATTCATGGCCGACTCCTCCCGCCTAATTAGTGCAACATCGCCTTTATGACACCAGACAGCCATGTGGCATCAATCAATCACCATTTATCCAAAGGTCGCAAGCACCAGGGAGTGCTATCTGACAGTAAATAAACACTCTCCTTTGTGGCGGCCTACAGCCAGCAATAATGGTCATCTAACTATTCATATCGAAACGTATACCAAGTGCTTCCCAGTGCTGGTCGTACGCGAGCAAATATGGTATCTGAAATGAGTCAGCACTGGTCAGGAGGGTACGGCCAGTGCTGGCCGTACCCTCCTTACAAATTATAGGTATAGAGCATGGCCACGAACGGATCGCCTTCAAAAAATAACAAAAAATGTGGGGATGGTAAGGGATCAACATAGTTCTGTTCTGATTTAACTGTTTTGCTAAATCTGGCGATTTCGAGAAAGTTAATTTTGTTGTAACAACGCGTTACAGAAAAGAAATAGCACATGACTGCATGGAAACCCTTTATAGTGGGAGTGATTTACATGCGTGGAGGACATTTGCTTTGCTGTGAATAGAGGTCGCTGCACATGCTTTGCATAGGTCTCTCTTTTCTTCGGTGTATTGCGCTGTTTTTCTGTTGCAGAGACAAAGATTGCATCATTCAACTCTCCAAATACTTTTGTGATAAAAAGGTAGACTCTTTAGGCCTTACCTACAGGTTCGTGTTGCACCTAACGTGTATACTCTTATACGATTTATTAGAGGCGAAGTACATTATCGCATACATATGTCCGGCCTATGTCCATTTCCTCTTCTTGATTTCAACTATGATATCCTTAACCCCCATTTGCTCCCTAATTCATTCTGCTCTCTTCCTGTCCTTTAAGGTTACACCTACCATTTTTCTTTCCATTGCTCGCCGCGTCGTCCTAAATTTAAGCTCAACCAACGAAACAACAAAGTTTTCGAATACTGCGAAATTCACGGATGCCTCGCCGTACTGGGTCAACGCAAAAAAATATTTCTGTGGTTGTCGCAAACAGAAGAGTTGACATCACGGCCTGTGCTTCTGTTTCTCAAGCAAACCTCCTAGAAGCAGAAGAGATTGCCCTTTACTTAGCTAAGGGAAGCTAATAAATGAAGGCATGTAACGCAATGCTCCGCTGACTATTATCACAGATTCTCAGTCTGCATATAGAGAATATCAGAAAGGAAAAATCGGTGCCAAGGCATAGCGGAGTGTCCAGCTCTCTGTTACCCGAAGTAGCAGAAAGCTGGACATAAGCTATATCTACACGTACCTTGGGCCCCGTGACACGAAAGTGTTACTGGAAACCTCCACGCAGATGAGGCGGCTTGAGGGGACAGAGTTGCCGATGGCAACGCCGTGAAGGACCCTACACCCATCGATCTGAGTTACAAAGCGATCCTGTTATATTAGAGATTTGTGGAGACATTACCCAGCACCACGAAAGAACCTTTCGGCCACGGACTCCGCGACGTTACGCCGGCTTCAAACAAACACATAAACACCCACACATTACACACGTACTATACCCCACAGCGTACAAAGACATATGCCCATGGTGTGGAAGCACACCGACGCTCTACCACATCACGTGAGAATGTACAGCACACACGGAAGACTAAGAAAGGGATAACAGCAGAGAGAGAGATAGCTGGACAATGCGGTCCAGCCCGGCCATTGGGGATCAGCTGAGCCCATTCAGGAGGGCTGAAAGAATGGCGTGAGGCAGTGATGCCTTGGAAAAGGGGCCCGACCGCGTGGCGTTGCGCCGTTTTAGAGGCAGCCAAGTCTTTTCTACAATTGAAGTCTTGTTCTTACTCCCAAGAGTGAGAAAATTTTGGACCTGCCGCTTCAAGGAGGCTGGTTTTTTGAACGATTGTTCCCCTATCAACTAGTTAGGTGGCAGCAACTGTGCTTTTAACCTCGTTCTTTCTAAGGACCTATATGGTTCAAGTATCTGTGACGTGTAAAATTGCAGTCACTACCATTGTAGGAGTAGCACCTATTTGCTTTAGTAAAACTTGTTGTTGGACTAGCTGGTGCATGTTAAGAGAATATTAGACGACGCAAACCACCGGCGAAGATTCGGGGGAAAAAAGAGTGTCAACTCCTACACTCAGTCTCGCGCACCCAATCGCTTATTTTAATAGCAATCACGATCTCACGAAGTTGATGTAGCACGTAGGTTGCCTAAATTTCCGCTTGGCTCCGTTCATATGTGTCGGGATGGCTTGATGCTCTCACATAGTAGAGTAACGAGTACTATAAATCGTTAAACACTTTTTCTGAACACATTTTCCGGTTTCGCATTCGTTTCCTTGGGCTTTGATTTGCGCACCTTTAAGCGGGACCACCCACTGCTCTCCCATAGTTGAGTACGAAGTACCCTTAAGCGTTCAACACTTTATCTAAACACACAGTTTGTTCTGCTGCGTTAATATAATGGCTGTCTGCCCTACCGTATAAAGTGCTCTAAATTGTTAAACACATTTTCTAAACAAATCTGCCAAAAATGAATTCCAACGTGCACGTATGATTCGTAAAAATTTTCTTTCTTAATTCAATTACCATATATTTTGCGGATATGGCCACCTGAGAACGCGCCCATGAAATAGGAATCGCGCAGGCGTTCATTTACTTCTGCTTCATTAGCAGTCAATGCACATGCACGCGATCCACCGGAAAGCAATATCCTGCGTCGCAGCGGCTCGCCGATCTGCAGCCATGCGAGGGAAACAAACGAAGTAGTTTGTTTCGCTTTCGTAGCCTTGGCCGTAGCTTCTGATAAGCGCAGTTCAAGGTGCCACCGTGCCGTATGGCGTGTTGGGCATTCGCGAGAGGGCTTCCTTGTTGGCAAGGGTGACGCGAAACAGTAGGAATAACAAGAAGATAACGAAAAGAAAGAGATAAAGTGAGAACATTCGTGCAACGAAAGCGGGCAATTGCGAGATTCCCCACCGCGAGGTTTTCATTATCTCTTTAGACATAGGCTGAGACTGCCCGCTAGAACAGTGCAGTATGGACAAAGGTTTACGGCGTACGTAGAGTACAAACATGGCATGCGCATAGAAGTTGTCTGAAGTGTGGACGGGTCGTGTAAGCAACATAGGAACGCTGAAATTTGTACAGGAGCCTACGTTGGGTGCACGTTTCGTTACAGCATCCTTTGAGTGCTAGGTTTTCGAGGTTGTCCGCTACTCATATACACACCAGGGTGCTCCAGCTATTTTTGGCCAGAGTTTAAAAATATGCTGACTCACTGTTTGACGACGGCACAAATACATCTTGCTAATTATTGCATGCAGTAAGCCTGGCTGATATTTGTTCTTCGCTGATTGGCTGAATCGCGTAATTAACATTACTTGAATAGGCAATGTTAATTGCCCAGCTGAGAAAGAATTTCCTAGGAGGAAGTTACCGATCACTTTGCAAAAGATCCTATTAGACAGTTTTTCACGTTATGCTAATATTGGTGTTTTTTTTGCTTACAACAAACGATTGCGCAATATAAAACAAAATGCCATACGACATGCCCCTATACGCGCCTACCTCGGCAATACTCGCTTCAATGCTCCCTCAAGTTCCGCATACAAACGGTATGCTTCCTTCGCGATGGTTCACGACAGGTAGAAGCAGGCGCAGGGGTTATCGCTCGTATGGTCGCTTGTAAAACGTGCGTTTTCGTGCTGCCACGATAGTCATCGCTTTCCTGTCGAGGCAGCACACCCGGCCTAACGCTATTGTGGTGGTTCGTGGGCCCTCAGACACAGACAGAGTCAAGGACAAGAAAGCTTCTATAGACACTCACACAAGACAAATATACACACGTATAGTTGCTATGTACAACTCTAATCTTCAAGGTCGTTTGTGCCTCTTCCACAGCAGACTTAAAGCACATGACGAGGTGCGACGCTAAGCACCCTCTTCCCTGAAACGTCTGATTTTGAGTGTGGAGCAGTGGTAGGCAACACTGCGCAACTTGATGTCAGACATTCGTCCATCCTGTAAAGGGCTCGAGAGAAGAGGAAGCCTACTTCAAGTAGTCTCACCCCCCGCCCTCTATTTATCCCCCTTTCACCTTTAACAAGAGAACAATATAGTTGATTGATTTATTCATTCACCATGACAGGCTACGCCGATGATAAAAGCCGACAGCCTGAGAACAAAAGGCGCTTCGAACCTCAAACTTAAAGCATTAAAGACATAGGGGTACGTTGCACAGACGGCCTCACTACCTCGTTTCGCTAAGGCAACGCTTGGCATATATATTTTGCCCTGTCTTCTACGGAAAGGAACCACTACCATCGCACCCTCTTTCACTGCTGTGATTCGCTAGAACATTCCCGTCGCTTGCGTTCCTGCGATAGTTATTCGCTTTAGGCGAGAATTTCGGCTACCCGGTCACAGAGCTCGTGGTGGTTCATCGCTTATTGATTTTTTCACCCACGTCCACAGAATCTATTTGTGCACAAGGGTTGCGTTGCGGAGGTGACAAAATATCGGGTGGTAGCCCCTGTTGTTCTGAATATCACCCGTGTATTGTGCCATTACCGGTTGACAATGTCGACTGTTATGTACACATTAGCGAATTGATGCCCATAAGACCCAAACGTGTTGACAGCAATTATGTGCCGGTTGGGTTCAATGATAGCTAGATGCATTGTCACGGACATTATTCAGGGACTTTCGAACATTTTGTATCGTTGGGATGGTGCTGCTTGATATGTCTATATGAGTGTGTTTTACATAGGTGTGCTCGTGTGTTTTAATTTCCATGTACTGCTATTTCTTTTTGCTTCCTTAAGATGTATGTTCGATATTCACTGAAAGGCTAAGGAGTAGCCGGCGCCTTACCTGTGCGCCAACATCTCCTTATACATCATATGAATAAACAAAAAAATACTGTAAAGCACAAGCATCAGTTCAAGTTACATTGTTCAAGTTACACGGCAGAAATTTAATTGATCAGACGCAGCATGTTAAATTAAGACAGCCGTCTAGGGAAACAACCTCATGAGCAATAACCGTATCCACAAATTACCGCATGTGTAGCATCAGAATCATGCAAAACCAACGAGCCCATTGCGCACCTTACATGTCTCTGTTAGCGTCCCTTGAGACTGTCGGTCAGCTTAGATGGACCCAGCGTGAAGAAGACAGTTATTCAGCCCTCTTGTTACGGTTATTTTAACTTTCCGGTAAGAAGCCAAGTTTTCTTCGAATATTCATACTCCAGCTTACCGTTTACCAATGCAATAAGGCGAGGAAATGTGCTTAAATTTTCCTTTGCGTGAAAAAATGCGCATACCTTTTGGTAATGAAACAAGTTGTACAGGGGCCTGAATAAGAATACATTAATACAGAAAAGTATACAAAGACAAGCTTTCGCAATGCACATACCAGTTACGCCATTTTTATTTATTTTTTGTTTACGTATTTATTTATTTATTTATTTATTTATTTATTAGATAATCATACTGCGCTGGAGTAGGGAATTGTCATAGGTGGTGAATAACGCACATACAACTGCAATAAAATATCACATTGAAGTAGTAAATGTCAAAACCATTGAGCTAGCATACACAGATGTTGCAGTAATAACGATATTGATAATAACACTGTCATATTATTCATAAAACAATGCGCAGATTCCACGTAGAGTAACAATCGATGATATGCGAAGCACTACTGAAGAATGTTGATATGTCACTTTGATATCAGCACGTTGCGAGGCGCACGGATGGAACACAGTAAACAGAAGTAAAATGTTATGCAGTCAGGTGTGTAGATAAATGTAAGTATGTTGTTTTAGTCACGTCACGACGGCACCACTGACGTTTGCAATACCAGCACCAGCACTGGTAGGCATATAAATTATGCCGTACATGACTTCCATGGGATGATTATCATGTTTGCTCTAGTCATGTACTTTCGTCATTCATTCACGTTCTGAAACGCCAAATTAGTTATGTGAAGCTAGCGAAACAGCCGCGAGACCACTACGAGCGTAGCATGTAATCATGTTTTACGTGACACGCATGTCATGATTTCCATGTTAGGGTGTGTCAGCAAGCGCTGGTTTGTCTCTTAACGTGGCGACGTGTTTCCGACGCTTTCCATTCTGTCCTACGCACCCTCCATATGGTTCCACACATCCAGCTACACCGCAGTGTTCTAGTGGCTAAGGTACTCGGCTGATGACCCGCAGGTTGCGGGATCGAATCCCAGCTGCGGCGGCTGCATTTCCGATGGAGGCGGAAATGTTGTAGGCCCGTGTGCTCAGATTTGGGTGCACGTTAAAGAACCCCAGGTGGTCGAAATTTTCGGAGCCTTCCACTACGGCGCCTATCATAATCAAATGGTGGTTTTGGGAGGTTAAACCCCACATATCAATCAATCAATAGTTTCACCCATTAAATCCCTCCCAAGTGCAGTTGACGGAACCTTGCGCGTTAGTTTGGGCGCTAGCAGTTACTGTGCTTTGTCTGCCACTGCTGCTAAACGAACGGCTCAAACAGAGCTGCTGGTGCCGGCATCCTGCTATTATTTTATTAGGTGTCCAAATCAGGGAGTGTACTTGTCGTTCAGGAAGGTAAATACAATTTAATTAGTGACACTCGTTATGGTTGGTAATGCTTTATTTAATATATGCGCAAACTATCAAAACGATAAAGAAACCAAACGCGCATGTTTTTTCTTTCGCTTGGAAGTTCAAAAGGTTGGTACCACTACGATGATGCAATTATTGGGATTGAAGAAAAGAACATTATAATCGAGGCATGTGGATAGCGAATGTCAATGCTTTATTCCTGCGCTAGAATTCTCGAAATTAAGACTATGATACTAAATCAGTACACATTACTCCAACCTCATCTGACGACGCAAGCTCTATATCCCTGACCACTGATTAAGTTACCGCGATATGGGGCAAAGATGATGAAAAAGTTTCCTTATATAGACCTTTTCAAAAACAGCTCCCTAGGCGCCGCCATAGTCCTCTTTTGGCTGCGCAAATTGGCGCGACCAATCAAAAGTGCACTGACGACGCTGCGCCCTTGGCCTTCGTACTTCCGCGCGCAGCCCATCATGGTGGTGTTTTTTTCCCCTCCTGTGAAATGGTGTATAGGCTAAGCATTTCTTTGCGAACTGCCAGTACTTTGGCGTCTATCTATCTATCTATCTATCTATCTATCTATCTATCTATCTATCTATCTATCTATCTATCTATCTATCTATCTATCTATCTATCTATCTATCTATCTATCTATCTATGTACCTATCTATCTATCTATATATCCGTCTATCTGTCTGTTCGTCTATCCGTCTATCTATCTATCTATCCGTCTATCTAGTTATCTATCTATCTATCTATCTATCTATCTATCTATCCGGCTATCTATCTATCCGTCTATCTATCTATCTATCTATCTATATATATCTATCTATCTGTCTATCCGTCTATCTGTCCGTCTATCTGTCTATCTATCTATCTATCTATCTATCCGTCTATCTATCTATCTATCTAACACTCTATCTATCTATCTATCTATATATATATATATATCTGTCTGTCTGTCTGTCTTTCTATCTATCTATCTATCTATCTATCTATCTATCTGTCTATTTACCTAGCTATCTATCTAGCTATCCACTTACGTCTGAGTGCTCGCGTGATCACCCCCTTACCTTGGATTGAACCGAAGTTACTCGGGGAGGGTAAGCTCCTTTGACGAATTTCACGCTCTGATCATGACCCGAAAAATCGGCAGATTGGGCGTACCTTGACAGTCGACGGTATGCGAAGGATGCCGAGGGAGGGTGACCATGTTGTAATTTTTTTATTGTTGTAAGCATAATCATATTATGTGGGTTTTGGCGTCCCAAAACGAATGTTGGACGCAGAGACAAATCTTTAGCAGTTGCAGATGCTTACATAGACAATTGTTTGCACTTTTGCAACGATGCCCACAGGAACATGAGTAGTACATCACCAGAAGCGATAAACTGATATGAAGCGCTGGTGCTCGTAAAGAGGACAGCCATGGACACTGCTACATCAATCAACATCAGCGAATATCACCTAACTGCAATTACCTTTAGCCCAACTTGACGGCTGTATGATAGGAGTACATATGTAATGTTTATAAAACTTGATAGCCAGCACTGCAACCACCATTGACGTTTTATAAACAGTATGGTCTATTTGAAAAGTATAGTTTCAAAATATAGCGTGGCTCTGTAGCAGAATACTTGACAGCGACGCAAATTCTGGTGTTTGATTCCCGCTGACAGCATTGTATTTATTGTATGCGTTCTTTGGGTCAATGCTGCCGTGGTGTCAGATTTTCGTTAACGCTAACACGTTAAGGTTACTCAAGTGCGTTCTCGCCATTCCCGGGTAAATACCAAGTTTAAATCCCCTGTCGAACATACCCGCACACCGGTGGCATATACCCGCCCGCAGATATGTGCCACTGTTAAAGGCAAAGAATATGACGACGTGCGCAGCCGTAATGTGACCTTATTCAAGTCTTGACTAGCGCGTCATATTCGTGAAACCATTCTACCCTCCCCTACTAATTTGGGTTAATGCCAGGTTAAGGGGTAGACGACGAGTGCGCCCAGTCGTAAGCGGCTAGATAGATAGATAGATAGATAGATAGATAGATAGATAGATAGATAGATAGATAGATAGATAGATAGATAGATAGATACCAAAAGTGCTTGAAGTACGCAAAAAAATGCATCGCATTTATTAATGTCTCAATCCGTCGTGTACGTCTTCAAACACTTCCTGCCAAACAGTCGCACTTATCTGAGGGCGGGTGCCACTGATATATGGGTATGTGTCAAAGGTGGTCGCCACATAGTATCTACCGAGGAACGACGAGAATAGACATCGCCAATTTTAACGCGTGAGCGTTAAGAAGAAGAACCTGAAATCGGCCGCGTTGACTTGACCATTGAAAATAATAGAAGTCAGGGTCCCAGCAGCAGCCGACGCAAGCATTCTGTGTGTCAATCAAGTATTTTATCACAGATCCATACCACGTCCTGCAACTACTTTGTAAAAAGCCCTAATGTTTGTGTAACGTCCATTGTAGCTTTAGTGCTGCTATCCTGTTTGAGACATTACATTGGTGCTCCTATGCTACAGCCCTCGCGTCGGGCTATCGTCAGTTGTAGATAGGTTCCATGCACTGAAGTTTATTCATGTAGGGCTACAACTCTCGTGAAAACCAGCATTTCATAACAGCTTATCAGTTCTGTTATTGCTAAGGCTGATGTTCCTGCCGGTATCGTCGCGCGAGTGCAAAAAACTGGTTATAAAAACACCTGCAATTCTTGAACATATGCCTGCGAGTCCAACGTTTACACAGATATTGAGTGTCATTTCATGACGGATCATTCCACAAAACTTACAACACGGACACTTTCACTCCGCCGATTCCCAAGGTAGGTGGGATATGCCCAATTTCTTATATTCCACAATGTTTCACTATATCGACGATGAATTGTATTTTGGGATTTTTAATACAAGAAACATAGATGGCAGTTTAATAATAGATGCCAATAAAGTAGTCCCAGTAACTCTGTGTTTACTGTAGTAAAGAGAGCCCTCAAAACTTTTTCTTTCACCACAACAGTGGAATGTTTTAATGTTTTTCCAAAAAACAAAACAGAACAGTTAGTTGGTTAATCAAGTTTTACTTTTAGTGGAAATGCCGAAAAAGTAGTTCCTGTTTAGAGCATAACTGTGGGAGATATCAACAGTGGAAAAGAAAACGAATGACACTTCATAAATAAGGGAAAGGAGGTTCCGAAAAGTGAACTCCTAACGTATAATGAACGCACTGGAACAAATCACAGAAGACCACAGTGGAGAAGTGAGGTCGTTTGGACTTGCATATTGCACTTGCGACTGTGGAAAGTAGCATTGTGCACACACTGACACTTCCCTCAGCATTTCACATTTAAATGCTCCCACGCCATTCGATAAGTTGTTACATGCATAAATGCCCAGTATATGAGGAGATAAACAGTCACTAAATTGAATGCATAAAAAATCGTTGCCTATCTTGCTCTCTTTGTTATTTCTTTCTTTATTTACTTCTTTCTTTCTTTCACACTAAAGCTAAAAATTGGGTGAATACGCATGCAGGGTGTCTTGTAGTCAGGTTTGCTCTAAAAAATGCTCCTGCATATTTTACAGCTTTTCAACGTGTAGACTGAATTCTGCCAGGCAAAGATAAAATAAGAATAAAAATACGGACACGCTCGGAAGTCTCACCGGTTGCCGCGTTCAACGGCGGACACTAGTACGTGTATTGCATTCCAGTCAGAGGCGTCCGCATAGCAATGAAGCTGGTATGGAAAATATGGCTGTCAACGGAGTATAATGCGCATTTCAAACAGTTCAATATTTTGCGAAATTCATCTGTCCGAATTGAGTGCGCTGCTTGTGCCGCGCAGTGTTTAGTTTCTGAAGTAAATTTGTATATATATATATATATATATATATATATATATATATATATATATATATATATATATATATATATATATATATATATATATATTATAATGTAAATGCAAGGTGAACAGCGGTAGCGGCGTCGGTACCGAAGCAGCAAGAGCAGGCCGAGTATACGGGCAGCGTCGCAGCAGCAACCAGGCAGTCCTAGCTCGTGCCTCGCGCCCACGTGTCGATGTCGCTGCAGT
Source organism: Rhipicephalus annulatus (assembly GCA_013436015.1). Taxonomy (NCBI): domain Eukaryota; kingdom Metazoa; phylum Arthropoda; class Arachnida; order Ixodida; family Ixodidae; genus Rhipicephalus; species Rhipicephalus annulatus. The sequence goes on along the minus strand of WOVY01009308.1, from coordinate 867,770 downwards.
AGTGGGCATTCCTCTTCACTACACTTCGTCCCCCGTCGGAAAAGGAGCCATCCTGGCGACTCACGGTGAACAGAGTACGAGCGGGTCGTAATAAGGTTTCAGCCGCTGTATGTGAACAATTTCACGTCCCCGAAAGCGCTGGTCTGTGGATGGCGTAACGGGTTCGACAATGTAGTTAACTGGTGAAGTCTGCGAGACAATGCGGTAGGGTCCCTGGTATTTTGAAAAAAACTTCGAGGAAAGCCCTGTAGGCACAGCGGGAACCCAAAGCCACACAAGAGTGTCCGGAACAAAGTTAGGGTACGGGTGGTTATCGTCACGCCGAGACTTTTGTCTCCATTGGTCGATGGTTGTGAACGACTGGGCGAGCTTACGGCATTCCTCGGCGCGGCGGGCAGCTTCAGAGATGGGCGTAGACTCGGAGGAATCGGGGTGGTAGGGCAGAATGGTATCTAGTGTGGTGGAAGGGTCTCGGCCATATAACAGGAAAAATGGCGAAAAGCCTGTAGTCGCCTGTGGAGCAGTATTGTAGGCGTATGTCACAAAAGGCAGAATGAGGTCCCAGTCGGAGTGGTCTGAGGCAACATACTTTGATATCATATCCCCTAGGGTACGGTTGAATCTTTCCGTCAATCCATTCGTCTGCGGATGGTAGGCGGTGGTAGTCCGGTGAATAATACGGCATCCGGCAAGGAGTGCGTTGACGACTTCAGAGAGGAACACACGTCCTCTGTCGCTGAGAAGTTCGCGCGGTGCGCCGTGACGGAGAATGAAGTGCCGCAAGAGAAAAGAAGATACGTCGCGTGCTGTGGCAGCAGGCAAAGCGGCTGTTTCTGCGTATCGCGTCAGATAGTCGACAGCGACAACAATCCAACGGTTTCCGGAAGCCGTGAATGGAAGAGGCCCGTACAGATCGATCCCAATGCGGTCAAAAGGCCTGGCTGGGCAAGGAATTGGCTGGATCGGACTAGAGGTATGATGAGGCAGAGCTTTCCGTCGTTGGCACTGCGGGCATGACTGAATGTACTTGCGCAAAAAGGTGTACATGCCTCGCCAATAAAACCGGGAGGAAATCCGAGCGTATGTTTTGAAGATGCCCGCATGTGCGCACTGAGGGTCAGCGTGGAAAGCTGAACATATTGCAGCACGAAGATGGCGAGGTATGACAAGTAGCCACTTTCTGCCCTCAGACATGTAATTCCTGCGATAAAGGAGGCCATCGCGGACCTCAAAGTGAGCCGCTTGACGGCGCAGCGTTCGAGAAGATGGAGAAGTCGACGGATCTGAAAGGAGTCGCAGAACAGAGCTGATCCAGTCATCCTTGCGTTGCTCAGACGCCATGTCACAGTTATCTGGGAACGCAACCATTTCGTCCACGGCAGATAAACATGCAGAGCTTTCAGCGGACATAGGTGAGCGTGATAAAGCGTCGGCATCAGTGTGACGTCGGCCAGACCTGTAGACAACACGCATGTCGAACTCTTGCAACTGCAAAGCCCAGCGAGCTAAACGGCCGGAGGGGTCCTTCAACGTGGATAACCAACAAAGGGCATGGTGATCGGTGACCACGTCGAAAGGGCGACCATATAGGTACGGTCTAAATTTACCTAGAGCCCATATAATTGCCAGACACTCCTTCTCTGTCACAGAATAGTTCTTCTCTGCTTTGGTGAGGGTACGGCTTGCGTATGCGACTACGTACTCCTGGAATCCCGATTTACGCTGCGCGAGCACGGCGCCGAGTCCAACACCGCTCGCATCGGTGTGTACCTCCGTCGGAGCAGTCGGGTCGAAATGACGCAAGATTGGTGGCGAGGTTAACAGACGGCGCAACTTTTCGAAAGCATCGTCACAAGCGGGTGACCAAGCGTAACTTTTCGAGTCACTGCGTAGAAGTTCAGTCAAGGGGGCGGTGATCATAGCAAAATTCCGAATAAAGCGGCGGAAATACGAGCAGAGGCCAAGAAAGCTGCGCAGATCCTTCAGAGACGCAGGTTTAGGGAACTCTGCAACTGCCCGAAGCTTGGCTGTGTCAGGAAGAATACCCTCTTTAGATACAACATGACCGAGGATGGTGAGCTGACTTGCGCCGAAGCAGCATTTCTTAAGGTTGAGCTGAAGGCCAGCGTCAGTTAGGCACTGCAGCACTTCATCTAGCCTGCGGAGATGCGTTGGAAAATCCGGGGAAAATATAATCACGTCATCCAAGTAGCACAGGCATGTTTTCCACTTCAGGCCACGCAAAAGATTGTCCATCATCCGCTCGAATGTTGCGGGTGCGTTGCAAAGACCAAAAGGCATGACACAGAATTCGTAAAGGCCATCAGGTGTGACGAAGGCCGTCTTAGGCTGATCTTCAGGTGCCAGAGGGACTTGCCAGTAGCCACTCCGTAAGTCAATAGAAGAGAAGAACTCCGCACCTCGGAGGCAGTCAAGGGCATCGTCGATTCTCGGTAACGGGTAAACGTCCCTTTGAGTTATTTTGTTAAGACGACGGTAGTCAACACAGAAGCGAATTGACCCGTCCTTCTTCTTAACGAGAACGACTGGAGATGCCCAGGGGCTGTTCGAAGGCTGGATGACGCCACGCTTAAGCATGTCAGCTACTTGGTCATCGATAACCTGGCGCTCGGCTGCGGACACGCGATAGGGTCTTTGACGCAATGGCGCATTGGTACCCGTGTTGATGCGGTGACACACGGCTGACGTGCGGCCGAGGGGAGTATGCTGGCAGTCGAAGGAATAACGGAACTTGTTCAGTAGTCGTAGAAGCTTAGCACGTTGCGAAACGGTTAACGTGTCGGCGATGGAGCTGCTCAGTACGTCCGGCCTAGTAGTCTGCGGCGAAGAGGCACAGGTCACTCCGGCGACTTCGTGTTCGGCGGAAGGACCAGCCGGCATGTCGATAATTGCAGAAGGGTCGAGACTGTAAACACGCCCGACGCACTCACCACGAAGTAGTGTTACAGGACATGATAACAGGTTCGAGATGAGTAGTCTGCTGACGCCGTCATGAAGTTCTAGAAGGGCATAAGGTAGCGGCGAACACTTGCGACGAACGAAAAGAGCAGATGGCGTAAAAAGGGCACTAGACTCGGCGAGAGAGTTGCAAGACACCATGGTAAGGGCAAAAGAGTGCGGCGGTATGATGACGTCTTCAGCAACAAATAGTTTGTCTCCGGTTTCATGAGCATCATATAATGGAGCGTCGTCAAACACTTCAAATGCCACCTCAGCGCGCGAGCAATCGATGACGGCCTTATTAGCGGAGAGAAAATCCCAGCCCAAAATGAGGTCATGGGAGCAGGAATCCAACACTAGCAATTCAACGACATAAATGAGGCCATCAATCGCGATGCGAGCAGTACAAGCAGCGGCCGGTATGACGTGATCTGCGCTGGCTGTACGAAGTGATATACTAGCTAGTGGCGTCATAACTTTTTTCAGCAAGCGGCAGAGTCTAGCACTTATCACTGAAACTGCGGCACCAGTGTCGACAAGAGCGAGTGCACGGACGCCGTCCACATGTACGTCCAGAACATTCGTTGGTGAAGTGAGAGGCCTTGGTCTTTTCGCTGGCGACGCAGTTCCTGCCTCTGGAACTGCGGTAATTAGTTTTCCCGCTCCGGCGATGAAGGACGACGACGCATCGGCGATGGCGAGCGGCGTCGAGGTGATGGCGAGCGGCGGTTAACAGGAGGGCGGTAATCGGCGTACGATGACATCTGGTCGGGTGGCTGAGAGCCTGTGAACGAACGGCGTGGTGGCACATAAAGGGCAGGTTCGAAGTTCTGGTCGTAGCTCTGTCGGTACACAGGAACGCGCCGACGGCAGTATCGCGCTATGTGGTGTTGCGTAGCGTATGTTTATCAGCTCGCGACTGCTTCTGCGCGGAGCTGATAAGACGAGCGGACGAGACGACGGTGAGTTAAACAAGGTTTATGTACAGCTTATATACAGAGGCGTTACAATTCCGGCACTGGGGCCGACAGAGACTCGAAGAGCCGAGCTCCCCTCTCTAACACATAGGTCAGCCCTTCGCCTAAGACCGCTGACTCACACACATGTCGGCTCTCCGACACGGGGCCTCCTCTCACTCACATAGGACCGCCGATCGCGACGCGCCGCAGGGCTTCTTTTATTTACACCGGGTCCAACCAAAATGTCCAATCAGAAGCGCCGCTGGTCGTCAGGGCAGATTCCTCCAATGGGGTTGCCGCGCCATGCGTCAGACCACCAGACACGAGGACGCCGGCTCGCTGTCACGTGCGCCGGTGACTCAATGCACGTGGGCCAGAGACGCGCCGCGCGTGTTTACGCCGTTCGCGCCACGCAGACTGCGGGCTGGCCTTGACCCAGATTGCCTTTTTCAGAGGCACGGACGTTTGACGAGGACTCGCTGGCATAACAGCACCCCCGCCGCCAGACAATGCACCGGAAAGACGAGCTGCTTCCACGGGGCTCAGATGTCAGGTGCGCTCGTTCGCCAGGTCCCTCCAGGTTCGCCTCCAGGGCCATGGGGAGAATACAGCTCCAGACTGTTCCGGGAATACAGCCCATTCTTGACGACGGATCCCAGCTCCACTGGCTTGTCTCCACAACTTGTCGACCAGCTTCACTCGTCTCTTCTGACCATCTTCGGCTTCAGCACTTGTCGATGGTTCTGCAACTTGCTAAGAACGGTTCGGCAACAACACACGACACAAGCAAGTGCCCTCGGTCACCCGACAGAACACCAGACAAAGTATAGTACAACATATACCTATCTACGTGTCTATCGGAATTTTGTTCCCTCTACATCAAGAGGCACATGTGGGACACAAGACTCTTAAAGTAAGAACTTGAATTTTTCACAATTACAACAACGCAACGAATTAGAATACCACATAAAGTTGGCCCCTTGAGATCACTCCAAACGAGAGCGCTCAGCCCAGGTCGTGATGAGGTCAAAATTTTGCCCCGAATCGCCAACGAGAAACCGAAAGGTTGAGAAGGTACTAGCTAGAACGCACTGCTCAATGCACCTGCATTAGCGTTTAGCCTTTTTTTTTTAGTGAACGTCAAAGTTACGCTGTGGAGCACAATGCTCCATCTCCGTAACCGGCCACTTTTAGGCGACGATACCTATGCGGCACCAAGAGCGGCTCACACTTTCGACGTTGCACAGGGGAACAACGATACGGCTTGCTACGGATTGACTCCTCACCGCTTAGCTCGATATCGTGTTCGATCAACCTCGTGTTTCCGGGGCGGTCCGAAAACACGTCTTCAAACTCGGAACCAATCTTTCTCATGTCCTCTTTCTCAGGTCCTCCTTCACTTAAGCTAGGCTCTAGGTTTATCTGCTCCCGGATTACTTTCGATCCCCCTTCAATTACCTCACTAGAAGTCAAAATTCCTGCTTCCTCTTCCTCTGAAGCATTCAACAACAGATTTACGACCGCTTGATGTTGAACGTATGGTTTCATCAAGTTGTAAATTTTGTCCGGCCGCCTTCCTAATTTCACTTCATAATTTGTATCGCAAGGCTTCGATAATACTTTGGCGGGCCCTTCCCAATCAACCTCAAGCTTGTTCCTTTTGGACGGCTGCAGCAGCATTACCTGATTATCAACTTCAAAAGCACGCTTCTTCACCGATTCCTCGTAGTGCTCCTTCGACAGCACTTTCGCCGCGTTTTTCTGGCTTTCCACTAGCGCTTCAATTTGGCTTTCCACTAGCGCTTCAATTTGGCTTTCCACTAGCGCTTCAATTTGGCTTTCCACTAGCGCTTCAATTTGGCTTTCCACTAGCGCTTCAATCGAGAGATCCTCACGCTGCTCTCGAATGAGCGTCTCTCGATCAACTCTCGGCAGCTCGCTCCAACTTTCCGCTACAGGCGAGAGCGTTGCAACCCTCTCGCTCTGACTCAATGGCGCCATGTCGTCTCCCCCAGCGCATACCGCGCCGGCCGCTCCCGCGACGCGCCGCTCGCGTGACTGCTCACATGACTCATGCGGAAAATTTTCTTTCTGGGGTTCCGTCGACCCGCCGACAAGGTCACTTGAGAGTTCGTCGCATTGAACCAGATCAAGCTGCCGCGATAGCTTCCGTGCTTGCGAACACTGTAGGATTGCCAATTCTAGTCGTTTCAACTCGAGGCGCTCCTGTCTCTCGGCTTCCTCGCGGCGTTCGCGCCTTTCAGCTTCCTCACGTTGGCGAGCTTCTCGCCTTTCAGCCTCCTCGCGGCGTGCTTTAATATCCTCCCAGGCCTCATCGACTTCCTCCGCCGACACTCCCTCATCCTTCATGATCTCAAGGATCGCTTGCTTTCGTTTCGCACGGCCCAAAGTTATGCCGAGTTCCTCACAAATTTCGATGAGTTCCTTCACTTTAAGGTTCTCCATCGTTCACACTAGCCTCTTGCTGTTTGCCCCTGTTAACAATTTACTTGCCGTACCCACTATAAGTCCACTAGCAAGACGCGCAAGCAATTTTTCACTCTCCAGTGTTTACCCCCTCCGCATTAACTTCGGTTTCAAAGCACTTCGACTTTGCTTGAAACGATCAAAGCTCACTACAATGCTTCACACAGCCCTTCTCTAAACTACTACAACCTGAGCTAGAGTAGTCTGTTGAACTGAGGGGAAAACATCAGGCACTCACCGCATCGATGTCGCTGACGCCGGCCGATCCCGCAGCTGCCAACCACTGTTGCGTAGCGGACCGATCCCGCCGCTTCCACCACTGTTGCGAAGCGGACCGATCCCGCCGCTTCCACCACTGTTGCGTAGCGTATGTTTATCAGCTCGCGACTGCTTCTGCGCGGAGCTGATAAGACGAGCGGACGAGACGACGGTGAGTTAAACAAGGTTTGTGTACAGCATATATACAGAGGCGTTACAATTCCGGCACTGGGGCCGACAGAGACTCGAAGAGCCGAGCTCCCCTCTCTAACACATAGGTCAGCCCTTCGCCTAAGACCGCTGACTCACACACATGTCGGCTCTCCGACACGGGGCCTCCTCTCACTCACATAGGACCGCCGATCGCGACGCGCCGCAGGGCTTCTTTTATTTACACCGGGTCCAACCAAAATGTCCAATCAGAAGCGCCGCTGGTCGTCAGGGCAGATTCCTCCAATGGGGTTGCCGCGCCATGCGTCAGACCCCCAGACACGAGGACGCCGGCTCGCTGTCACGTGCGCCGGTGACTCAATGCACGTGGGCCAGAGACGCGCCGCGCGTGTTTACGCCGTTCGCGCCAGGCAGACTGCGGGCTGGCCTTGACCCAGATTGCCTTTTTCAGAGGCACGGACGTTTGACGAGGACTCGCTGGCATAACAGTGGCCAGGAAGCCCACAGGCAAAGCATATTGGGCGATTGTCGAGTGTACGCCATTGTCCACTACTCTGGACGGATCTTGGCTGAGCGAACCGAGGAGTGGGCCGGAGTGGCACGGCTGAGGGAAGCGACGTAAAAGTCTGAAGAGGTGGTCGAGCCGCTACTTCAGCATAGCTTAGAGGTGCATTTACCTCGGCACAGGCAACAGGGCTCGGCAAAGGTGAAATCTCACGGGCAGATGGCAGAGCCGCGCAAACTTGCTCCTGGATGACCTGGCGAATGTTTGCTGGCAGAGGTGACGCTGGTTGGCCGGCTGTTGATAGCAGCGATAGCTGACGAGCGACCTCAGCACGAACAAACTCCTTAATCTGCGATAGGAGCGACTGAAGGTCAGATGTGGTGGTCAGGCTGGAGAGGGTGTCATCCGGGACGTCAGGGCGTCGAGTGAGAAGACGCTGTCGTCGCAGCTCGTCGAAACTCTGACACAACTCAATAACCTCAGAGACAGTGACAGGGTTCTTGGAGAGCAGCATTTGAAAGGCGTCGTCGGAAATGCCTTTCATGATATGTCGCACCTTGTCAGTTTCTGCCATCGACCGGTCGACACGCCGGCAGAGGTCAAGGATGTCCTCTATGTAGCTGGTGAATGTCTCACCAGTTTGTTGGGACCGGCCTCGTAGGCGTTGTTCTGCGCGAAGTTTGCGCACACCAGGGCGTCCAAAAACATCTGCGATGCAGGTTTTGAAGGTAGTTCAGGTGGGGATATCCTCCTCATGGTTTCTGTACCACAGCTTGGCAACATCCGTTAAATAAAACATCACGGTGCCAAGCTTTGTGGGATCGTCCCATTTGTTAGTAGCGCTGGCTCGTTCATACGATTCCAGCCAATCCTCAACGTCTTTCTCGTCGGTGCCGCTGAAGATGTCGGGTTCTCGCAAGAGCTGGGCACCGGGACAGCTCCTGCGTGGCGAAGCCGGTGGGGGTGTGAAGACAGCGTCGTCAGGCATGACGGACGGCAGCTTTCGGCTACGCAGTTCCAGGACTGGGGAAGACCGCAGCACTCTCCACCAAAATATAATGTAAATGCAAGGTGAACAGCGGTAGCGGCGTCGGTACCGAAGCAGCAAGAGCAGGCCGAGTATACGGGCAGCGTCGCAGCAGCAACCAGGCAGTCCTAGCTCGTGCCTCGCGCCCACGTGTCGATGTCGCTGCAGTAGTGGGCATTCCTCTTCACTACAATATATATATATATATATATATATATATTGAAATAACTTGCAGATAGCACATAAGAAAAGGATAGTATTTACTAACGTTTCGGCCGTGGCACGGCCTTCGTCAGAGTCACGGCCGAAACGTTAGTAAATACTATCCTTTTCTTATGTGCTATCTGCAAGTTATTTCAATATAGAAAATACCTGGACCTGTCGTGCCTTCCCTTCAAGTTCTATATATATATATATATATATATATATATATATATATATATATATATATATATATATATATATAGTACCGGAGTTTAGTGCCGCCAGCGTGAAAGAAGACTTCCGTGTGGCTCGTGCTTGCCGGGTTCCTGCCTGTACCAGCTTGTTCCGGCTAACGCTTCTTGAATAATAAGTGTTTATGCGTGAGCTCGCTCGTTGCAACATATATATATATATATATATATATATATATATATATATATATATATATATATATATATATTGGGAGTAATAATTCAATGGGCCAGTTCTTGAATATATAAAATATGGCACAACGGGAGCGTTGTCAACAAGGATAAATATGTTTATTTCCCAACAGTTTCGGGAGGGGTCCTCCCTTCGTCAGAGGCTGTTGCACTTATAACTCGTCCCCTGACGAAGAGATGACCCCTTCCGAAACTGTTGGGAAATAAATATATTTGTCCTTGTTGACAACGCTCCCGTTGTGCCATATACCATACGGTATATATATATATATATATATATATATATATATATATATATATATATATTCGGGAGGGGTCCTCCCTTCATGTGTGTGTGTGTTTGTGTGTGTGTGTGTGTGTGGTGCGCTTGTGTGTTCGTGAAGTAACAAGACCTCACTATTACTGTGGCGCTAAATTTGAAAATGACGTTCACCTCCATACTATCTCCAATTTTAAACAACGCATTATAACAATCATAACGAAAAGGAAGTTTAGAAAGACCACTGTGACTGCCTCAGCTCGCGTAGTGCTTAAGTGTTAGCTTTATGTCCTATTCCGATCTCGTTATGCGGCCAAGATGAAGCAGGATTCGCGAATTTATATTTTGAGCGATAAAAACTATCCTACGGTCGCGGTTCTCAGAGGGACAGGAATGTTGCGAAATATTGCGCGTATCAAGGAGTACGCGTCAGTGACATTGCAATTAGTCATGAGTTTGACGGAGCTTTGGTCTAGTCTAACAGGTGGTTGCACTTATGACAGTTACAATTCTTTACTAAGTTGAAAATAACAGTTGTAACTTGGGAGGGTTGAAGAGCTCGTTTCCCGGATTTTCGGGCGTGGGTATCAGCTTCGCTAGATGTCAGCGAAAATGCTTCGAAAAAAAAAAACTGCGCATGAATACCACGTAGTGTGGAGCAGTCTCCTTAACGCATGTAATATTGACTTGAAGAAGCGGATAATCGCGCGGGGCATCAAACTATGCAAACTGCGCAACGAGTGGGTGTAGTCATCATCATCAGCCTGACTACGTACACTGCAGGACAAAGGCCTCTCCCATGTTCCGCCAGTTAACCCGGTCTTGTGCTTGCTGCTGCCAATTTATACCCGCCAACTTCTTGATCTCATCTGCCCACCTAACCTTCTGTCTCCCCCTAACCCGCTTACCTTCTCAGGGAATCCAGTTAGTTACCCTTAATGACCAGCGGTTATCCTGTCTTCGCACTACATGCCCGGCCCATGTCCTTAACCCCCGTTTGTTCCCTAATCCACTCTGCTCTCTTCTTGTCTCTTAAGGTGGGTGTAGTAAATACCCATATATTACAAGGAGCTCAGATATGTGTGACCTTCGTCAGCAGGAAAAGCAGCGGCAATGTAAGCAGGCACTTAAGCTAGCGTGTTGTCTTAAGGACACTTAGTGGGCCCTCCACTAAACATAAGAAAAAAAGAAACCAATTACGGTGTAGCGGGTACCGAAGAACTGAATTTGCAGCAGGGTTATATATATAGGGCACTCTTAAACTACCTATATTATGCGCGCAACGGTTCGTTTTCTTACGGCGTGGTTGAGGAATGCACCGATAACAGTAACGGACCTTGCCATTGAGAAGACGATGCGCACAAGGCTGGATTGCGCTATCGCGTTCAACTCTTGAGGGCGAAGCTCAAGCTTCTTTGAAGGGTTGCGGCGAAAGGTGCTATGGTATCATGAGGGTCGGTTGCGCTGTAGTTATCCGCCAGCACCTGTGTTCGTAATCAATAGCGAACGAAATAAGAAAAACAAAACTAAGTAAATAAAGAACACCAAGGACACAATAGGAGTCGAACATGGGTCCCCTGCGTACCAGCCCTGTATTCTATCACTTAGTCACGCTGATACTTGCAGTTCTGTTGCAAACTGGCGTTAGGCAGGCTTGATGTCGGGAAAGGAATAGCGTTAATACAAGTAACAAGACGTTTTTGAGTAACAAATTAACAACCGCGTTTCACATAATGCGAATAGCATGACGAGTGGGCCGTCAAATGCTCCAACCTTTTACAAAGCCTAATCTTATCCACCTATTAACTGTGGCGCATATTATGTAGGAAATTCGGAGGCTACAAAAGCTTCTCGCAAAATGCTTCATGGTCGTCAACCGCAGCATCAAAAAATTGCGCTATATTTCTTGCAAGTGTATAGTTAATATCACGGTTCTCGGAAGTTTCGCGATATATGGCATAGGGAATGCCTCCGTGCAAACAAATATGATGATTTATGGAGTAGTGGGCAGCTTGCAAGTGTTGCCCAAAGAGTGTCTCAAAAAAACCCGAAAGAGCCGATTTTCGAGCTGTCGCTATGACTGTGCTGCGCGTTCCGCACAGGCCTGGCGATTTCTTTGGATTCCTTGTAAGGAGTCCTTGTTAACCATACCGTGGGCGTAGTGCCGTTGTTCATTTATGAGCACAATGTAGTATAACGCAATGAGCGCCTTCTAAGTAGGGAGCGTTTCAATTCATCCTTATAACGGTTTCTGGTGTCACCCGCTTCTCAGCGGGTAGTTTCGAGGCACTATACGAGGTAAACGACGTTAGTGTCACCACATTGAACTATGTAATCTTACTAGTATCATGAAAGAGTGTGCAATGAAAGTTGGAAGTACAGTCAATAGACGGTACACTGGCAAACCATCTTAGGAGATGAAACATTTTGTTAAGAGAGGACAAACCATAAAGGCCTCAAACGCAACTGACAAAATACAGCTTGTGGAGCTTTCTAAGTTCATCAATAGGCGTAAGATAGCAGACATCAGAAGGTATAACATGCAGACAATTGAGCAGGCTGTAAAAAGCGGCAGAAGCATAAAAGCCGTGAAGGCACGGATACTCGTGCATGGGCAAAATCGGATGCATGCATTGAGGAACAAGGAAGGCTATGTCATAACCAATATGAATAAGGTAGTCGCGGTGGTGGAGGAGTTCTAGAGAGAGCTGTACGGAAGCCAAAACAAGCAGCCCGATGTGCGAAACAATAGTTCAGAGGAATTCAACATCCTGCCAGTAACGACAGGAGAAGCAAGGAAAGCCCTGGAAGGAATGCAAAGAGGCAAGGCCGCTGGTGAGAATAAGGTAACAACGGACCTCCTGAAAAATGGCGGACAAATGGTGTTAGAAATACTGGCCAGCTTAGATACGAAGTGTCTCTTGACGGGAAGGGTACCTGAATTATGGAAGAACGCCAACATCACCTTAATCTATAAGAAAAAAAAAGACGTAAAGGACTTGTAACTTTTCAGGCCAATCAGCTTACTGTCCATTCCCTACGAACTGTATACATACAAAACGTTTGCGAATAAAATTAAGGCAACATTACAGCTTGATAATCCAAAGGACCAAGCAGGATTTTGTACAGGCTACACCACAATAGACCATATTCATACTACCAATCGAATAAAAGAGAAAAGCGCTTAATACAACCAATTCCTGTTATAGCTCCATAGATTACGAGAAGGCGTTTGACTCAGTCGCAACATCAGGAGTATTGCAGGCACTACAGAATCCGGGCATTGAAGAACCCTTCATAAACATTGAGGAAGTAATCGACAGTGGACCCCAGCCATCATAGTTCTCTGTAAAGATAGCGACAAAATCCCAAAAAAGAACGGGGTGTTGGGCTAGGAGACACGATCTTTCTACTGCTATTCACCGCGTGTTTACAGAAGGTTTTCAAGACCCTATATTTCAAGAGTTAAAGGTGGGAGTTAATAGAGAGTATCTTATTGACCTGCGATTCGCTGGTGACATTGCCTTGATGAGTAACTAAGAAGACGAATTGTAGCTCATGATTACTTAATTGGACACGGAAAGCAGAAAAGTAGGTCTGAAAATTATATGCACAAATCCCAAGTAATGCGCAACAGTCTCGGTAGGAAACAGCGCTTTGTGGTAGCTGAAGAGACGCTAGAATTTGTAAAAGAATATGCCTACTTAGGGCAGGTGATAACCGTGGAGCCGAACCACGAGATTGAAGTAACGAGAAGAATAAGAATGGGGTGGATCACATTTGTAAAGCAATCCGCAATTATGAATAGTAATGCGCCACTAACCTTCAAGAGAAAGGTATATAACTGTTGTATCTTGCCAGTACTTACCTATGGAGCAGAACATGGAGGCTTACAGAGAGGGATTAGCTTAACTTATGAACGGCGCAGTAAGTGGTGGGAAGGAAAATGATAGACGTAATCTCAGGAGACAAAGAGAGAACAGAGTGGGTCAGGGAACAAACCGGGGTAAAGGATATCATAATTGGAATCATGAAGAAGAAATGAACACAGGCTGGTCACGTAGCACGTAGGAAGGAGAACCGCTGGTCATCGACGGTATACTGGCTGGATTCCCAGATAAAAGAAACGCACAAAAGAGAGAAAGAAAGTTAGGTGGGCCGATGAGATTAAAAAGTTCGCTGGTATAACGTGGCAGCGGAAATCACAAGACCAGGTTGATTGACGGATCATCGGAAAGGCCTTTGCCATGCAGTGGGCTTAGTCAGGCTTATGGTGAGAATGATGCATATAAGCAGATATTCGAGATATATTTCTTTCTGTAGCGATGATTGAGCGATTGTCGCCAGCGATGCTGTAACAATTGGTGTGAGCATGCTCTCCAAGTGCATGGGAGACAGGCAGATTTAATAAAGCAAAAAAGTTGGTAGAGTTGCTGTTTGTTCTTGATATCTGAGAGGAACGTGAAATACACATCACACAAGTCCCACCTTTTTTTGTGGTCCTTTCTTTTGAACTAGAATATCATGAACACATGTCGATGTAAAAGACAATCAGGATTCTCTTCTACTACGTCTCTCACTATCTGTACAAACGCACTATGCCAGTGGTGTCGCTCAATCTACAACACAAAAATGAAGATACTCACAAAAGAACTTTTCATAAAATACGAGAAATATGACCATCACATGAAGACGGATTAAAATCAAGCTGCCATCTTTGCTTCTCCATTGCTTCTGACCTCAATTTATGCTGTTTTCTTTATTGCTTCTGTGCTAGATAGCACTGCCAAGGCCACCTCTCTTTGTCTTAGCGTGTGTAATGTATTCTGTAGGTACACACAGAATTGGTAGGTGTAACCTTAGGCGTTAAGGGTAACATAGTTGAAATCAAGTAGTAATGAGTATTGGTCGATGACGCAGCATCTAGTCAGCATAATCGCTGTTATTTGAAGGCAAGTGACTAGATACCCAGAGAAGTCAAACGCTTTAGGAGGTGACAGGAAGTTATGTGGGCAACTGAGATTAATAAGTTTGCAGGCATCACGTGGTAGCGGATTGCGCCGGACTGGGTTGATTGGCGGAAGATGGGCGGAGAGGCCTTTGCCTTGCAGTGGGCGTAATCAAGCTGCTGCTGCTGCTAATGCTGCTGATGGTGATGGTGATGGTGGTGATGATTATGATGATGATGAGAGTGGTTGTGGTGATATAGAATTAAGAATATTGTGGTTATGTAGGGTGTAAGAGCAAAAAATTAAGCAAAAATCCTTTTTTGCAAAATCTCTGGACTCATCTCCGTACATACCGAATGACAAAGACTGAGGATTCACATCACAAACATCTTGACGGCTCCATCGAGAAACCACTGTGCTGCTTGTCGTGAGATGATGTGATGGGTGACATTTATTGCAGTCCTTTCAGTTTTTTTGTTTTTTTGCAAGTGAAGAAAATCACTATTCACAGACATTTTGCATCTTTGTTTTTTAAGGTCTGTTGCGTACTGGCGTTCACTTCATAGTAAAAACTGGTCATGACTTTGTTCGCTTTCGTCCTCGCATTTCCTTTTGGGCCCTCAAGTATTCTTGACGACATGCTGTTCTTCTCTATACCATTAGTCGGTTTCGGTTACTGCTTGTTCGACTAATTGTTCTGACTATATTACAGGAAGAACTAGCGCGAAAAACTACTCATACAAAATAAACACAGTGATAGCTCTCATTCATGTCCGTCGTGTTTTTTTGTGTGTGTGTGTATATCTGACTATTCTGTATATTTCACCGTTGGAGTTTCACAGTTATACGCATTGCTGCAAGCGCTGATATCACTAATGGCGCGGTCAATTCTGCTGCCCTAAGTGCGATAATATTACCATACTAATAACAACTTATGTACACTGATATATGACCTATATTAGCACGCAATGTCACAAATATTCACAAAGTGAGTAGTCACATCATCATGTTATTTTAAATTGTATACGACACGATAGCTGTTGCATGAACCACACCTTTATTTTCATATGTGGGGATGTTATGTTGTGTTTAACGTCCTAAAAACATCATATGATTATGAGAAACGCCGTATTAGAGAGCTTCGGAAATTTTGACCACCTGGGGTTCTTTAGACGTGCACCCGAATCTGAGCACACGGGCCTACAGCAATTTCAACTCCATCGAAATTTCAGCCGCCGCCACCGTAATTTCATCCCGCGACCTGCAGGTCAGCAGCCGAGTGTACTTAGCTCCTAGACCACCGCAGCGGGTCGTCATTTACATCTCAGCGTTACCCCGATAGCGTCACTTGATGTGTGATGTCGAACCCCGTGTGTTAATCCATGTACTCACTCATTGGCGAGTAGATTGAGTCTTGTTCTTGCGCCTACATCTGTACATTGGTGTCACACGGTATTGTCGGCGGGACCTGCTGCATACGTCTTACTTAAATAAGAGCGCAGAGTGCTCTAAATGACTGAACGTTTTGAGAAGCCTGAAGCCTATATGTCTCACGCGAAGAGAGCCTCCTTCGACGAAAATGAGTCGACATTAGAAAAATGAAGCACGAAAGTTCAGGTGAAGTCAAACCATACAAAAGCAAATCATACAAAAGCGAGTCAAAGAATTACTGCATTTCTCGAAGCGTACTCAGGAACTAGTACGTTTCTACAAAACGCACTTAGTGAAAGTTAATTTTTGAGAGTTCGCCATACAGCTATAAAACACGTTACGTTATATGAGTGCTAGGACAATATATGGAAAGCTACTTAATGAAAGCGACAACGGTGAGCGCTTGGTTACGGTATATAGACTGTGGTAACGTAGTCACACCGGTTGGATTTCACCTTATAGTCGTTCTGTGGGAATCCATAGGAAACTCTGTTTTTGTTTTACCACATTGTTGGACATTTTTCACACTACATCGGCGCTGTTTATTTCTCACCTACTTAAAAACATCAGATGGCATTTCATTTAATCGTTGGATGTGCTTTAAAGGCCAACTCCGGCAATTTTTCTAGGTCATTGGATCTCAATGAAATTCACTGGGTACGTTCATTTGCACGTTTGCGCCATTCATGCCGAATTACAAGCTTGACAGTTTCGCAGCTTATTTTCAGATGACTTTTATAGCTTGCCTCAAAACGCTCATCTCGCTTGCCAAAATTAATGCCAACATTGTGTGTGACGTTGAGTTTTGCCTGGCGGAAGTCACAAACTGATGAACCACTGAAGCTTCTGCTTGTTTGCTATGAATTCTCTGGGTTTGGCCGGCGCTTGCAGCTGCCTGAGCGCGCGATTTTCTTTACCGTGTTGGTGGGTGTGCGACAGCTGCCAAGTGGTGTTGCGTTGGGAGCCACGCACGATTCGTCATACATTCACCATAACAGCGTAAGCGTTTTAGCCGATCGCCGCTGATGGCGCGGACATGTGGTGCTATCTGGCGGACATTATGTGCAATCAGGCAGGTTCCGTCAGCGTTCGGCAAATCTTTACGCCATACGTAGAAGCGCACTCAGTTGCATTTCGGTTTCTGTATTGTGGTTTTTCGGTAATTAAAAATTATTGTTGAATTTTTTGGGCATTTCAGTTATTGGGTGCGTGAGAAGAGTTTCCAAGGAACATAAGAGCACCATTATGCTGACATGGTCAAAAATCGCAGGAGTTTGCCTTTAACTGTACGCATTCCTCGTCAGGACGTCCAAGAGTGTCTGTTTGGGAATAGTCGCAATGGGGGTCAACGCAGAATTTTTTTGTCTCCAGGGCGGCAGTGTTTTGCTGACGAAGGGTCTTCATACACATGGGCACATTCTTTCTGGTCGCTCCGCAATGGCGCAGTATCGGCCATGCCCTTGAGTGGCGAATGAAAAGGGCGAGAGGGAGGCCAGACGGTCCGGTAGCATAGCTGCGGCGCGTTCCGATGTTTTATTTATGAGGCCGGTAGGCGCTGTCCATATCGCGAGATGTTATTGTCTCGTCTTCTTTAGTCTTCCGCGCCCTTCTTCTCGTTCCGCCATCGTCATTGCCTTGCTTCTGTTTTTCTGCCTATATTCTCGTTGCCAATGTGCCCACCTCCTTCTTCCGTCAATGGACCCGACAGCCGGCGCGTTGTGTCGTCGGCCGACTGTTGATGAAGAGAATAGGCAAATAAGGTCATCCTCCTCTTTCGCTTTTGCCCGGTAGCTGTGGCAGCTGCTGCATGTAGTCGCGTGTTGTCGGCTCCGATGTCGTGGTAAAAGGCACATTCGTCGGCTCGTTCGGCTCGGAGTGTTCGGTTCATCCCGATTTCTATGTGGGTTCCTCTCGTTCCCTCTCGGTCCCTCTCGTTTCCCAACAGAGAATAAAAAAAAATGTGCGCACTCAATTTGGGCATTGTTGTGGAGCCGGGCGCACCGTTCTTCAAGTGGTACGGAAAAGTATCTGAACATCGACATCGCTCACTTATGGGAAGGCATTCTCTGCTCTTAGATTGTACGTCGCATGTCACGCTCTATGGCAGGCTCATATAATAAGCGACAGTGCTGTATTTTACATTATGTTGTTTAGCATATGTACCCGTACGTTCTTTCAACTGATGACGTAGCCGAAAGGACTCCGCGCTACTGGAAGTTGCAATGGGGTGTCTGAGATTGCCGTAAAAAAGTTGACAATTGGACTAATTGCTAATACTTCTTGCAAATATTGAAAAATACAGCAATAAAACAAGACTGACAGCGTGATACTGAATGACACATCAAGGTTTGTCTTTTACATGTTATTTTCAGTAGTTTGATTTTCTTTTTTGCGTTGCTTGAAAGATGTTCAAGATTGCCGTTAAACAACGACGCTAGGTGACGACGGTTAACGAATGGAAAAGAAGGTGTGGAGGACATCTTGTTAATTTCCAAGAGGTTATCTAAGCAGTGACCTTGGCAGAAAATAGATAGTAAGTTGTAGCTATGCGTGCAATAAAAAATCATACAGAGTTTCAAATGCGTCGCTATTAACCACGACCCTGTATGGTCATTTAATTATGCCCTCTACATTCTTTCTCGCTTTATTTGCTTTTCTCTTCAATAAAAAGTTAGCATCATCATCATCATTGTCATTATCAGCGTGTCTAATATACACCACAATACGAAGGCTACTCCCAAAAATTTTCAACTTACCTTGTCCTGCGTCGGTTGATTGATATTGTTTGACGCCTGCCAGTTTATCAGCTTATTGCTTTCACCTGACCATTCCAGGATGTCGCGGATTCGAATCCCGGCTACGGCGGCTGCATTTCCGATGGAGGCGGAAATGTTGTTGGCCCGTGTGCTCAGATTTGGGCGCACAATAAAGAACCCCAGGTGGTCAAAATTTCTGGAGCCCTTCACTACGGCGTCTCTCATAATCATATGGTGGTTTCGGGACGTTAAGCCCCACATATCAATCAACAAAAACTGACCATTCGTCTTCCTTTGCAGGCATCGCATTTCTTGGTATCCGTAAGTGGAGTTCTAACTGGCCACCTATTATTTGTTATCTTAATGATGCCAGCTACCCTATAGTTCACTTTTCCTACTATTAGTTACTAGGATATCTGCTACACCGCGTTGCTCTTGGCCCACGCTGCCTTGCTATCACTTAGGTATACCTCTCTAATTTTCCGTTCCATTTCACGCTGCGCTAGTCTTAGCGTTTTCATGGGTGTCATTGTCATTCTCCAGGTTTCTGGCTCAAATAGCAGCCCCATGGTGGTCAAGTGACAGAGGTGTACTATGCTGCTGACCCGTAGGTCGCGGAATCAAATCCCGGTTGGGGTGGCTGCATTTTTGATAGAAGCTGAAATGCTGTAGGTCCGTTTGCTCAGACTTGGGTGCAAGTTAAAGAACCCCAGGTGGTCGAAATTGCCAGAGCCGTCCACTACGGCGTCTCTCTCATTGATATGGTGGTATGGGGACGTTAAAACCCACATATAAACAAATAAATTCGTCTCAAATACGAGGATTCACAAGGCGCGAGGCTTGCACACCGCTTTAGTGACATGCTCTAGTGACTACGGAGTCAACTCTCCGGAGTCACTGAGACCCAAAACGAGTATTGTGTGTGACTTTTAGTAAGTCCGATTGAAGAGAGGGCTGACTAGCCTAAGCCCGAGAGAGTTCCAAGGAGAAACTGTAGTTCGTGAGTGAGTCTGAGTGTTCTCCACATTTTTTTTGCCTACGTATGGACTTGCGTTATTTATTTTTCATGAGTTTCAAGTGCATACCGTATGAACATCAGCGCATCCTTTTAGTGGTCATAATCTGGTGAACGCCCCAGTCGTCATATTGGCTCAGCAGTGACTCTCGCTGTTCTCGCGCTCCGCTGTTTTATTTAGAGTGCTCCTACAGAACTGAGTAATAAGCTTTCTAACCTTTAACAGCCCAAATAGCCGGAAAATTTAGACAGAAATCAGATTTTCATTGATATCAGATATGTGGGAACAACCACTGGGGGGATTTCTTGCTTCGTAAACGTGTCGCATATTTTACACTACCTGATTTCTCTTCAGTTGGATTCTGTAACCCAAGAAACTATGGCCACAGCGACATAAATTTTTGACGACAGATTATTTGTGGGGTTCAACGTCCCAAAACCACCATATGATTATGAGAGACGCCGTAGTGGAGGGCTCCGGAAATTTCGACCACCTGGGGTTCTTTAACGTGCATCCAAATCTGAGCACATGGGCCTACAACATTTCCGCCTCCATCGGAAATGCAGCCGCCGCAGCCGGGATTCCAACCCGCGACCTGCGGGTCAGCAGCCGAGTACCTTAGCCACTAGACCACCGCGGCGTTGACTTTAGACGTTTTGTTCTTTATTCCGGCTAACTGCTTGATTACTTAGGAAACATATTGCGACTGCTTCTATGGTCAGTAGCAGTACCCAAATCACCTGAATTTCGTGGCTCCACCCGCTGAAACAATGAGCCGCGATGGGTTCCACAAACATTGAGATTATATCGCGCTGCTTTTCTGCGTAATTATCGCGCCTCTGGGTGGATTATTCTCAGCTCGTGTTTCGCTTCGATGATTTTAATATAACACAAATGGAACAGCCAGTTTTCCTGAAAGTGAAATCGAAACACTTCGAACTAAAAATGTGTACAGTGACAGCGGAATATACTAATTCAGCGCACTTTGTTTTCATAGCACGCGACGACCTACAATACGCATTCAATCGCTTTCAGTCACTTTTGTGTTGCCTCTGCTGACACAGCCTTGTCGCTTACATTTCAAGCAGGTTACTTTATTGTATGTCGCAACGAGCGCATTGTGCACTCCCACTTACATAGTGTGAACAGGAAATCAAACACAAAGAAAATAAAGTCGAGGGAAAGGGTGACTCGACGCGTTCGAATAATGCGTTGGAGCATCGGTGTTAGCTCGTGCTGTTATCCCTTTGAATTGATTGATGCGATGACGTGCGCACATACCGTGCAGACAAGGGTGTCCTTGTTATGCCACATTTGCTGTTTTCTCTGTGACGTAATCAAAGTTGGGTCGTTGCCTGTGCGAGCTAGTACCTAACATTAAGACCTAGGTATTATAACTTATAACTTGTAAATTTTAGGGTTCCTTTAAATAAATAGCACGAGATACTCAGCCATCATCGTTGTGTTGTGGAAAATCGAACATTATAGTGGATTTACGAGGTATGAAGGGAAGTTTTGCAGCGCCAAGTTGAGATGATGTGCAAAATGTTTTAGATTATTCAAGAAGTATTAGGTGGCACCACAGTGCAATGGCTAAGGTTGTGCTGGTTCGTAATATTCGCAGTGTTTTTCAGGCATTTCTTTCACATTACCTTTAGAAATCGCTTATATTCTAGTGAACGGCAGTAGCTGCTAATATTATCAACATATTTATCTCTTTGTTACATGTTATTTTCTTTTTTTAATATGTCGAGAGATAATACTGGTCATGGGATCAGATCCCGGCCGTGGCCACTGCATTCTTGAATAAGGAGAAATGCTACAGGCTGGCGTACGTAGATTCAGGTGTAATTGCACTAAAAAAGTGTGGGATCCTTAAGCTTCGCATTTAAGAGTAGAACGCGATAGCGAAATCCAGCCCCTAGTGCGCCCTTCAAGCGTTAAGTGAATACTTAATAATATGTTTTGTTACATACACACACACGCACGCACATGCACACACACACACATGCACACAGTAGATTGCACCAGCGCGCGCGCGAATGGTACATACAAGTCTTTGATCTAAAGCGAGGGTCGCATGGTCTTCAAGGCACACGCCGAGCACTTGCCATCTCGCCACCATAGTCTCACAATGCCTCACGGATAGCAGAACTTCTTATAGCGTTTGCTGTTTGCTTGATCAACGCCTCTGGAAAGCGATGATATGTTTTCCGCTAGATGAACATAGTTGTCCGTTTTTAGAGCTGTTTGAAAGCTCCTGTGTGTTTTTAGCGGCGATGGCTGCGCTATCCCGGCCTTTTTCGGCGTAGTTTGAGGCCTCCCGAATGCACCTACAAATCACCGAATGGGCTCGTTTTTGTCGGGACACCTGTCGAAAAAAATGCGTTAAAGGGGCCCTGAAACACGTTTTCAAATAACCATGGAAATAATTCACTAGAAAAGCTTATCTTTGCACCAATTCAACGCCTCAAAAGTTTTAAGAATCCGTTCAGTGTGAGTGGAGCTATAAAGGTTTGTCGCACGCTGCAATCACATTATCTCTTCTCTCGTCCTGACGAAAGCGCTGGAAACTAAGCAGGGAGGGGTCTCAGGGGCAAAGAAACTATGTTACCCGTGCCTCGTGACCTCTAGCACCTTTTTTTTTAGAATGCGCGGTTTTATCAGTGTGATCGCGCGCGAACGCATGGACAAGTAGCGGCCTTCCGTGGCGATCTCTGTAACTTGCTTTTTCGCTCACGGACGATTTTTCGCTCACAACCAATGGCGCCAACGCCTAGGGCGGGATTTCTGTGACACGAGCTCTCAAACGTTGTCACGTTAAAATGCCTGCAGTGGTGGAAAATTCTTCAGCCTTCTACTAAGGCGCCGTTGAAAACTATACCATGGTTTTTCGACATTAAAATCACTAAGAGAGAGAGAGAGAGAGAG
The DNA here is from genome assembly GCA_013436015.1 of Rhipicephalus annulatus. Classification (NCBI taxonomy): domain Eukaryota; kingdom Metazoa; phylum Arthropoda; class Arachnida; order Ixodida; family Ixodidae; genus Rhipicephalus; species Rhipicephalus annulatus. Next base: position 845,413 of record WOVY01009308.1, on the reverse strand, counting down.
AGAGAAATAAATAGAGAGGAAAGGCAGGGAGGTAAACCAAGCTTGGCTCGGTTGGCTACCCTACACTTGGGGTAGGGGAAAATGGTAATAATAGAACGGAAAGAGACAGAAAAGAAGAGGAGTAAGAAAGAGAAGCATAAATAGTCAGCTCGAGACTACACAGCACGGCCTCGCATAGTTCTTTCACAAGCGGTCGTGAAGTTTGATGCTCCTTAAAACGTACAAGAGGGCTTTCGCGGCTTTGCGCGTATGGGAAGCCGTCGGCCAAGGTCCCAGGATCTTCTCTCCTGTAAGCGGCCGTGAATCCATCTGACAGAGCTTGGCTTCCATAATACGTCGTTCGGTCTGGTATGCTGGGCAATGACATAGAATGTGCTCAAGCGTTTCCTCGCAGGCGCAGATGTTGCATGCCGAAGTGCTCGCCATTCCAAGGAGACGAGAGTACGAATTCGTAAATGCCACGCCCAACCTTATGCGACACAGTAAAGTTTCAGCGCATCGTGGGAACCCGGATGGCAAACGAAGTTGCAAGTTTGGGTCGATCGAATACAGGTGCGTGTTGGAGAAACCCTGCGTATTCCATTGTAGGAGAGATATACGGCGAGCAAGTGATTGTAGTAGCCTTGCAGCGTCCGTTCTCAAGAGTGGTATGGGCGTGCGCTGGTCTTGGCCATGAGCCGATTGAGCAGCTTCATCCACGCGGTCATTGCCGACGATTCCGTAACGACTCGGCAACCACTGAAATACAATATCGTGACCTTCCGCGAGCGCTTCGTGGTAGTCGTGCCTTATCTGATATACTGATTGTTCATGTAGCCCGTGCTGCATAACAAACCGTAGTGACTGTAAGGCTGACCTGGAGTCGCAAAAGATGGCCCATTGGTTAGGTTGCTGGTGAAGAATGTACTTTACTGCACCTTGAAGTGCTGCGAGCTCTGCTGCTGTTGACGTCGTGGTGTGAGAAAACTTGTACTGAAGCAACACATTTTCAGATGGAACAACCACTGCTCCTGTAGAGCTGTTGGAATTAGTGGAGCCATCGGTGTAAACATGTATGCGATCGAAGTACCTTTCGTCCAACAGACGCAAAGTCAATTGCTTCAGGGCTAGCGTTGACATGCGTGCCTTCTTCAAGATTCCAGGAACTGATAAGCGCACGTCAGGTTGACGAAGACTCCATGGCGCAGTTGCTGGATGCATCGCAAGTTTGAAGCCAGGCGGTAGTATGTCCTGATGTTTTGTCACGATACCGCAGTACGAAGAATGGGGCCTCCGAGCTGTCAAACACGCTAAATGATGTGATGGTTGCCGTGATAAATGCCGAATGTGCGCTCTCAGCGTCTCGACAATGATGTGCGTTGCGACCGTTTGTTCTTGTGCAATAACAATAATTGACACTGTCGATGAGCATCTTGGAAGGCCAAGGCATGTCCGAAGTGCTTGGGCTTGTACGCTTTGCAGTGCACGGATGTTAGTCTTGCACGTGTTGGACAGGACAGGAAGGCTGTACCGGAGAGTTCCGAGAAAGAGGGCTGTGTGAAGCTGCAACATGGAGTGCACGGATGGGCCCCATGATTTTCCGGCGACGAACTTGAACACATTCTCAATGCCAATGAGCTTTTTCTTCAGGAATGTGACATGCGGGCTCCAGGTTAGGTCACGATCTACGATGAAGCCTAAGAATCTATGAGTGCTCTTATATGGGATTGATCTGCCATCGATGCACAATGAGTAGAAAGACATCGGTTTGCGTGTAAACGCCACCGCTGCGCATTTTTCTGTGGCGATAGTCAAACCTTGCTGGCGAAGGTATGTCGATGTCATTGTTGCCGCTTTCTGTATTCTTGCGCGCACTTGAGGCCGTGTCACGCCGGATGCCCAAATGCAGATATCGTCAGCGTAGAGAGATATATAAGCCGTCTGTGGCAGCATTTTGGTGAGTCCCACGAGAACCAGGTTGAAAAGTGTTGGACTCAAAACACCGCCTTGTGGCACCCCACGACTTGCACTAAGAATTAATATTATGACAGGCGAGAACAGAGGCGCATAACCATATCTTTTGTGGAAATTGTTATTGTTGCTGATTGATAAGTTTCACTGCGTTAGTCATCGACGTTAATACGTCGTGAACATTTAGCGCTTGCGTGTGTAAATAGGAACAGATTTTTTTTTGAAACGAGGTTTGAGAGCCGCCAGTTGGTAGGCAATCGACCTTTTTTTTATTTTCCTTTGCTGGATTGTGCAATATTGGTGAGGGCTCTGCAAGGGCTTGTACTACTGGTAATCAAGAAAAAAAAAGTCATCCGAGATTAAGGCATATTTGGCGACCTTTCCGCTAGAGGAGATTGCATGCGGCAAGGCTCCGTGAAAAAAAAAAAGGTGGATTTTAAACTTGCGTAAAACGTAGACAAAAACGGAAATATAGTCGCCCTCGTATTTATTGTTCTTTCTTGCTATATCATAATTTTCCGGGCCGTACGCAAGTTTTCGCGATCAAGGAAAAGAAGGCAATGACCAGAACACGATACAGTAAGCATTCCCGCAAGAGGAACGTAACTTTTTTTTTCCCTCCATCGATGGTTTTATTTTTACCGCCTGAGGGCGCCGCCGTAAGGCGTAACCTGTAGCCTAACGATCTCTGCACCTCGGGGGATTTTCGCTTCTGTAGCCGACTCCCTTGTCTCGCTCAGCCAGCAGGCGCCGCAAAGAATGGCGCTTCCCTATAACGGCCGAACCGTCAAACACTGCCTCCGTGTAATCTATACCCCCTTCGCAGTTTTGTGCTCGCCCATATAATACGGCGCGCGCAATCGGTCGCTATCGAACGTGCGGGGCCAACAGGCGGGCGGGCTCGCCGGCTGTGCCACCTCGAGATCTCGCCGTACAACGCTCACTACTGCTCCCTTTTTTCTTCTCTCGTGTTTGCACGCTTACTCCGCAACAGCCCACTCCTCACTGTTGCACGCTCGCCACTTCTAAACTGCCTTCCCTCACTCTCGTTCTGAATGCCATTACTCCTTTCTTTTCTCCGCACCTTCTTTGTTCCTGGAGAGATCTTCAGAGACGGCAGATCCTTCAAGACGGCTCGGACATCGAAACCATTAAATCTATCTTCGCTCCGTCGGCTTTCGCCCAAGAGTAGAACGTGATGTATGATATCTTTGCCACTCATAGACGCGCCGTCGAAAACATACTCTTCTAGGGAAAAAAATGTCTCAGACTGTCCCATTCTTAGGAGAAGCAGAGTTAGGAGACGAAAGGTAAACACTCATAATGATAGAATGTCTGTATTCCTCATGAAGCGAGTCTTTTCAAAAAAAAAGAAAAAAAGATTGACCTGCTGTCTTCGGGCGTGATCAGGATTCATCAATTTTTGGAGGTCCAAAAAGAAATCTGCCCTTTCTGTAGGCGTCGTGTTCAGTCTTGATTTGATGCCGTTGCAGGGTCGTTTGTTACACGTTTTCGGGGTGCGCTCGGCACGATTGGCCTGGATTCTTGGTGATATATGATGGCGTGACATGCCGTCCATGCTGCATGACTTAGAAAGGTTGAAAGAAAAAAGTGTGTTTTCTGATCGAGAGACTGCAGATTGCAGATTATCGACAAACAGCACGGACCTTCGTACGCGGCTCGGAATTTTTTCACCGTGTTGACGGTGCTGATACGCTTCCGGCAACGCATTGCAAACAATGCCAATGTCAGCACAGAGTCTTTTCAAAATGTATGTATTCCCGAAATGCTTCGGGGATGGCGAGTCTATAACAACGCGGTTGAGCAATCAATAATAAAACGGAACTTCTTAACGAAATTGCCTTCTGTGCAGGGTCTTCGATTCTCTGTAAGTATTATGATGCTTCAGTCCCCAACACTAGGCAGTTTTCTTCCCTTAGTGCTATTCAAATGCGGTATCGCCAGATTCATAAAAACGATTCTATTCTTCCATAAATCACCGCATGCCTGTCCTCTAGACAGCAATCTATGTTCATCGATGACGTCGACTCAGATTCTGCCTCCGTCCACTCCGGCATTCCACAAGGCTCCGTCCTTGGGCCGTTATTCTTTATGATCTTCATAAATGACATCGCTCAAGACATACCGGCAAATATTTGTTTATTTGTAGATGACTGCATCTTATATATAACAAATTCTACACGACTGCATCTTATATAATGAAACGATCAGCTTTACCTCAACCAATCATCAACCTAAATTCAAAACTGGTGTACCTCATGGCAGATGCAAATAAAGCACAGTAAAACTGTAGCAATGACAATCACGCGTAAGAACAATCACCTTAATTTCACTTATAGTATCAGCAGCAATACCCTATCTGTAGTCTCGAATTATTATTACTTGCGGTTTGTCATTACAGCTGATCTTCGATGGAATGACCACGTCACCTACATACACAAGAAGGCCATGCGGCAACTAGGGTACTTACGGCGAACGCTTTCAAAGACTTCAAGGGATGTGAAGCTCTTGGCTTTCAAAACATACACAAGACCAACACTTGAGTACGCTGCAGCAGCACGGAACCCGCACACAAATACAAATATACGCAAACTAAAAAATGTTCAAAGAGAGGCCGCTAGGTTTATTTTCAATTCTTACAGTTGCAAAACGTCGCCTGGCGCTTTTTTAACTTCAGCAAATCTAGAATCTCTACAAAGCAAACTCTATCGCGAAAGGCTAAAAATATTCTATTTGATATTTCATCGCAAGCTTGGAATCAGCAAAAGCACACACTTGAAACCTTTTACGCAGCAGCGTCCCACTCGATCTGTCCACTCAAGGTCAGGGAAAGTTTGTGCAAAACAAACTCTTACATGAATCCCCCCACCCCCCCGTACAATTCGAGATTTAAACCGTTTGTCCAGAGAAATAATCGAGTGCCCTTCTTTTTCCGCATTCACTGCCGCAACTCAAGAAACGGAATGATAGCGCTTTTATCATTAGCGCTGTAGCAATTGTTTACGTGTCATAAAAACTTCGCTCATGAGTCGCTTGTCATTGATCGATGTATTCTTTCTGTTTCAGTTATACCTCCGATAATACGGAGTGTGATTAATTTATTGATTGATATGCGGGGTTTAGCGGCACGGAACCATGAGAGATGCTGTGTGGAGGGCTTTGGAAATTTTGGCCACCTGGGCCTCCTAAACGTGCACCCAAATCTGACCACACGGGCCTACAACATTTCCGCCTCCATCGGAAATGCAGCCGCCGCAGCCGGGATTCGATCCCGCCACCTGCAGGTCAGCAGCCGAGCACCTTAGCCACTAGACCACCGCGGTGGGGCAATTTGGAGTGTGTAAAAATGTAAAATTCACCTAACAGATACTTGTGTTCTTTTCTTTTCCCACGATTTGAAGCGTTTCCGACCGCATTGTATCAAGTTTCACCACTTACGTTGGTATATACATTGTTCGGCATTGAATATCGCATTATTGTATTGTAGTGCCACATCACGCACACCTTTTGATTCGCTTTGCTGGTTTGTTCTTAAGCTCTTTTTTCTATTGGTCAAGTGAATTTCCACATAAAATTTAACGCCTTCACTCATGATTTAGGCGTGGAAATCCAGGCCGTAATAAATAAATAAATAAATAAATAAATAAATAAATGAATAACATATTAAATGATATTTACCTATTCAGTTCAAGTTTGGGACGTCAGCGCTAATCCCCATTTTTTATTACTGATGATGTCGTGCCGACTATCAAGTTTTGCAGAATTAGGGATGATGTGTTATTCAATACTTGTTTGTTTAGGTGGTAAACAAGACGTGTACGTTCAGAACATGTTCAATGATTACCGTACAATGATATAGAAGAGCTTGCACAAAGTGTGTTGGTGTTTGGGTGCTATAGCATCGTTTAAAGTGGATGCACCCATGATGACGTGTGATGGTGCAGCCGCAGCCACGTCTATACATAGAGCGCTCGAGCAGCCAGTTTTTGTTCTGCGGGCCGAAACGCTGAGGCAGTTTCGGGCTTTGAAGTGCTGTGTCAAGTGGACCACGTCAGGGCCTGGTACTTCCCCAAGGTTTCGGTTCGCAAAGCAAAAACCGGCTGTTCGCGTGCTCTACACCGACGTGGCCGCGGCTGTACACCTCAATCCTGACGGCTAATGTCTAAGATAAGGAAGGAAGGACAATAGAGGGAAAAGCAAGGCAGGGAGGTTAACCAGCCTATAGGCAGCCGGTTTGCTACCCTGCGCATGGGAGAGGGATGGGGGAGATGAAAGAGAGCAGAGAGGGAAGAGAGAAACAGCACATTCGGTAGCACACGCGTGCACACTCAGTCATAGTCCAGTCTTGTCTTTCGCGGTGTGTGACATTGCTGTTACAGTCTCTTGTTCAAGTCGGTGTCGCGTAGGAATTTACACAGAGCTTTCGTCGCCTTCTGTTGCAATGTCTTCTCTCGGGCACTTGGCAGAATAGTGTCCAAAGACATTTGGCTGCTGTCGATGCGCGCAAAAGCGGGCGCCAGTGACTGTCTCTGGATTTCATACAACGGACAGTCACACAGGATGTGGTGTAGCGTCTCTTCGCAATGATAGGCATCGCAGAGAGCGTTGTCGGCCATTCCTATGACAAAGGAATAAGATTTTGTAAATGCCACTCCTAGCCATAAGCGATGAAGAAGGGTGGCTTCTCTTCGGTCAAGTCCAGTGGGCATGCGGAAAGCCATCAAAAAGGACAGGTGGTGTTGACGATTCGGATCGAGGCTTGGTGGGCGCCATGTGAAAACGTGATTTCACGTGCTAGTCGCCGAAAATTACTGGCAGCATCGATCCGCGAAAGTGACATGGCTTCTTCTCGTGTTCCTTCAAGGGCTGCCCGCGCGGCAGTATCGGCATGTTCGTTCCCTATGATGCCGCAATGACTTGGTAGCCATTGAAGCGTCACATGATGCACTTTCTCGTGTGAAGAGTGGAGAAGGCATCGAATTTCGAAAACAAGCTGTTTGCATGGCCCGCTACGCAGTGCTGAGAGCACAGATTGTAGGGCAGCCCTTGAGTCGCTGAAAATCGACCATTGTTGCGGTGGTTCCCGATTGACCACACAAAGTGCAGCGCGCAAAGCAGCTAGTTCCGCTGCTGTAGATGCCGTGGAGTGGTCAGTCCTAAAGCTGATGGTAACACCTCTTGCTGGGATAACTACTGCCCCTGACGAACACTGGTGGTTCGTGGAACCATCGGTGTATACATGTATGCTGTCTGAATATTTCTCGTGCAAAAGAAGAAGAGACAGTTGTTTCAGCACGGGCGACGAAAGCTCCGATTTCCTCCGGATCCCTGGTACATTAAGATGCAGTGTGGATCGAATAAGACACCAAGGTGGTATGGATGGTTTAGATGCAGGAGTGAAGCCCGAGGGAAGTTTATCGTTGTATTTCACAATCATTTTGGCGAACAATGCTTGGCGCCTCTCTGAAGGCAACAGTGCAAGGTTAAGGCAGAAAGCACGTGCGAAGTGTCTGATGTGCGTTCTCAGGACTTCTGCAACAATGTGAGTTTGTATCGGATAGTCACCAGCAATTGCTATTGTTGCTTCCGTTGACGTACATCTGGGCAGACCGAGGCACACTCTCAGCGCTTGGGCTTGTACTGCCTGTAGAACACGAACATTGGTCTTGCAGGTATTGCTAAGCACGGGCAAGCTATATCTGAGGAAACCGAGAAACAGGGCCCTGTAGAGCTTTGTCATTGCGTCTACTGACATCCCCCACGTCTTTCCTGCCAGGAATTTGAACAGTTGGGAAACATCGGTCAGGCGCTTCTTCATATAGGTCACATGCTGACTCCAACAAAGGTGCCTATCAATAATGATGCCCAGAAACCGGTGGGTTTTGGCGTAAGAAATCGGTCGCCCGCGGATTGAGATGACATAAGGGGTCATTGCTTTGCAAGTGAAGGCCACCAGCGCTCATTTTTCTGGTGATATGCTGAGACCTTGTTTGAACAAGTAGTTGGCAATCATAGTTGCTGCTTTTTGAAGCCGGAACGTATCTGAGGACGCGTGACTGCCGATGTCAAGACACAGATGTCGTCTGAGTATATTGAGATTTTAATGACGCTTGGCAAGTATTCAGCAAAGCCAATTAGTGCAAGATTGAATAGCGTCGGGCTAAAAACTCCGCCTTGAGGAACACCCCTGGAAGTATAGCGTTGCGTAGTTGGGCCATTTCTGTTAACACAAAGAATGATCTTGCAGCCAGGTAACTCGAAATCCACCGCAAGACTCGACCACCAAGGCCAACCGCCGCAAGAGCACCTAAAATGGCTTCATGTAGTACATTATCATAAGCGCCTTTTACATCTAGAAACAAAGCTGCAGACAGTCGCTTACGGGATCTTTCGTGCTGAACGTACGAAACTAGATCAACGACATTGTCAATAGCAGAGAGGTCGCGTCGGAAACCAGCCATTTGATTCGGATAAATCTTTTAGTATTCAAGATACCACTCCAGGCGGCCTAGTATCATCCGTTCCATTATCTTCCCTACGCAGCTGGCCAGTGCTATTGGGCGGTATGAGGTGAGTTCGAGTGGGGATTTGCCCTGCTTCAAGATGGGTAACAAGCGGCTTACTTTCCAGTCATCAGAAAAATTGCCATCCTGCCACGAGATGTTGTATAGGCTCAACAGTTCTCTCCTTGCACTTTCCCCAAGGTTGCACTAGGCTCGGTACGGAATACCATCTAGGCCCGGAGAAGTTGAACGCCTGCTGAGAGCTAGTGCCGCCTCGAGCTCCTCCATTGTAAAAAGGAGGTCCATGCGGTAGTCACGGGAACGGGGGACGTCACCTCTCACTGGAGAATCTGGACGAGTGGCTTGGCTGGCGATCTGCGCACAGAAATCTTCTGCGACATCGATGTCTTGCCTCCTTTGAAATAGCGCGAGTGCTTTGAATGGAAAGCGCTCTTCGGTAGGGTGACGGAGACCTTGCACCGTTTTCCATATGTGTGAGAGTGGCTTGCGAAGGTCTAGTGACTGGCAAAACGTTGTCCACCGTTTCGACGCTAATCTATCCATGCGACGCCGAATCTTCTTTTGCATCTTCCTGGCTGCCCTAAGATCGTGAATTCATTTTGTACGCCGATACCGACGCTCCGCCCGACGTCGCAGTGCTCGGAGTCGCTCCAACTCTATATCAAAGTCGTTTCGTGTGGAAGATATCGTCACCGTGCGAGTGGCGTTTTGCATTGTGCTCTTAATTGTTTCCTCCAACCCAGATCGTAGGCCATCGCTGCAAGCACCTTCCATGTCAGATTTGAAGTTGGTCCATTGCACTGCTTGAATGGTCGTCCGTGAACCATAACTAGACAAGCCTCTGATGTTAAGGTAGATTGAAATGTGATCGATTCCTCGTGCCTCAACATCTGGAAACCACTTGACGTATCTCGCGAGGGAGTTGGAGACAAAGGCAAGGTCGAGACAGCTGCCGTATGTCACCCCTCGAAGAAAAGTGGCGCTGCCGTCGTTCAGGAGAGTAAGGCCATAGTTGTAGGCGATGTTTGCTAACCTGCGTCCTCTTGCATTTGTCCGTGTACCTCCCCATGCGTGATTGTGCGCATTCAAATCACCTATGAGGACCCATGGTGCAGGACACACTCTCAAAATATCTGCTAATCTCCTGGAATCGAGTTTATTGACGGCAATATATAAACGCCTATGAGAGTAAACATGAGTTTGTTCTTTTTCACAGTGATGCAGACATACTGATTGTCATCGTGAGGTGCAATTGGTTGCACAACATACGTCAGTTCACGACGAACAAAGACGAAGATTTTGCTGCACGCACCGTTCGTTGAAGACATGACAGCTTCGTACCACGAAAGTCTTATTGGTTTCGACATATTGGGTTCACAAATGACGATGATTGGAAACACGTTGGTAAACACAAACTGACGAAAATCTGAAAGGCGTGATTTTAGTCCTCTGTCGTTCCATTGGATGACGGAGACAGCCTTGACTTCTTTACGAAATGTTGAGGTGTGAGTAGCCATCTTCCAAGTTGAGAGATTCAAGCACTTGGCTTAGGGCGTCCAATAGTCCAAGTGCGCTTCGAGAAGATGGTGTCTTCATGTCAACTATTATCGCTCGGATGGATTCTATGAGGGAACGCAGCACCGAGATCACTTGACGATCAGTTTTGGGCAAATCTTCCATGGTTGGAGACGGCTCTTGTGTGGCCACAACCTGCAGAGCTTCCTTGGCAGAAGAGCGCGTTGGGAGCGTGGGCCATTCCTCCAGAGAAGGAGGCTTCTCTGTTTCTTTCGTAGAAGTGGTGGGCCCTTTCGCGGCGCTACTGGATGGAACCGCTAAAGAGTGGGAAGGAGCGTCTCGGGAAATGCCTTCTTTGAAGACTTTCGATGATGCCGACGTCGACGCCGACGCCGGACTGCTTCGGCTGCCTCCCTGTGTGTCGAGTTGTCTCGGGCCATTAATCTGAGAACCGCGCGCTCCTTTTAGATTCGAGGACAGCCTTTCGACGAGGCAGCATGAGGACCGCTGCAGTTGGCGCACTTCAGAGTAGTCGCCCGACAGGCGTCTTCAGCATGAGGTTCAGCGCAGCGGGGACACGGTCGTAAGTTCGGGCATACGCCCTTGACGTGTCCTAGCCTGAAGCACTGATGACACTGAAGTGGCTTTTGGATGAATGGTTGAACCGGATGTCGAAAATGTCCAACTTTAACGTGGGACGGTATGCAATCTCCCTTGAAAAACACTTTTACGCAGCGCGTATTTCCAAGACGCCGCACTTGCGTAATGACAGTTCCCACGTTTGCAGGCTTGATGAGGGTAGACAAGTCAGCATTAGTAATGGCAATGTCGATATCATTAATTACACCGGTAATTGATTTATCATCCATCAGGATAAAGGGGCGCATTTTAATGCCACCTAGCTCAGTCATTTGCTGCAGCTTTCCTAGCGCACTCACATCGTGCATGTCTATGGCGAGAATGTTCTTCCTTGGGTTTACTCGTACGTCCTTAATTTGATGTGGCACCGCACATTCGAGAGCAACGGAAGGAGCTTGCCTGTTCAGAAGCCGTAGATTGCTTGATGGATCTTCGGGCATGAAGATGACGACGTGTGGCCAGCGCACAGGCCTTGACTGCACAGTCGCTGTGCTTGCAGGAGCTGATGCTGCTGTATTCGCCGTCCTTCTCTTCGCCCTCTTACCCCGGACAGATATAAAGCTGTCATCGGATGTGTCGTCTTCCGACATAGAATAGAGATTGGTGTCCTCAGTGTCACTGGGAGAGCCAGCTCGCTTCCTTGTGGTTGACGGGTGTGAGGACCTGTGACCAGGCGGGCCTCTGGCATGCTCCACGACCATCACCGCAAGACGGGGAGGCGAGGCACCTCAAAAGACCGATGATTTCACTAAAATAAAACAGAGCGCAGAAACAAGCGTTCTTCTAAGGAGACACTTCTTCTTCCCCAAGCTTCCCAAGATAAAGTATTAAACAAACCCTCGAGGTAGTCATAGGTAGGAGTGTGATCAAAGAAAGTGATGAGACAGCGAGAAGGGCGTCGCTGATTGGGCGCGGAACTTGGGCTAAGGTCGACGTCCGGCGCCGTGCGAACGATTTGAACACTATGGCCGGAGTAGAGAAACGCAGCATGTGTCGGGCTGCTGCGTTGGCCAGGCCGCCAATTTGATGGAGTGGGCGTAAGCGCGGAACGTGGGCTACTGTCGTGAGGAGTAGGTGTGCGTCTCTGGGCTAATTTTGGCATGAATGGATGCTATGAGCAAGGCCGACCCTTAAGATAAGGCCTCGCCGCGTCACGACACCAGGCGAGAAAAGATCTAACAACCAATTTGTTCTTACTCGTGGTTTTCTTGCTCGGGGTTGTGATAGCGCTGATTCCCTGGCCTCGTACTTTGGCGAGAGTGACCCCTCCGTAGGGAGGGAGAGTGCGTAGGCTGCGAGAGGTGAGTGTAGAGGATGTCAAGGGCAGAGAGTATCCTACAATGAGCTAGAGGGGCGCTTCCATCGTTCAGCTACCATGGGATTGATGGATTGAACACGCCGTGCTAGCGAACCTCAAACGCACTCGTGTTTTTGCTTAGTGCTGTGTTTAGTTTTGTTTCTAATGGAACAACTGAATGTTGCAAACTTGTTGACCCGATTTCAGTCGGTGAGCCTAAAAGATTAAGGTAGTGAAGTGCAACTGCAGAAATTTTCTGATTTTTGTTTCGTGACAAACCAGCTTCAGGCCACGCGAAGCGAAATGGAGCCTAAAGTAGGAAGATTAGACAAATCCGTGCACTACCCATCATTCGCAAGCTTGCTGAAGTGCCGTGCGTTGCAGCTTCCACAGACACTAGCGCCAGAGTTCCCTCTAGTGTTTGTACAGAAAATTCTATGGTCGAGGGGGAACCTTTGTGAAATGTGTTTAGATGGTGCGGCGCAGTGGAGTGGAAAGTAGCGTCTGAGCGTTAGTGTTCAGCAGTTTGCGCTTTCGAAGTGGCGAAGATTTCTCATTCTCCCGATGAAGCAGCCACCCGACGTGAGCGTCAGCGAGAGTCGACGTGAGAATTGGCATGTCTCCCAGCCATCCACAATGTTTGCGCTAAGAAGATCGAAGCTAAGCGCCAATTAACAGGAGAATTGAAAAATATATATATAGAAATATGAGCCTGCTGGAGGACTGGCATAAGCTTCACTCTTTCCATGTGTTCACGAAATGAAACTGGCTGGAATTTCTATTTTTTCTTTGCGATATTATTGCGTGGAGCTTTTCGACGTCATTTCCGTGACAAAAACATCTAACTGAAGTCTTGGTGGACGCCACCATACACTTTTCAGTAGACGAAAAATGATAGCTAAATGGGGATCTCCTATAGTTACTGAGCACGGTCAGGAAACGTGGCTCACCGCTAATAAATGCTCTTGGGCACTTGTGAGCCAAACGGTATAGCGACGCACGGAGCTTGTAAATGGCATTTAATTATCAAAATCAGCCAGAAACTGTTCCTTCCTCTCTCGACAGACGATGTCGTATACCCAAATGAGCGCGCCATAAACCCAGAGTGCATGGTCATTGACTGATTTGGGCATCGTGAGCTGCACAGTTATCGCCGCTGCCTTGGTATACGCCGTGGTTGGTCCACGCACTCGTTTGCGATTGCTCTGAATATATACCACGTGTTCAAAAAACAACAGAGAAAAATGAAGTGATTAAGGCACGCTGACGAACGGGTGTGACTTGCCCTTTTGTCTGACCTCCACCCTTTCCACCCTCCCCGCCTACTACGTAGCGTATAGCAATTTCGCTCGTATGAAAGGAGAAAAATGAGCTTTGAACTTCTGTGGACTTCCTGTAACTCTGTCGCATTCTCCGGATTATATATTTTCTTCTTGTGCAGCAATCGATTCGTGAATCACTAAGCTTCTGTAACGAAGACCTGTCACAGTTATTTCAAAAAGTGTTACAGGGTGCCTTTAAGCCATAATAACTTGTATCGTACAAACCTCATCACTTAAGTGATATCGAGCAATATATGATGCAGTAAGTAAAAGCTGCTGCTTTGAAACGTGTCACCACACTTGCTGCCTTTGATGTTGCAATGCTTGTTTAGTTGGGGCATCCGATAGTGACAACATAGTACACTAGCGATACAAACTCCAAACATCCCAAATATTGCTTATGACGCGTGCTCAGTGGGGACTAGGCAGTTGATTTTGATAATTTATGTTAAATTTCTCTGATGCGTGCCTATGTTCCAAAATGATGTTATGAAATAATTGTGGCACAATAATGGTGAAAAGCAGCAAAAATGTGTTATGCTCCGTGATCTACCACTCAGAGAGGTTAACTTCATGTCTGAAAGGTTTTCTGCAGAGAAAAAAAAAGTATCGCAGTTCCATTACTGCGAAAGTCGAAGTACTGCGTTTCATAGAGCACCCAGTGATTCCCGTTCGTAGAGATTGCTCTGATCTATTTACCATAGCATTTAATGCCGCCTAGGTTTTAATAAAGCGTGTCGGCTTTCCCTGGCACAAGACCATCTTGCTACACGTTGTTCAAGACTTTGTGGTGCGCTTTATCAGCTTTCTTGTTTGTTACGGCAGTTGCGACGGCAGACATGTTAGAGCGACTTCCGTGAGGTTGTTCCCTCCGATGTAGTCACGTGGCAACTCAGCGCCGGGCCGCCGCATAACCGACGCAGATGCCATGCAGGGGGAGCAGCATTCGCTCGCTCGGCGAGGTGGTGGCGCCCTCTGTAGCGCTCCGTTGAAGTCAGCGCAATGTTTGCAAAACGTGTTGGTCAATTTGAGTGAAAAATGCAATCCTTTTTGTCTATTTCTAATCATATTAGTGTTTAAACCTTCATCGTTTAAATTAACTTAGGTTTGAGCACTGCTAGACTTGTTATAGCCCTTACTGAGCGCTTTACTGTGAGTGTGATCAGTGACAACGCTACATGAGATGTACGGGTGTACAAGCTACTGCTCCGCACTTAAGAAGCAAGACAAGTTGGCATCGTGCCCAACGTAGTCATCAGGACGAGTTTACGGAACAAAAAATACTCAATATGCAGCATTTTAAAGTGTTAATAGCATTAAGGCGGGAACAGGCGCTGGCACTCTTTAGTGCGCCGGGTTGAATAACATGGTTGGGCTCCACCCCCGGCCGTCCACTACTCGCAGGGACCTAAAGTCCACCAAGCTTGCACCACTAGCTGGTGCATAAATAAGTACGCCTACGCCTCCAGGAGCCAATGTCCTGTCGATAACATAAGACCACGAGGTTGGTGAATGACCGCTCTGATGACCGTTTTGGGGAGCTGGCGCCTTGGTGAAAGCACTTGTCGCGCTCGCACTTCGGTGGGATAAGGGCGGCCTCACGGAAAGATCAGCACGGCGTCCGACAGGTGGCACTGCAAGTGGGCAGAGCTTTAGTGTTTCTGATTTCCATCCGACTCAAAAATGTAGCTCTCAGTCACGTAGTAGAGAACGACGACAGGCTTCGGTTGTTCGGGCCGGCAAGCAAGTCGCATAACTATAGTCTTAGGTCACCAATGTTGGCGATTTAGGATACCACAATGACGATCATACCGTGATGATTGTTGAATCATTCGTGTGGACGCCAAGCGGGAAGCCGGTCACATTTTGCGCTTTGAGGCACAGAAGGCGTTCGCATTAACTAGGCAAATCGAGAGGGCCAACTGAGACAAGGCCACATTTGTGCGGCGTGTGGATTCAACTTCGGAAATACCCTGACTGCCCATGATCAAGAATGCCAAGAGGCACGCAGTCAAGCCATGCAGTTCTAGCAGGGATGCTCCCATTAATGCTTATGTTCGACGTTGCAGTACAACTTAGCAAACGAAAATGACGTGTTCAGCCGGATGCACCCTTAAATAAGTATATCTGGAAATGAACGTTACACAAGCACGCGGCAATAATACATATAGCTTTTCAACCAAGTTAAAAAACGTAAAACGACTACATTGGAGGCAGATTTTATAGAACTGAAATAGATAGGACACGTCATAACTTTTCCTCATCGCCGGAAGCATCGCAATGTTTTAGTCCTCGAGAATGCTTGCAAGCAATCTGTACCGCGATTTGTGAAGCGTGCAAGTAGCCCGAGGGTACAATTCTGCTATCGTGCTGCTGTTGTATGGATCGTGAATCACTCGTGTAAATACGACCGTATTCAAATCCGCATTTTTTGCCCGCTCAGGCGGAGTGTTGGCTTATTTCCTTCTATTCATTTGTCTTGCAATTAATGTGTGATTCTTTTAAATACATCTTCTTTCCAAGAGTTATCTCCGAATGAAATCATCTGCCGGAAAGAGACTATTTCATACTGTTAGGCTGATTTATCTTTAAACATATATAGCTCATATTTTGATTTGAAGCTCAGGTATACTTTTCTATGCCCATGTTTAAACCTGGTTGTTTTAATCCTATTATTGGCTTATATATGTTTTTGTGCCAATAAATTCTCCCTTTGTGCGTGAGTTTTGATGACACAAAATATTTACCTTTGGTTTCGAGAACGATTGCTAAATATTTTTTACAGCTTGTGTATTATTCCTTCATAAGGGCTGGCAGTATTTGTAAAATAAATGTATATTGAAAAATTCCTTGAATTACCGACAATGACGTACAGCACGCTGTTGTATATGTAAATTAGTTTACGTTTAATTGTTTTGTTTATTTATTGATTTATTTATTTAGTGCCTTTCGCTGGAAGCTGCAGTGGCGCATAATATCCATTAAGCGGATCACAGTTCTGTCTTACGTTTCTCGCTGCTGAATGGTCGAGACCATCAGAAAAATGTTTTGCCGCTTATTTTTAGTTAAGCTCAACCCAATCCAATTTTTACGTTTCTCGCTGCTCAATGGTCGAGACCATCAGAAAAATGTTTTGCCGCTTATTTTTAGTTAAGCTCAACGCAATCCAATTTTTACGTTTCTCGCTGCTCAATGGTCGAGACCATCAGAAAAATGTTTTGCCGCTTATTTTTAGTTAAGCTCAACGCAATCCAATTTCCGCAGTTGAAATGGGTTAGGTTATTACTGCGTGGTGCTCGGCTTTCGGGTAAAACGTTTGTACATCATAATTTCGAGTGGCGAGTTGTGGTCCATATTTTTTTTTGTTTCTATGTAATCGCTGAAAATAGTCAGCAAAGCTTGTGAACCCATGTGTAAAATGGGTCTGTCGTGCTTTGAGTATACCTGTATTTTCTCTATTTTCATTCTGTTTGTTCTTTAACAGCAGAGCAGTTCTTGGTGTACACAATCATCTTCAGTTTCCGTGGTAACGCTTCTGAACATCATGAACGGGTATGCAGCCAAGGCATTTGGCAAATCCCATAGTACCTTACTTGTTCTCTAGTAATGAAGAAAGGAACTATTGGCCCAACAATGGCCTGCACGTTACGATAGTCACACCACTCTCACATGATATCTTGTGGTTTTGAAAGGTGGTTGCTCCACACCACCAACTCTAAGCCTAATTAAAATGTCTAAAAAGGTGTTATGCCACAACAGATCTGAAAAACTTGGCGAAAATATGGAAAGACGATAGCCTAACGATGTAAACGCCAGCAGCTTGAACTTTTCATCAGTGTTAGCAAAGCAAAACTGGTTGATTTTTTTTCTTTTTTTACAATGCGGTCGGACAGCTATTCGTGGTCGTGAAGTACGGAATGAAATTGCAGTGGTTGAACATGGTTAACCGTGTTTGTCGAACAAAAGCTCGGTTTGGATAACTTAAGAAAGGACGCGCGCATCGGTTTGCACAGAACTTTATTGCTGGTCCCGATTTAGGCAAAGGTGTTGAAAAACCTCCACGCTTTAGCTGCACGCCGGTGACATTCGAAATAATTAGTTTTGTGTCTTAAAATAATTTCTGCTCTCTCACATGCCAAATCTAATACATGATTGGGACGAACGCCGTAGTAGGGCCCTTCGAAAAGTTCGAACGTGTGGTAGGAGAGCTGCAGAAGCTAGAAACGAAAGTACGCCCCGCCGCGGTGGTCTAGTGGCTAAGATACTCGGCTGCTGACCCGCAGGTCGCGGGTTCAATTCCCGGCTGCGGCGGCTGCATTTCCGATGGAGGCGGAAATGTTGTAGGCCCGTGTACTCAGATTTGGGTGCATGTTAAAGAACCCCAGGAGGTCAAAATTTCCGGAGCCCTCCACTACGGTGTCTCTCATAATCATATGGTGGTTTTGGGACGTTAAACCCCACAAATCAATCAATCAATTAGAAACGAAAGTACGTGCATAACATAGGCGTAATGTTTTACATTTATCCGCAGGAGTACTGCACTATTACGTAACCATGCGAGAACCTTGATTCAAGCACATTTCTTCTGAGAATTTCGTTTTCTGCCACCAATGTTCTGAACGCTTCTTGGTTTTCTCCACCATTTACCAGTTGATACATTCAGTATGGTCCCCAAATCTAAGGTATCTACGGTCTCAGAAAAAAAGGACGCCTTCTCCGAACTGAGAGTGATGCGCCACTGTGCTTCAGGCAAAACAACAACGCAGATCAAGAGTGGTGTACCTACACGACTGCCGAGATATATGTCCCGCTGAATTCGACTGGCGCTCCGCGCAGCGGCATTTCCAGTGGCACGCGTTTACAGGCCATCGTGCACCCGTGGCGCGAAACTCGGCAGCCAAATGGGGCTTCGTTTCCGGCTCCTTTGCCGACTCGTATATTGGCCGCACTCGTACGCGCTCCGAAGGGTCAAAATTCAATTTCCTCTCCACACCAGGCTTGCGCAGCACGTGGCTTCGCCGGTCGCGTCGTCCACCCTAAAACGACGGCATTCGCCGAGTCCCCTTTGCAATATTGCTCGTGGTTCCCGGTATTAGTGCGAAGTAATATCCCCTTGCAGATGCGTGAAGCCGGCCGTGTAATGGCCAGAATTGTAGGGTCTGCTCTGCTGCCTGTGCCTTCACCTAATCGCGTCGCTGCTACGCACGCGCCTAGGGTGATTGGGCTGCTGCAGTCGTGGAGAACACTCAGCGCTTCAGTACAATACGGGATGGCAGTTACGTGGGCTTGTAGGCACACGGATATGCTCACAGGCGTGCGCACGAAAAAAATTGGCCCGAATTTACATGTTACACTGTAAATGTCGAAAGACGATAGTCTTGCGTCTGGAGAGAGTGAACAAAACGTTTATTTGATGTTCTGCGCAAGAAAATCGTTGAATGCTATTCTAAAGGCGCTGCGCTAGAGTGCCTCGAACGTGTGGCGGAGGCAAACGAGCGCATCTAGACACGTTAGGCACAAGTGCCATCTGGCAGTTATCTTCGAAAACGAAAGCGTGCAGCCCGCGGAGAAACATGCGCGCCAGTCTCAGACGTGATAAGGTGTAGAACGCAAAGCAACGGGCAGGTGCCACCACAGTGACGTCGTAGCAAAGCGCTGGAAACACCTTTTTGAGCATCGCGCTGCACTGTCAGCGCAGCGCAATTAAACGCTACATTCCTTAGGGTTACTTGTGTGTGCATCTTCTAGTATAAATGCAGACATAGAAAACATCGAAGCGTTGTTGTGGCGCCTCAGATATGCACAATAATTGATTTTTAATTGACAATCGCACAACTATAAACGCTAAACCTTGAGCAATATTCGTGAGTGCTGCGGATGGGGTTGGCCGTTTTGTGCCGTTTGGGATATCGTTAGGGCATACAAACAGACAAATGTACAGACAGACAGACTGACAGACCAAAATTTTTTTTCGTCGAAGGCCCTCAAGATTGTCATTAAAAAAACGCAAGGCCTGCGCGGAAGGCGCAGCACATTCAGAGCGATCGCTATAGAAGAGCGGCTTTTCAAAGTCTTTTCTAAACACTCATTGGGTAATTGCTGCACGCACACTCGCTGGGTACCTAATACGGCAATATTAGCACTAAGTTCACGGCATATAGAAGACCGGCATTGTGTGTTTAGAAAAAGTGTGTAAAGATTTAGAGTTCTATAGGTACTCTCCTATGGGAGAGCTTTTAGCCGTCCCATCGAGATAAAAAACTCACACGAAAACTGCGATACAATCGCTATGCTATACTTCGTCATTCTTCCGATTGATTGATATGTGAGGTTTAACGCCCTAAACCCACTATATGATTATTAGGGACGCCGTAGTGGAGGGCTCCGGAAAGAACATCCGGAAATGTGTGCTCGAGATGCCTCTGTGAAATGCCAATGCCGTGCCAAGAACGCTATTTGTTTTGTTCACTTCGTGATACTTTTAACCATGCACGCTAACACCTTTTCTTGGCCCTGAAGGGAAAGCTACGGAGGTGGAGCTGCTGCAAATGTAGCACTACGCGAAGTAGACAGTTTTGGTGCGCGTCTCCTATGGGCCGGTCCACGCTAGCGGCAAGCATGCCTCGACGTTTGACGTTCTCAGGCAGCCGTGCGGGGCTGCTTCCTTCGCGCACGTCTGCCGTTCTTAGCCCTTCGAAAAATGGGTTGAGACCCATTTTCGCGCCGCTTGCCGTTTGCCGCAGGGTGACGTAGCCAATCAGCGACGGAGGAGCGACATGGCTTAGCCGCGTCGTCTGCTTTCCAGCAGCGAATAAAGCATTTTAGCCTGTACGGTATTTAAAATAGCGCACAACAATTCAAAACGGCGTCTTCCAAAACAGGTGTTTGGACAAGTGGTGCCCATAATCCAGTTTCAGCAACAACTAACATACGAGTAAGGTGTGCTATCCGTGATTTGGAAAGGCTTGTTCAAGCCTACAACATCAATTATTTGAGTATGGCTCTGAAAAACGGTGCTGAATCGATTTGACTCTTGTGTTGTCGAAGCTGTAGGACATAAATTTAAAACGAATGGAAGCATCAGTTCAGAGCTTACGAGCCACAGAGCGCATGGCGGCCGCTTGATAGATTCGAGGCGGTCGACAACTGCATTCGGAAGGGTAGCCATGTTTGTCGGAGGCTCAAATGCCTCGCCGGCGAAGCTTTCCGTGCACTTCGAACAAGTCTCCTGCGGACGGCGTCAGCCGCTGGTCTGTGGAAGCGCGCCGTGAGGGAATGCTTGTCACTAGCGCGAACCGACCCTAACGCTGTGCAATGTGACGGGGATGCAGCATGAGCGTTTCAAGTAGACGCAGACGCCGCTTAGCGTTTGAGGTGCAAAGGCGGGACTTCTTCACGCGTTCAAAAATGCGACGTAGCAACAAATAAATTTAAATAAATATGAATATCTTACAGGTATGAGCTGCATCTTGTCTCAAATAGCTCCACGTAGAAAATAAAAGAGGAACATTTATATTTCACGTCCAAAATATGGGTGCTGCTTTGGAACTACCGTCACTGGTGGTAGAATGCACGTGATTTGGCTCCATAGCTTTCCCTGCAGTTCCAAGAAAAGTTGTCGCAGAGTGTAGAGCTGGAAGCGCATACCGCGTTTCTCGTGAAGGAAAAATTCCACGTGCTCGAACAGCTATATCGGCTGCACGGTGTAAAAAAAAACAAATTTTTGTAACGCTGGAATCTCATAGCGGTGTAAGTTGTATCTTACACCACAGTTATCATGTACGAAATACCGTCACGGACGCTACGCAATGCATTCGCATTTCCTCACGATTACCTCAGGGGAGGTGAGAGAATTTTAGAAGCGAAGCTCTTTATGCCTTGGGTCGTGCGTCCACGACGTATGCAGTAGTAGTAGCAGTAGTAGTAGTAGTAGTAGTAGTAGTAGTAGTAGTAGTAGTAGTAGTAGTAGTAGTAGATAGCCACCTATTGTTTAGTTCTTGGAATGTTCGCTGATTGGCAGTACGTCTATATGAAGAATGTGTGATAAAACAATGCGAGATGGCGGTACGTCGAGTTTTCACTAGATGGACGGACGGATGGACAGAGAGACAAGCAGACGTACATGGACAGACGCACGAACGGACGCACTGGATGGACGGACCGAAGGACGGACGGACGCTAGGACGGATGGGCGAGCACACGTATGGATGCACGGACGGAATAACGCAGGGACGGACGCATGAACGGATGCACAGATGGGTGGAAGAAGGCACAGATGGAAGCGCAGACGGCTGACGGACGCTTCGGCCCATCTTCCCTACTTTTTGCGTCGGTAAAGTATTGGAGCATGATTGCCTGAACAGGGGTAACAGCTACCTTGAGTCTAACAACGTGTACCGCAGCAACACATTTGGCTTCAGAAGAGGGCTCTCCACACAACATTCCATGATACAACTAAAGGAGCAAGTCATAGACCCCATTGGACGAAGCATGAGGGCAATAATCGGGCTAGAGCTAAGAAAGGCCTTGTACATGATCGAGTACGCAGCCATTC
Source organism: Rhipicephalus annulatus (assembly GCA_013436015.1). Classification (NCBI taxonomy): domain Eukaryota; kingdom Metazoa; phylum Arthropoda; class Arachnida; order Ixodida; family Ixodidae; genus Rhipicephalus; species Rhipicephalus annulatus. The sequence goes on along the minus strand of WOVY01009308.1, from coordinate 823,591 downwards.
TAAAATGAATTGCGCAACTTGGCCTAAGCGAGCGCACGTACAAGTACTTCAGAAACTTTCTTACGGGAAGAACTGCCACGGTTAGACTGCACGAGGAGAAGAGCATCCAAGTGGACATGGGCAGCACTGGCACACCGCAAGGGTCAGTCGTGTCACCGATGCTGTTTACCTCGTCATGATTGGATTAGCAGAAAAATTAGAGCGAATCGAAGGCATCAATCACACAATTTATGAGACGACATTACGATTTGGACCACGCAGGACACCAGTGAAGGCGAGATGGAGAATAGACTTCAAGAGGCGGCGGATGCAGCCGAGTGTCATCTGCATGTCACCGGAGTGTAATGCTCACCGAGAAAATGAGAACTGCTACTATACCACCCCAAAAGACTAGGCATACATTGCAGAAACGTAGCAGAGTTACACAAAAGAATGAGGATAACCACTAGAAATGGCAAGGCGATACCCTTGGTTCAGAAGATCGAAGTTTTGGGTCTCTGGTCGAAGCCAGGGCAACCAATGGGGAAGCTATAACGTGCCTAAAAAAGAAAGTCTTGGCGACCGTTAGGCTATTACAAAGAGTATCCAATAAACAAAGGGGCATTAAAGAAAGGAACGTTGTACGACTCGTCCAGGCCTTCGCGATCAGCCATGTCGCGTACGTAGCGGCGTTCGTCCACTGGAACAAAGCCGAGAAAGACAAAGTCGACGCGCTGATTAGAAAAGCGTACAGAGCTGCGCTGGGTCTACCGCAATACACAAAGAACGAAAGGCTGCTACAACTCGGAGTACATAACACGCTGGACGAGATCGCTGAAGCACAAAGGATAGCGCAACTCGAACGATTGTCTGGAACCATGGCGGGTAGAGAAATTACGGAAAAGATCTTCATTAATTACCATGGAATGAAAGGTCTCAAGACGCGCATTCACCTGGACGTCCGGTCCTCGATAATTACGGAAAACATCCTCCAAAATATGCACCGTGTACACAACGTTGAGAGACAAAAATGCCGCATGAAAATGATCCTTAAAAACCTCGGCAAGTGGGAAAATGTGTTTTTTGTAGGCGCCGCCCGGTATTCCCGAATTAATGACATCAGTAATAGGGTTGCGCATGGCTTCTATTTCGCAATGGTGCTCATAGACACAAAAGAGAAGACCTTAACCGCGGGCTCCGTAAGGACCAGCTCGTTGGAGGCAGCGCAATTAATGGCCATTGCACTGGGCGTAGTCAGTGGTCGAAAACACGACAGAATAATAATCAGTGACTCCAAGATGGCCTTTATGAATTTCACAAAGGGATGGGTCTCCACCGAAGCAGCCAAAACTCTAAACCGCAGAGCAGAAGACTTCCGGAGCGGCAAAATTGTAGCCAAATACCTCAAGTGGATTCCGGTGCACATGGGGGAATTTAACATCGAAGACATGACCATCCCTCAAAACCTCAACGAGAAGGTCCACCAAACCGTGCGAGAACTAACCCACCATGACTCGGACAGCGACGGCCCGGCCCACCGCACCGACCAGAGAAGGGGGGACGACTCCAGTGGAGGCAATGGGGACGATGGCGGTGATGGCAATAATGAATAAGCTATACAACACTACAGAGATAGACTGGTCATGTATCATGACATATTGGCACATTATAAGCGACAACGAGAAGAATATCCGCCACCACACAAACTGCTAGACAGATCTCAAGAAACAGATTGGCGAAGATTCCAAACAAGAACCTTTTCAAATCCAGCACACCGGAACAGAGTGAATTCCAGACAATACCCGCAAACAAGCCGTATTTTCTGTTAGCACGAACACGCAGATATGGCACATATTCTATTGCAATGCACACATGTCACAGTAATATACCGAGAGGACAATATAAAACATCTATCTATCTATCTATCTATCTATCTATCTATCTATCTATCTATCTATCTATCTATCTATCTATCTATCTATCTAGCCGCCTACGACATTTACTTCTACTGGCCGTTTCGATAATGGCATCAATACCAAACTTGGTATGGCATAACATGACTGTATGAACAACATATTTGTCTAGTCATAAGATGAAATTCATGATATGTATGTCATAAATGTTATGATTTACATTTGATGGTCCTGCAGCTCTTGCAGTGGTTTCGTTCACATGGCATGTTGCAAAACTGGTAAGGTAGTACATGACTGCATGGCGAACACAAGTGACAGACCCTAACATGAAAATACGACATACGTGTCAGGTAACATGGTTACATGCTATGCTCATGATGCGCTCGCGGCCGTTTCGCTAGCGTCACATATAACACATTTGGTATTACGGTACGTCAATGGATGACGAACGTATTTGGCTGTTGCAAACATAGTAATAATGAGATGCGTGTCATGTAACAACATGAATACATGCACACTCATGGTGCGCTGGCGGCCGTTTCGCTAGCTTCACATGTACCAAAGCCGGTATTACGCGACGCCAACGGACGACATAGGTAAATTATACATCCAAACATCATAATCACGACATGCGTGTCATATCAAAACATGACTACAAGCCACAGTCATGATGCACTCGCGGCCGTTTTGCTAGTTTCCCATATGCCAACTTTGGTATTACGTGACATCAATGACTGACGAAAGTATGTCTCTAGTGCAAACATAACAATAATGAGATGCGTGTCATGTGAGAACATGACTACATGGCACAGTCAAGGCGCCATACATTATGAGTGACGCGGTGTGCGTGCTTCCCGGCGTTCATTTAGTCGCGTCAAGCCGGCGTTGCCACGCCAGGCGCCGGTACTGCCATATACTCGCGGGCGCGCGCCGTGCTGCATTGCTTTGACGCATGCGCGTTTCAGCGCGTCCGGCGTCCCTCTGTCACGAAAAGAGGGAAATGCAGTGTTGCCTGAGTAAAGCATCGGCACGAAATGCAGCATGTCGCATTTTGCGCCCCTTGCCCTCGGGCCGCGCCGAAGGTCACTGGTCGCGCCTGGCGTCAGACAACAGAGGGCTCGCGTTTTGCTAACGTAGCGTCGCTGTGCCCTGCGTGCTCGCGCGTCAACGCTACATTGGAGTATATTGGGTCTTTCATGATGCGCTCATGGTCGTTTTGCTGGCTTCACATATACTAAATTTGGTGTTACGTGACGTCAATGTATGACTAAATATATGACTGGTGCAAGCATGATAATTCTGACACGCGTGTCATGTATGAGCATGACAACATACCACACTCATAGCATGCTCACGGCCGTTTCGCTAGCTCCACATATACTAAATTTGCTATCACGTGACATGTATAGATGACGAAGGCAAACGACAGATCCAAACATGATAATCGTATACGGAAGTCATGTACGGTATCATTTAATACCGTGGTGCTGATTTTAAAGTGACACATGAACCTCTCTAATTCGTGCTTCGCATATCATTGATTCCCACTGTACGTGGGAACTGCCATTTTTTTTAAGAAGTCAAACCCGCTCACCAAAAAGGCCAGGTGAGTGATTGATTTTTGGAGACGCTGCTGTGTACACCGCAGGTAAGGCGTAATTCAATATCTGGGATAAAAAAAAAGGTACAGCATTGAATTCAACGAACGTTTTCGAACGATTCTTAATAGGAAGTAGCACACGTTGATTCATGTGTTTAGACACCGCAGCCGTATGTTGCGCTCACAAGGTGGATGAAGCGACACATGTGTTTACGTCAGGAGTTATATGCAGCAATCTTGATTAACATTTTTTTTTGGCCCGATGTGACGTGACTGATCCAGGACTGATCGGCCGACCGGCAAAGCACGAGCAGCACGATCACTCTGCTCGTGCTCGTGTTCCCTCGTTGTCGTCGATTGCGTCTCTGGGCGTCCCCGGGCTGCAGGACGACCGGTAATGGCAAGCCAGACCCCGAAGAAGGCGCTAGCCTTCAACGTAGTTGACCGCAAGGAGACTAGTCCCGAAGACGTTGACGTGACGTCTTCAATTGTAGGAATCGAAAAGGTCGACTGTGTACAGCACTTTGGAGGCCGAAATTATCAAGTCACCGTTAAAAGTGAAGCCGCTCTGGCTCAAATCGTCGACGCGTCTCACCTCATCATCAGAGGAGAGCGCGTTGCATTCGTACCTTAGGGACACCGAGTCACTCAAGTCACCAATCCGTTCCTGCCGTGTCGCGTCCCAAGCGAGGTCCTCGCGCAAGTATTGTCTCCCAACTGGAAGGTGCTGCACATCACCAGAGAAGCGATAGGGTCGCGCCCAACCGTGACCACTGGGACGCGATTCGTCCGGATCATTGCCGGTGTCTAACTGCCTCAAGGTCGCAGGCCATCCAGTGACCTGTGACTATAAAATGATTTAGCGAATGTGCCTTCGATGTGGAGACAGATCCGCATGATCTGTACAGCTCCGTATTGTGGAAGGTGCGGCGTTTACGCCCACGACCAGAAGGGCTGCTGGCTGCCATGTCGCTGTTGTGGTGACCCGCATGCCACCGTCGCCTGCACCATCAGACCGTCTTATTCCGAGGTGGCCTCCAAGAATTACCCGTCACTTCAACCAGGCAAAATCAAGGACGTCGTATCATTGACGCCAGGCCTGTATATTTGCCAGTACGAACTTGGGCGTATCACACTGCCACACCAAACGCCACACCAAATGCCCGCAGTGTCTCGAGCCAGCCCGGACCACGCAGCCCCTCAAGGCGCTGATGATCCATCCAGTGGCCCGCGACCAGTGGTGACTCCCACAGTACCACGAGTCGAGCCCTCGCCAGTGGAGGCGTCTATCGACGAACGCGTCGCAGATGATGACCGGATATCTGATGCTCACCATATGGCTGCCCAGTCTTCTGTTAGTCCTTCTAATATTGAAGAGGCTTTGTCCCAAGGTGACGAGGTTTCTATCAACGAGGACTCGAGCAGCACTAGGAGTGACTCGACCCTGCAGATAGACACCGACAGCACTGCAAGTGAGATCAGCCGTGACAGTTTACATGAATTTGTGCCATCTTCGCTCAAGAGCCCCGGCACCAAGCGCCACCGAATATGCAGCAGCGACTTGGAGGCCCCCAGCAGAGACAGAAGTCCTCTGCGGACTTCGATGTCGCCCCGGAAGTTCCGCGCTTCCGGTGGGACGCCTGGTCGTAAGAGGTGATTAAACTGCTTGCAGGGCACCCGCTCCCGCGTCTGTCATAACTATGAGTTTAGTATCCAAATTTGTCTTTATTGTTTACGATGGCTACCGCGTTGAATATTATTTCCTTGAACGTAAAAGGTTTTCGCAGTCCGGTAAAACGGGCCGATGTGATTAGTGTAGCCCGTGCTGCAAATTGTGATGTTTTGTCCATGCGCGACAGTAATTTCCCTTCACTATACGACGTATCGGCTTTCAAACAACTTTTAAACTTTGATTGCTACTTCTCTTTCGCTACAACTCGTTTTACGGGAGTAGGCATCACTATATTTAATCGGGCTTTATTGAGAGGTCTCCACGTTGTTTATGATGGCGTTGGTACAATTATGACTCTATATTGTACCTACTTTTTTTCGAATGGGGATACCATGTGTGTATGCGACTGTACAAGCCGAACAGTCCAATTATTTTTTTTTCGAAATTTGATGTTTTATGAGTGAAGTTCCTTATAGCGACACATGTTCGTCCCTCGTAGCCGTTAGTAGTGTGCAACAAGTATAACATTTTGACCTCCAAGGTGGTGCCGGTAAGAAATTTCTTCTGTGCGTTGTTGAACAGTAAGTGATGATGCTCAATGTACATGCCAATGACTGCTAAGGGGGAATGAAAGACAGGAGAATTCGGCTTTTAGGTAATGCGCACGCTGCGAATTTTTTATTGTTCAACAGCGCACAGAAGACAAGAAAGGGTTGCTACGTTATACTTGCTGGGCGTAACCTCCTAAGTTTTAGAAAGGTTTAGTAAGCGTTGGGCCGCAGTGCCATGAATACAGTGAACTAGTATATACCATCAGCTCGAGGTGGTTGAAGGTGGGAAGTAGACACGAAGCGCAAGCCGTAAGAAAGTGTGCGGGTGCCTGCTCTCGTTCAGTCCTTGGAATGTCCGCTGGATGGCAGTGCTTTTATATAAGGAATATATGATGAAAAGATGCGGGATGGTGGTACTTGGAGTGTTGAGTAGGTGGACGAACGGACACACAGACAGATGCATGAACGGACGCACGGGCGGCTGCACGGACGGATGAACGCATGGACGGACACAGGAGAGGATGCATGGACGAAAGCAGGGATGGACGCACAGATGAACGTGTGGACGCACGAACAGACGCATGCATGGACGGGCGGATAGACGCACGGGTGGCGACACAGACGCACGCATGGATGGACGGAAGCTAGAACAAATGCACGGACGAATGCTTCGCCCCACTATCCCTCATTTCCTCCGTGGATATGCTGCCATTTTTTTTCCAGACGGTCGTCGTGTAATTCTAATTGGAGACTTAACTGTGTGCTAAATACGCGATGCGATGTACAAGGTGCTGGCTGGGGTTGGTCTGCTTGGAATTCATGTGAGCTGCGACGCCTTGTCCAGCATTTTTCATATCTGGATACGCATATTGTCATGCACGGGAACACTTTTGTTGGAAATTGCGCCACGGACCATCTTCCAACAGACTCGACTGGGATTATATTCCAAATGCTTTGCGACGTTTGTCTCCGACTTACGTGTTCCGCCCATCCCACCTTCGCCTATGTACATCTCTGACCATCGTCCGATTCTCTTAGAACTAAAGATTCTAATTCATTTTTCGGAGAAACATGGCGTCTTGGTGTTCGCGTCCTCCAGGACGCGTGCTATTGGTCAACTTTGTCCCTTGCAATACAGATGTCATTCGCTGCGTCTGATTCATTTGATGGGGATGCGCTTAAAACGGAGTGGCCCCTGCACTGCTCAGTTGAAGGGCGTTTACTTCGTCGTTGCGTTTCTGAGGAGCTGGCCGATACTGCAGCGAAGTTACGCATCGCCTTGCGCGCCGAAACGCCGTCTCCCCTGATGCGAGCTTGGCAACATGAATTACGTGAACGCTTCCAGAGTTCGATTGTCGCCTCGTCTCTGGCGGCGGCTGCATGGCGTTGTAGGCACAATCCTTGTGCCCACCCTGAGGCGCTACGCTATGCGAGGCAATCGTGTTTTGGGCAGTCACAATCGCCTGTTTTTACGACCACGCAGACAACACCTACACAGCCGCTTCCTACGCGTGATCGATTTCTTTTTATGGCGCATTTCAAAGAGATGTCACGTTCGGTCATGCGGACAAACTGTGATACAGTACCGCCTATGCTTAGAGGTTTGCCTAGCGTTCCTGAATTGACTGCTGATTCTCTGCACGTCCCTCCATCAGTTGGAGAGGTAAAGGCAGCACTACAATCTATGAAACTGGGGACAGCCCCTATGCCAGATGGTTTTCCAGTTGAATTTTACTCGTCATTTTGGAATTAGCTTGGTACTGCCTTAACTGCGGTTATCCGTTGATGTTATGAGGATGGTGTCTTTACATCAAGTTTTCGAGATGGACGCATTGTGCTCATTCCAAAAGGTGATGCTTCCTCTGTCAATCCCGAAGATTGGAAACCTATCACGCTTCTTAACGTTGACTATAAGGTATTCGCGACGGTGATCGTTCAACGTGGGCTCTGTTGAACACCCTGGTGGGTGATCACCAGGCTTCATCTATGCCTGGACGAGAAATACACAGATTGTTCGTTACTACCCGGGATATCATAGCCTAAACTCTGTTGCGATCTGCGCGTGGTTTCCTGTGTCTTTGGATCATGAGAAAGCATTTGACTGACTTCAGCACACGTATATCTTTAATGTGCTCAAATCCCTTGGTTTTCCTCGTGCTTTTTGTGGATTTATTTAGACTTTGGTATAAACAGCACACTAGTTCTAGATGGTTGGGAGAGTGCTGCCTTTTCTAATACACGTGGGGTCCGTCAGGGGTGCCCATTGTCTCCTGTTCTATTTGTCCTCAGCCTTGAGCCATTTTCGTGTGCTCAAGAAGCGGATTCGTTTGTACGGGGTCTTGCGCTTCCGGGCAGTAGTTCCGCGAAAGTCACAGCTTTTGCTGACGACATTACCCTGTACCTTTCTGATGAAGATAGTCTTTCACGTAACCTGCGTTTATTCTCTCAGTATGGCGACATTTCAGGTGCCGCACTAAACCTCTCTGAATGCCGGCATTTGTTCATCGGCTATCAAAACTTCAGATTTAGCTCCACATTACTTCCCCAGCCCGCTGCGCCTCTTCGTAATTTTAGCAATTTTATACAACCACTACGGCGTTTGTAACTCCGTCTGGTCAAACGCCCTCGATGAAGTAAAACAAAAAAATGGCAGATCCCGCGTACAGTGGCGATCAATGGTATGCGAAGCACTAATGAGAAATGTTGATATGTCACTCTAAATTCAGCACAACGTTACGAAGTGGAGGTAAATTATGCCGTACTTGACTTCCGGGTCATGAATATCATCTTCGGATGCGTCTTTTACTTTAGTCATTCATTCCCGTCACGTGATACCAATATTAGTATATGCATAGCTAGCATAATGGCCGCGAGCACGTTATGAGCGCGGTATGTTCTCATGTTCTTACATGAAACGCGTGTCAGGATTATCGTGTTTGCGCCAGTCACATTTTCGTCACCAATTCACGTGACGTAACACCAAGTTTGGTATAGACTAATTCCACTGGACCTACGCCACGAAAATGCAGTGGCGCTGTCTTGGTAGGCAAAAGACGCTCTGCCTACCGCAGTTTCTGCTGAGGTTTCAATGGTGCATGTGGTGTTTTCAGTCAAGCAACGAGAAAAATTGGCAGATCCCACGTACAGTGGGAATCGCTCATATGCGAAGCACAAAAGAGGAAGCTTGAAATGTAACTTTAAAATAAGCACAACAATACGAGGCAGGGGTAAATGATGCCGTACGTGACTTTCACTCATGATAATCACGTTTGCACGTGTCATTTACCTTCGTCATCTATTCCAGTCACCTGATATCGAATTTGGTATATGTGCAGCTAGCGAAATGGCCGCGAGCACGCTATGAGCGTAGCATTGATTGATTGATTGATGTGTGTAGTTTAACGTCCGAAAACCACGATATGATTATGAGAGACGCCGTAGTGAAGGGCTCCGGAAATTTCGACCACTTGGGGTTCTTTAACGTGCACTCAAATCGGAGCACACGGGCCTAAAACCCTTCTGCCTCCATCGGAAGCTATCAGCGAAGCATTTAGTATTGTTTTACATGACACGAATATCATGATTCTCATTTTTGGCCGTGTCCCATACCATCGTAGTCCATTCACGTTTCGTAATACCGAATTTCGTACATGTGAAGCTAGCGAAACGGCCGCGAGCGCATCATGAGTGCGGCAGGTAGTCATGTTGTTACATGGACACGCACCTCCTGATTATCATGTTTGCAACAGTCACATACCTTCGGCATTCATTCACGTTCCGTAATACCAAATTTGGTGTATGTGAAGCTAGCGAAACGACCGCGAGCACACCATGACTGTGGCTGTAGTCATGTTGTTGTATGCTGTTGTATGACACGCGCTTCATGATTATTATGTTTCCACCAGTCATATACCTTCGTCATCCATTCCCGTCACGTTATACCAAATTTGGTATAAGTGAAGCTAGCGAAACGGCGGCGAGCGCATCACGAGTATGGCTGTAGTCATATAGTCGCATGACACGCGTTTCATCATTATGATGTTTGCACCAGTCACATACCTTCGTCATCCATTCCCGTCACGTAATACCAAATTTGGTAAAAGTGAAGCTAGCGAAACGGCCGCGAGCGCATCACGAGTGTGGCACGTAGTCATGTTGATACGTGACACGCATCTCATGATTATCATGTTAGAACCAGTCACATACCTTCGTCATCCATTCACGTCCCGTAACACCAAATTTGGTATATGTGAAGCTAGCGCAACGACTGCAAGCATACCATGATCGTGGTGCGTTGTCGTGAATAATGACTTACATGACATGCATGTCACAATTTCCAAGTTAGCGTCTGTCACTTGTGTTCGCCATGCAGTCCTGTCATAGCATGCCGATTTCGCAACATGCCATGCGAAGGAAACCACCACAAGAGTATCAAGACCAAGAAATATACATCATTACTTCCATGACATACATGTCATGGTAGTCATGTTATAACTAGTCAATTGGGCTCGTCGTACAGTCATGTTTTGCCATACTAAATTTGGTATTGATACCATTAACGAAACGGCCAGGAGAGCTAAAAGTCGTTGGCGGCTAGATAGATAGATAGATAGATAGATAGATAGATAGATAGATAGATAGATAGATAGATAGATAGATAGATACGCTCAAAGTCGCCGAAGCTCGTTAAGAAATGCTTCGCATTTAAAAAATTGAGAACGCCCGGGATTTCGACTTCCCGCTTCTTGAGCGGAGGCACCTTGCTCAGACTGTGTCCTGCGTGTGGCAGCTTGGGCTAGTTGGTATGGCATGACGATAGTTAAAGCGCGAGAACAAAACGTGTCGTTCGTGTCCTTCTTGTCTCTGTGTCGTCGTTTTGTTCTCGCGCTATAACTATCGTGTCCTGCGGTCGCATTTAATACCTTTCTCACGTGGAGGAGCCACCTTTACGCATGCTGAGGTCATGGCAGTCTGCCTTGTGTTCCTTGTTATGGTGCGGTGGCACTGAGTTGGTTTCTCGTGCAGAGTTAGGACAGCTGAGTTCTCCGGGAGGTTTTGCTTTCCCATCGGTATCAATACGCTGCCGGCTATTGGCCTTGCGCTTCCTGTTGCGCCTCGTACAAGGAGAGGAATCCCCCGCACGAACTCTGGCATATTATTTTCTAGGCACTCACCTTCGGTATTTATAGCCTAATGTGCACCTTAAGCGGGGCCCACAATCATTAATACTTCCTTCGTTTTATGCAACAGGTGTTGCGTGTTTTCGTCATATCCAGTCGACTTGCCCTGAGGTAGATGTGTTAGACAATCCTATAGTGTACGCAACAGCCGTTTTGTTGCTCCCGTTAGTTCTTCCGGCACGCCACACCCGCTCTAGTGATGTGTCTTGGAGCATGCTGACCGCATCATTTCTACCTGGCCACCCCCGGGACTTCATGTGGCGGCTGGGGTGGGGCGTTGTTCCTACCCTTGACCGCCGCGAAAGGTGGAGAATGGTCCAGTCATCAACATGTCCGAACTGCTCCCTACGGGAAACAAATCAGCATGTTTTAAGACTATGCGTCGTTGCTCGTGTTTTCTGGAGGGCTCCGCATGCAGGATTTCATGGCCTCGGAGTAAACCCCTTTTTTTTTCTTCTGGACGTTGTTCTCGAGGCCGCTTCGCCAGCCTTCTCATTGTTGCTGGTGCCTACTGTTTTTGGCGTAACCGCTGTGAAGCGGTTGCAGCAGGCCGTCACCGGCGTGCTCTCCTGATTTTGGAGTGACTGTACAAAAAAAAAGTATTTGTTTTGTCGGAGCAACTTTTCTTTCTGGGTGACAAGAAATTCTTTCGACACTGGTCCTGCTCTTTTGTGTTAGTCTGCGAGAGACGTGTAGAGCTTGTTTTAAGGCCTGCCTGGTTTTGGTAGGTTAATCTTTGTTTAGTACTCTCACAAATACCTTGTAGATACTATGTAATTGCCTAATATATAGATCTTTAAAGTTCATATGTGTTTTCTTCGTTTATCATGTATTGTGTATATGTAGACGTATCTTTTTGTAACAATTCTCGTGTATCTGTGTATGTTGTGTTCTGGGTACATATGTAAATATATCTTTTTGTAACAACTTTTGGTATGTCTGTAAATGTGTTCTGTCATGATGTCCTGTTTGATTGTAATTGATGTTCACTGTCCTGAGAATAATTTTTTTTATCATGGAATGTCTTATTTAGACGCTATGTGTCGCCTCTGTAGGTGCCTCATCGATAAACAGGTGGGCAAACTAAGAAGAATAAAAATTGGCAGATCCCACTTACAGAGGGAATCGATCATATGTGAAGCACGAATGAGAAATTTTGATATGTCAATTTGAAATCAGCACAACGTTACGAAGTGGAGGTAAAAGATGTCGGACAAGACTTTCTTGTCATGATTATTATGTTTAGATGTGTCATTTAGCTTCGTAATCTATTCACGTCACGTGATGCCAAATTTAGTATATGTGGAGCTAGCGTAACGGCCGTGAGCACGCTATGAGCGTGGTATGTTGTCATGTTCTTAGATGACACGCGTGTGAGGGTTATTATGTTTGCACCAGTTATATATTTCGTCATCCATCGACGTGACGTAATTCCAAATTTGGTATATGTGGAGCTATCAAAACGGCCGCGAGCGCATCATGAAGGACCCAATATACTACAATGTAGTGCTTACGCGTGCGCACGCCGGGCACAGCGACGCTACGTTAGCGAAATGCCGGCACTCTATAGTCTGGCGCCAGGCGCGACAAGCGTCCGTCGGCGCGGCCCAATGGCAACTGGTACAAAACGCGATGTGCTGCATTTCGCGCCGAGGCGTTACCTAGACAACCCTGGGTCTCCCTCTTTTCGTGACGGAAGGACACCGGACGCGCTGAAACGCGCATGCGTCAAAGCAACGCAGCGTGGAGCGCGCCTGCGAGTATTAGGCAGGACCGGCGCCTGGCATGGCAACGCCTGCGTGATGCAACGAAATGAACGCCGGCGAGCATGCGCATCGCGTCACGTCGAAATGTATTGGCGCCTTGACTGTGGTATGTAGTAATGTTGTCACATGACGCGCATCTCATGATTATCATTTTGGCACAAGGCACATACCTTCCCAAGCTATTTACCGCGTGCTTACAGGAGGTTTTCAGAAGCCTAGAATGGGAACAGTTAGGGATAAGAGTCAATGGAGAATACCTTAGTAACCTGCGCTTCGCCGATGACATTGCATTGCTGAGTAACTCGGGGGACGAATTGCAACTCATGATTATGGAGTTAGACAAGGAGAGCAGAAAAGTGGGTCTTAAAATTAATCTGCAGAAAACGAAAGTAATGTACAACAACCTCGGCAAGGAGCAGCGCTTCGAGATAGGTAACAGTGCACTTGAAGTTGTAAAAGACTATGTCTACTTAGGGCAGGTAATAACCGCAGAGCCGAACCATGAGATCGAAGTAACTAGAAGAATAAGAATGGGGTGGAGCACATTCGGCAAGCACTCTCAAATTATGACAGGTAGATTGCCACTATCCCTCAAGAGGAAGGTATATAACAGCTGTATCTTGCCGGTACTTAGCTACGAAGCAGAAACCTGGAGACTTACAAAGAGGGTTCAGCTTAAATTGAGGACGACGCAGCGAGCAATGGAAAGAAAAATGGTAGGTGTAACCTTAAGAGACAAGAAGAGAGCAGAGTGGATTAGGGAACAAACGGGGGTTAGGGATATCATAGCTGAAATCAAGAAGAAGAAATGGACATGGGCAGGGCATGTAGCGCGTAGACAGGATAACCGCTGGTCATTAAGGGTAACTGACTGGATTCCCAGAGAAGGGAAGCGGGTCAGGGGGAGACCGAAGGTTAGGTGGGCAGATGAGATTAAGAAGTTTGCGGGTATAAATTGGCAGCAGCAAGCACAGGACCGGGTTAACTGGCGGAACATAGGAGAGGCCTTTGTCCTGCAGTGGACGTAGTCAGGCTGATGATGATGATGATGACATACCTTCGCCATCAATTGGGGTCACGTAATACCAACTTTGGCATATGTGAAGCAAGCGAACCGGCCGCGAGTGAATAATCTGTGTGGAATGAAGCCATGTTGTTACATGAGGCGCTTGTCGCGATTATCATGTTTGGATATGTCATTTACCTATGTCCTCCATTCACGTCACGTAATACCGAGTTTGGTACATGGAAAGCTAGTGAAATGGCCGCGAGCGCATCATGAGTGTTACAAGCTGCCACTCTAGCGTCGCCAGCGCGAAGTGGGCGATGGGAATGACAGCAGGTTAGTTCGCTCCGTACGCAAGCAGAGACAGTGAAGAGATCGCTTCTCGGCCTTTTGGCTAAGATCAAAGTGTAGAGACGTGAGAAAACAAAACAAACTTTACTCTAGTGATATTGCAGCACACGGGATCTAGTACAACACTTCAATACAACTAACAAAATACATCAACACTTTATACAACTAAAAATACATAGAAGAAAACAATAAATCAGCTTACGAGAGGGAACTATGACAAACTACACAAACTAACAACAATAGAACGACGGAGGAGAAAGTTCGAAGATATAAACAGGTGAAGGCATACGTGTGATGACCGGAAGCGTTGCGTACCCGACGATCGGATGCGAGAAGTCGAAGAGAGTTCTCGCACGACTGCGATGTCGGCGGTGTTGCAACGCTGGTGGCTCCGGGAGGCTAGTGCTTGCAGGTGACTTCGAGGAGGTTGAGCTAGCTCGAGGCGAAGTCCCGATGTCTACGTTGCAGACGTTAATATCGCGTCACAACTAGACGAACGGCTAAGTTTAGGTGGTGGCCAGCCGATACAGAGCCACACTAAAAAACTTCTGGAAGAGATGCTTGTTGATCTGTTTCTACACCATGTTGGTGAGCGACTAGTCAGTCTAGCAAGGCAAAATCCTGCGCTTAAATCCCCCTCGTGTCTCCTCGCTCTCTTCCTTGGCGACAAGAGACCTCTACATGGGTCCAATCATGCGCTTTGGTGGAAACTCCGCTCCAAAAAAATTTTGACCCCACCCTTTTTTAATTGGGAGAGTGCCCTCAACTAGCGAGAGTGACAACCTGTTGGGTTGTTGTCATACGGCTTGGGCCCCAGAGGGTTCCCTACGCTTTTCCCCGTGGGAAACGGTCAGACTGTTTGGATCTCAGCCGGTGCGTCCCGTAGCCTAATCCTTGTTCGGGGTACATCGCGGCCTTCCACGACCTTGCAGACGCCGCCGCAGTTACAAAAGGATCAATCGTCGACGGCGACGTTCCAAGAAGAGCACCCCATTCTGCACTTCTCGGCTCCCTTTCATGCGCCCGCCGTTCCCATGGTCAGTGGGGAAGTACGGCGCCCGTTAATTGCCGTGACGCGGGGCCGCCGAAAATGGCCGTCCGTGACAATGAGTTTGGCATGTAGTCATGTTGGTATATGACACGCATCTCATGATTATCATATTTGCACCAGTCACCTACTTTTGTAGTACACTCCCGTACCGTAATAACAAACTTGGTATGTGTGAAGCTAGCGGAACGGCGACGAGCGCATCATGAGCTGGTATGTGATCATGTTGTTACATGACACGAATGTCATGGTTTTCATTTTAGCGTCGTTCGCTTGTGTTCGCCATGCAATTAGGTCATACCACACCAATTTTGCAACATGTCTCGTGAACGAAACCGCCGTAAGAGCAGCAAGAACATGAAATGTTAATCATGACGTAGATGTCGTGATTTTCGTGTTATGACTGGTCTATTATGCTCGCCTTACAGTCGCGTTATGTTATAACAATTTTGGTACCGATGCCATTATCGAAATGGTCAGGAGAGCTTAAAGTCGTAGGCGGCTAGATAGATAGATAGATAGATAGATAGATAGATAGATATATAGATAGGTAGATAGATAGATAGATAGATAGATAGATAGATAGATAGATAGATAGATAGATAGATAGATAGATAGATAGATAGATAGACAGATAGATAGATAGATAGATATGCTCAATGTCGCCGAAGATCGCTAAGAAATGCTTCACTTATGAAGGGCCAGTCAACAGGCTCCAGAACGATCAGGAAAAGCTCGCACTTTTTTTTTTCCTGTGCGTGACCAACCTCCTTCCATGCGCAGTGACGTCAACTTGGCTATCGGCGACGTGACGCAGCTGACAGCTCGTCGATTGATCTAAACCGGGTCTCAGTAAACAGTAATGAAATAAACGTCAGCGATCGCTGAGTTGACGTCACTGTGCGTGGAAGGAGGTTGGTCACGCACAGGAAAAAATGCACTAGCTTTTCCTGCGCGTTTCGGAGCCTGTGGACTGACCTTTGAAACATACCCAATGCCACGGTCTCTGTCTACAACCAGTAGAAAATGCGAAGGCCTTTGTTCGTTTCCCTTTCCACTCGCGCTACGTCAGCAGCTGGGGCTGATGCATGAGGCCGCCAGCGTGTATTGCCAGAGGTCGCGATGAGGCGCATTCGCGCTGGCGCGCATCCATCGCGTCTGCGGCAACTCATTTCGAGGTCGTCTGTACCAAAGGTCGGAAACACTTGTGGAGCTCGCTGAGACTCACTCATGAAATATATTTTGAGCATTGGACTCACTTGGACTCAGACTCACCAAATTATCATGGAGCCGTGCTCACTCGGCCTCACACTCACGAAAGTTTTCTTCAGCCAGACTCGCTCGCACTCAAACTCACCAAAAGATTACTCAACCGGAGCCACTCAGCCTCAGACTCATGGCTCGATACGAGTCTGTGTGAGCCGACTCATGAATGCAGCAGCCTAGAATGAGCTTCTTCGACCATGGTGTCAGTGGTTTTTAACGCAAGTAACTCACGTAATCAGTGCTATTCTTGGTACCGTTTGACATAGTATCTTTGAAAACGAGTACAGAGTCTTTCCAAACCAGTAGGGTTGGAAGAGATGACAGCATAATATAAAATAATCAATAAATTCCACGGAAGAGTTGGTTGAGAGGAAACCAAGGACACCCCCCCCCCCTATGTAATACACGCCTCTAATTAATTGATATTGAAAGTGAGTATAAACGACACTGCTTTGAAATGCCTGTAAGCAGGCGGGAGTACAAACGTGAATCCAGGTACGGCGCATAAGAATGCTGAATATAACTAGATAGGGCCTTAGGTCGGCAGAAGAAACTGGAACTAACTCAGAGTTACTCAATCAATATAGTATGCGCCTTGAACTCAATCAGACACAGACTGAACAAAATTTTGCAGAGCCGAACTCACTTGGACTCACACTCGCGAAATATTTCTCAACTGGATTCATTCAGACTCAGACTCACGGACTCACGACTCGATCTGAGTATGACTGAGTACGAGTGCGTTGACTAATGTGTGAGTACATCTCTCTCTCTCTCTCTCTCTCTCTCTCTCTATATATATATATATATATATATATATATATATATATATATATATATATATATATATATATATAGATTGTAACGACGGTAGTGGGCATGGAGCTCGAGGATAGAAAAAGAAGAAGACTTGCTGTGATCGCAGGCTTGCGTTCAGTTAGCCCTTGCGCTAAATAAAGCTCTCCTTCGCCGAGTTCGCCTGCTTGTTCAACAACCCGTTTCAAGTGGTGGAGGTGCTGGGCACATCTGGTCCTCACCCTGGAACTTCGCAGCCGCACACTCCAACGACCTCCTACAATGAGTGATCCGGGGCCATCTCATGCTGCTACTCCAGATCTCGCACCTGTGCCTGTCTTCTGCGCTGGCGCTCTCCGGCAGCGCGACCCCCCCCATATTCGGTGGCACAGAGGACCAAGATGTGGACAACTGGATTGCCGAGTATGAACTGGTGAGCGCCGTCAATAAGTGGAACGCAGCCGATAAGCTCACAAATGTGAGTTTTTACCTGACCGACGTGGCAAAACTATGGTACAGAAATCATCAAAGTGATTTCAGTACCTGGTCGGAATTGGCGAAAACCCTCGCGGAAGTCTTTGGCCGTCCTGCTATCCGCCGCTTTCGTGCTGAACAGCGCTTGCGGGGCAGAGTACAGAGAGCAGATGAAACTTTCACGAGCTACATCGAAGATGTGCTATTTCTCTGCAAGCTCGTCGATTCGACTCTGGACGAGGCAGGCAAGATCAAGAACATCATGAAAGGAATCGACGACGGTGCATTCCAAATGCTCGCTGCGAAGAGTCCCCAGACGGTCGCCGAGGTGATTCAGCTCTGCCAAAGCTATGATGAGCTGCGTAGGCAGCGCGCTTCCACACGTTGCGCTGCTCAAGACACCGCGGACATCTCATCCCTCGACTATCGCCATGACACCGCCGACCACTCTGCGTTGATGCCAGTCATAAAGCAATTCATACGCGAGGAGGTCGCCCGGCAGCTATCTATAATCACAAGACCTACCGAGCCGATGGCACCCTTGTCGCCTTCGCTTCGCCAGGTCATTCGATCGCAAGTTGCCGAAGCATTGCCGCCAGCTCAGGCTCCCCCAACTGTTACCGCACCACTAACGTATGCAGCCGCAGTTGCTCAACCACGTGCGCCAGCGTCTCCGGCCATCTACGAAGCTACTCGCCACGTTTATTCGTCGACCCCACCTTCCCGCTCGCTGACCGTCCCGTCTCCGGCTGTATATGAAACAGGTCAGAACGTTTATATGACGCCGCCGCCTGCACGACCATTTACGGTACCTTATTCAGCGAACAGTGCCCCTATCGTCAGCCAATGGCGCACTCCAGATAATCGGCCGATATGTTTTTCATGTGGCATCCCAGGCCACGTAGCTCGTCACTGCCGTCGTCGCAGCTTCTCTTCTCACGACATTGCAGGGGCCTCACATTACATGCCCACCATGCCCACTCAGCCGCGATATCCCGTTCCTGCCAATCCACCTCTAGACGTACGTCCCGGTCGCCGACCATCCGGCGCAAGCCGTTCACCTTCTCCTCGTCGTCGATCTATTTCTCCGATGTTACGTCGCAACAGCCCACCGCGAGGGGAAAATTGACGGGCGCAGTTCCGGAGGCAAGAACTGCGTTGGCAGCGAAAATTTCAAGACCTAACTGCTGTCCCCCGAACGAAATCGAACTCTATATTGATGGCATTAAGGTGCACGGACTTGTTGACACTGGAGCTGCCGTATCTGTAATTAGCGAGAAACTGTGCCGAAACTTGAAGAAAGTGACCACACAACTTACCGACCTATCTTTGCAGACAGCTACGTCCCATCATATTCAGCCTTCAGCTTTGTGCACCGCACGAGTCGTCATTCAAGGTGTGATGTACGTCGTCACATTTGTAGTTTTATTCCGTTCTTCGCATGACGTTATCCTTGGGTGGGACTTTCTTTCGTCAAATTCTGCTTTGGTCGACTGTGCTCGTTCTGAACTCGCGTTGTCTGTGCCGTGCTATGACCCCGACGATGGTGCTTCGTGTAGAGTGTTTGCTGCTTCTGACGTTGACATTGCGCCTTTCTCAGCTGTTGTTGTCTCGGTGTCGTGTGCCTCCCCTCCGAAATCACCTGTGTTGTTTATGCCATCGGTCCCATCTGCGTGCCGTCGAAATATCATGCTTCCGTTTGCCGTCGTCATTTTTCGCAATGGTCACGCTGCCATTTATGTGTGCAATCCGTCGCACAGCCCGTCATCCCTACTACGTGGAGAATGCCTGGGAAGCTACGAGCTTTACGAGTGCATTCTTCCCGCTACTATACCCGATTCTGCGGTTTCGCTCCCAATTGGTGCTGTCACTCCTACCAACGCGCCTAATGATGCTCTGGACGTATTCTCGGATGCCATCGACTCTGAGCTCACACCAACTCAGCGCGAAGAGATTATAAATCTTCTTCTCCGCTTTCGTTCTTCATTCGATCGTGACCAGTCAGGCTTAAGCCGAACCTCTGCGGTCGTTCACCGTATTGACACCGGTCAACAAGCCCCGCTAAGGCAGCGTCCGTACCGTGTGTCATCTGCTGAACGCCGTGTCATCGACGAACAAGTGGACGACATGTTGAAACGTGGCATCATCGAGCCCTCCAACAGTCCCTGGGCTTCACCGGTTGTTCTCGTCAGGAAAAAAGACGGATCCATCCGGTTCTGCGTTGACTACCGCCGACTCAACAAGATAACGCGCAAAGACGTATACCCTCTGCCGCGCATCGATGATGCTTTGGACTGCCTACAAGGAGCAGAGTTCTTTTCTTCGTTAGATTTACGCTCTGGCTACTGGCAGGTGCCCATGGCAGAGGGTGACCGCCCGAAGACAGCCTTTGTAACACCGGATGGACTATATGAATTCACCGTTATGCCCTTTGGCCTCTGCAACGCGCCTGCCACTTTCGAAAGGATGATGGATACCGTCTTGCGAGGTCTGAAATGGAAAACGTGCCTCTGTTATTTGGATGACATTGTGGTATTTTCAAGCGACTTTGCGACCCACCTCAGCCGCCTCGAGCAAGTTCTTACGTGCCTTTCCACGGCGAGACTTCAACTTAACTTGAAGAAATGCCACTTCGGCGCTCGCAAGCTTGTAATTCTTGGCCATGTGGTTTCTAAGGACGGCATTCTCCCGGACCCTACGAAACTTAATGCAGTCGCGGCGTTCCCAAAGCCAACCACCATCAAAGAGCTTCGAAGCTTCATCGGCCTATGTTCTTACTTCCGGCGCTACGTCCGCAATTTCGCCTCCATTATCGCCCCCTTGACCAATCTTCTTGCCAGAAGTTCTGATTTGTCAGCGTGGTCGCAGGCGTGTGATGATGCATTTCAGGAACTCCGACGGCTCCTCACCACGCCTCCCATACTCCGACATTTCGATCCGTCTGCTCCAACGGAGCTTCATACGGACGCTAGTGGTGTCGGGCTAGGGGCCATACTGGCCCAACGCAAGGAGGGCTTTGACGAGTATGTCGTTGCCTATGCCAGCCGCACCCTCAGTAAAGCCGAGAAGAATTACAGTGTAACTGAAAAGGAGTGCCTCGCCATTATTTGGGCAATCGGAAAATTTCGGCCTTATTTATATGGACGTCCGTTTGATATTGTAACAGACCACCATGCGCTTTGCTGGTTATCTTCACTAAAAGATCCTAATGGTCGGCTCGCTCGTTGGGCATTGCGGTTACAGGAGTTCGATATCCGTGTTATCTACCGTTCTGGCCGGAAGCATTCCGACGCCGATGCCCTGTCACGTTCGCCATTGGCTTCACAGCCTGTCGACTCGCCTATCTCCACTAGTGCTGCCTTGGCCATCAGCATCTCGGACATGCCTTCCGAGCAACGCAAAGATGCTTGGATTTCATCTCTTTTGGACTTTCTCTCAAACCGGACGCCCGCTCCAGTTTCCAGGACGCTTCGCCGTCAAGCAGGACACTTCGCTATTCGGGATAACCTGCTTTACCGCCGAAACTACAGCTCGATCGGCCGTAAGTGGTTGCTCGTCATCCCCCGACATCTGCGCTCTGACATCTGTGCCACGTTCCACGATGATCCGCAATGTGGCCACGCTGGTGTGTTGAAAACATACACCCGCTTGCAGCTGCGGTACTACTGGCGCGGTATGTACCGTTTCGTTCGCCGTTACGTAAGGTCTTGCCTTACGTGCCAGCGACGCAAAATGCCCACTCAACATGCCACAGGTCCCTTGCAGCCGTTGCCATGTCCAGCACGAGCTTTCGATCGTGTCGGAATCGACCTTTACGGTCCGCTTCCCTATACTTCGAGTAGCAACCGCTGGGTCATTGTCGCTATCGACCACCTAACGCGGTACGCTGAAACAGCTGCGTTACCTTCTGCTACCGCAAAAGACGTTGCGTGTTTTATACTGCAAAACCTGGTTTTAAGGCATGGAGCACCTCGGGAGTTACTTAGCGACCGTGGCCGCGTTTTTCTCTCCGATGCCATCAAAGCGTTGTTGAGCGAGTGTCGCATCATACACCGCACCACCACAGCCTATCACCCGCAAACTAATGGGATGACAGAGCGTTTTAATCGTACACTTGGGGATATGCTGGCCAAGTACGCTTCATCCGACCAGTCAAATTGGGATAGCATACTCCCTTTTGTAACATATGCTTACAACACTGCAACGCAAAGCACCACTGGATTTTCGCCTTTCTTCCTTCTTTATGGACGCGAGCCATTATCAACAATGGATACCATTCTTCCTTATCGACCGGAACCTTCAGAGATGACTACCGTTTCTCGAGCAGCAGCACACGCTGAAGAATGTCGGAAGCTTGCTCGTGCGTTCACGTCACATGACCAGACGCGCCAAAAACATCGCCACGACGCGTCAACCACGCATATGAGCTTTGCTCCGAACTCACTGGTGTGGCTATGGATTCCTTCTACTACTCCAGGACTCTCCCACAAGCTTTCGTCCAGGTACCATGGCCCTTATCGAGTTGTGCGCCAAACATCCCCTGTCAACTACCTTGTCGAGCCGCTGGATGCATCTCCGGACAAGCGCCGTCGGGGAAAAGAAATCGTACACATCTCTCGGCTCAAGCCATACCATGACCCTTCTGTCTACACCTGTCCTTAGGTCGCCAGGATGGCTCCCTCATCGGCCGGGGGTGATTGTAACGACGGTAGTGGGCATGGAGCTCGAGGATAGAAAAAGAAGAAGACTTGCTGTGATCGCAGGCTTGCGTTCAGTTAGCCCTTGCGCTAAATAAAGCTCTCCTTCGCCGAGTTCGCCTGCTTGTTCAACAACCCGTTTCAATATATATATATATATTTGTGCATCGTAAGGGGCGGGGGTCATTTTATTTTTGTCAAACTTGGTGCTAGAGTGGTTACGATGGCTGCTGATCTGAAAGATGCGAGTTCGATTCCCGCCGTGTCACACGCTATTTCAGTGGAGGCATACTGTGTAGTGTCATTGCGCGTTTACGAAATTAGCGTCGTGTGAATTGGCGTAGCCCTCAACTACGGCTTGCCTCGTCATGATATCGCGGTTCTTCTCGTCAACCCACAGATAATAAATGTAATCGCGTGGTTATAGTTCGGTTCTTTTATGTTACTACGCTTCAGTCTAGTTTACGTCAGCTACATGTTTGTGCTTTTTTTTCTTTCAATTCCTCTTGTTATATTAAGGAACGGAGTTTTGAGCACACATACACGTTTGTCATATCTCGTTTCTAATATGACTTGCCTGCCTTTGCAAGTCACTTTCTTGCTTTGACAGGCCTGTTAGCTAGCGTGTATTACTCAAGGTTACCATGGAGGATATTTTATATTATTATTATTATTATTATTATTATTATTATTAATGATACTAATATTATTATCGTTGCTTGATTTGACCACAATAGTGGGAAGCTTCAAATGAGAATAAAAGTCTGTGCTGTATGACCTCTACGTTGCTGCCCCGTAATCGCGGTTAACGGCTGCAAGCTCTACACTATTTCAGTGTGCGTCGTGTGCATGCGCGCCCCGCACGGCATATCGAGAACAACGTTGTCGCTTTGAGTCGCAATTATTTCGACAAGAGAGTAGTCTAGCGCCGCTCCTTCAACTTACGCCGTACACGTGACAGGGGGAGTGACAGCGTTTGTGGCCGGCGATTCGTGAATGCAGACTGCTTGAGAGAAGTGTACAATAGTCACGGATTCAAACGCGACACCATAATTTTTAGTACAAGTGGTATGCGCCGTGGCTTGAGACAACTGCGCCACGTCTTGGCGAATCGGGTCTCTAAAGATGAAGTTGCGTCTGACGCGCGCGTTAGAATTCAAAATGTGCGAATATCGTCTGAATTCAAGACGGTGTAAATAAAATTGTGCTCGTTACTCAACCCTAAACTGTCTTGTTTCAATTTGTGAATGGTGTACTTCACATAAAACACCAAAATTCACGCAGTTTATCATGCATCCGCGTAAGACGATTATAGATCTAAAGAAGCCACCAAATTTGTGTTTGGTTGCTTCTTAGCAGCTGATTGCATTGATCCTGCTACTACCAGCCTCTTCCCCGCGCCCTTCGGAAACATTGTGCACCTAACATAGTCCGCTGCGGTGGATCAGTGGCTAAGGTGTTCTGCTGCTGACCCGAAGGCTCGATTTCAGTGGAGTTGCATTGATTGAGGCACGTGTGTTGTGAGATGTCAGTGCACGTTAAAAGACACCAGGTGGTCGAAACTTCCGGAGCCCTCGACTACGGCGTTTCTCATAATCGTTATCGGGGTTTTGGGACGAAAAACACCCGATAATATTACTGTTAATTTATGTAGTAGCCCACCGCCTCCGGAATCAAAGAAAGGCATCACAGCCTTCAGCATTTTACATGGTCTTGCAGCACTGCCCCTGAGGTCAGTCCACGTTTAATGAGGCTACATTGACGTGTTACAATAATGCACGTCGTAGTGCCGCTATAAGGGAGAGGCGAACTTTTACGATCTCTGACGTCATTCTGACGTCAAAACAATGATTTTCTCGCATTCATTCATATGGGCTAGGGTGCCATTTACTCTCGTTTTTATTGTTTGACTAGGCATCTAAGCCACATGCCTCGTTAAAAGTTTAGGAGAAAAAAAGCACCTTTTCGCGTTTGTTTTAGTCTTCACGGGATACAAAATCTTTTCAAAATGAAGGATTTGATGAAGCCTTCATAAAAATTCGGAATCATTAATCGTCTCCGGTCAAACGCATTGAGTACCACATCGCCTCTCACGCTGCAGCAGCGCTAGCGGCGTAATCGATAGACTACTGTCTCTATCGATTACGCACAGTTTTGCGCTGTAGTCTAAGTCTTACCCACTCCGCTCACTGATGATGCCATTGGGAATACGACTTCTCTGTCTTCCTGATAAATGAGTATTCCATTGTAGTGACAGCGTGTATATTAAAGCACGAGATCTCTTTCCAAGGCAGCTATGCAGGGTGCCAATGGTTCGGTCGTTATACTATGCACTTGTTTTGCTTTAGATTCTGTGAACAGACGGTGGATACCTCTAGTACGAAGCCTTGTTTTTTCTGGGCAGAACTAAGATGCGCACACTTTCAGGAGACTCATTTGGTTCCGGTGCGTGCGTTAGCTGTTCTTCCTGGGCCAACTTACGAAAGCGGTAGACGTGCTCATACACTCTTTCAGCCGGTTCTTTTTGTCTGTATACTTACAAGACTCGTTGTTAGCTCGTTCTTGTTGACTCGTTTTTGGTTTAATAATAATTATTTATAGAAAATATACGGTGCGCAAGTGAGCGGAATTTTTCGTTAAGTTTATTCAGCCCATGTGCTTGGGCGCTGTGTTTTATTTTTTTCTGTTTTGTCATCCCCCTTCAACGTAATTCAGCGAACTGCGTGTTTTGTCGCAATTTACGTTTCTGGCATTTACTTAATATATTTGCAGTAAGATATCTGTTCCATGTTCTTTTTTTTCTTCTCTTTTGTGTTCTTTTTTTTTGTTTTTCAGACAAACTGATACATTCACTTCACCAGTGGCGTATTTTTTCCTTCTTTATTTTACGTTTGTCATTCGTTGCCCTAATACGTCTGGACATATTCAGTGCGCGATCGCTTATAACACCAAGGGCGTGTTCACAGTCCGTCATGCGCAACGTGTGGCTTCTCTGAAAACATTCAGCTTGTTGTATACGGCACTGCCCCACATTTGCTAAGCAGTGGGCTTTGGTGACTGAGGAATATAAATATTAGGGACTTGTGTGTGCGAGCACTAGCGATTACCTCTATCTGACTGGTTGCGTTCCTCGACGCGACCAGGCATATCGACTTCTTCTGACGTTTCTGAACTAAGCGGACCTGGCCACCCGTCTATAGAGGTGTTCCCTTTTTTTTCGTGTTCACTCATTTCTTTAAGTCTTCGTCATTTCTTTCTTTATTTAGCTCTCTTCTTTCCTCTTTTGCTCCTCCCATTTTCCTTCCACGTCTCCCTCTTTCTTCCCTCCTCCCGAAGAGTAATCAAGCGTTGTGCCCCCCCCCCCCAGGTGGCAGTTGCCAGCTTGCTCTCTCCCTTTTAGATGCGGAAGCATCTTATACTCGCGCCTTGTAGTGCGCCGTCCGCGCCGTGCGCACCGCTTCTCGAACATTCGACAGCTGACGCGCGCGCATGCGCCGTCGCGCCGTCGCCCACCATCTGTGCCGCGCGCGCTTCTCCTTCGAGAACATTCGACAGCTGACAGCGCATGCGCCTTCGCGCCGTCGCCATCTGTGCCGCGCGCGCGCTTCTCCTTCGAGAACATTCGACAGCTGACAGCGCATGCGCCGTCGCGCTGTATATATACTCAAGGTCGGCGCTCGCTCGCTCAGTTGCCGCTCGTCGGTTGGTTTGTACGGCGCGTCGACGTCCAAGGTCGCGGTGAAATGAATTCCAACGAATCCACAAACACAATGATCGACGTCCCTTCGACCAGCGCCGCCCTTTCGCATACGTGTGTACGTGTTCACTCATTTAACACCCCCTCCTACAACCACGTTAACCAATTTAGCCATCGACCCAAGTAAGTCGCAATTTAACACCCCATTTCACAACCACGTTAACCAATGTAGCCATCGACCCAAGTAAGTCGCACTTTAACACCCCGTTAACCAATTATATGCTCCGCATCCTCCTCAGTGTTCCCCCGAGGGAAGCTGCGGGCATTTTTTTTTCTCTGTGTCTTTTTGCACCCGTTGTTCTTCAATTCAGGGGCAGCATAGTGGTAGGCTCCCGAAATTTAGCCCACCTGCGGATCCTTAATGAGCGCCTATACAAACGGGCCTTAAAGATGCGGCAGCTGCAGCCACCGTCGGACTTTCGGGTCAGCAGTCGAGGAACATCACCACTAGATGACTGTGGCGGGTAACGCATGGCATGGACGAGGAGAACAGGAGGCAGCATCGCTTAACCCGAAAGGAAGGAAGGAAGGAAGAAAGAAAGAAAGAAAAGAAAGAAAGAAAGAAAGAAAGAAGAAGAAAGAAAGAAAGAAAGAAAGAAAGAAAGAAAGAAAGAAAGAAAGAAAGAAAGAAAGAAAGAAGAAAGAAAGAAACATGTCGGGCACGCACCTGCAAAGCTTCGCTTCTCCCACTTTTCTCCTTTTAAACAAGGGCTTTGCGCTTTTCGTATCAGCATTATACGTCATTTCCGTGTCATTCCTTCGAGCCCATTGGAGAGCAGTGCCATAATCTTTGGGTACCACTGATGTGTTTCGTCAACGCGTGCTGCTGGAACAACCACGCAATATCATTGTAGCCTCAATTAGGAAGTTTAAGGACTTCATGTGGCCTTTCATATTAAAGATGTTTCATTGAATGCCTTCTGGTTGCGTGTTTATATCGGGTATCTTGGTCCGAACCAGCCCACCACGCTGAAGGCAACAGTGATAGATTAACTGAAATTTCTAATGATGCTCGAGTATACATTCTATAAGCACGAAATTTGAGAAAATATGCCAGAGTGCTTGCGCAGAAACAGAGCATGCAGTGCACATCTCTTCTTGGTGGCGGTCTGTTAAGGAATCTTATCATTGTACACGATGTGCTTTAGAGATATGTAAGTGAGGCATCCTTTATATGAGTCCAGCAGATCATTCTGGAATGCGTTAGCTCCAAATTGCTTGGCTGCCGGCCACTGAGCTGACGTTTGAGGCTTCGATAAAACGCATTCTTGCCTTGGATGCCAGAGAATTAGAAATTCATAACCTATATGCGGTGCACCGAGATACTTTTATATTTTTCTGCAGTGCGTCCACATATACGCTAGCTTAGGTCGTGTGCCAATATTGATCCGGGGCTTTTTGAAGTTTCGTGTTCCAGAGTATGCAAAAAGGTAAACAAAATTCTGCAACCATGATCTGTCGTGAGATGAAGGGCCAACGCAGCTTGTCGCTTCATTTTTTTTGCGCTGCTTTTGTAATTATTTATTTTAGTGTTTTATTGCTTCTTCATATGTTCCTTTTTGTCTTACTTTTTGTGATTTCCCACGTTTCTTCAAGTTTTTTCTCATCCTGCGTGACAGAAACTACGCCTTCATTCACATAGAAGCAGCGCAACAGCTCATTTGCGACGGGCGACAACGACCGCTGGGTGTTCATACCTAGGCAAACATGGAATGTGGTGATGTAAAATGACTACCCTCTGACAAAGTCTAGATTGCTTGACATATTAGTAGCGACTGGCTGCCGACAAGCCCGTGAATTAGAGGTCATGAATGAGCAATATAGAAAAAAAAAAGGTTGATCCCTTCGCCGTAGAAATTGGTATAACACAAAAGTGAACGATCTTTTTGCAGAAGCAGATGATTGTTTATTGTGTATCAATGCATGGGGTTTTGCAGGTTAGCGTAGTAAGTAAAGCGCTGGTCACCTATCGTCGAGAATCAAGAGGTTGTGGATTGGATGCCAGGTGGTACAACTTCCTACCCAATTTTTTTTTCTTTCTCACCTTGGAGTGTCATTTTACGAAGGTCGAAGCCGTCAACAAAACACGTCCTGGAAGTAGCAGTATACGCTTGCATAAAGTATTTTTGTGTCGAAACACCGCTTACAAATACGCGCACGATCAACTTACCTTCACTGTTCGCATTTTCTTACAATCACCAGCGGCTGCTTTTTAGCGTACGACACTGCCAGCGAAATATGTGTGTCGCAAAAAACTTCGCATGAAAAATGTAAATATCAGCTCTCGGGCAAGAAGTGAACGTAAAGGAACGTACACAAAAAGAAAGAAGAAGAACGTGATTGGTGGGAGAAGGAATCGTCCGATAAACAATGTACGTATACAACCGCATCAGCGAGGATGCTCGCACGGCTTTATTGAACCAAGAAGCAGAAAACATGCTCCCGTGCGAATAAGTAAATGTCAGGCTCCATCACTAGGAGACATTTCCCCATAATGAAGCGTCGATTATCCACACTGAAAGACCCTTTGACTGCACTCTATAAGCTGTAGAAAGGTAACACACAAAAAAAGAGGGAAGGCCGAATTTTATGAAAAAAAGTTTTTGGCGGGAAGTGCTCTTCGTCATTACCTTGCGGCTTCGCCTATCAACATGACTATCAGCAGTAGTGGCATCAAGACGGCGAGCAGGGCGAGTTGCTTGTACTCAGCATAGTTTCAAAATGCAACAAAAAGGCGTGGATGGGGAAAGAAACGAGCGACGATTATCGCTTCTCCGCCACAAACTGTTTATTTTGATTGTCGCAGATTAACAACAGAAGCACATAAATTATTTTTAAAAAGAAGTGTCTCACGTGGGGGGGGGGCAACGCGATCGACTGATGATGATGACGATGGTGATGATGATAATACAAACAAAAAGAATAATAATAACATGAGGGTACTGATGATTATGATGTGTTACGGGGAAGACAGACGGCAATATATGTATTTACAACTCGATATTCGACCACAGCAGCAAACACGAAGAGCTCGCGCCAGTCTATCAGCTGTCGTACTTTCTTCATCTTCTTGATCGCTATGCCACTGGTATGTAGCGTGACCCACCGGCAGCGCAAACACCGTCCCGGAGCTTTAGAGTTCGTCTTTAAAAGCATAGTTGTAGATCTTGAGCCTTGACACGTGAACATCACTCAAGTGAACTGATAACGGCGAAGAGATGATGGGGCTAGTCTCAAAAGTAACAGACCTTACTTGCCGCAACACATGGTAAGGTTTCGTGTAACGACACAAAAGTTTTTCACATAGCCCCCCCCCTTCCCCACAACGATAAGGAGACCACATTAACACAAGGGTGCCAAAAGAGAATTTCCCGTCACGGAAATGAGCAAGCATTGACGTTGTTACAACGTCGATGCTTGCTCTGCGACGCCATCAGACGAGCACGGGTGAACTGTCAGGCATGATCTTCTTGTGGAATACCGTCACGAGCATATTCGCTCGTGGAAGAGGTGCTTCAAATGATGGCGTCCAAGGTAATGTTGCTTCTCTTCCGTACAATGTAGAAAAGTGAAAGGTTGCTGTTTCTTGTCAGAACGAATAGTACGCGAAAGTCGCCTAGCGTAGGGCGAGATCCCACTCTCAGTGGTCCGGTCACACATAAATTGCAAGCATATCTGTAAGAGTGTGATTAAAGTATTCCGTGAGGCCGTTGGTTTGCGGGCGGTAAGCTGCAGCCACGTTTTGCTGCGTGGTAAGCAACGCAGGATGTCGGCGATGACCTGGTAGACGGCCATGGTCTGTGAGCAGCTCTTTTGGCGTGCCGTGAATCACTTTAACGTAGATTGATATGTGAGGTTTATTGTCCCAAAACCACCATATGATTATGGGAGACGCCGTAGTGGAGGACTCCGTAAATTTCGACCACCTGGGGTTCTTTAACGTGCACCCAAATCTGAGTACGAGGGCCTACAACATTTCCGCCTCCATCGGAAATGCAGCCGCCGCAGCCGGGATTTGATCCCGTGACCTATGGGTCAGCAGCCGAGTACCTTAGCCACTAGACCACCGCGGTGGGGCAATGAATTTAACCTCGTGTAACGGGAATTTAGGAACGTTGGTCGCGCAACTCGTTGGTTAAGCTCGAGTAATAGCGTAGCGTGTGGTGTAATCACTAGCTATACGGCTATCATATTCTTGTGTATACTGTTGATTCGGAAAAAAGGCAAAGCAAGTCTAAGCCACTGCGGTAAATGGTTTCGTGGGTGTTGCGATTGGTTGAAG
The DNA here is from genome assembly GCA_013436015.1 of Rhipicephalus annulatus. NCBI lineage: Eukaryota > Metazoa > Arthropoda > Arachnida > Ixodida > Ixodidae > Rhipicephalus > Rhipicephalus annulatus. Next base: position 793,254 of record WOVY01009308.1, on the reverse strand, counting down.
ATGGCCAGCGGGTGGCAGCGATGGTGTTTTGCGACGTTCACCTAACTCACACGTGGCGACGTGTCAGCGTACCGAGCGAGCAAGACCCAAGGCCAGCGGAAACGGCACCTTAGGCGCTCGTGCGTCCGAGACTCGCCAAGATCTTCCGCTGTGGGCAAATCGTGAATTCCAGCGAGGACGCTGCACCGTAAATACTTAGGGATGAAGAATGTCAGGCTCGTCAAGTCGGAAATCGCGGTGGTATAGGACGCCATCTAAAAACACAAAGCGACGGACGGAGGCATCTGTTGGGAAAGACACCGTGTGGCTGATGATGTTAAGCAGCAGTGGATCCTTTCTTTCCTCTTTGCCCTATGTAAACGAAGTCCGACATTCAGAAGATGAAGTGCACTGAGTTCATGTCGGGGTCAGCAGGATCGTCGATGGGGTATCGGAGAGGCAATCAGCGCCCTGGTGCAGGCGGTCAAATTTGTACACGACCGAGTATAAAAAATTTTCAGGAGCAAATCTTAGTAACCAAGGCACCCGAAGGAATCTTTAAGAGAGTTCAACCAGCAGAATGTTTGGTGGTGTGTGACTACCAAAGATGGGCGTCCATATGGGTATGGCCATCTTGGCATCCCCGTTCTTGGCAACCCCGTGCCTTCATTGAATATGTTACGGAAAAGACAGACCCAGAAGGTATGGACTTGGGGGAATATATGTATTTGCAACTGGTTAGTTCAGTGCAGCTGCCAACACGAAGAGCTGGTGACAATCTATTTGCTGTCGTACTGTTGTTGCTTCGTCTTGTTGATCGATATGCCACTGGTATGTAGGAATATAATTCCCCTTTGAGCAGTCTTACCAGAATCGTAGGTAATTCTGTGAGGTTTCATGCGCTACTGCACCTTCATCAGTTGGTATGCGCTGCTCCAACAAAACATTTACCTGATGCTAAGTTTTTTTTAAGTGACGACCGACGCCACCAGTTCCCCTAAACTTGCACACTAGAAGTTAGACTCATCCGAAGCTACTGGGAATGCTTCTTATTATGTCGTCAAGAAGAGACTCCTTGAAAGGTCACAAGGGTAGAAGCTTATGCTTCTTGGAAATTTGTGACAGTAAGCTTCCAGCACGATCACACTAACTCAGGAGCAGAATACGCTGTGCTGCTGAGGATGACACAGTGCAGTGCATCGTCCTCTGTCTTGTCATTGTGCCTTCGTGCTAAATGTTTACTGTCCTGGAAGGTGTCTTGGTAGTTTTTTATCTGTCTATCTGTATTAACTTACCGTTGTTACTTTCTAGCCCACTTACAAAGCCACCCAACAAACCAAACACACCGCTTATCTCGGCAATGGGTATCCGTTATCAACCACTGTTTCTTATTTCGCACGTTTCTTCTTCTGGCAGTATTATTTCGTTATATTTTTTTATTTAGACATAAGCGTACCCTTAAGACATAATGTTTTGTGCGGATATGTGCATTAGATTTGTGCCGTTGGTCTGGTGCTGGGGAGTATAAAGTGACAAAGTTTTGTGAAATGTATTATTTATCAAGAGGTCACATGTTAGCTTTTCTAGTTTTTCTAATTGTGTACCTTTACTTCGTTCAATGTATTAAGGAAATCTTGCTTATCTTGTGTGATAACGAGGAATCTGTGCGTTTAACATTCAATTGGAATGCTGATGTGTGGGTATGCGGGTAGGCGCCACAAGTGATTGACAGTTCATACCTACCCAGGAACGGCGAGAACAGACATGGGTAATTTGAACGCGTCATCGTTTAGAAAAAAAAACCTTTCACCGGCAGCGTTGATTCGAGGAATACAAAGAATATATGTCAGGCTACCAGCAGGAAATGAACACAAGCATTCTGCATGGCAGTGAATTATTGTACCTCAAAGCCACGGCAGGTCTCGAAATTACTTTTTCAAATGGACCTTAATCCTCGTGAAACGTCAACCATGGCTGCAGTACTTGCTATACAACTTTTTAAATATCGTATCTCTTCTCCTCTAATACAGGCGTCATATATGGTTAACATATAATTAGTTAGGTGCCATCCCCTGATGTTGGTTTATGTAGTGGTGTTTAAGGCTACCATCCTCGTCAGCACCAGCGCTTTGTATCAGGTTACCGCTTCTGATGTTGCTAGTACTACATGTTGCTGGTGGCATTATTACTCATCCGTAAAAAACTGGTTATAAAACATATCCAGCTGTTGAACGTATGTATGTGCAGGCATTTGCACAAATCTGTAGCGCCACTTCATAACGTTTTGCTGAATAAAAAAAAATACAACACAGCCCTCTTCCTTCCGCATGCTTCGCATTAAGTCGATTTCTAAGGTACGTGGGATCTGCCGCAGTTTTCGTTACCTGCTCAAGAGAGAAAAAAATTGGCAGATCGCACGTACGCAGTTTGAATCTATGATATGCGAAGCACGAATGAGGAAGGTTGATATGCCAATTCCAAATCACCACAACGTTAAGAGGCGGAGGTAAATTATACCTTACACGACTTCCGTGTCATGATTGTCATGTTAGGATGAGTCGTTTACCTTCTTCATCCATTAACGTCATGTGATGCCACATTTAGTACATGTGGAGCTAGCGGAACGGGCGCAAGCACGCTATGAGCGTGGTATGTTGTCATGTTCTTACATGACACGTGTCTCATGATTATCATGTTTGCACCAGTCATATACCTTCGTCATTCATTGACGTCACGTAACACCAAAATTGGTATATGTGGAGCTATCGAAATGGCCTCGAGTGCATCATGAAGGGCCCAATATACTCCAACGTAACGTTGACGCCTGCGCACGCTGGGCCCAGCGACGCTACGTTAGCAAAACGTGAGCACTCTATAGTCTGACGCCAAACGCGAGCGGAGCGACCAGCGTCTGTCGTCGCGGCCCGACGGCAACCAGCGCGAAATGCGACATGCTGCATTTGGCGCCAATGTGTCACCCAGACAGCACTGCGTCTGTCTCTTTTCGATATGGAGGGACGCCGAACGCGCTGAAACGCGCATGCGTCAAAGCAATCGCAGCACGCGTCTGTGAGTATATTGAAGGACCGGCGCCTGGCGTGGCAACGCCGGCGTGACGCGACGAAACGAAGGCTGGCGCGCACGCGCGACGGGTCACGTCGAAGTGTATTGGCGCCTTGACTGTGGCATGTAGTCATGGTCTCACATGACATGCATCTCATGATTATCATGATTGCACCAGCCACATACCTTCGTCATTCATTGAGGTCACGTAACACCAAATTTGGCATTATGTGAAACTAGCGAAACTGCCGCGAGCGCATCGTGAGAGTGGCATGTAGTAATGTTGTTACATGACACGCATGTCATGATTTTCATGTTAGGGTCTGTTGCTTGTGTTCGCCATGCAATCATGTCATACAATACCATTTTTGCAACATGTCATGCGAACGAAACCACCGCAAGAAGAGCAAGACCAAGAAATGCAAATATATTCATGGCAAACATATCATGATTTTCATGCTATGACTAGTCAAATGTGCTCGTCATATGGTCATGTTATGCCACACCAAGTTTGGTATAGATACCATCATCCAAACGTCCAGGAGAGTGAAAAGTCGTAGGCAGGTAGAGATAGATAGATAGATAGATAGATAGATAGATAGATAGATAGATAGATAGATAGATAGATAGATAGATAGATAGATAGATAGATAGATACGCTCAAGGTCGTCGAAGTTTGCTAAGGAATGCTTCGCATTTATTAGCAGCAATTTCAATTGCGTACACTCGCGTGCACGCGTAGGCGTACTAACACGATAAAGAAACCCGAACTACGCTGCGTTTTGGCGCTGGGCTGTTGACGTTGTGCTTTTGATCTATCTATCTATCTATCTATCTATCTATCTATCTATCTATCTATCTATCTATCTATCTATCTATCTATCTATCCGCCGGCGACTTCGTGGTTTGCTGGCCGTTTTGTTAATGGGGTTGTACCGAAATTTCGCTAATACATGACCACATGGTAAAATTAAGAGGTAGGTAATAACGCGAAATTCATAGCATGCATGTGTTCAACTGTCCAATATACACACCACTGCCTCGGTCTTGAAGCCGCTTTGTTAACTTGATTTCAATGAAGTATGGCATGACATGGTGCATGAAGAATGTGACTTGTCTCATTGAGCAAATCATGGCACGCATGAGATGTGCAGTTTGACTTATATCACGGGGTCTCGGGTTTATCGTTGCCGTTTATTAAAAGAATCTATTAAAATTGCTATGACAAAATTTGTGCGTATGATAAATGTAAATAACAGGTGGTAGCATGAAAAGCAAGACTTGCATATAACCTACGGCGTGATCGACTTAATGATTACCACGCTCATAACGTGCTGGCGACCGGCTCGCTGGCTTAATACACACAAAATTGATATTGCATGACGTGTCTCTCTGACGAACACAAATAAATGGTGTGACATGCAAATCATATTATGCATGCCATGTACAGCGTGATCTAAATTCCACCCTCAAGGTGTGTTCGTGGCTGCTTCACTATCTAGATATAAACTACATATTGTATTGTGTCATGTGGCTGTACGACAAACTTAGGAAAGAGAGGTGGTAATATGAAAATAATGGCGTGCATGGCATCAATGGCATGGCTTACATGCAATGCTCACTGTAGGCTCGCAGTCGCTTTGCTAGCTTGGTATATACCAAGATTGCTATTGCGGTAGATGTAGCTGTAGGACAAACACGAATGACCCTAAGGGGACAATAAACATGTCATATTTTTTTGTTACACCCGATCATTTCTGTTTGTTGTTTAGTAACGCCACGCTATACCAACTGTGGTGTAGATCAACGTAGCGTACCGGCCGTCAGCACGCCGTAAGTACGTCCCAGAAATTAATGCTTACATATTTTCCATGTTGTATTTTTTTATGTTACGCCCGTGTACTCAGATTTGGGTGCACATTAAAGAACCCCAGGTGGTCTAAATTTCCGGAGCCCTCTACTACGGCGTCTCTCATAATCATATGGTGGTTTTGGGACGTTAAACCCCACAAATCAATCATTTTTATGTTACAACCTGTCATTCGGTTTGTGGAACAGTGACGTCATGCATTACCAATACAGGTACACATCAAGATAGCGAAGGGGCTGTGGGCCTACCAAGATCGTAATGTGTAAATTACGACGACACTGACATGCATGTCGTGATGTTTATGTTAGCTCTTGTTATCCGCGTTCGTCGTACACTAACACCATATCGTTACCATTTTAGGCAAATATCAAGCAAGCCAAGCGGCCGCGAGCACGCCATGAACGCGCCATATATATCATGTCATACACAAAATAACCTCATGATTTTTACGTGTCCAGATTTTACTCACGTTAATCATACAATCACCTCACAAAGTACTAATTTTGGTGAAAATGTAGCGAGCCGTGAGCCTACCGTAGATGCGGCATTTAAATAAAATCGTGCTGTGCATGAAATTCATTCCGTAGTTTCATGTTACCTCCTGTCGTTCATATTCGTGATACAGATGTGCCTCGTCGTAGAAATTTGGCATTTATTCGTTAAATCAAATGGTGGATAGCGTGCCCAGACAGTAGGTAGGCGAGCGAGGTGGACCATTAATGTGGCGAGGCCCACCGGGAGCGCGTGGCTGCGAGAGATAAAGAACGCAGTACCTTCACTGGAGCGGGCCGCGCCGTACGCTCTACGCAGCTGTGGATGACGCTCTAGAAAAAGTAAAGATACGCTCAAGGTCCCAGTCTTTCAGCCATCGGTCAGCGATAGATAGCTTCTGAAAAATGTGAGCACCCAACTGCTATTCTTGACCATCAGCGTGGCAGGCGTCGCAGGCAGGTGTTGTTTTCTTTGTTTTTTTTCGTCGTCGTCGTCCATCCAGCTATAACTGCTCTTAGTATAGCACAAACTATAAAATTGTAAGAGAGAGTGTTCTCATTGTAAACGGTGAGCTACTGATTTTCCTTCACCTAAGCCGGCTGTGTTTTCCAGTGATGCCCTTAGTTTGCTGTTAAAGCTGGTACCTAATCTATACTGAGGAACGAAATGAAACAGTGTTGAACCTTGAGGAATGCTTAAGCAAAATTACAATAAAGCATTAACGTAACAAGTCGCCACATTCGCCCTCGTCGCTTGAATATATGTACGCCCTCTGCTTCTACTTTCTTCGTGAGCCGCAAGGCTCTTCACCGCAGCTCTACAGCGCTTAAATAAGCTCATGAATTTTTTCACCCCTATTTCACGCTATTTCCGCGTTGAGCACCTCCGACTGAATATTACCGCTGGTTTATGGGCAATCTCGCACCGGTCTGGGCAGCTGCCGAATGAAAAACAATTGAAATCACGATTACAGCTTTGAAGCTGAGGCGAAGGCATGTAATGAAAAACATCTTAGCAACGACAAAAAGCAAACGCAGAAAGAGCATGACCGAAAGAGAAGACGCCTAAGGAGAAGATTTAAAGCGATGCCGACCAAAAATTGCCGTCTATATCCTTTAAGATGTGAATATTTAATCCCCGGGAGACCCCTTGAGTAGAGATTAACAGTGCCATGAAATGTTTTTGTTGATTGCTGGTCGCTCGAGCAGATTTACAATGTGTACGTTGGACGTGTATGTAAGAATTTCATTTGCAATAAAACGACTCGCATCCGCTTTTTTGTTGTTGTTGTCTCATAGCCTTCTTGAAGGCCAGCAAAGGCTCCACTACGTTGTTTGCGCATTCATGACGAGAGACGTGAAAAGTGGCGCTAACATTTAGAAACTGCGTTATCTGGTCAAACAGAAACAAAACCACTAGAGGGCACGCAAATATAAGGCGTGTACGATAGCACACGGCCGCTGCCTCTTCCTGTCTGTTGTCGCGTAGCCGTAGCCATATGGTGTATGCTCGTCCTAACGCCGGTGTTTTGTTAGAGTAAGTTCGGCACTGCTTTTCTTCGTCGGGGGAGAAAGTGCACCTCTTATGGTAAAGTGTCCTTGAACCGATTTGCGCACGAGAAACACGCAAACTTTCACATGTCTCAAGTTGCCATGAGGCAAGCGTTCTTTCTCTTCAGAGGGACATGCCATAGGTGTAATAGCAACTGGCCCATAATTTTCGAGTGGCCGTACCTCCTGACTGGCGTATAGCAGAGTAGACCCTAGAAAACGGGGTTCATATATACCCACGCGGGGGATTGGCCAAGAACCGTCTAGTTTCTAAACACAATTATAAACAGAAGCTGAAATTTTGTTTATTTTAAACTGAAGAAGCATGCATGAAGAAAGCATAAAAAATAGTGAAAAATTATGTAATTGAAGAAATCAAGGCTAGAAGCGCAGTAATAAACAGAGAGCTTCTTAACCTCCTAATTGTCATGATTGGCAGTATAACCCTAGAGATGTACATATGTGTAAGAATCATACCATTATATCACCAGGATCACTCTTTTTCTCTTGATATTTGCAACGTTGCTCGTTGAACAGCCATTTGTAAAGTCCATAAAAGTGAAAATCCATAGTGTTCTTCGTCAATACCCTTTCTCTTAACTCATCAGCGAGCTGGCGAAGAAGCAACCTTCCAACTGGAGCAATGATCGTATTCTTGTTTCTCGCAGTGTCCTGGGAGAGGGTGTTAAGCGCTCGTTTGGTGCCTGTTTTGCATGAGCAAAAGGTTAATGATGCATGAGACCAGTAGGGCTGCAATTAAGGCAGAAAATTGCTCGCTATATGTAAGTATTTATTGCGCCAAAGCTTGCCTCACTCATGTAGAGGTTGATGTCTTCGCCATGAGAGGAAACGCAACAAGGCGAGCAAAGCACTAAAGTGCACAGTGCTTTCTACCGAAATGTAACGGGCTTTTCCCACTTATATCGAATGAAATAAACGTTGTTAAACACCAACAGAGGCCAGCAACTGTTAGAAACAGTTGCGTGCACGTGCAACTTCGCCACGCAGTAATTGCTCTCCGAAAAAATCGCAGCGGGCAGGCAGGAGATGTAGACAATGTTACGTAATGTAGACAATGTTATGCAAGAGCTGTAGGCGCTGTCACCTCGGGGCTGTTAAACGAATGTTTTCTCATTTTTGTATATTGTGATGGGGATTGAAACATCGAATTCACTAGCCCAACCATTTTCATGTGTGTACTATGCCCACTCTTGCATGGTTTGTTTAGTTGTTCAACATACAAAATGGCTAGGTGAACTGTCCAATATGACCGAACCAACGCCCTTCTTTAATACAGTTTATATATCTAGCGCGCGCGCGCGCACGCACGCACGCTAACACACACACACACACACACGCGCACACACACACACACACACACACACACACGCGCGCACGCACACACGCACACACACACGCACGCGCGCGCGCGCAGAGAGACTTAGATATTTTAACCATAGTGTATTCAAACCTTAGAGCGATACCCACTGCAAACCAATCGCTTCTATTATTTTGATGAAAGACTTTGCTCTGGACATATTATATAATATTTTTAAATGTACGAGACGTTGCAAGAAACCACTCGGCAACTTGGCGTGGTATGACCAGCATATCTGGCCTTGACTTGATGCGCACAATGTTATGCGTGTGCATTCGGTCGTCACCGCTGCATGCACTGAACTTGCTATGGGTTTTATACTGCGTCTTACCTTGTCTGAGCGGAAGTTCGCTATTTCGGTGCCAGCAACAAGCAGCAACCCCATTTCGCAGAACTGGCGTTTCTGTTTACATTGGCTGTCGCCGCCGATAACGTTTTGGATCGATGTTGTACTGCGTACCTAAATTGATGGTGTAATCATGTCTAAAACGCGAATGAAACGCGTCTGGCAAGGGAAACAACGGGAAAGCAAGTTGTTATTTCTGAACAGATTACCGTAGGTTTGCGGTGAAATTTCAGGTGCATGCTCATTCACTCACCGGGGGTGCTCACCAATGCCGGGCCTCGGGGAGCACGAGTGTTCATCGAAGCGTGTAATTATTTGTGCTCGTTCAGCGTAAGTTTGCCGACGTGCACGTGAAGGAATGATTGATGAGCAACAGTGTGTGCGTCCGCTGCAGTGTAGCGATCACTGCCGCAAGTCCTTTGAGTCGGGGCTTCACGGGAAAAGTTTTTCGCATGACCACTATACATACTTTAATTTTTGTGTGTTTTCAATAAATGTGTTTGCTGTGGGCACAGCTTCTCCAAGGCATTGACTATACGCCTACAGAAAGAATGATCTCATCATGAAGCCATATGCGTGGGTCCACAGTGGCTTGCTTCTTAGCGTTGTTGACGTCGCGTTATGTGCGTTGGTGCTTACGTTCGCGTCTCCGCTCGAATTCCATCATCGCAAAAGTGAAACGAGCAGGAAGAATGGGAAGCATCGGCATAAATGAAGCATTCACTGCTAGCTCAGCTACTCAGAAAAAGACTACGGCGTGCGGAATCGAATTTGGGTTCTCTTAATCGTGAGGGCGAGGCGTTAACCACTGAGCCACCGAGGAACACGTCCTGCACCCTTCAAACGGCAAGCTATTTAGATACGACACCGCTGCTCACGAGCATCTCTGAGAGAATTATCCTGTTTTCAGCAATACCAGCAAGATGGCGAAGTGAGCGTGCGTCGCAACATCGCGCGGCGGCGCGCGCTCTAATCTCCCACGCGTACTTTGCCCCGCTTAGAGGAAGAGAGGGACGCTCCCTCGCGTGCCCTTATACTGCGGTGGGGAGGAGGGGGGGATCGTATGTCTTAGCTGCCCTCGGGCTTTAGCTGGAACAATTTCGTTGTAGTCACCGGGCGAACAGAGGTCACCGCAATCATTGCAGTTTCCATTTGCGAAAAGCGCGCGCTTTTCAGACACGAACAACTCAGACGCTTATTCGTATGCATCGGTACCTGTGAATACGTTTCGCGCGTTATTTGTGTGGGAAAAACGCGAGGCACGTTTCGATATGCTTTTCATTTTGCGCTTCCAATTAGTTCCAATTAGTTGCTATCGCATTCATTGGTTCGCCTTTGCGGTAAAACTATGACTTTTTTTTTCTATTCTACCACATGGTTTCTTCACAAGCATTTCTCCCAACAAACTGCTCCCTCTTCTTTTTGGCATACTTTTACTTTTGACGTCTATTACAACTATGAGATAAGGGATTTTTACTCTTAGTTTCTTCCCGCACGTTATCGTTAGCTATGCTGTGCTACCAAAAAGTGTTTAACGATTCGGAGTACTTGATACTCTACAATAGGAGAGCAGAAAACCATCCCCGAACGTAAATAACGTTTTTCGTGTGTTTGGATAACGTGGTTAACGATTAAGTGTAGTTGGTTCCCTAATTTGGGACAGCGTAAAGCCGTTCAATGGGCCTCACACTTCCGACAATAATTATCAAGTTGCGTCATGAGAGACATGTGTGTTTAGAAAAAAACATTGGCAGATCTCACGTACAGTGGAAAACAAGCATATGCGAAGCACGAATGAGGAAAGTTGATAGGTCACTCCAAAATCAGCACAACGTTACGAGCCGGAGGTACGCTATGACGTACATGACTTCCATGTCGTGATTGTGATGTTTGGACGTTTCATTTATCTTTCTGTATCGACACATACAACGTTGCAATTGAACACGGATTGTCGGACCACAAACTTGTTTCAGTTGAGATAAGCATTGATGGTGCCTTGCCATGCAAAAAAAGAAAGCTTCAGGCATGTGCGCAACTTCAACAAGGCCGATGATACAAGCATAATTGATTACTTGTCGTTTTCTTTGGATGCGTTCAGTGAGGAAAGGGACGTCAATAAGATGTGGATAAGGTTTAAGGAAATCGTCACGCTATATATCAACAAATTTGTGCCCTTGCAAAAAAAGAAACAAAATAAACAGAATCCTTGGGTGAATAGGAAGATAATACATTTGAAGCGCGCCATTAACCGCCAGAGGGAAAAGTAAACAAAGATCAATCCAAGATACGCAATTTATCAAGGCTTCTGCGTGCTGAACTGAAAGAATCAAAAACAAAGTATTACGAAGAAATATTGCCGACATTTATGAAATCTTCCCCCCATCGTTTTTGGCGTCACTTGTCTCAGAAGGAAGACCACTCAAAACACGTGCATTCTCTTGTTCTCAATGATGAATTGGTGAAAGACTGCTCTTCCATCGCTTACCTAAACAACAGATTTTTCCGGTCAGTGTTTTTTGCTTGTCCTGATAATGGTGATGCATCCACGCCACTTCCTTCTCAGTTGTCAGTTATACCTGACGTTCAGATCACTTATGAAGGCATCGTATCATTATTACTGAACATGAACGTGAAAAAGTCGATCGGACCAGATGGCATACCAAATGATTTACTGCGAAGGTATGCGGAATGGGTTGCGCACTATATATACATAATATATAATGCCTCAATAGAACAAAAGCGTGTCCCACACGACTGGCTTGTGGCGAAGGTCGTGCCAACGCATAAGGGTGGAGACCAACAAAAGGTGGAAAATTACCGTCCAGTTTTCCTCACCTGTGTATGTTGCAAGCTTTTAGAGAATAATATATCCAAAGCTATGTATACGTATCTTGTGGGCACAAAAACACTTTTTCCTAATCAGCATGGTTTCCGGCCGAATTTATCCACTGTAACACAATTAATAGAAACAGTCGATGACTTCACGCGTGCCTCAAATAATAGTGTTCAGATTGAGGCAATATGTCTCGCCTTCTCCAAAGCATTTGACAAGGTTCCTCACAGGGAGTTAATTATTAAGTTAGCACACTTCGGCGTAACTTATAACATAATACAGTGGATAAGTGCGTATCTGACAGGCAGAACACAATATGTTGAAATAAACAGCTTCAAATCCGAATTAATAAGCGTTACCTCAGGGGTACCGCAAGGTTCAGTTTTAGGACCGATATTATACTTAACTTACATAAATGACATTTCATGCGGCATAGATAGAAGTACTACAGTGCGAATTTTCGCAGACGACTGCTTAATTTATAAAGAAATACACAGTGAAGCTGACCAAAAAACGTTTAATGATATTCTTGATGCTGTCAGTAATTGGTGCACTGAATCTAAAATGGAAATAAATCGAACTAAAACAGCTGCTTTGCGCGTCACAAACAAAAGTAAGCGTGTCTTCTATTCCAATTACACTCTATGTTCTACCCGCCTGTCTACCGTCATAGAAAATAAAATATTTAGGTGTAACAACATCCAGTAATCTAAATTGGAGGACCCATTTGGAAAACATTTGTGCGGTGGCGGAGAGAAAACTATGGTACTTGCGAAGAAAATTAAGACTTGCTACGACTCCCGTTAAGCTAGCAGCATATCTTACGTATATTCGGCCAACATTGGAATATGCCAGCATTGTGTGGGATCCCTCGAAAATCGGCCTCATTAATATGCTTGGAAGAGTACAAAGGCGAGCTGCCAGGTTTATTCTTTCAAAGTTCTCCTCGACTGAGTCAGTAACAGAAATGCTACGCTCTGTTCAACTGCCCACTTTAGCTGAACGATGGCAATTGGCAAGGATGAAGTTCTTGCTTTTATTTCAAAAAAATTATTAAACGTAAACACAACAAAGTACTTAACACCACGCCGCGGAAGAAACCTAAGAAGTGTAAACGATTAGACATACGAAGTGCCACAACAGCGTGTCATTGTATATGCGGATTCATTTTTTCCAAAAACATTCGTCAGTTGAATGCTTTGCCATTACCAATGGTTCATTGTGATTCACTGGAAAAATTTGAGGAAGGGCTCAAAGATATTTTTCTGTAAGCATGGTCTACTATGTTAATTTATTGCAATTTAGTTGTATGTTTACTACGACTGCAGTGTTTTTCCTTCAGCCTCAATGCCGGTGTTTCCAATGTATGTCATGTAACATTTCCAAGTTCAAGTGTTGCTGTTTAAATTGCTGGATGGTTTGAATGTATTGATGTTTGCCATTCTTAGTATGTGTCACCCCTGTAACAGCCGAAAGGTTAACAGTATTTGGAAAATAAATAAATAAATAAAATCTTCGTTACCTGTTAACGTCACCTGATACCAACTTTGGTATATATGAAGTTTGCAAAACAGCCGCGAGCGTGCTATGAGCGTAGCATGTAATCAAGTTTTACATGGCATCTATATCATGATTGCGATGTTCGGGCATGTCATTGACATTCGTCGTCCAATAACGTCACGTAATAACAAACTTGGTATATGTGGAACAAGTGAAACGGCTATGAGCGTAGCATGTAGTCATATTTCACATGAAACGCATATGATTATCTTGTTTGGACGTCTCATTTACCTTCGTCGTCTATTCACTTCCGGTAATACTACATTTTGGTACATGTGAAGCTAGTGAAACGGCGGCGAGCGCGTCATGAAGGGCCCAATACACTCCGACGCTACGTTAAAGAACGCGCTGGCACGCTACGCTAGCGAAACGCGAGCACTCAATAGTCAGACACAAGACGCGACCGGCGCGACAAGTGTTCTTCGACGTGGCCCGGTGGCAACCGGCGCGAAATGCGACGTGCTGCGTTTCACGCCAACGACGTTACTTAGACAGCATCGCGTCTGCTTCTGTTTGTGACGGAGGGACACTGTGTGCGCTCAAACGCGCATGCGTCAAACCAACGCAGTGCGGGCGTGCGAGTACATGGCAGGCAGATTCACGATGGAGGTCAGTGGGCAGATCCACTGATCTCTAGTAAGGGGGGGGGCGGTATTTGCGTATGGCGTCGCGTTGCCGGCGTGACGCGATCAGATGAATGCCGGCGCGCACGCGCACCGGGTCACGTCGAAGTGTATTGACATCTTGAGTGTGGCTTGTTTATTGTTCCTAAATGATTGATTGATTATTAGGGGGGGGGTTTAACGTCCCAAAACCACGATATAATTATGAGAGACGCCGTAGTGGAGTGCGCCGGAAATTTCGACCATGTTCTTACATGACACGCATCACTAGTCACATACCTTCGTCATCCAGTCACGTGACGTAATACCAAATTTTGGCTTATGTGAAGGTAGTGAAACGGCCGCCAGTGCGTCGTGAATGTGGGCCGTAGTAATGTTGTTACAAGACACGCATGTAATGATCATTATGTCTGGACGTGTTTTTTACTTATGTTATTTGTTCGCGTCCCGTGATACCGAATTTGGTACATGTGAAGCTAGCCAAACAGCCGTGAGCGCATCATGAGAGTAGCATGTAGTCATGTTTTTACATGAACCGCATTTCATGATAATCATGCTTGAACCAGTCTCATAGCTTCGTCATCCATTCACGTCCCGTAATATCGAATTTGGTAAAAGTGAAGCAATCGAAACGGCCGCAAGCGCATCATGTGCGTGGCATGTTGTCATGTCGTTACATGACACGCATGTCATAATTTTTATGTTTGCACTAGTCACATACCTTCGTCATCCATTCATGTCCCGTAATACCAAATTCGGTTTGTGCAAAGCTTGCGAAACAGCCGCGAGCGTTTCGTGAGTGTGGCATGTAGTCATGTTGTTACATGACATGCATGTTATGACTTTCATGTGAGGGTCTGTCACTTGTGCTCGCCATGCAGTCATGTCATACCATACCTGTTTCACAACATGTCATGTGAAAGACACCACCGCAAGAGCAGCAAGATCATGAAATGTAAATCATGACATTCATGACATATATCTCATGACTTTCGTGTTATGACTAGTCGGTTATGTTCGTCATACAGTCATGCTATGTCATACAAGTTTGGTATCGATATCATTATCCAAACGGCCAGAAGAGCTAAATGTCATAAGCGGCCAGATAGATAGATAGATAGATAGATAGATAGATAGATAGATAGATAGATAGATAGATAGATAGATAGATAGATAGATAGATAGATAGATAGATACGCTCAAAGTCGCCGAAGTTTGCCAAGACATTCTTCGCATTTAAAGGTGTTTAACGATTTAGAGTACGTGACCGGTAGTCTGCAAGGGAGAGCAGGAAGCCGTCCCGTGGGGCCGTCTTAAAAAATAGACATGTACTGTGTTTAGAAGGAATATGGAGATTCATGAAGTTGATCACTGTACCAGATTTAAGCTGATACGGCGCCGGTTTGGCTTATTGCAGGCCTTTTATTGTAGGTCAGACTTTATCGCAGTTATTATCATTAAAGCCTCTGCAACCCCAGCAATAGGCGCCGTGTTGAAGAAGGAGTTCGCACCATTGCTTACGTAGGCTATACTTTTTATATTATTTCATCGAATGATTGAGAAGAAAACATGAGATAAGTAAACATCATGGCGGAAGAAGAGACGGCACATAGTGAGGGACGGAGCTACGTTGAGCACTTATAGCTAATTCATGGGCTTTAGTGCCCGGTCCACGGTACACCGTGGCCCGGTCTAAGAGCCAGATCACTCCCCTGAAACATCGTAAAGTATCGATACTCTCCTCCTCCATTGTCGTTCGTCCCCACTCTCTTTTGCTTCGCACTATGGTTTCGAAGTTGGCGCCGTGTACCTTGCTTCTGCCTAGCGGACACGCTTTTTGCAGATGGAGCGCTTGCTTGCCACGCATCGCACTGAATACGTTCGCGCCAGCCGCAGAACTCATTCTAATATTATCAAAACGAGTGTCACATGGGTTCAAGACAGCCCTCTCTTGTGCGCGCCAAAGCAGGCAAGGCCGTGAATAAGGAAAATCTGAGGCCCATATCACTGACTTCGTGCGCGGGCAAGATTATGGAGACGATGGTACGGGATCGCCTCTCCCCATACCTTGAGGGCAAGGGCTTCTTTGTAGACACCATGTTTGGGTTTCGCCCACATATGTCAGCACAGGACGTCCTTCTCCAGCTCCATAGGGCTCTCATACAGCCCATAACTATGCAACACAATGATAAAGCCATCCTCGCCCTTGATCTGAAGGGGGCTTTCGACAATGTTAAACACAGCAGCATACTGGCTAACTTGAGCTCCACCGATTGCGGGGCTAAGGCCTTTGCATATGTCAGAGATTTTCTCTCTAAACACCAGGCACTTCTTCGGATCGAGGACGAGGAATATGGCCCGTACATTATGGGAACACGGGGTACCCCACAGGGAGCAGTGTTATCACCGCTCCTTTTCAACATTGCTATGATGCGCCTTCCAAGCGAATTGGCCAGGGTGGAAGGCACACAACACGCAGTATATGCCGACGATCTTACAATCTGGACCACTGAAGGGAGCCTTGGTGAAATGCAGGAACGCTTTCAGCAGGCCGCATCCATAGTCGAGGTGTATGCCAACGATTGTGGACTCCAATGTGCTCCAAACAAATCAGAGCTTCTGCACGTTAGAGCGAAGCCAAGAGATAAGTCAGCCATACACATCTCCCTGCCTGGGGTTCCCATCGGAGAGGTGGAGGAGCTCCGGATTCTGGGCCTGTTCATTCACCACAGACTCAGACCGGACTCCACTATAGCGAAACTCAAGAGAATAGGCGAACAGGTAGGGCGCATGATCCACCGCGTTTCCAACAAGCGGGGTGGTCATCGGGGCAGGGACGCGCTTCGGCTCGCCCATGCCTTCGTGACTAGCCGAATCCTCTACGCCGTCCCATACCTTCGCACCAACAAGCAAGAAGACGAAAGAATAGATGCCATCATTCGTAAGGCTACTAAACGAGCTCTGGATCTCTCGGTGGCCCACTTCCAACGCCAAACTGAGGGCGTTAGGTGTGCTCAACTCCTACCAGGAGTGGCGGGAGGCCCACCTTATGAATCAATATACGCGGCTTGTGCAGATGGCTCCCGGGCGCCGCCTGCTAAACCGCTTACATATACAGCACACTTGCACTGCAGAGGAGGCGGAGCGTATTCCGGAACTGTGGCGGCATATGCTCTCGGTCTCTCCACTCCCCAGTAACATGGATAAGCACACGCACGAAAGCAGAAGACAGGCGCGGGCTTGGACGCTTGAGAGGCAACACGGCTCCCGACCTGGTGTATTCTACGTAGATATAGCAGGGCCTTCGCCCACGAGATTTTACACGGCCTGTGCAGTTCACCGGGAAAAGCATGTCAATGGGCTCTCGTTCCGAGCACAAAATCCAGAGCGCGCTGAGGAAGTCGCGATAGCGCTTGCTGCTGCGGACCCCAACTCGAAAGTTATCATCACGGACTCCCGGAAAGCATGTGCTCATTACTTGGTAGGAGAGATATCCCCCCTAGCCAGCCGAATTCTAAAACGGGCTCCCGCTGATCCAGCCCCGAAACGCATCGTATGGGCTCCTGGCCATCAGGGCTTACGAGGTAATGAGGCCGCTGACGCGGCCGCCCGAGCGTTTACCCACCGGGCTCCTCACCCTGGCTCTTATGACTCGGAGGCCAATACACCGCTGCTGCGGTTCAAAGAAAATCTGACCTATTATCGCGACACTCACCGCCTTTACCCGACTCCTGCAAAGTGGCTGAGTAAGGCGGAAGAGCGAACTCTAAGGCGCCTGCAGACAGGTACTCTACTCTGTCCTGCAATCCTAAAACATTTCGATGCGAACACAGATGGGCGGTGCCCACACTGTGGGGAGACGTGTGATATCTTCCACATGGTATGGGCATGTCCGAAAAATCCCCACCTACCCCCTTCCCCTACCCCTTCCCGAGAGGCATGGGAGACTGCCCTCCTCAACTGCTCATCACTAGAGTCTCAACAGGCTCTGGTGAGACGGGCGCGAGTAGGGGGCCTCGTCATGCGGTGTCCCGGACTAAGGACGCCGACCATGTAGCGGGGTCATGCTTTGGCCCCGTACCTCTCTCTTCTGTAATAAATGTTTTTCATCATCATCTCTTGTGCCGCATAGGGTATACAATAAGACCAGCGAGCGACATATGTGCACAGAGCGTCCGCAAAGACTGTCAGTGCAAGCAACAGCTAAAAGCTTCAGTGAATCAAAAGAGGACGCGCATTGGGAGCGTGTAGTTACACATGTCCTTCCTTATCTTTCATCTGTAAATTTAGGAGTGGACGAATGAGTGAGCCAGCATGCCACTGTGAAAGGTTCCGTTGTGAGAGCTCCGCTAGCAGATATGGACCCTTTCGCTGTTTACTAACCGAGTTGCTGGACGGCTTTCGGTGTTATGCACCAGCTTAGCGTAAAAGCATTGGCAAGGAACGAATGCTTTAGCAGGTAGCCCGCTCATTTTCAACACTCTTCTCGCCTTTGTAAGGACAAATAATGAAAATTTATTATTTGCTAAGCTACACACAACATTATAGAAGTTGTTATCTTTAAGCGCCTTTATTTTACCGAAACGCGGAAAAGGGTTTTTTTCTTACTCTGGCATAACTAAAATAAAAAAGAAAGTTTTCTGCTGCAGCAATTGAGAGTGATAATTGAAGCAACCGGAAGTTTCTTCGGAAGCCAATGTGCTATGTTAACACCGACCAAAAAAAAAGTGATAACCTTCATAAGAAAAGCTGCATAAACTTTCGCCCGAAGTTGACCGTATGGGTGACGTTCCTAGACGACGAACCCAACTAAGGGCTCAGCATACGTCATGCAGGCTTTGCGTAGCTGCCTTTACGTCTCAAGTCCACCGGCTGATTGGTCAACGTAAACGAGCCAGAGAAGAGTGCTTGCTCTGAAATGAACGAGCACGCAACAACAACCAACTCAGAGAACCAATGTTGAGTTTTCGCACTCCCTTCCTGCTTATTGAGAACAGCAGCGCCAAATCTACGAAGTTCCGCAATCGTATTTTCGATCATCCGTCTGCATGTATGCACGATGCTAGTCGTTGAAACAAGCACCTTGATGCTACGGAGCAGGAATCAGTCGGCGCATTCGGCCAAACACGAAACGTCGCCATATAATGTTGACATATAATGTTGACGCTTCAAATTCCCCTTGGCGGAACAGTGTGGCGGAACATGCTCGGCTACTGATTAAAAGGTCGCGGGTTCAGTTCCGGCCGCGGCAGTCGCATTTAGATAGCGGTTTGATGGTAGGAGCTCCTGTACTGAGCGATGCCAGTGCACGTTAAAAAACAACATATGGTCGAAGATTCCGGAACCCTGCGCTGCTGCGTCTGTCGTAAGCTAATCGTGATTCTGGGACGTAAAACCTCATATATTATTATATTATTGTTATAATTAATCAGAATAATAGTATTTATAACAACGATAATAATAATATTAATAATAACCTCAGGTGGTCGAAATTTCCGGAGCCCTCCACTATGGCGTCTTCATAATCACACGGTGGTTTTGGGACGTTAAACCCCACATAATAATAATAATAGTAATAATAATAATAATAATGTTGTGGTTGTTGTTGTTCACGCTTCAGGAGCGAAGATGGTAGTTGAGAGCCACAGTAAACAATGGAACGCTCTTTGCGGTCCCAAAGGCATCGTGACGGCTTCTGGCCAATACGAACGTGGCGTTTAGGACGTGTTGTTATGTCACACTGAAGTGCATGAAAAGAACGCGGACCGAGAGAAACGTCACAGACACAGGCGCTATGTAGCGCCTGTGTGTGTCACTTCTATCTCTGTCCGTGTTCTTTTCGTGTGTTATAAAACTTCACTCTTTTTTAAGCAGGTCGGAGGAGGTTGAGAAGAATGGAGGTGTACTTTTCCACCCACGTATGTTGTCACTGGAACGTCAGAGGTAGCGTGACCATCCCGCCCGCCGCGGGATGGTCACGCTAGAGTACATCGCTAGCAATGCTACAGAAGCGTCGTGTCGAGTTGACGTGAAATAACGTGCGTTGCGCGAACGATGTACAATTTTGCCGTGTATCTTTACGCTCTAATCGTCACCTTCAGTTCTGTATCATGTTGACGAATTAAAATACAGATGTGTGTGACACCTTATGTCAGGAATGCAGACGTGGTACGGCTGAAAAGGAAAAGCTGTGGCGTCGGCGCTTGCCTCGACATCTATTGTAATGGCGTGGTGGCAGTATGGCGTAACGTGGACGCAGAGCACTGCGAGAGGCCGGATATGGGTGGACGGGCTCCCGCCGCAGGAACGTGCATAGGGGCCTGGACAGCAACGAGCCTATGGTATAGGCAGTGACAGCGTGACCGTGGAAATGTGCGGACAACGCGGCGAAATCCCCGAGTCGCCGGAAGAACGTCGCCTTTCCGCGTACGAGCTACGAGCGACTACGAGCGACGGAAATTTTACCTATCATTTCATGTTGCCTTGTTAGCCTGGCCATTATTCCATTGCAATAGCAATTAGGTGGATACCCTCGGCTGGATTTTGCCGCCGGCGTCGGCATCGCCGTCATTCACCGTATATGTATACGTATCTATATATAAGAAAACGCAAAAAAAAGAAAACTAATCCAGAAAAAGACTCCGGTGTGTGGCGTCGAACGTCGGACATTAAATAGTAGTGTGAGGCGTTAGCCACTGAGCCACGAATAAGCACCTCCATCAACTTTCAAACGTCAAGGTTTTTATATCTACCTCTTACCGCTGGTGATTTGAATCTTGAGGGGAGCTATCGTATTTTTAGCATTGCCAGCAAGATAGCGCAACCAGCACACTTCGCCACATCGTCATGACGCGGCGGCACACGCTCGCATCTCCCACGCGTACTTTTCCCCGCATAGAGCGGACAGGGTGAACCCTCACGCGTGTACTTGCTTGTTTCGAAGAGGGGACAATCGCGTGCCTATGCTGGCCTTAAACTTTCACCGGAACAACTGAGATGCTTATTCACTTTCATCTGTATTTGTGAGCCCCACTGCGGTGGTCTAGTGGCTAAGGTACTCGGCTGCTGACCCGCAGGTCGCGGGCTCGAATCCCGGCTGCGGCGGCTGCATTTCCGATGGAGGCGGGAATGTTGCAGGCCCATGTGCTCAGATTTGGGTGCACGTTAAAGAACCCCAGGTGGTCGTAATTTCCGGAGTCCTCCATTACGGCGTCTCTCATAATCACATGGAGGTTTTGGGATATTAAACCCCACATATCAATCAATCTGTACCTGTGAGTACGTTTCGTGCGTCATTTGTGCGTAAGAAATGCGGGGCACGTTTCGATCTGCTTGTCAATCTGCGCGTGACCTTCCACTTTGTTGCTATCGCGTTCATTGCTTCGACTTCGCAGTAAAGCCGTGAAAGAGAAAGAGAGAAACACTGAAAAGAAAAGGCAAAAAGAGAGAGCTGGAATGAAGGTGGATATTCATACAACCGAGAGAAAGAAATATATAGAGAACGGGAAAAAGAAATAGAAAGAAGCCACTACTACGAAGATAGAGGGAACTAATTGGAATATACAAAGAGAAAAATAGAAAGACCAATAAAAGAGAAGGAAAAAAGGAAAGAGAGAGTAGTAGGAATATTGAAATGAGGCTGACAAAGAGGGTGAAGCCACAGGCTTCGCTGCTACCTCAATTTTCGTTGCCCAGCTGCGCTACGCTCTTTGAATGAGTATGAAGAGATGAAAACGCAGTGATTAGGCACCGGCTACTCCTTGGCTCCCAAAGAAATCGATCCCCCGACGCACAAATTTCTTTCGCAATAATAATGAGAACTACAAGAAAAGAAATGCCAAGGAAAGGTGGCGAAGGTGGTTGGCTTACGGGCCGCGCAAAGTATTTTTGGCAGCCAAGCTTTTTTTTTATATGATGCACTTAACAGTCATGTCCACAGCAGCAGCTACGTAATCCCGAATTAAACCATACAATCAATGAATTGTCCGCCGCGGTATATGGTACTTACGGTTATGGTGCTCAGCGGCTCACCCAAAGGTTGGGGATTCGACCCCGGAGGCGAAATGGCAGAGGCCCGTGTTCTGCACGATGTCAATATACGTTAAAGAACAGCAGTTGATCCCAGTTTACGGAGCCCTCTACTACGGCGTTCCTAATAATAAAGTCGTGGTTTTGGGACGTAACACCAGAGATATAAGTATTATTACTAATCAATGAAGTGAAAGGAGCTGCCTTGTCAGAAAATGCTGATGTTTTCTGATGCATTTCCCTAAGATGACCTGGAGGCGAGAGTTATCGTCGTCTTTTTCGTCTCAGTCGAACGAAGCTGGCCGAAATTTTCGAAAGCGTTCAGTATGGCGTCCGTCATAATCACATCTGCGTTTCGGCTGAGTTTTGTTCGTGTCAAAAAATAAAACTAAGCAATAAATGCCCAGAAAAAGAAAACAAATGGGCATGACATTTGGCTACTTATTCTGTGACTATGATGTTCTGCGACACGTACAAGTGAAGAATTCAGTTTAGGTGGTCCAGAGTACTTGCTGAAAAAAAAAAGGTTAGTGCAACTTGTTTTCTCAAACACTTGACTGGGATGTCCACCAGACATAACCTCCGTTTGTTTACGATCGTCGTAGCGATGTAAACATTGGTATATTAACTATGATCGAAAGACCTATGAAACTCCTTGACACAACTGGGCCCTTTGATATCTTTGGACAAGATTACAGAAAGTTTAGGCGTTCACAGTTATGTAACGTCACAGACTTCTAAAATCACAGACGTCTAATTTCTACTTCTAAAAGAACTTTTCAGGTCCTCCTATATTCAACTTCCCAACGTGAGAGACCTGAGCTCGCATTATGTTTTTGCCTGACAAATAATTATTAGGTTTTACCATCCACTCAATCTGCATTCAATGGCCTAACCGAATGCTACGTTGCGCTTCCTTTCTCTACAGCTAGGAGCAGTGGCTGGCTCTTTCAGTTTCAGATCCTACACTGCGCCCGCCTTCGTTCTCTTACTAGGCCGCAGTGTGAGTACATTAAAATAATCGGCAAACACAGCACCTGTTGTTAGGGGCAACTCCCTGTTTCTTCGGCAGTGCAGAAGTTTTTTTTTATTTTTTTCTTTCAGTTGTGGAGAAGCAGAACCGCTTCGTGCCTTATTATGCGTTCCCTCTAGCGGGAGCAAACAGAGGACTGCCCCGGCATCCCGGGAAAACTTAATTTGCATATAAGCCATCTTTAGTTGTGTAGCGGAGCGCGAGCCTGTAGCCCCGCGCCCCGGTGTTAGAAACTGCACGGTGTGAAAGGAAACTATTCTAGACAAAAAAAAGAGCGAAAGCTCCTACAGTTCCAACAGCGGCCACAAAGTGGGCTTGCGAGCTTGCAGTAATGAAGCCCTTCATTGTGTGCGCTATGGTGCCCTGTGCCAGCGTGCAGGCGAACCGGAAGCGACGACCTGAAGGAAAGAGAGGGAGCAGACGACGACTCGGTCAAGTTTTCTTGTCGTCTGCTTGTGCAAATAGGCCTGGCGTGTTTCCCTAGGTAAGCCTCCGGGAGCGCTGCCGTGTGTGGTCTGTATTAAAGTTGATCTCCCCCAAACGTTTGGACGCACTTTCCCCGGGACAGAGCGCTTCAATCTACAGCGTTTTTATTTTCGTTCCGTGAATGAGAAGCTTGCAGACATTACAGTATCCTAGTTTTCTCAAAATAGTATCGTGTCGAGACCTTCATTGACGCTTATCGCCATAGGGTGATACAGAGAGAGGGTGACACATGGAATGGAGGCAACAAATCCTTCGGGTATTTTTTATTTCAATGAAAAAAAGTAAAGTCCGAAGTTAGGCGAAATCACTCGCCAGAGAAATAAGAGATGAGCAACCTTGCGAAAAAGGGAACACTGAGAGTCAGAGAGATTAGATAAAAGACAAAAAAGGGGGGGTGGTCACAGATTCAACGCGAGATAAACAGCGATCACGATTGCATTCATTTGAATGCTATATATTAGAAGTAAGGCTACAAGCTATGTTTATTAGGATCTTATTTGGCGCCACTCTAAAATACTGACATAAGCGAATTCGGCTGTTCTATGCAGGCAAGGGCTTTCCGTGCTCTCTGCCGCTGCAGCGTAAAATTAGCGATGAGGACATTGCATGTACAAGGGCATGAGCAGGGCTGGGCAAACGTACTTTGAAATTGTATCAAGATGCTTTACAATATATTAAGGCGCGAAGTATTTGGGATACAGATACAAGATACTAGCTCGAAAACTGTATCCGCTACGAAACTTTCCTAGTCTATTTTATTAGAGTTCGATACATTTTGAAGATTCTACATATATATATATATATATATATATATATATATATATATATATATATATATATATATATATATTGAAGCAGCAATACACTACGTACAAACTGTTAAACGCGAAGTATTCCTCCGCGAACTTCGGCGATCTTGAGCGTATCTGCCTCTCTATCGCTCTATCCGCCTACGACTTCTAGCTCTCCGGGCTGTTTCAATTATGGTATCAACACCAAAAATGATATGACATAACATAATTTATGACGAGCATAAGCGACTAGTCATAACATGAATGTCATGACAGGTACGTATGAATTTCATGATTTACATTTTATGCTCTTGCTGCTCTTGTGGTGGCTTCGTTCACATAACATGTTGCAAAACTGGTATGGTATGACATGACTTCACGCCAAACATAAGAGCAAAACTTAGCGTGGAAATAATGACATGCATGTCATGTAAATCATGACTACATGCCGCGCCCATGGTGCGGTCTTGGTCGTTTGGCTAGCTTCACATATCCAAATTTGGTGTTACTTTAGGTGAATGGATGACTAAGGCATATGACTGGTGCAAACATAATAATCATGACATGCGTGTCTTGTAAGAACATGACAACCTACCACGCTCATGATGCGCTGACGGCCGTTTAGCTAGCTTCACATATACCAAATCTGGTATTACGTGACGTCAATGAATGACCAAAGTAAATGACACGTCCAAACATGATAATCATAACATGCGGGTCATGTGAAACATGACTACAAGTTACGCTCATAGCGTGCTCGTCCCCATTTTGATATAGCTCCACACATGCCAACTTTGATATTACGTGACGTGAAGCAACTTTCGCATTACGTGACGTGAAGTAAATAACGTGTCCAAACTTAATAATCATGGTATGCGTGTCATGTAAAACATGGCTACATGCTATGCTAATAGCGCGCTAGCGTTCGTTTCGCTGTCTCCATGTATACGAAATTCGTATCACGTGATGTGAATATACGAGGAAGGTAAATTACACGTCCAAATATGATAATACGTATGGCATAATTTACGTCCGCCTCGTAACGTTGTGCTGATTTTAAAGGGACATATAAAACTTCATAATTCGTGCTTCGCATATGATCGATTGTCATTGTACGCGAGATATGTAAATTTTTAGGGGTGAAGCTCTTAAAGGCGTGAGTCTGTCCATCCCTTGTATGTATGTACGTAACCACCTTTGCCAACTGCCCACTATTTCGTCATCGCAGACACCCCACTACGCCCCATCACCAATCCACCAATTCACCGACCATAAAGTCGTTTTAATGAAGGGAGAACGCAAGCGACGTATAGCTACCACTTACCAGTAATAAAATTTCTTGTGAGTGTTTGTCACGTATTTGATGATGTAGTTTGTGGTATCTGTGGATGGTTCACTGTTTATCGATGAAACTCTTCAGCGCTTGGCCCCACTCATCATCGTTCAATACGTGGATATGCTGTAATTTTTTTACTCGGAAATTACTCCACTTGAACCAACTTTGTTAAATTTTGATGAAATGTCTGTTTGTACCCCGAAAGTTCTGCCTTTCTTGCTCAAGAAATACTGGTTTCTTTCCTAAATAACTAATTGTTTACCCTCATAACACGACGGCAATACATGCACCTGCGCAGTCAGTGGTCTTTGCTCGACGCTGTTTTAATTGATGGATGTCACCTCTCCACCTGGCGGTTACTTGGCAGGTTGTCGTCTACCTGGAAGAGCGCTTTAAATAGACCTCCGTACGATGACACTATTCCCGCTGTGCATTCTTACCATGTCCACAAGCGCAATACCGTTTTCAGAAAAACGCGTCACTCGACAGGCGCGGAGCAGCACCTGTCGCCGCAGTTACCCAAAGTGGTAGCAGTTACCCAAAAAGTGTTTAGAAAAGGCTCTGAAAGGCCACTCTTCCAGCTTCCGCTGTGACTTTGCTTTGCGTTCCGTGCAGGCTGGGCGTTTTTTTTTTTTGTTTAGGGTTTGTGGCACTTCATCTTGTCATGAAGCCCATGCAAAAACAACTGATGATTATTGATTTATTTATTTTTGACGAGCATGCTGCGTGAGGAATACTTCCTGGCTTTGAAAAACAGGCAACAAATGATAAAAGTAATGAAATAAAATCACGCGACTTTCACCATGCCACATCGCGCTGCCTTCTTTCAAGCTTTCTTCGAAAGACGCGACCAGAGCGCGAACGTTCAGTGCGTCGCTTAACAGAGACGGTAGTGTTTTCTTGCTGTGTGCGGCAGTCAGAAATGCTGATACACTGTGGAGTTGGTGCCTAAAGCAGCGGCCACTCTTTTCCTGACGGTCCCCGCACCGGTACTGGCACTCGAAGTATGTCCGAAAGCGGAGCAGTATGGTACCGCATGAAGCCAGTAACATACTCATATTTCTCTGGTTTCCTTCGAAGACAAAAAAAGATCACCACTTAGCATGTATGTGCTGTGAGAATGGACAGAACCACCATAGCACTGCACGCTGCTTCAATCTCACCGCCATAAGAAGATGATAGAATAGTTCTTGATTGCATTATGGAAGACTCCACAGTGATTTCTCACTTGAGCAAACTGCAAAGGACCCGAGAAATGGTTCACCAAGATGAACGCTCAGTAAACTGAATATTTACTAGAATACTAAACAGAAATCGGCACTGCCGATATCATGTCAGCATTGCGACATACAATTTGCGTTGAAAAAAATTCTATCGTTTACATTTGGAGTCGCGCACTTGTCCAGAAAGGGTACAGCTGTGCGCGCTGCCCCTACTAGCACAGCTTAGTTTCTGCATCACGAAATGGTGAAACTTTCTAATTCGGCTGGACATGCAGCATTTCAACGCGTCTCAGCCATTACAACTTGTTCGCTGCACTCTTCTCTATTTGGTTCCGGACGAACACCGGAAACAATTTCTAATTCGCAAAGTTCCGCACTGGTATTGAAGCTCCCGTATCTCGTTTTCTTCAACCGCAAGGCCGCTGTATGCACAGGCGATGTCGCATCAACACCGGTGCATGGGGATATTCGGGCACTGCACACATCGGCTACGCCACTGCGGAACGGCGCAAAACTTCATTGACTTCGTCTCAAATATAAGTCCACGTCCGCACATTACGTTAGTTTAACCAAGATTTGTTTTTTACCAAGAACGCATTGGGGAAACCGCTGTGGATTTCTGCAAGTTCGTCATTTCGACACAATTGATAAATTGTTGTTCACCCATTTAAAAGTTCTCTGTGTTAGGTTTTTATTACCTGAAAAAAAAGGGGGGAAAAAGTGAACATTGAAGCTGCCGTGATTTTCCTGCTTTTTTGTATGCTTTGAAAAAGAGGAATGTATCACTCGTTTCAGTTGCAATGCACTCTTTAGTGCGAGGAAACACACTTGGGTTTAAAATGAATGCCATAAATGTTGCATAATTGATATGATATCGATGGTTTTAAAGCTCAAAACCACCACATGAGAGACGCTATAGTAGCGGGCTCCGAAAATTTCGACCACCTGGGGTTTTTAACTTGCACTCAAACCTGAGCAAACCTGAGCAAACGGATGCATCTAGTATCAGCACCGGTAGGCGATGGCCGTTATTTACTCATTTGCATATAATAACAGGTGGACAAAAAAAGTGGAACTCACTCAAACTCACTCCAGAAATGTATCTTGTGCTTTAGTCTCAATTTAACCCAGACAAACCAAAATTTTCCTGAGCTGGACTCACTCGAATTCACAGTCGGAAAGTTTCATCGTCGACCGGACTCACTGGAACTCAAACGCACCAAAATATTAATCATCCGATATCACTTAAACTTACGGCTCGACCTGAGTCTGAGTGAGTCGACTTATGTATGAGTTCAGCGACCTCTGCTTGAGTGACCGTCATCGTATACATAAAACAAATTTTTCAAATCGCTCACTTGTGAAATCTGTGAAAAAGCAACTAAACCCATTTCTACGTCCTTGTGACTAGAGCGAAGCACAATGCGAGAGAAAACTTCAATAACGACGATATAGCGGCGTTAGATTTCGAGTAGACGACGCAGCACGCCTTGGATAAAAAGAATTCTGCCTACGCCCCTGCCGTGACTGCCAACTAATGCCATCACATTGTCAGAACCAAAAGGAAAGAAAACAGGAAAACATGGGTTGGAAGGTGCGTAGACTTTCGTGCGCTGGTTTTCGTCCCTATGACTCGAGCTCCGTCATGGAACTGTGCTCCGCCATTTGTAACGCGTAGACCTAATTGCACCTGCTGGCTTACTTATTCTAGTGGGAAGCTAAATCAATCTTACTGTCGTTCAGTTTTATTCTGACGGCTTAGTGGTAACTGTAGCAGCTTGAGAACTGCTTCAACCGGAATGTATTGTTTTTCACGGTGACGTTTGTATATAAGTATCTCATATCTTAAGATACACGGCGGTGAAGGGCACTATATGCCTGGTTACGCAATCGCGACCTATTTTTGAAAGCGAAGCTCGAGAGTGCTTCAATTTTCTTTTTTTATACACGTCTGATACGAGTGGCGACACCACAGGTCACTTCCTAGCCCACGCTTCTTGTGTACCGTCGAAACTTACGCGTCCGACTTGCACGTGCATAAATGAATGAGGTTGCTTTGCAGCAGGCTCGACAACATTTGCACGTCCATAAAGCCCATAACACTACAGAACTGGTGCTTGGAACAATGCACCGCTAAGCCTCTCTGCAGAGAGGTGAGACAGATCATCGGCGGATGAAAGACTGCTGCTGGCGGAACTGGGAGATAACGTGGCAAGCACGTTGCACTATCTCATGCAACGCAGCTTGCCTTGTTTGCCCCCAAAGTTAGACCGGCTCTTCAATCCTTCATTCAGCTTGCAGATCCTAAGCCGCCCTTAGTTACCTCCTGTCTCGCAAGTCAAGTTCTTGTATATTTTACGCACTGTCTCTCGCGTAAACACAAACCACGGGCGCTTGCTGCAACATACCAATGCTGCATGTCTGTTGGACGGAGATACGGCGTTGGGCAACCTTATGGGCTTTAGACGGCGGGATCCGCTTGCGAGGATTTTCATCTGACTTGTATCCTGTAATAATCTCGCTCTCCAATGCACTACAGACTCCGAGGCGAAATTTGCGTTAACCAATTACGGCTGATTACGCCATTACGCTTTTGCAGTGTGATGTTTTTTTTTAGTTTTCTTTATGGATCTACACTAGAGCCAACCTGCTTCGAAAGCGCTCCTGTTCTGTGTCTCAGGTCTTACGTATTTAGGTTACAATTTAATTGAAGTTCACGGAGTTTCATTCGCGGTTCCTGCTAGGACACCTACCATGCTTGAAGGGCTGCTAGGAGGCGTTACTCTCAAATCATCGATGTACAAGAAGCAAACAACTCGCGTAATATATTTCGCATAGTCAGCACTGCCCCGTGCAAAACTCTCAATACCATTTTAGGACGCTTGATTGGTGTTTATGCTGCTGCTATCTATCATTGATGTATGTCTACGAGGCCGTGTTGTTTATTTAAATGCGAAGCATTTCTTAGCGAACTTCGGCGACTTTGAACGTATCTATCTCTCTAAATAGCTATCTATCAAGCTGCCTACGACTTTTTGCTCTCCTGGTCGTTTCGAAAATGGTATCAATACCAAACTTGGTAATGCATAACATGACTGCATGAAGAACATATTTAAATAGTCACAACATGAAAATCATGCCATGTATGTCATCAATGTCATGATTTACATGTTATGATCCTGCAGGAATTGCTTTGGTTTTGTTCATACGGCATGTTGCAGAACTGGTATGGTATGACATTATTACATGGTGAACACACGCGACATACCCTAACACGAAAATTATAACATGCGTGTCATGTAACAACATGACTTCATGTCACGCTCATGATGCGCTCGCGGCCATTTCGCTAGCTTCACTTATACCAAAATGGGGATTACGGGACGTGAATGGATGATCAAGGTATGATAACAGTGCAAAGATGATGAACATGAGATGTGTGTCATGTAACAAGATGACTACATGCTACGTTCATGATGCGCTCGCAGCCGTTTCGCTAGCTTCGCATGTACCAAACTTGGTATTACGCGACGCGAACGGTGAAATAGCTAAATGACACATTCAAACATGATAATCACGACATGCGTGTCATGTAACAACATGACTACGTGAACGCTCATGATGTGCTCGCGGCCCTTTCGCTAGCTTTACATATGCCAAATTTGGTATTATGTGACGCCAATGGATGACGAAGGTGTGTGACTGGGGCAAACAGCATAATCGTAAGATGCGTGTCATGTGTGAACATGACTACATGCCAAAGTCAAAGCGCCAATACATTTCAACGGCGTTGCCATGCCAGGCGCCGGTCCTGCCATATCTCGAAGGCGCGCGCCGCTTGCTTTGACGTATAAGCGTTTCAGCGCGTCTAGCGCACCTCCGTCACGAAAAGAGGCAGACACGGTGTTGTCTGGGTAACGCATCGCCGCGAAACGCAGGATGTCGCATTTCGCGCCGGTTGCCGTCGGGCCGCGCTGACGTACGCTGGTCGCGCCTGGCGTCAGACTATAGAGTGCTCGCGTTTTGCTAACGTAGCATCGCTGTGCCCAGCGTGCGCGCACGTCAACGCTACATTGGAGTATATTGGGTCCTTCATCATGCTGTCGCGGTCGGTTTGCTAGCTCCACATGTACCACTTGTGGTGTTACGTGACGTCAATGGATGACGAAATATATGGCTGGTGCAAACATAACAATCCTAACACAGCTATTATGTAAGAACATGACAACATACCACGCTCATAGCATGCTCGCGGCCGTTTCTCTAGCTTCACATATATTAAATTTGGTATCACGTTACTTGAATAGATGACGAAGGTAAACGACACATTTAAACATGATAATCATGGTACGAAAGTCATGTACGGCCTCATTTACCTCCACGTCGAAACGTTGTGCTCATTAAAAAAATGAGATATCAACATTTCTCATTCGTGCTTCGCATGTCATCGATCTCACTGTACGTGGGATCTGCCAATTTTTTATGAAGAAATATGCTATTTTAATTATTATTGCAGGAGCAGACTAACTTTTCGAAGATGTACCTGTTCTGTGACTCTTTCAATGAGTGACGTCAAACGGCATTTCGTCTTTTTCTTGACATCACAACTGAGTGTAAAACTTTGCTGTAAAGATCGAAACCTTCTGAAAAAAAGAACTGCTGAGAAAAAAAACAAGATTTTTTCGCGTGATGAAGTATGTCCATACGTTATCGAATGCCCGGAAGAAAGCGGCTAACAGGCATGAAGTCTACATCCTAGTACCAAGGACACAGTGGCGCTCGAACCAGGGTCCGCAGCTTGCCAGCCCAGTATTCTACCACTGAGGCACCCCAGTGCTTGGGACTTGTTCGCAAGCTTCCCTTATAGGCAGGCTTCATGTCGGGAAAGGAATTGCGTTAATTTGAGTAATAAAGCGTTTTTTAACAGCGAAATAAGAACCAGTCGTCACACAATGGACGAGTGGGTCGTCCAATGCTTTAACCCCCTACAAAAGCTTGTTCTTGTTCACCTATTGACTATGGCACATACCCACTTCAGGCGTGATTTCTCATCGTCGTCAGCCACTGCATGAACAATGTCACAAAGTTCCTTGCAAGTGTTTAGCGAGTAAAACGCCTCTGAAAAGAATGACGAAAATGGCTTAGCAATTGATATACTACCCAGAAATTTTTACATTAATGCAGTAGTGGGTATTCAGTAAGTGTGCTTGCAGCAGTTACCCAATGAGTGCTCAGAAAAGGCTCTGAAAGGCCGCTCTTCTAACTTTCGCTGTGACTGCGCTGCGCTTTCCGCGCAGGCCTGGCTTTTTTTTTTTTGCTTCTCCTCGTAATTTTCCAGTACTGTGTAATGCTATAGAAGGTTGGAAACGAATTCTCTATGCTACTAACCATGAAAGAAAATTCACCAAGCGCGCTTCTGTCGTTCATGAGATATCATATCTTTTGGGGGAGTGTGCATTAGACAAACTGAAAAATGGTTTAGTTATAGGACTATAGGTAACCTAAGCAGAGTGTCAAAATGGTTTTGGCTGCCGCCTAGCCTCTTACTGCACACCCAAGTTTGGACAAACTAGTTTGTTTGTTTTTTCTTTCACGTTTGGAGAATCCGAGACATCGTGGAAGCGGAGTTCATTAATATTCTCGCGCATAATTGTGTCAGCGTGGTGGTAGTTATAGTTTAACCACCCATGAGAGTTGTTTTCTCGATAATTGATGATTGATTTGTGGGGTTTAACGTCCCACGTTTTCTCGATAATCAGCTGCTAGCATTGCAATCCGCATCTTCACAGTTTGAATAATTGTGGTTGGTGGCATAGTCATGAATTGTGAATTGTCAATAAACATCTATTTGGCAGTGCAGTGCGAGTCCTGCTGTGTGTGTGTGCGTTTCCTTTTGTCGTCGTATTTTCGCGGTGCTTCTGGTTACTCCCACCATGAACTAAATCGCCCAGAACTACAAATGAATAACACGGGCTGCATTGCGCCGGGCTAGTGCCGGGCTAGAACGGGGGCGGAGGGGCATGCGCTCGCACGCATGGAACAATAAAAGGTGGTAACGTAAAAATGAGGTTCGACACCTCGATGACTGATAAGAGTAGGGAGTTTTAGAATAGCGTTAGCAGATGTTGCTGGCGTAGCGGTCGTTATATCAGTTTTAGAATAGCGTTTGCCCTCCCCGCAAACGCAAATGCACGATCGCAGCTATACGCTATAACCTCAACACCAGCAATTGCGGGCCTTACGGGCCGCACGCAAATTCGCATTTCCTGCGGGCGGACTGCAAGCGCGAACGGCGGCTCGCCTTGCAATGCATGCGCAGTGGCAGCGACAACACTGCAAGGGCTTGCGGTGCACTATTCTAAATCACCCTACTTGTCATATCGAAAGTGGTTGATTGCCGACAGGCACATGATCGATACTACCGTAACGGCGCATACAAGTATGCGCGACACGCTCGCACATTTCGAGGACCACGATTCGGTGCGCCTAAAAAATTATGCGTTCATGTGCTATGTGCTATGATGTGCTATGGCACGTGCTTGAGTGCAAGGAAGGATGAAACGCTGGCGAGTGCTCAAAGAGTCCCTTAACTGTGCACACCGATTTCCAAGTCGAGAAATTATATAATTTCTTTCTCGCCTTCGCTATTCTTCCCACATTTGCTCCCTCTTCCTCGCCACTTATTTCTTAGCACACTGAATATCAGCGCTAAGCGTTAGGCCAGTCAGGGCTCCGCGCTTTTCGATGACATGCTGCAATATCCGCTTGCGAAGTATCAAAGGTAGGAAGTAAAGTGAACTTAGTTTATCGCGCATGCCAGTCATGCGAGAGATGGCAAACCGGGCACGCGACTTCGTGGCAAAGCAGGGCTTAGGAGACCACTCGCCGGACATTCCTCTACTATAAAGACCAATCGATAGCTTATTTTAGCGGGATGCAGCGTGAGGTAACCGCTGGCGTCACGAATTGTTCTGCAAAGTTGGAAGACGCCAGGAAAGATTAAGACACTCGTTTTTACGGTATGTTTTAGAGGGTGGTTCAGGGGCCCTTTAGGACATGATGAAATACATTGGGTGGCCGATGCTGTCCTAAAGTGGGGTTCCATGAACGGCCGCTTTTTGCCACAAAATGATACTTTCACGGCTACAACTCCCAAAAGACATTTAGCGGGAAGCTTTTTTTTTTTTGGTAGGGGTTGGGGGCTCATGGGTATTTTGAGGTAGACATTTTGGTCGGAGGATCTTCGTACGCGAACGAGGGCCACAACGCTCCTTGTATTGCTCTGCACTCGAATACGAGTGTAGAAAAATACAAGAAGTGTGAAGTCAAATATTTTGCATAGCACGGCATGAATTGTTTCCGGCCCTAACTGACCGGATCTCTTCTATTCATTAGTCGATCGTCAGAAATTGTCGACACATATTCGCTTCGAAATAATTATCTGTCTCTAAGCAGCCAACACGCTAGAACTTGGCTTGCCCCGCCGCGGTGATCTAGTGGCTAAGGTACTCGGCTACTGTCCCGCAGGTCGCGGGTTCGAATCCCGGGGGCAGCGGCTGCATTTCCAATGGAGGCGGGAATGTTGTAGGCCCGTGTGCTCAGATTTGAGTGCACGTTAAAGAATCTCAGGTGGCCGAAATTTCCGGAGCCCTCCACTACGGCGTCTCTCATAATTATATGGTGGTTTTGGGACGTTAAATCCCACATATCAATCAATCAATCAACGCTAGAACTTGGATTTCAACGCCCTGGAATGCGCTCGATATCGACCGCGTCAATATTTCACAACAAAGTAGCGGAACAGTATACATGGGAACCAACTTCAAGTCAGTGAAGCGAACCAGTTGCAAGCAGTCTACGCAAACGCTCGCAGTGCGAGTGCCGAGATGAGAGTACAGCACTCTATTATCTCTCTGTACCACAATGCACCCCCCCCTTCCTTGGCTTTGCTTTCGTTTGGCTTGCCTACTCGCAGATAAAGCCGTAGCGGCTGCTGAAAATAGCAGCCGCGTTGCAATCGTCCGATAGTTCCTTTTTTACATGTGGAGCATGTTATGCTAGGGTCTAGTCATGCGCCGTCGCCGTCCGCCGCCTCCCCTCCTCTTCCGCCAGCCATCTGTGCATCCTTTCCTCCTCTCAACACAGCGCGCGCTGCGCTCGCTTCTCCCCTCCGCGCGCCGCGCGACCTTTGGTTTTACGTGCGCCAGCTGTATGCTAACGTGCGCATGCGCAGGCCGGGGCCGGCGCTCGCTATAAATAACCGAGTGTTCATCCATCCATCCATCCATCCATCCATCCATCCATCCATCCATCCATCCATCCATCCATCCATCCATCCATTCATCCATCCATCCATACATACATACATACATACATACATACATACATACATACATACATACATACATACATACATACATACATATGCGGGATATGACGGTGACAAAGAACCTGCTAAGACTGTCCATTATGACATAGTGTGGACTCTTAACAACGGTACTTGCAGTAGGTATCCTGGGGTATTTTCCAACGGCCAATCGTTCGCGCACCCGACTTCCGTTTCCTTGTGGCATGGGGGATGCACCCTACATTGGTCACATCCCGAAACCACGAAAAACTTTTCTCCAACTGCCACGCTCTCAAGATCACTTTTCCCTGTAGCATCGAGTGAAACGTCGGCTGTGGTGGTGTATTATGCTGTTAGAACTTGAAAATACTGGCCCAAACTGGCATTTTGTTTTTGTTTTGAGGGTGGAAATAAATGTTACTAAAGCATTTTTTTATAAAACGTTATTGACAGGAGGTTATTGGCAACCTCGTGCGATGTGTATTAGTTTTGCGTACTCATTTTGCCGCTGAATAAAGCGTGACTTCGATTCTGAAAGTATTATACACTTTGTGGGTTCGCAGAGGTAATTTTCTTCAGCAGATTATATCGATAGGATTGCATTCATAGTTTCTCTTTCTCGTTTTCATATAACACATTCATATCCCTGCTTGTTAGCCACGTTTTAGGTGATTGAAAGGTAGATTTAAGGAATAATTATGTACTTATTTTTACATATTGACCTAGGGACTTATCGGGAATTGTGTGACAGTCTTTTTTTTTCTTCGAAGAAATTCATGTTACCACAGAACACAGTGGTGTTGATAATAAATGGTGCAAAGAATAATTGGCTCGGGGTGTAGTAGGGGACTATAGCAAACACGTATGTGTATATGCGCATTGTCTTGTACTAGACATTAAGAGTTTAACGTTGCTTTCACTTTTGCAGAGTTCCTCGTGGCTGTATTCTTCTGGGAAGTCTCCAGGAGACGGGACGCCTGGAAAATCTGGCGCCAGGCAGAATGATTAGCCGCGGTGAGTGAAGCTAGCATTTTCGTATTATCTGCTACCCCCATCAGTTCTGCGCTCGTCGTACATGAGTAACCAAAAGAAAAATCTGTAGGCCAACTTTCCACAGGTATTAGCAGAGTTTCATTATTATCAAAGCGTTACAAAGTGTGCGGTGATAATATAAATAAACTCAGTAGCAAAATTAATTTATAATACGCTACTGGTGGTTAAGACTGCATCTAAGCAACATAAAAATGAGCTAGTTAGAAAATATTCATTCTAAAAGACATGGCGTGCATTCCCGACTCAAGAATTGACATCACTACAGGACGCCATATTGTGGTGTCTTCAGTTCATTCTCATGACTGTGTTTGGAAGCAATTTCTTTTAAACTGCATGAGAATTCATGCAATGCATACCATTTCTTTTTTCATGGCATGTCTCTTTTTTTTACTTGCAGTGATAAATTAGGTGTATTACACAAGGTTCTGGTTTGTTAATATTGACGACTTGCTCCACAGTACAGTGCTGTAATAATGCTACACGGAACCCGTCTGGTTCATTTTTTTATGGCAATGAACCGAGATCTAGTCTTACATGACTCACATGACTTTATGTATGTGGATAATCAAACTTTTGTAAAAATAACATGCTCTTTTACGAGAAAAAAATAATTTGCACAAGTACTTATAATAATTATTTCAATACGTATTTATGAGGGAGTAAAACCAGTTGACTTGTGAACATTCCATTTGCCGTACAGGGTCATACAGAGTGAGTGGCATGCCAACAGCGTAATAATAATAGCGCTAGGAGGAATATTGAATGTTTATATTGGTAAACCTGTGATTGGCATGCTTCAGCCAAGGAACCTAGAGACACGAGCAACACACAGCTACACTGAGCTGCCTTTACGCATCAGGGTGTTTTAGGACTTGTGTGTTTCTGACAACGGGGACACTAAAACGACTTCGACTAAATAAATCATGACTACGAACGCGGTAAAGTTATGTAAACAAGTCTGTACCTTCACCCTCTTTTATTTCGGATACCGTTCAGTTAATAGTAAGAGGTTGTAATCTAATGTCCGTTGAAGCACTCCTCAAGTGAGGAAGTACTGTTTTTGCAGTATCATGCCCGTCAGGCTAAATCACCGTCCATGTACCGTAAGATAATCAGCATCCTACAAGTGGTATATGCCTATCGATAACAAGACAAAAATAAACAGAAAAGATAATCGGCTTTGGTCAATAGCACGGCTGAGTGACATCTTCGCTGGATAGTGGCTTCTACTGTACCATGAAATTCCACTGATATTTCTAAGAGCTCACTTGCATATATGTATGAGTCAGCTTGAAGAAGCAGAAACTCAACAATGCGGGAAAAATGTCGACTTCTCGAATACTTTCCCGGATCTGTCTGTGGCGTGTCGATCTCGCCTCACACAGTTTCGTCGTTGCGTTGCGGGCTGCCGCTAAGCGTACTTCACTTCTGAAGCGTTGCGAATGATTACCTCCGGGCTTCGCCTTCCCATACGGACGGGGGAGTGTTCGTGACATTCTGCTGTGTCACGCTTCCCTGTCGTCGAAGAAGCGCGTCGGAAAAAGTGCAGGGCACTTCTCTAAGGGTGAATACGTGCCCGGGAATATGCCAGGTACTAACGACTCCCTGATGCGGCCAGCACGGTGCAGTCGTGCCATCGATCCTTTAGTGTTTCAGAGAATTGTTAGCCTCCGGGTCTTCGGAGCGTTACTGCTAGGTTGGTCGATGGCGTGCGAGTCTTTGCTGTTGTTTCAAACGCTGCGTTGAGACGACAAGTACGCGGCCGCTGTGGCGCCGTGCTAAAATATTGACACTGTCGGTCGTCGTGTGTGGACGTGTTGTTATTATTATTGAACGAGCCGAGAAATAAGTGCCGGGGCTGCTAAGGACATTCACTCTTTGTCGGTGTATACCTTTAGGAGTGTTGTTTGGTGGCTTCTGCTTTGAAGTACATTTGTTCCGCACCTCGAAGTCCAAGTGGCGAAATAACCGCGACCCTGGGTGGAGAAATAACTCTTCTGTTCAAGCTATTGTTTAAGGGAGGTTACAGCGGAGTTCGGAGAGGTCCTGCTTATATTTGCTGGTATTTTTCTTAACTCCAGGAAGTGGTCTCTTCATGCGTTAATGAAAACTGAACATTAGCGAGACATTGATAATGCGAGAAACGCGTGTGCTTTTCGATACAACTTCGGCAAACTACCGAGCGATTAAGTCACAACTCGGAGACTGTTGTGATTCGGCTTTTGGGCTGGCAGGACGGGTGACCCGTCAGAACATTTCAAGCGCCCCTGCTCATTTCATGGTTCTTAACACGAACACCATGATACGAATTCAAAAGAAAGTGTTCTTTCAGGTTTATTGTATTACCGAGTGTGTTATGGCGTATCATAATAATGACGACACCAACAACGCTTATAATACTACTATGGACTTGCTCACTCAATCAATTCATCAATAATTTATTTAACATGCGCACGAACTATCATAACCTCTTTGTTCGGGTGCAACTCATAATAATGTAATAAAAACAAATGATACAATACAGTCTACAGAAAAAATAAAGAATATCGTAAACACGCGGACAAAAAGAAATCAGTGCGAAATGGGAAAAATACAATGCAAGGCGAGAATCATAGAATGGCAGTAACGAAAATGAAGGGGAATATACACAACTATGTGGCACGCTTCTTCAAGTACGGAAAATGGAAGAATTTGTACATTATGAAAAACAATATTGAGACAGTGCACAGACGAAAACAATGAAAGTGGCACGTAAAAACATCAGGATCATGAAAGTCAACCTTATAGACACTTCATATTTTGTGAGCGGTGGATTATTGAAAGTAGTTGGCAGGTGGATAAAATGGTCGATTCTTTTTGGGTAATTTACGCTGAATCTGAAAGTGTACACAATTGAGAAGTAAATGACAGAATATTCTACTGTGAAGAACAGGCTTTCCTGCTCACTTTAATCCAAGTGCCAGCTTAAATATTCTGCACGCCATTGAAATATTCGGTGCGCCGAGCTACTGAATCCATGTGTCAAACATTTATTCCAAGTGCCAACACATTTAATCCAAGCGGCAACCCAATGAGGCCGCGTGCCAGTGAGTTTAATGCAAGTGCCACCGTGTTTAATCCTATTGCCAATAACTTTTATTCAAGTGCCAGTCCGTTTATTTGCAGTATAAACACAGAGTTTGCCACTTTGTAAAGTGTAAATGTCGGAATAATGTAAACATGAAGTCAAAGGAAGAACTTTCCCCTCAGCTATACATGCTAACGCTTACGAAATGAAGTGCGCAGTGCTACTTTCCCCTAGCGTTCTGGTGTCATAGATTCAATATAAGAAAATGTGCGTTATTTGCATTTACGGGTACTAAATGTATTTGCTCATAGAATCCATGTTGGTCTATGCTTCATCGCTACTGCATTATTCCGGCTAACCATTTGCACCATCGCATATGCATAAATTATGGTCGTCGGCTGAGCAGACGGCATTTGGCTACTTATTCGGTGAGGCATTTGCAGTCGTTTGCTCAGCCCAATGAGAAGAACGGTGACAGACGCGGTATTCCTTTGTTCTTCAAATCAGCAACAACCATTTAAAACTGAACTTGCATTTATTTAAGCTCATGCTGAAATAAGCTTTTTATAAAAAGCATCAAAGGAAATACTCCTGTTTTCATGTGAAAGGCGATGCTATTTTCGCTGAAGCTTGTTCGCTAGGAACACGCGTGTTTCATCAGATACCCATAATTTAGTTTGAATAAAAAGATAACAGCTAACATGACTGTAAAATATGATTTCCGCCGTCCACATCAGGATCACGAGTTTACGTCTGATGTGCACTGCAGGGCGGAAACCATTTCGATTTATCTCTAATTTGCTCTGCCCTGTGAGGGCTCCCTAACTTATTGGGCATGTACCTGCTTTTGACTCATCACTGGCCACGGTCAAGTTTCCCATATCCTGGTATGCATTCCGGCACTCCCATAACCATATTATGTCTTCTGCGTTTTATGACCTGGCCCGGCCATGTATTGCTATACAAAGCCAATTATGAGCTTTGTTGATAAACACAAAATATTGTTGAACATGTTCTCTTTTTTATTTGGTTGCCATTAAAATGACTCCACCCGGGCTAAGCACTCTGTACAAACTTGTACGTGGCGTTGTATAAGCACTCCAAACACGGCTCAAGCGAACCGCGGCAGTAGTTTTTCTCTTCACGAATACTAGCGGCGAATACCAATTATAATGATTTATTCTACCTTCCAACTATTGTCTCTTATACTCCAGGAACTGCATTTCGATTGCACTGCCGTTTTTACGCCCCGTATTGGGCTTTTTGTGCATGAATTAAACCGACCGGCACCTGAATTAAAGTCATTGGCAATTGGAATAAACACGGTGGCACTTGGAATAAGTTCACAGGCACGCGGCCTGATTGAGTGGGCGCTTGAATGAAATATGTTGGCGCTAAGCATAATAGTTTGGCACATGAATTGAAGAGCTTGGTGCTCAGATTATTTCAATGTCGTGCAGATGTTTAGGCTGGCACTTGGATTAAAGTGAGCGAGAAAAGCTGTAGTTTGTCAAGAAATGACAGGTCAGCGTGATTTTGTCGGCAGTGAAGTGACGGTAATAATAATATTCTACCAGTGTTAGAACGAGATCCAGAGTCAATCCTAGGGAAACGCGGTTGTATATTCTTACGAATTGTGTATGTACCCGCTCAATTGCGTCACTGCCATATTTAGCGATGCCATTCCTGATGCATTCTTCGTTTGACGAAGACATATTGTGCTGTACAATTTATGGAAGGCTGTAGGAAAGCTGAATTCGCGATAGATTCTGCCAACACAACCGAGACACTGAAGACATCGCGTCGAAGAACGTTTAGTGTGGGCAAATAAATTGAGCGTAATATGAAAATGAACACCAAGACCGATGAACTCATACGCCTCACATAACGACCCGGTATTGACAGGGTATGGGAATGACACGATGGGTGTTTTGCGAAAGACACTCATGAACTTGGTCCTTGAGGTATTCAGGAAAAGGTAATGTTGTCACGCAGTTCAGACAAACAACACAAATCTGACTGCAGCAAGCGACAGCAGTTAACTGAATGAATTTCCCTAAATATCTTGACGTCAACATTAAAGAAATGCAAAATAATAATAATAATAATAATAATAATAATAAAACTAATAGAAGATTGAGAATTTCTTCAATTAGGAAGACAAAACCACGACATCATTAATAGTAAGACAGCATGCCGTAAAAGAGCACCATAGATTAATTTGGTGTTTTTTAACATACCACATGAGCCTCTCTAGGTCTGGGTACACGGCGCTCCTTTCAATTAGCTCTCACTGAAGTGAAGCTGGCGTTGCTGGCAATCGAACCCACACCTTAGACAGAAGAGCACTTTAGCACTTATAGGAAGCGCTTTTTTTTCACATGTGCCAGCTGCACTAATACTGAAGATCGCAAAATGATGGCGCAGAATACGAAAAAGCTTTTAGGTGCACGTAAAACAGCTTCAATTTATGTTGTGGTATCTACGCCGCTGTTGCGACATCATACCCTGCTTATATACATGCCTTTACCCCCGATGCCCTTCGAGCAACGTTTCTCTGGATCACTGACAAGAAGGGTTGATATTTGTTGTTATTATGCGACGATATAATGGAAGTCGCAAGATAATGAAGACAATATAAAAGTAACAATGTTGTCTAAAAAAGAAAAATGTGGAAGTGGCAATTGTTGCGTAAGCTGACATTATATTGGCTTTAAAGCTGCATCGCAGTTTTGAAATAAAACAAAGCTAAGTGTTTTTTTTTTTCACTTGAAGGTGACGGCTGTGTGTTTAGAAAGAAGTGTGTTACGAATTCAAATAGTTCTTACTCAACTACGGGACCACAGTGAGCCGTAATTAATTGAGCCGTCTTGCCAAATAGTGTGATCCGAGGTAGGATAGTAATCAAAGCACGTTCACAAGAGAAACAAGGGCTTCACTTTGAAAAAGTGTTTACTGACTTCAATTCAGTTTGTTTCGCATAGCATGTACCTTACAAGAGCTATTCATTACGTCTGCCTAACGTTCGACATGCGCGCCTGCCTATTGTCAAACCACTTGGCATTGCGAAAGTTCGCGTGATTTGGGCATTGTACTTGAGTGAAATTCGGACATAAACTTGACGACAGTAGACCTACAAAACAAAAGACGAATTTGAATTTTCGAAAGTAGAGCTTGATGCATTTAAGGTCAGAGCCTTATCGGACTATGTGGCGCCCCCATCTGCGGAATCTGTGCGAGAGGCTGCGAGACCATGTCTCGGAAAGATTTTGAATGTTCTCAGAAAGAGTCGCCAAAAGAGTCCTGGTTTTAGCACTAGCTATGGTGTTACATCATGACGTCAAAAAAAAATCACTGCATATCCACGGAGTGCATGATGATTAGTGGGGCAAAGCGTCTTTCT
This sequence comes from Rhipicephalus annulatus, assembly GCA_013436015.1. Taxonomy (NCBI): domain Eukaryota; kingdom Metazoa; phylum Arthropoda; class Arachnida; order Ixodida; family Ixodidae; genus Rhipicephalus; species Rhipicephalus annulatus. The sequence goes on along the minus strand of WOVY01009308.1, from coordinate 750,793 downwards.
GTCCGACCGTCTATTCATCTGTCTGTCTGTCTGTCTGTCTGTCTGTCTGTCTGTCTGTCTGTCTGTCTGTCTGTCTGTCTGTCTGTCTGTCTGTCTGTCTGTCTGTCTGTCCGCCCGTCCGCCCGCCCGCCCGCCCACCTGCCTGCCTGCCTGCCTGCCTGCCTGCCTGCCTGCCTGCCTGTCTGTCTGTCTGTCTGTCTGTCTGTCTGTCTGTCTGTCTGTCTGTCTGTCTGTCTGTGTGGACGAGTGATTGGTCCAGACCAGACAGAGCTTCGTCCCTAACAACAAGAAAGTTGTGACATCATTATAAATGTATCATGAAGTTATGATAACTTCCTTTCACGGCATCACTTACAGACGTAATCAAACAGCATCATCGCTTGATGAAAGCGGGCACCGATCCCTGAGGTGGTGCGAAACTTCGTGAGGTTGTGTAAAACTACATTCACACGACAGAGGAAATTTCGATTCAAGCCTACGGATTGCGTACTACGTCATCATACGTCAATCCTTGCCGCGTGGAGTGATTCGGAGGTCCGCGCGGAATGATTCGTGAAACAATGGAGGCCCAAATCACGGGTGGGTTCCTCGGTGAGCAATGTTTAAAACCTCGCTTGTACCGTGAATTCTCCCCAGTCGTGCGAATGCTGGTTGAGGAGGACTCCGAACCACGTCTCGTGTCACGTGACTGATTCGTCCGCGATCACGTCCGTCGTGCGAATACAGCGTAACCGCACTGCGTCGACCCGGCGGGTACCTTAAAGGGACACTGAAGTCAAATAACAATTTACGTCAGAGTGAAGCTCAATGTATGAAAACATCTAAAACGACAATATTATCAACAACAGTGCCCTAGTTACCGAGAAATTAAGGTAAATGCACAAGAACACAAGCACCTCAGTAGGATAATTTCAAAATGATCCCACTGACATCAGACGGACTGCCTACAATTGGTCACTAGAAATCGATCTAACTGCACTAAATAAAGAACGTTCCGTACATCAAGAGACGCAATAAAATGCTGCGTATTCGTTTCTGTTTGATTCATAGAAAAAATAACAGCTGGACGCTACTATGGGGAATGATGTGAGTGGTTCAAAAATTGAATTTTTGCTTGGTTATAAGGGACTGGTTGTTACAGGGGGCTCAGTTGAAACAAACAAACAAAAAAGTCTGCAATCTCGAAGGCAATGGTGCGGAATTGATCAATGGCCATTGTTGCTGCAGTGGCTCCCGCTGCTTTCGGTCTGCTGCTACTAGCGTAGTAAAGCCGGATAACTTTGTGCACGGAAACAGTGACACGTTAGTGGTCTGCATCGTGTCGGTCCACTTCTTAAGGCTGGTAATTTGAAGTGCGCTAACCCGATGCAGACCACTAGAACGTGATATTATTTCAAAATAGGCCTTTCCTTGGGACATAAGTAACACTATGAGGTTTCTGGACCGCAATTTCAACAGTTAACGTCGACCTAAAAGTTGCCTTTATTGTCCCCTTGAAACCACGTAAGCTGCAGAACGCTTTCGTTGAAGAAAGGGGTGATCAATACAATCGACTGGGAAGGAAACTTCGGTGGATTTCACCTTCGACACTCAGGCTAGTGCATAAGAAACAGTGGGAATGTGTTCGCCGTGTGCTTTGTCTCACCAGTAGGTGAGTATGTTTTCTCCATGGCAAGAGTGTCTGAAAACTGGCTGCTACAAGCCACAAGGTTCTCTCCATAGACGACCTGGTCTTGCATGCTAAGCACGGTCGTTACGCGCCGCGCTCAGACTTGTCGCCCCGCGCGGCCAATAACAGTTCCTCGTCGCACGTCGTATACCGTCTAACAAGGCGTGACCACGCGGCAGTCTTTTAAGCGCAAGGCTTTTACTTGTACGGACTCGCATCAGCGCCGCAGTAGACGGCCGATGTGTCGCTTGTCGCTCGCACGTTGCGACGGGCGTCGTTCGCTGTTCGGGCGTCGCCGCTTCACCGCGCGCTGTCGCGTCGCATTCGTCACGGTGCGAAGCATCAGAGCTCGTTAGGCGGCATTACCCTAATAGGAGGTGAGCGCTCGTCTCCCGGGCGTCAACAATGCTGCCGTTACAGCGCGGAGAAGGCCCGACGAAGCGGTGAACTCGACGGGCACGCGTTCGGACGCACCGAGGTTATTATTTGCGCCACTATAGGGATGCTGGGGTGACGCTCGCTGTTGATGAGCCGAGCAGTTTGGATGTACCGAGAGAGAGAGAGAGAGAGACATTTTTCAATGAAGAGGTGGAGAAGTTTGCCCGGTTTTTCACATTACATGCTACGCCAGGTACCGGGCGATGAGTGACTAGGTTATATACAGTGATAAACACAGAAAACATAAAACACACAGCACTATATACAACGTTGAGTTAAGGCCTGCGGTCCGCAAGAATGTTAGTAGTACTTGTGTGACGTGTAACGCACTGGAGCTGTTCTTCAATGGGCCTATAGAACATCTGTCAACTCCAAGTTTGTGTCTCGTTGTAGATTTAAAGCCATCCTCAGGGTCTGTCTCTGACGCGTACATGGTTCTATTAAGAGCACGCCTATAATGTCTTCTACGATGTTAAATTGTACACACAGTGGTGAGTCTCACAGTCCCATTTTGTTGCTGAAGTAATTCCTACATGCGATGTTCAATAGGATACGGTTTAAAACGTTTCGTCTTGCCTGATGAGGTCTCACGGCATACTTAAGGGGAACGACAGATCGATGCCGTACTGAGACCCGTACTGGTGGCTAAGGTCTTTCCGGAGGGATCGCTGGAGGCGCCAAGCGTGTCCCGACACTAATGTTGCGCGCTGTCTTGCACAAGTGTTTGATGTCCATGGAGAGTTGGTTTGCGTGCATGTAACGAGTAAACTTTGGAAACAGCTTGGAAGTTAGCTTGGACATCATGAAAAAAAAACACAACTAAAACTATTGCAACGAACATTATAATTCAAGCCCGTCCTGCAGTATAGTTAGAATACGAAAAATCCACATAATCACTGCGTTCTACGTTAACTAGAGCATTATGCGTTCCTTACATAATAATAATAATAATAATAATAATAATAATAATAATAATAATAATATTATTAATAATACATTTTATTTCTTCAAATGAAACAGTACATGTGACTAGGCATGCCAAAGCCAATTGGTGGTTTGAGTGGCAGAGCCTGGCAGACAGCAAAAAAAACCGGACGCGTTACAAGATTGTATCTTACGGCCTAAGAGAGATGATAGGACAAAAAACAACGTGCATGTAACATTAGAAACAACAGGGCATATAAGCAATAGTTACAAGCATTATACAATATTTACAGCAATTGAAAGTGAATAGGTGTAAAGGAAAAAAAGAAAGAATTAGAGTAAATGCTTCTTAAGCCACATATGAGCTGCGTTAATTTCCTGATATTTTACGGTCGCGGGTTCGAATCCCGGCTGCGGCGGCTGCATTTCCGATGGAGGCGGAAATGTTGTAGGCCCGTGTGCTCAGATTTGGGTGCACGTTAAAGAACCCCAGGTGGTCGAAATTTCCGGAGCCCTCCACTACGGCGTCTCTCATAATCATATGGTGGTTTTGGGACGTTAAACCCCACATATCAATCAATCAATTTCCTGATATTGCCAGTCTACTGCTACGACATATATACTTTAGCGAGTAGCATCACAGCATCCATCTCACGTTTTTTTTATATCAGCAATTTACTTGCGTTCATCTGCCTAACTTACAGATGCAAGCGAAATAACGAGGAAAAAAATGTTTTTCATGTGCACACTTATTTGCAGGTAACTAGAAACAAACTTACGCATGAAAATGTTTTAGATGCGGAAGCGTCTTATACTCGCGCCTTGTAGTGCGCCGTCCGCGCCGTCCGCACCGCTTCTCAAACATTCGACAGCTGACGCGCGCGCATGCGCCGTCGCGCCGTCGCCCACCATCTGTGTACTACGCAGAGTGGACGTGCTTTGCTTCACCGAGACGTGGAACGCCAATGACGTCGACGTTGCGGGATACGCTTCGGTCGCGCGCACGCACGGGTTCCAACGACCTGCGGGCGGTGTGGGAATTTACGTCAAGCGTGACGTCGACGACGACTCCTTCATTGACCTCCGACTACAGCCCGGCGTTCAACAACGCGTCAACGGCGAGCACTGAGTTGCTACCGTCTGTGGCGTCGACGTCATGACGATGTACCTCGCGCCAAACCTCTCTCGTGCCGCCGTAGAAAAGTACGTCGACGAGGCCGTGCAAGATTACAGAAAACAACCACCGCAACATCGACCGTTCATGCTAGTTGGCGACTTCAACGTCGACGTCATCAAGGACGATTGGATAGTCGAATACATGGCGTCGCGACACTCGCTGAAACGCGCAACGGACGACGACTGCAAACACCACCAGCCGACCACCATTCGCGGAACCTGCATCGACCACGTCTTTGCAAATTTCGACCTACGACCGATGCAACCCGATCCACTCACTCTTTACTTTACCGACCACAAAGCCATCGTCCTCAAAGTTCGTCGCAATAAATAAAACACCGCCCTTTCGCATACGTGCCGTACGTGTTCACTCATTTAACACCCCATTTCACAACCACGTTAACCAATTTAGCCATCGACCCAAGTAAGTCGCAATTTAACACCCGTTAACCAATTACATGCTTCCGCATCCTCCTCAGTGTTCCCCCGAAGGAAGCTGCGGGCAATTTTTTTAGGCATGTAATTACTAGGCTTATATCAAAAACAATCGCATCTGTTAAAAGAACGCCCCGTGCCCCGCAGTGGTGGTCTAGTGGCTATGTACTCGGCTGCTGACCCGCAGGTCGCGGGATCGAATCCTGACTGCGGTGGCTGCATTTTCGATAGAGGGGGAAATGTCGTAGGCCCGTGTGCTCAGACTTGGGTGCACGTTAAAGAACCCCAGGTGGTCTAAATTTCCGGAGCCGTCCACTACGGCGTCTCTCATAATCATATGGTGGTTTTGGGACGTTAAACCTTATATATCAATCAATCATTCAATCAATCAAGCAATCAAAGAACGCCCCGTGCCAAAACCCTCGAAATGGACTGGTGGTCCGGCCTTTATGAGAACAACGGGTTTTACGGTTATGGTCGTAAGTAGAAACTCATTCATTGATAGATCGATTGGTCTGTTGAATTACGAATATTTTGTATATAACATGCTTATTTTATTGCTTTCAAATACACGGTGTTTTACTACGTAGCTACTCACTATTGCTTATGCTTGGGTGCCACCGAATACTTCAACACATGCGGCTACTCGTGTAGAAGCTCATGCTTTTTTAAACGTTTTCCTTGTACCTTTGCAACGCACTAACGTCCGGTATGTGCAAGACGCTTGACATTCCCCGCTGCTTAAACTCGTTAAGTGAGTCTTCCACGTGCTTTTGCATTGTCGCCCGTGCAGCTACGTCAGGAATTGATAAGCTCGCTTGCAGTGTGGTGAAAAAGAAAAGGAGATGGGCAGTAAGAGAAACATAGACAAGCTTGACGAAAAAATTCATCGAGTGACAGCGGGATTCTAAACCGCGCACCCACGTTTTGAAGGCAAGCGAATGAGTAACTCGGCTCTCGCGACGCGCTCACAGAACACAGCGTTTAGTATTGCGATGCAAGAGGGAAACAACGGAAAAAGAGGGCGAGGAAGATAGCAACGTTCAAGATATACATAATGAAAAACGTAAAAATAGAGAGAAATAAACGTTGACATAGAAAACTGAAAAAAAAAACAGAATCATTGAAAGAGAAAGGGAGAAAAACAAAAAATACCGAGAGAAACAAAAAATGGAAAGAAAAAGAAATACCAATATAGAAAGAAAAAGTAAGAGAAACGGATAGAGGTGAAGAGAGGTAGAAAGAAACAGAGCAAAAAATGCGGAAAGTTTGAACTAAGTTACAGAAAGCTTGGTACAGCAAAATTGGTTTCTCCACAAAAAAAAAGAAAAAAAAACATATATAGTTAAGACGCAACAAAACCCCACATAAACGAGATAGAGCTTATAGCAGCAACCGGCGTTCGCCTAAGGAATTGAGACTCGACCACCTTCGGTGCAGAAAGCTTTGAGTGACTTTGAGCGAATTACCTGCTGCATTAAAATAAAATAATAAGCTTCGCGCACCATATAACGTAGAATCGAATACTATATAGGCTCTTCGCTTGGCGTATATCTCAATGCGCTGCGGTGCTACAATGTACCATTCTGTAATGTGCTTTGCTGATATTGCGAGCAACTACACGGAAGCGGGAGTGAGCGGCGATCTCTAAACTTTGATTTCACGTTTCATATGCCAGTTACAAATGGTGGGTGATGTCAATGTCATACGGCCCATGATTCCAATTTTACATGCCAAAAAGAACTTTATTAGTGTTTACGAATAACAAAACTATCGTTATTCAGTGTGTAAAGGGGGTTTATTGAAGAACTCAGCAAGCGGGTGGTAGATCTAAGGGAAGGCAGGCGAACCCAGATGACGGTGCTTGATCGCCGATCTCGTGCCTTTTTCTTGTGCTGATGATAGCTGACCTGATGGCATCAACGTCTTTCTTATTCACTACAATTACCCCCGGCGAAAAAGTTTAAGCCATCCTGGCGATCTAACACGTGGGGACAAGCGGGTCAAAGTACGGCTTCAGACGGTTTACGTGAACGATATCACGTCCACGCCGACGACGGTCGCTCGGTGGCGTGAGGGGTTCAATGGCGTAGTTCACGGGTGAAGTACGCTCGACCACGCGGTAGGGACCATGATAATTAGAGAGTAGCTTGGGTGATACACCAGGGGCACAGGGCGGTACATGAAGCCATACAAGTGCTCCAGGAACGAACGTTGGTGCAGAACGATGGTCGTCGTCACGGATCTCCTTTTGGCGCTGTTGGTCGGATGTAGTAAGCCGCTTGGCTAGCTTGCGGCACTCTTCTGCGTAACGAGCGGCTTCCGAGACAGGCTTGTATTCGGAGAGATCTGGCGAGTATGGCAGTAAAGTGTCGATGGTGTGTGATGGTTCGCGACCGTACAGGAAAAAAAATGGGGAAAACCCGGTAGTGACTTGCGTAGCGGTGTTATACGCGTATGTCACAAACGGGAGAACGAGGTCCCAGTTTGTTTGATCAGAAGCGACATGCGTAGCGAGCATGTCCCCCAGAGTACGATTAAACCGCTCAGTCAAGCCGTTCGTCTGTGGGTGGTAGGCTGTACTCTTACGGTGAACCATATGGCACTGTTGAAGAAGTGCTTGTATTACATCGGAGAGGAAAACACGCCCTCGGTCACTGAGGAGTTCTCGAGGAGGACCATGACGAAGCACAAAACGATTGAGTATGAAAGTGGCGACGTCTTGTGCTGCAGCTGTGGGGAGAGCAGCAGTTTCAGCGTACCGTGTTAGATGATCCACTGCCACGATAGCCCATCGGTTGCCTGCCGTTGTTATTGGTAGTGGTCCGTAGAGGTCAATTCCTACTCGGTCGAATGGGCAGTCTGGGCATGGAAGTGGCTGCAATGAACCTGTTGCAGGATGTGGCGGGCTTTTCCGCCGCTGACATTCGTGGCAGCCGCGAATGAACTGGCGGACGAAGGTAAACATTCCGCGCCAGTAATACCTTTTTCGTAGGCGCTCGTAGGTCTTGAAAACACCAGCGTGAGCACATTGCGGGTCGGAATGAAACGACGCGCAGATGGTAGAGCGCAGCGTTCGGGGAATGACTAGTAGCCATTTCCTACCATCTGCTGAATAGTTGCGCCGGTACAAAAGGCCATCCCGAATACTGAAGTGCGGAGCCTGGCGGCGCAGGGTTCGAGTGGTTGGAAGTGTCGGTGCCTCAGATAACGCGTCAAGAAGCGAAGCGATCCATGGGTCATTGCGTTTTGCAGAAGAGATGGTGTCCTCGTCAAGCGCTGACAACGTGTTGTCCGAGAAAACAGACGCGATGTCCGGGGATAGGGGAGATCGTGACAGTGCATCAGCATCGGCATGCTTGTGGCCGGAACGATATACCACGCGAATGTCATATTCTTGAAGCCGAAGAGCCCAACGGGCAAGACGACCCGATGGGTCCTTAAGCGAAGATAACCAGCATAATGCGTGGTGGTCCGTTACTACATCAAAAGCACGGCCATAAAGGTATGGGCGGAACTTGACAAGCGCCCAAACGATCGCCAAGCATTCCTTCTCGGTGACGCTGTAGTTTGATTCAGCCTTGGTAAGAGTTCTGCTGGCGTAGGCGACGACATACTCGGCGAATCCAGGCTTGCGTTGCGCGAGAACCGCACCGAGGCCGACACCACTGGCGTCGGTGTGGACCTCAGATGCTGCCGTAGGATCGTAGTGACGCAGTATTGGTGGCAAAGTGAGGAGACGACGAAGGGTACAGAAGGCTTGGTCACACTCAGAAGACCATGACGAGATATCAGTGGTGCTGCCTATAAGTTTGGTCAAAGGCGCAATGATAGAGGCGAAGTTGCGCACGAACAGGCGAAAGTAGGAGCATAACCCCACGAAGCTCCGTAACTGCTTCATAGTCATTGGTTTGGGGAAGTCGACGACAGCACGTAACTTAGCCGGGTCTGGAAGTATACCGTCCTTTGATACGACGTGCCCGAGAATCGTAAGTTGCCGAGCAGCGAAGTGACACTTCCTGAGGTTGAGTTGGAGCTGAGCATTCTTCAGGCACGTGAGGACGTGTTTGAGGCGCTCGAGATGTGTTCTAAAGTCTGGCGCAAAGACGACTATATCGTCGAGATAGCAGAGACAGATTTGCCATTTCAAACCCCGAAGAACCGAGTCCATCATGCGCTCGAAGGTGGCAGGGGCATTGCAGAGGCCGAAGGGCATGACATTAAACTCATACAGACCGTCCGGTGTCACGAAAGCTGTTTTTGGTCGATCGGCATCTGCAAGGGGGACCTGCCAGTACCCTGAGCGCAAATCTAATGATGAAAAAAACTCGGCACCTTGTAAAGTATCAAGGGCATCGTCAATCCTGGGTAAAGGATACACGTCTCTTCGAGTGATCTTATTTAGGCGCCGGTAATCCACGCAGAAGCGAACGGAACCATCCTTTTTTTTAACGAGCACTACAGGTGAGGCCCATGGACTTTGTGAAGGTTGAATGACGCCACGTTGCAGCATATCGTTCACCTGTTCGGTAATAACTTGGCGTTCCACCGCAGAAACACGATATGGTCGCTGTCGTAGTGACGCATGGGAGCCGGTATCGATGTAATGTAGAGTGGTAGAAGTGCGGCCAAGTGAAGGTTGAACAACATCGAAAGATTCGCGGTACTGGTACAGCAGTTGGAGGAGTTCAGATCGTTCAGATGGTGACAGTCCGTCTGCGATCGCCGAATCGAACACTTTTGAAGCCTGTAGACGAGAGTGGTTAAGATCACTGACGGTGGCGAGGTCACTTTGGGATGATTCTTGCGGCACGGTAAAAATTTGTCCGTTATCAATGGGCTGTACGCATCCAAGAAACTCGCCTTTAAATAATTTGATGGTATGCGGAAAGGGATTGGTAAGGCAGAGAGCACTGGCTCCATTAGAAATTGAGAGGGCTAAATAAGGGAGCAGAAGTGGTTTCCGACTTAGAAAGAGGCTTGATGGCTCGAAAAATGCTACTTCATCACGCATGCCGTCGGAGACCACAGGGAGCAAAACAGCTGTTGTCGGTGGAATGTCAGTGTCTTCTTTGACAACTAGCTTGTGCGCGGCTTGATTAGTGTGGTCGTAGGGCTGGTCGAAGAACGGAAGCAGTTCAAGTTCGGAACGGGCACAATCTATAACGGCACGATTACGGGATAGGAAATCCCAGCCAAGTATGACGTCATGAGAGCACGAGGAAAGGACGATAAACTCAACAATGTAGTGGTCCTCCGCAATTTTGAGTCGGGCAGTGCGGGCGGCTATAGGTCGAACAGGTTCTCCATTTGCTGCACGTAAGAACATATCAAGCGGCGTGGTCACCTTTCGGAGCTTGCGGCAAAGTTTGGCGTCGATAACAGACACAGCGGCACCGGTATCCACAAGAGCGTATGCATGGGCGCCGTCCACAAAAACTTCGACGATATTTGACGGCAAGGTGCGAGGACTTGAAGATTTCGATAGCGCAGTTCTTGCCCCTTGGACTGCGACGGCTAGTTTCCCTCATTTTGAGGGGCTGGTCGTGGACGCATGGGTGACAAGGAGCGTCGATTGGGTGAAGGTGAGCGACGAGACGAAGTTGCTGGATAGTCACGAGAAGACGTGTTTGACTGACGATCCGAACTTTCATAACCAAAAGGTGGTCGGTCCATGTAGTTGCTTCGTGGTCGCACGTCTGTGTAGGCGGGCACGCGACCACGGCAGTATCGGGAGATATGGCCAGGCCCGCCGCACGCAAAACAGATCGGCCGGTTATTGCGCGTTCGCCAGGCATTTGCAGCAAGGGGCGCCGCCCACGCGGCATACGGCTGAGTCGAGGCTGTGGTAGCGAGGGGAGGAGCCCATGCGACGGAAGACTGAGTAGGAGCGGTGACATGCGGCAGTCCATTGAACGGCGAGGGCTTGTGTGGCTGCTGCCTCTTTACTGCGTCAGCATAAGTAAGAGGCGCGGCGACAACTTGCTGCTGAAAGGGCACTGGCATAGCCTCGGCAATCTGGTCCTGAAGTCCATGTCGGAGCATGGGAGCTAACGGTGTCGGTGGTTGCTCTTGCTGCTGCTGCGGGAGCTCTTGGCGCTGACAAAACGGCAGGAGGGAAAGCTGACGTGCGACCTCCTCACGCACAAAGTCTTTCATTTGTGCTAGAAGGCGGGAGTGGTCAGGTACGACGTCCAGTGCAGCGAGTGGTTGGTTAGGCTGAAATGGACGACGGGTGAGAGCTCGTTGCCGTCGCAATTCGTCGTAGTTCTGGCACAGAGTTACCACTTCTACACCGTGCCAGGAGACTTCGCCAGGAGCATTTGAAAGACGTCGTCATCAACACCTTTCATAATGTGCTGGATCTTGGCACTTTCGCTCATTGCGGCATCGACGCGCTTGCAGAGATCGAGTATATCTTCGATATAGGCGGTAAACGTTTCGCCAGGTTCTTGTGCCCGTGAGCGCAGGCGTTGTTCGGCGCGCAACTTCCGCACGGCAGGGCGACCGAAAACCGAGGATATTGCCTGCTTGAAAGTGGCCCAGTTCTCGAACTCGGATTCGTGGTTTGTGTACCACAGTTTCGCCACATTAGCCAAGTAAAAGTTGACGGTGCTCAACTTAGCAGCGTCATCCCACCTGTTTGGTCCACTGACTTTTTCGTAGGACGACAGCCAGTCCTCGACGTCCTGGTCTTCGGCGCCCGAAAAGATCGGGGGGTCTCGCTGGTGAACCGGGCCGGGGCAAGTAGGAGCCGCGAGAGGGGCTGTCTGTTGGGCAGCGTCAACTTGCATGGTCGACGGCAGGGTGCGGGATCGGAGTTCCAGGGTGTAGGTGATGCAGTTACCCAGCACGATCCACCAAATGTAAAGGGGGTTTATTGAAGAACTCAGCAAGCGGGTGGTAGCTCTAAAGGAAGGCAGGCGAACCCAGATGACGGTGCTTGATCGCCGATCTCGTGCCTTTTTCTTGTGCTGATGATAGCTGACCTGATGGCATCAACGTTTTTCTTATTCACTACAAGTGTAATATTTTGTTTCCTTCTTCATATTACCCTACAAGTCCCAGAGGATCATTGAATAACGAGGAAAAGGGGCTTGCGGAATGGAAAAAGTTACAAAAAATAACCCATAAAAATACTCTATACAGAACAGTAAAACTAAAATTAGTAAAGAAATAACAGTAAAGAAAAAACAGTAAAGAAATAAAAGAACGCTACCAGAAAGTATAGCAAATGACAAAAACCAAGAAGAGATCGTTATACAAAGGTTGCAAAACTGATAGTGGTCATTCAAGAAATTCATTACGATTTTTGCCGAAGGACTAACCACTGGATGCTATTTTTTTTCCCGAAGCACCATGTCCGGGCAATGAATGCACAAATATGGAATTACTTCTTTGAAACCAGGCGTGTGTGGAAAATATACTGGTCTATGGAGAAGTTCGATTGGAATTTTTAGGTATGATGTATCTTTTATTTTTGTGGTGTGTGTGAAAGTCTTCCTACATGCCTTTGTGCACTTGAAGATTTGTGTGGTTTCACCATGATATACATTTTCTCTGATTGTGTTCGTAAATGTTGTGAACTGTTCGCTAGAAAGAAAAGTGCCTTCTGTGTAAGAAAAAAATGAAACGTTTTTGTTGTGCTGTAAATTTTCAAAACACATTTCAGTCTTTTGTTCGTTTCTTCTTCCTTGAAGATAATCTGTATATCAAGCCCCGCCGCTGTGGTCTAGTGGCTAAGGTACTCGGCTGCTGACCCGCAAGTCGCGGGTTTGAATCCCGGCTGCGGTGGCTGCATTTCCGATGGAGGCGGAAATGTCGTAGGCCTGTGTGCTCAGACTTAGGTGCATGTAAAAGAACCCCCGGTGGTCGAAATTTCCGGAGCCCTCCACTACGGCGTCTCTCATAATCATATGGTGGTTTTGGGACGTTAAACTTCACATATCAATAAAATGTGTATATCGATGCATTGCAGTTTTTGTGTATGCGTGTTGTCTCCTGCCAAATTTTGTAGGTGCAGGAGCCTTCGTCAAGCCGCTATGATAGCGGTTTTCTTGCTCCTGTCCTAACATTTCTTTCAATATGAATGCTGAAATAAAAATATAAATCTGAATCTGAAATTGCAATATAAAAAATGAGTATTGAGAGATCGGGCATATTGCACGAGGGTTGCTATTCTCGCAAAAAATATGTATTTTCATCAACTGTTACTGCACCTACAAGAGTCAAACACTGTCGTGGTAGGTGTGACGTATTTGATGCCGCCGCGTGGAGGGCTGACAGTACACTTCCGCCAAAACAGGTTGCAATGTCTGCCGGGGTGCAATATCAGAAACTCTGCATTATATTGCAGTTGCGTTCTACCGGCTGCTTGATGAGAATTTGATGTAGTTACATTTTTCCGTTGAATTGATGTAGAAAGAGTCTCGCACATCATGCTTAACATGGCAAATGCACAGAACCACGCAGTTCACGAGAGCTTTACATCACATTGTAGTTCACTATATCGTTACAGAATGATACATGACAATCAATAATCAAACCTTATGTAAAAAGTGCGATTCGGTGCGGTAAAGATTCAAAGACGACCCGCTAACACACTGGGAACAATTTTTGTTTATGCGAAAAGCCTCCAATACTTCTCTGGCCACCTGATTACGACTTTTTCCAAGCACCTTGTTTTCAAAAAAATGAGGCACACATGCGCAAGACGTGCAGTGTGATGGCAAGTGTGATCCCGATAAATTGTAAATGAAGGTTTCATGTTCATGCGCTTTCGAAAAGTCGTAACCAGGAATCTTTTTTTTTTACATAAACAGGCAGGGTGCTGATTGTGTTAGCCTGGCCTTGAATCTTTGTCACAGCGTGTTCACTATACATGAGACCGATTTCAACATGTCCTCAATGTAGAAGACATTTTTGTCGGTACAGATTTACCGAACTCGACTTATACTAACAGTGTGCTGGCTGTGCAAGGTAATTGCATCAAGGGCTCTTTCCTTGTTCTTCTGCGTCATGGACGGTGGCCCCTGGCTGGTTCCTTCGTATGGTGATCACGCAGCCCGGGCATCATGGTAACCGTTAAGGACAGACCGTGTCGCTGTGCGAGTGGTGCGTCGTTAAGCCACGACGCCATCGACGGCCTTATGGCGCGGAGTCCTCACTATGGACGCCAGGGATCGCCTTTACACGCCGTCATACTGCAGCAGGTTATATCGAGGTGGTTTTACGACCGCTCGCTATGCGGCGACTGCGGCGCCCCCCAAGCTTTGTGTTCCACGCTACGTTCTCGGTTCGATAAAAGCAGCTTACATTTTCGCCCTTTTATGCGTTTCCGCCAACACGCCTCGCTGCGTACTTCATGCTGACGCCCGAGGCGCTACAGTGGTCATAGTTTGCTGGCGACCGTCGCATCGGCTGTGGTTAGTTGCAGAGTCTTCTACGAATAGAATCAGAGACGTAGTAAACATAAAACTTGGGCGACAAGCCTCCGCGGTTCTTTTTTAATGCTAAACGCTCTGTCAAGAATAAAGTTAGGTATAGGAAGCTCCTTTGGTTTCTGCCGAAAGCAAACCAAAATAAAAATTGTAAATTATTCGTTATGTAGAAAAAGGACATAAAATTTTGATTTATTAACATAGCTAAAATACAAATTAACATAGGAGGCCTACATATTAGTGAACTCTTGAATAAACAGCAGCCGAGGAGCTTTAGGGAATAGTGAGAGACTCCTGGACGTAGGGCACTAGGACTATAGCTAGTGTTTACCACTACTCGCAAAGCGGGCGCGGCTATTTCGCAACACTTAGACGATGCTGACCGATTTTTCTTACCAATAAATATGCACTGTTTACAGTCTGTTGTTGTGCAATTAAAGTGATTAGTCTGTGGTTTTGTCTCGTAGAGTCGGTACAGGGTATACACGGCTTACCCTTCACACTTGCAAAAATGTTCTTTTTACAGCAGAAGCTGTTATGAGATGATGACACGGGTCGCGTGGGTGCCGTAGATCCGCGGCGCTGCCACCGGTGTTCGTAACTACCGTCACATGAATTAAGAAAAAAGAAACTGAGAAAATAACACCACCAAAGACGTAATGAGATTTGAGCGTGGGTGACGTGGCAGCCCAGTTTTCTACCACTGCGCCACGGTGGTGCCTATCTATCTATCTATCTATCTATCTATCTATCTATCTATCTATCTATCTATCTATCTATCTATCTATCTATCTATCTATCTATCTATCTATCTATCTATCGAATCTGGGGAAGAAGTATATACCTAAGGGCTCGTTTTTCCGTGTTTGTGTGAAAAAATAACCAGCCGTGAGCAGGAACGGCTGGTTATTTTTTCACCCACTTTTCTTTCTTCTTATTTACATTTCAATTGGTTCTAATAACTTCCCCTGTACATTCCTTGGCATTACTGTCTGTTAGATCTCATATATATATATATATATATATATATATATATATATATATATATATATGGGATATGGCACAACGAAAGCGTTGTCAACAAGGATAAATATATTTATCCTTGTTGACAACGCTCCCGTTGTGCCATATCCCATACCTTCACGAAGACTAACTGGCCCATTGAATTATTACTCCCACTTTATATATATATATATATATATATATATATATATATATATATATATATATATATATATAATAACTGTTTCAAAATATCCTGGCATGCGAATATGTACGAACCTTAAAAAGTCCGGTAAACTAAACAAACACACATCTGCAGAAATCTAAGCCACTCTGAAACAGGGTCCAAAATCTCAACAGCACTACGAACATTGGCTGTTATTTCTCGGAAAACTGAGCTTGTCGAGCGAGGTGGTTCAGCACGTATGTCAATCATACGGCTGCTCCGTAATGAATAGAGGCCCAATATTATTATTACTGTTGGTGACCTTTTTGAATGCTAGGACCTTAGACCGTGAGCAGTAGTTGGAAATTCTTTTCTGATGATTTTCTGAAGAATTTACCAGAATGAAAGGTATTACGCCAATAAATAAATCAATGCTCGATTGTTTTAGGCTCGTTGCACAGCCTACACTTTACAGACCAGGGCACGTTTACACTTCTTCTATGAAGCCCCGTCTTTACATGTAATTTGTAGGCGTTTATCTTACATGTAATTTGTAGCGTTTATCTTACATGTAATTTGTAGGCGTTTTCGCTGCTGGCCATATACATACTTTATGCACACCGATGAACACATCATGAGCAGTTCGATATAAATATTGCTGTCACTAAACAGGTACATGGTAAAGGGAGGCTCACAAGTGCAGCAGTGAGTGTCGTTCTGTCTACACTGTATAGATATTCTAAAGTGAATCTCGCTTTCAAAAACTTCATAGCTTCAAAAATTGTTTCAAGGGACCTTGCAATTGCGAGTTTTCAGTAACTCCTGTCGTGACAAAAAGAACAGAGAGCTGGTAATGAAGACGGTTCTGGATAGTATACAGAAGAAACGGCTGAAACAGATCCCTAAATAAAAAAACGCATTATTAGTTGTCGCACAAACAAATGCACAAGACCTTGCCTCCCTCTTCAGAAGCGGAAGTAAAAGATTGTCTCTTCGAATGGCTTCCCATGAAGAACTACAAATGAAACAGGCAAATATCCTGTGAAATGCCTGGATATGTACGTGAGAGCAGTGCAATACTAGTAGAAAGCTTTGATGCAAGAAAGATGTCGCATGCTTTAGCTACCGGAAAAACGGAAAGGTGCCGCCCTTACCAAGTTAACAACTTTCGACGAATAGTGGTTATGGTTGATGTCCAATGAGGACCGCTATTACGGTGGTTATAAAGAGACACATCAAGATAACGCATTGGAGCTTCATTCCAACGAATATTTGCAAAAACCGAGGGAGTTAGAGCCCACGTTCTCAGCCCGAATCTTTTGATTTTGTGAAAGTTTGTTTAGCTCCAGAAATTTCACAAAAAACGCGTAATGCTGCTTCCTGTAAACTCGGTTTATCCACGCAGAACAAGGTGATGTCACCTGCGTAGGCTAAGACTTCATTTTCCTCTGCTTCATAATCTATATCTTTTATTGCCTGTATTAAGCAGTACACTTAAACAAAGTGGCTACTAGTAAACTGCAAAATGTAAAGGCGAAAGCGGACACCTCTGACGTACTGATGAATTTACCATTATTATACTTGAAAGCGTGAGCTTCACAATTAGTCTTGTCGGTCATATTTTTTTTGTAGCCGAGTGATGTGCCATTGTACAGCTCATCGCCTAACTGGATATGACTTAGCAGTCGAAACAAAAAATCATGTCGTACTTTATCAAAAGCCTTAGCAAGGTCAATGGGAAGAACTACCTCATTTATGCTATCACCAGTACACTGAAGGACTGATCGCGCTACGTGGATATTCGTCTGTATAGAACGGCCTCTTATTCCAGCGCTGTACCATGTCCTTTTAGGTAGTCTATGTGTGGGTGTTTCGCGCTGCAAGCTGCGATAAATCTTAGCCAACTAGCTTAGTTTTCCATCTTGCTGTTATTCTGCATGCTTGGTGGATGACTACACATTCAGTAACTCCTGTTGGCAACTTGTTCGTGATGATTTTCGCAAATGTGTTATAATTAAGGTTACATAAAGAAATATGCCTGTATCTAGTTACTGTTTTTAATACTTCACTTTCGGTACTTTTTGGGATCAAAGTAGTACAGCCCTTAAAAAAGGAAGAAGGAAGTTGCCCAAGTCATACCGGTACTTGCAAGTCCTTTGCAAACGCTGCTTAGGCTGGCTTTATATCCGAAAGGAAATTGCACTAATAGGTGTAATAAAGCGTTTCAGAACATCAAAGAAACAACCAGGTGTTCAATAATGCCATTGGCCCAACGATTTCGCCGTGGCATGCGCCAACTCTTCACAAAAGCTTATTCTTGTTCACCTATTAACATTGATGCATACCCATTGTGGGGGATTTTGGGTATTACAAAAGCTTCTGGCGTGATTCTTTATCGTTGTCAGCCACAGCACAAAAAATCACAAAGTTTCTTGCAAGTGCGCAGCAGGTACCACGTTTCTTTAACGAATGATGAAGCATGCCATACCCAATGCCTGCCTATACTACACAACGCCGTAGTGGGTACCCTGCTAGTATGTTTCCCGCAGCTACCAAAAGAGTGTTAAAAAAAGCTCAAAAAGGCCTCTCTTCGAGCTTTCGCTGTGAGAGCACTGCGTCTTCAGCGCAGGCCTGGTGGTTCTTTTAGTGTAATTTCATCACACTGTTTGGGAAAAATGATCTTAAATAGTAATAATAATAATAATAATAATAATAATAATAATAAATGTTTATTGTGATCAATACATTGATAAAGGCCCGCTGTGGGTAAAAGACGGTCTCCAAAAATGCAGCCTGACAAGAGCCCACAACTACCTTTGTGCGCAATAGCAGTGGTAACAGTCAGCTTTGTGAATTCAAATAGCATGCAACAAATAGAAACGAAGCGTGACTTTAGAAAATAAGAATAAAACTATTAACAATGTAGCAGTTGTAGCAAACGATAATAACCTCAACAAAATATTTCAAGCATTTAGGTCTGTCTACAGTGCAACAAATCTACGCTGGCTTTCACATATTTATAATGTAGAGTAGAAATTTTGTTGAATTAGTTCTTTTTAGGGTGGGGTTTTTTCCGGTTGTTAATTTTCCCCATTTTCTCTTTTCGTCTACTAAATGATGGCTTTAGTTGGCTGTAGTTGGGAGAGGTTACATAAAAAATGTCTACTTTCTCTCACTTCGCGCCTAATTTAATTGCAAATTTGAAAGCGTGGAGGTCACAAGTGAGAAACATTCCGGCTTGTTGAATCATTCCGCCGTGTGAGGATTCTATGAAAATATAGAAATGATTCTCATGTACATATCTTGCATTATGTATAGTTTTTGCAAATTTGTGTTAGATATAGAGCCCTATACCAAAAAAAAACTGTGCGAGATGCGCTATGCTAGACTCACTTCTAGGCTTGTCTCACGTACTCGTATACTTTCTGAGGCTACCGCCTGTTACTTGCGTTTTGGTAAAGGGCTTCTTTTATGAAAGTAATTATAAGAAATAGATCGCAGATATTCTTGACAGAACTTCTGCAAATCTGTTATTAAGGTTTATATTTGTAATGAACACATCCACTAAAACTCCGTAATCTTGTTTGAAGAATGAATGATATTGTTAAAGCTGTGTTATACAGTGATATCATTTATTGTTTGCTGTCATGTAGAGTTGCCAAACACACAAAAGTCGAATTCCACTCCCAGGGGGAGAAATGCTTATTCTCTAAAGCAAAGCGTGAAAGCTTGTCATAGAAACAACAAAACCGATCAAGGTTTTTTTCTGATCACACACCAAACATTATATTTGCATCAGTGAGCTGTAAGCATTTAAAATCGTCTCATGTAATGCAGAATTCAGGAAGCAATTTACATTGCACGCCTTCATTCAACAGTAACATAACACCGTGCACCCCCGTGGTGTCTTGGGTGATTTAAACTAAATCACTGATAAAATGTGAAAGGCAGCCCATTATCCTTATAATTGCTCCACGTTTCAATAGGTATAATGGCGTAAAACTAGAGTTCAAATTCCTGGATAAGGATTTAGGATAGTCTTGCCAATTGTTCAGGGCACAACTACTCAAAAAAGCACACTAAAAACTTTTTATGTTTTGTGGAAGTGATAACATTTATTTCTGGCAAAAATCATGTTTATTTGTTTCATCCACTTCAAAAAGACCTCCTCGTGTTCCTCTAGGACCAGAAAACATTCACCGGAAACGTCGGTCGCCTCTCGCACAAAGATAACTATTAGCCATTCATTTCCCCTGTGCACAAAGACCTTTCCATTCCTGCAACACGCATACTCAAAGCCACTGTCTTTTGCCCATTCTTTGGCGAGGCTGCCTGTTGTCCCTCGTTTAGTTTTGCAGCACTGTCACTCGACCATCATTTTCTCACAATTTGTGCCGGTTTTCTAGGTACTGGTCACCAAACACGTTCCTGGTGTATTTAACTATTTAACTTGTAAGTTTTACCGGCGTGGTTTGCAGGCGATGGATACAAGCAATTTTTTTTCTGCTGGCACTCATCATGTCAGCCAGGTTGTTCACATTCTGCGGCAGGTTCTCACCCTCTGCTACCTGGTCCCTGGATTCCAGGGAATTCCAGACACACCTTTCTGTTCCGCCCCTTAAGGTCATTCAGTTCTTCAATGGAGACACACATCAATCGAGACCTTCAGTCTGTGTCTGCTGGTGTCGCAGTCAAATTAGTAGTTCACAATATCTTTCTGGCGTCATCTGACCTGCCCTTTCGACGTTTTACACAATCTCTTTCAATGGCATCGAGCCATAATCTTTCTGGTTCATGAAAAACCTGTCAGTGAGTTAGTTGGCTAAATATAGTCAAGGTTTCTTGCGCGAACTTTACAAAAGAAAACTGGAGACAGCGATGAAAGCCGTACAAAAAAGCCTTTTATTGCAGTCTTCAGTTCCTTCATGTATAGTTGTCACACCTGTCCCGTTTATTAGGGAGGCAATCGCCGGGCTACTTCCAAGAGCCGAAGTATCGGCCCCCCGAACCGCACCACGAAAGCGTGGACAATTTTGAAGTGGTCCTTTTTGGTGCGCCAGCGGACGCCGGTCGTGGCCCAAAGAACAAGTCAGAGCCGAGAGTTGATAACCAAAACAAATATTATATTCTCAATAATGGCAGATCGAAAACAATACATAAAAATGCACACTCCACAATAGTTGCATACAATATGTCACCAATCAAACCAATCAATCAACGTACTACACAATACAATCAGCCACACTAAAAACAACGGACACAGACAACAATACGCACTACAATACAGTCGCATGCATTGAACAACCAAGACACTTAAGGACTAAAGAGATAGAAAACCTATTCAGTCCAAAGTCCTTGGAACAAAAGTCTGAATGATACTCTTCCGAGAATCACTCACTCAAAGTCCAGCGTTGTTGTCGTTCCGTAGCTCTCGAAGTTTCTCTTCCAGGAAACCTCGCCGGAGTTTCTCTTCCAGGAAAACTCCCGTCTTCAATAGGCCACTCTCCAAGCTTCAAACTTCTTCGCCCGAAATCCGTCGGCTTCACACACGCAGCTGTTGCCCGCGTCTTCGCTCGATAGCGGTAAACCCACGCTCTTGCCTGTAGCTCGAGCCGTCCCTACGGACCAAAAAAACTTCGCCGACTACACGGCGGAATTCCTACGCGCTCTGGCGCTCACTTCCGTCTCCTTCTGTTCTGTCACTACGGGCAGAACCTTCGCCGACTCCACGGCGGAATTCCTACGCGCTCTGGCGTTAACTTCCGTCACCTCCTGCTTTCTCGTCTCGGCCGCTCGATTAAATACCTTCCGCGCCACCTTCCAGAAATTTCTCGTCCTTTCGTCGGCGCGATACGCAGCGAAGGCTGGAGAGAGGCGAGACGGTTTGTCAGCCCTCCGCGTCGGGTGACTCAGCTCGGCGTAGCCACGCCTCCTTCGTTCTGGAAATTTCTAGCGCTTGCCCGGCTGCCGCTGTGGGGTGAGGAGGTTCGTCTGCGAAGCCGTGCTTCTGCGGGGAGAGCGCGCGCCCGGGAGCCTTGGATGTTTGCTTTCTTTTTTTTTCTTTTTACCTCGCGGCGTTTCTACC
Source organism: Rhipicephalus annulatus (assembly GCA_013436015.1). Taxonomy (NCBI): domain Eukaryota; kingdom Metazoa; phylum Arthropoda; class Arachnida; order Ixodida; family Ixodidae; genus Rhipicephalus; species Rhipicephalus annulatus. The sequence goes on along the minus strand of WOVY01009308.1, from coordinate 729,458 downwards.
GCCCGTTGTCGCAAGGATTTGGCGGCGCGCTCTTTTTTTTAGCGCTCGTTCTGTGACACTGCCCCCCACTTTAAGAATATTATCTCATAATATTCAAAACCACACAAACGAGCGCGAAAAGTCACCACACACTCTCACAGACTGTAACACCATCAGTCGCTCATAACACTTCACATTCACAATAGATCACGCAATACAATCTTACATTGTAGTTCAATTCCACAACACAGGAAATATAGCCACAGGTACATGCCTACAACACTTCATCACACATTCCAAACAATACAAACGTACAAAGTTCTGTCTATACAACAATTATACAACACTTTACATCACATCATCGCACAGAACACTGACTCGCTCGACATCCACTTGAGACACAGGATAACAAGAACATTAACACAACATATGTCACTCAGCCCTGCCAGACACATTCTGATTCCACCTCAGCACCTATCCTGTGTGTTTCGAGCTGCGCTTGCGTCCTTTCTTGCGGTGCTCGCTCGATCTCTTCTTGTGTTTCCACGTTCTTTTTCGGCGAGCCCTTTCCAACGACGATATCTGAGGCGTCGTCTCAGTCATCGTTGTCTCTTCCGACACCGTTAACGCGTCATTACATTCGATGGGTCTTGTCTGTTTAATTACCCGCTTGATCATGCCTCTACATTTTGCCCGGCTGGCCAACACCGTCTCCTTTACACTGTCTGTCGGTTGAGGTCGTGCCGACGTAGGCCCGGTTGCTCGGCCCGTGAACTTATTCGACACGATCGTCTTCTCCTTCGCTATCTCTTGCGCCGCGGCTTCGCCTCGGGCTCTAGTGAGATCCGTCACGGGATGCTCCTCCACTGTATCTCGCGGCCGCTGTGTTGGCGAGGGCTCTATCTTCGGGTCTTCTCCCAAACATTCTGGATCTCTTGGCCCTCGCGCCCCGTCGATGTTCCCGATGACAAGGTCATACAGGGGGGTCGTCATGCATAAAGCAGTAACCTTCCCGCTGAAGTACGGGGTTGCAACCTCGATTTCTGCTTCGGGAAGCATCCGAACTGTACGGTCAATTAAGCAAACCGGTTTCGTTTTGCCTGTTAACTCCCTTTCCCGTACCAAATCTCTCCGCACGATAACCGTGGAGCTGCCGGTATCTCTTAACACCGTAATCTTTTTGTCCGCAACTTTTCCAGGCAGCGTTGGCATTCCTTTCGTAACACCGGTTGGCTGTTTTGACATTACAGCACCAACAATAGGAATCTTCTCCCCATTTTTCAATTCTACGAATCCATCAGTGACGGCATTATTATCAGATTTCGGTGCCGCTTGCACACAGGATACCTGGTGAGTTTGACTCACTCCGCTCCGACATGCATCTGCTTTGTGCCCAGCCTGACCACACTTAAAACATTTTACTGTCGTAGGGCTCGTAAAGATTGTTCGACAGTTTTTCGCGCGATGACCCACTCGGTTGCACAGAAAACATCGCGGAACGCTCTCTGGTGCACGCTTCTTTTCTTCGGGAGCCAATTTCTTCGAATCATCGGGACACTCCTTCTTTACCTTGGCCAAATTAGTGCCACCTTGTGCTTCCAAGAATTGATCAGCCAATTCAAGCATGTCTTCAAGTGAGTCAGCCTTCCTCTCTTTCAAGTACAGTGACAGGCTTGGGTGGCAACTAGTAAGAAATTGTTCTCTAATTAGCAGCTCTCTAAGCTCATTGTACTCCTGTGTTGTCCCTGAAAGTTCAATCCATCTGTCGAAATAATGGCAAAGTCGGGCGGCATTCTGCGTAGCCGTCTCACCATCAGCTGGCTTTCCTGTCCGAAATCTGTCCCGGAAACCTTCCACGGTAAATCTAAATCGCTTCAACAAAGCCGCTTTCACCTTTGCGTAGTTGGCTGCATCGGTCGGCGTCAGCCTACCGTACACACTGAGCGCTTCACCACTCAAGCAAGTACTCAAAGCAGTTGCCCATTGATGTTCCGGCCAATTCTGGCTCTTCGCAATCGTCTCAAATCTGTGGAGGTACGCGTCTAGGTCGTCCTTCCTTTCATCAAACGCTACGAGCAGCTTGCTTGGGTTCAAGCGGAAGCCGTGATCTTCCCGTTCGCTGCTTTCAACTCTAGCTTGGACGGGAGTATCACTTCGCTGTTGCAAACGGAGCCGCTCGAGTTCCATCTCGTGCTGCCGCTGCCGCTCCCTTTCCTCTCTTTCTTCTTTCAGCTGGCGCTCCCTCGCTTCTCTTTCTTCTCTCGCCCTTTCGGCTGCCAACTTCTCTCTCTCCACCGCCTCTTTCTCCTTCTGGCTTACCCATTTCCGTAGTTCGGCGCCGGAAAGACCCATCTTCTCACCAAGCGCAACTAACTTTTCGAGATCCATTGTGTCTCGCAACTCGCAAATAAAACCTTGCCGCGTGCAAAAAGTATCTGCCTAAATCGGTCTATCGGAACACTCCCCTGCACTCGTTAACGAGAACACTGAACAACACCCAAAATCGTTCCGATAGCAGTATCACCAACTCGAGGCTCTTACTACTTTGGACACACTGTGCACCAAAAGGTCCTGTCGCGGACGCCAGATTAATTGTCACACCTGTCCCGTTTATTAGGGAGGCAACCGCCGGGCTAATTCCAAGAGCCGAAGTATCGGCCCCCCGAACCGCACCACGAAAGCGTGGACAATTTTGAAGTGGTCCTTTTTGGTGCGCCAGCGGACGCCGGTCGTGGCCCAAAGAACAAGTCAGAGCCGAGAGTTGATAACCAAAACAAATATTATATTCTCAATAATGGCAGATCGAAAACAATACATAAAAATGCACACTCCACAATAGTTGCATACAATATGTCACCAATTAAACCAATCAATCAACGTACTACACAATACAATCAGCCACACTCAAAACAACGGACACAGACAACAATACGCACTACAATACAGTCGCATGCATTGAACAACCAAGACACTTAAGGACTAAAGAGATAGAAAACCTATTCAGTCCAAAGTCCTTGGAACAAAAGTCTGAATGATACTCTTCCGAGAATCACTCACTCAAAGTCCAGCGTTGTTGTCGTTCCGTAGCTCTCGAAGTTTCTCTTCCAGGAAACCTCGCCGGAGTTTCTCTTCCAGGAAAACTCCCGTCTTCAATAGGCCACTCTCCAAGCTTCAAACTTCTTCGCCCGAAGTCCGTCGGCTTCACACACGCAGCTGTTGCCCGCGTCTTCGCTCGATAGCGGTAAACCCACGCTCTTGCCTGTAGCCCGAGCCGTCCCTACGGACCAAAAAATTTCGCCGACTACACGGCGGAATTCCTACGCGCTCTGGCGCTCACTTCCGTCTCCTCCTGTTCTGTCACTACGGGCAGAACCTTCGCCGACTCCACGGCGGAATTCCTACGCGCTCTGGCGTTAACTTCCGTCACCTCCTGCTTTCTCGTCTCGGCCGCTCGATTAAATACCTTCCGCGCCACCTTCCAGAAATTTCTCGTCCTTTCGTCGGCGCGATACGCAGCGAAGGCTGGAGAGAGGCGAGACGGTTTGTCAGCCCTCCGCGTCGGGTGACTCAGCTCGGCGTAGCCACGCCTCCTTCGTTCTGGAAATTTCTAGCGCTTGCCCGGCTGCCGCTGTGGGGTGAGGAGGTTCGTCTGCGAAGCCGTGCTTCTGCGGGGAGAGCGCGCGCCCGGGAGCCTTGGATGTTTGCTTTCTTTTTTTTTCTTTTTACCTCGCGGCGTTTCTACCGCCCGTTGTCGCAAGGATTTGGCGGCGCGCTCTTTTTTTTAGCGCTCGTTCTGTGACAATAGTTATCGCAAAAAATGTTGATTATTGTGGCATATATTACAGAAAGGTACTCTGCTCTCAGCGATTTCATTCATCACAACCGTATCCTTCGCAAAGCTTCGTTATTTTTGGCAGCCTTGCATGTATGACATGCCCACTTTTGTTCGGCTGGTATGCTTCTACTTCTGTGTTTTTTTGTTTGTTTGCAGATCGAGCAGGCTCCGAAGTGGTAAGAAGCAGAGCACTCTGTGCACTGAATTGCCAGATAGGGCGAGTTGAAACGGCTTTTAGATCTCTTATGAGCGTTACCGCAATGTTTGAGAAAATGCAGAGCGACAACAAATGCAAGAGTCGCAATGGTGGCAGCAGCAGCAGCAGCAAAACGAATTTGAGAGAAAACGCTCTTCCTGCGATAAAGCAGAGCTGCAGACAGTCATGCGTTCACTGTGCCGGCGCTGCTGCCGACAACGAGGTGGGCACCAAGTGTGCAGTTGATATTTGTTTCGCAAAATGGTTCGCAGTACCCCGCTACAACACAAGTCGATGAGTAGCCAGCCATGTATCGCAGTGTCTGCGCAGCTAGGAAAACTTTGAAACATTTCAAGTACGCATGAGGCTGCTGGATATCTGCGAACAAGCACCTCTGCTCTGATCTTACCCACTACAAGGATGCACCAAGTGAGTCAGCTGAAACATGCTGATGAATAAAACGTCAACAGTTGTTACAGGCTCGTTGACAGGCTGTCGTTATCAGGCTGTCGTTAACATGCTCAGCAAAGGCCGCAGTTGGTTTCAGAACAAGATACCTATTGGCATGTTTTTAAAGTTTGTTCATTGTTTTCCGACAAATTGCACGCAATGAGCGAATCATTTTTATGCGATGTAGTATGCTAGGTGCTGCATATACAGCGTTTTTTTAAAGCTTTGAATGAAGCGTTACGTAAAGTGGTTCAATGTATTGTGCTTCATGCGTAAGGACTGCTTAAGAGACGCGTCGACTACGATTGTTCTCTAGCTACAGCTTCAATAACTTCGTTTTACGTTAGAGTTTCCCCACGACGCAGAAGAAGTAGAAATGTGTTTTACACCATGCTTGTCTTCATTGCGTGTTGACTTCAATTAGGTCGGTATGCTTGTACAGCACGTACTATGGAACGAGCGGTGACATCCTTGCAGGTGGCTGTTAGGTTTTGTTGAACAATTTCTGGCTACCTCCCACTATCAGAACGCGCAGTACAGTTTCCGCATAATTACTTGCTGACGGTGTTTTCGCAGCTGACATACCTAGACTGCGTTAACACCCTACACGAGGTTCAGGAGTACACAGCTGATTACTGCGTCTTATTAGGAATTAAGCGCCAACAGCTAATACTACGAAGCTCCATGTCCGACTGTAATGCGCCGTGTAATCGCGCCAGTCTCGGAAGTATACGCCGAGGTATACCGTTGGCACCGATTAACGGCGTCGCCAAGGAGCCCGACGCAGGCAGCACTGTTTGCTTCGCGAATCACAGCGGCTGATTTGCGGCTCGCTAATTAACGGCGCGACTATCCCTCGGAAGCTAATTGCCCGTACGCGCAAGCCTAATGGAGGAAGCGAAATTGGTATGGGCCGCGTACGTGCACCTTCGCAAATGTGCCTTTCGAAGTTAGGCCCACGCCCGTTAATAGGAAACGCGAACCCCGACCGTACAAATGGTACAGCAAATTCTGCGACTCAATGCACGCCTTGTGCGGAAAAGCTAGTTTACACAACTTCAAAACAACGCGACTCCCATATATGATATCATCTCTTGTAGTTGAGGACTGTGTAGATAGAAGGCAGGGTGGCCTTTGTTCAAAAAGAAAATAGGCGTGTCTGTCAGATGCGTAGACCTGCAGCAGTACTTATTAGGTCAGATCGGCTGAATGTCAATGATAAGTTCAGTTGTTTCTCAACTGAAGTCACACAGCGAGTGCAGTATAAAGTCGCATATGCATTGCAAGCACGATGATAAGCGTGCGCACAGAGGCGGAAGGAGGCGGCGGTGCCCGACCCTAGTAATCCAGGGGGAGGGGGGTAGTTTATACTCTACCGCTTTACTCTGTCAGACTTGTTCCCCCATTGGTAAATGTGCAGGGCGATGGCATGTAGGTTTAGAGCGCTAATATCCACAACGGAGGCCTGGCGTTGCATTGCATCAATTGTTTACTTCCTTCTCCCCCTGACATTTAGGGATCAAAAGCAGGCCACGTGTGAGAACCATGTCATCCCTTCATATTAAGTTCTGGTAGCCGTTTAGAAGCTTCTTTTCATGAAGACCTTACCAACTGGATGTAGAATTAAAGGGCTTTAGTTGGAACGTGGATAGCCCAAAGGAGACCCCAGCCCACGCCATTGATTTGTGCATAATGGAGTCCATTAATGTTTCATAAGCCTAACACACATGCGTCAGAAGGGTGAATGTTAAATGGAAGCAATCTGAGTGAATGGAAGATGCGGGATGCTATGCGTACCTCTTATTGGCCTCATCAGGTCGTAACCGAGAGACAGTTTCCGGATGATGTCATGAAAAGGTGGTGAGCCGACTCTTAGGAAGAAAAACAACGCTGGGATTTCTTGTAGAGGCGCTGCTTATCGTGTATGTCGGTGTTTATAAAGTGATTGAGCAACTTGAAATACAATCTACTCAACCATGGTAGAACGCTAAGATATCCTGAGAAAAATACGAGCGTTTTCACATTGCACGCCGCACATTCATGCCCTGTTGACATCTGTACTGTACTGAAGATAAAAAGAAGTGATATTTACTAACTAAATGCAGGAGCAAATGCTTCTTACAACCATTCATTGCCTGTTTCGTTGTACCTGCTAAATTAGTATCCTTACTACCATGACAAACTCACTCAGAATGTCCCCTGACGAGCCGGCACTTCGATAAGTGTATTTGCCTTTGTCAACGCAGTTCCTGCTTTACCTGGGACAATGTGTTTCTAGAAACCTTTCGCCCAGTAACACTTCCTCCTAATTCTTTTGTTTATCATTTCGAGGGGTTCCCCATTGCGCTAACTTCTCATGCGTAGGCTTCTACCGTCTAACAAAGGTAACGTGTGTGTTTACAAAAAGTGCTAAACAATTTCGAGTACTTCGTATTTAACTATGGGAGAACAAAGTTTGAACAAATATTAGACGATCAAGGATATGATGTACTCTACTATAGGAGAGCATTAAGTCTGTCCCAGTACCTTTGAAACTCTCGACAATGCTGTTTAGAATACTTCGTACTCTACTATGGGAGGGCATTAGGCGGTCAGCAATTTTCATGGCATGATTTCTTCTTTAGAAAAAAAATTATTGCCACAAACGTCAATAACACTCAACAGAACATTTCCGTCTTAGACGTACTCTAACAATGATGACAAGACAGACGTCATTTACATGAACATGGATGCATTTCCTGAGTGTATGCGACAATTTCTCGAAATTGTCGCATACATGCGACAATTTCGACATATGTATGCGACATATTATTCGTGAGCTCCTGGAAAATAAACGTCGTAAGTTTTCTGGCTTTACACTCTAAGCCAAAACGGAGCAACAGGGGTATAGGGGTTGCTCCTTTCAGGGAGCAATTGCATTGCCACTCCCATTACTCTCCTAAAAGGAGTAACTGCAGAGGGAGGAACCGTTGCTCTCCTTTCAGTTCCTCCTTCGGGGGATGAACAGTTACTCCCTCCAGTTCCTCCCTGCAGACCAACAGTTACTCCCACCAGTTGCTCCCTGCCGACCAACCATTACTCCCACCAGCTGCTCTTCTAAGAGCAACAGTTACTCTTTACCGTTCCTCCCACGTGTTCGCAGTTACTCTCTGAAAACCAACTGCACATGCTTCCAGTTACTCCTTGGGGAAATGAGTATTTATCTCGAGTATGCTTGTCACACGCTTAACACATGGTGAGAGCTCCTTGGAAGAGCACTGCTTGGGTGCTTCTAACACAAAAAGTGGACAATATTGAAAGGAAAATAAATGCTTTATTGTTCTTTTTATGAGGCGACGTGTGACCACACGTAAAAGTAGACTTCGCCACACCACAGCCAGCACTAAACAAACACCATAATACATCAAAGGTTTTCTGCGTCATCCGTGGAAAAACAATCTTGAATTTCTAGCATAGGGCAGTCTGTGTCATCATTGGTGAGAGAAGGGCAACTTCTTTAATTCTGAAGAACTCAAGTTTCGCAGCTGGTGTTTCCATCAGGCTAGCGCAGCAGAACGTCACTGCAGGCATATGTGAAGCATCTCATTGCTGCAAGAAAAAAATAGAAGTGTGAGGTTAAACATGCCAGAATCAATTCATAACAATGAGTCACACACACTGCAGCAGCGCTTACATTCTAGGATGTCTACTGCAAAACGAAATGTGAAAAAAAGGAAGGTTCGGCCAAACGTTACTTGGCAAGCCATATAAATGCTGATGTGGTAGACGCTCTTCACATGATGTCTCAGACAACAATATTCTGGAAGAAAATGTGCAGCACCTCAACAAGGCATATTTGTAGCAGTTAAAGATACCCTTAGGTTCAGTTAACTTGTTTCCTATACACAGCTGAGTGACATTTCTATGAGCCCATTCACCAATGGGCATTCTAAATGAGGTCATGTGTGTGGCAAATAACACGTACTGTCCGCTCATGTTAAAATACTTATTTAGCTCGTGCACATAGTTGCTCTCGATTCTACTGTTGTATCATACGCTGCTGCGTCTTGAATTGTGCAATACCTGTAGGCACAAGCCAAGCATGCAAAGCCTGCTTGAAAGCAACCATTTGCAGAGGCTACATGATAATCTTCAGTATATTTCTTTGTACCTGACGCAAACGGCTGGACAAAACTATAGACAAATAAATGTAGACCGTGCTACCTTCAAAAAATGCTTTAAATTTAGAAAACTATGGTGCATTTGTTCACTCGGTTGACGAGTCACAGCCACGAGATATGTAAACGAAGCAATATATCTTAAGGCATGCACAGATATTCTGATTCTTTGTTTGACAGTGTCACAGATAGCTTGCCAATACATATATATTTGAGAGCAACAAGATGTGAAGCTTTTATTAGCTCAACGTCTTGTTGGTTCACAGCCAAACAGGTTACTGCTTGTTAGACAAATTGGAATAAGCACACCATGGTTTCCAAAAAAAAAGCATTATTAGAAGTTAGCTCTTGGTGTGAATGTCTGCCTATTTATTTTGTACTGCCTTCTACATGTGCCACAAAGACATTTGTTGAGGATGTGCTACCAGTCAAGCCAAGATCGCATACTTGGTCAATGTGATGGAAATACAAACATTAGAAACACTGCCACCTCTAGTAAGAGCATAACACTTCAGTATCTTGGACTAGCAAAGAGGTGCACAAGAAAGTTAAGCCCACTCTTGCGGAACTTTGAACGCGAATATTTCAGAGTGGGGGAGGTCAACATGCTGTGGCACTTTTAAACCCACGAAACATCTGCAGAAAACAGGGTAAAGGCAAGTCAAGAAACGCTGTTATGAAGGCCTGCGCATGGACAGCTTTGTGAATCTAGGCCCAAGTGTTATGCTTTGTGCAAGCCAAAATCCATGTAAATAGGGAAAGCATACTTTTAGGAGTACCAGCGTAAACAAATCTTGGCAGTTGGCTTTTTAGTACAAACAGCAATCCCTGCAATGAAAACATAAACATTTTATCTTAACGGTAACAGTGTGAGCACACACACGGGCCAGCGGAGCCATGTCGAATTGTCAGTGCCAGTGTAACCATGTGGCATAATGAACTATTCTCTGGCCAACACATGCACAGTTTGCCCCTAAAAAGCGATGCTTTCATATACGTAGTACAAAAAGTCTGCACTTACCAAAATTCACTTGCTTTCTGTACATTAGCATCGTCGGGAGCATCTTTATCTGCAGTATAACCAAATTTGTGTCATATCCCTGAAAAAAAGTAAAAGACATGCATCAAATATTGTTTCATTTGGTAGCAGTGAAGTCAGGTTAAGAACAGCCAAGTGGGAATCAGCCTAATTATGTGCATGCGGCAAATCCCAAACGGCGTTATTGAGGTTGTCGAAATTTTCGTCGATTGGTATTAACGTCGATATGTGACTTCAACGGCATGCCAAGTTTTCACAGCGCATAAAGATTTCATGATGCAGAATAATGACAGCGCTAACGAGAACATACAGCATTTATGATTGTCTTTTACAATATTCAGTTTTGCTAAGGTTTTGCATCACTAAAGAAATCTGAAAGATTTGGGTCATTCCTCCTCCAATTGTTCTGTCAATATGTAAGCAGAACATGTAAACTGCTCGCTTGATGGTGCGCTTATAAAATAGTACGTTCAGCGCAGAGGTGAAGCAAGTGACGCAATGATGTGGGCAGATTTTTTTTTTTTTTTTAGCGTGCGGGGGGGGGGGGGGGGAGGTCCGCTTATCTGAATAGGCCCGGCAAGCGAATATGGTCGTCTATTTGAGCTCCATACGCCCGGCCTAAAAAAATTCTGTGCGCAACCGCCTGGCTATGCCAGTGAAGTGAGGCGACAATGATTTGTTTACCTACTGATTTACATACACTTTACATCTCTAAAAATGCGGCCCAAGGCCTCAACACTCAGCCGTTAACATTACATAAAGCCAATGGTAGAAAAGTGCCAGTATGAATGCAGCTACAACCCCGCCCCAATGTTTTTTCAAGCGAGGGTAGTGTTGCGGAAATGAACTTTTAACTGCAAAAGTACACTGGCACTGCAGTGGTGACAGGGGAAGCAAGAGGGTATGCAGGCGGTAATAGAGGTAATTTAGTCCGATACGGCTAGCAATGGATACGGTGAATAAGAGCAAATCATTTCTCTTTCAATAGCGCAACCACTCAACAATGTATTGTAAGAGCATTAAATGTTGCTGGAAATGCCACTCACCTGCACGCTGATGCATGCACAGTCCTTTGTCCGACGAGCGAACAGGCTTGCAGATAGCTGAAGACGTGTTTACGATGTGTTTGTTGCACCCAGCAGCAAAATCCACAACTACTTCGCGCTCCATAAAGATAAATATACACTAACCTTCATCACGAATAAGTAGAAACGCAAATCTGCGACACACACACACGATCAAAACATAGCTCACAGCCCGCACGTCCATGTGCTCGCCAACCACAGACCATATGAAAATGAGTAAGTAGTGCGAACGCGAACCTAGTTGCGCCGAAAAAAAAAAAAACGTCGAGCAGTGGCAGCACAGGCGTCAGCGCAATAATTTCAGCGTGTTCTCCTAATACAATTATAAAAACAAACTGAGGTACACTAAAACTCATAAATAAATATAAAAAGTTGAGTGTAACTTTTATTTAGTGCTAGTCAACATAAACACTGAATAAAAATTACTTTGTAACTTACATCGTTTGCTACTCTAGCGCCACACTTGTCGTGCGGGCGCAGATGGCGCAGATTTGTCATTCTGCCCTCAACCTACACGGTGAAGCGTGCTACTAAGTGTATGGCTGATGAGAAGCGCGTCTGGGTCCGCTTTTTTTTTTTTTCTTCTCCGATATATTTGGGCGTGGGGGGGGGGGGGGGCTCCTTATGCACGTGTTTCGGTGCTTGATCGACTTTGACGCCCTTACTTCGCGGACGAACGGCGTGTCTAGGCTTTTTTTATCGTTGTTTTGCACGTGTTTCGGCGTTCGGTCCGCTTTGACGTGCCAACTCTCCATTCTGCTGCTGCGTGTGTTAGGTATTTGCCGTACTGTATTCTCAGGCCTTCTGTGTTCAGCCAGCGCTGCTATCTTATTATCTACGGATGCTAAAATAAATCACTGTTTTGGTTTGGTGAAGTTTGGCACACAGAACAAACAATAATCTGGCCCATGAATATCAATGTGGGCGGCATGCATATTTGTGTGCGGTGTCCTGCCGGGGAGTAACCGTTGCGTGACGAGAGCATTTACAGCGGTTCCTCCTTCTGTTGCTCCCTTACAAACTTAAGATGAATACAGTTGCTCCCCCATTCTCGAACAAGTCGGCCATCTTGTTCCGCTTGGTCTTTTCGGAGAGTAACAGTCGGTCTGAAGGAGTAAAAACAGCCGTTGCTCCCATTTTGGCCATTTTTGGCTTAGAGTGTAGGTGTCCGCCGCGTCAGTTTAAAATAATTCTGAACAATGGTAACGTAAAAGTTTATCATATGCCAACTTTTAACATGTTCCGCCACACCAAGGCTTTATTACAAACGTCTACAATTATGCAGAAATTGTGCGTAACACCCGTCATGTTTATCATCAATAATAAACAAACACTTCGCGGAAAAGCTATTTTTCTTGTCTTATAGAAGCTGCTCTTTCGCGATGGCTATAGCTCAACAGAAAGTAAAAAAAAGCGGGTTTTAGAGCTCATACACTTTCCTAAAAAACTAGAGGGATCTCTGGTGCTACAGTCATTCAGGAACCATGAGAAAGATGGGTACTATAAACATTTGCCCCATGTTCGTACTTGAGGTCTTCGAATCTCACTTGTCGCTTCCTTTATAGCTGTGTTTTGGCTTTCTTTTGAAAAAAAGAACGAGCCCTTTCGAACCTCGTGACCCGATATGAATTGTTAAGCCTAAATGGTGCAGACTGTTAGATGTAATTGCTGGACATTTGCAGATTTTTTTTTTTTTTGCAAGAAAGCAACTTCAGCGCACGCGATGCCAACAGGAGACGAAAATACGGAAACGAGAAAAAATTTTTTACTACCCGTCATTCCCATGCTTACTGAACCGCCGTGCGGGGCAGCTTTCATAGACACTAGCGCCAGAGTTGTCTCTGGTGTATTTATAGAAAACTGTATGGTAGACTTGGTAGAAGGCACGAGAGACAAAGCTGGAGCGGCGTGGTATTCAGTTCTAACACTCTTCCTTCAAAAACGTGAGTGACCGCGGATCCTCGTTTATGACGAAGAGAAAATTGTGAATTATTGCTTCTCAATGGCCAACAATAAAATAAAAGCAATAGCAACTAATGGGAATGTCACAATAATGACGGAAAGCAGCATGAAACGTGCGTCCCGCTCCTCAAGCAGAAAGGTCGCACATAAAGAGCATACACAGAACGGGCGCGAACTAACAAACGTGACAATTGTAAAATGTGTATGACCAGCGTGCTCCCCTGGTAAACGTGTGTGTACAGACATCAAAATACATGCTCTCTATAATTTCCACTCAAATTCGCTGCGTAAGTACACGTCGTACAAACTGGCGCCATCGCGAGATGAGCGTGCACGCACGATGAAGCATGCGTGCCCAGTAGAAGCGTGTGCGCATCGCGACACGCGGGACCACGACCTCAATAGGGCACCCTCCCCGCCCTTCGCGCCTTCTCGCTAGGGAGGACGGGAACGCTCGGGAGTCACCAAGCTCATATCTGAGTATCGACAGCGATAAATGGTGCATATAAACAGCTCGCTTCAAGTAAAGTTTAACAACGTACTCTGACAACGCCGGTGACAAAACTTTTTCTTCTAGTTGCTTCTTCGTCATTACCCAGTGTATATTTCGCAACCTTATATCCGTGACGGATATACATCAGTGGAACCGTGGTGCACCCCGGCATGAAACACTTCCATGTTAAAACCGTAACGACGATATGGCCCCATCATGTGTCATTATGGCCTCAAAGATTACCGAGACACAGAGAGACAAAGATGCAAGAAAGGCAGGAAGTTTACGCAAACGTGCGTCCAGTTTGCTACCCTGCTCTGCGGGAAGGGATGACGGGGGGATAGAAATGAGGGGAGAAAGAGACATAATCACGAGCCCACTTGGGAGAATATAGTCTTTAATTGTGGAATAAGTTACCTCAGGAGATCGTTAATGCGGATATCACACAATCGTTCGCCCATCTCGTCAATGACCTAACACTTGATTTTCAATATGCAATATATTATGTTCCTCATTAGTGCTCAGGTTTTTTGTATTTCGGTATGAATGCCATTATTGCTATGTATTATTTATATTTTCCCTGATGTTGAGAATTTTCTTATTTTTGTACCTAGTATTGTATTTCCTTATATTTTTATATTCTGTTTTGTCACTGACATTTGTTACGCACTCCTGCTTGGGCCCGAACAGGGCCTGCAGTATTTGTAAATAAATAAATAAATAGTACGGGCAGTGCAAGGTCGTGACGTCATTAGGGCGCCATCACATGACGTCATAACTTGGTAAAAGGTGGCCAGGTAATGGAGGCTGCGCTAGACAACCTTAGCTGGATAAAGCTTGGGAAGAGGCTGAGGAGGATCAGCGCGTCGAATGAAAAGTAGATGGCTTTCAGGTTCGAGTGGTCTTTCAGCGAGTTCGTATGGGACCCTGCAGGTGTTACCGGCGGAGTTATTATTGCGATAACGACTATATAGACACTCTCGACTAGATTTTGCCGCCGGCTTCGACGTAGGCGTCGCCGTCACTTACCGTTTATGTATACTTGGGAAGTATACATATACTTTCGCTATTATTGTAATATATGTTTACGTATCTATATATATATATGTGAAAATGCAAGAAAGGAAAACCCATAAAAACTATCTAACGCGCTAAATCGAACGTGGTACCTCCGCGTCGTGAAAGCGAGGCGTTAGCCGCTGAGTCACCCCGCAAGACGTCATTCATCGCTTAAACGGCAAGCTGTTTATATCTACCACTTACCACTGCTGACGAGTATCACGGGGGGAATTGTGTTTTCAGCATTACCAGCAAGATGGCGCACAGAGCGCGCAGCGTCTGCTCCTATCTTCTACGCGTACTTTGACCGGCCTAGAGAAGGGGAGCGACGCTCCCTTGCGCGCCCTTATCTCCTGTGAAGGTGAGGAGGGGAGGATCGTACGTCTTCGCTGGCCTTGGGTTTTACCTGGAACGATTCTGCGGTAGTTACCAGGCGCACAAATGGCACTGCAATCACTGCAGTCTCTGTATGCAAAAAACGCGCGCTTTTCAGACTCAGCGCAGTAACAAATGAGACGCTGACTCGCGTGCATCCGTACCTGTGAGTACGTTTCGTACGTCATTTGTGCGTGAGAAACGCCGGGCACGTTGCGACCTTTCAATTTGTTGCTGTTGCGTTCATTGCTTCGCCTTTGCGGCAAACCTGTGACTTTTTGAAATCCAACTCTGGTGACATTTTCACCGTGTCAGGCTAATTATGTTTTTATGTTCCTGAGACGCTATTGCCATGTGCCCGATAACTTAAATGCTCAACATGTTCCAAAATAATTTTAGTGAGCGAAAAACCGTGGTACTGAAATCTAAACGCAACAGCGTGGGACTCTACGTATGATGTGATGTTTTGGGAGATTCCGCCCGTTTGCGCATAACGCTGCCACAGATGACACTATTTGTTCAGGCCGTCCAAGTTTGTGCATGTGGTGATCGGCTAAAATTCTTACGCGGTTGTGGTGATATGTGGTGAATTGCGTGAGGCCCACAACGCAACGCCACTTGACTCCGATCATGCGCCCACCAACAAGGACAAGGACAAGGAAATCGCACACTCAACCGAGGAAGCGTCGGCCAAACCCAGAGAATCTATAGCAGACATGCAGACGCTGGAGTCGTGAACCAGTTCAGTCAATGCCGCTTAGCGAAAATCGACGTCACACACACGATTGCGTCATTAATCCTGGCAAGCGAGAAGATCGTTTGGAGCCAAGCTATAAATATCATTTGAAAAAAAGTCTGCGAAACTCTCAAGTCTGCCATTCGGCATGAATTCCGCGAACGCGCAAATCACCGTACTCAGTGAACTTCACTGAGGTAAAGTGACCTGAAAAAATCACCGCAGTTGGCGTTTACGTCGTGCTTAAAGTATCTGCCAAGTGCGATAACTATCATAATCATCAACCAGCACTCATTGTGCTCGTCCTCTTCTTAATTCTTTTCCGCATTTCCTGCACAGTTTTTCGAACTTGTGCGCCGATTTGTTTGGTGGAGGAGAAAGAAGAGGAGAAAAGGAGAGCAGGGAGGTTAGCCAGTTCTTTGATAGGAACAGCAATATTCTTATGGGTGAGATTTAGAACACGTTGAAAGAGAGATTGAGAAAGAGATTAAAACAAAGACAGTTATAGCAGTAGAAAGAGAGAAACAGGAAATAGAGAAGGTAACTAAAAGTTCAGAGAGCGAGTACAAGGAGAGAAAGGAAGAGATAAAGACCAAAAGGCATGGAGAAAATGAAAAGGAAGAAAAGGAAAAAGGGCACAGAGATACACAGAGTGATATAAAAAATGAACACAAAAAACAAAGGCGAACATTGAGACAGCAAACATAACCATGTTATATCACTGTATAGCATAAATGTTACCTGGAACGGGGAAGGAGGATGACGTGGAGGGATATAAGGAGGTGAGAGGATAAACGCAGCGCACTCTTCTATAGTTTAGTATAGACAGGGGTATGAAATCGAAGTAAGAATGAAGAGGAGCTAAGGAAGGAGAACAATGCGAAGAACAACTCTGCTTTCCCAGTCTTTACCCCACTAGTGCGTATCAGAATAATAGTAATACTAATGATATTAATAATTACTGTAATCAGCCTAACTTCGCCCACTGAAGGACAAAAGCCTTTCCATGATTTGCCAATCTGACCTGTCTTGCACTTTCTGCTGCCATTATACCTGGGAACATTCAGGGGCGATGCTTTTTATGGCGACACCCGTTCGTTCCTCGCAGCCGTTGTAGTGTGTAACAAGTATAGCATTTTGACCTCCGAGGTGGTGCCGGTGAGAGATTTATTCTGAGCGTTGTTGAACAATAAAAAATAGTGCTTAATGTAGTGCTTATGAAGTATGAGAGACAGGAGCATTCGGCTTTTAGTTAACGCGCACGCTGCGGTCCCTATTAGCCGCCACTGCCATGTACATTGAGCACCATCTGACAAGAAAGGGTTGCTACGTTATACTCGCTGGGTGTAACCTCCTTAGTTTTCGAAAGGTTTAGCGAGCGTTGAGTCGCAGTGCCATGAATACAGTGAACTAGTATATACCATGAACTCGAGGTGGTTAAAGGTGGGAAGTAGACCCGAAGCGCAAGTCGTAAGAAAGTGTGCGTGTGTGCCACCTCTCGTTTAGTCCTTGGAATGTCCTCTGGATGGCGGTGCTTCGGTATGGAGAATATATTGATGCAAGGTAGGCTGGCAACTATAGTAGCCAGCCTCTGAGGAGGACAACGAAGTAGATCTGTGTGCGCGTGCTCTGGTGCTCACATTTTTCGACGAAATTTGAACGGCGTAGTCTTCATTTCCCAGGTGGTTCACCCTTAAACCAGCTGTGTGTCAAGCCGGGGGTCACCTGTGCCCAATTCTGTGGACAGGTGGGTATCCGGTGGCACGTGGATTCGAACCCACGACCTCCCGCAGCCGAAGCGGACACTCAACCACGAGACCACGGCTGCGGTGTCTTTGTGACATTTTCTGGTGAAAGTGCGGGGTACGGTAGATGATACGGTCTCCTGAGAGCACCCCTGACGCAAGTCCCATGAGTAGCTCAACCGAGCTTACCCCTGTGCACGTACGTTCCAGCCGTCGTCTCCAGGGACTCGAGCCACAGCACGGTTTGCTGCCTGAACCTCAGAGGACTATGAATTAAACACCGCCTAACGTCACCGCGCCAGCACCAGCGCACCTGGTTATCAACCAGCCCAAGACTCCGAAGTCATTTCATGGAGCTGCTTTTGAAGACGCCGACGACTGGCTCGAGCATTTCGACCGGGTCGCCGTCATCAACGATTGGACCTCAGAACGTAAGCTGCGCTATGTGTACTGCTTCCTGAAGGACTCCGCGAAAACGTGGTTTGAGAACCATGAAGCAGCGCTTACGTCATGGGATGAGTTTCACCGGCAGTTCCTCAAGGCATTTGCCCGAGAGGACAGGAAAGAGACAGCGAAGCGTGCTATAGAGGCAAGGGCTCAAGGCCCTAACGAAAGGGTGACGACTTACATAGAGGACATGGATAGGCTTTTCAGGCGTGCGGAGCCCTCTAT
Organism: Rhipicephalus annulatus; assembly: GCA_013436015.1. Taxonomy (NCBI): domain Eukaryota; kingdom Metazoa; phylum Arthropoda; class Arachnida; order Ixodida; family Ixodidae; genus Rhipicephalus; species Rhipicephalus annulatus. The sequence continues at coordinate 711,675 of WOVY01009308.1, read as the reverse complement.
GACCGAATCCAAGAAAGTTCGCCACCTAATGCGTAGTGTTAAAGAATAGATTTTTGCCGGCCTGATTCGAAACCCGCATGCGACACTTGCGGAATTCCATGAGGAAGCCACTGCCATGGAGAGGGCCCTTCAACCATTATACTGCCAGGCAGTATAACCGTCGTGTACACCCAAGTGAGGTCACTTCTGTCACTCTCGGCAATGACATGAGCGCGTTGCGAGAGCTTATCAGAGCTCTCATTAAGGAAGAGCTGCAAATGATGCAGGCGACTGCTCACCTGTACAGCAGCTCTCCGTTGCGGAGATGGTACGCGCCGAGCTATGGCAAGCCGTTCACGCTCCCCAACCGTCCGAGGGGCCACAACAGAGGCACTGCGTCGAGATGAGCTACGCGGAAGCAGTGCGACGTCTTCCATCGTGCAGTTCAACCAGCGTATTTTACCCCAATGAGCGACACGCTCAGCAAATGGAGGTAGGCTTCCGTCCTCGCAGCTCACCGTGGATCGCCGAAGCAAGACCGATAAAGAGTGACATCTGGCGTACACCCGACCACAGGCCCTTTTGTTTCCACTGCGGGGAAGCCAGACATGTCTACCGAACATGTCCATACCGTCGTGTGGGTCTCCGTGGATTTGCGCCTAATGCCCCTCGTCCACGACCTGGCGAGCGACCACTGGAAATTGAGAGTTTCATCTCGAATCGTCCCAGTATCGAACATCAGTCGCAAGAGTCTCGCTCATCGTCGCCTGCTCGCTACAGGTCACCGAGCCTAGCCTATTCACGCAGCGCTCCGAGACGCCGTTCACCCAGTCCTGCAAGTCGGGAAAACTGAGTTCAGCGACCTCCGGAGGTGAGGCCGCTGACGCTGACTATACGAAAGATCCTCCACTACAACGACAGCGACGGCAGCAAAAAGGTGTACAGACGCTGTCAAACGTGGTACGAAGAGTAGTGACATCAAACATTGCGGTAACTGTGGACGACGAAGAAGTAATGGCGCTAATTGACACTGGAGCAGACACTTCCGTTCTGAGCGTGGGTCTTGCCTGCAGGCTGAATAAGGTTTCCACCCAGTGGGCTGGGTCGCAGATACGTACGGCAGGAAGCCATCTTCTCACTCTGGTGGGACGGTGCCCAGCGCGAGTCAGTATTCACGGATTCACGTATCTCGGAGATTTTGTAATACTGCCGAGTTGCTCGAGAGACCTAATTCTCGGACTGAACTTTCTGCGTGATAATGGAGCCGTGATTGGTTTGCAAAAGTCGCAGGGGACGTTTTCTACGGCACACGCTTTAGCGCGCATTTCTCACGGCAATTACGTCAATGCTTTGAAAATTGTTGACGATGACGTCACGTTACCGCCGAAGAGTAGCGTGTTGACCTTGGTAGCCTGCGACGTTTTTGATGAATTCAACGACTATGAAGGTATTGCAAAGGCAAATATCCCGCTGCTGCTCAAACGAAACATCTGCATAAATCGATGCCTGGTTCGGTTAGAGAATAAACACTCTCGAGTTCTGCTGACCAACTTCAGCAATGAGTTTCATCACGTCCCTAGAGGCACTACTGTCGCTTTCCTCAGTGAAATCGCCAACTTTTCCAACATCGGCACATTGGATACGACTTCACCGCATAAAAAGCTTGTGCGGACCTGGGAAGCCGCATTCACGTTAATTCAGACTTGCCAGATTCACGAATAAAGCGGCTGCTAAACTTTGTGAGGGAATTCTCGGACTGCTTCTCTACAGCATCGAAAATTCAGCGTACCACCGTTACAAAACACCGAATTGTTACCGAGGAGTCGGCGCGGCCTCTTCGCCAACATCCATACCGTCGGTCCCCGAAGGAAAGAGAGGTGATTAAGCGTCAAGTTGAAGAAATGCTGAATGATGACGTCATTCAACCCTCGACAAGTCCGTGGGCGTCACCTGTTGTATTAGTAAAGAAAAAAGACAACACGCTACGCTTCTGCGTCGACTATCGACGGCTTAACAAAGTCACAAAACGCGACGTTTACCCCTTGCCACGGTTTCATGGCGTCTTAGACTGTAACGCCATGTCCAGTTCTTTGCATCATTAGATCTCAAATCAGGGTACTGGCAAATTGAAGTTGACGAAGGTGACTGTGAGAAAACTGCGTTCGTGACGCCTGACGGCCTCTACGAATTTAAAGTGCTGCCTTTCGGCCTCTGTTCCGCTCCCGCCACGTTTCAACGCATGATGGACACAGTACTAGCTGGTCTAAAGTGGCAGACGTGTCTTGTATACTTGGATGATGTCGTTGTGTTTTCAAGCACGTTTGACGAGCATCTTTCAAGGCTAAAAAGTGTCCTCACTGCAATAAGGAGAGCGAACCTTACTATCAAGCCCAAAAAGTGCTACTTCGGCTATCAGGAACTCAAATTTCTCGGCCACGTGGTGAGCCCGGAAGATGTTCGGCCAGATCCGGAGAAGTTGGCTGCCGTTGCCGATTTCCCTCGTCCTGCAGACATAAAGGCTGTTCAGCGATTCCTCGGACTCTGTGCGTACTACCGCCGTTTTGTTGAAGGATTTTAAAAAGTTGCGGAACCTCTTACAAGACTGACACGGCCAGATGTGCCTTTTGTATAGACGGAAGAACAACAACAAGCTTTCGTAGAGCTACGCAATCGACTGCAGACAGATCCAGTGCTGGCACATTTCGACGACACTGCCGACACCGAGATCCACACAGACGCCAGCAACATAGGAATCGGAGCCATTCCAGTTCAATGGCAGAACGGCACAGAGCGTGTGATCGCTTACGTGAGCCGCAGTCTCACAAAAGCAGAGGCTAATTACTCTACCACCGAAAAACAGTGCCTAGCAGTCGTTTGGGCCATTAGCAAGTTTCGACCCTACCTATACGGCCGGCCATTTCGAGTGATCAGTGACCACCATTCGCTCTGTTGGCTTGCCAATCTACGGGATCTATCAGGCCGCCTCGCCCGCTGGAGCCTCCGCCTTCAAGAGTACGACATAACGGTGGTCTACCGATCAGGACATAAGCATACAGATGCTGACTGCCTGTCTCGTGCTCCTGTTTCCCCGACGTCATCTGACACTGAACAAGATTTACCGTTTCTTGGCATCGTCGATGTGGTGCGGATGGCTGAGCTTCAACGTGAGGATACTGAGCTACTTCCTGTCGTCCAGCATCTTCAAGGAGAAAACGTTGTCGTCCCACGCCGGCTCTCGCTGGTTTAACAACGTATTGCCTGCGCAACAATGTTCTCTACAAGAGAAATCTTGAGAGCAGCCAGGAAACTTTCCTCCTCGCCGTTCCAACGGCACTGCGTGAGGAAGTTTTGCAGGCGTGCCACGACGATCCTTCCGCCGGTCACTTAGGCTTTGCTAGGACATTAGCGCGCATCCGGCAGAAGTACTACTGGCCAAAGCTGTATTCGTCCGTTCAGCGCTATGTCCGCACCTCCCGTGACTGTCTAAGGCGTAAAGTTCCACCCGCAAAGCCCGCCGGTTTCCTCCAACCTTTAGATCCACCTCGAGCACCATTTCAGCAAGTAGGAATGGATCTTCTTGGTCTCTTCCCTACGTCATCCTCAGAAAATAAGTCGATAATCGTCGCAACCGACTATTTGACTCGCTATGCAGAAACCAAAGCTGTGCCTAAGGGAACTGCAGTTGAAGTCGCCAGATTCTTTGTCCACGACATTGTTTTGCGCCATGTTGCACCTGCTGTTCTCATAACCGATCGCGCAGCAGCATTTACGGCAGAGTTATTGCAACAAGTCACCAAGCTGACGCACACCAACCACCGGAAAACAACAGCTTAGCATCCCCAAACAAACGGCTTGACGGAGAGGTTAAACAAAACACTGGCCGACATGCTATCTATGTATGTTAATGTAGAGCACAAAACGTGGGATGAAATTTTGCCGTACGTCACGTTTGCTTATAACACCGCTGTGCAAGAGACCACAGAGCTGACACCATTCGAGCTTGTTTATGGCCGTCGCGTCACACTATACTCCCCGTAGACCAGGACACCAGCGGAAATGACAGCGTTGACAACTTCATCGAGAAAGCCGAGGGAGCCCGCCAGCTTGCACGGAACCGCATTCGCACGCAGCCAGATATCGACGGTCGCCGTTACAACCAAGGCCGAAGGAACGTCCACTATCAACCAGGTGACTATGTATGAGTGTGGACACCAGTTCGACATCGTGGGCTTTCGGAGAAGCTATTGCGACGCTACTTCGGCCCTTACGAAGTTGTGCGCTGCCTCAGTGACGTGAATTATGAAATAGTTCCCCAAAGCTCCGACACCAGTTTAAACCGAAGACGTCCACGTCCAGAGGTAGTCCATGTAGTACGGATGAAACCGTACCATGCCCGCGAGTTATGAACACTTCGAATTTTTTCTTATTATCCACAACAGCGTGGGCTTTTTTTCTCGTTGACGTGATGATTTTTTTTTCATGGCCACCTCTAGCATCTCGGTCAGTTGACCGGGACGGTCGCTCTTGAAAAGGGGGAATCGACGCAAGGTAGGCTGGCAACTATAGTAGCCAGCCACTGAGGAGGACAACGAAGTAGTTCTGTGTGCGCGTGCTCTGGTGCTCGCGTTTCTGGCCTTTGGGTTACGAAAGTAAACGCCCTATTTCGCACCTGCATACCTGTGTCATGATTAAAAGATGCGAGATGTTGGTACTTGGAGTGTTGAATAGAAGGACGAATGGACACACAGACAGATGCATGGATGGACGCATGAACGGACGCAGGGGTCAATGCATTGGCGAACTCAGGGATGGACGCACGAACAGACGCACGCACGGACGGGCGGATGGACGCATAGATGGTCACACAGACGGACGCATGGATGGACGGAAGCAAGAACGAATGGACGGACGAATGCTTCGTCCCACTCTCGATCATTTACTCCGTGGATATGCTGCCAATTTTTTTTTTCGTATCCAAGTACGCATGCATTCTATTCCGAATGGTTCTATTATGGCAAAACCACATTTTATGATTTTTAATAAGATGCAATGACTTTCTAAAAGGTGGCTTAATAGCCATTCGGTAAAAAGAAAATCGCCGTAATTCTGCTCTGTCGTGTGAAGGCTGTGTGTGTTCGGAGCGAGACAACCCTAAGCTAATTCTCCATTATGAACTAGAGCAGCAAGGGTGGCAGTGTTATTGAAACTATTCTCGCAGGGCCGTTCCGTGCAACTCCAGCCGCATTCTCAAACTTCGAACTTCTACCTACTTCTAAAGCTATCTGTATTTTAGCGGGACGGCTCTATGCTCTCCAATAGTTGAGTACGTACTCGAAATTGTTAAACATTTTCTAAACGTTTGAGGCTTACGGCACGGCTGCATGCTCTCCCATAGTAGAGTACAATTTACGCTAATTGGTTACCACCTTTTTTTAAACAGATACATTTCGAAGGATGAGATGTTTTTTCACACATCGCTTTAGGGACGGCTCACTGCTTTCCCATAGTTGCAAACGAAGTACTTAAAATGATTGATTGATTGATTGATTGATATGTGTGGTTTAACGTCCCAAAACCACGATATTAATATGAGAGACGCCGTTGTCTGGACCTGCCGAAATTTCGACCACTGCGGGTTCTTCAACGTGCGCCCAAATCGGAGCACACGGGCCTGTGGCATTTCAAAACGCAGCAGCTACAGCCGGGCCCCCTGCTGGTCAGCAGCAGGGTACCTTAGTCACTACAACAACGTGGCGAGGCACTCGGAATTGCTAAACACTCTTTCAAGACAGACAGTTTTCACGAAATCCGTCGGCGCCTCGTCTGTGCTGAGACAGCTTAACACTCTTCCATATAGGTTTATCATCATCACCATCATCATCATCATCAGCCCAACTACGTTCACTGCAGGACAAAGGCCTCTCCCACGTTACGCCAGTCAGCTCGGTCCTGTGCTTGCTGCTGGCAATTTATACTCGCAAACTTCTTAATCTCATCTGCGAACCCAACCTTCCGCCTCCCCCTAACCCGCTTGCCTTCTCTAGGAATCCAGTTAGTTAACCTAATCACCAGCGGTTATCCTGTCTACTTGCTACATGCCCGGCCCATGTTCACTTCCTCTTCTTGATTTCAACTATGATATCCTTAACCCCGGTTCGTTCCCTAACACACTCTGCTCTAATCTTGTCTCTTAAGGTTACACCTACCATTTTCTTTTCCATTGCTCGCTGGGTCGTCCTCAATTTAAGCTGAAACCTCCTTGTAAGTCTCCAGGTTTCTGCACTATAGCTAAGTACCGGCATGATGCAGCTGTTATATACCTTTCTCTTGAGGGATAGTAGCTTTGTACCTGTCATATAATGACTACCATGTAGGGTAGTGATCAACAACCAGACTACGCCCACTGCAGTGCAACGCCCGCAGGGGCGCCTGCGCAAGTAGGCGTTTGGTGTGTAGCGACACCACGGACCCGAGCTAACGGGGGAGTTTTGACTCCCTCCCACGCCTAGCCGTGCGTGGCTTTGCCGTGTCCGGGGAAAAGGGGATCCTGGGGGTTGAGCCGACGCTGGGTGATTGGACCTTTAAGGCCCCCCGGCAGAGGCAATACACCCCTTTGGCCCCGGCTTCACGTAGACGGCACCCCTGGGCTGACCCACCCAGGGGAAATCGGCAGTCGCCTTTTCCTATCTCTCTCTCCCTACATCTTCGTCTTTATCTCTTACTGTTTATCTGTCCTGTCTTCTACTCTCTTCTGTTTACTTCCATTTTTCCTGGCGGCAAGGGTTAACCCTGTGCAAATAGCCTACCTTGGTCTAGGCGCATTGGGTTATAGTTGCGTTGTACGGCTGGCGTCTGCAGGTTTTAGCATCCACGAACTTGTAGCGTCCCCTCGTTGGGCTCCGTGGTGGGTGGCCGCCAACGCTTCTGAAGAAAATTAAACTGGCATGCATAGAGCATTTCCCCTATTAAGTGATCGTACCGCCTTAAAGCGTGTACGCACCGAAGACTTAGGCTTTTTCAAACGATCAAGTGAAAACTTCCCCCATTTTCATGTTATACATAGTGAGATAAGCAGCAAGCAAGCCAGAACCGTATCACCCTTTGTAGTAGCCAGATGTCTCACAGAAACTCTTGGAGCCGGGTACAAAGTTACCAGAATGGCCAGCGGAGACCTCCTCCTTGAAGTTCGAAAAAAAGAACAGTTTGAAAAGCTACAGAATCTATCAACTTTTGGTGACACTCCCATGACAGTAACGCCACACAGATCGATGAACACAACACGTGGAGTAGTATCTGATGCTGATTTGCTCGGCTTGACTGAAGAGGAACTTCTGGAGGGGTGGAAGAGTCAGAATGTGACCAATGTACAAAGAATCACCATTAGAAGAGACAACAAGGTAACACCAACGAAACACCTAATACTCACGTTCGCTTCCAGTAATCTCCCAGAAAGTATTCAAACAGGCTACACAAAGACGTCGATCAGACCATACATACCTAACCCACGTCGTTGTTTTAAATGCCAGAAGTATGGCCACGGCTCACAAAGCTGTCGTGGTCACCAAACTTGTGCACAATGTGGAGTGTCAGGCCACAATTCTGACAATTGCGAAGAACCATCACACTGTGTGAACTGTGGTGGAAATCATGCCGCATACTCACGGTCTTGCTCATTTTGGAAAAAAGAAAAGGAAATCATCACATTGAAAATCAAAGAAAATATCACATTCAAGGAAGCAAGACGAAGAGTGTCGCCATTTTATGGCGCTACATATGCTGATGCGGCGCGTCAGGGGGCAACGCCGCACCAGCCCTCGCCACTCCTTCGGCCAGCGCAGAGCGAGCCGACGGCTGTGGCACCTGCCCCCAAGGCGGCAGTAGTTCAGGCTACTCCGGCTCCTAGCGAATTGAGGCCGGAGACTCCAGGGTCCTCTGGTCTCAAGGCCTCCCCTCACCAGGCGAGGCCTAAAATCCGAACCACGAGCTCGCATGTGCGGGCACCCAGTGCCTCCGAGGAGGCAATGGATACAACGGTACCCTTGGTACCAAAAGAGCGGGGCGCCTCCTTGGAGCGCGCCAAGAAAAATAAAAAACCAATAACGGGGCCGGACAACCGTCCTGCCACCTGAATTAACGAGCTCACTCCAACACAGGATACTCTTTGTACACACAGCAGCATCTCTCTTGTTTAAATATGCAGACAGAAATATTACAGTGGAACATCCGAGGCCTTCTTCGAAACCTCGATGACTTACAAGAACTCCTCCATGAACACAATCCAAGAGTGCTGTGTGTACAAGAGACACACTTAAAACGAACTAACACAAACTTTTTACGTAACTACATAATCTTCCGAAAGGATAGAGATGATGCCATGCTACCATCCGGTGGTGTAGCGGTTATAGTAAGTCAAGGTATAGCATGCACTCAATTACCCCTTCAAACTTCCCTCGAGGCGGTGGCTGTCCGAGCAGTCATTCTAAACAGACTTGTCACTGTCTGCTCTTTGTACATACCTCCGCACCACCGTCTCGAAAAACTTCAATTCCAGTCTTTAATAGACGAACTACCTGAACCTTATCTGGTCCTTGGGGACCTGAACGCACATAATGGTCTGTGGGGTGACTCTCGCTGTGATGCACGAGGTCGTCTCATTGAACAATTCCTCATTTCATCGGGTGCGTGTCTGTTGAATAGGAAAGAAGCAACATACTATAACCTTGCCAACAAAACTTACTCGTCCTTAGACCTCAGTATCGCATCTCCTTCACTTGTACCATTACTTCATTGGAAAGTCATAAATAATCCATACGGAAGTGACCATTTCCCTTTAGTTTTGAGTACACCAATAATAAATGAATGTCCTCCACATGTTCCCAAATGGCTGGTAAACAAAGCCAACTGGGAACAATTTCAAAAGCTTACTCACCTGAATTGGACTAACATATGCGGGTTAGGCATAGATGAAGCTGTGCAGTATTTCACGGCTTTTCTTACTGACGCAGCAACCAAGTGCATTCCACAAACATCTGGACTACCCGGCAAACGACACGTTCCGTGGTGGAACACTGAGTGTCAGAACGCACGAAAGGAACAGAACAGGGCATGGAGGTTGCTGCGGAACTCGCCGACAGCGGAAAACCTTGAGAGCTTTAAGAAAATAAAATCTCGAGGCAGGAGAACGCGTCGGCAGGCCAGAAAAGAAAGCTGGCACAAGTTTTTATCAGGGATAAATTCCTATACACAAGAGGCTAAAGTCTTGAACATGGTTCGTAGGGTAGCAGGAAGACAAGTACACTCACTCCCACTCGTAAACACACAGGGTGATAGCCTGGAAGATCAAGCGAACTTCCTCGGTGCACACTACGAGCAGGTGTCCAGCTCGTCACACTACACTGAAGCTTTCCAAAGACACAAAGCAAAGATGGAAAAGCAGAAACTAGAATCCAAGTGCACAACTTACGAGGAATACAACCAACCTTTCAACTTAGCTGAGCTACAAACATCTCTAAACTCTTGCAATAATTCCGCTCCAGGCTACGACCGTGTCACATATGAAATGTTGAAAAACCTGCCGCTCAAAACGCGAAAAACTTTACTCTCTCTATACAATGCTATCTGGCTTTCAGGCACCATCCCTGCTTCCTGGAAAGAGGCCATTGTTATCCCTATTTTGAAACAAGGCAAGGACCCTTCCTCAGTTTCAAGTTATAGGCCCATTGCACTAACCAGCTGCCTTTGTAAACTTTTTGAAAAAATGATAAACCGCCGACTTTTACATTTCCTTGAAACACACAATCTGCTCGACCAATTTCAGTGTGGGTTTCGGGAGGGTAGATCAACCACCGACCATCTGGTGCGTATCGAGGCACCGATCCGAGACGCTTTCGTCCACAAACAATACTTCCTCTCAGTGTTTCTCGATATCGAGAAGGCCTACGACACAACATGGCGTTTTGGCATATTAATGGACTTGTCTCACCTAGGTGTGCGTGGTAGAATGCTTTCCATAATCGAGAGTTACTTGTCCAATCGGAAATTCCGCGTCCGTGTGGGCAGTATTCTCTCGCAAACATTTGTGCAAGAAACGGGAATACCGCAATGTGGTGTACTTAGTTGTACACTTTTCATTATTAAAATGAATTCCTTGCACCTGTCCATCCCCCGCAACTTGTTCTATTCCACATATGTCGATGACGTCCAGCTTGGCTTTAAGTCATGCAACTTGGCAATGTGTGAGCGGCAGGTTCAGTTAGGTTTAAACAAGGTCTCCAAATGGGCAGAGGAAAACGGATTCCGGCTGAACCCAGGAAAAAGCACGTGTGTCTTGTTCTCCCGAAAGAGAGGCATGCACTCAGAACCCGAGATTGAACTGAACGGCCAACGTCTGTTTGTGAATGCGGAGCATAAATTCCTAGGCTTAATCTTGGACAACAAGTTAACCTTCGTGCCACACATAAGTATTTAAAAAGAAAATGTTTAAAAGCCATGAATGTTATAAAAGTGTTGTCACGTACTACGTGGGGTAGTGATAGGCAATGCCTCATGAACCTCTATAAAAGCCTCATTCGCACCCGCTTAGATTATGGGGCCGTTGTCTATCAGTCTGCTACTCAAAGTGCCTTGAAGATGCTGGACCCCGTGCACCATTTGGGCATCCGCCTTTCTACGGGTGCTTTTCGCACCAGCCCCGTAGAAAGCCTTTATGTTGAGTCAAATGAGTGGTCGCTTCATCTGCAAAGAACCTACACGTCCTTTGTATACTTCCTTAAGGTGAAAGCAGACAAGAGGCACCCCTCATACTCTACTATTAATGACTTGTCGAGCTCCATTCTTTTTCAAAACAGGCCTTCAATGAGGCAGCCCTTCTCAGTTCGCCTGAAGGGTCTAGCTGAGGACACTGGAGTGTCACTCGAACACAGTTTAATGGCTCCTGTAGCATACCCGCCACCGTGGCAGTGGCAGACTATAGACTGCGATGTGTCTTTTTTAGAGGTTACAAAACATGCGCCCATTGCCCATATCCGAACACATTTCCTGGAACTTCAACACAAATACACACGTCCTGAGTTTTTTACAGATGCCTCTAAGTCTAACTCCTCTGTGTCCTACGCTGCTGTTGGCCCTTCCTTTTCGGATGCTGGCCCTCTACATCCAGGCACAAGTATCTTCACAGCGGAAGCTTACGCGATACTTGTGGCAGCTAAACACATTAAACAATTACAAATACAAAAAGCAGTAATTTATACAGACTCCCTCAGTGTGGTAACGGCTTTGCACAGTCTTAAAAAACAAAAAAACCCTGTCCTTGTCTCACTTTACTCCATATTTTGCACACTCTACACACTCAACCAACATGTTGTGGTGTGCTGGGTGCCAGGGCACCGTGAGATTCAAGGCAACGTGAGGGCGGATCAGCTCGCTGCATCCGTCCACAAAAACACTGCCCCTACACCCATATCAATCCCGGTCCTTGATCTGAAGCACTCTCTCAAACGAAACCTCAGGGACTACTGGCAGAGCAAGTGGGATACACACACACAAAACAAACTACACGTTATCAAGCCACACCTTGGCCATTGGCCACCAGTATCAAAATCACGTCTAACAGAGGTAACACTAACAAGACTCAGGATAGGACACATATTCACGACACACACACATCTTTTGTCCGGTGGTGATCCACCATTGTGTGACAAATGTGGTGAGGCATTAACAGTTCTTCACGTTTTAATTCAATGCAAACATTTAGACACTCTAAGAAGACAACACTTCCCACTATCCTACCGACAACATATACCTTTACACCCTGCAATGTTCGTCGGTAGGGAACCGCTTTTTAGTCACAAATCATTATTGGCGTTTTTAAAGGAAATTCATAATTTTCGTATCATATACCCGGGCATACCGTAGCACGACCTCTCTAGAGAGGTTTTTCGCTGCGGTGGCAACACAGGAAAGCACTTGCCTCACGGCCCTTGCACGCAAGGGTACTAACGTGTGAGGTACTTGTGCTAATGCCATACATGTCCACCATCGTTTTTCATTATCACCAACTTTTGTCACCTATTCACACCATGCACACCTTTCACGGCATAGTCATGATTTTAATCACTTGTATGTTTTTACCCGCTTTACTGCGAGGTATTTTATGGCCCTTATACAGCCGCTAATCACAACCATTGTCCACATTCCTATCTCATGAACTGGCGCTCTTTGGCCATCAAATGGCCCTTGCGCCAAAAAACACCATATATCATCAACTGCAGTGCAAAGGCATGTTCCGTGATCCGCCAATCAACTCGCTCTTGTGGTTTCTGCTGCCACGTTATACCTGCGAACTTTAGGCGCGAACTTCTTACGCCATGTGTCGTGTGTCCCGTGTCATCGTAGTAGCCAGTTGCATTGCATTGCATGTAAATAAGAACCGTGTCACTGCATATCCGCGGTGTGAATCATGATGAGTGGGGTGAAGCGTCTGTCTGTCCGTCTGTGCTTCTGTGCGTCTGTCCATGCATCCGTCCGTGCGTTCATCTGTCCGTCCGTTTGTGCGTTCGTCGGTCCGCTTCGCCCCACTCGTCATCATTCACCTCGTGGATATGCTGGGATATTTTTTTTATCGGCCCACCTAACTTTCTGTCTCCGTTTTGCGCGTTGGCCTTTTCTGGGAATCCAGTTACCCTAAATGACCAGCGGTATCCTGCTCACGCCCTACGGCCCTGCCCAAGTACATTTATTCTTGATTTCAACTATGATAACCTTAACGCCTGTTTGTTCTCTAACCCACTCTGCTTTGTTCTTGTCCTTCAAAGTTACACCTATTGTTTTCCTTTCCATTGCTCACTGCATGGTCCTTCATTTAAGCTGAATTCTCTTTGTCAGCCTCCAGGTTTGTGCTCCGTAGCTAAGTACCGGCAAGACGCAGCTGTCCTATACCTTTCTTCTGGGGTTAGTGGGACGTTACCGTTCATGATTTGAGAATACTTGGCGAATTTGATCTGCCCCGTCCTCATTGTTCTAGTTATTTCGCTCTCATGGTTTGACTCCGAGGTTATTACCTGTCCTAAGTAGAGATATTTTTTTACAACTTCTAGCGTCTCTCCACTATCGCAAAGGTCTTTTTTTTCTGCCGAGACTGTTGTACCATACTTTAGTATTGGGCATAGTAATGTTGAGACCTACTCTTCTACTGTCGGTGTCCAGTTAAGTAATCAAGAACTGTAATTCGTCCTTGCGTCCAGAGAACACCCAAAGTACCGCCATATCGCATCTCGTATACGCTGTGGCACATACCCGCTTTACGCGTCCGTCTATCCGTTCTTATTGTTCTAGTTATTTCACTTTCATGGTTTGACTTCGAGGTTACTACCTGTCCTAAGTAGAGATAATTTTTTACAAATTCCAGCCTTTCTCCACTATCGCAATGGGCTTTTTTTTTTCTGCCGAGACTGTTGTATAATACTTTAGTATTGGGCATAGTAATGTTGAGACCTACTCTTCTACTTTCGGTGTCCAGTTAATTAATCAAGAACTGAAATTCGTCTCCTGAATTACTCACCAAGGCGATGCCAGAAGTGAAACGCAGAGAAATAAGTACTCTTTATTAACTCTTATCTGTAGCTCTTCCCAATCTAGGACTCTGTAAACCTCCTGTAAACACGTGGGGAATAGCATTGGAGAGCTCGTGCATCCCTGCCCTAAACCCTTCTTTAATGAGATTCTGTCGCTTTTTTTATGATGAACGATGGCAGCTGTGGAGCCACTGTAGATTTCTTTCAGTTTGTTTATATAGGGGTCGTCGATTACCTGATTCCGTAGCACCTGTATTACTGCTCATGCATCGACTGCGAATGCCGAGTATGGTGCGTCGTACTTTAAATCGCCGAGAACTTTTTCTAAACACGCAGTTCGCATATGAGTATCCTATAGTTGAGCGCGCATAGCGCTCTAAAGTGTCCTCAATTTATTCTAAACACAGCTGATGGCTCTCCCATTATAGTAGCGTGCGTATAGTGCTCAGAAGCGTTCACAAATTATTCTACAAATGCATATATGAAACCACGTATTCGTACACATTGTTTCACATTGCATTCAACGAACACAAAGGAGACATTTAAATTCCATAGTTCACTATTTCTAATTTTCTTTTCTCCTACTTCCCATCCTGGATTACTTATCGTTTGAAATTAGTGTCCATTTAGCAAAGTGATAGACGGATAAATAGATAGATAGATATATGGACGGATGAATGGATGGATGGGTGAATGGATGGATAGATGGACGGACGGACAGACCGACAGACAGATGGACGGACGGACGAAAGGACGAATGGACGGACAGACAGACAAACAGATAGACGGACAGACACATGGACTGTCGGGCGGGTGGGCGGACTGACGGTTGGACAGACAGACAGACAGACAGACAGACAGACAGACAGACAGACAGACAGACAGACATAGATAGATAGATAGATAGATAGATAGATAGATAAATATAGATAGATAGATAGATAGATTAGATAGATAGATAGATAGATAGATAGATAGGTAGGTAGATAGATTGATAGATAGATAGATAGATAGATAGATAGATAGATAGATAGATAGATAGATAGATAGATAGATAGATAGATAGATAGATAGATAGATAGATAGATAGATTCAAAGTGCCCGAAATCCGCTAGGAAGCGTTTCGCGTAAAAAATGCCATACCTGCACAGAAAGCCGCCTCACAGTGCTACTTTGTAATTATGAACCCTTTGTAATCAGGTGGAAGCTTGAAATGAGAGTAATGCATTGCACGTTTAGATGCGAAGCCACCTAAGGCAGAGTTCAATCCGGTGGTGTGCGTAAGGGGGGGGGCAGTCTTAGTGCGCATGCGCAAAAGCTGGCCCAAGTACGTTCAGGGTAAAGTTTCTGAAAAAAAGTAGCGCCATTCGAGTCAATGTGCAGGCTCCTCTCCCTTCGCGTGCATAGCACATAGTAAACGACGCTAGTTGAGGAGTTCGCAAAGATGGGCGCGTGTTCATCTTTCCGTTACAGGTCATTTGGGCGCTGCGACTCTAGGCGATGCACTGAAAGAGTGATTAAGAAAGAAAAACATATCGATTGATTGATATGCGGGGTTTAACGTCCCAAAACCATCACATGATTGAGAAACGCCGTAGTGGAGGGCTCCGGAAATTTCGACCACCTGGGGTTCTTTAACGTGCACCCAAATCTGAGCGCACGGGCCTACAACATTTCCGCCTTCATCGGAAATGAAGCCGCCGCAGCTGGGAATCGAACCCGTGACCTGCGGGTCAGCATCCGAGTCACTAGACCACCGCGGCGGGCCAAGAAAAACGTATTAAAAGAAACGTTAAAAAATTGGCAGCATATACACGGAGTGAATGATGTAGAGTGGGGCGAAGCATTCGTCCGTCCATTCATTCTTGCTTCCGTCCGTCCATGCGTCCGTCTGTTTGACCATCCATGCGTCCATCCGCCCGTCCGTGCGTGCGTCTGGTCGTGCGTCCGTCCCTGCGTTCGTCCATGCATCCGCCCCTGTGTACGTTCATGCGTCCATCCATGCATCTGTCTATGTGTCCGTTCGTCCATCTATTTAACACTCCAAGTATCACCATCTCGCATCTTTTCATCATATATTGGATGGATGGATGGATATGGCTGTACCCTTTAGATCGGGCGGTGGCTAGCGCCACCAAGCCGTAATACCTAATGAACCAAAAACTATATTTATTTTTTTTCCTTAAAAAGTGAGTTTGAGGATTCGTACTTTGCAGTGAAGAGTTTAATTTTCACTCGTGCTTTGACTTTAGCCACCAATAAGGTAACCTCCTTCTAGTTAAGTCTACCCGCTTAAAGTTTATTTTGCAGTCCCGGTCCCTAAACCCCAGTGCTTTGAAAAACTCTGCGCCATCATCCTGAATTATAGGGTGAAGCCCTTTACAGAACATTATCAAGTGTTCAGCAGTTTCTTCTTTCTCTCCCCACGCGCTGCATACTGTGTCTACCCCTTCGTATTTGGCCCGATATGTCTTGGTTCGCAGTACTCCCGTCCTGGCCTCAAACAGTAGAGAACTACCTCGAGTATTATTATAAATCCTTTCCTTGGCAATTTCCTGCTTAAAAGTTCGATAGATCTCTAGTGCGGACTTCTTAATCATGCCCATTCTCCACATGTCAGTCTCCGTTTCCTTCACTTTCTTCTTAACCGATAGTTCTTTTTGGTTTGGCCACCTGCTGTTTTCTAAGTATTCACCAGTCAACTTCCTGGTTCGCTTTCTCCATTTTGTATCGACATTCTTCATGTACAAGTAGCTGAAAACCTTCCTAGCCCAACGCTCTTCCCCCATTTCTCTCAATCGCTTCTCACATTTTATCTTGCTGCTAGCTTCCCTGCCCTCAAATAATGTCCGTCCCATATCACCTTGTACTCCCTGATTTGGTGTATTCCCGTGAGCTCCTAAAGCAAGCCTACCTATTCCACGTTGCTTAATTTCTAATCTTGCTTGAACTTCTGATCTCATGCACAAGACGGCATAGCCGAACGTCAGCTTAGTAACCATGACCCCTTTCCATATTCCTCTCACAACATCATACCTATTGTAATTCCACAGTGCCCTATTTTTCATGACTGCTGCATTCCTGTTACCTTTAGTCGTCACGTATATTCCGTGTTCCCTCAAATACTCGGTCCCATTGCTTATCCATACGCCCAGATATTTGTATTTATCTGTTATCTCTAGCGTGACCTCCTGTATTCTAAGCTCACTACCTTCGTTGTCATTGAAAATCATGACTGCTGATTTTTCCTTACTGAATCTAAAATCTAACCTATCTCCCTCATTACCGCAGATGTCCGTCAATCTCTGCATATCTTCCTTGTTGTTGGCCATTAGCACTATATCATCTGCGTCCATTAATGCTGGTAGTGCCTGATCAATAGGTTTTCCTTGTTTGACTAAAGAGAGGTTGAAGCCCAGTCCACTTCCCTTTAATTTTGCCTCTAATCCTTGTAGGTACATCATGAATAATAAGGGTGACAGGGGGCACCCCTGCCTAAGCCCCCGTTTTACCTGTGCAGGCTTGGATACCTGTTTTTCCCACTTTATAACTACCTTGGTACCTTTATAGATACCCTTTAAAAGATTAGTGACTACATGTTCCACGCCTAGTGTGTCCAGTATTCCCCACAATTCCTCTTGAACCACGCCATCGTACGCTCCCTTGATATCCAAAAATGCTAGCCATATAGGAGCACCGCCATCCCCATATAGGAGCACCGCCATTCAGCGGACATTCCAAGTACTAAAAGAGAGGTGGCACACACGCACACTTTCTTACGACTTGCGCTTCGGGTCTACTTCCCACCTTTAACCACCTCGAGGTCATGGCATATACTAGTTCATTCTATATATGGCACTGCGGCTCAACGCTCGCCAAACCTTTCTAAAACTAAGGAGGTTACACCCAGCGAGTATAACGTAGCAACCCTTTCTCGTCAGATGGTGCTCAATGTACATGCCGATGGCTGCTAATGGGGATCGCAGCGTGCGCGTTAACTAAAAGCCGAATGCTCCTGTCTCTCACTCCCCATTAGCAGCCAATGGTATGTACATTCAGCACTATTTTTTATTGTTCAACAACGCACAGAAGAAATCTCTCACCGGCACTACTTTGGAGGTCAAGATGTTATACTAGTTACACACTACAACGGCTATGACGGACCAACGTGTGCCGCTATAAGGAGCTTCGCCCCTAAACGACGATGCGACGAGTATATAAGCAAGTGGCATGCAATGGCAAAAATAATTGGCAGCATATCCACGGAGTGAATGATGGAGAGTGGGGCGAAGCATTCGTCCGTCCATTCGTTCTTGCTTCCGTCCGTCCATGCGTTCGTCTGTGTGACCGTCCATGCGTCCATCCGCCCGTCCGTGCGTGCGTCTGTTCGTGCGTCTGCTCGTGCGTCCGCTCTGGGTTCTTCCATGCATCCACCCCTGCGTCCGTTCATGCGTCCATCCATGCATCTGTCTGTTTGGCCGTTGGTCCATCTATTGAACGCTCCAAGTACCGCCATCTCGGATCTTTTCATCATATATTCCCCATATAGAAGCACCGCCATACAGCGGAGATTTTACGGACTAAACGAGAGGTGGCACACGCACACTTTTTTTACGGCTTGCGCTTCGGGTCTATTTCCCACCTTTAACCACCTCGAGTTCATGGTATATGTGTTCAGAAAAAGTTTATTCTACTTTCGGCATCCTTATCCATACGAGCACACACCGAAGGCATTGAGCATTGTCAACTGCTAACCTGTATCGCGATATGGTTTTGATTATAAAACCATTGCTTTAGAAAACGCCTGGCGTCTTTCTTTAAGCAGCTGGCGTCTTTTCGTTTTGCTTTAGGAACATCTGGCGTCTTTTAGTTTTGCTTTTAGAAAACATCTGGCGTCTTTCGTTGGTTTCGTTGGCCATACCAACCGTGGACAAAATCAAAGTGCTAGGTTTGATCATATAAAATAAGGGTACCAACGGAGAGACAGTTCGCAACATTGAAGCCAGAGTGTCTAACACGATGTGCCTCATTAGGCGCATTACCAATAAACACAAAGGCATGAAAGAGGCCAGCATCATCCGTTTGATCCAATCGTTTGTTCTAACTCACATCACCTATACGGCGGCGTACCACCGATGGTTCACCGCGGAAAAGTCAAAACTCAACAGCCTAACTAGGAAAATTTACAAACAAGTGCTAGGTTTGCCTCAAAACACCAGCACCGAACTACTCCTTCAGCTTGGTTTACACAATACCCTTGAGGAACTTATTGAGGCGCAACAAATCTCCCAATTCGAATGTTCAGCCAAGACTAAGCCAGGCCGCCAGATTCTATGTAATCTCGGTATTACTTACGACACTCAACACGGAGACAAACACGACATACCACGCACTATCCGTGCTAAGCTAACAGTACCACCCACACCAAGAAACATGCACCCTGAACACAACAAGGGCAGACGTGTCAGTAGAGCCAGGACCATGTCAAAGATGTTCAGGCGCAACCATGAGGCAGTATTTGTCGACGCAGCACGCAACCAGGAACGTCACCACTTCGTGGCTACTGTCGTAGAGCACACACAACAATGCAAAAGCAGCGCGTCAATCATCACACGGAACGTAGAAACAGCAGAGGAAGTGGCTATCGCGATGGCCATAGCCCACACTAACGCCTCATGTGTAATCAGCGACTCGCTGGCACCGTTCGAAACTACGCCAGCGGCAGAATCTCCCCCGAGGCATTGCGGATTCTTAATACAGGCAAAATTCACGAGGCGGACAAATACGTACACATCTTGTGGTTCCCTGACCACACACCACTAGGTAACGCGGAGGCCAGTCCGAATGAAGTGGCGCACAACGTGGCTCGAGGTCTTACGTTCCGAGTCACGTCAATCGAAGCGGCCACCCAAACGGACCTTTCTACGCCGGTGTGGGAATGGGACGATCAGCTCACTAAATTTAATGGCATAATTCAACACTATCGACTGCAAAGGCGGGAGTACCCTCCGCCTCACTCCAAGCTAAATCGGGCCCAGTCCGTTCAGTGGCGGCAGCTACACACACGCACATACACGAACCCTGTCATCATGCACCACATATATCCTGACGTCTATAGTTCTAATCTATGCCAGTACTGTACCACCAGAGCCACTCTCGACCATATCCTTCGGGAATGTCCAGCATTAGTCAGATATTCTGGGGTCGCGGCCTCCAATGAAGACCTTCGGGCGCGTTGGCGGACTGCGCTGCTCAGTTCGGGCCTGGACAAACAACTTTGGGCGATCCAGCAGGCCAAGAAAGCTGCCGGGAGACACGGTCTCTCCGTTGGCCCCTAGGTGGGGCCCATTCCAGCAATCTGCCGGAAATTAATAAAGTCTCTCTCTCTCTCTTTCGTTGGTTTTTTTCATCAATCAACGGCGTTTTGAACATTAATCACGGAGGTAAACAATGGCTGCTACTTGGAATGGGAGACAGCAGAAGTCAGCTTTTAGCTAACACTTACACTTCTACTTCTACTAACGTTTCCTACTGGAGCATGCCAATGGCTGCTAATGGGGAATGAGAAACAGAAGAATTTGGCTTTTAGTGAACGCAAACGCTGCAATTTTTTTATTGTTCAACAACGCACAGGAGAAATCTCCCACCGCCACCCCCTTGGAGGTCAAAGCGTAAGACATGTTACGTACTACAAGGGACGAACGGGTGCCGATTTAAGGAGCTTCGCCCTTAAAACATCACCGCAATCACACAATATTAAATGCGAAAGCCCACCGTCTTCGCGCAGACGCCCTCAGCGGTGATGCTCTCCTATGGCAGCGCCACTGCTGTCCCGGTAAACACTGCGGTACTAAGAATCTGCAGCATGATGCACTAGCTTTTGTAAACACATCGCAAACGCCACGTTATTTGTCCACTTTCGCGAGCGCGCGTTCCACGAACAGACGCTACCGGCGTTCTCTTTCAGAATAGACGAGGCACGGCCGCTCGATGAACACACGGAGCAGCAGTGCCCGAGCTGCCCAAGCGTCTAGCACATCCAGTGCGTCCGCGTGCTTTCGCATTCGTAGTTTCCTGGTGGACACTCTAGAGGCGCTGCTGTGGTTACTGGGATTGAATAATTAATTGATTGATTGATATCTGGGGTTTAACGTCCTAAAACCACCATATGATTTTGAGAGACGCCGTGCTCCGGAAATTTCGACCACCTGGGGTTCTTTCACCGGCCCCCAAATCCGAGCACATGGGCCTATAACATTTCCGCCTCCATCGGAAATGCGGCCTCCGCAGCCGGGATTCGATCCCGCGACCGTGGTTACTGGGAGAGGAGGTAGAGGCTGAGGGGCGTGGTTGGCGCTATTTTAGTTTTTAAAGACGGTAGCCTTTCTTGGAGACTTTCAACGCCAAAATTTTGGTCTGTCTGTCTGTCTGTCTGTCTGTCTGTCTGTCTGTCTCTGTCTGTACAATTTTCTATTTGTCCGTGGACCTTCAACGCCAAAATTTTGGTCTGTCTGTCTGTCTGTCTGTCTGTCTGTCTGTCTGTCTGTCTGTCTGTCTGTCTGTCTGTTTGTCTGTCTGTCTGTACAATTTTCTATTTGTCCGTGGTAATGGGCCCGCTAAAGGCACATAAAGATACCTCAAACGGCCAACCCCATCCGCAGTGCCCACCAATATTCCTCATGATTCAGCGTTCATACTTGTGCCTTTGTCAATCAAAAGTATTTAATGCGCATATCCGAGGCACCATAACAACACGTTGATGTTTTGTATGTGTACTTTTATACTAGAGATGGCACACACAAGTATTTCTATGGACCATAGCATTTATCACGGTGCGCTGACAGTGAAACATCATGCTCAAAAAGTAAAGTGTTGCTAAGACGATACGGTGGTAGCACCTGCCCGTCGCTTTGCGTTCTACTCCTTATCGCTTCTGAGACAGGCACGCATCTTTCTCCGCGGGCGCTCAAGCCTTTTTTTTTTGTTTTGGCAGATAACTGCCAGGTGGCGCTCGTGTCTAACATGCCTCTATGCGCTCGTTCACCTTCGCTGCAGAGATCCAGACTCTCTAACGCAGCGCTTCCAGAATACAATTCGCCGATTTGCTCGCGCACAACATCAATAAACGTTTTGTTCACTGTCTCCACGCGCAAGACTATCGTCTTTCGACGACATTTGCAGTGAAACATGCAGATACGGGCACCATTTTTTTCAGGGACTTTATTTCAGAACGCGCTCCAGCGCATTCCGGCCTGTGTGAGAAACTCGGTAAGACGCTGTGGCCTCTCCCCCTTAGACTCTCTGAGCAATCACGTGAAGGCGTCGAGAAACGAGACCCTGCAGACGCTCCATGAGCCCACGTGCTCCTGCGTGGCTGGCGATGAACCCGCGTGGCTTGCTCCGACACTATATTCCGCCACCGCCGTTAGAGGTAAAGGTAGGGGGTAGGCCGGTAGCTGAAGCTCAAACGATTAGAATTCTTGGCCTATATCTGCAAACTAACAGGAAGAATAGGGTGGCCCTTGAAAAACTTAAGACCACGGTCAATGCTACTGTCAGGCTAATCAGAAGAATCGCTAACCGTAAAAGCGGGGTTAAAGAAAAAGAACTCTGTAAGCTGGTACAGGCGTTTGTGCTCAGCAGGATTACTTACGCGACACCTTATATGAAGTTGGATGCCGCAGAAAAAGGTAAAGTCGAGGCTATGATCCGGCAAGCTTACAAGGCAGCGCTTGGGTTGCCTAACAACGCGCCTACAGAAAGGCTGTTAAAACTAGGGGTACACAACACCCTGGATGAATTATGGGAGGCGCATCTGGTGATGCAGCACGCTAGGCTTTCGACAACCAAAGCGGGCAGGATTATATTGGAAAGGATTGGCATTGGAGCAGAGGCTCCCACTGGGGACACTAAAATTCAGGTGCGGCGAGAGTTACATAAGGCCCTGTACATAAAACCTTTGCCTAAAAATATGCATCCAATTCACCATACGCAGCGCAGGCAGGCAAGAGCCAGAGCTTTACACGTTGAGTACGGCGAGTACAAAGCGGCAGTATATACAGATGTTGCGGAATATAAGGACAAAGACGCTTTTGTGATTGTGGTGGTGGACAGGCGGGGGCGCTTGATCGCTTCTGGATCGGTCAAAACCCGCTCCTCGGAAACTGCAGAGGAAGCGGCAATAGCGCTAGCTATAACTAATTCGCAGTCAGATTTGATTTTCAGTGATTCAAAGACAGCCATCCGAAATCTGGCGAGGGGCAGAATATCGGCGACCGCTGCACGATTTCTGCATAGGGCCACGGGACGAGAAATGAGAGAAATAGAAATTGTCTGGGTACCAGCACACTCTGGGAACCCTGGGAACGAGGCGGCTCACCTGAATGCTCGAGGTTTCGTCAGCCGGGTAGGTGAGCCGCCAGTTCCGGGGAGGTCCGCGAGAGATGGGCTGGTGTCCTTTCATGACATAACGAATCATTATAAACTAGAGCGGAGGTTTTATCCGCCCCCGCACAAGCGGTTGACTAAGGCGCAGGAATGCGTCTGGAGAAAACTGCAGACGCGATCTTTTCCCAACCCTTACGTGTTGAACAAAATGTACCCGGAGGAGATTAAGCCGCAATGCAAATGGTGTCAGGCTGTGGCAACATATGATCACATACTTTGGGAATGTAGCATAGTGCCGCCGCCGGTGGATATTATGCGTGATCCCTCTCTTGAGCACTGGGAGGCCGTGTTGACCAGCTCAGACCCAGTCGTCCAGTTAAGGGTCGTGGAGTGGGCCACACAGGTCGCCGCCAACCTTGGGTTGATGGCCATCTAACACGGAATCATCCTCAGTTGCTTTCTGACGAAATAAAGTTTTTCCATCCATCCATGCTCCAACAAGAGTTCGGGACGAGTAACTGCAACATAAACTACCGTAAATTCATGATGTGCCACACTTGCGAGGACGCATTAACGTCGAGCAAGGTGTGCGTGATGAATGAAACTTCTAGTTTACCCATGCTTTGCTTCGCATGCTGCTCATGGTTCCTTTTAATTGGAGGTGGCGTAATTTTTCGTGACACCCAATTGTTATCTTACTCTTTGACAACACTATATCGCAAATGTTAAAGGGAGAGAAAGAGAAAAAACCTTCTTGAAGTTCTGAGAATACTGATAACGGGGCGCTGATGGGCTTCCTTGGCAACAAATACAAGTGCACGTGCTGGTACTCATGGCGCTGTAAATCGTCATCATTTCAGGGGCGAAGCTCCTCATGGTCTAAACTTGTGACTAGTCAAGCGTAACCACGAGCAGGAGAGACGAGGAAGAAAAAAGGCAATAGAAATGGATGAGCATTTCTCGCCTCAATTTTTAGATGGTGTTACTCTGCCGCTACTCTCCGAAGTGCCGCTACTCTCCGATTGGCTGAAGCGCGCGCTTTGCCAACGAGTGCTTCCCCCAGTCTCCTGGACGCCGTACGTGGCGGATCGTTGGTGGAGCATGGACGGAGCAGAGCGGCGGGCACGTTGAAGACGCTTGCACTCGGCTTGCTTGGCTCGCGTCTCGTCGGTGTTACTCGCGCATTATGTCCATTCCCTAACGCAATCGGACGCTTGCACGGAGGGACGGACAACGGAGGGATGTAAAGACGGGCGCTTCGCCCCACTCATAATCATTCACTCCGTGGATATGCTGTGATTTTTTTGTGATGTAGTGCAACATTCATTAGGCCATTGTCGATCCTTCTGCAGAAGAGCCTGGTGCCCTAACCACACTCGTAATACATTACGTGCACTTGGGTGACTCTGTGACCGATGAAGAATTGTGCTCTTTTTCAAATAGGTTAACACTATTCAGCGACGCACTTGTTTCGCCATTCACCTTGTGATACCTTGTCACGAAATTCACATTGTGCAGCGACTGCTGACTATCTTACTCTTCTACGTATGTTACAAATGTCAACATGGGTTCTTGCCAACAGGAAGCCTGTATAGAGTCTTTCTGCGATGGAGTTTGAGGTAGACGCACTGCTATATGGTAGTGTATTGAACTGCCTCGTAGAATGCCTTAATTCAAATCCTGTTTTTTTTTGTAAATGGCAGTTGCGGACACCGGCGGCAGCGGCAGTTGCGGCTGTGGTGGAAAACGGCTGCTGTTGTGATCTCGTAGGAGGGGGCGGGGATGAACAACAAGAGGGAAGGCAGGGAGGTTAACCAGGCGCATGCCCGGTTTGCTACCCTACGCTGGGGGAATAGGAAGGGGGAATAAAGATGAAAAAGAAAGGAATGAGAAGAGAAAGAGAGAGAAAAAAGAAAAAAAAGAATTGTTAGTCAATCGGCTGGCGTGTATGCAGCGCTGGCACTACGCAAAAGTTAAAGGTGGTCACATAGGCCTGTAGTCCTCAAAAAGCACAAGACAGCTTTGACTGCTTTTTGAGCCGACGAAAGGCGAGGACGGTGTTCCAGTAGCATCTGCACAGAGAGTGGCCGATCGTCCAATTGTCGCAATGCGTCCGAAAGCTTCTGTCTTTCAGAGGCAAATCGAGGGCAATGGCATATCAGATGGTCGATGTCTTCTTTGGAGCAGAAGACGTCGCATTCCGCATTGTCGGTCAATCCGATGAGGCTATATGCTTTTGTGAAGGCAACCCCCAACCGAAGGCGACAAAGAAGTGAAGCTTCACGTCGACGAAGCCCGGATGGAGGTCGAAGTTCCAGTCTAGGGTTTATTTGGTATAGTCTCGTATGTCTTATGCTTGGGGCGTTCAACTCCTGCAGACTCAGACTGCGTGCCAGGTGACGAAGTTGCTTTGCAGCGTCAGTCCTTGACAAAGAAATCGGAAGGGTGTGTTCTTCTTGGTGCGATGTGCGAGCCGCGTTGTCTGCGTAATCATTGCCCCAGATCCCACAATGGCCAGGAAGCCACTGAAACTTGACCTCGTGGCCTGTTTCTGTGACGTGGTGAACGAGCTTGACAACTTCGTAAGTTAATTGTTCATGGCAACCTCGTCGAAGGACTGACTGCATGCTCTGTAGGGCTGGTTTTGAGTCGGAAAACACAGCCCATTTACTCGGTCTTTGGGATTTGATGTACTCTATGGCGCCACGCAAAGCCGCAAGTTCTGCCGCTGTGGATGTAGTGACATGTGACAGTTTGATTCGCAGAGTGATTCCTCTAGCTGGAATAACCACCGCACCACCATAACTAGACGCTGTAATTGAACCATCGGTGTATATGTGCACGTGGTTGTTGTACATTTCGTGCAGATGACTCAAGCTCAATTGTTTTAGGGCTGATGAAGGCAAATTTGATTTTTTCTGTATTCCTGGAATTGAAACACATACTTGTGGAAGTGTCAGGCACCACGGAGGATACACCAGTTTCTCAGCAGGCGTAAAACCTGACGTAAACGACGCACGATGAGCACAGACAATTGCACTAAATTTCGTGCGGGGCCTCTCAGTAGCGAGGGCTGCCAAGTGGTGGGAAAGATTCCTAGCATGTTGCCTGAGGTACGTACGCATCGTTTCAATGGTGATGTGCGTCTTTATCGAGTAGTCCTGTGCAATGGCAATTGTTTCAGTTGTCGATGCGCAGCGGGGTAAACCAAGGCATATCCTAAGCGCTTGGGCTTGAATATTTTGGATTGTGCGCAGGTTCGTTTTGCACGTGTTAGATATAACAGGTAGGCTATACTGCATGAATCCAGTAAATAATACCTTGTACAGCTGTAACATAGACTCGACAGACATTCCCCAACTTTTGTCAACTAGAAACCTGAATAAGTGAGAAATGGCAGTCAGCCGCTTTTTCACGTAATTTACGTGGGGTGTCCAAGACAGGTTTCGGTCGATTACGACTCCCAAGAACCTGTGACTCCGGCTGCATGACACCAACTGCCCGTTAATTGATATGCCGTAAGCGGACATTGGTTTTCTGGTGAAGGCCACGACTGCACACTTCTCACTTGCGATTTCAAGCCCTTGTTTGCGTAAGTGGTACGATGTCACTGATGCTGCCTTCTGAAGTCGAGCGCGAAGTTGAAGTCCAGTCACACCTTATGTCCACACACAGATGTCATCAGCATAAATGGAAAGTCGTACACAGCTTGGTTGCTTGCCAACTAGTTCAATGAGTGTTATGTTGAACAGCGTCGGGCTTAGCACTCCGCCTTGCGGGACGCCTCGGCTGCAATAATACATGGGTGTCGGGCCATCCTCTGTCTGCACGTGAAATGATCTATTCTGTAGGTAGCTCTGAACCCACGTATATATCCTGACACCGAGTCCCACTCGTTCTCGTAGGAGCTTTCGCTGTAAACCACTGACTGTTGTCAGCTGTCGCAGTAGAGCTCCACTCGCGTATAGTGGAGCAACAGTAGCGATGAACTTCATTCAGGCGCAGAGGAAATTGAACGACGGAAGGCTTTTATCAGGGAAGCCCAGATGAAACGCGATGGACACTTCAATAGCTTCGGTGATTGTGCCATTCTTACGGAAGCGGTTATTCCCGGGTGGTGCTTGCTTGAATCAATACACAGCACGACAACCGACAAACGATTTCGCTCGTTTATCGGAGGCGCCGTTGAATTAGTGCGCGCATTAGGCCTAAACGTCTTCCAACAGCGAATGCTGTAGCAGACGACGCTAGCAAAATAAAGAAGAGTGGAATCGCCTACGAATATGTCGTCAGCCTTTGGCAAAACTAAACTTCGCGGAAGAAGCCGTAGCTAACTCTAATTTGTCAACAACTGCGGGAAACTGGTTTTCATGTTGTAAAAGCCTGATGTCTTCTACTCTACGAATCACGCTTGGACGAAGGCAGTGAGGGGGGGTGGCGGGTGTGGCCCAAACGTCGGAAGCTATTTCTCTGAGAATGCCGTGTCTGGCACAGTTCAGGCTTCTCGTCTGCTTCGTGGCATCTCTTTCCACGTTTTTGCAAGAGCAAGGAAATAAAAGCCTGCTATCTCCTCACTACTTTCCTCGTCTCAGCAAAGCACTCTCTGCCGACTGCAGTCATCAGGCTTCGTCGCTTGCTACTGAGAAAAAAAAACGATAAAGTTCTTCTTCCAGAGGAAAAAGAAGACTTTGTATGCGCTACCATCAACTTCAGATAGAATCAGCCTGATTAGCCTCGGCAGGTTAGCGGATGAGTTGTTCAACTAAGCATGTGAAGCCGAACTAACTGTGCACAGTGGAGAGAGAGAGAGAAACAACTTTTATTGAAACGGCAAGTGTTAGAGGAGTTGACTCCCCTCCCTTAGATGGCAGCTAGGAGTCCTTGGGCCCTAGCGGCATCTTCGGCTTGCCTGATGACCTGTAGTTGGTCCTCGATGCTTGAGCTTAGCAGCGCGGTCTCCCACTGCTCCGTATTCATGTATGTGTTTGGCCCCTTCACGATGTTGGGGCAAGCCCAGATAATGTGTTTGAGGTCCGCCCGCTGATTGCAGTGTTTACATCTGTCTGAGTAGAGGTCCGGGTAACAATGATTATAAGCTATTGGGTTTGGGAACGTGTTTGTTTGTAATAGGCGCCACGCTGTCGCCTGCTGCTTATTTAATGAGGAGTGTGGTGGCGGGTAATGCTGCCTCCCTAATCTGTAGTGCTTGGTAATTTCGTTGTAACTGAACATGCGGTCTCTCTCCGCACGCGGGCTCCGCGTCATTCCTGCCCCTGCTCGGCTCGCTAACTCTCGAGCTAGGGTGTGTGCGGTTTCATTGCCCGGGAGGGAGGAGTGGGCGGGCGTCCATATAACATAAACGTCGCGCTCTCCGCGAAAGTTATTTAAGATTCTTAACGCCTCTTTCGAGACCCTTCCGTTAGCGAAGTTATGAATCGCGGTTTTAGAATCACTGATTACGACGCTGGCCCTTGTGGACGCAAGCGTCAGCGCTATGGCCGTTTCTTCAGCGATTTCCGAATTTCCTGTTTTAATGGTGCCGCTAGCAAGCAGGTGGCCCGCTTGATTTGAAGCGACTATTGCCATGTGTCGACCGTCTGTATATTCGGCTGCATCTACATATACCACGTCCGCGTCATGTTGAAACTTCTTGTGCAGTGCTCTCGCTCTTGCATTCCTCCGCTCCCGGTGATGTTCGGGGTGCATGTTTCTGGGTAACGGAGGTATTATGATGCGCTCTCTGGTTTCTTTTGGGATATCGTATTTATTGCCGCTTTGACCAGCGTACGTTATTGCAAGTTTGTGCAGGATGTGTCTTCCCGTGTTGCTTTGCGCGAGTCGTTCATATTGCGCTATCATATGAGCCTCAATAAGTTCGTCTAGCGTGTTATGCATTCCTAACGCTTCGAACTTTTCGTTAGACGTGGTGATCGGTAATCCGAGGGCTTGCTTATATGCTTTTTTAATTATGCATTCTATCTTTTGTTTTTCCGCCACTTGCAACTTGAGGTATGGGGTCACATACACTATGCGGCTGACGACGAAGGCTTGGATGAGCTGCACTAAGTTGTGTTCTTTCACGCCGTAGTTTTTGTTGGCGATTCTTCGAATCATTCGAATGGTTTGTTGGGTGTTGTTATCCAGGAACTTTATTGCTTCCCCGTTATGTCCGTTCTCGGATATTCGGAGTCCCAGAACTCTTATGTGTTGTACCTGAGGTATTGGGTAACCTCCTGCTAAGATGCACAGTGGAAGTCTCACAGAATATATTTAGTATGGTTGTCACAAGTGAGTGCAATTTGAAGTTTGATGTGCAGCGAATTTTTTCCAGCTGTGCACTATACGCCGAGGATTAAAAAAAATCGCTCCAGAGGTGAGTAAACCAGTGTGCAAACCACGGCATTCAGGGGTGTTACATGTGGGGTAGGGTAAACAATAGCGTCAGTCAAGGTGGCGGTGGCCTTGCCAATTCGATACCACTGGGTCTGGAGCGACGATGACTGCACAGGACAGAGAGAGCACTTATATATAAACATTTTGGCAGAAGTCTCGCACCTTTCTATTCATAGCAAGCACGGAAAATTAGTGTAGGATTTTTTTAGGATAAGTGCATTTCCAGTGGCGAACATCATACTCATGCTGTGTGTATCGCCGGCATTCTTTTGAATCTATGATGCGTCAAGATACTTATATAAATTTACGTTTTTTTTTATAAGTACCAGTGGCGAATGAGCGCTATGAATACTGGTTTTCATCCGTTTTCATGCCTCACTTAAATAAGGCCTAACTTAACGGTCACATAGATAAGTTTCTCTTCTTAATTTACTCATGCTCTTTCGATCTTTCATTTTGTTGTATTTGTCCTTGTGTAGCGGGAAAAAAGGAATGCCTTCACTGGTATGGTTTCTAGTTTCAAACGCCCATTTTTATTTTTGGTAAGTTGTGCTTTTAAAGCAAAGCTCCTTGTTTCGGTATAATTCCCCTTTTTCGATAGTGCGTGAAAAGCATTCGTGACGTAGCAGCTTCACGGTGCATGCTCCCGTAATGCGGGACAGCTTGCTCACTAGGCGACACACTGGAAACTCTGGTTTCCGTGCTAAACGTAGTGCTGACCAGCAGCTCTCGCTGCATATTATTTGCATAGAATGTTTAAATTTATGCTGCTTCATTTTTCTCTTTAACACCAGTTTGCAAGGAGGTCGAGATGAATAAAAAGGGCGACGTTGAAACTAAAAAAAAAAACTTGGCTTGGTAGAGGCGGTTACCATGCCTAGAGTTATTGATGTGATTTAAAAATGGTTTGTTATGAGCAAAAAACGTGAGGAATGATTGATCTTCGTCTTCAAAAGTAGGACGCTGAAGCGCAACTGAACCTCATTCCCATTTCCCTCTTTAATGCTGCCGTGGTTTCGGTTCTCTGTGCATATCTCAATAAAACCGTAAGCAGGCGAACGACTATGCTAGTAACATTAGCCGTCTGAAGGTATCCTAGAATGCAGACCACAAGTACAATTACTACACGCCCACTAGTTCTTGTTCTCGTTCACCTATTGTGCGTGAAGCATACTCGCTATGGGATATTGGCCAAGAATTGAGTGGTTTTCAGAATTATTCTTCGGATTTAGAATATTGGAGATATAATGAAAAGATTACCGATGACCTAGGAAATTGTGGTGCTTGATCTATTGCACAGGATCATTTAAAGAAACGAATTTATTCTTAGAATAGATCAATAATCAGATTTTTACAGGTATATAATTTTGAAGACACGTTGGAATGATAAAACAAATTAATTCGTCAACATATTAGTTTCATCAATATAGACCCAAATGGCCGCGCATACTGTCGCATTAGAGAACCTAGAAATGGAAGCTGCAAAAGACAAAATTACAGGCGCAGATAAAGTCATACCAATAGCACATAAGGGTATTTTTATAATAATTTTTCGTATTGTGTTAAACTACCTGCAGGTCAAAAAAATGACCTATTGTTTCAAGTTCATTACAGAACGCGCACAGTGGCGAAGGTGCCTGAGCAGACCTGTGTTTATGGAAATTTAGATTTGGTATACCCGACAAAGCAGCCTTGTGATAGCCACTTCTTATTTACTCGTGCGGCAAAAGTCTCTTCGCCAGGGCTATTCTGTAATAGCGACATTCGGTAGAGTTTATTAGTGCTGTACCTCTAAAGACTTCTATAAGCGTATGTCTGCGGAATCGAGCTGGAGTCACATAAGCGAATGGTGGACAGTGCGGTAGAATCGGTCGGGTAATTGACGACTTAGCTAAGGAATCGACTATTTCATTGAGAAATAAGCCTTTACGGCCAGGCCCTTAAACTAATCGGACTTTTCTCGAATGCGCAGGCACTATTGCACGGAACGCCTTCGTTACTTGATTATCAGCACCAACATAAAGTACAGCACAGAGAGATAGAGAATCTTTTAATATGACAGCTGATGTAATTGCTCTATCCAACTTGCGTAAGGCGAGAACTACTGCCAGAAATTCAGCCTCAAAAACGGGTATGAAATAGGGTATTCGAAGGGAATAAAACCAATCTAAAATCGATATGAAAATACGAACCCCTGTTTTTTCGTCACATTACGATGCGTGTGTAGCAATAATAACGTTTGTAGTAATACTGCGCAAATTATCTTGTAGTAAACCATCCAACATGTTATGGGGAAGTAATTTGGCGTTATTAGAAAAAATATCGTCAGATTGAATTTCCACAAGCTATGAATTATCACGACTCGGCATGATGTCGCATATACGTACGTTTAAAGGCTCCAGTAAATTTTGTACAAATATAATTTGCGGCATGCAAAATCGTGGCAGTCTGGCACCGGAAAATGATTCCGGGGTGGAAATAAAGGCTGTTTCTGAATGTCGTAATGGTGGTTCATAAAATCTTAGGAATGTCTCAACAGTCAGAAGGCGAATACTACAGGAAAGGGGAGGTACCCTCCTCTTCGAGATACAACACATTGTTAGCAACTGTTTTAGGCAGGCCAAGGCGTAAGCGCAAAGCCTCTCTTTTTAGGAGAACTAGAGGCTGTAACCTGTAAGCTGGAACTCCAGAAAAAAGTACACAACCAAATTTCCAAATAGGATGAACGTACATGCGACAGATCATTACCAGTGTGTCTCTTCTCATACCTATGCGGTAGTTCCTTCGCCTACGTAATATGCCAGTGGCGCGCTACACCATGACTCTTGCTTTGCCGAATCAGCGAAAGCCCCACTATAAGCGCCTAAAGGGCAACGCGCGTAACCTACGCAACAGTTAACTTTCTTGATTCTTTCATAGCTGATGATGATGGAATATGTTTGAGAACTTCCTAATTAGTGTGACTTTGAAACTCCCACTCATTGCTCAATTGACTTCTTTAGACACCTGACGCGATTCTACGCTTCTGCCATGCAATATTACACTGTAACTGAAGGTTTCTTCGGTTACATCACATTTACGCAATGCTTTTTTTTTCAGCTCGCCACGCAAACGGTCTAGGTTCGATTCTCACATTTCAAACTTAAACCTTCTTTTTATATCATTTTTTGCGTCTTTCTAAGTTTTGCGGTCACAAGACAAGGCAACAATTTTTCGCTCGCAATCAACGATGCCGCCACTGGAATTTCTATAAAGTGAGATCTTTAATAAGGTTGCGTTAAAATATTGCAATGACTACTTTCTTCTCGACAATTTTACTCTCTAAAATAAGCGAGCAGATCAGCTTGTGGTTTGCTGCTGAATATAACTCTACATCTGTACGAGTTGGTTGAGGAAAATGTGCTTGACATTGAGCTTAATGTGTCACGTGAAAAAAATAAACCTGGGCATAGACATACTTCGTGCAATAACTGCTTGGCAATATGAGAACACATACTTTGATAGTGAGTAACGTTGCAGTCAAAGCTATTTGTAAGAGGAAAGAATGACGAGTGAGGACGTACGTCTGGACAGTCTGTCAGTTCTCTCCAAAAGGAAACGATGCAATCCTATATTCGCTATGTAGAGACAATGAGTGAATCAAGCATAGTTTTCTTATTTTCTGAATTGGTGTAATCTCACCCCGTGCGTTATATTATAATAATTGTTTCTTTCTTGGTCAAGTCGAACTGGGTAACTAATATGAATGGGGTTAGGAGGCCGCACTCGCAAATTTCTGTGCCGTAAAGGGCCCTTTCTCAATAGCAGAGTCGTTTCGCTAGTGATATGTAAAGTATCACAAGCGATCTGAATATACTTTTGATCAATAGAAAAACCAGTGTTTTCGATGCTTCGCTAAAAAATTGAGGGACTTAAACGACCCGGTGCTGCCACCTGCTAGTGACTCTGTGTTGAAAAAAAATTCGTTTTTTTTTCACGATACTTCCGGATGACACCATTATTCACGCAGCTTATCCAGACAGAAAGTGACTGTCTTTCGACGTCCTTTGCGCCGAAGCATGAAATACACGGCAAATTTTCACACAAAGAAATTTACTGTTGTCTCAGCACTCAGGGAAGATCAAAGTATTGCGCATGTGCTTATGTGCTTTTCGGGAACAGCTATTGACGTTTCTGTCGATTTAAACGCAGAAGGTGCAACTGCGAATACTATATAACCATACTTTTACGTTCAAATTTACCTGGTTGCGCTTCTGCAAGCGTTAACAGTTTTTTATAGTTTACAGTTTTTTATAGTTTTGCACGCGCCAGAACCAGGACCAATACATTAATCAGGTCACTCCTATTACATTATTTACACCAAATGGTCTTAAGAGTACTTGTGCGCTTTTACGTGCCAAAACCACTCCATGATTAAGAGGCACTCCGTAGCCGAGGGCTTTGAAAGTTTCAGCCATCTGGCATTCTTTAACGTGCTCTAACAACGGACACTTCATAGGTCTCGGTCGTTTCACGTCCACCAAAATGTGACCATGGCAGCCGGAATCAAACCCCCGACTTTCCGATACCCGATGGCCATTAGGTGCCTGTCTACCTGAACAGCCCAAGTGACATTCCAGTCCACGTTCTTCGCCACTTGGCTACTACGGCTTGGATCGGACGAGCAACTTTGCGTAAGCTAGTGTTTAATATATCCCTCACGGGCCATTGATTACCCAGCTTTGCGTACGCTATTCAAAAACTCTCTAGTAGATTAGGTTAAGCGTTCTTAGCAGCTTTGCGGACGCAGCTTGCCAGCCATTGCAAGTTGCTGACAGACTCCTTATATGTGTAGTGAATCCTCAGCTAAATTGGGTTATTAACACGTAATTAGTGCGAGGTCGTAGATGCAATCAGCCGCGCTCGCTAATTAATGCTACAAGAGCAAGTGTGGCCGTGTCGGAGCGTGTGGTCGCGCGGCAAGTGCGTCGCGCCACATAAAATACAAAGAAGCAGAAAAGTCCTTCGAGAAAACTGCTGAAATTTGAGCGCCCAATGCAGTGCTGGATGAAAGGGGTCACAAATTGACTGCCTCGCTGTTTCCACGGTGCTGAACCGGTTGGATTTTTTTTCTCCTACCATTCACTAAAAGACCTTGCTTAGCAGGTCAGGTAAAGCTGAGTTTTGCTCTTGCACTGGGTTTATTGAGCGACGGCGGGCCACGCCTTCTGGCGGCTTGCCGAGGGAACCTTCTGCCTTGTCATTTGTCTTCGTCGTTCGATGCGAAGACGTATTTACCAATTCCCAGGCCCCCCAATTCGAAACGTGCAGCAAGAAATAAAGTGAACCGCAATGAAATTCTTCGACGTGGGTCAGCAAACGCGCAAACACGATGCTGCTGAATTAGTGGCGTAACTTTTGGCTTCAACCTTTACTCTAGTTCCGGAGCCCGAAAGGTTTCCTTTATCTTCGGACAGCCGAGAATGAGTGGGAAGCAACAACAAAAGAGTGCAGCCAGATAAATGATATGAGTCTTACGGAATCGTCAGTACGCACCACGATCGACGGAAACAAGAAGCGAAGCATTTGGATGGCGAAATGGAACAGACGATGCCGGATTTCGTCTGCAGCACGGGCTTCACGAATAGTGGAGGACATCTTTCACAGCACGAGAAGAAAAAAAAACGTCGGAGGAGGGAGAACATGGTGGTAGAGCATAAAAACAAGCGCCTAGACGGTGAATAGAAAGAGGTAAGGGAATGCGAGCACCGAAGTTGGGCTCAAAGAACGTACAAGGTTTGGCGCGACGCAACAATCACCCAGAGAAAGAGAATAGCCGTGGCACGGGATCAATCTCAGCGCACTCTTCGCGAGCTTCCTTCTTCTTCAGCGGCTTCCAAATTGCTTTGACCGCTGAAGAAGGTAACAAAGAGGCAAGGATATTTTGCTCCCTCTCTTTTTGTTCTGCGTACTTCTAGCAAGATGTTTTTTTTTTTCGCCTTCGTGGCGCACCCCAAGAAATGACGAATCCATTGCAACGCGAGCAGTTCAAGAAATCTGAGCCGAATCGAATGGGTGAAACTAAAACTCGCCCAATGTTACTCGGTTTCTTTCCTTTCGTTCCTGGGCCCCATTTCGCCTACGCACCTCAATTTTCTTTGTGCGGAGTTTTTCTTTCGATAGCACTCTGTTAGGATTTACGGTCTTCAGGAGTGAATAGAAATGCAACGAAACCTGGCCAGTGTGCCTTGCGTGAACACGAGATATATGTCTCGAGTTTCACGCGTCAGCAGTTTCTTGTATACCCCGTACGACAAAACATGGGACCGAAAATAGCACGGGAACTAGAAACGTGGATCGCACTACTGTCGAAAACCTTAGTCGGGGGTTATTGCACGTTCCAGAAGCCGGCAACACCGCTTGAGGACGGACATTTTTTTGCAGCTTGCGTTTTTATGACTGCCGTGACGGCCGTATTTTATGCCGAGAAACTGTATATCCGATGGTCCGAGATCTTAAAGCTTTCTTTATGTTCCTCCTGCACAAAAATGGGTTTTTCACTCTTCTAGGTGTAGGTACAGACTGCATTGAATGTATGCCGCCGTTTATGACAGCTTCACTCAGGCCTGACGCCAACTTTGGCCTGTTTTTTTGTAGAGTTTTGTGACCCTAATGCTCCACAGTAGCTTTGTTTTGTTTTTGTTGCACTGTTATCATTAGGATGCATTGGTTTCATTTGTTAGTTTACTCTTTGCTCACCAGTTAGTTTGGCGTAGCCTTCACCTTTTGTTGTGCAGTGAAACTTCGGGGGGGGGGGGGCGCTTCTAAAAGTTATCCTTGGTTTAAAGTTTCTGGTCCCTCCTGTTGCCAGCTTTACCTTCCATGCGTTTTTTTTTATTCCGATAGCAATTATATGGACCCTCTCGGCTGGATTTTTCCGCCGACGTCATCGGCATTGCAGTCACTCACCGTTTCTGTATACGTATTTATATATATGAAAACGCAAACAAGAAAAATAATCCAAAAAAAGGTTCCAGTGCGTGCAATCGCACGTGGGACCTGTGTGACGTGAGCGCAAGTCGTTTTAACCACTAAGCCACCGAAGATCACGTGCTTGAACGTTCAAATGGCAAGATATTAGGGGCGAAGCTCCTTATGGCCTGGCTTGTGCGTCCCTCGTAGTACGTAACCACCAGTAGCACATACCCGAAATAGCGGTCCTTACGATTTTGACCTCCAAGGTGGTCCCGGTGAGAGATTTCTCCTGTGCGTTGTTGAACAATAAAAGATAGTGCTCAATGCACATTTTAATGGCTGCTAAGGGGGAATGAGAGACCGGAGCATTCGGCCTTTAGGTAACGCACATGCTGCGATCCCCATTAGCAGCTATTGGCATGTACATTGAGCACGATCTGACAAGGAAAGGGTTGCTACGTTATACTCGCTGGGTGTAACCTCCTTGCTTTCAGAAAGGTTTAGTGAGCGTTGGGCCGCATAGCCATGAATACAGTGAACTAGTATATATCATGAACTCGAGGTGGTTAAAAGTGGGAAGTAAACCCGAAGCACAAGCCGTAAGAAAGTGTGCATGTGCCACCTCCCGTTTAGTCCTTGAAATGTCCGCTGGGTGGCGGTGCTTCTATATGGAGAATATATGATGAAAAGATGCGAGATGGTGGTACTTGGAGTGCTGAATAGATGGACGAACGGACACACAGACAGATGCATGGATGGACGCATGAAGGGACGCAGGCGCGGATGCATGGACGAACGCAGGGACGGACGCACGAACAGATGCACGCACGGACGGGCTGATGGACGCATGGACGGTCACACTGACGGACGCATGGACGGACGGAAGCAAGAACGAATGGACGGACGAATTCTTAGCCCCACTCTCCATCATTCACTCCGTGGATATGCTGCCATTTTTTTTTATTAGGAGGAGGACGACCCAATCTGTGAATGCGTTCAATGGTGACAGGTTCCAGCCCTAGGTCATGAAAGATATCTTTATTTACAGCTGCCTCCGGGGATCCACCGTTTTCACCCTCTGGTTCCGGTAGCCCAAAAATGAACAAATTTGGCCTTCTACTGTGATCATTTAGTTCGTTTATCTTTTTTTCAAGCGTCAGAACAACTTCGCTTATATGCGAAAGCTGGTTCTGACATGACCTCTTTGTCGAGTTTTGACAAGGCACCTACTTTTTTTTTCTTTTTCTACCAGGATAGGCGATTCTCGTTTATGTTTTTAACATCAGAGTCAATTTTCTTAAGCTGCTGTACTATTTTTGCAGTGTCAGGACCGGGGTTTGTTTTAATGTCTCTTCCTAAAATTAGCAGTTTTCTGAGGCAGATAACAGCAACATCAAGTAAGCGACACAGCCATGGCCATGACAGCACTAGCAGAAAACGGTCACTTAAACGCTAACACTTGCCGTAATATTTCCTCACCTGCACAGCAAAAAGCAGTGGATTGTCACCGAATCGCATTCTTTCGGTGCCGCCGTGCCCAGCGGTCACGCAGTTTAAAGGCTGGGCCTTTATATACTGGTTCCGCATGGTGTCGTTTCATGCGATGGCTGCGCGGCTGCTTCTGCTCTTGTTGACGTTGAATAAAGTGGGCGGCATCAAACGCTGATCTGATGGGCGGCATCAAACGCTGATCTCAGGCGTCATAGTGGTTGAAATTGCTGAACTGGAGAGCAGCCACCGAGACGACGGTATGCTCCAGGCAATACAATTGTTCTACATACCGCATAATAAGAAAAAAAAATAATGTATAAATGGCATGTACTGCTCGATGTTTCCTTAACGCATGTAAGGGTCTGTGGTAAAAGCATGTTATAACACCAGTTGTGAAAAACACATGGATTATGCAATGATTAGGCTGCTAAAAAAAGCCCAACCAATACAAAGCGTTGATGCATAGTTAATCATTATATTACTATCACCAAAAGCATCAACGGAGCATGCAGCAGCGTGAGTGCGCATGTCGCCTCACGGCTGCGTATAGCGTTTTTACTTGACCAAGTCGCAAAAACGAAGAATTGTGTCGTATTGAGAGCTGCAGACTTCCACTTACAATGAGCATTATAGGGTAGTTTGAAACAAGCAATGTTACACCCACAGACAGCAGTTTCTTTGCGACATGGTTGAAGTCTCGACTGGGAAGCAAAAGCAAGCTAGGAATTGCGAAGGCGATGCCAACATACCCACACTACGCTATCGCTTTCTGTTCTTGAACTTGAAGTTCAAGCATCCCTCGAGTTTGAATTTAAGGTTCGTAGGTATTGTGATATGTATCAGGGTAGCTGATAACTCTTTGGAATGATCATATGAGTAGGGAAGTGTAGCTGTCAGGAGCAATTAAAGAATTTGGTCAAGGTCAGGCACGCCTGGTTTTCCGAAGTGCACATTTGATGGCAAAGGTATTTCATGGGTGAATCGTTCCGGAAAACGTTTCAAAGCCTAAATTATGGCGTATCTACGACCTGATTCTGGCTATCACCATGCACGGCGTTATTTTGCCAAGTTTATGGCTAATGTTTTCAATTGATTGATTACGCATACCTTAGATTGCTTTATTTTAACAATCCTTAGCTAAATGGAGCAGCCCACCCTCTTCATAGAAGTGTTGTCCGTTCACCTTTTCTCCCCGGAATGATTGGTTAAGATTACAGTTTGAAAATTGCTGTTCTTGAATAGACCATTTTACATTATCAGGCAAAACTATATCCACCTGCCTCCGGCTGCACGTTTTGTAATCGCTCGTGCCTCGAAGCACGAATTATCCA
This sequence comes from Rhipicephalus annulatus, assembly GCA_013436015.1. Taxonomy (NCBI): domain Eukaryota; kingdom Metazoa; phylum Arthropoda; class Arachnida; order Ixodida; family Ixodidae; genus Rhipicephalus; species Rhipicephalus annulatus. Next base: position 672,569 of record WOVY01009308.1, on the reverse strand, counting down.
CAGGTGCGTTGAGACTTTGCAACGCTTTTGCTGCGTGAGCCACAGCCCGTACGTGTTTCGTATAAAGGTTGCAGGTGCTGGCTCCGTTCCGTTTCTTAGTAGGAGCAGCAGAACTGGTACTTCGACCAGCATGGAAACGATGACCAGCGTGGTAGAAAACAAAACCCAATCCAAAAACCTTACGAGGTACGTAATTTATTGACTTATGGACAAATTAACCCGATCGTGGAACAAAACAACCGCCAGGCCTGCGCGCACTGTGCAGCAAAGTCACAGGAACAGCTGGAAGAGCAGCCTTTCAGAGCCTTTTTGAAAGACTTTGGGGAAATGCGATAAGCGCACTTGCAAGGTACCCGCTACGCCACAAGTCATCACAACTTTTGTGTAGTAAAAAGGCATTCATTTGATTTGGTTCCTTTATTAAATGTCTCATACCCACTCTAGGGGATTGGCCGAAAAAGCGTAGCGTAATTTTTTTATGAGCACTACAACTATGCTTGTGACTGAATTAAAATACAAATGTTGTAAGAAAAAACATACAAAATGAAACGACAAAAAAGAAAAAGATATATTTTGAGATTTTGAGATTAGCAACCATCTGAGTTAGCTTCAGATAACAATTAAGAGTCTATGGGTTAAAACACTTATCAATGTTACATAACAGGCTCCACTAGAGCGGAGATTTACAGTGGGATACGTTTGCTAGCCTAAGTAAAACTGCAAAACGCATTGAATGTGCCCTATCGGATTGTCCTGAAACAAAGGCACCAAAGCTGGGCACAGTTTTCACCGTCAACCCAATGCATATCCTGAAAAAGGGAATAACGGGAAGCCTTTTTTTAGTAAAGTGTATCGGCCACATGATAAAAAATAATGTTCAATTGTTTCTATTTCTTCAGAGAATACACGTAAAGGTCATACAACCTGACCAGCTCTATGTAGATAAAGATTTAGAGTGGCAACAGGCCGTAGAAATTTAGTAATCTTAACTTAGAACGTTCTGAACTGACTCTCCTGGGGTCGACAAGGAAACTTGAGGTGGTTATATTCTGTCCGTGCAGTTATTGTTTACATCATACGGTAGGAAGAGCTTTATTTATGGATCCGTAGAATTGCCACCTCCTAGGGCGACACCGCGGGCCACTCCCACGCGTGGACAGTTAGACCTAACCTAACAGCCGCTACGCAGGCTCTCTGGGCAGCCCAAAGTTGATGCTGATGTCCCGAACTCTTGAGAGCCAAGCTTCATTTCTGCTCTGTGAGGTCTTTATCCAGTCATAACGAGGGACACTGCAAAGCATGTGCACTAAATTACACGTTCCCTCCGCAGCGAGGGCACTGCGAGCTGGAGTCACCTGGGAATAGACACTGCATGAAAGATAGATATGGATAAGAATTAGTTTGTAGCATCCTAAGGATCATCGCCTGTGTTCTCGTGAGCTTTTTTGTGTGGTGGAGGAAATACTCTCCTTTCCAAATAAAAGTGCTTTGTGAATTTAAATAATGTGAATGAAGTGTCTCGTTACTCTCGAACTCTGCACTGTGACAAGGCTTCTCCTAGTGCGCGCGTTTTCGGGTGGTCGAAGCCATTGCGGTTGGTGATCGAGTCCAAATATTGACCTGGGTGGGCCGGGAACCAAGTGATTGTGTGCATAGTTAAGGTACTGTTCTTAAGAACACCGTGTGCATATTCCACTATGAAGCGTGAGGCAAATGCCCTGACTGCCAATCTAGAATGTGAGTAGATTTGCCTGCGCTGGTCATCCGAAAGTGCCAACGCAATAGCAAACTGCTCCGCTACAGAAGAGGTTGCCCCAGACAGGGAGGCCGACGATATCTCAACTCGTCCGCTCCTCCTGTCTCAGATAGGTGGAACCGAGGAAACGAGACAGGGAGGCTGACGGCTTCCCCACAACGCACGCTGCTGTGACACTGCATACGCAGAAGCTCAACGCCCGTCGATATGGCTCTCAAGCACCGCCCTTGGACGCTTTGTGAACTTGACGTGGAGTAGCACTACCAACGGTATAGGCCATTTTTAGGCCGAGTAAAGATTTTGCGTGATTGCGCGTCCAAGTATAACCAGCCCGGTAGGTCACCTTGATTTTGGTACGCATGAAGAAGTCCTTGCTACTTCGCACCGACGCTGGACGCTGGATTTTACACCTATGAGACATACAAAGCTTCCGCCGTGAGACCTCTATATACTTGTTGAAAGCCGCGCAAAACTACAGCCAATAAATATTTCTACGCCTAAATAATTAAAGATGTGAAATGCGGTCTGTCGAGATAACTAGTTGTTGCTTTTTATATTATAATTATTGTGCACCTATCTGTGAATACTTGGATGCGTACATACAATTCCTACCTCTTGCAAGTGTACGTGTTCGTATAATGACATTAGCAATCATTCAGTGACGTAGTTCGTAATCGTTGAGAAGCATTCAGTGACGTTCAGTGACTTTCTGAAGTTGTGACTAAACGCAAGCAGTGCCACTGCGTAGAGATGCCGTAGTCTTCAGGCCTTCTTGGAAAGGGGCCATGACTATTTCCGTCACAGGTAGACGAGAAGTTGAGGTCCATGGTTGCGACCATGCACACCGGTGGAACGCTATTACAAAACTCATAGGGTCCTCATGAACCCGCCTTAGTAGACTCGAAGATGAAAGCCAGTCCTATCTTCGAAGTCAATGACTGCAACCTCTCGCGCCCTCATCCGATAGCTCTGAACATCTTACGTAATTTTCAAAGCCTCCAAGATCGGAAGTGTTCGAAACTTCATTGACAAGACTTAGTTTTTGCACGGCCTCCGAAATCTGCCCGCATTTGACTGAACAATGCTGTGTGACGTCATGATAAGTGACGTCATGAATCACAAGAATGTAAATGTAATCTTTGTCAGGCTCCTACGAAATTTTAGTCAGCATTGAACCCACACGTGACGTTGAGCCGTCACGACGTCGTTTACGTCATCGTTACCCTATTTTATACGCCCTCTGCAAGGCAAGGGCCGCTCCCATTTTCCGCCAATCGACCCGCTCCTGTGCTTCCTGCAGCGACGTTTTACTTGAAAACTACTTAGCTTCATCGGCCCACTTAATTTTCTGTCTCGCCCTCACCCGTTTTCTCTGTCTTAGAATCCAGTCAATCACATTTAATGACCAGCGGCTATCCTGCCTACGTGCTACGCACCCAGCTTATATCTATTTTTTCTTGATTTCAAGTATGATGTCCTTAGCCCGCGTTTTTCCTCCGACCCACTCTGCTCTCTTTCTGGTTCTTAAGGTTACACCTTTCTATTTCTTTGGCTTGCGTATGCAATGTTTATTGCTGTGTTATAAAATTATAAAGGGCGTTTCGTTAAAAACTAAGTATTAAAATATTGTCACGGGGTCGTGACGTGGCCAAAGACAGAAAACTTCGTGTTGGGATTTAAATGTTTATTTGGGCGAACCTGTGCCCGGTAAAGGGAAAGTCTAATTACAGCAGCAGTCTTGCACAGATAGCAGTCTCGGACTGATAGCGGCGAACGCAGCGTCGGCCTTCGATCAACAACTGACAAGCGGCGAAGCGCGTCGGCATTTATACCCTTGCCGTCGATTGTTCTAGCATTATCGCTGGCGGTGGCGTAGGTTCCAGAACAATCTGTACCGTTCGCACAGTGGGCTTGATCTTATCGAAATGATCTACTACAGTCCGGAACCTTCTAGAAACCTGCAGGCGCGGTTTGCGCCGAGAATCGTGTGGTGTTTCGGAACGATAACAAAAACTTGTGAAATGGAACGTGGCATTGCCCCCCTCTGAAAAAAGGCATCGTCCCGATGCTTTAACTAAAGATGAAGGTACAATAATAATGCAAGAAAGTACAATGAATAAACTACAATACAACAATAATACAAAAAACACTGTTTCAGTTTGTTAACGTGCATGAAACGGCTTGAGGCGCGTGACATGGACGACTTCAGGTCGCGATCGGCGTCGTCGAGAGTTCGTGATGCCGTCGGGGACCACCTCGTAATCATGTGGGCCGAAACGTCGAACCACCTTGTACGGTCCGAAGTACCGTCGCAGAAGCTTTTCACTTAGTCCACGTCGGCGTATCGGCGTGGATACGTATCGGCGTATCGGCGTGGACACCCAAACACGTTCACCGGGCTGGTATTCCACGAAGCGTCGTCGAAGGTTGTAACGGTGGCTGTCGGTCGTCTGTTGATTCTTGATACGAAGACGCGCAAGTTGTCGGGCTTCTTCGGCGCGTTGAAGGTACTCGCTCACATCGAGGTTTTCTTCGTCGGTGACGTTGGGTAACATGGCATCGAGCGTCGTTGCCGGGCTCCTTCCGTAGACCAATTTGTATGGAGATATCTGTGCCGTCTCCTGCACCGCCGTGTTGGATGCGAAGGTCACATACGGAAGAATGTGACCTTCGCGAAGAATGTGACCGCCGCTCGGTGAGGCCGTTGGTCTGTGGGTGGTACGCTGTCGTCCGGTGGTGGTTTGTTTGGCTGTATGCCAAGATCGCTTGAGTTAAGTCGGCAGTGAATGCCGTTCCTCTGTCGGTGATAAGGACCTTCGGGGCACCGTGACGTAGGACGATATTTTCGACGAAGAACTTAGCTACCTTGGATGCACTGCCTTTTGGCAGGGCTTTTGTCTCGGCGTAGCGAGTCAGGTAGTCGGTAGATACCACGATCCACTTGTTTCCGAAAGCCGACGTCGGGAACGGCCCCAGTAGGTCCATACCAATCTGCTGGAAAGGTCGGCAAGGTGGATCAATTGGCTGCAGAAGTCCCGCTGGCCTTGTCGGCGGTGTCTTGCGTCGCTGACAGTCCCGGCATGTCCTCACATAACGAGTGACGTCGGTGGTAAGACGTGGCCAGTAGTACCTTTCTTGTATCCTCGCGAGCGTGCGAGAAACACCGAGGTGCCCTGCCGTCGGATCGTCGTGCAGGGCCTGCAGGAGTTCTGGTCGCAGAGCTGAAGGCACCACAAGGAGGTACTTAGCTCGAAGCGGTGAAAAGTTTTTCTTTTGTAGAAGACCGTTTCGTAGAAAGAACGACGCAAGTGCGCGCTTGAATACCTTCGGGACTTCGGCGGTCCTGCCTCCGAGGTATTCTATTAGGGCCTTAAGTTCCGGGTCGGCCGTCTGTCGTTGAGCGAAGTCGTCGGTAGTTATCGTTCCTAAGAAGTAGTCGTCATCCGGGTCGTCGGGTAGCGGTTGGTCGACAGGCGCACGAGAGAGACAGTCGGCGTCGGAGTGTTTTTTGCGGACTTGTAAATGACAGTAATGTCATATTCTTGAAGTCTCAGGCTCCATCGTGCGAGGCGACCTGAAGGGTCCTTCAAGGTGGCTAGCCAACACAAGGCGTGGTGGTCGCTCACAACTTTGAAGGGCCTGCCGTAGAGGTAGGGGCGAAATTTCGACGTAGCCCAGATAATGGCGAGTTACTCCTTTTCTGTTGTGGAATACTTTGCTTCTGCTTTGGATAGCGATTGGCTGGCGTAACTAATAACCCTTTCAAGTCCGTCAGCCCTCTGCACAAGAACGGCGCCAAGACCTACGCTGCTTGCGTCAGTATGTATTTCTGTCTCGGGGAATTCGTCGAAATGGGCAAGTAACGGAGGCGTCTGGAGGCGATGTTTAAGCTCCTGGAAAGCGTGTTCCTGTTGCGTTTCCCACTTGAACTCCGAGTGGGCCTTGGTAAGGTTAGTGAGAGGATCGGCGATGTGGTCGAAGTTTTTCACGAACCGCCTATAATAGGCGCACAGGCCCAGAAATCGGCGCACGGCCTTCTTGTCAGTGGGCGGCGGGAAATAGGCGATGGCGGCTGTTTTCCGTGGATCGAGACAAACTCCAGACTTCCTGATAACGTGCCCCAGAAACAAGAGCTCCTCATACGCAAATCTGCACTTTTCTGGCTTCAGTGTGAGTCCGGACGTCTTGATGGCTTGAAGTACAGCTTCAAGGCGCCGAAGATGCTCGTCGAAACTCGAGGAAAACACGACGACGTCGTCTAAGTATACAAGGCAAGTCTGCCACTTCAATCCTGCCAGTACTGTATCCATAACGCGTTGAAAAGTTGCAGGCGCTGAGCAAAGGCCGAAGGGCATCACCTTAAACTCGAAGAGGCCGTCCGGTGTTATAAACGCTGTCTTCTCTCGGTCTCTTTCGTCGACTTCGATTTGCCAATAGCCAGTCTTGAGGTCCATTGACGAGAAGTACTTGGCGTTATGGAGCCGATCAAGGGCGTCGTCTATTCGTGGGAGAGGATACACGTCCTTTCTTGTGATTTTGTTCAGGCGGCGATAATCGACGCAGAAACGTAGGGTCCCATCCTTTTTCTTCACTAACACCACGGGGGATGCCCACGGACTCTTGGACGGCTGGATTATGTCATCTCGCAGCATTTCATCAACTTGTCTCTTCATTGCCTCACGTTCTCGCGTCGAAACCCTGTACGGACTCTGACGGAGTGGTCTGGCATTTTCTTCGGTTATGATTCGATGTTTCGTGATTGGGGTCTGCCGAATTTTCGATGACGACGAAAAGCAATCTTCGTATTGCAGGAGCAGGGCCTTGAGCTGTTCTTGCTTATCGTTTGGAAGTCTGGGATTGACGTCGAAAGCTATGGGAGGGGCTTGGTTCCTCTGAGCAGGTTCCGCAGAATCGGCGAGGGCGAAAGCACTGGTGGCTTCGACAATTTCTTCGATGTATGTGACCGTTGTTCCTTTGTTCCCATGTTTGTACTCATTGCTGAAATTCGTCGGCTTAACCGTTGCTTTGCCTTCCCGCAGCTCTGCAATTCCTCTTGCGACGCAAATATTTCTGGTGACCAACAGATGCTGACTGCCTTCAACGACGCCTTCCAAGTCAGGTGATGTAGGAGCGCCGACAGAAATATTGACGCTTGAGCGAGGCGGAATGGTGACTTGTTCTTCCAGCACATTCAAGGCATGGTGTCCTGACGGCGTGCGCGGCGGTAGTGCTTCTTCTGTGGATAACGTTATCGACCTTGTTTTTAGGTTGATGACAGTACCATGGAGGCATAAGAAGTCCATGCCAAGGATGACATCTCTCGAGCAACGCTGTAGAACTACGAAGTCTGTAGGATAAATACGGCCGTTAATGGTGACTCTCGCTGTGCAGATTCCTGCAGGCGTTACGAGATGACCTCCGGCTGTGCGGATTTCAGGGCCTTTCCAAGCTGTCCTAACTTTCTTTAACTTCGCGGCGAACGACCCACTGATGACAGAATAGTCGGCTCCAGTATCGACGAGAGCAGTCACACTGTGGTCGTCGATAAGAACGTCGAGGTCGCTAGTTCACCGTCTCGCATTACAGTTAGGGCGTGGCGTCGGGTCGCGGCTGCGTCGGCTTGTTCCGCTGCTTCCATGTTGCGTCGTCGGGCCACCTTCGGTAAGTGAGCTTTTGCCTTCAGGGCTTTGCCTGGGGGTTGTTTTCAAAAAGCTCCGTCGCGTCGGCGTCGTCATCGGAGGATCTTCGGTAGTTCGTCGCACAGCAACCGCACCTCCATCGGTTGCTGCCCTTAGTTTCCCGGATACGGGCTAGGAGACCGGCCCCGCGTTGGGCCAGAGTACTGCCGGGGTGCGGTGACATGCGGCGGCTGGGCGACGGCGAGCGGGAAGGACTTCGTGGTGTCCATTTAGTTCCTGCCAGGTAGTCGGCGATGTCACGTGGCCGATCTCCTGGCTGCGGACGCGGTGCATTGACGGCGAAGCCACGCAGTCCCATCTGTCGGTACTGGCAACGGCGGTATGTGTGCCCGGCCTCGCCGCAGTGGTAGCAGAGCGGGCGGTTGTCAGGTGCACGACAAACGTCCGTTTTCCTCGGTGCACTGCGCTGGCCTTCTGGGGAACGGTAGGACGTCGGTTGGGGTGGTGGCGGCGGTGGCGTCTGGCGACGGAAGTGTGACGGGGCGGCGTTCTGGCGTGGACGGGGAGGAGCGTTGTGGCGCACTGCAGTGGCGTAGCTCATAGTTTCTGGCTCGGGTGGCGGTGTTTTGGGAATTCGAAGCGAATGGCGGACTTCTTCTCGCGCAATGTCGGCGATCAAATCCACTTGAGGCTGCTCCGAAGGCAACAGTTTGCGCAGCTCTTCCCGCACGATCGCTCGGATCGTTTCACGCAGGTCGTCGGAGTCACTGGCTTGAGCAGCAGCGTATTCTGGAGTCAGGCGACGATTATACTGTCTGGTGCGCATGTTCAGCGTTTTTTCGGTGGTGGTCGCCTCGGATACAAATTCTTGGACGGTGTTCGGTGGATTTCTCATTAGTCCCGCGAATAGCTCCTGTTTGACCCCTCACATGAGGAAACGAACTTTTTTTCCTCAGGCCTGTCTGGGTCAGCGTGACGGAATAGGCGGGTCATCTCCTCTGTGAAAATTCCAACCTTTTCATTTGGTAGATGAACCCGGGCCTCTAATAAAGCAGCGGCCCTCTCTTTGCGAGCGACGCTTGCGAACGTTTGAAGAAATGCGCCGCAGAAGACATCCCACGTTCGGAGCGTGGACTCCCGATTCTCTAGCCAGGTCCTCGCGGTGTCTTCCAGGTAGAAGTATACACGACGGAGCTTTTCTTCGTTGTCCCAGTGGTTGAGGGCGGCCACACGGTCGTATGTTTCTAGCCAGGTTTCCGGGTCTTCAACCGATGAGCCATGAAACGTTGGTGGTTCCCTGGGTTGATGAATGACAATCGCGGGCTGGGACGCTCCGGTTGTCATTGTTGCTGCAGTCGAGGTCATGGTCTTCCGCGCCTTGTCTTGTAGCAGGCCGTACTCCGGTGGGAGACTTTGCTGTCGGCGGCTCGTTCGCTGCTCTTGGTTGGCGTCGGTGTCTTCTCCGCGAAGGGGGCTTGGTTGACGGCTTGACGGGGGCGTCCGGTACATGAACGAAGCAGCAACTCCACCAGATGTCACTGGGTCGTGACGTGGCCAAAGACAGAAAACTTCGTGTTGGGATTTAACAGTTTATTTGGGCGAACCTGTGCCCGGTAAAGGGAAAGTCTAATTACAGCAGCAGTTTTGCACAGATAGCAGTCTCGGACTGATAGCGGCGAACGCAGCGTCGGCCTTCGATCAACAACTGACAAGCGGCGAAGCGCGTCGGCATTTATACCCTTGCCGTCGAATGTTCTAGCGTTATCGCTGGCGGTGGCGTAGGTTCCAGAACAATCTGTACCGTTCGCACAGTGGGTGTGATCTTATCGAAATGATCTACTACAGTCCGGAACCTTCTCGAAACCTGCAGGCGCGGTTTGCGCCGAGAATCGTGTGGTGTTTCGGAACGATAACAAAAACTTGTGAAATGGAACGTAGCAATATATATATGAGCGCTATGCTTCCCGAATTAGCGCAGTAAGGTTTTCAGCCAAATAGAGCACGTCAGAATATTTTTCCTGATCCGAAAAGTTTCACAATTACCGAAACTTTCTCAATGAGCTTTTCAAATAACGACCCTAGAGAAAAATCTTCAGTACGAAACTTGTAGTGCTTAACCAGTGAACATAAAATTTTAAATTTGTGGTAAGATACCTGTGCTGCCTAATTTCTTTCCAGGCTTTATGAAAGTGTCCTGGGGTGTTTAATTTTTCATGTACTGCTCTTTATTTATCCTGTAAGATACGACTTCATCATTCACTCACGAGCTAAGGAGTAGAGGGCGCCTTTCTTTAGCGCTAACATCTCCTTGTATATCATATCAATAAAACACTAAATGAAAATACCACGTGGTTGCCGCCTAAGGCACGGCGTTGTTAGTGCCTTCAAATTCAAGTTCAACGAACTATCAAAAACTGCGCACATGTGAAGGTCGCTGGAAGAGGCTATCGGTGACTACGATCGATGTTAGGCAATGGTACGATGGTATGGATAAAAAGAAAGAAAAAATGGCTTAGATGAAGCGGTTGTGCTTGCGAATGTGATACGAGACCGTAAGCAGCATTCGACGCAGTTCCGACGCAGTGCCGGCGAGGCAGTGCCAGCATGCCATGCAGTTCCGGCATGTGGGGCATCAGGGACCAAGGTCCTTGACGTGAGTCACTGTTTGTTCGAAGAACTGAGATCGCTTACAGTTCTTTGAAATACAGTTCTTTGACTCTTTACAGTTTTTTTTATATTGTAAATAATCAACTAGCACATATACAGGTCTCGTTAAAGGAGGCTAAATCTGTTGTTCCTCCCTCGCGGGTTTTCCATGGCTGTTTTAGGCTTGTATTTCAGGCCTGCGTGACGAAAATGTCGCTGGATACCGCCTTCTTGTGTCTTTTGTTCATTTAGATCTCGTGCTTGGGTTGTATTTCCAAGAATAAACTGCACTTAAATATATCTTTGTATTCTGCATGTAATATGACTCGTGAGCCGGCCGCTTGGGTTTCCGTTTGGTTTTCTCAAAATACACCCTTCGATTTTTTGTTCAGCTCTTGCTGCCCTTTAGTAAAACGTCTGATGGCTGCATAAAGCAGGTAAACAGCATCGATTATTCTTCGAGCATAATATTTACGACCGTGAAAGCCTCAATTCAGAATTTTCGGCAAGCATGTGTTGCCTTTGAAATGTGTTGATTTTTTCGCACCTTGCTCTGTGAGATATTCGTTACAAGCATTTTATTAAAAGCAATTCTGGTCTTCACACCAGCACTGAGCACGTCAATGCACTCCAGAAATGACAGTTATAACTGTGTTTAGTTCGCTGAAGCCGATATTATTATTCAAGTGCCTAGTTTTTAATTCAGCTTAACATGCGCGGTTCTTCTAGTACATCAGAACAATGTATTGCGAGCGAATGAGGAGCGTATACAATGTTTTCGAACGGCTGTGCTGTAACAACTTTCACTGTCGTTTTATTTACCCTTAGGCTACACGTTAGGGTAAATTCTGTAAGCTTGTTTAACCTAAAACCTCGTGCACGTGTTCATGTGACTTCTGTACTTCGTCATTTTAGGCAATATATGGCATTAGAGATGTGACGTGCGGTAAACCTATCGGCGCGAGCAGATTGTGTATTTACCTCTAGCTTCTAGACATATGACCCTTCGCTTAACTTTGTTCTAATAAATATAAATTAGGACTTTAGGTAAGGGCAAAACTAGCACCGAGATCCACTCATTTGCGCTCTGTTGACTTTTTCCCTATTAGCTTCCTTTAATTTAGCGCTCTTTCGTTTCCCATCGTAGCCGCAAGCCCATTAAACAAAACATCTGGCGAAATAACGATCTCCATGGTAATTGAGCGCTTGATTATCTTCCAATAATTTCGGCAAAGGAAGCTCCACCCACGCGACCGACCACAATTTGGAAATGAGCGCGACCGGCCGTGGTGCGGGAACCGCTAGTGCCAATAGCGGACACCGCTTTCTTTCGCGTGATGGAAGGAAAAACAATAAGACGAACTGAATGGCAACGGAAGAAAAAAATAAAAGCAACCACGAATAACGAGCCACAGAACGGAGCTTCACATATTCGACCCTTGTTCGCCGCAATCGACCACGTGTATTTCCTGATTGGGGACCGCAGGTCGAAGAACGAAATTCTGGTCACGCAGACGATTGCTTGCTGTCCCTTCATTTGAAGGAGTGCGCAAGCTAGGCGTGTGTCATGAGGGAATGCGCTGGATGTGACTGGCGGGCTCGAGGACGGACAATAAACACAGTGTTGAATCTTCTTAAACGAGGGGTCTCGCTTGAGTCGGTGCTTCGACGCGTGGTATTGCAATCTTGAAGCTTTTTCACTAAATGGTCAAGTAAGAGGCTATTCTAAATGTGAGTCTGTTCTTCATGCCCTCTTTTCTAATAGATGAATGTGTGTAGAGTATAAAGTGTATGACGCAACATACTAAAGGGAAACTGTTTATTTTTGGTGCTTATTTTCAAATCTATACTGCCGCACGCACGGAAGCTGGCTTCCACTGTGCTAAGCAGCCAGGCTTCCAGAATGTGAATATAGTAAGAAAATACGGACGCATTTACCGACAATGCAAAACAGCTCTGAGCACATTCCACGAAAGCAGCGTTAAAATATCCCTAATATTAGAACAGAGGCAGTTTCTAGTTAAACATGTAGAGTGGAAAACAGGGGTTGCGCCTCTAGGGAAAATTCTTTCTTTGCAATTGTTTGAAGCTAGTCACGCTTGATGTACCGAGTCCTGAAAAACGCTCTTAAAGCCCTAGATATCTTTATTTTCGGAAGCGGATATTCTGGCGTGTGTTCTTGTAATGATCGGTACCTTGGAAGGCCACAAACGAAAATGTGAGCCAGTGAGCCACTGGGACAATTATTTTGGATTTATGACATGGTGTTAATTTAGGCTATCAAGGCTCAGTGGTTCTGAAATGAAAAAAAAACTTCTTTTTCCCGGCTGCTCATCGAAAAATATAAAATATGAACCTTTGTCTTATTTTTCAGAGTTGAACTCTTTAAAACAATTTGAGTAGTTCGACCCGAAAACGGCGCTTACCCGCCTCAGTTCACTCACCTCAATGTCAACCACCGACTTCAGTCAGGTCTGTTCATATATATTTCTCAGCTCTGAAAAAACGCCACATTGATGGTGTACGATCACACTGCAAATCACTGAAGAACTCCCAAAAATTTCTTCTTTTGCTTTCGGTTGCGAGTTGAATTCTTTGTGACGGTGCCAATTAACACCACCAGGGCCGGAAGGGCTAGAAGAAAACTCGGTGCTGATGAAACTCCAAAACGAAGTTTCAAGAAAGACCACACCCGTAGTTTTCCTGCGGAAGCAGTAGACACAGAATAAAATGTTCCCTGGTGATGACGTTCAGGTACAGTGTGTGGGTCCTTCACTCGTGATTGGCTGGGATTCATCAAGAAGGTCGTCGCGCTCCACCCTGGCAAGGCACGCCTGTCATCGGCTACTGTTCGAGTTCTGCATCAAAGTTGAAAATTGAAAATATTGTGACCGACTCTCGCTTGACCATGTAATACAGTCAAGAGATGAAATGCACCTCCCCAACGCGCACACACAAGTACACCGTGGGCAAGCGTCGGGACACATGGTGTTGTAGCTGAGGTGCAGTAGAAGTAAACGAGGATGTGCGGTTGGTCGTTTTGTTATCCAGTTCCACATTGGGGCGGCGTCCATGGATGGCTCTATACAGCTAGATCGCTTTACTGTAAAACTGTAGTCTACACATCCCCCTGGCTGCTCCAGACTGAAGTTTAGCGAGTATTTGCTTGTCACCGCTATACAGTGGGGTTCATACGTGACACTGAAAATGGGCGAAAGTGTCTAGAGAACAACATCTTCCGTAATTCAACCAGGATGTACCAACCATCTGTCACTTCACCACGGCAGCAGTTAGCTGCAAAGAGCCACAACTGTATCTTTCCTCACCCCGCGATTGCTGAAACTGTGCTGCTTTAATGCTAATGATGCCATAACCCAGCCGACAAGATGAGTTAATATGCAGTCCTCGCGCATATTTTAAATGATTGTATTGGTCTGCAAAGTTTTCTGGCCAGGAACTCAAATGACTCCGGAACCTGGTCCAACAACGTTGCCTCTATCCACATCCCCATTGAAACGCTGCGAATATACGCATACAAGAAGGGGGAAAACGCCCCAGGTGGTCTAAATTTCTGGAGCCCTCCACTACGGCGTCTCTCATAATCATATTCTGGTTTTGGGACGTTAAACCCCACATATCAATCAAGAGGTAAAGGCAAAGCTGTATAGATCTTTCTTGTCTACATCCTTTGCCGCTGCTTGAGGGAGGCGATTGCAGCAACTAGCCCTACGTTCCATCTCGTACTGCTCTATGTATACCCGCCATGGTATAGCAGTGATCACGGCGCAAGCTTCTGTCTTAAATGTCGTCTGCTCGATCTTGCTGCGGCGGCCTAATTTTTGTGGAGGCTGAATGCCGAAGACGCGTGTATTTCGATTACCATGCACGTTAAATAACATCAGATGGTAGAAACCTCTCCATGACGACCTGCCTCATATCGCTGTCGACAGTTCAATAAACCCTAAGACCTGTATTACCTGCATCAACATCTACAGAAAAATAAAAAAAGGAAAAAATTGGCAGATCCCACGTACAGTGGGAATCAATGATATGCGAAGCACGAATTAGAAATGTCGATATGTCACTTTAAAATCAGCACAGCGTTACGAGTTGGAGCTATAGATGATGACGTACATGACTTCCGTGTTATGATTATCTAGATTTAATGTACGTTTACCTTCGTCATCTCTTCACGTCACGTGATACCAAATTTAGTATATGTGGAGCTAGCGAAATGGTCGCGAGAACGCTATTAGCGTGGTTTGTTGTCGTGATCTTACCTGACACGCGTGTCAGGATTATCATGTTTGCACCAGTCATATATTTTGTCATCCACTTACGTCACGTAACACCAAATTTTGTATATGTGGAGCTAGAAAAATGGCCGCGAGCGCATCGTGAAAGACCCAATATACTCCGATGTAGCGTTGACGCGCGCGCACGCTGGGCACAGTGACGCTACGTTACCAAAACGCGAGCACAGGCTCGTGTGCTCAGATTTGGGTGCACGATAAAGAACACCAGGTGTTCGAAATTTCCGGAACCCTCCACTGTGGCGTCTCTCATAATCATATTGTGGTTTTGGGACATTAAACCCCACAAATCAATCAATCACAACGCGAGCACTGTATAGTCTGACGCCAGGCGCGACCAGTGTGACCAGCGTCAGTTGGCGCGGCACGAGGTATCCGACGTAAAATTCGCACCGATGCCTTACCTAGACAACACTGCGTGTCCCTCTTTTTGTGACGGAGGGATGCTGGACGCGCTGAAACGCGCATGCATCAAAGCAATGCAGTGCGGCGCACGCCTGCGAGTATGGTGCGAAACCGGCGCCTGGCGTCGTGAGGCCAGCGTTACCCGACAAAATGAACGCCAGCGAGCACGCGCACTGCGTCACGTCCAAATCACGTCCGAATGTATTGGCGCCTTGACTGTGACATGTAGTCATGTTCTCACATGCCACGCATCTCATGATTATCATGTTTGCACCAGTCACATACCTTCGTAATTCATTGACGTCAGGTATTACCAAATTTGGCATATGTGAAGCTAGCGAAACGGGCCGTGAGCGCATCATGAGTGTGGCATGTAGACATGTTGTTAATGACGTGCATGTCGTGATTATCATGTTTGCACCCGTATCATACTTTCGTCATTCATTCATGCCCCGTAATACCAAATTTGTTATAAGTGGAGCTAGCGAAACGGTCGCCAGGGCATCATGAGCGTGGCATGTAGTCATGTTCTGACATGACGCGGATCTAATGATTATCATGTTTGCACCAGTCGCATACCTTCGTCATTCACGTACCGTAAAACCAAATTTGGTATATGTGACGCTAGCGAAACACCCACGAGCGCATCATGAGCGGGGCATGCAGTCTTGTTGTTACATGACACGCATGTCATGTTAGAGTTTGTCGCTGCTGTTCACCATGCAATCATGTCATACCATACCAGTTTTTCAACATGCCTTGTGAACGAAACCACCGCAAAAGCTGGAGGACTGTGAAATGTATATTATAACATTCATGACATACATGTCATGATTTTCATGTCATGATTAGTCTAATATGTTCTCCATACAGTCATGTTATGCCATACCGAGTTTTGTAACGATATTATAATCGGAACGGCCACGAGAGCTAAAAGTCGTAAGCGGCTAGACAGACAGACAGACAGACAGACAGACAGACAGACAGACAGACAGACAGACAGACAGACAGACAGGCAGGCAGGCAGGCAGGCAGGCAGGCAGGCAGGCACGCAGGCAGGCAGGCGGACGGATGGACGGATGCACGAATGGATGGATGGATGGATGGATGGATGGATGGATGGATGGATGGATGGATGGATGGATGGATGGATGGATGGATGGATGGATGGATGGATGGAATAATGGATGGATGGATGGATGGATGGATGGATGGACGGATGGATGGATGGATGGATGGATGGATGGATGGATGGATGGATGGATGGATGGATGGATGGATAGATGGATGGATTGATGCACTAACGGTCGCCGACAGAAAATGCTTCGCATTACTAAAAATGATTCGCATTTAAGAAATCACAACATATCCACGGGATGAACAATGACGAGTGAAAAATTTGAAAAATTGAATTGCTGCACAAACTTGAAGAAAAAAACAAGGGAGACAGGAAAGAGCGCAGTTCTTCAAGTTTGTGCAGCAATTCAATTTTTCAAGCAAGAACCAACTAGTCTGCAAAAAAGTATTGCTTTAATGACGAGTGGGCGAGGCTCCAGAGAGAATCATCGGTTAATTAAACCGTGAATCTTTCGTGTGTAATTCGCCCAGTCGATCTTCGTGTAAAAACATCATGAAAACACTGTGAGGGTATATAAAGAAATCAATTTTAATTTGTTCTTAGAGACGATCGATGACTTGCGATGTCCCTTTAATATGATGGCTTTATGGTCCGGGAAATGAAGGGTGAGTTGTTCCTGTATATAGGTTGCAGTGAAAAATGTGCTAATACTAGGTCACTGCATGTTCCTAGGATCGTGGTTAGTTTTATATTGTCAGACGATATACATCTGAGTGGATATCTGGAAGCCACATGTTGGATAAGCCAATAATCCAAGGGAGATTCAAAATACTTAAAGACGAGTGCCTACGCCTTCCCGGAGAACGTAGCACTAGATTGAATCATGATGCCCCCATTGAACCTTTCAGCGCTCGCACTGACATCTTTCAGCGGTCATTTTTCCCAGATGCTATAGAACAATGTAATTCTTTACCCCAACATGTTATTAATAGTACCGATGTGCAAACTTTTGACAGAGAAATTGATGCTTATTTTGGTAATGGTTGAAGTACTGCCCATTCTGTTTTCCTGTGTTTATTGCTTAGTGGTTTTTTTTAGGTGTTCTGTTTGTACTCATATTGTACTCCCTCCCTGTTATGACCCTCAAGCGAGGGTTGACAGTATTATTAAATAAATAAATAAAATAAATAAAATAATTGGCCGTGTCTGCGATATCAACATTGAAATCACCAACGAGTATGAACAGTGCATTCTTGTACTTTCTATTGTGCTCTTTTATAGCCGTGTATATGTACGCATTGACACTTCCGACTGACAAGTTGGGAGCTAGATACATGGCCAACAATACGATTCCAGAGTCAAGGACATTGATGGCTGCATGTTCTCCGTTGTGACTTTGACTCGTCAATAGTAGTTTGAGATCTTCAGCCGATTTTGTTTGCCTCACATAGAAGGCGACACCATCTGTAGGACGTTCCGATTGATTGGTACACATGACGGGAACGTATCCTTTGTTGTACGGTCGTTTGGCGTTCCATGTCTTGGTAAGGCAGAGCACGCCGACTGCGGTTAGTATGGTGTCCAGTTATACATCGTATACGCGTGCATTGAGAGAACGAACAATGAGGGGGGCAATCGTAAACTCGTTGGAAGAGTCAACGCCTTCACGCAGGTATCTTAGATTCCGCTGCGTCAAAGTCGCAAGTCGATGTCGGCTTAGACGTTCAAACTCATTCAGCATCGCCGTGTCGTTGTTATTGTCTTTATGATAGAATCGGTGGTCTCCCTTAGCATATTCATCAACTCAGCATCCTTATCAGGTATCGCCATTTAGTTTAAATTTTATCACATACAAGAGGGAGAGAATAAAACATTTATTTTCGAACAAGGAAGGAATCTCGGTGAGGGATCCTTAGTCCGGGATCCCATTAGCGCGGGCCGCTATCCTCGCTCGTCTCACGAGGGCCTCTTGGGTCTTCGGATCTGAGCTGCACAGAACTGCCTCCCACTCTACAATGTTGTGTAGCAGCATCAACTACAAGTACCACCGTCTAGTTCCACATGCAATCACTCCTGAATCACTCAACAAACTCTGAGTGCGTGCGTCGCCGAACGAATATGGCGCGTATCATGGCCTTCCAGCCATGATACGCGCCATATGTGACATCAGTCATATTATAACATCTCGAAACTTTCATCATGAACTACAAGTACCGCCATGTTGTTTCAAATTTATCAACTACAATACACATCAACTACAAGTATCCCCATCTAATTTAAATTTTAATACATACAAGCATAATCAACTGCAAGTACCGCCATCTAGTTCCACATACAAGTACCGCCATCGGTGGCTACGTACACAGGTGTCCATTGTTAAAGGGAACACCGGAGCGCGTGTCGTCTGCTCGGCGCCACTGCCGGCCGGCCGCGGCAACTATAGTTTCGCGCAAGAGCAGTAAGTGCTGGGGGCGGTGCTAGTTTGTCGTCTGCTAAAGTTGTGGCCCCGCTCCTGATCGCCGCGAAGCGTGGCCGAAGTCGCAGAACGCTCAAAGTTGTCGCTTTCCTTCGACTTTGAAAGAAAATGACGGGAATTATCTATAATCAGATAAATATTACCTGACACATCAGCTGGATTGCTGTCTTTTATTCGCCATTTAGTTGCCCCACCGCGGTGGTCTAGTGGCTAAGGTACTCGGCTGCTGACCCGCAGGTCACGGGATCGAATCGTGGCTGCGGCGGCTGCATTTCCGATGGAAGCGGAAATGTTGTAGGCCCGTGTGCTCAGATTTGGGTGCACGTTAAAAAGAACCCCAGGTCGTCGAAATTTCGGGATCCCTTCATTACGGCGTCTCTCATAATCATATGGTGGTTTTGGGACGTTCAACCCCACAAATCATCATCATCAGCCATTTCGTTAGATGAAGAACTGCCCGCTTCGAGAAAGGTTTCTGGTGCCACCAGTTAAAGGCGCTTGTAAAATTTTCGTTCAGCTTATACGCACTGCAGCAGCTCGAATCTGCACCAGTGCAGATAACGTACGCGCTCACAAAAAAAAATACGCGTTATCATGGCTATGCTGAAAAAAAAAATGCGCCCGTAAAGAATACATGCTTTTTTGACCACCAAAAACAGATGGAGGTAGTACTTTATATAATTTTATTTCCTTTCATTTTTGCCACAGCTTTCCATCTGAGCGTGGCCAATCATTCTGCGGACAGTTTTCAAAGTGCGGGAATGGCTGGCTTCGCTGTGATCCGGAGTGCGGAACCAACTGTAGCAGACGACAAACTACCGCCGCCCACAGCGTTCAGTGCTCCTGCGCGAAAGTAGTTGCCGCAGTCGGCTGGCGGTGGCGCCGAGCGAATGACACACGCCTCGGTGTTCCCTTTATCAGTGAACCCCTCTGTACATCACCAACAACAAACCCCATGGGATATACATACCTATACGCCCTAAGGAGCTTCGCCCTTAAAAAGCAAATATTTCACGCTGCACCATTCCTTGAGTGTGGAAATTGCGGGAAGGTAGGACGTGGCACATATCATTGGTCAATGTCCCTGGCCAATCAGAAAGAGCCCCCACGGATGTAAAGGCTTTGTATATTGGGCCCCTTGTGGATATGCCTTCAAATTTGTGCGCACAATCATTACAGGTACCCCTTTCAAATAGTTTACAAAAACGAGTGTCTTTTAGCTTTGTGTTTCAAAAGAAAAATACACCACTATCTGCACATGTCGTTTTATTCGAAGGCTTATAACAGACACGACATATAACGCCTGCATGTTGTATTAGTTTACAGGCAATGTGTATACATTCTCGTCAGCCATCATCACGGCGTAGACTTCTAGCTGTGGGTCGTATATATTCCATTTCGGAGACGACCGCTCCTGAATTATCGAGACGACGCAAACCTTCGGCTCGCAAAGCGGAAATCGTTGGGTCGCCAGCGATTCGACAGAAACGGAACTTAAACTAGGACGACTCAACGATCCGAAATATTCAACGTCTCGTGCACCTTTGGTTGCTTGTTTGCGGGATCAAAGTATCGATTGCATCGGCTTTACATCCACTTCCTCTCGGCTTGCTTTTTTTGTATTATTTCGCGCAGCGAAAGCGTAGTTCTCAATTGAGTTCGTTTGGGAAATTGAAGAACACTTTCAAGAGCTTTTTGTTTTCATCAACTGAAATTTTAGAATCTGCCTTTTTTACTGTCTTTCTTTCGCTTTTGAGGAAGCGATAAAAACGCTTTCGGGAGCGCGAGAGCGAACATGCGGACCACAATAATAAAGTTCCGCTCACGATTGACGGAAATTGTGTTCTTAATGTTTGAGTTAAACACGCCTCGTCTCTTTAGTTTCGCAAACATCTTCATAATTTATTGTTTCTTCGTGATATTGTACAGCCAGTCAAAGCACATAGAAGTGTGAAATAGAACTGTCTTGTTATGTTGTATTGATTCCTTAGAAATAAATTGTACCTGTCCTGAGCGTGCTAATCAAGTTGAAGGCAAAGACAGTGGTGAGCTGGTTCTCTCATGAAGATTTTTGATGATAATTGGACCTGTAGTGTGAGCTTCTTATTCGTCAGAAACCTCACGTAATTTTATTTTGATAATATTTTGTGGGAGACTAACTGGCTCGCCCTATCATATATACATGACTTAAATGGTATTCTGGGTATAAGTGTTTTAATTAGATTGAAGACGATCACAGTGATGGGTTCATCCCCTAAAGAAAGTTTTCGACAGTCACGCCACCTACAATATCTTTAGTATGAGTTTCATACATCACAAACTTAATACACAAGACAGTGAAAGCCCTTGTTCGAAAACGATCGACGAAGATGACGGTGATCTGTTCTGGCATTGTAATCACGCGCTACAGCAGCAGCCGGCGTAGTCGGGTTGCGGTTTATTGAAAATAAGTCCTTTTTTCTACGCAACGGGAGGTTATGTTTTCTACAAATGGTGCCTAAATTCATCGGGACAGCTAACCACAACGATGGTCCCAAGGTAATGGCCTTCCCGCTTACGCATTGAACGTACCGGCTTGCAGCCAGCTTCTGAACGCGGAAACGCAACATGAAAGCTTTGAACTGAAGCGCGAATCCGAGAGCTCAATCACCACGCATTATCAGTGTGAAGCAGAAGCACCGCTCACGCAAGAAAGCATTGCGGCATAGGAGCTTTGTATTCTCAACGAACGCCTCAACTAGCTCCACACCGACTTGAAGGAGCCCCGCCACGGTGGTCTAGTGGCCAAGGTACTCGGCTGCTGACTCGCAGGTCGCGGATTGAATCCCGGCTGCTGCAGCTGCATTTCTGATGGAGGCGGAAATGTTGTAGGCCCGTGTGCTCAGATTTGGGTGCACGTTAAAGAACCCCAGGTGGTCGAAATTTCCGAAGCCCTTCACTATGGTGTCTCTCATAATGAAATGGTGATTTTGGGACATTAAACCCCACATATCAATTAATAAATAAACCGACTTGAAGGCGACTGACTCCGACATCATCCCTCCGCTGTCAACCACGGAAGCCGAAGCAGAGTTGGACCTCGCCGTTGAATATAGTGAGCGAGCCACAACTACGTGAGCAAAATTCAAGTATAGGATACGGCAGTTCCAGGAGTCTCAGAAAGGAGCCCTATTGGCAACACCTCCTGAACCCGTGACACGCACGCCCCAGCCCGCCATAACACTTTTGACACCCAACGTCATAGTGTTCTATTGCCAACCGTCATTGTGGACGCTATTTCGGGAGCACCTCAGTAGACTAAACTACAACAACCATGCGCTCACCGCCGTAGACTAGTTCGCCTACGTATGTTTGGTTCTGACCGGTTACGTGATATCGGCTATCTCTGGACTTCCAGCAACACCAAGCTGCCATTGTGAAGCCCTGGACATACTAAATGGACTCTTTGCCAAGACCGGTGTCATCACTCAGGCTCGCATACAGTGACTCATCGACATGCGACCGGTGCAGTCCTCCAACGATCTTCGAGGACTTTGATACCTTTGCGACACGGTCGAATCCCAGACGCGTTCCCTAAAGACTCTAGGAGTATCGAAGGACAATTAGTCAGTGATGTTCCACCCCATCTTGCTGAAGTCGCTTTCTCATGATATTGTCCTCGACTTTAAAAAGTACATCGCCCGCCAACGTACCGAGCAACGAGTCCAAGATGGAAGTCTAGATCAACAAGCACAGCACAGCCAGCACCAGAAGGTGAACGTTAAGTCTTTACTGCTTTTTGTTCAAACACAAATAGAGGCTCGAGAGCAAGTATCCCTGCATGTTTCTGTAAAAGGTGACGCTTCGAAAAGCAAAGTTTGAGATTCTAGCACACGCGCGACATTCTCTTCGCGACTTCGATTAACCACGGAGTGTTTGATTTCATCTGTAAAACCAGCTTTGTGAAAGAACGCCTGCTTTTTTTTTGAGGCGAACATTCATAAGACAGAGCATTGCGACTGTCTGTAGGTCTCGAATAAAAGAAAAAAACGACTACGAAGTGTAGGTCGATCCTTCCTCTACACGTTGAAGCATCACATGGCAAAATATTGCAAGAGAAACGTCAAATGTATAAAATGCAATCGACGCCATGCGGGTACAATGGGCGACCCGCAGGTGATAAAATAGGAGGAGGAGGAATAAATGAGGAAGGACAGGGAGGTTAGGCAGTTCTCAGACCGGCTGGCTACCCTGTACTGGGGAAGGTGGTAAGGGGGATAAAGGATGAGAGAAAAGAGACGTTGTAAAAAAAAAGGAGAGAAGGTCATCAGACGATCCACGACGCTGTTTACAGTCTGTCTCTAAGACCACTTGCCCGCAGAAAGCGCAACAACGCTCTCAATGCCTTGCGTGCAGAGGACGGTCTCGGCCAGTGTCCTAATACCCTTTCTTCCGACAATTGGCGATTGTCTATTCTATCTAAAGCTTTTGACAGTTATTTTTTTGGCACGCTGAAGCGGGGACACTCGCAGAGAAGATGGGAGAAAGTCTCTGCGCAGCCACAGTTGTCACATGTCGGGCTTCTGGCCATTCCGATTCGAAACGAATAAGCATTCGTAAAGGCCACCCCAATCCACAGACGGCACAAAAGTGTCTCCTCTGCTCTGCTTATTCCTGATGGAAGACGGAGCTGTAGGTGTGGGTCCAAATTATGAAGGCGGACGTTGGTGAATGCCGGTGAATTCCATTGAGCGAGTGTCAGTTCTCGTGCAAGTGATCGAAGCCTTGCAGCGGCGTCCGTTCTTGATAATGGTATAGCTACACAAGGGGCATCATCATGAGCAGTTCGGGCTGCTTCATCTGCACGGTCGTTTCCATCAATGCTGCAGTGGCCTGGTATACATTGATGCGCTATGTCATGTTGTTTCTCTATAGCCCGGCGATGAAGCAGTCGCATTTCAGCAATTAGCTGTTCGTTTGGTCCATGACGATATGGCGAGGCAATTCCCTGGAGAGCTGCTTTGGAGTCAGAGAATATTGACCATGTCTGTTGCGGTTCTTCAACTAGGAACTCCAGAGCGGCACGAATGGCGGCGAGTTCTGCCGCCGTGGATGATGTCAGATGCGAGGTCCTGAACTTTATCGTGATGAATTTCTCCGGAATCACCACTACGCCTGTCGAACTTGTTGAAGTGACCGAGCCATCCGTGTAAATGTGAATGCGTCCACTGTGTTTCTCACGCAGAAACAGTAATGTTGTTTGCTTTAGGGCCAAATTTGACAAATTTTTCTTCTTTTGCAATCCGGGGTTGGTTATCAGGGCTTCCAGTAGATGTAGACACCACAATGGTAACGACGGTCTTGCTGCGTGCGTGAAGTTCGCGGGAATCACCGTGCGATGTGGGGCAATAGTAGAGCAGAACGCAGAGCATGGCCTGGAAGTTGGAAGGGAGGCGAGGTGATGCGATTGAATCCGGGTGGCATGTCTTGTATGCGTTCTTAAAGCATCAACACGAATGTAGATTGTGATAGGGTGTTCATGAGCGATTGCGACAGTCGCTGCTGAGGATGCGCATCTCGGCAGCCCGAGGCATATTCTCAGTGCTTGAGCTTGTAATGACTGGAGGACGTGTACGTTTGTTATGTGGGCCTTGCCAAGCACAGGTAGGCTGTAGCGCATGAAGCCAAGAAAAAGTGCAGCATACAGTTGAAGCATGGCTCGTACCGATGCACCCCATGATTTTCCCGCAAGAAACCTTAAGACGTGGGTGATCATGGTCAGTTTCTTCTTCATGTAAGCGATATGAGGGCTCCAAGACAAATCACGATCTATTATTACTCCCAGGAAGCGGTGATTCTTTTGATAGCTGATTGTGTGTCCATTAATTCTGATGCGGTATGGCGTCATTGTCTTGTGCGTAAGCCAACTAGTGAGCATTTCTCATATGACAGCTCCAGTCCTCGTCCTTGAAGGTAGTTTGACGTCAGTGTAGCCGCTGTCTGAAGCCTGGCTCGTACGTGTAGACGCGTGACCCCTGATGCCCAGATGCAGATGTCGTCCGCGTATATCGACAGATGTACGGATTGTGGCAGGACGTCAACGAGGCCGATGAGCGTAAGGTTGAAAAGTATGGGGCTTAGGACCCCACCTTGAGGTACGCCGCGATATGTACGATGTTGCCTTGTTGAGCCATCTTCTGTCTGAACGAAGAAGCTTCTGTCCTTCAAGTAGCTGTAGGTCTATTGGTAAACGCGGCCTCCCAATCCAATGCTGCCCAAGGCGTCCAGGATGGTTTCATGTAATACATTGTCGTATGCAGCCTTAATATCCAAGAAAAGTGCCGCTGATAATCTCTTTGGGCTCTTCTGCTGTTGTACAGACGTGACAAGATCAACAACATTGTCTATGGAAGACCGTCCACGTCGAAAGCCAGTCAAAGCATCGGGGTATATATTGTTATGTTCCAAGTACCACTCCAGGCGAGTCAGCACCATTCTCTCCATCACCTTTCCAAAACAGCTGGCAAGCGCGATGGGGCGATAGGAGGCCATGTCCAGAGGCGATTTGCCTGGTTTGAGCAGGGGCACAAGGCGGCTGCACTTCCACGAAGGAGGAACCAAACCGTTGCTTCACGAGTCATTGTATACAGCTAGAAGGGCACGCCGAGCTGTTCGTCCTAGGTTAGCAAGGGCCATGTAAGTGACTCCATCGGGTCCAGGCGATGACGAGCGCTTGCATGCTGCCAATGCTGCCTGAAGCTCCTCTAGAGAAAACATATTGTCCATCCGAGTGTCTCTGGACACCGACGCGTTTCGTAGGTTACTCATGTTGATCCCAGACCCCTTGTTTGCAACCCTGGCACAGAAGTCTTCCACTACATCGATTTCACGACGGTCTTGGTGGAGAGCAAGGAATTTGAACGGACGATTCTGTTGTGGCAATGTTCGTAGGCCGCGGATTATTCTCCATGTTTGCGAAAGAGGTTTGTGGGGATCAAGCGACTCGCATAGTGACTTCCATCGTTGCGACTGTAGTGCATTGATTCGACGTTGAATCTTCTTTTGTAGACGTCTCGCTTCCCTCAAGTCGTAGATGGATTTCGTGCGCCTATAACGTCGTTCGGCGCGACGACGGATTGCGCGGAGTCGCTCCAACTCCACCTCATATTTGCAAAAATCTGGCAAAGGTCCACAGTTAAACGTTGCCTCTTGAATAGCGGCCTTCAATATACGTTCTAGGCTTTCAAGAGAACCTTCTTGGTTTCTCTCGCATTGCTTCTCTGTGGATGATCTATACTTTAACCAGTCTATCCGTGAAGTGGGCGCGATTTGCGACTTGCTTAGCCCCTTGATTTTTATATAGGTGGGGATGTGGTCACTACCATGCGTTTCATTGTCCGCAAGCCACTACACCTTGGTGTTCAGGCTACTTGACACAAAAGTTAGGTCGAGACAGCTACTATATGTCAGACCCCGTAAAAACGTGGGAGCGCCGTCATTTAAACAATATAGTTGGTGGTCAGATGCAAAGGAGGACATATCTCTTCCCCGACGGTCCATCTTCTGGCTTCCCCACAGGGGGTGATGAGCGTTAAAATCACCGGTAATAATCCATGGCCCAGGTGTCGCTGATATAATGGCGCTTAATCTTGCTGGGTCGAAGCGGCCTGAAGGCGAAATATATACTGCCACTAGCGTGAAGTTCACGTTCTTACGCTTAACTGTCAGGCACACGTATTGGTTGCTGTCATCCGGTGTTACTGGATGCTCAATATATGTGAGTTCGCACCTGATGTAAACAATGACCTTACTGGGTTCGTTACGGGTTGCAGATTCGAAAGCCTCGTATTTAGAAAGTCGTATAGCATTGTGAAGACGTGGTTCACAAATTACGATAATTGGAAACTGATTCTTGAAAACATATGGTCGAAAATCCGAAATGCAGGGTTTAAGACCTCGGGCATTCCATTGGAAAATTGATGCCTCTTTCAATTGTTTACGGAAGGGCTGCAGGGAAAGAGCCATGGTGCTTCTGTAGATTTGATAGCACCGGATTCAAAGCGTCCAGTATTTGAAGAGCACTGTGGGCAGCCGGAGTCTGAATATTATTCAGGAGTACTCGAATTGTCTTCCTGAGGGTCTTAATTACGTCTATTATTTCGTTATCTTGACTTTCATGACTTACTCGCTCTGAAGTAGCTTTCAGTGGGCGTTGCTGCCGCTCTACTGGTGGTGTCACTGACGGCAGCGCTGGCCACGCGTCAGGGTCAATGTTTCTTGCGTCTTTCTGAGGATGCTTGTTGTTGGCACTTGTTGATGCTTGTGGTGGTGAGTGCGTGATATGGGATAGCCGTGTATCTCTGGCCTTGGCAGAGGATGTCCTAGGAGTTTTCCTATGGCGCGAACGCCGACGTCGCACTTTGGCAGCAGCCTCCCTGTGGGTAGAACCGTCTCTGGCCATCTGCCTCAGCACTTGCATTTCCTTCTTCACATTTGGGCACTGCTTTGATGACGCCTCGTGAGGACCTTGGCAATTGCCGCATTTGCGATGTTCTGCCTGGCAGGCTTCCGTGTTGTGCGACTCCGAGCATCGGGAGCACACAGCAGAACTTGTGAAAACAGCACTCACATGTCCTATTTTACAGCACTTCCGACACTGAAGAGGTTTCGGCACGAACGGCCGTACTGTGTGTCGAAAATGACCAACTCTTACTTGAGTTGGGAGGCTGTCACCCTTAAAAACTAGTTTCACGCATCGTGAGTTCCCGAGACGGCGGGCTTGAGAGATTATAGTAGCTTCCGTCACTGGTTTGATAAGAGTGGGAAAATCAATATCGCTGATGGAAGTGTCGACGTCGTAGATAACACCTGCCCTAGAGTCCTTGCCATCTGGTATGAAAGAACGTACGTTGATGTTCCCGAGCACATTCACCTTGGTCATTACGTCGAGAGCAGTACGTTGCGTAACGTCTATCGCCAGAACGTTCTTGCGGCCATTGATTCTCACGTCTGTTATTTGTCCCGGAACGAGTGCCTCCAGTGACATAGACGTGACCTGGCGATTAAGTCGGTTTATGCTGTCAGCGGCATTCAGCGGAACAAACAAAATAGTGTGAACCGGGGGCTCTTGAATATTCGTGGTGGCCTTACTTTGGGAAGGAGATGTCGTAAGCAGCCTCCTCTTCGCCTTGTGTCTTGCCACGGGCACAAAGTCACTTTCATCGGAGCTCTCATCACTGGCCGTGGAGTACATGAGCGTGTCCTCACTGTCGACGTCACTTGGGTGGCCGGAGCGCTTTCTTAGAGTGGCCACAGACGACGCGGGACGTATGGGTGTAGGCCCTGGTGATTCTACGTTCATTTCCGCAGGCAGAAGAGCGGCGTCTTCCAATAGCACCAAAGAAAATGAGAAAAAATAGCAGAGACTGAAACCAGCGTTCCACTCAGAAAAAACTTCGTCTTCTTCCCGGTGATAAAATAGACTACCGATTTCGAGGCATTACAAAATTAGCACAACTCAAAATATTTGAATATGACAACTTGAAATGGCGCGTATATCTCCAAACTGCTGTTGATTGGGCAGCAAGTGAAGAAGACAAAGTTCTAGTTGGAGTTATACTCGATGGAGGTCGTCAGCGCTGTTTCGTGACGAAGCGATTGGCTGAGAAAATGCATTGTCGAGTACTTGATCGCCAGAGCCTTGCGGTGGGATACTTTGGAAGACAACATGATGAGAAGGATTTTGAACATGTGCTCATCGCTCTAAGTTATCAGCGTAGTAAGACACCACTGCAGATAAGAGCTCTCGTTACGACAAAAATCAGCCACCGATCGATTCTACGACCGCCTAGAGCATCCATTGACAAGCTCAAACACCAAGGACGTTACTTCTCTGACGTTGACCGAGCTGAAAGTCCAAACGTTGTTGATATCTTGATAGTCAGTGACTGTTGCTGGTAATTTTTCACTGAAAACATTGAGAATTTGGAAACCGGACTAAAAGCCATTGATACCTCCTGACGCTGGACGCTACAAGGACCGGCGCCCTAAGCGACGTCATCCTACATTGCAACGAGGTCATGGCCCTGAAAGCGGTAGTGACGGACCGTAAGACAATAAACTAATATTACGGGTACTTTGAAGCCTTGAGAATGAAATGCAAGAGCCGTGAGAGAACCCACAACAAAAATCCAGAAGCAAATTCAGTCGAAGACGTGTCCAAACCACAATCAGAAGTAAACAAGATACCATGTGCCTTCATGAAGAGAGAAAAGTTGGCTTCGAACCATTTATACGCGTCCTTGATGTGCAGTCTAAGCAACTTGTCGAGTTGCATCTCGAAAATATGGAAGAAGTACCGTAAGCCTTGACAATGATGACGCATCCTGACACCGACGTATTGTCGTCAAGTCGTTGACATGTTGTGGCATTGTCGAAGCAAAGAACCACAAGTAAACAGTATCAAACTTCCACGACACAAGGGACCTCACGCCTAGACGACACTCTTAGCTTGTTCGATTCTTTCACATTGAAGGCGAGCTCCGACAAGCAGAACCTACGTGACTATTTGACAAGAACAGCGTGCGGTCATCAGTCCTTTCTTGCCCGGTGGGCACGGCACAAACGGCTTGCTCCCAAAGACCTCCAATGACCGCACATCTCTACCGACCATGTTACAGCCTGGCTACTGGAACATGTCTCCAAATGCAAGCAGAAAAGTGGGTCTAAGGGAGCGGTGAATGCCGAAGAAATGAAAGCAGCTGCAGCACGCCCTCCTGCAAACATTGGTTCAACGGATGCCTTTAGGAAATGAGAACAACTTGAAGCCACAACTTACTCTCTCTAGACTGTTCAGACGAACCACGGAAACTACAGCTTCTTTGACACCAAGAGAAACGCGAAGAAGCAAAGGGTAGAGCTCTTTCTCTGCGCGAATTCATTCTCCTTGTAATGCTTTAGGCGTCCAGAATTTGCATTTTTTCGGCAATGTCCGATTGGTTGGCATAGCTTCGAACCATGCACGGGTGACGCTGCGAAGACTGCGCGCATGTTCGTAAGTGGAATGTTGAAATCTGGCACATGCCATGCGAAGCTTGTTATAAATCGCAAAACTCATGCCGTACGCAAAAAAACCCTGCGCCGGTGAGTGAGCAGTAAAATTGCGGTTTTGGAAGGTGCACCGGTTATTGGTATGTGCGGATTGCTGTGCGCCGACAGACACGCACGCACACATGCATAACGCGCACACACACACACACACACACAGCCGTACTGTGTTGTTGAACACACACACATACACACACACACACACACACACACACACACACGCACGCACGCACGCACGCACACACACACACACACACACACACACACACAGTCGTTCTCACAGTCGTTCATAGAGGTAAGTAGTTAGCAGAAAACAAAATAGCGTTTGCAGGGCCTCTTTTTTATTAAATACGAAGCAGCTCTTTGACTACCCTGTATAACGCTGTCCGTCCGTGTGTCTGTGCCAACGCGCCAGAAGAATAAAGAAGATGTTTGTTTACACTATTTTTGTAAACGTCATGTAACAGGGAAGCTGGTCGGGTCGATTTTATAGCGCCTTGACCACAATTTTCTATGGACACAGCAGAGGAAACTCCGGTGCAATTGTCTATGGGCGCTGCAACGTAAGGTACTTCAGCCATCACGAGAATGAGGGGTAGAACGCGTTCAAATGCGGCAACAGTCACGATGTTGACTTAATTAGGTGTAACAGTTAGAAGGTAACGATCACCCAGCGCCCAACAGTTAAAAACTTCCCACATCAATAATCAGTAAGCGTGACCATGTTCTCTCGAAGAAAGCATTACGCAATATTTAGTAACGTCCTCCATCTCGTTTGCCGACTCAGTGCCTGAATATCCTTGTTTTTGTTCTTAGGGCGTTATTTATTATGTACTATCATTCCTATGTCACCATGGCGCTGTGGAGGCAATATTCAGGAGATGTCCAAGACGTTGTGAAATGAAATTCGGGTTCCTCAGCCTTCGCAGTTTTTACGATGAAATACATTGAACTGAATTGCACTAAAACTCGAAAACCGGCTAAGAAGGACAGTGTTCAACGCGGCGAAATAGCCTGGTCTAAACAAATGAGATAGGAAAAGACCGGAAAGATCACAAAACAAGCAGTAGTAGCTGATATGCTAGATCGTAATAAAAGAGAAGAAAGAAAAACAGGCTTGACAGAATAAAAATTACACCTTCTCCCAATAAAGGGAACAGTGTGCGGATGTGAACGAGTGGGTAGGTGGTTCGCTTTAACGGGGCATGGTGGAATTTAAGGCGAGGACGAATGAGAATGTATTGACAATGCATAAGAGAAGAGAGATAGACGTTGGTTGCGTCTTTATTTAGAGACCGTATGCGATTCGCAGTGTCGGCGTCGATGACGACGGCACTCATGGTGGCGTTGTGCAGGAAAGAAGGAGGCGCGCGTTTCTTCATTTAATATGCCATGGAACTGCTTTGGCGCCCAGCGGAGTAAGCAGTTGTCGCACCGCCTGTCGGGCGCACCACTCCGTAGAGTAAAGGATTCGAAGAGGAGAAAGAGGGCGGTGCGCCGGAGAAAAGAGTGAGGGAATTCACAGTGGGAGGGTGTACGC
Source organism: Rhipicephalus annulatus (assembly GCA_013436015.1). NCBI lineage: Eukaryota > Metazoa > Arthropoda > Arachnida > Ixodida > Ixodidae > Rhipicephalus > Rhipicephalus annulatus. Next base: position 641,631 of record WOVY01009308.1, on the reverse strand, counting down.
CATGAGAGGCATATGGACAAAGTCTTAAGCTGCTTCGCATACATAAACTTCTCCGTTTCGCCAAAGGGGCGAAGCAATGAATGCGATAGCAACATTATTAGAACCTTTTACGAAGAAAAGCTAGCATATTTAAGAACAATAATAATGGTAGTAAACATGCGCTCGCTAAGTAACCAAGTTTCTTGCAGCGCGGCCGCAGTATGTGACCACAACAATGCTCGTGCGTAGTAACGGCGTTGATGAGAAGCCCCTCCCGTGGGCAGCGCATGCTGGTACTAAGGGCTATACGTCGTGTGTCGCCATTGGTGAAACTTTAAGTGTCTTTATGTTTATGTTTATCTATATGTGAACGGCCACTCCAGGTACAATATTGTTACCGTTTTATTGTGTGTGTGTGTTGAGAGCACAGCTCGTAGAAGCTGAGACCTGCTGTGCGTGCAAGAACCGCGTGCTTATGTTGCCGCGATTGTTCGGCAAACACAAGCGCCCCCTCTCTCTACCCTCCCCCGTTCACTCACGAGATAAGCGCGTGCGCAGAGATCCTGGCCAGAATAGCGATGTGCGCTCCGCAGAAAGTGGAGGCTAGAGCAGCCTTCCACGTATATATATATATATATATATATATATATATATATATATATATATATATATATATATATATATATATATATATATATATATATGCGTAAATGATCGTAAATGATAGTGGCGGCAACGGCAAAAACCAGCCGAGACTGTCCACATAATTGCTATCGCAATGAAACGTACTAAGGCAGGCCAAGTAGTGGTAACGACAGAGCAGACACGGAATCAGTTCGAACATTTCAATTGAAGTTGCCGGACGAGGAGCGCTACTCGTGACGACCAAAGCCTATATAAAATCGACTAAATGAAGGAATTCGGTGAAAACAGGAGCCATTAGCGCTGAACATGCGACGGTGAAAGAATGACACGCCAGGGCGCTGAACTAAGAATGACTGGTTCACTGCTGGGGTATGCAAGATGTGCATAAGCGTTGTGTGTTGCTCGGAGCACCAATGGAATGTTTGTTACATGGCCGACACAAAGGTTGGCCATGTAAAAACCATCCTAGTTAAGGTGCTCTCATGGCGAAATTCGAAGACATAAATTGAAGATAGCTCACACTGGTCAGGGCGGGTTGAAGAACATTAAAGGAAGTCGTTACGCCGTGGACATAAAAACAAGCTGATGATGACCAAGATGAAGATGATGATCTTATTACTTGACCCCTGTCCTCCATGATGTTTTCGCATGCACCTTGAGTGCATTCTCAGTAATAAAAACTCTTGCATACCTACCGGCCTACCCTGCGTCCGCACCTCAGGCGCTACACAGAACACTTTCTTCGTCTGCTCGCCAGGCCTGTTTACCAAAACAGACTTGCACTGTTTTTTTGTTTTACTAAAAGACTCAAATCGCGCTTTCACAAATGCACATTTCCAGCGTATATAGTCCTACACCATTCATCCTCATGAGTGTTCATTTGCTTTCGCGACACGTTGGTGCCGTGAAATCCTTGACAATTCAGCGGTAAATCTCGCTGTATCTGGCGCTTCAAATGAACGAAGCCAAAAATGCAAACATTGGCCAGCGCACTCACGCATAACGTCGTTACTCTCACTTGTACTGTGAAGTTTGCAATTTATATTCACGTCACGGGTTTGCCTGCTCGCTTTGAATATTTCATGCGCCGAAAGAAAATTGAGAAATTCGTTCACTCCCAAAGGGCCGCCCATTGAACGTGCCTCTTGTGTTATTTTCTTTCATCTTCTTTTGTTCGCCGCCGCCTCGACATTTATTTCACGTTCGTTGGTTACATATGACGGGTGGGCACATGCTTTGCATTTTAGAATTCTTGAGATATCTTTCATGTCCCCCATTCCCCTCCCATATGCAGGGTAGCAAACCGGCTGCCTATAGGCTGGTTAACCTCCCAGCCGTTCTTTTCCTGCTATTTTTTTCCCTTCCTTGCGTGAACGCCCGTTCCGCCCGACGCATGGGACCAAGTTTGTTACAGGATTGTCTGTCAATGAACCATTGAAGAGCTAGCCACGAGGCGATACACACCTGTGAGCCGAATCGCACTTTGTTGTTGTTGTTGTTGTTGCTGTTGTTGCTGCTGTTGTTGTTGTTGTTGTTGTTGTTGTTGTTTTGCGAGAGGGAAGATCTTCTGCTTAGCAGCAAACAGTCGCAATTACATGGGAGTGTGCCTATCACGCGCAATTCTCCGGTTGCCGCAGGAGGGTCTCAATTACTCAAGGTATGGCCTTTTATTGTATTCATGTATAAGTAAAGAAATCATAAAGTTTGAACAAACTCAGGCTTTTTCAACTGTTTTTATAACTTATTCCCTATAGGCACCCACAGTTTCGGTGTGCTACACTAAAATATGAATATTCATGACACAGAAATTCATCAAGTCATTTCAGGCAGTCCTTTTTGTGTGCTGTTCAAGCGGTAGCACCGCTTTCTATTTCCCAGATTTTTCTTAGAATGCAGAGTGCTAATCAGGAAAAAAAATAATAATTCCGGCAAAAAAACGTCGCAGGGGAAACAACGTTACAATAATAGTTGCTTGTTGAATATAAAGACAATACAATGATGACGCTACTCAAAGACAGCAATGCGTCATGCTTAAAACTTTGGAATGAGAAAAGTTACCGTCTAAATTCGGTTCTTCATTTCATTCATGGAATTTCCGTATAACGCGTATGAAGTGAAGCCCAGAGGTAGGAAGAACGGTCAGAATAGGATTCCTTGAATTCCGGCCTAGTAGTTTTTTACTTTCTTACGACCGCTTGATTTGATTGATATGTAAGATTTAACGTCCCAAAACCCCCATATGATTATGAGAGATGCCGTAGTGGAGGGCTCCGGAAATTTTGACCACCTAGGGTTCTTTAACGTGCGCCCAAATCTGTGCACATGGGCCTACATCATTTCCGCCTCCATCGAAAATGCAGCCGCCGCAGCCAGGATTCGATCCCGCGACCTGCGGGTCAGCAGCCGAGTACCTTAGCCGCTAGGCCACCACAGCGGAGTTTCTTACGACCGCTTCGAATACCACGAGCACACGTGTCGAAAACGTACATTTCTGTAGTTATGGGAAAAAAGTTAATCGTTTTTAATAGCATAGGGTTCTAGGCGTCTACGTATGTCGTAGTCAAGTTTTAGAGCGCATAAAAAACATGGACAGCGACACCAGTAACACATAGGTGCCAACTTCCAATAATGTTTATTTCGAGAACTGCGAGCCACACATTGTCACAAGGTTGTGAGTTGATGAAGGCAGCAGTCGGCGAGTTCAAGATCAAACTCTATATTTGGCCAAACTAGTGGCTGGTGAAAGGAAGGACAAAATACAGCAAGCAATGTACGCTGTGAACTGATATCGTGATGGGGGCGTCAGCCGTGATCTGTGGTAAAGCATGTCGGCATTTACACGTGCGGCATCGAACTTTGTAGCGTTTTTGCCGACGCTTGCGAAAGCTCTGGAATAAACTTCACCATTTTTGTACTGCGCGTATTTTAACGCAATAATGTCGGACATTCCCGGGGTTTGCCGAAAATTGCGGCGCGTTCTGTGCCGAACATTTTCGATTAAAATGAAAATGCTGTAAGCCCGGGTGCTCAGATTTGGGGGCATGCTAGAGAACGCCATATGATCGAAATTTCCGGAGCCCTCCACTACGGCCTCCCTCATCATCATATGGTGGCTTTGGGACGTTAAACCCCACATATCAGTGAATCAATCAATCGAACAATCAGTCAATCAATCAATCAATCAATTAATAAATCAAGTGTTCTGCGATGAGCGTTGTTAGCATGTTTTCCTGGAGTAACATAAATACATAAAAATATACAATGAAAGTGCCTGGATAGTGGAGCCTATATCGCTTTTAAACCATCATTATTCCACGCACTTTGCTAACTCTACTTGATTTACGTAGGTAAGCTAACTTCCTAAATCATGGATTTAAGGGTGCAAAAAGAAGCATAAAAAACCGAGAATTTCTAGCGCAATAAAACAATACACTTACACAAGAAGAGTGGACATATTCCTGTCAAATATGCACCATCTGGCCAAATTCCAAGTTTCCTTATAGCATAAAAATATGTTTTGAGAACTAATGGAGACAAGCTAGATAAACCTGTGGTATTAATTACGTGTTTCAAAGTAGACAGCGCGTTAAAGAACATTAAAAGGAGCACGACTACCATATGAGATATTTTATTGTATATTTACCTGCAGCTCTCTCGAACATTTGGTTACAACACTGATTTCTAGCTCACAACTAACGGTGATTTCTGCGGAACAATCCAGCTCTTTAAAGCCATAGCTTCAATACGGATTCCCAACTTATTATGCTCCCCTCAATAATGTTGTCGCTGCGACAGATAATACTTCATGTTGGAATAAAAACTGAAAATAGTTCGTTTCGACGAGACCGCCAGATAAAAAGCGCGAAAGCCAGGCAATTCCAGTTGCCAAAGTTTCGCTCAATATCTCCACTACTCTCATAGCATTATACTGTAAATGTTCTTCACAACTCTAGAATACAGATTTAGCGAATCCCCGTGCGTCAGTAAAGTGGAGGTCTCATGCGGCCCTTTTTAGAATAATTGAATGACACTTTGTTCTGATGAAAGTCATAAACAACCGCCGGTGGGTGTTCTTGGCGTTCCTCGGAAGGGGAAAAGGGCTGGTCTGCATCCGTAGGCCGTAATAACTTCAGCGGAAGTTTGAATCGACATCACTTTAATCTGGCGATGCTCGTTATGGCAATGAACGGCGTGACCATGATCACGAAATTACTTGAGCTATACAGGGTCTAGCAATGCGTTATTTGGCGGCACTACCTTAATGAATCGAAAGCTGCTGCTTAGAGCAAGCAACGTCCCAGTGAAGATAGGGAAAGAGCAGCAGTGCTTCATAATGTTTAATTAGGCAATGGCTTATTCAAAATTTACCTTCACAAATCTGTACACTCCGTTGCGGTTTCTACACTACCAACAGCTGAAAGCGACCGTTTTTGCTCAGGCTAAGTGAAAAGATGCAGGTTCGACTCCCCGCCCTGGTTACTCTATTTACGGTGAGTTAAATGCGAAGGATTGGTGTTTTTTAAAATTAATTAGAAAATGATGAAATGCTATCTGTCTTTGAGTGTGAGGAATTTCACATCTCTCCACTTCCAGGACGGGGTGTTTGGGACGTCCGGCCAATAAATTTTAAACCCACAATCAGACGAAGACAGGAAACATGTTTTTAGAAGCTTTGCAATAACAAAGCAAGGACAAAGCAGAGGAAAATTTTACATGTTTGTTTTACTGCCCTTGAGATGAAATTTCACACGTGCCGTGTCGGTTGTTCTGCACGAATCCTTGTGGCATCTAGCTCTGAAAAACAAAGGAAGAAAATGAGGACAAAAAGGAAGAAGTGACTTTAGCTAACAGACTGGCGTATTTCTGAAAGACGTTCCTTGAATCAATGTAAGGGCAAGGAGGAAACCAATTTGCTCTAAGTGTACCCTTTTCTATCAACCTTTTACCCCGGCTAGAGTCCTTATTTATGACCATTCTATCTGTGACCATTCCATCTGTGCTTCCTGAGGAAACTCTGTGTTTCCTATCAAACGTTTAAGGAGTTCGGTTCATTTAAACGTCACATATGACAAAGCGCAAACTCGGCACTTCTTCAATTTCTTCGTACATGGTCTTGTCTACAGTGTTCCGATATTTATTTTTCTTTTACTTTTTTCTGTTGCTAGATTCAAAATCGACGTTTCTTTCTTGTTGTTTTTTGAATCAGGCTCTTCATTAATAGTGTAGGCTTGTTGGGAGATTTCATGGTGCTACATCTGAAAAATGTGGTACACTTTTCAGCAAGTTTTAATGAAATACAGGGGCTTCAAATTGAAATTTGTAGCTTTCAAGCTGGAGGAAGAATTACGGCGCGCTATTTTAAAATAGTACTTGCTCGATCAACGAGAGGGTCGTACTGTGTTTGTGTCACAGAACGAGTGCTACAAATGGGCTCGCCGCCAAATTCTTGCGATAACGGGCGGGAGAAACGCCGCGAGGTCAAAAGAAAAAAAAGAAAGCAAACGTCCAAGGCTCCCCGGGCGCGCGCTCTCCCCTCGGAAGCGTGGCTTCGCCGACGAACCTCCTCACCCCACATCAGCGGCCCAGCAAGCCCGCGATTTTTCTAGATGGAAAGGGGCGTGGTCATACCGAGTTGAGTCATCCGCCGCGGAGGACATTCCAACCGTCTCGCCTCTCCCCAGCCTTCGCTGCGTATCGCGCCGACGAAATGACTAGAACTTTCTGGAAGGTGGCGCGGAAGGTATTTAATCGAGCGGCCGAGACGATAGATCAGGAGGAGACGGAAGTGAGCGCCAGAGCGCGCGTAGGGATTCCGCCGTGTTGTCGGCGGAGGTTTTGTCCGTTGGGACCAAGCCGGAGATGAAGAGGATTTCCACCTGAGGGGTGAAGGCTCGAGCTACAGGCAAGAGCGTGTGTTTCCCGCTATTGAGCGAAGACGCGTGGCAACAGCTGCGTGTGTGAAGCCGACGTGTTTCCGGCGAAGAAGTTTGAAGCTTGGAGAGTGGCCATTTGAAGACGCGAGGTTTCCTGGAAGAGAAACTTCAGGGGGCAGCGGAACGACAACAACGCTGGACTTTGAGTGAGTGATTCTCGGAAGAGTATCATTCAGACTTTTGTTCCAAGGACTTTGGACTGAATAGGTTTTCCATCTCTTTAGTCTTTAAGTGTCTTGGTTGTTCAATGCATGCGACTGCATTGTAGTGTGTATTGTTGTCTGTGTCCGTTGTTTCGAGTGTGGCTGATTGTACTGTGTAGTACGTTGTTTGATTGGTGACATATTGTCCTCATTTTTTGTGGAGTGTGCAAACTTGTGTATTGTTGTCGATCTGCCATTATTGAGAATATAATTTTGTTTGTTTATCAACTCTCGGCTCTGACTTGTTCTTTGGGCCACAGCCGGCGTCTGCTGGCGCACCAATAAGGACCACTTCTAAATTGTCCACGCTTTCGTGGTGCGGTTCGGGGGCCGATACTTCGGCTCTTGCAATTAGCCCGGCGATCGCCTCCCTAATTAACGGGACCGGTGTGACAATTAATCTGGCGTCCACGACAGGACCTTTTGGTGCACAGTGTGCCCAAAGTAGTGAGAAAGAGCTTCGAGTTGTTGATAGTGCTATCGGAACGATTTTGTGTGTTGCTCAGTGTTCTCGTTAACGAGTGCAGGGGAGTGTTCCGATAGACTGATTTAGGCAGATACTTTTTAAACGTGGCAAGGTTTTATTTGCGAGACACAATGGATCTCGAAAAGTTAGTCGCTCTTGGTGAGAAGATGGGTCTTTCTGGCGCCGAACTACGGAAGTGGGTCACCCAGAAGGAAAAAGAAGAAAAAGAGAGAGCCAAGGAAGAAAAGGCAGCTGAGTTGGAACGAGAGAGGTTGGCAGCTGAGAGGGCCAAGGAAGAAAAAGCAGCTGAGTTGGAGAGAGAAAGGCTGGCCGCTGAAATGGCGAAAGAAGAAAGAGAGGCAAAGGAGCGACAGCTGAAGGAAGAAAGAGAGCAGCAATTGAAGTTGGAGCTGGAGAAAGAAAAGTTGGCAGCTGAAAGGGCGAAGGAAGAAAGAGAGCAACAATTGAAGTTGGAGTTGGAGAGAGAAAAATTGGCAGCCGAAAGGGCGAGAGAAGAAAGAGAAGCGGAGATGGCTGAGAGGGAACGGCAGCGGCAGCACGAAATGGAACTCGAGCGGCTCCGCTTGCAACAGCGAAGTGAAACCCTCGTCCAAGCTAGAGTTGAAAGCAGCGAACAGGAAGATCACGGCTTCCGCTTGAACCCAAGCAAGCTGCTCGTAGCGTTTGATGAAAGGAAGGACGACCTTGACGCGTACCTTCACCGATTTGAGACGATTGCGAGGAGCCAGAATTGGCCGGAACATCAATGGGCAACTGCTTTGAGTACTTGCTTGAGTGGTGAAGCGCTCAGTGTGTACGGTAGGCTGACGCCGACCGATGCAGCCAACTACGCAAAGGTGAAAGCTGCTTTGCTGAAGCGATTTAGATTTACCGTGGAAGGATTCCTGGACAGATTTCGGACAGGAAAGCCAGCTGATGGGGAGACGGCTACGCAGTATGCTGCCCGACTTTGCCACTATTTCGACAGATGCATTGAACTTTCAGGGACAGCGCAGGAGTACGATGAGCTTAGAGAGCTGCTAATTAGAGAACAATTTCTTACTAGTTGCCACCCAAGCCTGTCGCTGTACTTGGAAGAGAGGAAGGCTGAGTCACTTGAAGGAATGCTTGAATTGGCTGATCAATTCTTGGAAGCCAAAGGTGGAACTAATTTGGCCAGGGTCAAGAAGGTGTGTCCTGATGATTCGAAAAAATTGGCTCCCGAAAAAAAGAAGCCTGCACCAGAGAGCATTCCGCGATGTTTTTTGTGCAACCGAGTGGGTCGTCGCGCGAAAAACTGTCGAACGATCTTTACGAGCCCTACGGCAGTAAAATGTTTTAAGTGTGGTCAGACTGGGCACAAAGCAGACGCATGTCGAAACGGAGTGAGTCAAACTCACCAGGTATCCTGTGTGCAAGCGGCACCGAAATCTGATAATAATGCTGTCACCGATGGATTCGTAGAGTTGAAAAATGGGGAGAAAATCCCTATTGTGGGTGCTGTAATGTCAAAACAGCCAACCGGTGTTACGAAAGGAATGCCAACGCTGCCTGGAAAAGTTGCGGGCAAAAAGATTACGGTGTTAAGAGATACCGGCAGCTCCACTGTTATCGTGCGGAGAAACTTGGTACGGGAAAGTGAGTTAACCGGCAAAACGAAACCGGTTTGCTTAATTGACCGTACAGTTCGGATGCTTCCCGAAGCAGAGATTGAGGTTGAAACCCCATACTTCAGCGGGAAGGTTACGGCTCTATGTATGACGACCCCCCTTTACGACCTTGTCATCGGAAACATCGACGGGGCGCGAGGACCGAACGATCCGGAATGTTTGGGAGCAGACCCTAAGATAGAGCCCTCGCCAACCCAGCGACCGCGAGATACAGTGGAGGAGCAGCCCGTGACGGATCTCATTAGAGCCCAAGGCGAAGCCGTGGCGCAAGAGACAGTGAATGAGAAGATGATCGTGTTGAATGAGTTCACGGGCCGAGCAACTGGACTTACGTCGGCACGACCTCAACCAACCGACAGTGTAAAGGAGACGGAGTTGGCCAGCCGGGCAAAATGTAGAGACATGATCAAGCTGGTAAATAAAGAGACAGGACCCGTCGAATGTTATGACCCGTTAACGGTGTCGGAATTGACAACGATGGCTGAGACGCCGCCTCAGATATCGTCGTTGGAAAAGGCTCGCCAAAAAAGAACAAGGAAAAACAAGAATAAATCGAGCGAGCACCGCAAGAAAAGGCGCAAGCGCCGCTCAAAGTACACAGGATAAGTGCTGAAGTCGAATCAGAATGTGTTTGGCAGTGCTGAGTGCCATATGTTGTGTTAATGTTGTGTTATCCTGTGTCTCAAGTGTCGAAGTGTCTGTTCTGTGGTGTGATCTATAGTGTTGTATAATTGTTGTAATGAGGGAACTTTGTACGTTTGTATTGTTTGGAATGAGTGATGAAGTGTTGTAGTCATGTACCGGTGGCTATATTTTATGTGCTGTGGAATTGAACTACAATGTAAGATTGTATTGAGCGATCTATTGCGAATGTGAAGTGTCATGAGCGACGGTTTGTGTTACAGTCTTTCAGAGTGTGTGGTGACTGTTCGCGCTGGTTTGTGTGGTTTTGAATATCATGAGATAATATTCTTAAAGTGGGGAGTGGGGGGCAGTGTCACAGAATGAGCGCTAAAAATGGGCGCGCCGCCAAATTCTTGCGATAACGGGCGGGAGAAACGCCGCGAGGTCAAAAGAAAAAAAAAGAAAGCAAACGTCCAAGGCTCCCCGGGCGCGCGCTCTCCCCTCGGAAGCGTGCCTTCGCCGACGAACCTCCTCACCCCACATCAGCGGCCCAGCAAGCCCGCGATTTTTCTAGATGGAAAGGGGCGTGGTCATACCGAGTTGAGTCATCCGCCGCGGAGGGCATTCCAACCGTCTCGCCTCTCCCCAGCCTTCGCTGCGTATCGCGCCGACGAAATGACGAGAACTTTCTGGAATGTCGCGCGGAAGGTATTTAATCGAGCGGACGAGACGAGAGATCAGGAGGAGACGGAAGTGAGCGCCAGAGCGCGCGTAGGGATTCCGCCGTGTAGTCGGCGGAGGTTTTGTCCGTTGGGACCAAGCCGGAGATGAAGAGGATTTCCACCTGAGGGGTGAAGGCTCGAGCTACAGGCACGAGCGTGTGTTTACCGCTATTGAGCGAAGACGCGTGGCAACAGCTGCGTGTGTGAAGCCGACGTGTTTCCGGCGAAGAAGTTTGAAGCTTGGAGAGTGGCCATTTGAAGACGCGAGGTTTCCTGGAAGAGAAACTTCAGGGGGCAGCGGAACGACAGCAACGCTGGACTTTGAGTGAGTGATTCTCGGAAGAGTATCTTTCATACTTTTGTTCCAAGGACTTTGGACTGAATAGGTTTTCCATCTCTTTAGTCTTTAAGTGTCTTGGTTGTTCAATGCATGCGACTGCATTGTAGTGTGTATTGTTGTCTGTGTCCGTTGTTTCGAGTGTGGCTGATTGTATTGTGTAGTATGTTGTTTGATTGGTGACATATTGTCCTCATCTTTTGTGGAGTGTGCAAACTTGTGTATTGTTGTCGATCTGCCATTATTGAGAATATAATTTTGTTTGTTTATCAACTCTCGGCTCTGACTTGTTCTTTGGGCCACAGCCGGCGTCTGCTGGCGCACCAATAAGGACCACTTCTAAATTGTCCACGCTTTCGTGGTGCGGTTCGGGGGGCCGATACTTCGGCTCTTGGAATTATCCCGGCGATCGCCTCTTTAATTAACGGGACCGGTGTGACAGTTTGGTGCTACGCAAATAGTGGGTCATGCACAGCGAAACACTGAATTTGTCGTAATTGAGCGTTACTTGTACAGCTGCCACTTTGTCGCTAAAAGGCTCCTAAACTAACTTCGATATTTTTTGTTCAAATATTTCAAGTAAACACGCGCATCGTGTGCAGAATGCAGTTGCGATCAACATTTCTACACCTGGCTCCACTACGAGGCGCCGGCGTGCCACAAATTCGAAGCAACAATCCGTCCTTCTCTTCGCGTCTTTCCGTCTTCCGCGTGACGTAGAAAACACGAATGTGACGCTCAGTGTATTGATGCTGTGAGTGGTGGAGCAAGAGCTTGCGACTTCCGGTTAATCTGCCAGCAACTGTCCGTGCTCCTTTGCTCGTCGTGTCGGGCCTGCACTGATAGCGCCATTAGCACGGGACGTGTAGAAGTGCGGAGAGCAAACATCGCAGAACGTACGTACCAAGCCAATCGTCGTGACGGTCTGAGAAAAGTGGCGGTGGTGCCTTCTGATTTCGTGGGGAGGCGCTTGGGCACGGCGTGTCACTGTAGATACCTTTTGAAGGCGTGCGCGCAACTTAGGGTTGGTACCAGCCCGATTGGTATTGGCACGAGGTGGCATGTCAGCAGCAGTTTGAAAACAAGCACGCAGTTGACGGAGTATACGGAGGGACAGAATCGCGGAAACTGGAAGTTAAAGATGTTTCCAGCAGTGCGTCTGCGATGACGTATGCCATGTGAGATTGGGAGGGGCCCTCGGCGAGAGTACAAAGCGGCTTTGGGAGAGGATAGCAACGGAGGCTAGCGATGGTAAGAGTGAACGGAGTGGTCACCGCGTTTCGATAAGCAAACGCGTCGAACTCCGCTAATACGGCAACGTTTCGAAAAATTTTCTCACAAAATTTTCTCACAAAATGTTCTCCCAACTTTCTCACGAAACCTGAATTTCGACCTCTGGGTGGTTTAAGGGTCCTTCAACAGTGCGATGACCTTCATTGCATTCACCAGGAGGGTTATTACTTCGTATAGCTTTGTCGTGTATCAGCTTCTTTCTTAAACTGCTCATTTTTTCCTCAAAAGGTATTTGATTTCAATATATAATTGAATCTTGAAAATGTTGGCTCGAAAAAATGTGTATTTAGCAGGTCAACTTTTTGGTGACCACACTGAAAAAAAACTAAAACTGAAAATAGAAGGTCATGCGTAATCACTTCTATTCATCAATTTGGTCATCGAAACAAGATCACGTGATCATCTGGGCCATGGCTCTCAAAGTCACTTGAGCCGGTGGGCCGCAGTCATGCAGTTGAGTCCCGCAAAGGCCGATGCAGTCAAGATGGTAGGAGTGTGGATGAAATTGCCAAAAAATGCTGTCATTTTAAATAAATCCTGACTACAATCTGATGTAATGAACACTTCTGAAGAAAATTTTGTCAGTGGTCTCCGATAACACCTTTGTACACCGATCTCGAAAGTGCCTAAAATGTGCACGCTGCTTTCGAAATACAGCTTTTGTTTCACGGGTATGTTTCAAGAGATGGTGAACTTACGGGGTGACCCACTTAAACGATGCTTTAGCCTGGTCGTGCCTGTGTAGCCTACGAACATACCCATTATTTTCAAAACAGTGTGTGGTGAAGTCACTATATAGAAGAGCAAAGCAGTGAGTGCACCTAGCAAGGAAGGTATGTCATTCAGATATGATAGTAGTTAGTGCTGACGGAAGTATGTTGCTGTCTGTCGAATATCCGTCGAATAGAGAGGAAGGCCCAAGTTACTGATTACTCGTTTTACTCGTCTAATTGCTGGCAGAACGTGGTGTTATGCCAGGAGCATGGTCCTCGCTCGAGAGCGCTTCTTTCCACGAGAACTAGCGCAGCTCCGCCGAACCCTCCCCCCTCCGAGCGCCATCTTCCACGCAGACGGCGGCGAGCCGCGTGTAGTTCCGGCGAAAGCTTCGCCTCCTCCGCCGAGCCACCATTAAGTTCCGGGGAAAGCTACGCATCCCCCGCCAAGCCACCGTGCAGTTCCAGGGAAAGCTTCGCCTCCTCCACCAAGCACCGGGAACTTGTCTCAGAAAAAAGACCAAAACGTTATTTGAGGCAGTGCCGGCTTGATGTTTGAGGATTTTTGCCCCGGCCAACGTCGCCGTGCTGGCCGGCTCTGTACAAACGATAAGCTGCTGCTATAAGGGTTGTTACCTCTTTTTATTACAAAACGTTTGCCTTCCTATTTTTCCTGTGGTCGGTGGCTTCAGCGAAGTCCGTTCGGCTGCTCACCGCTCTCGGCTACCGCTACCATCGTGCCACAGCGAATTCCTAACAGTGGTAGTAGCGGTGCGATGTCATCGAATCCGAAATCCTAACAGTGGTAAGAAGTCCGTTTCCAGATGGGATATACAAAATAGTGGTGCTGGCACAGTCACAAACGAAGCAAGCCCGAAACATGATAAAAACCACCATGCAAGCAACAAGGAGCATAGACAGAACACAAGTGGGTGGGATTAGTTTAGCCCCAGCCGTAACAAAACATACCTAATGTAACTACTAACCTGGGTTTAAATATGACAAATTACCATGACTTATCTGGGAGATTTACAGAGACGTCAAGCGAGTTGGCCCAATTTCAAGTTTGTGTACACTACCTATTATTAGTAGTTTATGTGGAAGAGAGTAAGACTGCGCGAAAAAAAGTGAAGAAATAAAGACGGAGCCAATACGGACACAGATAATATTAAAGTAGGTACACTAACGCTTCGAAAGTACAGTAACACTAATTAGGTACACCAACAAGCTGCATTATTTGCATGAAAAAAATTGAAATAGTTATTTTTTTACTGCAGTGAACATCGTCACACGGATTATAATGATGATGACACTGGCAATATTGCGTGAATGTCTTGTGAATCAAATCATGGGAAAAGTGCTCATCCGGAAAATATGTAAAACTGGATTATTTCAACGTCGTTGTAATTAGCATTACTCCTTGTTCCGTTTCGAGGAGGATCTACTTGGGGATAATCTTCTTGATAATAACGTCAACGAGCCCGCTTAGGATGGCTTCAGTGGGGCTTCATACGAGGGGTCATCTTGATGACAAGCAGTTAAAGGCGTGTCCAGCTGTGTGCGACTCATAATTACCCGCGCCCCGTTTACCAGAGAAGGTCCCGGTCTTCGCCACGTGCGTGGCCCAGTCAGGCGTTAATTAAGATAAAGTAGCAGCTTCTAACTGCCAAGAACACGGACGCACTCATCAGCTTTGTTCACACGCCGCGTATCCTCCCGGCGACGTGGAGAAGAGGTGTTCCATCACCGATAACGCAATTAACCATGCTCCCATCCCGTCTTCGATGACCAATTTACGGTGATCCCGTTCGGCCTCTCTGTTGGCTCTTCACCGAAACCAATTACGATCGAACGCCGTTCCTGTGAACGAAAGGCTAGCTTGTACCGATCCACTCAAAGAAAAGCCTCATGGAAGTCACGTAAGAGACAATGCCTCAAGACAAGTAGCGGGGCTTTTCGATCGGCTGCCATCGAAAGTTATAGATGTCGAATAACGAGATCTCTGGGGGTACGTGAGAGCGTTGTCGCCTGAAGCTTTTTTTGCTTACTTATTGCCACTGCATGTTGTTGATCGTGCGGTGATTTTGGCATGTGTGCAATGACGTGTGCTAAAAATTCTATTTAAGAAACTACGCAACGATATAAATTTCGGAAGTCTTAAAACACATTTAGTACAATGTAAGAGTTTAGTTAACAGTCTACAGAAGGAACGTATTATGTGAGCTTTATGTGTGTACTCATAGTGATGGCGTTGTTTATCAGTAGGTTTTATTTGTGATTATTAGTAGTCCTAAGTGCGTAGACCTCCGTGTATGGCTCCCGGACGTGGTATCTGGTAGGTAAATGTGTTTATTAATTAAGAGCTCAATTTACATTCCGTTATACGTTGCAGTCACTGAGATTTTCTTGATTTTTTAGGGAAGTTGCTGCAAGAACACTTACAGAATTCTAGCTGGGAAATTATAATTACGCTCTTACTGACCAGTTTTTTTTTTCATTGCCCGAAAACATGAGCATATCGCGTAGGCATGAAATCGTCTCTGCATGAATGAACGGCACTGGATCTCGCATGAAAATTCAGAAATTGATTTAGAGCGCACCCGAAACGCATCACGCGAAAGCACATCTCGTACGCTCGAGAGCTGAGGATCGCGAAGGCGGACGCAGATGGAATTAAAGCCCCGTGCGTGCGTCAGATTCCAGGAATACTGGTGGCACGACGAAGCGGCAGTCGAAATGCACAAAGGAGTGTTCTTATACTTGAGTGAATACAGGCCATTTTGTACCGCATATTTATGCCACCTAATCCAAATGCATAATAAACCACAAAAAAAAGGGCGAAAAATCTTTGTCTTCCCAACACAAATGCATCAATAGACGAAGCATAGAAAAGCAGACAGAGTTCGCACATATGAAACGATATTTTCGTCGATGCTTCTTTGTTACGTGCAATATTCTCCACGCTTGATATTTTGTGCCGAACGTTGTGCCGTATGATAAGCGGAGGCGTTTAATATGGTCTAGCACACCCGAAGATGACTCTCGACTTTCGAGTGAACGGTGAATATATTTTTTAGCTCTGCCTGAAAACCGATCTGCATGGACTTGGTCTTATTCGCGCTTCCGTCTTTCTATTTCGCTCGCTTTTATGACTCGCATTTTTGGTTCTACTTCCTGAGTTTGCGGTGACTGGCGTCAGTACCTACGTCAGATTTATTCTTGACGTCCGTATTACATTTCTTTACGTACATCATTTCCCCCAATCAACACACACACACAGAGATTGCCGGATCAACTCTCACTTTTGCGCAGAGAAACTTTGATATACTCTTTCTTTTTGTCCAGCCAACTTTATATAGTCCTCAATGAAGCTTGGAAACTTGAAAGTTAAGGACGAATTTCCCCATGCAGTCAGCTGATGACACTCCGTGTACGCAGATTTTATTTCGTGGAGGTTCCTGCGATATGGAAATTTTGAAACATGAAGCGAGCATTGTTTCTCACATCTGTATAATTAGCAACGATTGGGTTTTCCTGTCAAATAACCAATATTGAATTTTTAATTTGGTCATTGCTTCGATACCGTAAATAAAACCCTGAAATTTTTTGCGATGAAATATATCATTCGTGGATAAAACAAGAGTATGCGGGTAGTGCACTTGTACAGACCCTATTGCGTTGAAGAAAGGTATACCATTGAGAATTAAAGGGGCTCTGCGTTTCTTGTGCCTTCGATTTCGGGCAGAAACAATCCTATGTCCTTAATCATGTCGGCCCAAGGTCTGACTGTAACGATGTTTTTTTTAGCATCATTTGAATCTGTCGCGAAAATTTTGGTAGCTTAGTATGCTGGGACACACATATTTCAAAATGATATGCAATTAAAATGCGTGTGCACAGGCACACACTGTATTGCATACGCACAATTTCACTTCATGTTACACCATGCTTTGTGTACATAATAAATGTTTGTCCTAGCAACGCTGAAAGTTATGCCGGATGCCTGGTATACCCAAATAAATAAGTTTGAATTTCAACACCAGTAATATGCAACGTGAATCGTTCTATTGCAAAGTTTATTGGTGCAAGGCACCCCTTAAAGTCTGTTTTCACGCAGACATCAAGTAATATAGTCGCAAAACAATGTAGTGTGGGTGATGACTAGAGCCGTAAGACAGACTTAATCAACAACACCCATTGATGATTGTTTTATTGTTGTCGAATGAATCGTGTCATAATATTTTGTTTAAGTAAACTCATGCAGCACACACTATGTTCTTTTTTTGTTTGGCATTTCAGAATGTTGACACCGGGCGTGTTCTTTCTTAAATAAGCTTTGCAATCGTAGCTCCATCGTTTACCTAATGACTTCTTGTTATTTTCATTCTTTGCTTTGGCTCTTACCATCTCTTAGCTGCATTAGTTTTATCTCCGGACCCTTTTGTCAATTTTGCATAATTCTGTAAATTGCTGAGCGTTCGTTCTTTTATTTGAAACAAAGTTATGTATCTAATTTTCTTAAATGTAGCATGCCCCTCTCCTCCATATTGTGCGAACCCCGAGAGTAAAAGTAAATAAATATAAAGAAAAACGTCACGTGGACAGTTACAATCGAAAGAAACCGTGATGCACTGCGGTATACAAGAATGATGTACGTCCTCAAATTCTGAACTGGATCCACGTTCACAATCTCGACAACGCTGTGGCCGCTCCATAAATGCAATTAAGTTTGCAAAATTGAATAACAGAGATTAATGAAAGGCGATGAAGTCGTAATTCAGTGTCTTGTTGCCCAGAAAGGAACTCTTCGTATGCTGTGCTTTTTTTTTTTTTGAGTCCGAAAAGTTTCATCTATGAAATTTGCAGTTCAAAAAACATATCGGTATACAAGAGCAGATGCTTATTTCAGTCTTCGCAGTTTTGAGTACATCGCGATGCCTTTTTTTATTTTCGTGCTATATACACGGTTTTTCAAAAGATTCGCATTCATGATAAATGACAATGGGATATTCTTTCCGCACTTTCTCTGCTCAATACTTAATCCCTGTCAAAAAGGAAGGGCTTCAGAATCTGGGCCCCTGTAATCGATGGTTTTCAATTAGCAGAATCCTGTATCGCAGCCTCGCGTTTCGCTTC
Organism: Rhipicephalus annulatus; assembly: GCA_013436015.1. Taxonomy (NCBI): domain Eukaryota; kingdom Metazoa; phylum Arthropoda; class Arachnida; order Ixodida; family Ixodidae; genus Rhipicephalus; species Rhipicephalus annulatus. The sequence continues at coordinate 623,910 of WOVY01009308.1, read as the reverse complement.
TTTTAAATCTGTTCCCGCCGTGTGCCACCCTAAAAGCGGTAAATGAATCTTAATAAGAGTTTCTAATGCATAGTTTATAGTTGCAGAGTTTCTAATGCAAAGTTTCTAATGCATAGATCTTTAAAGCTATCGCGATAAAGTTTGAAGTGTTTGAGCTTTTAAATTCTGTCGGGTCAAGACGGTTGAAAATTAACTTTCTCTGCTTCAACGTATGCTGCTTTCATTAGTGTAGTATGAAATAAAAAAAACTATCGCTATGCTGTGATCGTAGCTTAGGCTGTGGAGTGGTCACCGCTACTATTCTTACAGAAATCAGAAGTTGATACCATACAAACATCTCATTTACAGAAGACGGCTGCCGACAACTTCAAACTCGCGAATCTGCCAATCGTCATTTCATTATTTTTCATGCATTATCCTCGCAGGGAGGAACATTCCTCAAGGTCCTCATGGGCTTGTGCGTGCCAGTGATATGAGGCGGCACTGCTCGAATGCCTGTGCGCTAACATGAACACTACATTAGGAACTCGCACATGGAGGATGGGTAGCCTGAAACCTGATAGATTGGTCCTGTTCGAACCTAAAAAAGCCACAACATAGTAGCATCAATAGGACATCAAAGAGGTGTTGCTGTTATTCCAGATATGTTAAGTTAAAGGAGTGTACAGCTATACTGCACCACAAAACCACGTCCTCTTTCAATTATAAGAGTGCATTTGAAGAACTCAAAGAGATGACCAGGCTGGCAGCGACTTAGTTAGAGCTATGAAATTAAGAAACTCAAGAACCTCCCGCAACACTGGGAGACTGACGATCATTCGGACAGGCCATCCTCTTACAGTGGACAAAAAAAAATGAGCGAATAATGATGGTGGTGGAACTAGCTTTTGACATTTCCAAAGTGATAATCTTCTGACAACATCATATTTCAAAAATGATGCCGATGTCAGTCTTTACATTTATAGATTTCTTTAACTGTACAAGTTAATTTGGTTTATTTATTTATTTATTTATTTATTTATTTATTTATTAAGTACGAGCTTCGCCATAAGGCATTACAGCAGAGAGGGTACAGTACATATAATCAAACACATAAAAAACATCCATAAAGCATGTAAAAAATCTTGACTTGAATCAATACAGACTATTTCTGGTGGCAGAGCGTTTCATTCTCTTATAGTGCGGACAAAGAAAGAGCAGCGAAAGGCGTCATCCCCAAAAGGAATCTCGCGTATTTTTAAGTGATATGTCGAAATTCGTATGCATTATGGATCGCTTCTATGAGAAATCACTACATAATATGCTAAGGGCCATCATAAATTTAGTTTACCCCATTTCGGTTTTTTTTGTTTTTTTTGTTTTTTTTTCTACTAGCGGCTTTCATCTGCCAGCCACATTTTTTTTATGGCTGCGCTCTTGCCAAAATTTATATTTCGTAGGCTTCTATCACATGAAGGATTACTGAGAGCTCGTAATTAATTCCTCTAAAGCACAAAATTTGCGTATAGACTCCAAATTCTTTAAGATAAAAATTGAAAAGTGCCCGTGCCTGTATCCTGAAGAGCGCACATTTCCTCTATTACCTTTGTTCACATTTTTTTCTGACTGTCTCTGTACCCTCGTCACAAGAGATTACTCTCAGAGTGCAGCCCCATCAAGCAGTCCTGAAATTGGGATGCGCCGTTGTGCACTCAGGGAAGTTCCATGCTTACCACGTAATCATTTTTTCTGGGCGTATGTTACATCCTTCCAAGGCATCACAAAAGCTATATGAAAGAATGCGTCAGCGCTATTCTCGAAGCGTTGTGATTGTGTCAGGAAATATAACAAACCGACAGTAGCAAATTTTGATTACGTGTCTTTGGAAAGAAGCAATGAGCCACTGGTACATGTGCGAAAGTAGTAAGTGACATACAAATTCTTGTTTAGAAATAATAAATAATAGCAGGCTGTGTATAAAATATATCGCATCGAAATCGGAGCAATTGTGAGAACGAAGAGCTCTAAAAACTTGTATCACCTGCACATCGGCTTAAGCGTCGTCTGCTTTCAACCACAGTTTTTAGCACTAAACATGCGTGTACTCAATAATATTAACTAGTAAACTATTCATTTATTGCTTGAATCGTGAACACATAAATTCTGAACCATGGTCTTCATCATCACTGATGATGTAGCGCAAAAATACAAGACGCAGGACAAGGGAAGGAACGAAGGAGAGTGCCTACATCAAACAAGATCTGATTTCCAAGAGCGTACGCATATATACTGTAGAAAACATAACAGTGAAAAAGCCCACAACTGAAATGCGCGAAAACTTGCATTCCAAGGAAATAGTTTTTTTTTTCGCAAACCCCGAGAGAGGGAGTGCAGACGCAGTTTAACCCTAATCTATAAATTCTCTCTGCCTCGATAATTTCTGTAGGCTTTCTATTTCTCAGTTTTTTTTCAATATTGACTGTCATGCAAAAGAGCTTTGCAGCCCCTCATGCTGCAATGCTATGACGAAAAATTCGGCCCATCCGACGTACCTGGGAATTGACTTTATGCGAAGTATGCGGAGGGAAGTTGACCATGTTGTTATTTTTGTATTGAGCGACACGTCATGAAATCATGCTAAATATATGTACAAATTTTGCACGCACGTTCAAGAGTTGCAGATGTTTATATAACCAGCTCTTTGCACTTGCGCAACGACGCCAACTGGAACATGCGTATTATATAGCAACACCATAAGCTGATATGAAGCGCTGATGCTCGCGAGGATGCTGGCCCTGTACACTGCTACATAAATAAACTTCAGTGCATGGCGACTAACCACAGTTGACGTTAACCTGACGTGACAGCTATGTCAATGGAGTACACATGTAATGCTTATAAAATTGGGTAGGCAGCACAGCAACCACTGATGACGTTTCACGAAGATTAGCGTCTATTTAAAAAGTCGTTCCGAGACCTGGCGTAGCTCTGTGGGAAAATGATTCATTGCCACGCAGACTGCTTGCGTTCAATTCCAGCTTAGACTCTGACATTTATTCTTTGCATTCGTCGGGTCCGCGCTACAGATGTCGGGTATTTCTTAACGCTTCTGCGTTAAAATTGCGCTTGTTTGATCCTGTCGTTCCTGGGTAGGTACAAAATGTCAGTCACCTGTGGCACATACCCACTTAATGGTGGCACATACACGCCCGTAGGTATGTGCCATTGTTTCGCGGGAAGTGTTTGAGGACGTACGCGACTGGATTGTGATGTTATTCCTGTCTTGACCAGCGCGTCATCTTTGTCAGGTCGTGTTACCCTCTTATGCTAATTTTGGTTCACGCCAAGTTAAGGGGGTGACCATGAAAGCACCCAATCGTGAGCGGCGAAATAGATAGATAGATAGATAGATAGATAGATAGATAGATAGATAGATAGATAGATAGATAGATAGATAGATAGATAGATAGATAGATAGATAGATAGATAGATAGATGGATGGATGGATGGATGGATGGATGGATGGATGGATGGATGGATGGATGGATGGATGGATGGATGGATGGATGGATAGATGGATGGATGGATGGATGGATGGATAGATGGATGGACGGACGGACGGACGGACGGACGGACGGACGGACGGACGGACGGACGGACAGACAGACAGACAGACAGACAGACAGACAGACAGACAGACAGACAGATTGATTGATTGATTGATTGATTGATTGATTGATTGATTGAAAGATAGATGCGCCCAAAGTCGCCGAAGTGCGTTAAGAAATGCTTCGTATTTAGAAACCATCGTGACCAGTCCAAACGTTACAAGCGTGTTCACAGAGCCGGTCATCGATACAGCTGCCAGTTTCTCCTATGTACTGCTTGCCGCAGGAAGGAGGTATCTGATAGACTACACCCATACTAGAGTACCCAGTGCTCTAAATCGTTACCCACTTTTTCTAAACTTACTACACTTTCTTTCCACGCACAAACTGGATTTTATACATTTTAGAGCCAAAGAGGTTTAAACAAAAAATGCTGGCTTGGAAGCTTCCGCATCGCCTTGCCTGCAGAAGTGAAGCTAGCTTTTGCCTTGTCTAGATGTCGGAAATATCCTTTTTTCTGATATAGTGCTCGCTTAGAGATTAAGTAGATTGGATATGTCAGTGCTAATTCTACGTTAATTCTGTATAAAAAGATAGTTGTTACTGATGAAGTAACACACAGGATGAGTGACTGAATCTCCAAAGAACTTTGCCATCAATTAGAGTTTTACTAAGAAAAATCACTAGCACTAAGACGCACTTGAAGCACCATGTAACCCGAATAAGTTTTCACAATAAACTTGTTGGCTCTGCGAGGGAAACGTTCCATTCTTAGTGAGTACGAAGTGATGTTAGTCGTGAAATATAGATGTGCCGAAGTGTATATGCCCTGTTACTGGAATGGTATGAAGCCTTTGTGTTCTGTATTGCTGTAAATAATTTTTTTCTAAACACGAAATACTCGAAATCGTTAAACATTTTTTATCACACAAAACCAACGGTGATACTTTATCATGCCCCTAGAAAAAAGGCCGCCACAGCAGCCATCTTGCCGTAGGCACGGCCTCACTCTTGGGCAATAATTTCCACCACAGGAATCCTTGTTAGAACCTTCTTATTTAGAAGAACCTATTCTTGCATTTGAAACACCCTTAGCACATACGCCGGACCGTTCTTTTTTTGTGGCAGAAAAAGCCACTTTTACATTGGCCCGCTCTCCAACCTTTTTAATGTTGTGGGAGATTGAATGTAGATATGACACTACAGCAAGCTTCTGAGGCCTTACTGGCTGAACATAGGGGGTAGGATTGCTCAGTGAATTGAAGCTTCTTGGCCAAACTTTGCGTGACTGAAACCTTATGTGAGAGGCGTACCCAACATACATAAGTCGCTCTGCTTGTTCTGTAGAACTCGCTGTGACTAGATGTGGACAAGACTCCTGTGAAGCTTTGCTAAATCACAATTTTTTATGTCTTTTTCACGAGTTCTGCGTGGGCGGAGAGGTACAGACAGAAGAAACGGTTTGTTGCTCCTTGGCTGGTACGTCCAACAAGTGTGCTCTTGCTGAAAAGTGAAGACTACGTCTAGAAATCTGAGTGTTTTGTCTTGGCAACTCGTGAGTTAAAACGAGGGCTTTGAACCGCTCCTTCACGAAGTTCAGGATGTCTAGGGCGGAGAAAATGGGGTCACAGTCAAGAATATTGAGTAAGTCTTTAACAAACCAAACATTTACGCATGATCCTGTTGTCACAAAGGTGATTGGAAATGATTCCGTTAAGCTTGAATACGAACACGTCGCTATAATTGGAGCTATATATGCCTGATGCATATACCCTCCTCATGAAGGTGGGGCTTCCCGGGCCATTGGGTAAAGGTAGGTCTGAAATGAATGCATAGAGGTTATAAAAAAGTACTGTTTTTTCACAATTGGAGTGTATATATGCGTACATGCTCTTCGGAATTAAATCTTGTTCGATGTAAGCGTTCTCTTCCATCTTTTCCCTTAACATATGTCTTGTATTTTCGCACTACGTGATCATTTATATATTACCAACAAGCCCAACTTCCCACTTTGGTCGTCATCATTACCCTCTGCTGCATTCAACGTACGACGAAGGCATCTGGCATCGATACCCACCCGCCCTGTGTAGCCCCACCTGACTTCACTCTGTGTCTGGAAATTTTTTACTTCCTTGCTCCAACTAACGTTTCAGCATCCATGGCTAGATTTTGCATGTGTTGTCTATTCCAGCGCTGTACTTGGTCATCTGCGGTCTGTCCTTCTCATGTCAATTTTTCCGTATTAATATCAACTAAAATATCGGCTGCTGCTTCCACTTGGCTTTCTCTAAATCTGCTGCACTAACGCCTGTCATGTTTTTTTTCTCGCACTCTTTTAGCTCTTCGCTTTCAATTTTTTCGGTCCTCTCGAAGGTTTTGGTTCTGTGCGTTGAAAAAATAAAAAAAAAGTTGTGACTTCAGTCTTTTTGGCATATCGTCACCTTCAAGTGCTAGAGGCCCATACACTTTGAAATACGTGCACGCTAAAGAAGTACAAAAGGTCAAATTTCCGGAGCATCTTGCTATGGCGTACCTCATGATGAAGTTCTGGTTTGGGGAAGCAAAAGTTAATATTAATAATTCGAAATCCTTGGATTCCTCAACAAAAGTGACAATTTACCACTGGGGCCGCGTGTGGGTGGCTGCAATACGAGGGACGCTGAAAGTGGTGACGTCGCTATGACGTCCCTAAGGGGTCACGTTAAAGTGACACAACGTGTTGTCACGTTGTGACGTCATCCTTCCGCATTGTAACTTGGCTGAAGGTGGGCACATCATGGAGGGTGCGCAAAAGAAGTGCTGAAAACTCGCAATGCCTACGGTCTTGGAAGCAATCGAAACCCACCTTAGGTGCAGAGAGCTTTCGCAGGAGTGCGGGGTAGGTTCTTGGCATGCAGTAGGATGAGTTTCACCTTCGTGTCGCCTTCGGCGAGTGCATAGTAGACTTATGAGTTTTTTTTATTATAGTTGTGCAGTAAATGTCATTCTATAATTTAGGAAAGACAAGCCTATTTTTATTCTAAGCGGCGCAACGTTGGTAGGCCTTATCGTGGTTGCTGCTGAAAGCGCGCAGTGGACGGCCTGCTGCTTCTGGTTGGCCAGAGCTGGGCACTTCCGCAGATGTAGCTTGAAATGGGAGTGCGTTTTGAACCTCACGTGAGAAAAGACTGCAGTGGTTCGTGCTGTTGTAAATTGCGTTTGTGACGATCAGTTGCGGGCCGGGGCCCTGTTCTTGTCGCCACCGATAGGTCACCATGGGGAATCTAGCTGTCCCGGTTTTTCATCTTACTTTAAAAGCGGTTTAGTCACTCTGCATGCGACCTGAAGATAGCTGCGCTTGACAGAATGCGATGGCCTTCTGCGCTCTTTTGCCCCACTTAGTTCGGGCTGGCAGTTTCTTTCGAGCGGTATATGGCAGGGCGGTTCTTTATTTCTTTTTTTTTGTTCTGCGTTTTGTTGCACTGAGAAACAATGCAGAAAACGCCTCAATTTAGTTATTACATATTGTTTTTATTTTGTAAAACAAATGTTTTGTCTTTATATTGAGAAAATTGTCGTTAGGCGTGTTTTGAAGGATGTCTTTGAAGAACTACGACAGTTAGAAAAACTAATTACTACCTTTGAAGCACGTTCATGTTCAGGGCTCAACAATCAAATCCCATGGCTGTTCAGAGTGTCCGTGAACGGACCAGGCCGCCAAGCTCAGCTTGGCGGTCCCTACTAGAGATCACCCTACTAGAGATCACCTTCTCTCAACCAAAACAAAGTTTTAATCATCATTACCATCATGTTAAAACACTCAATGCGTCATAGCTGCAAGATGCACTCCAAATTCGTAGCTCGAACACGTGCATTATACGCTTGATGTTAGGCTTTGTGCCCCTATAGGTGGCAGTTTCCTCTCTCTATTTCCTCTGCCTTCGTGTTCTCTAAGTACTCAAACGAAATAAATAACAAAATAAGGCGTGTGGATGCAACTTGTTTTACCACAAAAGTATTCTACATTTAGGTCCACCAGACTATGCAACATAATTTCTCATAGATGCGGTGTTGGTAAAATGCACAGGAGCAGGCGTCACACAAAAACCACGAGAAAAAAAAGGTAATTTGACTTGCATGTCTTCGTTGTCAAACCCGTGACCGCGTCACTCCAGAAGCCAATTGCTCTACCAACCGGACAACCGATGCTCGTGCAAGAGGCTCCTTAGATGCGCCCTATACCTCTCACCGCTAAGCGATACAGCTAGCGCTGCTCGTCTTAGATCATATGTACCGGTATCAAAACATTCGCGTGTAGTGCACATGTCTATGCAGGACGGCGTGTGTGCGCAAGCAATTTTAATATATTGGACAGTCACATATATTATTGTGATAGCAATTAAATGGACACTCTCGCCTTGATTCGCCACCCGTGTCGGCGTCGCCGTCACTCAGCGTATATATATATATATATATATATATATATATATATATATATATATATATATATATATATATATATACGCCAGAAATAAAGATAGTCTAGGAAAGAATCCAGGAAAGACTCCGGTGCGCGAAATCAAACTTGGGACCTCCGAATCATGAGCACGAGACGTTAACCACTGAGCCAGGGAGGAGTACCTCCTTCAACGTTCGAACGGGGCAAGCTATTCATAACTAGCGCTTACCGCTCGTCACGGCCTTCTAGGGAGGAACTATCGTGTTTTCAGCATTACCAGTTAGACGGCGCAATGAGCGCGCGTCGCCACATCTTGCCGACGCAACGGCGCACGCACTCATCTCCCACGCGTACTTTGCCCCGCGAAAATGAGGGCGGTAGACGCTCACTCTCACGCCCTTATCTTGTGGTGGGGAGGATCGTACATTTTGGCTGGCCCTACACTTTTACCGGAACAATTGTCTTGTAGTTACCGGGCGCGCAAAGGTCAATGCAATCGTTGCACAGTTTGCGATTACGAAAAGGGCGCCCTTTTAAGCAACACCGAAGTAACAACTGAGACGCTTATTCACGTTCATCTGTACCAGTGAGAACATTTAGTGCGTCTTTTGTGCGTGAGAAACGCGGGACACGTTTCGATTTTCTTGCCAATCTGCGCGTGGCCTTCAAATTTGTTGCTATCGCGTTGATTGCTTTGCTTTGCGGCAAAACTACGGCTTTTCATCACAATTCTTTCTTTTACTTCCTTTTCTCTTTCCTTGTACCCCCGTGAGGAGGATTAGCCGGCCGGAAACCCGTTTTTTTCAGACCAAGCTATCATCTTCTTGCATCAATAAACATGTTCAGCCTTCGGTGCAGCGGTGCCTTCTTCTGTTGAAGACTCAAGCTTTTGAAATGCTTTATGTCACTGCTTGATTCTGCTGACTGCTTTTGTTTGGCTATGATGACAGTTCTTTCAAGCCTCCGTAAGTCTGACGCTGTCTCTATTTTAGGAATGCCTCAGCCCCTTTTTAATCACGCATGAACAATCGCTGAACGATGAGCTGAGGTTCTTAGACGTGAAGCTGCGCTTTTTCCAGCGTCTTCCATGCTGCATTTATGAGCCCTGTGCACACAATATTCTGTCTTTGTATGCGTCGGCCCACTCCAAGCTGATCAAATGATAAATAGTGCATGCCTGCTTGCCTATTGCATCCCCTCACCAGTCTATAGAATTGAGTTTCTGTTCGCGAATCTCTCGGTCCAAGGCGGCTGGTTATCCTGACGACTTGCCTCCGAGTAGCGGTGCAGTAGGTCAGGGGATATACCTCATCAGACTGTCTAGCCTGCTGCTCATGATCGCCAAAAAATGATTGTTTTCTCGTATATGCATGGCGTATTTCACAAATTGAAGAAAATAGGAAAAAGATTTGCTGTCGACGTAGCTTTTTCAAAAACTTTCACAGCTTAGAGTGAGGATCAATCTTGTCGCCAAGGCTCATAGTAATTGCACTATTAACAAGAGCGAGAAGTATGTTGTTTGTTCAAAAGGGAGCGGTGTACAAGGTAACCCTGTCCTGTGGTCTGTCCTTCGTATAGGGCAGACACGTAGATGTCTCAACATTCGACTGTAGGAGCACAGCAACAGAGTGCGGAATAAAACAATACTGATTGTTGGCCTAGTTGATACTTGCTTTTTGGCCTAGTTGGTACTTGGTATTTGCGGCCAAAGCATGTAATTATACGGAATGAACAGAGGACTTTCTTGGTGTTCATTGAGTACAACGTGGCCGTATTTCATTAGTTGAATAGACGAAAATATTAGCCAAGCTCCTAACGAGAACACAAGACTCATCTTAGAAGCTTCAGCAATCCTCGAAGGTGGCACTAATAGTAATCGTTCAAACTAATGAAGAACTTTTTTTCTTTGCGCCCCACATGGGGGATCTTGCTTTTTTTGACCGGGCAGCTCCTGCTTTGTTGTTTCAAAGTTCTTGCGCATGTTCGCTTCGTGTTTTGAAGGAGAGTGTTCTTATCGCATGCTGTCGTTGATTGCCGTGTGTTCTAGTTTTTCGTAAAGTTCTTGTTCTCACAATAAAGATTTAGCTGGAAGTCGGGGATCGTCTTCCTTGGTCGCTTTGTCCCTCTTCTTTTCTTGCTCTGCAATCACGGTTGCGTTCGCTGGCTCGACCATTTTTTTTCTTCTTTTCCGTTACGTGCTCAACAAGTTCAAGTACGACAAACGAACTTGCCGAATCGTCAACACTTGTGGTACTACTGTCAGCATCACGCCGGTTTTTTCTACATAAGATTGAATATGTAGCGCTGACATTATCTTTGCATCCGTGCGCAAACATCGTATCAGACGGCGCTCGCACTTGAGTGTGTGTTCTGGACGCTTGCACGTCGTGTAGAAAACCACGTTACTTCTCGCATACATTAGGCGCTATGTCAAGGGGTATTAGGTATTGTTGGCGTTTTGGTGCCAAACTTAAAATACAATTATGCAGTGACGCCGTAGGCTTGCAATTATGACCATCTACTGGGGTTCCTAAACGGGCGCCTAAATCTCAGCAGACGAGCCTATAGCACTTCGCTGCCATTAAAGTTTGGCCGCCCCGGCCGGGATTCGGTCCCACGACTGGTTCATCGACAGCCGAGAGCCAAAGCTTCCAGATATTTGTTTATTTTTTCTTAGTTGAATCCGGCTATACTTGTGGTACGGGTGGTAGTTAACATCTTTTTTAACATCTTTTTTTGCCCAAAGCAAAGTGTTTTAAGTGGTTGGTATGTCAAGGGATCAATGCTCGTGTGGCATTAGTAAAAAAAATGGAAAGGTGTTTACCTGCTGACCGAAAACTATGCTTATGTTTGTTGCGAATAAATATTTCCTTTTGAAATTCCTTTGGCCTGCCTCATCATTTTTTGCTAGTAGCAGTGAAGTGCTGATGGCATGTTTGCCTTGTATACGGCCAACATGGTAACATACTCGGGATCCTTATCAAAATATCGATGAAGTTAAAACAATAGTGTTGTGGAACCAAAAATTGTAAGAGACACTCAGAGGCAGTGTACATGTAGTTGCTGCGGGGCAAAGAATAGAATTCGCCGGGGGTAAACAAAAGCAGAGCAGAGAGGCCGAAGGGGAACAATGATCGGGGCACACAGGAGTCATGATGAGCGGCCTCTCGGACAATGGTCGCCGACTGACTTTTGTTGGGAGCACGAGCCTTCATCGGCAGACGACAAATAGACTGCCCGCTACGCTAGAGTGAGGACCACGGGAAAGGGTAGTGTTCCGGTTCGTTACCTGATTCCATCGCTTATAGTACGTATCAGATATCGATAAGCATCTATTGATCATGCAGCAATAGGCAACACGGTAACAAGCCCCACCGTGGTGGTCTAGTGGCAGGGGTGTACTCGGCTGCTGACCCGCAGGTCACGGGATCGAATCTGGGCTGCGTCTGTTGGTTCTTGGTGGAGGTGAAAAGTTTCTAGGCCCGTGTGCTCTGATTTGGGTCCACGTTAAAGAACCCCAAGTGGTCTAAATTCCCAGAGCCCTCTACTAGGGGGTCTCTCATAATCATATGGGGGTTTTGGAACGTTAAACGCCACATGTCACTCAATCAATGTGGTAAGAAGGGACGTGTGTTATGCTTACTTGAACGCTTTCATGAGATTTGGTGTCGGTATTTCCAGGTGCAAGCAGAAAAACAAACGAAAAGGTGATGTATGTCAGAAAAAAAAACAAAAGAATCGATGGCCCAACCGCTCAATGTAGACTTTGAAGAAGCGAACCTCTGTAATCTTTCTAAGATAGGTTTACCTATGTGTAGTATTTAGAGTACCCATTATGCGGAGCTTCAAGAGTTCTTCCTCGTGGGCTTTGCATAGTCACAGTGCAAACGCTGCATAGGCTTCCCCTGTGGTCGTTTAGTGGCTACGGTGCTCCACTGCTTAAGGTCGGGGATCTGCTCCCGGCCGTGGCAGTGTCCTTCCAATGAAGGCGAAATGCTAAAGGCCCATGTACTTATCTAGAAGCAATATAAATGGCCCCTTAACGACCTAGAGGTCGAACTTTACTGGTATTATCAAAGTTGCGAAGGAGTCTATACTATAGTGCGAAGACCTTTCAAAATAAGTGACTTTTGAAAGGAGAAAGAAAAAATAGGTGCCGTTACGTTACCGCCTCTTTCTCAATGGAGGGCACCTCCATACTTCTGCGCAGAGAATGGGGGTAAAGGGGGATTAAAAGAGATTGGGAGGAATCAAAGGTAAAGAGATATAGTAAGAATCAGGAAGAAAGAGAGGCGCAGGGACAGCCACACACTGAAGTAAGGAGAATGTAGGAAAAATGGACATGTTCGCAGAAGTCCGAGGACGGGGCAACACTTAACGAGAGCTCTTGTCGGCGTCAGGAGATGGCTTAGGGCGAGCCAGTCGACGAGAGCTGCGTTGTCGTTCGAAATTGCAGGGGCACAACCGGTCGGCACGAAATCCAGCGAGTGAATCTCCGAAGCCGTTTCAATTCCTCTAAACGGTACCGTCATAGCGGAGTTACACGCGTATGACGAAACAAAGGAGGCCCTCGCTCGTACCCCTTTTTCCTTCGCTATGCATCGTTCGTCGGCACGCCTCTCCTTTTACCCAATTGTTCCTGCTCACCGCGCGAGGACGAAGAATGGCGAGCGGGGTTATCAGCGAGTAGACAAAAAGGTTCCTTTTGTGAATAACATTAGCAGCCAATAATTTGGACGTCACGGTGAATCCCAGAAAGGCCCAGGAAGAACAATAACTTGTTTCTTTTTATTTGTGTGCTGCCGCTGCTCATGGCTCAGCAACGTTGACCCTGAACTCAATGAGCGCGCTTATTTGAAACGTTAACGAGCTGTTAGAGGTAGTTTAAAGGCTGTTACAACAACCACATATCGCCGAAGTATCCTCTACAGCGTGTGTCATTATCATAGCCTGATTCTGGGCCTTAGAATTCTAAATATTATGAGTGCGTTGAGGTCGATAATATTGAAGGGTAACAGAAAACAGTTTATCGCGTATGAATAAATCATAAGTGGGCTATACGAAGGAGATCGATTTTACCGCTCGAAAACGCTTGATCCGCTTAAACGCTTAACAACGTCACGTGCTGTTCCTTACTTGCCGTCATGGCTACTGGTTGCGTCGACCGACACTCACTTTTAAATGCACATACATGCCTTTGATAAAGGAATGACCACCGCCGCAGCCCACTTGGAACAGCATAGGATGCGTTATTAGAATGGCGCAGGTGGGATCGTTGCAGGCAGGTAGAAAGTTATCTTTTCTTCTACTTTTGTTTCTGGGCATTTACATTAAAATTGCTGTTACTGACATGCTTTATACTTACGTTGGCATCATTGCCCTCTGTCAAGTGCCCGAGAGAAGACATTGCAACAGAAGGCCACAAAAGCTCTGTTGAAATTCCTACGCGACACGGACTTGAACAAGCGACTGTAACAGCAACGTCACGCACCGCGAAAGACAAGACTGGACTAGGACTGAGTGTGTGCGCGTGTGCTGCCTAATGTGCTGTGTTTATCTCTCTTCCCTCTCTGCTCTCTAACTTTCATCACCTCAATTCCCTCCGATGCGCAGGGTAGCAAACCAGCTGCCTATAGGCTAGTTAACCTCCCTGACGTTCTTTTCGTCCCATTTTCCTTCCTTCCTTGCCCTTTATTACTAATTAGTACTAATCATTGAAAGTAACACACTTGATTCCAATCGAAAGTAAGTGAGCGTGGAGGCAGAAATCAAGCAAGCAAGTCACGTAGCGTCCGGGTATAATGTAGCTGCAGCAAATATTAGACCTAGTTGACTGGGGAAACACGGGAGAAAATTTGCGCTGCAATGCTTGCAGTCGTGATGCGGCTGCTGTTGATAATGATGATGAGCAGGAAGTACCTCGTAGTTAGGCATTTCTGCGTGACGTGAATTGTTTACAAACGAAAGACTTCGCTGTGTCTGCCTAACGTTTACTAGTTACACGCGCCTATTCCTCGCGATAGTGCCACAATCTGCCATACTTGCCCTGCGCTATTCAGGTATCTACCCAGTCCAGCTGCGAATTCTACAACGACCTGCGGGTTCTCATTCGGTACTTACTTGGGTAGCATTTTGTGACGTTGTCAAGGCTGCCGACTTTGCAATGAGCAGTGCTTTTTGCTGTGTTTACAGTATGGCAGTTCTGATAAAAGCAATCATTTACTGTCTATCAACGTGAAAAATATTTCTTTTCTTTTAATGAGCTTCACAGTGGTTCTTGTTGTTCTATGCAGGTGCACGGTCCAAAAGTCAACACCACATTAATCGACGCACATAGACAAGCAGCTGCACTGGTGAGTAGTCTGCAATTATTGAATGCGGAATAGGGCATCAAAGTGCGACTGTGTCAAACTGGACATCTGCGACATGGCTGAATAGAGGTCGCGTGCTGACTTGTCAAGCAAATCATGCTCTTGCGGTGGTTCTTCTGTGTCACTTGCCATCAAGCTGACCGGGTGTCTGACATTTTGTCATCTGCAACCGTGACCTGCAACAGCAGGACTCGGTGGTTATTAGTGAAAAATCACCATCTTAAGTGTGACCGAAAAATGGAGAACGATGAAAAGTAAATGGTCGTTGAAAAATTTTTCGTCAAAGTGGAGACCGACCTAGGGTATTTTGCGTACGAGTGTGGATTGAACCCGGGTAGTTTGTGTGGCAAGCGGATGCTCTACCAGACGGCCATGTGTCTCCATGTCCATATAGTGAAAAGAACTTCCTCTGCTTGGAAGTGCAGGGAAAGTAACTTTCATGTTTTAGAAACACGCGCGTCCTGTATACATACTTCACAATGCAACATGAAATATTACAGTAATAAAACAAGGTACAAGCGCTGTTGCCAGCTAGCCTCAAAACCTGTGAATATCATTTAAAGCCGGTCATCCACTGAAAAAGGCACGCACGCTACGGTGCCTAATTCCTCAAGGCCACGTAGTGGGTGTATATCAAGTTAGAAAAGATTTCAAGCACTAAGTGTTTGAAGTACGCACTAAAAAAAGAATATCGCTATATCGCTTTCAACTCTTAACACTGATCCTTAGGTGCCCCCCCCTTGTTTTTTTCTGATTCTATTTCAACCATTTCTTGTGCTACCGGTTGCACAAACCGGTGATGGTCGATAACTACCGCAGCAGAATCGACTCTTCTTGTGATCCTATAGCAGCCTTCGATGTAATGATTGTGATGCATGTTAAGAAGCGGAACAACAGTATATACCGCAATAACGTAAAAACAAACAGCAATTCGAACATCACGAATGAAATAAAATTATGAACGGAAGAGCAGTCAACACAATATTACTACAAGTTCGCATCAGAGCTAAGTATAACATTGCATTTTTAGGGGCGAAGCTCCTTAGGGTGTAGCTAGTCCCTCGTTGTCCATCGTAGCCAACACTAGTAGTCGGAGTGCTCACTAGATGGTGCTGCGGCGGTCGCTCTACTTCTATGCGATGGAGACGCGTGCGTCAGTGTGATAAGAGACAGACAGACACACAGACAGACAGACAGACAGACACACAGACAGACAGACAGACAGACAGACACACAGACAGACAGACAGACAGACAGACAGACAGACAGACAGACAGACAGACAGACAGACAGACAGACAGACAGACAGACAGACAGACAGACAGACAGACAGGCAGGCTTCATTGCTATTCACTTCGTGGATATGGCGAAATTTTATACAGTGTTTCTTACGTCTTCGATGATCTAGTCGGCAAAATTCACGGAGGATTAGCGGTTTACAAATGTGCTTCTGGATCTTCGCGCACTCATCATTATTCATCCCGTGGATATGCTGTGATTTTTATGTCTTCTTCAGTTCACTGTTATAGCGCTTCTCACATCGACGGGGGAGTTTATGAGTAGAGCAGTACGGTATAAGGGACGAGGTAAACTGAATCCAGGGCGTCCATCGCAGATTGACCCCACGCTGGCCAGCATCATCACGACCCGATGCCGCCGGGTGATTGATTCGCGGCTAGCACTACGTTGAAAGGAGTATAGCGCATACTTTCCTTCCTTCTTTCCTTGTTTCTTTCTTTCTCTTTTTCCTGCTTTCTTTCTTTTTTGGTGCGTCGGCCCGCGTTCGATTAACCCTTGAACGACGACACCGAAACACGGGACAGTGGGGGGTGCCTTGCTTGCGATGCCTTCTTTCTCCGCATCGCTTGTACACATCATTGCCCGCGGCATCGCTGCTGCATCCCCGCTGCTTGCGCGTCTATGGTGCGAACACAGTACATTGTTTTGCGTTTCTTTTTCGTGTGGGCGGGATCGTGGATGTTCATCGCCTTGTCCAACGAGACAGGCGCTGTGTTTTTCTTCTCCCAATCATTATGTAACGCATAAGCAGGAACAATGTATTGGGTTCTGTCGCCGTCAGATAAATGAGTCTAGAGAGTAGTCTATAGCTTGTCCGAACACGTGTGGCATCAAAGCGTCTCTGCCGAGCTTGAGAGCGATAGTAGAAATAAAATGTACCCGATGGTCATCAGAACAAAAACAATCAATAAAGTGATATGGATGTTCCAAGCTAGACATTGTGCAATGTTTGGACACAATTCTTACACTTAGCAGCTGGCTGCTCTTTCATTAATATTTTTGGCAACTATGTTAAAACCGTCGAGGTCTTTTTGCTGTAGTTGTTATGTTCCCTGTAAAGTCCACACTGATAGAATCACCCTGCGCATCTTCTGTTGCACCCGCGTGTGAAAACATGTGAGCGCGAGGCAAGGAATGCGGCAGAAGCAGTGATCAAACAATCCGGCTCATTTCCGATACTCGGAGGGCGCAGGCGATACCATTGCAAATGCGGCTGAAGCAGTGATCGAACAATCTGGCTCATCTCTATCTCTCAAGGGCTCATACGATACCATCCCATCATGTTTAAGACCTCAAGCTGAGCTGCTCAAGCAGAGAGAAAATGCCCTGGCTCGTCTTCAACCAGGCTAAAGGGGCGTGGTGGGGGAGGGGGATGGTGCTCGAGCAGCACTGTGCACTTTGAATCCAAGGCCATGGTCGCGACCACTGGCCGCGTGCAGCTCAAGAGGCGTCCGCAGACAGCACCCTCGTGCATTCTGTGATCTCAACGTAAAGATACAGGGCCGAATCCGCATACCTCTCTGTAGCGGCCGTATTCTCTTACACCACCGTTTTGTAGAAGTGGGCGAGGCTGGATATAAAAATTCATGCACTAGTCTTAGCTCATGAACCATTTCAAGTTTTTGCTATCACATTCATCGCTTCTGCCTTGCAGAGAAACCGTGTTCTTGAAATTATATTATATTTATGAGATCTTACCACTTTTATACGTGTCAGCTACTATTTCAAACGGATGAAAAGATTGGTGAACAAAGGAGCAATGAAAAAATTCATAAAAAGGCTCCTCTAGATTGTCTACAAAAGTGAGTGAATCCATAAAAAATTGCATACTGGCAAAGGCCTTTATTATAACGACCAGAAAAACAACATGACATAAATTTCAGCAGAATTGGTGGAAGAGAATGATCGCTAGATAGAAAACAAATTAGGAGTAGAATAGGGAGACAGCAGGCAATGGAGAACAGAAAGACTACAATCTTAAGAAACAAATGCCTAATGATAGCTGACAGTAGAACGGTTTCCTAATAGAACGATTCATTTGTTTTCGTCTGGTAGACCTGGCAATGTTTTCAGTAGCCTGGCAATGTTTTCAATATCAATGTTTTCAGCGGGTGTTGCTTGCCAGCATTTCCGACGTAATATAAGTCAAGACCGTCATATGTGATTTGTACTTTTGAAGTGTTTCCGCATGTGTATCCATGATATGATTGGATGATGGCCGTAAAGTCACGCTCTAAACTTAATGCGCAAAGTAGGCCTGACGCAATTATTTAGCGTATTGTTTCTAATGAACTTCTCAGGGGAATTTAACTGCAAGGTGCCCTTTGCAACTTAATTACTATGCTCAATTATCGCATGAAATATTCATTCACAGAAGCTGGAAGGTATTCGGTGTAAAAGCGTGCATGTTTCTTTGTAAATTTGTGGAATTTTTTCCTGTAATTTGTGATTGGGTTCGCTAATCGGAACGATAAAAGATGCAAATTAATCGCAACGCGGGGATCTGACGCCCCGCTAGAGACGTGACAATGCACAGAATCACCCCGCGTTAATTAACGCTTCCATCTCTTTAATTGCTATAGGCTTGCCACGCCCACGGCCGACACGGTTTTCCATATTCACGAGCGCCTGCGCCTAATCTATGCATACCCTCAAGAATAGAACGAAAAGAAACTGCAGTGCGGGAACCCCGGGATCCCAGTTCCCCGTCAGACTCAGAGGGACAATAAAGGCCGCATGACAAATCGCCCGCTGCTGGCCCGACATCCTGCGCGCGTCATCGACAAACCGCGTCAGTTGGTGACAGCGCGAGAATGAACAAAAGTGTATAGCGGTGCTTGAAGCCCAGCACGCATGCAAGGACGCCAACGTCAAAGGCAACAGCTGGCATTTTTTTCTTGTTTTCTGTTTTTGTTTATCAAAATGAATAAACGGAAACAACTATTACTTGTCTCGTTGAACTTTCGGTCAGACGTTCTCAACTAGTGCACTCGTTTCATTTGTCGCTTTCAATTACCATAAACTTTTCCGCCTTCGTCATGGCCTGCGATTTGCATAAATATTTCCCATAGAGCGAGATGTACGTGATCGTTTTGGAGAGCGCCTCGTCTCGGTCGTAATGCTTTCTTCTTTCACAACCTCTCTCGTGGCCAACTCCACTTTAGACAGCCCAAAAAACCTGCAGCTCAGTTGAAAACGCTTTCTCGAGTACCGCGCACTTCACGCTCCGTCCTGACGATGTCTTTCGACGTCAAAAACTTTTGTTACGGATGTCGCCTTTATACATATCGCGGGCGCTTTGCGAAATCTGTTGCACTTGAGGATTGCGGTTGGGCGCCGACGCCTGTGATGGGTGTCGTGTGTGCCGCGGCAGAGTAAACGGTGTGATTTGGTGTGAGGCGTTGGGTATTCCTCGCCTATGGCTGTTGAGTGCCAGAATTGCGGCTGTCGTTCCCAGAACAGTGAGCACATGGCCACAGATGTTTTAACGTTTCTTTCGCGTCACCCGTATGTGTGTGCATGCCCGTCGACATGACCGGCGGCCCGTATCGCACGATAGGTACTGCACCAGATGTCATGTGCTATGCTTCGTGCAGCGTACACGAATGAAAGCATTTAAACTTTTGCACTAACACTGATGTAATTTGATATAATCAATGCGAAGCGCTATCTTTATCAAGCGAATTTCGCTAACAAAAATAAGTAAATTTCCTTGTGAAGACTACGATAGTTATAGCGCGAGAACAGAACGAAGACGAAGAGACAAGAAGGAGACTCGCTATTCTTTCTGTTCTGTGCTCGTACTATAACTATCTTCATGTCATACCAGCAAGCCCAAACTGCCACACTTCCTTGTGAAACTATGGTAAACTCTCATAGATGTAGATACAGAAATATAGCAACGTTACTTTTTTACGTACGTATTTTCGTAAATATGGTCATGAAAAATCCGCTTACAGGGGTTGTGTTAAGCCGATGTTTTGACAACGGCATCGTGTTTTGTAAGTGCGGTGGTATTACGCATGTTTGCGCATTCGTTAGTGTGTGTGTATATAACAAACGTGCGCGTACATCTGCGTATATATGTACTGTGTAACATTCTCTCCTATCACTGTTGCTGTACGGGAGTCCAGAGCTTCATCAAGCTTCAGAGCTATTTCTTTTTCTGTATTTCTTCGTTTTTTCTTCTTTTTTGTTGCTTCTAACTCTCACCTTTTCGGTGCCTTTTTCTGCAAAAATTCAATTTGGTTTAACTGAGAGAGTTTATTGAGCTCAGTAGCGCAAAGCATATATAACTATAGCTGACAGAGTCGCTTCTAAAGCTAATTAATTATTCTTATCAGGGAAGAGAGGAAGCGACCAGAAACGTGGAAGGTAGGAAGGTCACCCAGAAAGACTTGCGATTGGCTGCCCCACACTTATCAAGGTAACAAATGAATGTACTGCTTTCAGCGTAAGTATGGTTTGATTACCGGGTGCATGACTGACTCAGCTTGCCGCAGTTTAATCGAGTAGCCGCCGACTAATAGTCGCATTGGTCGTAAGGACGCCGGCACCCATCGGCAGGAATTTTTTCGGAAGGGGCCTAGCATTTCTGTCGTTCAAGACTGTATTTCTGTCGTACTAAAGGTCTTCGGTGGAACATATCTACACAAGCCTTTGGTGTTAAGGTAGATGGAAATATGATTACTTCTATGTGTTTAAAAGTCTGGAAACCACTTTACGCTAAATAACATGTTCAAGACGCCTAATACATATATATTACATAGCTACAAATACTGGCATTCAAGCGGTACGGTAAGACCAATGCAGTGCTGTGCGTGTGTGTGTTTGTGCATGTGTTTGTGTTTGTATGTGTGTGTGTGTTCGTATGTGTGCGTGTTGCAGTAATGAAGGCATTGTACGCATCCTTTCATCGTGATAAGTTTATAGATCTTGTTTCGCAGAAATTCCGGCGTCGGTGTTGGCATCGTTGGTTGTGAGCGAAAATTTGTCGGTGACGGAAATATCGAGAGAGACGCAAAAAAATAAATAAATAATAGGGATTTCCTGGTCTGCGTGATGATCGAACCAGGCCTATTTGTGTGGAGAGCGGGTGTTGTACAACACAGCCACGCTTGCTTTTTGTGCTTTGTCAAAAACACGAAAAGCGGACACTTCCCACAACATAGTACACAACTGCAACAATGCCAATACAGTCAACCAATATATGACTATATAAATTATTCTGATTCATTTAATCGAGCCAGGAGCTCCACCCGAGAAAGCCAGTCAGGTTCAAAGTTTCGTTTCTGTTTGAAAATTTATTGAAAATAACTTCCTCGGTTTGTAAATGCAGTGAAAGCAACTTTTATGTTTTGCGAGCACACGCATCGTGTACACAGGCTTCAGAATACTGAATTTATTATCGATAACATAATGCGTATTGTATGGTACAAGCATACATTGCCATCGGGCGTCAGAACATGCGATTATTATGATTACTTCGTTGTTCATACCCGACCACTATTACGAAAAAGCACACACGCTACTGCGTATATTCCCTTAGGACTAAGTAGTGGCTGCACAGCATGTTCGAAAGCATTTCACGTGCACGATTGCTCGTTGTTTAAAGCATGCCAGTCATTGCAAAGAATGCAACCATATGCGAAAGCTTCACTAACACCAGCCCTTTTCAACTTGTCGGCTACATTTTATTAATCCACGATTTAAATTTCTTCAGTAAAATATTACATTAAAAATAAGCACCCAGTCGTTGAAGCACGCTCTAGAGACAGGAAATGGCTATCCCGTTCAACTCTCACAGGCGAAGTTGAAGGGTTCCCCAATTTTTCGGCTCATGCCTTATGAAGCAAATCAATTAGCGTGGTAGAGTCGCGCCTTGTACTCCCTCGTTCTAAGTAACGCAGCGAATGGTGTGCACAGACATTCTCGTCCGCGAGTTTCTGTCTGTGCAGGTTCTCATGCACTCGATGTGAAGTGAGCTCGGCGGCAGGGTCTAGTTTCTCGTGTTTGGCACTGCTCACGATGGGCGCCTAGAAATCGGAAACGTATGCGTTGCATATAAGCGCGTGGAACGAGTGCTCGAGAGGCAACGCCGTCACCTGGTGACGACGCCATGCGTGCACGGCTGTGCAGAACCTCGAGCACCTTATCTGCATATGCGCCATAGCGTAACAATCACACGAGCGAACGATTGACTGCCATGGCTGTTCGCACTGGCGATTCATCGTGCCTCTGCAGTTCGCAAGCAGCGGTGAGGAAAGAATGGATGCCTGTGTTCGTAAGTTGCTCGGTTGTAATGTGTATTCCTTGTAGGACGCCGACCAAATAAACGACAATACATATTCTAATTCGTCCGTTGGGGGCGGGGGGGGGGGGTGCTGGTAACTTTTATGCTGTCGTGAGATTATAATTTATTGTAGTCTGCTCAAAGAGAAGGCTCAAATGAGGCGTTTGTGGTGTGCAAAGTCAAAATGTCCTGCTATACTTACGAGCACGTTCTTGCCGCCGAGGCTCGTTTAATCGAAAAGTGCAGGTGGAGAGCAATCTAACGTCGCCTGCGCAGAAACACTTGAAGGTGCGCATGCGTACGCGTAACTAATACGTGCTGTGTGCGTTATTTCATTATTTGTTTTTTATATTAAACCATTCACAAGAGAAATAGTTGTTCAGCAACAAGGTAGAGAGCGCCATAAAGAAGTCAAGTTTGCAACACTACCTGTTCAGCATTGTCCAAGAAACGAGCTATCATTTAAGTGCACTGCGCATACCTGAACACATCTCTATGTTCATCTAGCGTTATGACTTTGAGGTGTGACAAAGATACGATATAAATGTTGCTTGCTTCTAATTACGCAGCGACCGTTTGCAAGCTAGGGGCTTGATGTGTAGTGCGCATCGAATTAGACAATTATCGTGTGACACTTCGCCATGCAGCACGCCTCGCCACAAGAGCGAAGCAATAAATGCTACAGCAATAAATTGCACTGCCACGCGAAGAACGACAAGCAGCTCGAAACTTGCAGCGTGCACCTCAAGGAGAAAGTGCTCACGAAATAGGCGCACAGGAAATGTGCGCGGACTAACCTGGCAGAACTCTAAACATGAAGGTCACTGTTCAATCAAAAAAATTGCCCGCAGCTCCCCTCGGGGGAACACTGAGGAGGATGCGGAGCATATAATTGGTTAACGGGGTGTTAAAGTGCGACTTACTTGGGTCGAGTGCTAAATTGGTTAACGTGGTTGTGAAATGGGGTGTTAAATTGCGACTTACTTGGGTCGATGGCTAAATTGGTTAACGTGGTTGTAGGAGGGGGTGTTAAATGAGTGAACACGTACACACGTACGCGAAAGGGCGGCGCTGGTCGAAGGGACGTCGATCATTGTGTTTGTGGATTCGTTGGCATTCATTTCACGGCGACTTCGGACGTCGACGCGCCGTACAAACCAACGGACGAGCGGCAACTGAGCGAGCGAGCGCCGACCTTGAGTATATATACAGCGCGACGGCGCATGCGCTGTCAGCTGTCGAATGTTCTCGAAGGAGAAGCGCGCGCGCGGCACAGATGGCGACGGCGCGACGGCGCATGCGCTGTCAGCTGTCGAATGTTCTCGAAGGAGAAGCGCGCGCGGCACAGATGGTGGGCGACGGCGCGACGGCGCATGCGCGCGCGTCAGCTGTCGAATGTTCGAGAAGCGGTGCGGACGGCGCACTACAAGGTGCGAGTATAAGATGCTTCCGCATCTAAAAGAAAGCCTAGGAAATGAATGCACAGGATACGCGTGACAAGTGTCACAGTTCTTACTTCTTTGTGTGTCAGCAGCGTGCTTGTTTTGCAAACGCGGCCGCTGCAACGGTGGACGTGGCTGCGGCAGACAAGTGCGTTGTCCGATTATCACAGCCTTGATCTACTTAACTTTCTGCTTGACAGAGACTACTATCTCCACTGCAGGTAAAATGTTTGTAGGCTCATTATATGAGTGAAAAGGCACCAATTCTTTAGAACTTCACACACCTTTCTTTTTTGTTTAACAAAAGAGGTTTATGCCGGTGTATACCACGCCTCCGTGGACGTATTTCCGTCAGGGATACAACGTTGTAACATATACACTACGAGATTTGAAAGAAACAAACCAGACGGAAAGCTTATGTCGCGGGGCATCGAACGAGCTAACTCTCAATCTCAATATTCACCAAGTCACGGAGCGCTCGTTGTCAAAATATTTAGCGGCGAACCTTTTACACACCATGTTCACCGTTTGGCGGTCCTCAGAGCTCCGCAACATCAGCACGGATTTGTCAATAGTAGTGAGATGACGCAAAGGTGTCAGGTTGAGTTCGCTCTAAACGCCGTCGCCTCAAGCGTTTCGATGAACGGTGCCTCCACAGCGAGTGGTCTCTCTCTCGCGCGCGCTCATCAGACTCATGATTCGGGAGAGTACGAATGTCGCCTTCTCGCGGCCGCGGCTGCGTTTGCGAAACTAGCACGCTGCTGACACACGAAGAAGTAAGAACTGTGACATTTGTCACGCGTATCCTGTGCGTTCGTTTCCCGGGCTTTCTTTACGTTTCAACAGTGCGCTTTAGGTTTAGAGTTCTGCCAGTTGTTAGTCCGCGCATGTCCCGTGTGCGCTCATTTCGTTAGTGCTGACTGCTTTGAGGTGCGCGCTGCAAGTTTTGAGCTGCTTGTCGTTCTTCGCGTGGATTGAAATGGAATGAAATAAAATGAAAAAAACTTTATTTCAGTCTAGCAGGTTGCGCTTAGCGTGTAGCGGGCGTCACCCACGTAGGGACCGACAGTGTTTACCTGGTGGCCGCTTCGTGGGCCTGCTGGACGGCCCATTGTTAGTCGGGCTTTGGAATTTATTGCTGTAGCATTTATTTCTTCTCTCTTATGGCGTAATAATGGACAATAAACGCTCAACTACCTCTGTGAAGACGCGTTTCACTTTTGTATTATACCAATTCCTGGAAACAGGGATCAGTCACATTTTGGTGTGACAGCAATTATGTGGGCACAATTTGCCGTTGTCATTGCCGTCTTGTTCCGTAAAAAAATTCAATGAAAAAATCACTCCACATGTTTATGGTCTGGGTTCGAGCATAAGGTTCTGAAGGCTGCATCCAAGAGCGCCCCAAACAATGAAGAAACTCGCTGGACAGCTCTGTCGGGTGAAGGAACAAAAAGGTGTGCTGGTAAGTTGGCTGCGTCACTGGTGCACCTGCTGCACCGAGTAGTCAAAAGAGCACATGAATCTCGACTGAGATTGGTAGGTGGCTAGTACCGTTATGCGTTGGGTTTTGACCGCTTAGACCGTGTTGAGATGACAGAAATCATGAAAATCGCCGCGGTTTATGAAACAGCCGGGTGCTATTAAGCTACCGTTTTTAGAGTTACGCAACATTAGATCCTCATCGAGTTTGCTGGTTCCCTGACTTTGTATCACGTTCCGATTTATTGTTATCGCTTTCGTTGCTTTGTCCTTGTGAAGAAACTGCGACAATTTTCATTGCAAGAATATTACATGGCCCAGTGTGTGACCCCGCTATTATAAAAGAAATGTCCACAAAATGGCACACATATTTTACGAACATCAACTCAGAACAAGATAAAAAATTTGGGAGGATTTTACACTCTTTTAACGAAAAAGGCGGAAGTTTCACAGCGCTCGTTCAAGTCAAATTAACCCCTCAGCGAGCAAGTGCAGAATCTGCCACAAGTTAACAATTTTATTAGGGGTCTCACGTCCCGAAAACCTCATATCAATATTGGGGACGCCGTGATGGAGGGCTCCGGAAATTTAGACCACCTAGAGTTCTTTAACGTGCATCCGAATCTGAGCACATGGACCTACAGCATTTTTGTCTCCACTAAAAATGCTGTCACCGCAGCCGGCATTCAATACTACGGCCTTCGGGTTAGCATCAGAGTTCCTTAGCCACTAGACCACCGCGGCGGTTGGTCTGTTAGAAGTTTCTAGACCTCTGTAACGTGTATTCTCATTGTAGCGATGTCTGAGAAATTTTCAAGGACCCTGTACATACGCTTGACATTCACTGGACTCGCTGAACACCTGATGCGACCATTCTTGCAGTGGTGATTCTTTTTTAGAAGCATCCACGATTTTCGTAGATTTTCTTAAGTGTTTCTCAGACAAGCTCCCGCCACGTTAGTGTAATGGTTATGGTGCTGCACTGCCGACCCGTAAGTCGCGGGATCAAAACCCGGTGGTGACGACAGTATGTTCGCTAAAATCCAAAATGCCTGAAGCCCATTTACATTGGTGCGCATTAGGAATGTGCACAATAAAGGATCCCAAGTGGTAGAATTTACCGGAACCTTCCACTACGACCTTTCTCATATTCATATCCTAGATTTGGGACACCACCAATCCAGGCGCGTAGCCATAAATATTTTAGGGGGGGGGGGGCTGCCTGGATTTTGGGAGTGGCACCCTCTTAAAATGGCCATTTTTTGCTATCCCATGGCAAAAAAAATTTGGGGGGGGGGGAGGCACGTACCCGGTGCGCCACCCCTTGGCTACGCCTCTGCACCAATCATTATTATTTTCACACTGGCATCCTGTACTCACGATTTCAGCCTGTGCAACAGCTCATCTGTGTGCCTGACACTTTGCGAGAAATAAAAACTTTAAGGGGTCTTTTTCTGAAGACTTGGTACGCATGGTCATGGCTCCGTTTTAGAGTGCATCACTGTCAGTCAGGGCATCTAAATTTCATTCAGACCGACACCCTCCTTTTAATTTTTTAATTTAAATTTCACTCAAGGACAACGCCTATTTTTTCGCTTATGACCAACGCCACAGACACATTGTTTTCTGCGACTCTTTAATGCTATCACGTGAAACTGATCTGAGACATCTCAATATTACAGGCTTGTGTTCTGATATTCTTGCGGTCTCATCAGTAGCAGCATTAGACTCGGAAACATAACGTAGTAGTGTCGGAAGGCGTGAGTGTAGCGCAGCGCCCGGAAACGTTAACAAAGCAGACCACATGAAAGAGGCCAAATCCAAACTAAACTTTATTTTGTAATAATTGAAATATAAAGCCATGGAAACAATAAGTGCTACCGTTAACACTGCCACATAACAAGAGAGAAGCAGATAACACAGCACCGATCACACTAATCGTCGAGATAGTCTATCTCACATGAGAATAGGTCAAGGGACGTCTGGCAGATGCATTTTGCCTCCAACTTGTTGGTAACTAAAGGCCGAACTATATGCAGCACTTTGCTGGCGTTTTCCCTATGTTTCCAACGCCTACGTCACTAGGCGTCGACGCTATCGGTGACGGTTGCCGAAACCAGGCAAAACGTCCACTTCAGGGCGTCCGCTTCCGGCGTCGGCGTGGACACCGGAAGTGGTTCAATGAACGTATAAGCAATAGATGCGCAGCTAGCAGTGATTTCCGCGACGTAATGACATCGTCGCTGTTACCAAAAGGCTGGCCGCCCGCCTCGTATCTATTAAGTCGTCGCGGTGTTGGTGTGGCCCACAAGTTCTTTACTGATGCATGTATTTGACTTAGATTATTCCACAGAAGCTTCAGCCGCAAACGTTCGGGCTTTATTCGTACCGTTTTCTAGCACCATCTTCAAGTTCATTGTTACGTTGAGCACACCTTAGTGGATTGAACAACTGCGTGGCCTCACGGATGTACAGCTGTTTCCAATCTCACAGGCCTTATATTACGAGTTCGCGGTTCTGATTCTCAATAGGTGGAGCTACAAGTAAAATAATAAAAGGCTTTCGGTGGCACTCAACATTGTCCTCACACCTCACCTCAGAACTACAATGAGACATAAAAACTACAATCAGTTATATTTCTTGTTGGTCCATTGACGAACGCTGCACAATGCTCTGCGGTATGTTAGGTTCATTCCTTTTGATCACAATTGGTGACGCCGGGCCGTGCTGGCCTCACCACTTTTCATGTGGCTGGCCGCCCTCTCTGGCGGCGTTTACATCATGCCGTCGAGAGACGCAACGCCAGAAAACGCCGGCAAAAACGCTGCGTATAGTTCATCCTTAAAGCGTCAAATAATTACCAGCCTCTCCCTCTTGCTTTCCTGCCTCCTCCTTGCCACCGCATCTCTCCTGCTCACGCTCACTACCCCTTCGCTATTCCTCTGCTACACGATCCAATACAAGGCTGCGCCCCCATCTGTTAACGTGCCGAAATAGCCAAGTGGATAGGACACTCTTGTTCACAGCGAGGCTTCGCGGATTCGGATTACGCCTCGTGAAAACATTCTTTTAGACAGTTTTTTTTTTCTCTGTCTCGCTCTGTATCTTTTCTTCGGCCTCTTTCTTTCTTTTTTTTCTTTCTTTCTTTCTGTCTTTCTTTCTTTCTGTCTTTCTTTCTTTCTTTCTTCCTTCCTTTCTTTCTTTCCTTCTTTCTCTTTCTTTCTGTACCTGTTGTTCATGAGGATTATGTCGCGCATTATGGCTTGTCTCGCGTGTTCAAAAGTAAGGGGTCGCAGTTTCGGCGCCCCGCTATGGAACTTACCCTTCTCGTTTTCTTCGCAATCTCTTCGAGTAGTTTCCACTACGTCATATACTAGACGGAAATACCTCAGCGGAGCCGTGCTGTACGCCGGCATAAAACATATTTGTCTTAAAAAAAACGCGCACGCACTTTAGCACGGTTTGTCGTGGTCGTTTTAAGAACCCGGTTGAACGCATAAACTTCAGCAGCTGCTTCAGTGCTTCCTGGTTGAAAGCTAGAACCTTCCGGCTCGCCGAAATTAATTTCTCCGCAAACGACTGATCGTCGAGCCATGCTAACGTTGTCGAAAGCTGTAGTATTTATGATGGAAAGTGCACTCTTATGTGCCTCATCAAGCGCGCAAGGTGACCGTCCGAGTCAACACGAGTGACGCCAATGATCATCGACGTGGGATTATGTCCCCCTATGATGTTATTAAAACCTCACCGTTTCTACACACTTGTGAAATCAACATTACGTCGCTGAGACGTCAAACAATGGCGTCATTGAGTTACTAACCCCCGTATCCTAGAACGTCCCTTCACTCAACGCTTCACCTTCACTTGAGAAAGCCGACGGGAGTGCCATCTCTAAGAACGAGAGGTTCTTGAGTAGCGCAGCTTCATTTTCAGCCGAGTACTGGCGCACTGCTCAACTCTGTCAAGTGAAGGGCAAAAGTAGAGTCGAGGAGCGTTGGAGAATACTGGGGTAACCCTAGAATTCACAAACGCTCCTCGATTCGACTTTCGCCCTTCACTTGACAAAGTTGAGCACTGCGCTGCTGCTCGGCTGAAAATGACGCTGCGCTACTCAAGAACCGTAGCGGATTATCCTTGATATGCTGTGACTTGCCGTTCCTAGAGGTGGCACTCCCGTCGGCTTTCTCAAGTGAAGGTGAAGCGTTGAGTGAAGGGACGTTCTAGAATACGGGGGTAAATCGCCCCAGGTGAGCAACTCGCCCAGCAGGCTGTGCTTTATTCTCATGTGCTTCAGCCTGTGAGATTGACCCACCTTTCACGAAACAAGGACGTCACATAACGCCGTCATTATGTGACGTCTTTTTTTGGCCAAAGGTGGGCTGATCGGGCAGGCAGAAGCACATGAGAAGCACGACCTGTGACGAACTAAATAGCTCGTCACGTTACTTGCCACTGAGTTAGCTTTCTTGGAAGCGCGCCAATAATACAATCTTTGCCTGTTTGTCTAATCGTCCCTCAACGCGTGTTCATGTTGGCGCATATATATGTCTGTCATTGCAATCGATTATCAGTTGTAAGAGTGCGTTGTGTCTAGGTTTCTTGCTTTTGTGCTTCATTTTTTTTTCGTGCACCTACGAGGCGAAAAAGGAGCTTCTGGTGCCTCGGATCTCGGAAGCCCTCCAAGCAACATTCGGTGCACAAGCTTATTGGAAGAGAGAAGGGGGTGGGGTATGTATATATTGACCCAGAGAAAAAGTCGGCTTCCTTCCTCTAGTCTTTTAAGCAAATTAATGGGAGGCCGTGTGGCACCATTTTTTTTTCACTACCTGAAAAGCCCTTCAGTAGAAGTTGTTTTGAGGGGTGGGCTCGTTTATTGTATTTGTTCTGCGGCGATGAGTTAGAAGAGGATCAGGTATGATCAAAGCACTCCTTCATCGGTGTCCTCACTCCGGTACTTTGATGTCTGGATCAAAATGAGGTACCGCATAGGAGCACCGCGGGCTTGAATGGCGGTATGCAGTGTTTCCCCCGTTAGTGCGGCTTCATTGTGACTATACGCTTTTAGAACGGGATTCGTTTAATGTGATTTGTGAAAAAGATAGCAGTAGCAAAACGGGGTGTTAGGCGAAGTGGTAAAATACTGGTGAGCTTGGATTGTGATGCAAGTTGCAGTCAGCTAGAGATGCAGAAGTTTTTCCCAAAAATAACTTGCAGAGCTGTTTGGCGCGTCTTCAAACATGCTCATACTATATTATTGGCGAGAATTTTAAGGTAGAAGGGCGCGTTTGATTTTATTCCTCACTACGAAGCAGTAAAGCTGGAAGTTTAACAGAGGGCTACACTATTAAGGTGAAGGTTAGCAAGAATGCAATTTGCAGAATGTGCTTTGCAATCACCCTATGCGAATAATTAGTAATTAGGTGTCAGAATTATTGATTCAAGGGGAGTAAGCAAGAATCGGAAAAGACGTAGACAGAAATGAAGGGCAAGACAGTGCATCCTTAATTTTATCTTTATAGCGCGTCTCAGTTTGAGCCTAAACAAAAGAAACAGTAGTAGGGAGTGAAATAGAGGCAACAAACAGTGCATTGCATTTAAGATGGCACATAAAAAATGGCAGCATATCCACGGAGTGAGTGATGGAGAGTGGGGCGAAGCATTTGTCGGTCCATTCGTTCTTGCTTCTGTTTGTCCATGCATCCGTCTGTGTGACCGTTCATGCGTCCATCCGCCCGTCCGTGCGTGCGTCTCTTCGTGCGTCCGTCCCTGCGCTCGTCCTTGCATCCGCCCCTGCGCTCGTTCATGCGTCCATCCATGTATCTGTCTGTGTGTCCGTTCGTCCATCTATTCAACACTCCAAGTACCACCATCTCGCATCTTTTCATCATACATTCTCCATATAGAAGCACCGCCATCCAGCGGACATTTCAAGGACTAAACGGGAGGTGGCACACGCACACTTTCTTACGGCTTGCGCTTCGGGTCTACTGCCACCTTTAACCACCTCGAGGTCATAGTATATGCCAGTTCATTGTATTCATGGCACTAGGACTCAACGCTCGCTAAACCTTTTTAAAACTAAGGAGGTAACACCCAGCGAGTATTACGTAGCAACCCTTTCTTGACAGAAAGTGTTCCATGTACATTCCAGTGGCTGCTAATGGGGAATGAGAGACAGGAGCATTCGTCTTTTTAGGTAACGCGCACGCCGCGAACTTTTTATTGCTCAACAAAGCACGGGAGAAATCTCCCATCGGCACCGCCTTGCAGGTCAAAATGTAACTCTGGTTACACACCATGACTACGACTACGACAACGAGGGACGAACCGGTGCCGCTTTAGGGAACTTCGCCGCTAAAAGTGATCGAATGCGCAGACCGTGAAACCGGGCAACCCATGGCGAGTTCACGAATCCCTAACGCCGCCCCTTCTGGTACTAAATAGTATAACCTCGCCCTAGAAATTCTCGCCTGGAGCTCGGGCACTAGTTAACCCCTGAGGATGGTGGTAGCCCTCGCGGCAGGAGTTCAAACAATGTGCGTGCGTGCCTCTGCGTTTACTCCTAACTCCTAGCCTCAATTGTGATCCCGATGAAGGTCTGTTACTGGAGGGAGCAAAACAGTAGCCATTTTGAACTGGTCGTTGTTTTTCTGCTGCATTCAGTGATGAACCATGGAAGCAGCAAAGCAGTGCCTCTTTGAGCCTGACTTCAACTGGCACCTGGTGAGCTCGCAGAGGGAGAAAGCGTGTTCTTCAGATCACATCTCGCCCCCTCCCCCACCTCACACACATTGCTGCTCGACCATTTTGCCAATGCCTAAAGCTTTGAGAGAACGTCCTATTGCTGTCCACATGTGCGCACACAAGGGGGCCTCATGGAGAACCTGATGTTGGGCAATGCGCAGCTGCTAGTAAACCTGGAAGGCGGTGATTATCTTTGTGATGCTATTAGCAACCTTTGCAATAAAAAGCGTTGCCTAGTAACCACGTGCTGTCAATAATAATCAACTTTGTTCGCATTTTTCGTGTGAGTAGCTTATATTGATTCGCTTCCAACTGTTCGACTAATTTTTTTTTGCCTCTAGGTGCCGTACTGTGTACACAAGTTCGTGGTGTATTTGTTGCTCGACGCATTCTGCTTAATTTCGAAGCAATGTGTGATCACTGGTTACGGTTGCTTCATTCCTTTTTTTTAATTTTCGTACACTTCGTTTTCATTCCTTTCATCCAGTTCATTTTTGTGACGCTATACTAATTTAGTTACTGCGCCAATAAGTTAGAGTTTGGCAGGAGTGGGAAAGTCACGTAATACCAATGGGGCTACAAACAAAAGTTCTAGAGCTGAAGTAAATGAATCGCCGCCCAAGCACTCCGTACAAATGGTTAACCAGTAAAAAGTCAAAAGTAAGACCCGAGGTTCAGCAGCTGGTTCAACCCGACGTGGCACTGAAGCCTTTCAAAATCATTAGTTATTTAATATATTAAAGTGAAAAGTTGGGCGAGTTGGTTTGACGACATTCTTGGTAACGTTTCGGCGCGCACACAATGAACGAGAAAGTGGAAAGCTTAAACACGAACTTGCGGTCGCGTATATATAGGTCAGACTGGCCGGCACTTTAGCACTCGCCCTAATGAACATTTAAAATCTTTGGTAAATAGCATTCACCCCCACATAGCCGAGCATTGCAGCAGCTGCCGATGTTATCCTGCTTGATGTCATACGATCATTTTGTTTATTCACAAGGACAAGCTAACTTGAAAATTAGTATAAAAGCGTTTCATATCAGAAGGTGTGCTAATAACTGCGTATAGGCAGCCCAACTATTGCACTAACTGACAAGGGATTCGCCTTGTTGAGCCATACTTGACTTCCACATTCTGCTGCACATTTTATAGATACCACTCATGTAAAAAATAGCGTCATCGCGTGTTATTGCTCTTTTTTGCTTTTCATTCGCACATTTACTTTTTAGCTACCCTGGTATATATATTCTGTGTATTTCCTTCGATAAACTCAGTTGTGAGTTCGCGCTTGTTTGTCTCCTAGCATTCCGTTCTCCCGTCCACTGTGTGCGCACTGAAATGTTACCAAGAGTATTGGTTACGTGCTTGTACTTTTTAATGAGGTTAGACAAACGTTTGGCTTGAGTTTACCACAGGGCTTATTTAACATGCGGCGCATTGCGCCTCGCATGATCACGGTAATGGAGGAGTGTGCTCAGCTGCTAAATGCGTTTCGTTATGCGTTGATCACAATTGTTGTTCTCGAACCACAGGCAGTCACAGACGTCGCAGCAGAAGCCAATGTTTCACTGATGAAACTTCCGCCCAAAAGACGCAATCGCACTGGCAAACGCGCTCCCGCAATCATCGTATTGACGCCGCAACGCCGCGTTGTTGGATGCGTTTGAGATTGCGAGCTGATTCGGCAGCGTGGTTTGCATGATCCACCCGCCACCGGTGCTTGCATTCCTGTTCGCCGTTTAGCGTGGCTTGAAAGGCTGCCGGATCATCCGTACGCAGTTGCGGCCGGCCCTTGGCCTGCCGGGCCTGTTTTTTTGTTTTTGTTTTGCGCCCGGACTGCACCATTGTCCCGGCAAACGTGAACTTTTTCACGTTTTCATACTGTCAGCGCTCTTCTAGAGCTGTCCGTTACATACCCACGTGAAGGTTTCAAAAGAAACTGTTGCGCCCGTCCTCGGCGCCACGGCTGCGACGGGATGGAGGACGTCACTCACAAAGCAGCCAAAGGCGCGCCTGCTTGGGTACGATGCTGCGAGCGACGTAACTGAAACACAGCCAATGGAGACCACTCATGAAACCGCTGCCGGACGGTTTTTCGTTCGTTTGTCCTAGCCATGTACGGCTTTCGCTGTAAAAAATGCACTCAGGAAAGAAGCAATAAGTAAAGATTGCAGTTTAAAGTCAGTAAAATGCTGAACAGCGGCAACTAACAAAACCATTTACTGGCAACGAGTGAGTCGTAAGGAGCAAACGTTGTAAGTGGCTTCCATTGATGTCACTGAAGGTATGTGGGAAGGACATGTTTGTGATGGCACGTTAATGTTATCAAAAGCTCTCATGCATGTTCTTTCTTAACTAACCACAGAGGCATCTTCGCCACGTTCTTTTCATATAGACGAAACTTGTTCGTCGTCATAGCCGCCATTATGCAATACCAGTGTATTCACAAGCTTGCGTCTATGATGTCACGTGCAAGCCATGCATTCCGCTGTTTCGTGCTTAGCGTTATATTTTCATAACGTTAGTTACAACGCCCCTAACAATCCCTGAAATAGCGGGAAAAAAACGAGCTTGCTATTGACTCTGGTCTTTCACGGCCATTTCGGCAGAATTCGCGATGCCAGCAGGCTATCCATGTGATGTCACGACGAATTGAAGTCTTGATTGGTCCATATATACAGGGGAGATTATCTGTGAATCGTCTTTTACCTTGCCTTGCTATTCAGTCGCACACGCGTTACGTCTCGTCTCACGTGACTGCATGTATGATCAGAGGGGTATGTGCAGCGTCAGTGTACGTTAAAGGACACCAGATAGTCAATACTTGCGGAGCCCTCCATTACGGCGTATCTCATATTCATTTCAAGGTTTGGGACGTAAAATCCTAGATATTAAAAGTATTATTATCAAAGCGGTGCATGTTAGCCCAAATTTTGAAAAGATTCGAGAAACGGGCGCTAATTTGAAAGAAACTGCTGATTTGAATGAACAAGCTACTAGATTACAGCTATTTGTGCATGCGCGCTTCAGTGTCGGCCAACAGGGGTCACACTTTCACAACGAAGAGCTGCATCTCATTTAGGAAAAGTGAAGCAGGCGCGTCACTGATATAATGTGTGCCTCTCTTCTCGATGAGAAGTCTTACTGAACCATTTGCGATTGAGTGCTTTTGAGTTTCGTCCGTTTTCGAGTGCGCAATCAGCGATGAGGGCATGTAGCCGAAAAATGCGACATCTTGACAGGCGCAACGCGTGCTGACTTCGTCAACGTGTTTTGTTATGAAAATAAGTGGCCAAGTGGACCCTGCTTATGTAAACAAGGTAGGGTATTCGGAAAAAGGAAGATTCTGCTATGTTTAGATTCAAAACAGTTTAGGCCACCTTTGATGTTATTTAGTGAACAAAATAAATTAATTGGTGATGTTAAATTTGCACAGATGGGTGCAATTCATCAGTTCCTTTATCGCGTCGAATATTGGCCACTCTACTGGTCTTGTATGAGCATCGCCATTTGAGGCGATGGAGCTCTTCACTGTCATACCTAATGAAAGAAGCCTTCATTGCGGTTAACGGCCGCTTAAGCAGGTTCTGAAATATTCTTCACCGGGGCATCATTAGTGAAAGCTTCCTCGGCTCTCCTACATCATTAAGCTAGCTTTCGTTTCATCACCCTTTCCATAGAAAGACGTCCTAAGCAGTCTCGTTCCTGGCTCATTTTATTATACTATGGTTTGTCGACGACGCCCGGTACCCCTTCGTGCCCGCTAGTCGTCGCCGCGGGAAAGTACGACCTTACAGATACCTTAGAAGTGTGGCAGCTTGGGCTAGTTCTTTTGTGTCGCGCTCGTGTCTTTCGTGTCCTTCTTGTCTCTGTTTCGTCGTTTTGTTTTCTCGCTATAACTATCGTCATTACAGATACCGACAGCACTCTTCAAAGAAGGCCAGAAGTTTTATAAGAAAAATCTATAATCAAAGTTCAAATGTTACAATCCCTAGCTTGTCCTTTATATTTACGAGGATGCATATTGATGTGACGTTGGGAACCGCAATTTCATGTCTCCAAATCTGTCTTTCTTGTATGGATTACTTAAATCTATAGGGGTGTGGAAATATTGAAAATTTGAATAACTCGTCTAATAGCAATGCACTCGATTATGTACTTGTATAGAATTGCACTTAGTCAAAAATATTCGAAATATATATATACCAAATGTTCTGGAATAGATTTACAATAATCAGCACCTATGAGAGAACCCCCCAAAAAAGAATAAAACTTTGGGACGACTAAAGATAATTCTTCTTTTAACCCCTAGAGCGATCTGTAAGCAGCACGAGTGAGACCATCGACACTATACTGAATACCGGATGGACGTGTCTCTTTTGAAAACTACACTCTTGCGCACTTTTTACTACGCTAAAACTGTACCGCATTAATCAACTCTTGTCTTCGTCTTGTAATAACTGAAGGTGAGGAACGACTGCTTGAAGCTTCATGAGTTACAGGAAATTGAAGTGTTGCGTTGAGGTAAATCGTTCTGGCATATGTAGATTTGCACGCCGAGTCTTGCATGCTTCAAATGCACGGGCCTTGTTTTGAAGACAGGTTGATCAGCTTCATTGCAACTTTAGCTGTATCAACGGTGTCTGGTTGAAAATAGTTTAGTTATTGTGTTTAAATTTTATATAAATCCAGACAACAAAGACGCATTGATTCAGACGCATTCATTCGCAAATTCAGGCGCATTTATAACCTTAGTTAGTGTTGTATTTTAACGTATAGATTCAAAATAGTTCAGCGACTCTAGTTTCTGCTATAATGAGCTTACAATAGCCTTGGCAATTGTGATAATTTGAGTGCATTATAACTGACAGTAGTGGTCTTTTGTGAAAGTTTGCGACTATTTGTTTCCCGTGAAAAGTGTTGGTGTTCAAAGAATGTTTTCAAAATGATTTACTTACTATTCGAAGACTATTGGAACACTATTCCATCACTACTCGTATTCGATTCGCTGTCACTATTATTCGATTCGTATACGATTCGCTTTCTGGTTACCTGCCCGAAAACGTCTTATGTTCCTTAACATAAGGACATTGCGATATAGCCACTGATATCCTTGGCATTGGTCTTGGAGCTGACAGGCACATTAAATTTATTTGACTCCCTCTCGCGGTATTTGTCATGGAGCATATTCAAGTCGGGTGATTTCGAACGTATGAGGTTTGGGACCTCTAACGTTCATCTAATTTTGCGTTACTTCCGCAAATGAAACAGCGGACAAGCTATTCGGTGATCTCTGCCGAAGAGTCCTATTGTACAGCGTTCACGAATTAAAAGGCAAAAGTTGCAAGGCAGGCACTTTTGTTTCCAGCGTCTGCTGTTTGTGTCATGTAGGCATTATTGCGACTCGACCACTCATCAGTAAAGTCTCTAGTGGTGACATTTACAACGACATGGGTTGGTTATAACGAAAAGACAGTAACAATGGTGAAGGGGTCTGTCAACGCAGTACTATCGTTGAAATGAGGGGGCCCGTCAGCGCACTGTAATGGTGACTACAGTGATAGGGCCCGTCAGCGCAGTACCATTGTTAAAGTGAGGGGGCCCGTCATCGTAGTGTAATCGTTATTATGGTGACAGGGCCTGTCGTAATAGCGACGCAGGTTTAGCGACGGGCCCTGTCCCCGTAAAGCAATGACTACGGTGAGGGAGCCCGTCAGCGTAATGTAATGGCAAAAATGAGGGGGCCCGTTGCCGTAAATTTGTACTCGTTTTAGACGCACCGTGTAGCTGTTCTGGTGGCGCAGTGGGCTGACGCGCTGTTGAGGATGTGGTCGTGCCGCAGGTCCTAAGTTTGAATGCTGTTTTATAAATTTTTATTTTTATATATTTTCATAGTAATGCGTCAATATCGACACTACTTCTTTCAAGGAGTCGTAATTGTGATTTTTTGCAAGAAAATAACGCCGCTGTTTGTGCCGGTTGTTAGCCCTACCGCGTTAATTTTTCGTGGCGCAGTGGGTACGTTGTTGGTGCGCAACATGATGCGTTGTTGTTGTGCGACATCAGTTCGAGTCGCACAGACCAACTGAACTTTTCTCTTTATTTTGTTCTTTCAGTATTGTTTCAATTGATGTAGTCATTTTTAAGGGCGGAACACTACGGTGGAACGGTGGGAGGAGCCACTGGCAAGCGAGAACTGAGACGATCAGCATAGTCGAGGTTCTCGCTGACGGACCCGGTCAGCACTGGCCCGGCTCGCTGAGTGGCAGCTGCCGCAGAGCCCTGGTCTGAACTCCCTCCACCGCGAAATCTACTGCAGTACTGCAAGTGTTGCGATTCCTCACCGACACCATTAAAAAGCGCGTGCACAGACACTGCCGCATCGAGACAATTAATGCAGCGCCTTAATGTTATAATTATGAGGTGACTCATTTTAACAACGCTGCCTTGACATAGTGCTGCTGTTTGTGCTCTTAGTGAAGTGATTGGAGAAGTTTTTGTGTTATGCTTTTTCTCTAGTGCTGCACAAGGCGACTGCGTTCAAACTCTCTACGACAACCTGCCGTCATCGTACACAGGATGCATTGGCGGTGCTAGATTCACGTTCATGCTTGCGCATTCGTTCTATCGTCTCGGTCACACCTTGCGGTTTACCCGAGCGAACCAGCCAGCACTTTCATATTAAAGCATTCAGACGACCGGTCACGCCCACGACTTCGGCGCGCTCGCAGTTTAATCGTAGAGAGCGATACTGAACAGGTTTCGCTCTCGCAAGACAAGCGTCATATCAGGATGGGAAGACAGCTACAGAGAGCACACCACCATGCGAGTATCTAAAGCACTGTACAGTGCTCGAATCTCTATGGACGTTTGCATAGCAATAGCACACATTAATGGGACGAAAGCAACGTACATATCCCTTTGTTTGCATGAGCCGATTCGATCACATGAACAAGTATGTGTGGACGATTTCAGGCGAAGTAGGCCCGAAGTGGAGCTACATGTATTGTAGTCATATTTATTATGGTTTTGGAACTTACTGAAACATGCTGTCTAACTGCACAGCCCTCAGGGGTGGAACACATTCTATGTTAACTTGCGCAGCGTTTGGCGTCAGCCCATGTGTTACTTTTATACAGCTACACGAAAATACGCGGAACAAATTGATTTGGGAACATCACAGTATGTGTAACATTATTAGTTGGAGATGATTAGTTAAAGCATGGTTGTGAATAGGGCTGAATCTTGTGTCGAATCATCAGCTGAACCATGAACTGAATCTCTGTTGTACATAGTGCGAGATCTTCTGGATCCCTGTACAATTCCTATCTTTCTCCTATAATGTAAATACATCTTCGTTCTACCTCTCTACGAACGCGTCTCCTCACTGGCGAAGATCAGCTATGCAGACGACGGCGGGATGCCAGCCACCTTATAGGGCCACTCACCAGGTTTGAGAATTATGAGCTGTCAAGCGCAATGCGTAGACGAAGCGTTCATGATCACGTCTGCCAAATTTCGCAACGCTACGCGCTGCGGAAATGGGTCAAGTTTCAAGATGTGAGCTGCTCCCCCTCACCTCTGCCGGCGCACGCGTAGAGAATCAGGGCATGACGTGGGCGTAGGATGGCCCTACGTACACGGCAATACAGTGACGTTGGTCCTCTACGTAAACGAGTCTGCTCTGACGTTGTTAACAGTATACTACATGACATGGCAAAAATTATTTAACACAACATGTATAGTTTATTATGTATTTGTTGCTTTAGGAGATTAATAAAACTTAAAATAAATAATGAGACGCAATAACAAATTGTGCATGCTTTCTTTTATTTTTTTCTGTGAATGCTACGAGATGCGAGGCTAATATGCCAGCGTTTCGCATGCATTCGTGTCCCCGCAGTCAGCGCATTGAGCAGACGACCGCCGTGGAACGCTCCTACGAGGTCGCGCACTAATTGTGCTCATCTAATCTACCGCGTCTAAGCCAGCGTTTCCAAACTATCCCGCAGAAACAGGCACAAGATCACAAAACAGCGCTGGTCAACAAAGCAACGCCGCTCGCGTGCACGGAAGTTGGACCTCTTCGGACACGTCATGCTCACCTCACCTCTTGGTCGGATGCCGGGGAGGATTGGATTGGGATTGGATAAACATTTATTTGGTCCTCCAAAACACAGATCACTGTGTTGCGGGCAGCTCCCACGTGGGGACTGAGATGCCAAGCTCCTCAGCCGCCTCGCGGGCTTGGTGGACAGCCCAGAGCTGATCTGCCAAGGACGAGCTGCGGATTGCCGCCTCCCATCTGGCAGAGGTGATGTGCGATAAATGAGCGAATTTGGTGCACTGCCAGAGCATGTGTTCTAATGAAGCTATTTCCCCACAATGTGGACAAAGATTACTCGGGTATAGGTCAGGGTACATGATGTGTAACATTTTCAAAGCAGGGTACACCCGCGTTTGCAAAAGCCTTAATGGCCGGGTTAGATTTTTGTGAGGTGGAGGGAAAATCCTTCTAGACAGGTAGAAATGTTTAGTGAGCTCGTTATATGTTGTAAGAATTTCCCGGTTATCCCCTTCACCGGTAGAACGCATCCCCGGGGAGGCGCGGTTGGAGAGTTCTCGCGCCGCCTTGTGTGCTGCTTCGTTGAGATTGGGAGGGGAATCGTTGATTTGTCCAAGGTGAGCTGGGAACCAACTCAGAAGATGATGTGTTATGTTCTTGCCTTGCAGTATTTTCAGCATTTGTTCACAGACCGTCCCTTTGGCGAAAGCCCGTAGTGCTGCCATGGAATCACTGTAGACGACTTCAATGTTATCCATCTTGAGTGCTAAGGCGATGGCCACTTGTTCCACAATGATTGGGTCTTTCGTCCTGACCGTCGCTGAGTTGACGACATGGCCAGCCCCATCGGCTACCACTGCCACCAACGCTTTCCCATTGGCGTAGGAAGCCGCGTCAACAAATACGACCCCTCGTTCCTCGTTTGAGACTTGACGAAGTATAGTCCTGGCCCTCGCTACTCTTCTTCCGACGTTGTGTTCTCGATGCATGTTTCTCGGTATAGGAAATACCGTGATAGTCTCCCTGATGTTGTCAGGGATGTCATTGTAATTGCGTCTGATTGCTATTGGGTGTTGGCCCAGCTCCTGCAGGATCATTCTTCCCGACCTTGTAGTAGATAACCTTGCAAACTGTGCTCTCTCTTGGGCTTCTGCTATTTCTTCGAGCGTGTTGTGTATGCCAAGCTCAAGCAGACGCTCGGTGCTGGTATGTATGGGTAGGCCCAGGACCTTCTTGATAACTTTCCTGAGGAGCACATCCAGTGTCTCGGACTCTGCTCTTGACCAGTTGTGCATTGCTGCCTCGTATGTGAAGTGACTTAGAACAAACGCATGCATTAACCTGATGAGGTTGTCTTCCTTGATCCCATTTCTTTTGTTGGCCACTCTGCGTATGAGGTGCACCGCACTGTCTGTTTTCCGAGTTAACTTGGCTATAGATTTCCTGTTGTCGCCGGTAGACTCTATCAGCATTCCCAGGACTTTGATGGAGTCCACCCTCTGGATGGCATCCCCTTGATTTGTACGGAGGTGGATGTCTATCTGGTTTAACGGCTTCCATCCCCTGGGCTTCGGTCCCCGGCGTGCAGTCCGATAAAGCAAAAGTTCTGACTTACTCGAGGAGCACTTGAGCCCGGAAGGGCGAAGGTAGTCTTCTATGGTGTCAATCGCCTCTTGCAGAGCGCTCTCAATCTGCCCCTCGCTTCCTCCTGTGCACCAGATGGTAATGTCATCTGCGTAGATGCTGTGCTTCAATCCTTCAATGCTCGATAATTTCTTTGACAGTGCAATCATGGCAATGTTGAACGGCATTGGTGAAATCACTGCCCCTTGGCGTGCCCCTTGCTTCTAGTTCGATTGCTGCGGTCTCGATATCTGCAATCTTCATCACGGCTTTCCGATCTGTAAGAAAGGACCATACGTAGTCATAGAAGGCTTTCCCTAGACCAAGCTTGGAAATTGCTTCGAGTATGAATGAGTGGAGGATGTTGTCAAACGCTTTTTCTAGATCTAGGCACAGAATGGCTCTCACGTCTCTGGTTTCATTGTCAATGACCTGGTGTTTGATAGGCTTCAATGCATCTTGTGTGGATAGCCCTGCCCTGAATCCAACCATACTGTGTGTATATATGTCGTTATCTTCCAAGTACTTGTTTATCCTGTGCAGTATGGCATGTTCTGCGACCTTGCCGATACACGATGTCAAGGATATTGGCCTCATGATGTCCACGTTAGGGGGCTTTTCTGGCTTAGGAATAAGGATCGTGCTGGCCAGCTTCCACTACTCTGGCACCCTGCCTTCTTTTCGTGCCGAATTGATCATATCCCTCGGGGTTTCAATTGAATCATCATCAAGGTTACGCAGGGCCTTGTTTGATATACCGTCCGGGCCAGGAGCCGACCTGCCGTTGAGGTCATGCAAGGCTTTTCTCATCTCCTCGATGTTAAAGTCGCCCTCAAGACCTGGATTTGGCGTGCCCTGGTACTGTCTACTTGGTGGTGCCACTCCTCTTTTGATTGGGAGGTACTTATGCACGAGCTGCTGGACAACTTGCTGTTCTGAAGTGCGCCCTATCTCTTTATGCAAAATTCGAGCGATAACATGCTTTTGATTTGTTTTGGTGGTGTTTTCGTTGAGGAGATGCTTTAACATATTCTATGTCTTGCCATTGCGCATCTGACCATCGACGGAGTTGCAGATTTCGTCCCATTGCTGCCTCGATAGTGCGCGACAATGTTCCTCGACTGATCTGTTTACCTCAGCTATCTTCTTCCTCAGTCTTCGGTTCGGGCGCTGACCCTTCCAACGGTTCAGTAGTGCTTGCTTTGCCTCAAGAAGATGAGCGAGCCGGCTATCTCTTCTTTCAACCGGAAAATCTGTGGTAATGGTGGAGGAGACGGATTTGATGTCATCTTTATTCTGTTTGACCCACTGCTCCAAGATTTGTCTGTGGCCATCTTGTTCCCTTTCCATCCTTATCTTCCTAAACTTATCCCAGTCTGTGAACTGGAATCCTCTCTGCTTTTTACGCTCCGCGGAGAAGGTAGTGGCAAGAATGCAGTGGTCACTCCCTAGGTCTACAGCAAGGTTCATCCACTGGGCCTTCTTGATGTTCTTTACAAATATAAGGTCAGGGGTGAAATCCCTGCAGCAAGATGTACCAAGCCTTGTTGGTAGGCTGGGGTCTGTGATTAGGGTGAGATCAAGTTCACTGGCACTTTTCCAAAGTCGATTTCCTTTCCCAGTGTTGTACTTGTAACCCCATGTATGATGAGGGGCGTTGAAATCACCTGCTATGACGAGTGGACATTCCCCGGCGATATTAACAGCTTTCTTTAGAACCGTCTTGAACCCTTGCTTTTGTTCCTTCGGACTGCTGTATACATTAAGAATGAGAATGCTCTGACGGTTGCTGGTACCCGGCACGATCTCTACCAAGACGTGTTCCAACCGGCCTGCTTCTATCTTGAGGTCGTGGGTTACGTGCGTTAGTTTGTTGCATACGAAGGTGCAGACTCCCCTCCTTTCAGTATCCCCTATTACAGGCCGGAATCCAGGCAACGTTGCTTGCGGTGCAAGGGTCTTTTGTAATAATATAATATGAGGCTTTTCTTGGCTGCTCCTGATATACTGCTGCAGGGTTGCCTTCTTTTTAAGGTAACCTCTACAGTTTCATTGCCAGATACGAAATGCTTCAAGTAGCGTTGCCATCATGGTTATTACATGGGCGGCCAGAGCCTGATGCTGCACCTGTCGACAGGTTTGGTACCACTAGTATTGGTGGCCGAAGGGGTGATCTTGGTGCATGAGGAGGCCTTGCTGTGTTGTGAAGATATGCTTCGACCTTTGTAATGCGCAAAGTCATATGCTCTTCCAGTGCCGCCACGCTTGATTGTAGCCTACCCATCTGCTCGCTAAGATTGGCTACTACTTTACTGAGCGTGTGAAACAATTGTTTCATATCTGACATGGTCGTTTGGTTGGCTTCCACGTGTTCTGCCATGACTGCCCTCTTTTTCGTGGTTCTCGAGTCCCCCACGTTTTCAGCCACAGGGACATCAACTGGCTGAGGCATTGGCTGTGAAGATTGCGCGCTGGTTAGCTTAGTGAGAAGAATTTTTATTTCCTTTAACTCAGCTGATAGCCTCTCATTCGATTTTGTAAGTGTCGCGTTTTCTTGCTCTAGCTGTGCAATTCTATCATGCTCTGGCAGCTTACCTGTCATCACCTCTGCCCCGCCGTTGCGCACTCGCTCAGCCCAGCTGCCTTTCGAAGTAACTGCAGGCGTCC
Organism: Rhipicephalus annulatus; assembly: GCA_013436015.1. NCBI lineage: Eukaryota > Metazoa > Arthropoda > Arachnida > Ixodida > Ixodidae > Rhipicephalus > Rhipicephalus annulatus. The sequence continues at coordinate 579,900 of WOVY01009308.1, read as the reverse complement.
TCCCCGGATGTGCAGCCGTGATCTTGAACTGAACGCCACGCAGCTGGCCATTCGGGTGCCGCCCAGGCTGATCCCGACCCTGATGGTGACCTTGAGAACTCGAGCGCCCCCGTGATTGGGAGCGGGCCTTGGGTCTAGAACCTCTTCTGGAACGCGACCTCCCCCTGGAGTGGGGCCGCCTTTCCTGTTCATGTGTAGTCTGGATGCTCTGGGTCCCGTAGGCTGGAATAAGCTGCTTGTCGTTGATGTCTGGACTCGATGTGATTGATGCGTCCCGGGCTTCTGCGGCTGCTCGCGATCTTTCCCAACGTCTGCGTCTGACGATGTATGGCACTAAGAACCTGTTCTTGCACTCCTTGTCTGCCGGGGGATGGTGACCGTCGCACAGCCTGCATCTTGGATTGCACTGGTGCAGGCTATCTGGGTTCTTGATCTCGCAGCCTCTGCAGATTGTTTCAGCTGGGTTCGGACAGACGTCAGACCGATGTCCCAGCTTTCAACAGACGTAACAAATATCGATGTTCTTGCGGTAAAGGGAGCACTGCAAAAGTGAAGGTCCATATCTCACGAATCTGGGCACCTTGTGTCCTTCGAACGCTATGATCATTGTCCCGGTGTCCTTGATTCTCTTGGCCTGCAGCGCGAGCGGGTTGTTCGCGTTCACAATCTTTCGGGTCAAAGTGTCCTGAGTATCGCTTACGGAGATCCCGCGAATCACTTCTTTACAAGTACCGTGGGGTGCCGCGGCGTACGCGCTAACCTCGAAACCTTCAATGTCAATTTGCTTGACCTTGAGGTATCTTGAAGCTCTGTCTTGGTCTGAAGGGCTGGCCACCATAATGTTCTGCTGCAAGTTGGAACATATGATGTCCTGCATGGCCTCTTCCTCTTTGACACCGGCCGCCAGTACTATCGCGTCTGCCACGGCTCCAGTGCCAATTCTCGAGATATTTAATCCTCCACGTGGTCGTAGCACAATTTCGCGGAAGTCCTTAGGTAGTGGCGGCATGCGTCCAGTTCGCACGATTGTATGCTTGGTGTCATACCTTCTACGACTGGCTCGAGCGTCTCCCGCAACGCCAGCCTTGGTCGAACCCTCGGCAGCAGGAACACTAACCGCGGCTTGATTATTCCTTGAGCGTCTCGTTTCGGCTTCCTTCCAACCCATGTCTTCCGTGCAATCCTCTGGAGAGATGTCCTCTCCATCTACTTGGTATTCCATTCTCAGTTGCAGATCCTGGAACGCGCAGAGCGTTGAGTCGCGTTGGCGCCGGGCCGGCGCATCGGCGACAATCGCCTCCTTGGTTAGGCCTAAATCCCCTGGTGACGTTGCCGTGTAAAAATGTCCTCAAAAACGGTTTAAAAGTCCACTCACCAGCACAAAGGTGGTATCTGCTGATTTCTTGAGAACTTAGGCACACGATGGGACTAAAAACTCGGCGACGAATTCGTGAATACCACAGGAAAGCATTCTTGAAAGCAGGAGCCGATCGTCGCGCGTCCGCACTGGTCGGCACCTGGAGCGTCTCCCGGATGCCAGAGAGGGTGGTGAAGAAATTTGGCTTGCGAAGGCTACGTGGAGGAGCAGCAAGGGTTTGGAGCTCGCCTCCTCTCATCCTCGTTTTACGCCGCTTCAAAAAACCTGTTTTCTCCGCTCGTGATGAACTAATTCGAAAAATTTTTATGCCAAATGTTCCTCATCGGACACTCAACTACTTCCACTGTCTAACTAAAATTCGGTATGGGGCCTGGTGAGTGGCTCTTCGACAATTTCGAGAACTTTGTGTTTCACGAAAAAGTGTTTAACGATTTTGAGTACTTCGTACTCAACAATGGGAGGGCAGGGAGCCGTCTCTTAATCGAAGCGCTTGTGACTATGACAGCAAGCGTGTGTGTGTTTGAAAAACGTTGACAACGATTTAAAGCACCTGGTATTCTACTATGGGATAGCAAAAAGCCGTCCCGTGGGCCACACCCACAACGTGGATGGGTAACCGGCTTCAAAGGAATTTTGGAACTGTCTGCACAACTACGAACACAATTCATACGTCCGTCCATATACTTCTTTCATCAGCTTTCATATTCGCACAACGTTTTCGGCTGGTTCGTTTTGTCTAAGTTCATTCGTAGAACTTCATGCAAAGAATTTTCTAACGGGATCCAGTAGCATATGTCCCTTGAAGCAAGTCCTTTAACGAAAAATGAAGAAAAATAAGTTGTAGTGCCCTGTTCTGCGTTTGTTAAAGTTCATGTTGGTTGTATACATCATGCGAAACGTCTCGTTTACAGGGATTCCCAGGCAGCACAAAAGAGATGTAATCCATCTTATTAAGGGATATGTCTGTCTGTCTGTCTGTCTGTCTGTCTGTTTTTGTCTGTTCGTCTGTCGACATGTCCGTTTGTCTGTATGTTTGTGCGTCCATCCGTCCATAGATCTAGTGAACACTCCAGGTACCGCCATCTCGCATATTCTCATCGTATATTCATCATATGCAAGTACCTCTGTCCAGCGGAAACTCTAAAAACTATAACGTGAGGTGGCTACTGAATTCAGGAGATGCATGACCCACGCCTTCAAGGGCCACACACCAGACCCCATAACAAATTTAAGTTAGACTGTCTAAGTTGTGTGTCCGATGACGAGCATTATGCCGCAAAATATTTTTCAATCGATTCATCACGAGCTGGCAAAACAGTTTTTTCAAGCGGCGCGAAACGAAGATAAGAGGATGTGAGCTCGAAACCCCTGCCGCTTCCCCGCGTAGCCTTTGCAAGCTAAATTTCTTCCGTACTTTTTCCGGCATTTCATGAATAGGTCACGTACGCATGACGAGCCCGAACAAGCCCGAACCTGAAGCACGCGACAGACGTTTTTTCTTAAACACGATATTCTTTGTCGGGGACCTTCGACTAAAATCTTGGTCTGTCTGTCTGTCTGTGTGTCTGTCTGTGTGTCTGTCTGTGTGTCTGCCTGTTTCTTCGCCATTAACGGTCTTCTAAAAGGCACCTGATGATACCCCAAACGGGCAACCCCATTCGCAGCGCCCACCAACATTGCTTAATGTCTAGCGTTCACACGTGTGCGATTGCAAATTTAAAAGCAATTATTGCGCATATCTGAGGCACATAAACAACACGTCAATATTCTGTATGTGTGTCTTTTTACTAGAAAAAGCATTCATAAGTAATTTTAAGTACCGTAGCGCTAATCACGCTGCGCCGATGATGCAGCGCTTGCGCGAAAAGGCAAGTGTTTCCAACGCTTTACTCAGAGTAGCTAAGAGGACACGATGGTGGAACCTACCCGTCGCCTTGCGCTCTACACCTTATCGCCTCCAAGACGGGCGCGCACGCCGCGCGCTTTGTTTTTCAAGATAACTGCCAGATAGCGCTCATGTCTAACGTGTGACGTGACTTGGTGCGCTCGTTCGCCTCCGTTGCACGCTCGAGGTACTCTAAACCAGTGCCTCCAGAATACCATTCACCAATTTTCTTGCGCGGAACCTCAAATAAACGTTTCGTTCACTCTCTCCATATGCAAGACTGTCGTCTTTTGATGAAATTTGCAGTGTAACATGTAGATACGAGGCCACTTTGTTGTTGTTGTTGTCGTCGTCGTCATCGTCGTCGTCGTTGTTGTTGTTGTTGTTGTTGTTCAGCGTTATTTTGTGGTTTACTGCCTCTTTCTGCGGGATGTTTCGGGAACGCTGGATTAGACGCGGTAAAATAGATGAGCTTAATGAGTGCGCGAACACGTAGGAGTGTAAGGCCGCGTTCACACTGAGCATCCCGGCCGCCGAAAGTGCTCCGAATCCGGTTCGGCGGCGGCGAGATCCGCCGAAAGGGCCCTCTCCGCGCTGATCACTCTCGGACCGATTTTTGCGGCGTCTGCCACCGAATCGGCCACCGCGGACCAATAGGAGCGCTAGTCAAGGAATTTTGAAAAATGGCGGCCAAGCCCTACTCACTTGTTATGCTGCAGTGCACGTAACTGAATGTGGAACCGACGGGAGTTTAACCTACTCTGTGCCTACTTCGCCTCCGTATTTCGTGAAAAAGGTGACCGAGCTTGCTGTTGGCGTGACCGAGCTTGTTGCGGTCTTGCAGAGCAAAACGAACCCACCAACGCCGCTGGCGTCGGTGGTTTTTTTGCTCTTCGTGCATTACAAGGCAGCCACTTGCCAGCAAAGTAAGCAGTACTGTCTTTCCTTGCTTCTTGCATACGAGAATTGTCGAAGTATACACCACTGGATAGCGTAGGGGCGTTTGCGAGCCGCGACAACAACCGCGTGACAGCGCATCTATCCCGCGTTCGCCCCGTAGTAGATGGCATATTCGGCGGCGCGGGGTGCGTCCAGTGCGAACGACGCTGCGTTTCGGCGGCAGGGGAATTTCGGTCGCTGTAGAAAGCGGATGTTTCAGTGTGAACTAGGCCTTAGGGCTGGTTCACGCTAGCGGCAAGCCTGACGTAACGGCGCAGTGCCGTAGACCGGCGGCCGGCGCCACCCGCAGGAGAGCTGTTCGGATTGCACGACAAGCTCCTCCGACAAACATGGCTGCCCTTCAGAATGAAGTGCTCGACCGCCTCGGATCTATCAAGCGGCCGCCGTGCGCTCTGTAGACCGTAAGCTCCAAACTGATGCTTTCATTTGCTTTAGATCGACTCATGTCCTTTAGCTTCGACAACACAGTACTCCAATTGATTCGGCACCTTTTTTGACAACAATACTCACATAATTGATGTTCTATAGGCCTGAGCAAGCCTCTTGAATATCGGAGGGCATACATTACGCGTTTGTTTGTTGTTTCTCACGCTGGATAGCTGGCGGGACTTGCCCGAACGCCTGCTTTGCGGACGTGATTTTTAATTTCAGTGCGCTTTTTGAAATACCGGACTGGCGAAAATGCTCTATTCGCTGCTGGAACGTAGTCTGGGAACAAGACGTACGACATAGCCTGAAAACCGTGGACCAAGAAGCAAGCAGTTCGAAGTGTCCCGTGGCAGACGCAGACAATGCGGAGAGGCGAAAGCAGACGACGCGGCTCAGCCGTGGCGCTCCTCCGTCGCTGATTGGCTAAACCACTCTGTGGGAAACGACCAACGGCACAAAAATGGGTCTCGGACCCATTTTTCGAACGGCGAAGAACGGCAGACGTGCGTTAAAGGAAGAAACAGCCGCGCACGGCTGCCGTCAAACGTCAAACGTCAAACGGCGAGGCAGGCTTGCGCTACCATGAACCGGCCCTTACTTTCACTTCCATGGCTGTCGTCTGTTCGTTGCTCTGACCGTGGGAACACGAACGCATGTGAATCTCCGGTACATTAGCCCCGCATCTCGTTGCAGCTCACGAGAAAAAACAAAAAAAAGACGAGCACGTTCTCTTATTGGGTATCACTATTTATCTCAAGTTTAAATCATCCTTCGAAGCAAAAAATTGCATAAACTACGCACGTCACGTTGAATAATTTTCGCCCTGTCACGTGCTACTGTTTACAACGTTAGAGCACAGTCGTCTACGTAGAAGACCAACGTCACTGCACTGCACGTCGATAGGGCCATTGATTCATGCACGTCATGCCCTTATTCTCTGGGCGTGCACCGCGAAAGAAAAAGGGAGCAACACTCGCCTTGAAATTTGACCCATTTCCGCAGCACATAGCGTTGCAAACTTTGGCAGACCTGATCGCGAACGCCTTATCTACGCATTGCGCTTGTCAGCTCGAAATTGTCAAACCTAGTGAGTGGCCCTTCAAGGAGGTTCGCCCTCTAAAAAGAATACTGCGTTTCCATTCGTGAGGGATCTGCCTTAACGTTGACGGTTGCCCCACCGTGGTGGTCTAGTGTCTAAGGTACTCGGCTGCTGACCAGCAGGTCGCGGGATCGAATCCCGGCTGCGGCGGTCTCAATTTAGATGGAGGAGAAAATGCTGTATGCCCGTGTGCTCAGATGTGGGTGCATGTTAAAAAACCCCAGGTCGTAGAAATTTCCGGAGTTCTCCACTACGGCGTCTCTCATAATCATACGATAGTTTTCGGACGTTAAACACCCCATATCAAATCATTACCGTGGGTGGTTAACCGGGGCGGAAGTATGTGCGTTATTGCACCTGTTTAAGTGGTGGTCGGACCCTAGCCGTAACCACTCCGCCTTTTACGCATTGTTTGCGGATTCACTGGGCTCGCTGCGCTTCACAAAGAAAACTGAATTTGGGTACTTAAAAAGCTTATTAACACCTATTTTCATTGACATCTGACTTTAATTCCTGGGTGGAGCGTTACCTATTCGCGATGAAAATAATGTGAGCAACAAAAGCGTTTTCGCTGTACAAGCCTTCGTTATACTGCGAGTACGGAGAAACTATTCAACCTAACAAAGCAAAATTTACTGTGCCTTTATACAAAGTGCCTATCACGGTTTTTATGAAAAAAAGTTGGACATAAGCAAACTGGTAATTTATTTACTACCCAATGAAAATGGGCGAAATAATAAAGGTTTGTGTAAGAATATCTTTTTTTTCTTTACATCGCAAAACTATAATATTTAGTGGCTATGTAGACCATATTAGACTTATTTTCCATGCGAAGTCACTTATCACTTTGGCGACAACTTATGAATTCATATGGTGTAAATGGGGCAGTTTATGGCTCTCTTTGGTCACGCATTACCGATGAAGAGACAAAGCTATACAAGCTGATACTCTGAACTTCTATATAATGAAGCAGCAGGCCACTTTCGGTGATCCTATGAAGAGAAAGTCCCTTCATTTTTGTTAGGGAACCCACAAGACAGCATTGAGTATAGCTAATTGTTCTGCTGGCCCGTTCCGTAGAAAACCGCTTTTTTCCAACTACCAACAAGTATTGCACATTAGTAAATGTGTATTGTGCCTTGTATCTATTCGTGCTCACTAACTTGACCACTCAGTGCTTCAAAATAAATACTTTCAATCATTCATAACCCTCACAGGCGTTTTTTTTGGTGGTAGCTCCGTTTATCAAATGAAAAATCTAGTTGTTTTATGTGAGTTCAAGCGTTCGCCGCATGCGGCGCAATTAAACATAATAAAACGAGTATGGATTATATCTCCACGCTTCATAGTTTGCCTCACCAGGTAAGTCCAGTAGCCGCGCGTAACAAACAACAACCGTAAATGGAGGAGCGCTGAGTAATGAATCTTTTCCACTCGCACCACGTCAGCAGGTGGGGCGATGTCATCGAGTGGCGAATGGTTTCGGTACGCCGGAAAATGGCGCGTTCGTACATGCTCGCAGGTCCAGCGTTCCCCGCCGCGTCTTAAGTAATTTGCATGTCTTCGTCGTTCAGCTGCTCGCGTTTTGCGCATTCCTTTAAATTTTTTAACGTCTGTGAGGTTCGAAATTGTGAAAGGAAGGACGCTGACATGGTGGTAGTGGTGCAACTTTATTGTTCCAAAAAAGCGGTACTGAAGGACACTCGACTAGGCGCCAGGTGTAGAGGGCATCTCCCTCGTCGGGACAGAGAGCCTGACGATCTCCGTCGCCTGGCGGGCCTCCTGGACAGCCCGAAAATGGTCTGCAACTGAAGCACTTCCTAGCAGTTTGGCCCACTGTTGCTTGTTCTTGGCGTAAGTGTCCCAAGATGCGACACCACAGAGCATATAGTTCAAATCTACACGTTCACGACACCCTTCACAAACATGCCGTGCGAGTAATATGTATGTAGGGCCGCTTCAAAGGGGACACAATGTTTTAAATGCGAGGCATTTATTAGCGAACTTCGGCGACCTTGAACGTATCTATCTATCTATCTATCTATCTATCTATCTATCTATCTATCTATCTATCTATCTATCTATCTATCTATCTATCTATCTATCTATCTATCTATCCGCCTACCACTTTTAGCTTTCCTGGCCGTTTCGATAATGGTATTGATACCAAACTTGGTATGGCATAACATGACTGTATGTAGAACATATTCGACTAGTTATTACATGAAAATCATGACGTGTATGTCATGAATGTCATGATTTACATTTCATCACTCAAATGGCATGTTGCAAAACTAGTATGGTATGACACAAATGCATGGCGAACACAAGCGACAGACCATAACATGAAAATCATGACATGCGTGTCATGTAACAACATAACTACATGCCACGCTCATGATGTGCTCGCGGCCGTTTCACTAGCGTCACATATACCAAATTTGTTATTACAGGATATGAATGGACGACGAAGGTATTATACTGGTACAAACATAATAAACATGAGATATGTGTCATGTAACAACATAATGACATGCTACGCTCATGATGTGCTCGCGGCAGTTTCGCTAGCTTCACATGTACCAAACTCGGTATTACGCGACGCGAACGGACGGCATAGGTAAATGACACATCTAAACACGATAATCACGACATGCATGCCATGTAACAACATGACTACATGCCACACTCACGATGCAACCGTGGCCGTTCTCTAGCTTCACATATGCCAAATTCGGTATTCGGCACTGGATCTGACAGGTGCCAACATAATAATCATGAGATGCGGGTCGCGTGAAAACACGACTACATGCCACAGTCAAGGCGCCAATACATTTCAAACACACTGTGCAATACAATACAAGGCACAATACATCTTCCCAGCGTGCGCGCGCGTCAACGTTACGCCGCAGTAATTGGGCCTTTCGTGATGCGCTCACCGCCGTTTCGCTAGCTTCACATATACCAAATGCGGTATTACGGAACGTGAATGGATGATGAAGGTTTGCAACTGGCACAAGCACGATAATTATGAGACGCGTGTCATGTAACAACATGACTATATGCCATGCTCAAGGTGCGCTCGTGGCTGTTTCGCTTGTTCGACGTGCACGTAATTTGGTATTGCATCATGCGAACAGACGATCAATGTAAATGACGCGTGCAAACATGACAATCATGGCATGCTAGTCATGTAAAACTGGACAACATGCTACGCTCAAAGCACGCTTGCGGCCGTTTCGCTGGTTCATTTAGCGAATTCGGTATCAGGTGACGTAAATTGAAGACGAACTAAATGACACGTCTAAACATGATATTCCTGGCATGGAAGGCATGTACGGCATAATTTACCTCCGCTTCGTCACGTTATGTTGATTTTAAAGTGGCAAATCAACCTTCCTCATTTGTACTTCGCACATCTTCGATACCCACTATACAAGGGATTTGCAAATATTTTTACGATGATGCGATGCTTTATTTGTATATTTTGATGTTATAAAAATCATAAACTGGTCACCTACTCATTATTACAGTATACTATGCAAAGGAGAGGAAGATATTTAGGAGTTCTTGTCTCATTGATGGGTTGCTTTATCCAGCAAGAAAATTTGGATCTTCCCAGGCCAGTTTCGGCTGGAGCTTTACTTGGCTTATCTAGAGTACAGGCAGCAAGACTGTAGTATTTTTCTGTACATCTTCCATTTACGTAAAACGAAAGGAGAGTCTTCGTCCTTTGTCTGTTTAGAAAAAAGTGTCGACGATTTAGAGTACGCAGTACTCTACTATGGGGGAGCATAAAGCCGTCCCGTGGGCCTCAAACCAGTAACCGCGGTACCTGAAATGAGGGTTATTACAATACGTCTGCACGCCCTCCTAATGGAACCAGATAATATTGTAAGGCTAAATAGTTTACATTTTCCAATGTTTCTTTTTGTTCAGCTTTCACTTTACCGCCAGCTTGAAATGCCTGTTTCCCTGACCCCAACTAAAGTCGAACACTGGAAGGCAGTGTGAAAAATTTCGAAACTGGGCATTGTCTGCCCCAGCACATTCCCTCTTTACTATTTTTGATCTAAAACAGAACGTACTATAACCGAAACTTGAAATATTTCAATCTGTAGCGCTAACTTTGCTAACGCGATATCTTCCTCCGCGCGGTTATGCAAATATTCAGCAAAGGTTGTGTCTGTCATGTATCAATCGCTCTTCCTTAGTCAGAGTAGAGTTCAGGATTGGTGTTGTTTTGCAACACGTGTGCAGAGTTTTGGAGACTCGTTGTCAACTATAGGTACATTTGTTTTATTATCTTTTCATAGATAGAGTTGTGAGTTCAGTGGTGTGTTCCTTTTCGTTGTTTGTACTAATTCTAACCTTGTTACGCTGCTAATTATTCCACGTTAATTGTTCATCATACTTGGTGAACCCGCCGCATCTTTGGTATTGCAAAGGTAATACTTTTTTGTCATTCTCTGTTTACTTTGCAGCCTAATATAAACACAGCTACCTCATTTACGCACTCCCATTCTTCGGATTTTTTAAACTCAAGTTTCGTGGTAATGTAGATCACATTAGGTGACCGCCATCTAGAGACGGGCTGACGGCATTATAATGATTGCACCAACCTATGAATACAGAGTTGCCAGTACATCAACAACCATGACCACCCGTGAGAAGAACTAGGTGTATGCCTCGGTGATTCCATCATGAGTAAACAAAAAAAAAAGAAAAACGCTAGCAACTTCGAAACGGGATTACGGTTCGCTGCTGCTGTTTCTCCAATACTGTTCCAATAAAAGCATTCATTTTGCATTCAGAAGCGTACAAAAAGTAAAAGACGAGATGGTCCGTTCTATCACTTTACAGGACAGCGTTTCTCAGACGTAAGCAAATAGACTGCTCGGCTTTCTCTTCTTTTCTGTTCCTCTGCATTACTCTGCAACCCTGAAATGTCCCTAGAGGGACATAACTTTTCGCCGAGCTTCGCACTTTGCGGACGTCTTGCTGAAGCTGAGACGTGAGGTAGTGCAGTTCTTGTTTTCGTTCTGGAACACGAACGGAAAGACAGGGACGTTTACTGCTGCCTGGGCGTTTCTCGTTTCTCTTTCTTTGTTTTTAATGCTACAAGAAATTTTCGACAAAAAGCATCTAGGTGGTATGTAATACATGTACTTTCAATGCAAACTTAAAGGAGTTTTAGGCGTGTAAGCGCGTTTGATGAAGTTCTTGAATTCTAATGTAAGCCTTGTCATCCTGAATATAAACATTCGCTGCTTGCTTATGATAAGCAATATCGACACAGGTGTAGAAATTCTGCAAAATATTATGGGATACGCATAACCGATTGGGTTCCGGCAACATTGGGTTCACCCGCCACGTTCATTGTGCGAAGTCATGGAATCGTCGTTAGCCCCTTCATAGGTCGAGTGTGTAGTTGCAAAACGTTTTTGGTGGAGAAGATCAAGACGTTTCCCTCGTGAACCAGCGATGAATAGTCAGTAGACCTTCATCATCATCATCATCATCATCATCATCATCATCATCATCATCATCATCATCATCATCATCATCATCATCATCATCATCATCATCATCATCAGCCTGACTATGTCCACTGCAGAACAAAGATCTCTCCCATGTTCCGCCAAATAACCCGTTCCTGTGCTTGCTGCTGCCAATTCATACCCGCAAACTTCTTAATCTCATTTGCCCATTTAACCTTTTGTCTCCCCCTAACCCACTTGCCTTCTCTGGGAATCCAGTTAGTTACCCTTAATGACCAGCGGTTATCTTGTCTTCGCGCTACATGCCCAGCCTTACTTAAATACGTACAGTGGACCTTATTATACAGCTAAAAAGTGATGAGAATGCGATGTCGGAGTTGCACGCAAGTCAAAATACATCCAAACCGTTGTAGCGAAAGTCGTGCTGCTTCGTCATTGACAAATACGTTGTGTCTTTTCTTACGACGTCACTATAGATCAAATGCAAGTGTCTGAAGCAGCTGTCTGAGAACCTTAGCAAACTTCGTCTGAGGAAATCATTGGTTGCCGAGGAGCTGCGAATGTGCGACTTCAAAAAGTAAGCTTGCATTGCAAAACAATGCTATACGTTAAGTAACCTCCATACCACGTCGTTTCTACGCTACGTGTACGAAGCTTGGAGGATTTGACCAGGTGCTTCCTTTAGTCGCATGTTTCTGCGTTTACGTGTCCCTAAAATCATACACATGGCAAGCCAAAACTCTCAAAAAAGTCTAAAGACTGTTTATTTTCCTTACAGTGTGATAAAATAAGGTTTTTATGCGACACTACATATGTACACGAGGTCTTACTCTCCTGATGTGTTTATGATGTTATTATGAGGTTATAATCGCTAACTCATTCAGTTTCCCGCAGGTTCGCATTAGCGTCTTCTGCATGGAGTCTTAAAATCCTGCTCGTATTAAGCTATCCATAGGCCCTTAGGTATGATCAGTGAGCAGCGCTGATAAGCAAACACTAATCGCTCGTGTTTTTTAGTGCGTGCGTTGCGCCCGTCTGCCTAAATATTGCACCTATCAAAGCTTTCATGCTTTGTTCGCCTAATCTAGCTGTATATAAATGCGTTGCAGTGAGCTTGGGGAATAGTGTGGATGGTAGCTGTCCATGTGAAAATACGTAGTTCGGTTAATTATAATAATTCTAATTTGCGCTGGTTCCATATATTTTTGCTAGTCTCCATCTATGCCTTCGTAGCTTGCTTAAATCATTCAGCACAATGAGAAAGTGGATGAACATTATCTCAGTAAAGCACCCTTACGAAATAAGCTGCTGAATAGGCCCGCGTGATAGTGGTGTGTGCTTCGCATTCCGTTTGATAAGACGCTACGTTTCGGTTCAACACTAAACCACCCCATCGTCTTACCATAACTACAGGGAGACGCCGAAACAGCAAGTAGGAAAAACCATCCAAGTGCTGCTCACATACTTTACCCTTCCATCAGATAAGAAACATTACAGAGTGTCTTTGCAGAAAGTCATAACACCGCTTCGAAAAGCGTTAGACGTGGATAGGTTCCGCGTGTTAACAGGCGTGGATCTTACGACTACGTACCGCATGGATGCATTGAGCCGCGAGTGTAAAGAATGGACTCGGAGAGAAGAACACTTTACTTTATTGCATTAGCGCAAATGGACGAAACAGCGCACCGGGGGCAGAAGACACAAAATACACAGATGGCTCAGAGCGCTCGATTTGAGAAAATTGCAGCTCCGACCGTGATAGCCCTTTCTCTCTCTCTCTTTCTCTCTTTATAATATATATATATATATTTATATATATATCATCACTAAGTTTCGGGTGGGCCTACGTAGGAGTACGGCAGGGCATCAGGCCAAACAACAAGCAACAATAACGAAAAAAATTGGAGAGTGAGTAAACCGTGTCGAACTAATGGCAAGCGAAGAACTAAGACGGTCCCTTCAAATGTGTTGGCCGTTACCCGTTTGAAGACTGTCGGTTGCCGTCGTTGGCTCTTTTGGTGTTTGCCGACGGTTAGCTAGCAGAACAGGCGCGCAGTGCTGCTCGATAAGATTAAAAGTAACAAGAGTTATTCGTGATGTCAAATGAAAGAGACAGTGCAGGGTCGCATTAACAATGAAAATAAAAAGACGTTAACCTGCGAAGGAGATGGTGGGTGGAGAAATGATGCTCTGTTTGGGTATGAGCGCACCGCTGGCGCCAGGAAGTCGGAAGGGCGTTCGGGGCGATGTCAGCGCTTCATGTTGCTCGCTCTGCACCCTGGGCTTGCGGGACCATGGGCGCACGCCCCTCTGGCTGCTAGAGTGAAAGAAAATGATGCGCCGTGCACATTTCTGGCTGCCCTGTTAGTGGCCTCGAGGTAGCGTATGTGTTGTTCTTCATGAGACCTTGAAAGAGGCCTTGACGGGAGTGTCCTACTCTCGCATTGAAAAATAAAAAAAGTGAATTGCGAAAGAAGAAGAAAGCCGTGTATTAACTCTAAGGGAAATAAAGCAGCTGGCTCTCTACGGAGGAAGCAGACAGGATGATGGAGTGTTTTTATGCGTACTAACAAAAATCTTACAGCCCAAAGTATTTTCAATGCTCCACATTGACAGATAAGCAGGCGAAGGACGTTTGCGCGTCTTTTTGTAACTTATGGGATCGCTTTTTCTCTTGCAGTAGTAGCGGTGCCGGGAAGCGAGCGATCACACAATCGCTGGCTGTGCTTTCAATGAAGAACTGTAAGGGGCACATGATAGATTATCATTAGAAAGCTCTAGAGAAAATCTAGGTATAGCTTTGTTACACCTTGGTAATTTTTTTATTATAGCGTGTTTTCTGGATTCATTTTCAATTTATTACGAGTATACAGAACATTCAATTTCATTCACTGAGTGCAGAGACTGTGTGTCGTGCAGTAGCTGTAATGAAATAATGCCGCGGTGCTCAAGTGTTGTAGTTTGACTGCCATGAGTTGTGCTAGGACGGAATTAGAAGGGCACAAACGAAAAGCAGCACGTTATTACATGTACAATGTGATATTTCGCTCTTACTGTGGTTCACCATGAATTTGGTTGTTATGTGGAGAACCGCGGTGCTGGTGCAGTTTGCTAAATCATTGCATATTCGAACAAAATGATACAAGCTCACTACAAGCCACGTTCTTTCTGAAAGCGGGGTTGCTTGAGCATGGATGTGATTCCTGTTCACAATCAACTACAAATACGGATATGACACCTATGGCACCTCTTACCAGTCCTCATATGCTACCGCAGAAGGACATGGTTACTCGACTGGATATCAGACTTGCGCTGGTGATGTTTTTACGTATATTCAATTACCTTATATGATTTCACATGACAACTCGCGCTTCCATTAGTGTTCGCGTACCATAGTGCTGCATAAAGTATTTATCGTTTGATAAGGTTGGAAATCCAAGCTTATTGAAACTGCTTGGGGGTGTATTCCATCTCCTGTTTGGTGATTCCAGCCTAGATTTTGCATCGTGCCATGCGCCGATATAATTACATGGGATGTGTGTTTTTACTTGTTTTATTGCGAACTTAGCACGCAAAAGTTTCTCAGCATAGAGTAGCCACACAATTTCAAATTCAAGTCAATTCAGTCACCTATTTCAGAAAAAAAATATATCGAAGACCAGGGCCTCTTTGATAGTGCGCTCGATGGAAAAAAAGACGGAAAAAGGGTAACTTGAAACTTTACTTTTGCTATTATGACAGTCGATGAGGCCACCGTAACACAATAGTCAATTTAGGCAAGTCTGTTTAAATTGATTATTGGTCCATAGGTTCTATCAATACTCTCGTAATTGCGGTCAAGACATAAGGCGAAGTCAAGTGAAACTCTTCTTCTTTGTTCAGAGTTCCGTTGGTTTGTTAACGACAAGTGCGATATACATGAACGCGTCACCCCCAAAAAATTATCACACTAAGATTACACCTTTATATACATGAGGCTTAGTTTGAAAAAAAAATGCCCAGCCACGTCAGTAATGCACGTGTATTCCAATCCACTCACATGCGCAAATGCTTATCACATTCGCTGATGTTTTAATGCCTTCGGGATGTATGTGTAATTCTGATAAGAGAGCTCGCGTATGATTGGATACACAGAGTGACTTGTCAGTTTTAGCTATAGATTATAATGTGATGCTAGGGAACAAGATGGACGCAAGTGGTGTTGTTGGTGTTTCTCGGCTCAATCCTATCCTGCTCGCCAGTATCACTCTACATAACGTGCTCTTTGCGCTTGTTGTTCAAGTCTCTATATGAAAGAAAAAGATTAGGCTTTTTTCCCTGCAAGCTTGCCGCTAAGTTTGCACCAATTTCAATTTCCTCGCACGCGCGAATTTTGTTTCTGAGCAAAGGTTCAGATACACGGCAAGTGGTCAAGGTATCTCGTATATATACGTAAGGGTCAGGTCAAACGTGACGAGCCCTAAACAGGATAACTCGCTATGGCACGCTGCTAGTAACTAAGGGGACAAGGAGTCGAATCCCAGATGACAGTTTTCAGATGAAGCCAATATTCAAACAAAAAAATATGAACCATCTCTCCGAAGGGAACCCTGATGACATGCGAAGAAGCAGTGGTGCGCATGGCGTTGACCCGGCTTCAACGGACGCCGACGCGGGTGCAGGAAGAAGGGTTCGCATCAAAATTCGGTGTAGCGTATACTCGAGTAAGCGTTTGTACGATGATAAAAAAAACTTTATTTGTTATTCAGGGGAATGAGTAGAAGGGGAAAAAGCGAGTAGGTAGGTCCCTATTCCAGCACTCCACTAATCCTTGCTACACGATCCGCCAGGTCCAAGAGGCCTCCTTAGACCTCTAGCCCTGGCCGAGCGAGGAGGGTTTCTCACGGCTCGCTAGAGTAAACTCGTAACCCAAGTGAGTTTGACTCATGTAGTCTTGCTGTGCCTCCCCACGTCACACGCGACAGTGACGGCCGTGCCACACACAATGGACAAGCGCTGCTATATAATGTGGGATTTATGTGGTGGACACTCTCCAAGTGGCGGTAAGTGTGTGTTTGAGTTCTATATGCGCGAGTTTCTGCAGTTCCCAGCTGTGGATGCGGTGGGGCTAGATGTTCTCGGGTGCGTATTGACGTTCAAGGATGTCTTGCACCATGAGCCGATTATCTGGCATGTGCTTTGGCTCCCCGCTCGGTTTGTAAGTTCTCGAGCTAAGGCGTGTGCCCTCATTACCGGGGATGCCCTCGTGAGCTGGACATCATATGACGGCATGGTCTTCCCGGAGTGAGTCGCCTTAGATTCGTAGAAAGATTCATGGTAATCTCCCTTGTACGTACATTCTGTACGCTTCTTGAGAATCAGAGATAACCAATGCCGACTGCCCGGCACTGTCGGAATGTTTATTTACCATCACTGTGGCTGAAGCTTCAGCTGTAGCTGTGCACTTTATGTTCACTGAGGTCGTTATATTAGTTTCATAGGGTGTCGCGAACGGCTACTATAACGTGTCCTCGGACAGTCCGAGCGGGGTCCGTGTACAGCATCTCTTGACTGCGTCCGAAGGTTTTAATCAGTTGCTTGGCTCAGGCTTGCTCTGCCTTTATGATACCTGGCATTCGTCTTCTTAGGTATCGGTGTCGCTTGTATTTGCATCCTGATGTGGCTCAGAATACAATGAAATATCGATGCAGTATGGCAGTATGGCGGTCGGACCGAATAGCTCAGTTCAAATAACAGTTGTTGTCCAGGTTCTGTAAGACACAGTCGATCTGTCTGAGTTATCATAACCGCAGCCTTCAGTTCTTCAAATGTGTTGTACACACCATTGTCGTGGAGTCTTTCATTCGTGGTGTTCACCGGCAATCCTATTACCGCTTTGTAGGCGCCCCGTATGACCTGCTCCACCATACGCAAAGAAACGGGAGGCGCGAAGCGTTGAAGACGCTCATGCTCGGCTTCCGTGGCTCGCGTCTCTTCGGTGTTACCGGCGCCCCGTCTGTATTGTTGAACGCGATCGGAGTACTTGACTCCCACCTCGTCGGTGTAGCTGGTATTCAACTGCCGACGTTTGTGTTCGGCTTCCCTGGCTCGCACCTCATCGGTGTTCACGTCGCCATTCGCGAACATGATCAGCTTCGCTAACCGTGGCGACTCCGCAACAACTAGGAAAACTACGCGCACACAATCGGCGATTATGGCGTGAGGGCATCGCGCCCGTCGGCGCAATCGCGCAGCAAGCAGCGGCACGCTGTCCACATTGTGGGCTCTGCAAGGCTGTCGTGGCGCGCGGCGCGTGCACACGCCGGCTCGCGGCTTCTTCTCGCCAACAGATGGAAAGGCCGCGGGTAAGATGATGCCCCCGTGAGGAGTGGCCTCGAGCGTTTCGAGTGGTGGGAAGGGTGAAGCAAAGAGAGAGAGAGAGAGAGAGAAAGAGAGAGCTGGCATGCGACGAGTGCGCGGCAGGTGATGGACAGAGACGTCACCACGCACTGCTAGTACTTGGCACCGCTCCAACATCTGCGGCGAGGAGAGCGGTGCGGACGGAGGGACAACGATTCACAGGCTTGTCAAAGAGGTGCTTCGCATCTAATAAATAAATTGATGGCAACGCTCATGTGTGTTTTCTGGTGCACGTTTAGAAAATGGAGGTACACAAAACTCGTACGTCATCACGAAGACATCTACCGCAAACTACCGGGACTCTTCTGTGGTAATATACTGCGTAGCCTATAGTTGTAATCAGTGCTGCAGTTGACTACTCACTGCGTGGTTTTGCTGTAATATATGCTTTGGTTGACAGAAAATAGCGCGTTGACTTTGTCTATGGCATAATAATAAAGAGGAGAAATCTTACTTTTCTATGATTTCTTTCTCAGTAGTGAGGTATTACTTCGTTGCTTTACTTCAGTTCAATGAATACTTCACTGACACTAAAAACATTATTTAATTTCTTGTTTTACGAGTTGTTTCATTGCAGTTTCCTTCGGTAGAACTTTTCTCGGCGTGACTGCCCCTTCAAATAAGATGCTTGAAAATTCGAAACTTTCCGAGCAGCCGTAAACCGGGAAAAAGCGTGGTTCTCGTGAACCAACGTGGCATTCTTTTTTTTCTAAACTGAACAAACAGAAAACTGTTGACAACAGATATTTGAGGCTCATCTGTAGCCCTAAACAGGTGCGATCGCAACTTTCCCTTCTGGTAGAAAAACTGCTATATTATGCATGCAATCCTTGAAATATGCGGGCCCGTGGAGGTCTACCAAATCGGCCTACTTTTTGCGCCGATTTGAGACGCGCTTACGAGAGAAATGTCCATCTAAGACGCACTCTCAAGATGCGAAAGTGTACACGTGAAGTTTGCACTTGACGCATAGTACTTGCCGTGTGCACGGCGGAACCATTTCGATGACTGAAGAGCAAACGATGCGCCGAGGTGATCCACATTTTTTTCGCCTTTTTCTTTCTCAAAGCCGAAAGCGTCGTGGCATCGAACGCATTTTGTTGGCTTCACTGATTCGTCACGCGCGAGTACATCAGTGCACTAAAGTGAGAACTTTGATGCTCAATCAGCGGACTACAGTGGCGCATGATGGGAAGTTCAAATATCGCATTTGCACTGTTGTTTTTTGTAGCAAACGAAGGCACTGCCAGAATCATGATAGAAAGGTAATGTGTTTTTTATGCATTTACTTTTGACTACTAGAAGTGTAAAGCAATCTTGTGTTTCTCTTAATCAATTGTATTGATGCCTCCCGCCTCCCTCCGCCTAGAGCCATGCACGTAGCACAATTTCGCACTGCCTCTGACGTGGGAGGACCTGCAAGCTCTCTATATCTCGCGGGGCACTTACCTGCGTGCGGCATCGGCCAAGCGGCAACTTCATCTCGTAACGTCATCGTTTCGTCTTGAACTCGGGTGATCTGTCGCATCACGGGGATGTCATCGCTTGAAGATTAATGTTCTCATCACCTCGAGTCGACGAGCACGGTCACTTTTCCTGTTTAGTCAGGCATCTAAGCCTTTCGCATTTAAATTAGAGGGCGGTGCGTCTACCGCAGCTTTGTCCTCAAGCGTTTCGAGTCTATATCACTATCTTGACGGGCAATGTGGATATGACTCCGCATGTGTTAAGCACAAGTACAATACATCATTTAGATATTTTAACTCATCTTCGCGGACGGTTACTACGTGTATAATTTTTGCTTAGCGAGGCAATGAAACGTGATTATGCCGCTTTCTTGTACAAATACTTATCCAGACAAGTGGCTTAAAACCTACTTACTACATCACTGACGGGATCAAGATCGCGGACTTACTACGGCACTCAAACTTTAGATTATTAAGTAATTTCTTCGTGTAATTCACAGCCATCTTCATTAAACATGCCAATGTAACCACACGTATCTTTCGTGTTAAAAAACAAAAACTACTTCCCAGGTCTTCTACAATTGTATACGTTTTCAATAATTTATTACAAAATGCATATTGTTACTTTTTGCTTTGTATTGTATGTACTTCATATGCAAAGACACTTACTTTCTCGATTAGAGTTTGTACGAACCTTTTCCTTATGCTCATGTCAAAGTGTTTCTTTCATTTCATTTTTATTTACATACCGCTTAATGAGTAGTTAATTATTTTTGTATCTTGACATGCTTCCCTCCATTTGTTTGTTCCTGCTGTGTGAGCCCGGGCTGAAACCTCGTCAGGAGACATATGAGTCACCTCTTGCTTTACCTCGTGGACATATTTCTTGTGTAAATATGTCTGAAATAAACAAATTGATATTGAGATATAAATATTATAGTTTCTCCAAGCTTAATATGTTGAAAGCAATATTTATATATCGATCTTTGAGATGAATGATTGATTGATTTGTAGGGTTTAACGTCCCGAAACCACTATATGATTATGAGAGACGCCGTAGTGGAGGGCTCCGGAAATTTTGACCACCTGGGGTTCTTTAACGTGCGCCCAAATCTGAGCACACGGGCCTACAACATTTCCGCCTCCATCGGAAATGCAGCCACCGCAGCCGGGAATCGAACCCGCGACCTGCGGGTCAGCAGCCGAGTACCTTAGCCACTAGACCACCGCGGCGGGGCGATCTTTGAGATGAAGCGTGGCAACTTGAGCAAGTCGGTAGGACATGACTGAATATAGGAACAGCGCAATCTGGTAGTATTGAAAGCGTAACTAAAGAAGCAACTACATTGCTCTTTCCTGTGCTTGTTTCTTCCTTCCGTAGTTACGCTGTAACTACTATTAGGTTGCGCTATTCGTATACTCGATCGTTGTGGCTTCGGTTTTCAAAATTCATTGAAGAGAAAGGCTATTTTTCACGCATTATCAAAGTACAATTTCACCATTCCGAAAGCAGCACTATTACCGCGAGGCAACACTTGGTAAGGGCTAAAGGCTTTAATAGAGGAAATGAGCCGCCTGAGCTGTTATGTGAGGCTATTGACATGTTAGGTTAACGCAACGGCGCGATGGCATACCGGACTTGGTAGTAAAAATATATTTTCATATGCACAGGCAATTTATGACAAATACTACGCTGTGCATAAATGTCCTGCCGAAATGAAAGGCTCGGAGAAAGGAGCTCTAATGATGGGAACTATTGGGAAGATTAGGTGGCATTTTACTCTTATACAAACGAGTGCCTACCGCAGTTTCTAAGTGTGTCACCGTTCTGGCAGTCTAAGTACACTGGTACTGGCTGAGTCAGCACAACTTTATTCTTTGTCCTAACTACACTTCGAACTGCACCCACCTTTCACCGTTCCGAAGTTCGTATGGGTGCCTTTCTAGTCAATGTGGGCGTCTGTTATTGTGATCGCATCGCGACGCATGCATTTATTTCATCTCTAAACATGCAAGTGTGGTGTGGCCGTGTCTGTTCTTCAAACCTATTGAGAAGTTTTCTTTTTTTCGTTTCGCGTCAGTACTTCTGTAAATCTGTAAAATAAGTGCACGACTGCTTTATCGCATGCTTGGATGACGCTGTTCGCGTCAGTTTTTGTTACGCATTGCTACTCCTACTTAGTTCGTTCCGCTATCGTGTTTTGTTCAATTGCAGGACTGGAAAGGTGAATGAGTTTTCTGGAAAGGGGGGGTGGGGGAATAGTGACATAAATAAGGAAACTGCAAATAAAAGTGAGCCCCGCACCTGTCTGCAGCATAGTGCGACACTTCAGCAGAAGTTCGCGCGGAAATGGGGCACAGAGAGATTAACTAGTATGGATAAAAAATAAAAGTTCGGGACATTGTCTTGAGTCTTTGGACAGGGCACCGATTAGCAAAAGTTACACGGCGTCAGCAGATCGGTGACGGCGAGCCGATCGGTGAGGGCTACGTTGATGTCAGTAGATCGCAGACGACACAGCCGTTTAGTTAGCACGGACTACAAAAAGTGATCCCCGCGTTCCAGAACGCTAGCGCGTTTTCCTAGACCGGACATGGTTGTTCTCACGTAAACTAAAATGAAATGAAAAAAGCGTTTATTGAAAAAAAAGGAAGAATGGGTCGAAGGTGGTGGATTGGCCTCCTAGCCCAAGGCTTCACCGGGGCTCATCAGTCCGTCACGCCTGGCCCAGGATCCCCACTTCGGCCTTCTCCTCGCAGGCAACTATGTCTCCCGCTGCTCCTTCCTGAATTCTTGCTCCAGAATTTGAGGCTGGCTGAATTTGGCTGGCCTTAACTCACATTCCTATGTAATGTGAACAAGTGATGCAACGGGCAAGAAGCGGCGCATGCAGTTAGGTGGATAGCATCTTTTAAACGCAGGTGCGGATATGTGGTCGTCCGCAGGTTGCAGGTTGCCTTAAGCGTAATCGGCGAATTTTCGCGACGACGCTTTCTTTTCGTGTTTTTTTATTTGAATTACAGTTACAATTATTTGATGTTTTTTATACATTGGCAATAGTGAACACGATACTATGCAAATGAGATTAAAAGTGAAAAAGATGCAAGGACAGGAATTGGAAGCTTCTCTTACTTAACCATGGACAGGCTTCAGTAGAATGGGGCTTCAGTGTGAACAAGCAGATTGCGTTCAAAAATATGGCGGAGCTCTCGTAAATGTCTCAACGAGTGATCTGCAAGGCCGTGAAAACGCACAGTCGGCTGCCTAGCGTTTCACTGTCGAAAAAACTGCAGTCATCAGTGCGCCCTGCCAGGCATAGATATATGCGTTATACGTGGAAGAGCAGAAGGAGCAAACTGTGGCGGAACAGGTAACCTTGAAAAGAAAATGAACTTTGAGCTAGAGCTACAGAGTATGCAAGAGAGGAAGACAAAGCTCAAAAGAACTCTGAACTGCTTGCCCGAGTAAGCAGGTTAGTTTTAGAAAGACGCCAACGCAAGAAATGACAAGACCTGTCCCGTTAACGCGAACAGTCTTTGGCGAAGAGCTAAAGAAAAAAAGGCGGAGATAGCTCCTGGTGAAACATAAATTAGTGCGAGAGTAGTGTCCCTCTTTAAGACATATACGAAAGTATATTTAGGTTCACACTCATTAAATTTCTCCTTTTCGCACCCTTGAAATTCTTGCAAAATCCTTGAATTTTCACACATATATTGTGTGCGAACACTGCATATGATGTAAGGTTCTTGGTCTAGTGTTCTTTCCAAGGGGCGGTACACGGCCATAAAGGTACACGCTCATTAGTGAAATAACGCCACGCTGTTTCAGAATCGGTAAAGATATAAGGTTTCTGCCACGAAATTGTGATAGATGTGTGGAGTTTAACTTCCCAAAACTATCACATGATTATGAGAAACGCCGTAGTGGAGGGTTCCGAAAATTTCGACCACCTGGGGTTTTTTACCGTCCACCCGAATCGGAGCACACGGGCCTACAGCATTTCCGCAGGCTCCATCGAAAATGCAACAGCCGCAGCGAGGATTCGATCCCGCGACTGCCTCGTAACGTTTTTGGTTTTGATGTGAGCGCTGTTGCGAGGACCTCTGTCATGTTCACTGAGCTCGTCTTGGCTGAAGCACAGGTGAATAAAGCTGGGCTGCGTACGGAGCCAACAGCGGCCATTGAAAATACATGCATGTCGCAGCGGACTTCGTCTGTATAAAGCTTGTCTGGGTCCACTCCAAACTGTTAGGCGATTTGCCTGGCTGTGGCGTCGCGACGAGCTAGTTGGTACAAGAGATTTATGTTTTTCGGTATAGGAGGGACATGAATTAGGGCTCGGACATGAACGGAAAGTAGCACTAGTTCCTCGTCAATGTACTGGGGCCGTAAAGGATATTCTAAGCCATGTAACATTTCTGTAGCCGGGAGTGTCAGACTGCGTCTTTCTCCCTGCAAGATGAGGAGCGCGGCCCTAAGTTCCTCGAAGGTGTTGTAGATCCCCAAAGCAAGAAGCTAAAATAATTTTCAGGCGTATTATTATCTACGTGTTAGGCGACTATCGTTCGCCTAGTTTAGCGACCTTAGTATATTTGTACAGTTGGTAGTCAAGCGTCTAGTCTTAGTTATTTTAAAGCTGGCTCTCCCTGATGAGCACAACGAGAGGGTGACGCGCACGTCTCTTCTCAGTTCTGCGAAAAAGAATCCAGATTTTTCTCGCTTGTCTGATCACATCAGAAATAACAACTTCACATATTTTACTGTGATAACGTTAACTGAAATGCTTACTTTGTACTATACAATTGCGTTTCTGAATTATTTGATATTTTTGGAAGGGAGATTCATATATAGGAGCTTCTTTCTCACAGTGCTGACATAATACTCCCATCCTTCTCGTCATGGTCACGAATAAATAGTTTCTGAGACAAATCTTTCAGGAATACACTCTCTGTTCCTCAGCAGCACTAGGTACATCTAGATCTGAATCCCTCAGCGAATGAAGCATTGCCAGCTGTATAAACAGGAACTGCTGAAGACACAGACATCGCCGGATGCGCATAATCAGGAGCCGTGTCACCGCTTAGTCCGTGGCCATAAATCTTTCCCTGAACTCTGCTTTCGTTGCGTTGGCCTTCAGTGCATCGGTGTTCTCCAGCCATGCAGAAATGCTCAAGACGTACCTCTGTACAAATGATCACTCTTGGAACCCAGTAGGTAATGGGGCGCTACCAGAACACATTGTCAATCTATGCTAGCTTATTTCGACATCTTGTTTGCTTGTTTGTTTGTGCCCAGAATCTGGCACAGTTCCACGATGGCCGGTCGCGGAAGCGTTGACAGGGCTAGCAAAGCGACTGATGCTGACGCTTTCCTGGAGTTACCAGAGCAGGGATACCGAACAGTTGGTCTAATAAGTTTTCAGTTGTTTGCTACAGTACGCCAGAACTACTATTGGTTAAGACGCTGTTTGTGTCCATTTATGCAAATCTATCGTGCGTTATGTAAATGCATGGGTAAGGCCTGTTTTTGCTACTGTATTACACTGCCCAGCAATACATGAAAAAAAAAAGTTCGAATGTCTCGCATGCCTTGAAAAAGGTAGAAGAAATGTGTTTGTATGAATATATGCATAATTAATTCATGGTATTTGGCCTCTAATAAGGTGGAATGTAGAACGACGATGAGACTACGTAGATCTTCAATAGCGAATGAACGAGGCAGGAATTTCGCCAAAGTTCTAATAAGATTCTAGAAGCCAGGTTGAGCTAAAACGGACACAGCAAAGAACTAAATACCACAAATGCTCCGTCCTGATGACCATGTTTGCACGTCCAGTCTTTTATAGCTAATTCTTACCAAGTAACTCAGTTCTTGGTTATTCTACGAACGTACGTAGACGTCGAGCAGCTCTGTGACGTGTGCCGTTTAGGAACGTCAAGTGGTATATGACACGGGACGACATTTATCTGGAGAAGTCATTACGGTGTAAGAATGTGACACCTGGATCAGTCGAACACACAGAGAGTTCATTGTTGCCGTTTGCGTGCCTTACTAGCCAAACGCGTCAGCGGAGAGCAGTGGGGGCGCCGAGCAGATGACACGTTGCCGATGAATACATCGTGAGCAATTTCCGTTTTTAAAGACGATAATCTTTCTTGGGGACCTTCCACGCAAAAACTTTGGTCTGTCTGTCTGTCTGTCTGTCTGTCTGTCTGTCTGTCTGTCTGTCTGTCTGTCTGTCTGTATGTAGATTTTTTCTGTTTGTCCACCGTTACCGCGAACCAAATATTCTAAACAGCACCAGATGATACCAAAAATGGCCGACCACATCCGCAGCGCCCACCAATGTTGCTCAAGAATCAGCGTTCTTACGTGTGCGATTGTCAATCAAAAAGCAATTATTGCGCATATCTGAGACGCCATAACAACACATGAATATTCTGCATGTTCGTCTTTTATTTCCATTGGCTAAGTAGCCCTGTAAGAAGCCCGTAGCCTATTCAGTGGTACAGCTAGCTTGTGAGATAGTCGAGAGTCAAATCCTAAAGTAGATGCAGATTCAGCCTGAGTGCTATCTATTTACAATAGGCCTTCAAGCACAGGTCCGGTGCAGCTCACAATATTGTACGCCCGGGAAGCGTAGTAGCGTCGGCGGGGAACAAAATCTTTAGAGGCCCGCTCATGTTAAACACTTCTCTCCCCGTGAATAGCTAGACATTCCAAGTATTTCTTTCTTCTAAGCTACGCACAGAACTACAAATGTAAGTCCTTCACTTAAAGCGTCTTATTTTACCTGAGAGCGAAAAATGTTATTGCTTGCTCGAGTAACTGTTAAAGACACCATCGACCCGCAGTGCGACCCGCAGGACCATGCGGTGATGCGGAGCATCGCAGTTGTTTAGCCCGGGCATTAGTTTTCAATCAAGAAACTCGCTAGCGGACGCTGTT
The DNA here is from genome assembly GCA_013436015.1 of Rhipicephalus annulatus. Lineage (NCBI taxonomy): Eukaryota > Metazoa > Arthropoda > Arachnida > Ixodida > Ixodidae > Rhipicephalus > Rhipicephalus annulatus. The sequence goes on along the minus strand of WOVY01009308.1, from coordinate 553,834 downwards.
TGCATCGAATTTGCGAAACGCTGCTCGCATAATTGGCTGGAGTAGAGGATGGTGGTAGTATAGATTAGAAGAGGAAAAGGCGCCAAATTCATGCAGCTCGGTCGGGAGCATGACGCAGTGCTTGTAGAGGAGAGGGGAGCAAGGGTAGGTTAGCAGACGCTCCCTGCATCGGAGTTACGACGCACGAGGGCCGAGCATAGGCGAGGAGAGAGAGGGAGGAAGAAATGCGCATGCGCAATAGGGAAGCGTGCGCAAGCAAGTGGTCGGAGAGAAGTAGAGAGCAACGCACAGCTGTTGGAGAGAGGGAAAGAGGAGAGACTCGTATGCATAGTGTGCACGCTGACGCCGGACGCGGGACATAACTGCGAGCAAGGGATGCTCCGCTTGAATGATAGACTGACAATTGAAATGATCATACGTTCCTTTGAAAGCAACGAATGCTGTGGTTATTAAAACCTTGAAACTGAGGGCAAAGGCGAATAGCTAGAGACTTTCATAATGTAAGCTTTCTACTCTGTCATCGTTATGAAAACTTATGAGACGTTCGCATACTTTTATAAATTGTCATTGATGCTTAATAAAAAGTTACCGGCTGCATCCTCCCTTACACATATTCTGATCTGAAAGTTTAAAATGCAGGTTCAGAACCTTAAATATGTGTTCTAATGTGTAGGTGCTCACATGTACCACTTTGGCAGCCCTTGATAGAGACAGAGAGGCAGATGAAAGAAAAAATAGCGCTCCGAAACGACCAGTCAAAAATGGCACTAAAGTGAGCGTCAACAATGAACAGATCAAGTGCATCTTGCAACTTTTTGGGAATGTTCTCAATGGTACATCAGCGGGTTGCACCCATCTCTTTGGCTTAGGTATTTTTTTCAGCAGGATAAAACGGGATGGTTTTATGCTCTCCCATAGTAAAGTACCAATAATCAACCTCAATAAGCACTTCTAAACACATGTTTGGGAGAACAGAAATCAGGCAGTAAGGCGGTGAAAGGCCCGCAAAAACCAGTGGCCGATGTTATTTCGAATGTACAATATCGTTTCCGAACACTCGGAAAGTGACTCGTTTCTGCTAGGTGAGGAAGAATTCCTCAATCGTTGGTCCTGTGCCTTCAATAAAATCACCAGCAATAGGGTTCTGCTTGTTTGTTCTCCAAGAAAGGGGCCATAAACCACATAAAACCAACCCCAATAATTTGAGGTTCGTGTGCCAAAAATATGGATTGTGGTAGTGTGAAATATTTTGTGGGACTTCGCAGTGAAACCTGTGTCATGTAATTTTGGTGAGCAATAAATGCCTTTTTCGCAGACATGATTTTTCGGGGTGAGGAACGGGAATATTGAATTTCCCCTACCACCGTTATAAAAGGGACTGGCAGGAAAATAAGAGGGTCATATGAACCGACCTAAAGAACGTTTTGATTGCAATTGCTGCTTTTTTTAAACAATATGTGACTATGCGGAAGCATAGTGCGTTTTTTTGTCCCCTTTTTTCTCTCTCTCTCTCTTTTTTTTGGGGGGGGGCGAATTATCCATATCGTGGGTCGTTCTCTCGTAGTAGGTTGTAGTCCACTTCTAGTTAGGTTTAAGAATTGCTCACCAGATGACATTGTGTGTATATCGTTTGGGAAATAATATCACTAGATGGTGGTAGTGGTTTTCGTATAGTTGATGAATAAAGAGAATAGACGGCGCTGTTTTATTAATAAACAATTCAGAGCATAACCATGGAATGAATGATGATAAGTGGGTCGAAGCGTCTGGCCGATGCGTGTTCTAGTGCGATAAGAGTGGAAGGACGGATGGACGGACGGATGCATGGACCGACAAACAGACAGATGTTTTGCCCCACTCATCATCTTTCACTCCGTAGATATGCTGTGAAATTCATTGTCAGTGATCCTTGATTTGTGCTAGTATCGCAAAGCTATAAGTCGCATCGTTCCTATGCTTTCTTGTTTGTACGTCCTACTGAAGTCGTATTGTTACCAGGGGCAGTTGTATACTCATCTGAGCTGGTGTTACTAGTATGCAATGAACTCCCCTGCTTTCACTTGTTCATCAGTGGGAAGGCTAAGGACCCTTCGAAAGTGATGTACATTGTACTAAAATTCACTTACTATTTTTTTTATCGGAACCTCATGAGTACTAGCACATAATACAGCCATGCATGGTTTAGCAGATGTCAACTGCGTTATGTGACGCATAACGTCATAATTGTAATATGCACGCGAAGTAAATTAAGGGGGAAAAAAGCTTCGCGATGGCTGGGACTGAACTCGAAGCTTTGAAACCCTGCAACGCTATCTGGAGTTTCAGGTTTCATACGTTAAACCTTCTTCATTGCTACGTGATGCCAGCACGAGGGAAAGAATGCTGTACATGTCTCGTCATGACTAGTAGCGGCACTGACAAACAATCCAAGCTTATTCGTTGATTTACTCAAGCAAAGCGGGTGAGAAGACGACCGCCACCGTAGCTCAATCGATAGAGCACCGGAAGCGTTGTTCACGTGCGTTGTTCTACATTGGAAACTACAGTAAATATTTTATCAACACTTCGTAACCGTTTTAGCCCTGGATTTTTTTATTTCGGTCAGATATATTTTTGTGCATGTTTTTCTTATAGTACCTCGGAAGGTCACAAACGAAAAAAAAAATTGATCCAGTGGTGCAAGCATTTTTTATTAATTAGCGTGGCGTCATATTAGGTCATTAGGGCTCCGTCATTGGAAATTGAGTAAATGGTTTTTTGATCCCTGTTAATAATTAGTGTACGCAACATGGAAACAACCGTCTTCCTTGTCAGCCTCGTACTCGTTGAAACAGCTTCGGTAAGACGTCTCGAAAATGGTGCTTACACGCTTCAACTTACACGCCTCGGCTTCACCGAAGACTTCGGCCGCGCTTCTTCTTTGTGAATGCTACCTCGACAAACGTGCGCAATAATAATATCAATTGCAGTGGGGATTATTGATGAAATATTCATTCAAAAGTCAGCAGTATTATTTACTTTTCCAAAGTTATAGAGAAAAAACAGTGGGGTGGTGTCGATTGACACCACAAGGGCTGAACGGGTTAAAGGACCGACAAAATATTGCCATAAAATTGGCACTTGAAAAGATGATGTCATTGCTTAAGCTAACTGTTGTTGAATACATAATGTTCCTAACAGTTATCTCCTTCCGTAACACGTGTGCTGTTCTCATTTGTCGACAATGCATCACGGTATGCGCTCAGTATCCGAAGTTACATCTTAGTGGTGTTCCGGTGAGTTTTACTATTACGTATTATATTCGCCTTGTGGTCGAACGAACGAGCTAGTAATATTCTTGAGAACATAATACCTAATGCATTATTTGGGTAGTGAAGATTTCACTATTAAACCTTTATCCCAAAATGGCGCCCCTGCCAGTCACCGGTGCAAGGGGAGACGTGCTAGGAGATTTACATTTTAACGATCAGTGCATGTTGAATTGTTCATCACTGTCGGAGCAGTGACGTCAAAATGTGAAATTCGGCAGGAATTTCACGTTATCGACCGCCGACAGGTATTATTAACGTGCGTTTGTATGTAAAAGTCACCTACCTATTATATATACCTGAAAGGTTCTTCACGTCACAGAAATAAGCATGTGTGATTGGATAGGCCTTATCCACATGTTTTGCCCGGATGAGATGGTGAAAGCTGGAAAAGTGTCCGAGTTTTCTTCTTAGGTTGTTGTAGGTTTTATATGGTGTTAGGCTGTCCATAGTTATGGTTGTAACAAGTGCTACTACATGAAAGTTAGTAACTACAAGTCTACATCCACCTTATCTTATGACGTCCGTAGGAGTAAAATGTTGTCATAACCCCTGGACGCTGTATCCTTCATGGACGACGCAATTTTCAGCCCGGCTCTCGGCATGACCTTTTGTTCGACGAGCCGCATCGAAGGGCTGAGCGCTTCACTGTGCTACCGGTCGTATCGACTGCCAAACGGTCCCCGCATGGGCTTTTCGAGGCCTTGGAGCTCGTTCGGGCTACGTGACAACGAAACGGCCTCTCTGAGGGCATCTGTGGGACGCCGTTTTGTGCAGTTGCTCTACAGGTACGCACCCTAAAGGGTATCGATGCAGCAACACTAGTAAAGAAGTACTACAAAAGAATGCGAAAGAGACCCTTCAAACATTCAGTATATATGAGTGATTGCTTATACGGCTTTTTGAAGCACTAAACAAGACAGTAAATCGCTGCTGCACTTGTCTTTCATTTAACGAGTTCTGCAATAAAGCCTTACGTGTTAGCAGATTGCAGTATTGTGCTCTGATTGATCACCCTACCATTATCACATATGTTTCGGTAAGTCACAATATGTAGTTCAAGGGAAGTTCAAGGAATTGGTTTCCATTTTGACATGATATCAGGTCTATAATACATAAAGGATGAAACACTACAGAGCGAAACAATTTTTGGCGTATTAGAAAAGTACCATTTCACAATTGCGAAAACATCACTCTTAGCATGACACGACGCTTAGTAATCGAAAGAAGCGCGAAATAAAGTATGGTTAGCGACGGTACCTTGTGAATGGCGCATTAAATAACGTGATGTAAGAAATTTCGGAGGCGTTTACTTGGTCCCACGTGGCTTGCGATTGATAAAAATAAAGCAAGCTGTAATCTCTGGGTGCCACAGACATAGCGTACGAAGTTTCAGAAAATTTCCTCCAGCCTATGCCACGAAAATACAGAAAATACATTTTAAAATTGCCCATGTCACGCGCAGAAGTTCTGGCGCAAAATTTGAAAATGAAACTTCAACCTTTATTTTCTCCGCTAATAAAGAACCTAAAATAGTGAGACATATGGCATTGTAATTCTCACAGTGCAGTTTTTTTATTCTGTGCCAAGTCATTGTACCTCTATTTTGTCTCAATATTGCTCACCTGGCAAAAAGTGGTGATGGCTATGAATAAAAGCTTGAAAATTTAAAAACTGACGGCAGCTTTAATGCGTGACCTGCGTGTCTCAAAAGCGCGCGCGCACCTCGAAGTTCGTGTGACTTGGTGTATTCTTAAGTGAACCTCGTGCTTCATCGCAATGCCTAAATGCATCTCAGAGGCTGGGTAGAAAAAAGCGTTGAGTTTAAATCTTCCCCACCAAGCAGCGCAATGATCTCAGCTTCATTGCGCTCTTGTGCATGAGATCAGAAGTTCAAGCAAGATTAGAAATTAAGCAACGTGTAATAGGTAGGCTTGCTTTAGGAGCTCACGGGAATACACCAAATCAGGAAGTACAAGGTGATATGGGATGGACATCATTTGAGGGCAGGGAAGCTAGCAGCAAGATAAAATTTGAGAAGCGATTGAGAGAAATGGAGGAAAAGCATTAGGCTAAGAAGGTTTTCAGCTACTTGTACAGGAAGAATGTCGATATGAAATGGAGGAAGCGAACCAGGAAACTGAGTGGTAAATACTTAGAAAACAGCTGGTGGCCAAACCAAAAAGAACTATTGGTTAAGAAGAAAGTGAAGCAAACGGCGACTGACATGTGGAGAATTGGCACGATTAAGAAGTACGCACTAGAGATCTATCGAACTTTTAAGCAGGAAATTGCCAAGGAAAGGTTCTATGATAATACTCGGGGTAGTTCTCTACTGTTCTCTACTGGGGCTAGTCAAGCTGCTATAGCGCAGCTTTTTTCCTACTTTCCATGCCACAATTGTTTCTTGTTTGTGTAAATCACGGTGTATCGTTGTGGTGAAATAAATTTCAACTTCAACTTCAATTTCAACTTCAACTGTTTGAGGCCAGGAGGGGAGTATTGCGAACCAAGACATATCGGGCGAAATTCGAAGAAGTAGACACGGTATGCAGTGCATGTGGAGAGGAGGAGGTAACTGCTGAACTCTTGATAATGTTCTGTAAAGGGCTTCACCTTATAGTTCAGGATGATGGCACAGTTTTTCAAAGCTCTGGGGTTAAGGGACAGGGAGGGCAAAATACACTTTAAGCGGGTAGAATGAACTAGAAGAAGGTCGTCTGATTGGTGGCTAAAGTCAAGGCACTAGTGAAAATTAAATCCTTCATTGCAAAGCACAAGTCCGCAACTTTCATATTCAAAGAAAAAAAAACATAAATCTAGTGGTTAGTTCACTAAATATTATGGCTAGGTGGCATTAGCCGCCGCCCGATCTAAAGGGGACAGCCACATCCATCCATCCATCCATCCATCCATCCATTGGGGTTTCAGGACAGTTAAGGCAAAATAGACTTTAAGCGAGTAGAAATAACCAGGAGGAAGCTAATACCTCTGTCACACGAGAAAGTTTACTGCCATTTTAGTGCAATTACATTCGAAACATTTAATGACATGGAGGCGTGGGCTGCTACACGGAAAGATATAATGCCATTTGTAAATGATGTCAATTGCGATGTCGCTAAGACGGAACTGAACAAAAAACAGTCGCAGCGTGTGTAAAATATTTATTATGTATACTAAGCGCTATAAAAAATATATGCACATGAATAAAATTGAGGATGGAAGGTTAATATGCAGTATTTTGAATATCCAAAGAAAAGCTCGTAGCTCACACGAAGTCGAGGCGAGACTGGAGTCACTATCGCTCTTGGGGTCACGGGGTAAACGTTCAATATGGCTGCCATGGCGGAGTGTGAGGAAGGCGCTACAACTTCTCGCGCCGATCACATAAGAAGCGTTCCCGCAGCGTATCTCTTCCTTCGTGCCAGGCATGTTAACCAAGAAAGGCAGCTTCACATCGAAATCGAAGAACAGGCTAGTCAGTCGCGATATACTGAACAGCGGCTGCAAGCTCCAAAGACTAGCGTAAACATTGAGCACATGGCTGACATGGCCAACATGGCCAGCGACCCTTTTGAGAATGGCGCTGTGAACGAAAATATTCATTTTTTTTTCTAATGGCTCAGTTGAGTTGTATGCAAATGAATTAAACAATACCTAAAAATAAAACCATAATAATACTTGTTACCACCTATTAACCCTTTCATATATAATCTGTTCGCGTCCCTCTTCCGGCGAGAGTACATCTTCACGGCGAAAACTCATTCGAATTAGTTTGGCTAGCTCATTCAATTTCTGAAGTCATTTTCTTTCAATTACTTTAGACGTACCCCTTTTACAGCTAACTAACGTCATTAAATTTAAATGTCATTAGGTGCAAATGACATTAAACCTTTTCGAGCGACAGTGGTATAGCTCATTAGTGGCTACAATTAAGGCGTGAGTGAAATTCAATCCTTAAACACATATTGACAGTACTTAACTTTATGGCAAGGTGGCGTTAGTTACTTCCGATCTAAAGAGCACAGCTGTATACATTCATTCATCGTCGCAATAAAACTACTTCCCTCTTAGTTAAGTTAATAATTGTGTTTATTTTGGCGATCCCGACAGTTAGTTTCCACTGATTTGAGGTAAAGAAATACCCCAATATTATATACAAAAATTATTTTTGACATAAACCAGAACATTCGTTTTCGTACTTTTTTTTTCCTTTTTCTAAATATTCGGAAAACCAGCCGCAAGTGCTCGACTGAAAGCGCATGGAAGAGAAACAGAACAGGTACACTTTTTTTGCCCACTCATAGCATTTTATGTCGCACGAGTACTGATTTGCGCAATATGCTATCCTCTTCTCCACACTGTGAAGTGCCGGTGCGAGTTGCCCAACTGTTCACCCCTCCAAAACGCTTCTGCGAATGTTGCGCCAGTATTCAGCTGCAGGGTACAGTGCACAGCACTGGGTACAAGGCCGAGCAGGTTGTTGTGATAAACTGCCGAAACTATACTGCACTAAGCTGCCCAAATAGTTGAAGAGCTATTAACAAATTAAAAGCAACTTTTGAAAAATAGTAAGCACATGATTTTTCTTTTTATACCGAAGAACACATGCAGTGAACATCATGCTGACCAGTTGTAATTGCTCCTCGCAGTTCAGAAAGGTTACTTGGGGAGCAAGCTAGATAATATAAAATTAGTGCTAGTTTGTTTGTAAGTGGCTGTTTTGTTGTCTGGGGAAACTGTGGCATGCACAACGGTGTGGTTAATTCAGACAGTAACCTTACAGCTATCCATGATACTATGTTCTCTATAAGGTATATTGTAAAGCAATAGTTCTGCAGCTATTATAACGTCGTAGCTCTCATACCAGTTGTTTGGAAAACTTCGCCAACTTTTAAATATGAAGTGTCTCTGCGTTGCCTATAGTTGCCAAATATGTGTTTTTATATTTAACTATCTTCTCTATTGTTGCATATTTTTATACGTGAAACGTTAGCTTCTCGTCGTATTAAAAGCATTCAAAATTTATCACTACCTATTTTGTTACGTAGTGATAAATTTAGTGATAAATATGGCAGCTTTGCGAAAGCAAAGCTGCCGTATTCCGCAACTACGCATCCTTTTTGTGACGTCGAAGACTACGCAGCGCTGGCCTCTCAAGTGGAGGCCTTGGCAGCCAATTGCAAGGATGCAGGAAAAAGGTAGTGAGAAAGACGAAGCTAAAAATGGGGAGAGGTGAAAGTAAATCCCATAGTGCAGCATAGCCGTGCTTAGAAAGGGGATCAAAAAGGTTAGTGAGGGGAAAATGAAGAGGGGAGAATGTGCCACTGAGTCACAAATGAAGTTTTTCTTTCCTGTCATGGACACCGGTTGCACGTTTGTGACTCCAGTGCTTTATTGCTTACGAACGTGTGCTGCAGTGGAACGCAGGTTAATAATTGCTGTGTGCTTCCAACTGATTTCACGTAGAGTGCTACCGTATAGATTTTTTATTTAGAGCTTTGCTATCTCTCTGGCTTCCTTTTTATTATCGGTTGCTTAAGTAATAACATTCTTGCTTGCGGCATACCACTACTTATGATCTTTTCGTACAGCAATTGTTCTGACCTGAAGAGATGGGCTAGCAAGCAAAAGTGTCATGGCGAAAAATGAGTAACGAACAGAATGATTTCTGCTTTGTCTATTTTAAGTGACGTCCCTCTTTTTTAGGACAGCACCGGCATACCACACCGATGGCGTAATAATAGATAGAAGCCTATTCGTGCAACAAAAACCGCTGTGTAGCTTCTGAAATGAGATTTCGCGAGAACGGCAGTGCAAGTGGGGAAACTTGTCGAGATGGTGATTGCGAAATGAGGGAGATGTTCTTTTTTTTTCTTGGAGGTGGCTAGGGAGAAAGAGGACGGAGGCTGAAGGGACCCGCCTGGAGAAGCCCGATGCCATCGGCACAAGGCAGAGCCAGACGTATTGATTGTCGTAACTCGCTGGGCCGAGTGTATGTCCACAGTGCGTGAGAATAGCAATAGCCGGGGGAGAACGAGTGAACCCTACTAGAAGAAGGCGCACGTGCACTGCCAGGCACGACGAGTTCCAGTTAAAGCAACAAGCATGTTCGTGTTCCCTAAGAGCCTAGTTGTGTGCAGTGTTACCAAATTCATTGAGTCTGCGCGCATGTCCATTTGTACTGCGAAGGTGCTACGCTCGGATAAAAAACAGAAATGAGAGAATCCTTCGACTTCTTTATGAATTTTATTTTAAATCACGACGTACCTCCTACATGACACGCTTTAAGGACACACTGTATCCTGTCTAAGGACCACTGTACTCTCATCGGAAAGTTGTCCGAGGGAAAGCAGAGTTCACGTATCTTTTTTGAAGGACTATTATACGAGGCAAGTCAGGACTAACCAAAGCAACTTGTACATACTCTTTTTTTTTTCTTGCGGAGCTCGGGACAATCGTCGGCCATGCCTCTATAAACTTGTTCCCATTTCTTCTGTGTAAGCACTCTCCAGTAACTTGTGACGTAATAACATCTTATGACGTCTTGTTTCTCATGCAGGAGTTCGTAGCAATAAATTCGGGCAAGTGTTTCTGCAGCTGAATTCGGCTTAGGAGATCCCCTCCACTAATATAGTAACAGTGTGAAGAGTGAACCTCACTTGCAAAGGGAAATGGGCCACTTAGGCAAATATGTGAACGCCCAAAATATTCGAAGAGTGTGTAAGGCTGCTAGCGCTACTCGGTGGAATATATTTTAGTAAATTCGTGTCTATTATTAAGGTATCATAAATTACTCTATAATTGATATCAACGAAAACAGCACAGTTTTTGCATTGTATACATGCAGAGTTAAACTATAGGAAAGGGTCAAACGTGCTTTACCTATATATCTTTTTGTGTGTGATAGGGGCCGTACGCTTTCCGCCTTTTCGTGGTAACTGGACCAACTGGCTGGTTTTATTTGTCGATGATGAGCACGTATTTTTAATAAACTATGCCACATATTTGCTGCCTCATCAGGTCGAAAAAATATCTCCAGTAGTGCCTTGGACGAGAGCACGCGTGTTCAGAGGTATTATTAGGGAAGGTTGTAATTCGCCCGAATACACAAAAAACGTGAATACGATATTATTATTAACAGCCAAGCTGTATAGCAAGGTGCTGCAAGTGTATAATTTACCAGGAACCTGCGCCATTTCCATGAAGTTAATACAGATGAGTGTGGCGAAGCTCCCACACTTATCGGTAAAAGCACACATCATACAAAGCAGTGTCATGCTGTTATAGGGTGATTGTGTATACACTTATACCTATAACGTTTATAAATTTGCATGTTGACGCAATCATATAAACAAGAGGTTATATAAGAGTAGATAGTGAAGAGGCTTCTAGCGAATCGTAAGCGGTTGCATACCTTGCAACGATGGAAGGCAAAGTCACATCAACGATCATCGACAAAGTTGTGTCCCATCTTCAGACCAGAGGCATCTTTCATAATTTGGTAGTTCGACTGAGTGCAAGAATGCACCCATGCAATCAAAGTTTCGGAAACATTTACTAACGATGTATCTTAACGGCACGGGCTGTTCTATTAATTTTCAAGCTTTTAATACCTGCATCAAGTACTATTTAGAATAATCAGTGCCATGGTCTCCCAGATTTGTTCTGGCTGAGCGCCTCACAACATCGCGACCGTAGGGTAAACCCGAGGACGTGTCTACATTCATCATGGTCAGCCAGCACATACCAGTGCGCTGCTCGGCCGGCGCGCGTCCTCTTCATAGTCTTCATCGTCGGATAGCTCTCCGAGCTAGTGCAGCCGGCTGAATAGCTAATTATGTCAGCATATGCTATTATCAAGTGAATTATGCCAAGTCATGCTAACAAAATCGTAATCAGGCCACAATCTAGGAGGACTAATCTAGTTATGTAAAGCTAATATCGTGCTAAGACCACTTTAATTATTGATCGTTAATTTAGAGTACACTAAGCAAAGTTGTAATAATCAGACCTTATTAGCTTGATTGATTGATTTGTAGGGTTGAACGTCCCAAAACCACCATATCATTATGAGAGACGCCGTAGTGGAAAGCTCCGGAAATTTCGACCACCTGGGGTTCTTTAACGTGCCCCCAAATCTAAGCACACGGGCCTACAACAATTCCGCCTCCATAGGAAATGCAGCCGCCGCAGCCGGAATTTGAACCCGCGACCTGCGGGTCAGCAGCCGAGTACCTCAGCCACTAGACTACCGCGGCGGGGCTAGACCTTATTAGCTAATGCGATGCTTATCGAAATTGTGCTTATTAGGATGTGAATTGGCTCCAGAGTAATCAATACACACAATTTTATCATTGCTCTTTTAATAAATAAAAAATACTGTTCAATATCTATCTAATTAAGCTCTATCATTAAAATTCACTTCTTAACAGATAGATCCGACTGAATAGACGACCGACTTAAAAAGCTGGAAGAGGCTAAGAGATGCCAAGCTCCTATGGCTCCTGCCTTACACTACAATACAAGCTGACGAAATTATTTTATATGCAAAGAAGCTGCTGGTTACCGTACACCGCATGAAACTCTTCAGAGCCACACTGGCACTATTGCAGTAACGAGTTGAATGGCGGCCGTCTCAGAATATACGAGTTTGTATCCGAGTTCACGCGTCAATCATTTTGATTGACAAACGCCCACGACGATGGGGTTCGCCCACCAAGTCTGCTTTTGTAGAGAGCCGCGCGCTGGCGTTGCGGCTCATGCCGCAACGCTAGTGCGCGGCAGGATACATCTACGAGCTTTACCGCAGAGGCTATGCACACGCCCATGAAGAATTAAATATATCGTCACGTGGCTCTGATGTCTCGCGTTCAATTTCAGCGTGCTCACTACGTACCATTCACAACCAGGTTCCCGCCATTATGCGAGTGCCCCTGGTGACATCCTGTCGGTATACTTATCTGGAATATTTGATAAAAGCGTAAAAGCAACACGGGGGTGCTTCTTGTGCACCCTTGCTGCCTTCGAGAGGTGAAATTTCTATGATGCAGGCGGAACAAAAAAAAAAACTGTCCAAAATGGGACTAACTAGACTTCAGTATTGTCGCACATGCTCCTGTCTTTCTATGATTTATGATGCCAGCCTATGGCACGCGTAGATACTACTTTGCACAAACCACGCCAGAATGTCCGGGAGAATTCAGGCTTATTTTTCTTAGGACCATCTGTTAGTTTTCAGAGCGTAAACTTGAACAGCTGAAGAAGAACGGCTATTTGGGCTAGTTGGTTTGAATTCATGGTAATAAGGGCTGCAGCGCGAGCACGAAGGTGCTAGAAGAAACGTGAAACGAAAGGCGAGGCAAGGAAAGCAAAGAGGACAACACGAGCGCTGACTTTTATCACGAGTTTTATCAGCCCCGTGCAAAGAAAGCCAGATTTGCAGAATGACGGATGAGCGCCTCAGTCGAATCACCAAAAAAAGTTGGACATCCGCCGTAAAACACATAAATAAATTTGTAGATTGTGCAGTTGGTGTTGTTTACATGCTTCCTTTAACGTGCGGTCGTTGTTATATAGGCCAAACTGGGTGCTGCATTAATAAAAGGTTAGGAGAACAAATGAATGATGTATGCAAAGGAATAAGTTGCAACCTCGTTTTGCACTGCAAAAGCTGCGGGTGCCAGCCTCGATTTCCGGGCGTGAGTGCGCTGGTACGCCACATGGACAAATTAACTCGTGAAATAGCTGAGGCGTATTTTATTAGTAAACATGGTGACGCATGCGTGAGCCAAGCTTCGGTGGCCTTGCATGACAAAGAGTTCGCGCTTTTAGATAAGGGTTAGCCATTTTCAATCATTGTACCTTCTTTTTATCAGACCCTTCCCCAGAATATGTCACGTTGCTCACGTTTGCTGTTAAAAGGTTGCCTGTTGTATATATTTTCATATGTGCTGCGAATAATAAAAAAATTCAGTTGGTTCAGCGCTCGTGTTGTCCTCTTTGCTTTCCTTGCCTCGCCTTTCGTTTCACGTTTCTTCTAGCACCTTCGTGCTCGCGCTGCAGCCCTTATTACCTTCAACAGCTGAGTTTGTCCTCGAACAAACGCGGCCACAAGTCATAATGTTAGAATGTTCGATGTCGCATGTGCGATTGCCGACGCACCTTGTCGCGGATCGGATTATCGACGGCTGATGCTCTGTTTGCCGCTATCAGTGCACAGTGTACATTGCTTTTAGTTGACTTTCCGTTACCCGTTAAGAGCTCCATCTAGTACACGCTTCCTTCGTCAACGTCACAGTTCCATGAGAATATGCCACAATGAGAATGTTACAAGCCGACCCTTTCCCGCCCAGAAGGAAATTTAGCAGCTTTGCTTCGAACATCGACCCTGGCTGCTTTGAGTTCAGTAAATGGTAATGCAATAAAGGAGCGTTAGCACACATCCTGTGGCAGTGTTCTGTGTTATAAAACAAATCTTTCAATAAATAAGAAGCGTGGGAGAAAGTTTTTTAAAAGGGGCGATCCTCAGGTTCAATTAAGAGCTGTTCAAATGGCCGAGAACGGGCGCGGGACCGCACTGGTCTTTCGGTCCCAGCGGGAGAGAGGCTCACAACTACAGCTTAGTACGTAGTTCCTTCAGACCACAATATAGTTTATTGAGCTACTCACTGTCTGTTCTTTCAGCAATCATGTTTTTGTGAAAGCAACTGGTTTTGTAGTTGTTGTTGTTGTTATGCGATTCCAGCAAATTGCAGCCGGTTAAATTAGTGTTCTAGGAAGACATCCCCTGCCGCAGTAACTAAAAGGGTAACCTGATGAATTCATTTGGTCGAGGCCACTGCTTCGATTCCTGGTGACGGCAATCACATTTTGATTAAAAAGCAATGCAACAGACACTGGTGTTCTGACATTTAGGTGTCCGTTAAGGATTCCAGGTTGCTAAATTGCCAGAAAGTACCATACCTAAAATGAATGCCTGCTTCTTTAGTTGTGTAGCGCCTCATAGGTGCGGAGTGGCATATGTGGCAGCCACCGCCGTCTCAGTAAGGTGGGCACGACATTGTTGGTTCGCCCCTGTCTTGAAAGTCAGCCACCTCCTAAGCGTTGAGGTTGAGGAGCCAGGTTTTCCTCCGGAAAATACCGTATTTACGCTATTCCAACGAGCACCTTATTGTTCGAAAAAAAAGGCCTTAATATCCCGTGCGCGTGGGATTCTGGTAATGTTATTAACCTTCAGTTATGTTTATACGAAAAATAGTGGCAACAGAACTGCAGGCCATCATTTCAGCATGCCGTAGACTTGCGTTCGCGCCTGGCGAAAGTTGTAGAAGGGGACCTTCGAGTGAACGTCTTGAAGCGAAGGCCGCCGTAGTCTGCACGAGGGGTGATTTCCAGACATGAAAGATAATCTGGTGAATAAACGAAATATTTTCATAATTTGTTCGTTTGTAAAAATAGCTCGAAGTTTAAAAGTAGCGGGGGAGGAAGGTGTATTACTTTTTTTTGCTGTAGGATAATGCGTGTGCCTTATAATTTGGCTTACAGTATTTTCCTTTTTGGGTTATCTAAATCAAGCGTGCCTCTAAATAGTGGACGCGTCGCAACTGGATAAATAGAGTAAGCCATTAATAAGTGCAACAATACCAACTGTTGGGTTTACCGTTTCAAAATTACGACATGTTTAAAAGGACGCCGTTGTTGGAGGCTGTAGAAATTTTGATGAACTTGGGTTGTTTCACAAGAATCTTAGTTGGTCTAAGTGGGCCTCTAGCATATTGCCACAATCAAAATTTGGCCATCATTACTCGTATACGAACCCCTGGCCTTAGGGTTAGCACTCGAGCACCATGAACCCTGGACCACCTTAACGGGTTGAAAACTACATCATGCCACATCGACTAATGCTAGTTTGCTCTAAAAACATTAGTAATATGCCTATTAGTCTAGAAAAATTAATGACCTCGGTGGAGAATTGCGTGGCCTGAGTCGCTATTAAAGCGCGAACCATAGATGCCTATTCAAACTGAAGCATGGGGCGTGGCAAATAGAAACACGAGCGATGCAGAGCGCATCCCCATCCGATGACATCGCCAATTGACGTATTCGTCACCTCACAGATGCCATAATTTGTCACATCATCATGACGTCATAATAACATCATACAACGTTACGTCACGTGATGTCGTCATTGCATTACGAAAAGGAAAAGCTGTGCTAGTTGGCGATGGATCATTTTTCAGCAGCTTACAAAGGTAAACAAATCAGGACGAAGCTCAAAGCAGGGTATACGACCGTCATAGTAGTAATATTATCACATATATTTATTAAATATAATTTACTCGTTTATCTTATCTGTATTTTATTAGTTATAAGATTTAACATTAGTTTCATTAGTATTTCAATACAAAACACATCTGCCACAAGTACAAGTGCTTGCATATAAGTTACCTTTTCGCAATTCGCCGCTTCTTTTTCTTTTTTTTCTTTTCTTTTTTGTACGCAAATAGGACTGCCGCACGTTTCGTGACCAATACCCTGTGATGAGCAACGCCAATCTTCAAGGAAATAACAACAACAGCAATTAGCTGCAATTTCATCACACGCCATTTTGTCGTTGTCAAAGACGGGCCTGTGCCGCTGGTGCTGCAAACAGAGAAGTGCCTAAAGGTTGCAGTGTATACGATCATGGGCGCAGTGCAAAACCAAGTTAGGCGCATAAAGTTTTTGGAGGGGGCTGGAGGAAAGTCGAGACATCTACTCAGAAAGAAGGTATCTTTCGCCATAGAGTCATGTTAGAAGGACGCTCAAGGTGTCCTGGGAGTTTTCGTCATATATCTTTGCACGGATTATATGATAGCTTATAGGCTCCCCTGCACACAACAAAGACGCACCGACTACGATGGGGCAATAGATACCAGCGAGGAAAACTGAAGAGTGCCGAAGGAAACGTGCCTGAGTGCAACGACCTCGTTGAGTATCTGGGAGCCGATGGTGGGAATGATGGACCTTCGCTCGCATATACGCTTACCGTTGGCTCGATGCGGCGGCCGGCCGGTGGTCTACCGCAGTCAAATGAACGAGCATTAGTCGACGGTGCTGTTTGCTTCTAGAAGAACGAAGGATGTCAGGAGAGACCTGCATCGTTATCGACCATAATGAACCGGGAACATCTTTCGCCTCGTGACATCAACTGCCGGTATATATGGGAGCGCCGAGTTGTGCGCTAACCCGCCCACCTGTTATTTCGTTTCACGTATGCTGAAGTAATAATGGAGTGTGTTGGTGAAAGGGAAGCGTTACGAAGACATTTAGTTTTCTTTTAGTCAGCTCTTGACCAGTCGTACCGATTCAGGACACATATTGTAAGCTCGCAAGTTCTAAAATATACTCGGACAGTTCTAAATTAAGCCACGTAATGTCCACTATTGGTGTAATATTATGAGTTGAGGAAAAAAAACCTAGTTAGAGCATCATGTATACTTTCCTTTGCGAGACATGCACGCAGTTGCCCCTAGTTGTAACGACAAGCTTCTTGCGTGCTGTGGGCTTACAATACGTGTTAATGATTCAGAACACTTTCTATGGCCGGAAAGCTACCTAATATAAAAAACTAAGATCAAGCAAACTAGGGTAACCCTTCTGCCTTGCCATCTCCTTTTCTCTACCTCCCTCTCGCTCTCCTTGTATGAACCATCTGCACAGCTGTGCAGACTTCTCAATTTGATGCCTGCACAGCAATGGGGTGGGATGACAATCCACAGCGGAATATCTTCGTCGCACAGAATAAATTCGATAAAGAGCATATTTTATAATAAAGAAAGCTTTCTCTGGCTGACTGTGTAATGTTCAGGGTTTATTTAGTTTGTGTAGTTTTTTGTGCGTGGTCTACTTTCTGTGTGGCTGCATGTCTATTGTTAAAAAAGGGCTCTTTAGTATTATTAATTGAAGAGTGATTTTCTCAATAAATAATAGTCAACCAAATGAGCAGCTGATCGATATTTGCCTCCACGTTCCCTGTTTTGCATATCAGAGCCCTTAAGCAGCAGGCTAAGAGGCAAGGCCTATCCTCACGTCAGTGTTGAAAATTTTGTCTGGCTACTGTTGCACAATTTCATGTTCATTCGACACGTTTCCAACACTTGCCGCTGTTCTAGTCTACGCGCATTTTTCACATGCTTTTGTCTGCCGCCTGTGGTCGTGGCTTTTTGTACATATGTTTGAATTCTGCATAAAATGCCTTAGAGTTGAAGTCAGTGCTTGTTCTCGTCTAGTTTTCCTTTATGTCAGTCTTCTGTTTTTGTTTTTCGGGCTGTTTGCTAGCATGAACTGCCACACATAGAAAGAAAACACTCACTAAAAACTTCACAAGCATGCATTTTTCAAACTTCATTCTGTTTACTTCAATGGTAAATATACAACACAAAACACTTTTAAAGATGCCGGCTCTCCATAAAGACCATGGTCACACGTTTCAGCTTGGCCGGTCAATTATCTGTGCGGAATGCTTGGTTGATATTTTTGATCGGTGATGATTCTGTCTTAGGCTGCCACGCATGGAACGTTTAGGAAATATTCAAATATGATTTTTTTGTGTTTTTCAGGAGGAACGATGATGACGTCCCTGTCCGGCCCCTGCGGACGCTTGGACGCGGAATACCGGAGTACAAACTCGTCCTGCCAGCGCGTCAGCAGTGAGGAAAGTGGTGTCGATAGCGATTCCGAGTCCGTCGTGGGTGTCCCGAGTCCTCCTCTTGTAGGGGCCACTCCCATGGCAGTGTCGGACGGCCGGTGACCCAGCCGGTGACCTGCATCGCCCGCCGGCGAGCGACGCATGGAGGACGGCCGGCCGCCGCCGTACTCGAGCCGCGATTCCGTCGCCGATCACCGACAGGTGATCATTGACTTGGACCCGGGTGCGATAGGTGCTGGTGTAGGCGGGAGGACGTGCAAGTCAGTGCCGTCGCAACAGCCGCCACAGCAGCAGCAGTCGCAGCAACAAACCGAGCCGCCGGTGGTGACTCCACGCTACATGCGGAGCGCACCGATCAAGCTCCTCAACCATCCCGTAAATAGAAACCTCACCTGGTACTTTGTGGCCTCCATCGCATTCGTCTCCGTCTGCGCCATCATGGGTGAGTCTCGTAGCCGAATGCTTACTTCCGCTGAGCGATGAACTCTGTCATTGATAGTATTTTTACATGCGAAGCATTTTTTTCTGTATTGCAGGCTATATTAACGTCTATCTGCGTATCTATCTATCTATCTATCTATCTATCTATCTATCTATCTATCTATCTATCTATCTATCTATCTATCTATCTATCTATCTATCTATCTATCTATCTATTTATCTATCTATCTATCTATCTATCTATCTATCTATCTATCTATCCGTTTACTGGGGCTGCCGCGATCACCCCCTCAAGTGGGGGTGAACCACAATTAGTATGGGAAGATAAGATGGTCCGATGATTATGACTCACTGGGCATGACATGAAGAATCCCATATTTCCGTCGCGTGCGTCGCAAAACCCTTAATTTCCGGCATACACGTGTTGCCCAAACCCGTTTACCACGGGCGGGTATGTGCCAGAGGTGATGACAGATTATGTCTACCCAGGAACGGCGAGAACAGACAGACAGACAGACAGACAAGCAGACAGACAGACAGACAGACAGACAGACGGACGGACGGACGGACGGGCGGACAGACAGACAGACAGACAGACAGACAGACAGACAGACAGACATATGGCATTCTTCATGTCATGCCCAGTGAGTCATAATCATCAGACCATTTTATCTTCCCATACAAATTGTGGTTCACCCCCACTTGAGGGGGACGGACGGACGAATGGATGGAGAACATGATGCGGAATTTTAACGCGAGAGCGTTAACAATAAAGGTGCAATCGGTAGCGCTGGTTGATGTATGCAATGAGCAGGTATCAAAGCCCCAGTATTAATCGAACCCAAGCATTTTGCGTGGGAATCAAGGGTTCTACCACAGAATCACGCCAGGTTTTGATACTGTATTGGAAAAAGAGACTAATCAGGTGTAATGCTGCTTAAATGCGTATCATGGTTGGAACGCTGCATATCTCCTTTTATAAGCATTAATGCTACTACATGATACAGCCCTCACGCTGAGTTTACGTCAATTGTGCCTAAGCACTATTCACTGGTTTTATCAACAAAACATTGTGAAATTCTTATTAACGTACCATACTTCAGTTTTGCATTCGCACTGTGGATACTTGCGCACAAGTATCCACAGTGCGAATGCAAAACTGAAGTATAGTACGTTGAAATGAATTTCACAATGTTTTTGTCGATAAAATTACGAGAGGCGTAATCTGTGTCCCTACTGTGAACCATATGATCTAAAGCATTGCCTCCGAGATGCGGCGCACCGCAATTCATCTGTAGAGCAGACGACGGATGACAACTTGCCCTAAAGCGTGTTCTTAAGACTAATGCGGCAGTCTTCGTGCCCCAAATGATAAAAATTTGTTATGAATCGTTTAGGAACTCATTCAACATTCAATTCTCTTACCAAACGTGTTGCAAACACATGGCCGTCACAGCAGCTCCATCTGTGTGTCAGTAATGGAGAGGCACCAGATATTAGAAGTCTCAGTGCTCTACGTATAAGAGTGAATTCAGATACTGTAGAATATCGTGTTCAAAATAGTTACTCCTATCTGCTAAAACAGCCTTTCTTCACCAAATGCAGTCACGTTTACTCGCGTTTGAAGCTTATTGCCGCTTTTCCGTTCCGATTTCTAGATTTCTCAACTTATCAGCGCATTCTCGAAAAGCTCTGATTTGTACCACGAATATTGTCGCTAAAAACAAAATAATGCATTATGTTTTTTCCATATTACTGTATGATGGCCTTCGGTTTTCTATTTACAAGATTTTAAGAAAAATCGAAGATGGGGTTTTTTATTATTCAAATTTCAGTGGAGTACACTTTTGCCAATATGAGAACTTTGAGGCCATATATAAACATTTACATTTGCCCTACGGCAGCAATAACCTATGTACCTAATGAACACACTATATACTTAAAACGTGTCAAGTTTGAAAATGCTGCTTGCATTACTTTCGGAGAAAAAAAGGGGGGAATACGTAACTTATTTTAAACTGTCGCAAAATTAGACATTTTCAAAAGCTATTTTCTTAAGGTCTACAAACTTGAAACCGTATGAATTCATTCTTCATTAGACAAGCATTTCAGGAAAAAAATATCTTCCTCGAAACAAAAATATTTGTCTTTTTATAGCCTCCGCAATTTTCGAAAATGACAGGTGCCGAAATTGGTGCCTCCGTGCAGTTTGATATTTTTTTTCTCGTAAGTTATGCCGTTAATCATAAAACGAAGTTGACTTTCGGGCTACCTGGTGAGAGGTGCACGAAATATAAAATACTCAATGAAACTAAAATATCAACTTCTGGACCCGTGTCGATCTCTCGTGGAATCACCCTTCGGTGACTGCTAACCAGTACGCGGGGTGCGGTCCTAAAGCAGAGATATATATAGTCTTCAAGCTGCTGCTACAGTAGAATTCTGCTATGTCCATATCTTGAAGATGTACTTGTGCATGCATTTGCATGCGTGTTCTCGTGACCCGCTCATGTGAGTTCTCATACTCATACGAGCATATACTCACGTGAGTTTGAAAATTATATGCTCATATGAGTCCATATGAGCATATGAGATTCACATATAATCATACATATGTGAATCTGCTTTGATCATATGATCATGTCGTCTATTCTCTATAAGTATGTTGCTGTGATGCGCACTCACTACAGTATAGTTACAGGATGTAATTAAAAGCCAATAATAATTTACAAGGGCCATGCCAATTCGTTTTTTTTATCTTATACTTTTGTAATAGAATCATATCTGTATGGCCACGCACACGAAGATTTAACAAAATAGCCGTAAACCTCACTTTGCGAGGGTTACTTACAATTTAGTAATGAACTAAACACTCGAGTCAACACTAATCAATTTCACTTACTAACTAGGTAAGGATTTTAACCACCCAACGACGTAGTGCTTTTACCTAGCCCGTTAGTATTTGGGCTAGTGTTTGTTACGAGCCCAACGAGGTAGTCCCTTTCACTAGGGTTACTTTTACTAGCTGCATTTACTAGCTGGTTAGTGGATTCTGTGACAAGTAACGGGCTAGTGCTTAGTTAGTGAATATACCAACCTTCTTTCTAAGAGTGTACTCTTTTCTGGACTCCTATTTAAAGCTATGCCTTCAGGCTCCCAAAGCGAGTGTCTTTACCAAGCACACACGCATGATTAATGTAAATTCGCGTTTACCTATACCACATAAATGCGTTGTACGCACGGTGTATACCAGTGTAGCTAAAGAGCAGTTTTTACTCAAAATATACTGAGTTTTGTTGTAGTGCATTGTGCTACCTCTGCAGCACCCGACTTCGAGGACCGCACGCGATAGAATAATCGTTCCTTCTCAAAAATTTAATATCTAACGTGCATTTTGGTGGTCCTCTTCAGCCGGGGCGGCCGTTGAAGGTGCCGAATAACGAGTGGAAGGCGCCAATTGCGTGACTTGACGGCTGTTCTTACCGCTGCTTGTTCGGCCACGAAACTGCCTGAAGTTCCACGCTCTACTCTGGGCAATATCTTCCCGACCGGCCTTGATTGCTGGTTAACTACAACGAAAGTCACGCCGTCGTAGCATTGCGAACAAGTGCGCAAACCCTGATGAAGATCGGTCCACCGGTCAAAACCGTCGGAAATAAAATAAGGCAACTGCTAAGTTATGTCTCTTCTCTTGCCAAGTACGTTTGGCCCATTCCAAACACTTCTTCAGTATGTATATACATATTTATGTATACAAAGCGCGTGACCTCGGTGTTTTCTTGAGCATATTATGGAGAAAGATGAGACAAAAGGGGTCGAATTCTTTTTCCCGCATCGCAGGGGCAGTCCATATAAAACTTCTAAAGTTTTGTGGTAATCAGTTTTAAAACAGCTTCTGAATGTCGTGCGAAGAAAAGCTCGCCGCATATCCCACGCACTGCGCCACACACGCTGGTGTAACACTTCTCGAAAAAAAATTGCCCGCAGCTTCCCTCGGGGGAACACTGAGGAGGATGCGGAGCATATAATTGGTTAACGGGGTGTTAAAGTGCGACTTACTTGGGTCGATGGCTAAATTGGTTAGCGTGGTTGTGAAATGGGGTGTTAAATTGCGACTTACTTGGGTCGATGGCTAAATTGGTTAACGTGGTCGTAGGAGGGGGTGTTAACTGAGTGAACACGTACACACGTATGCGAAAGGACGGCGCTGGTCGAAGGGACGTCGATCATTGTGTTTGTGGATTCGTTGGAATTCATTTCACCGCGACCTTGGACGTCGACGCGCCGTACAAACCAACCGACGAGCGGCAACTGAGCGAGCGAGCGCCGACCTTGAGTATATATACAGCGCGATGGCGCATGCACTGTCAGCTGTTGAATGTTCTCGAAGGAGAAGCGCGCGCGCGGCACAGATGGCAACGGCGCGACGGCGCATGCGCTGTCAGCTGTCGAATGTTCTCGAAGGAGAAGAGCGCGCGGCACAGATGGTAGGCGACGGCGCATGCGCGCGCGTCAGCTGTCGAATGTTCGAGAAGCGGTGCGGACGGCGCGGACGGCGCGGACGGCGCACTACAAGGCGCGAGTATAAGATGCTTCCGCATCTAAAACATAAAAGCTAGCTCGGTTAAGTCAGTAGAAAACCGATATAAACGGCTTAAAAAGCGCGAAATTCTAGCAAACGTAGTAAGTGCCAGCTGGTTTCTTTCTCGGTCAACTAAGTGAACCTGTCCGGCTTGGATCCAAATGAAGTGCCGTTTAACTTCTTATCCGGCGCCAATCCGTTATCGGTGCTCAAAAGAAAGAGCTGTTTCTCCGACGCGGTTGCTCTCGCAAATCTGTCCAAAGAACTTTAGCAAGACAAGCAATAAAACACAAAGACGAATGAGAGGGTGTGAAAATCTCTAAAGTGCCACAGCTAAAAATCGCCATAAAGACTCAATACAAGTGAAGAAACCCTATTCTTTTTTTTACCTCGTAGACGAGGCCATTAGGAAGGCTTCCTTAACTTTTCCATTAGGAAGCTCAGGCGTATGTGTCATTTTTTCTCATTAAAGAGGGATTTACGGTTCTAGCAGCCTCCGGAAAAGAGAACAGAAAAATAACACCACCGTTTCTCGCGGTTTCTTTTGGTTTCTACAATGAGTACTTAGGCTTGAAAAAAAAGTCCTACTTTTTTTTCTGACGTGTGCTGAAAGAAAGGAAAACTGGAAGTGCGCGAAAGCCACTGCCTGTGAAACTAGGCTATCTGGCAGGCCGGCGTTGTTAATGGTTTAAACAAGGGTGAACCGATGGTGGAGTCTTGCCGAAGAAATATGAACGTTCATGTCCCGTTAAAAATGAAAGCAGGCGCAGGCGTTCCTCGGCAAGAGCGCGGGTCTGCGATGAATGAGACGGTGGCTTTGGCGGCACGTATCGCATGCTCGCGCGTATTAGACGCTTGGAAAATGGTGAAAGCTTAGAGGGCAACAGGTCAACACCCTCTTTCGCAATAGATATGCAGTTAATCCGCGTTTTATCTGGATTGATGGATTGGTGTGGATCGGTGTGGCTGAACTTCAATAGAAGCCCACGTATCTAGTAGCCGGCGGCTGGTTGTCACCTTTGCCATCTACGTATGAACAGTACAACTAATAATAACTAACAAAAAAATAAAAAGATACAATATTACGTCACAACCAGAAGTGGTAAAACAAATGCTTCGGCTAGTTGGTGATTGGGAATCAACATATTTGCACAGTGCAAGACTACAAGTAGTGACGTCGTAACCACTTGTAGTTCTGCGCTGTGTAAATATGCAGAAGTGGTAGAGACGTCGTGCATTGGCCCTACATGCCACAAAGTTGAAATGTTTCTCGATTTCTGACGTTTTACGAGTCGTCATAAATACGCCATTTTATAGCGCTTTGTGCCTCTCTAATTGCGTGCGAGAGAAAAAGGGACGAGAATAAGTAATACTGAGGAAGCAAAGTTGTTTTATTAGCCAAAGGTGTACTTGCAATGAATACACCGAAAACTTCGCAAGTGAAAATGTCAGAACTGTTCACGAGCACATGTAGTAGCATAGTAGTTAAAAACTCGCGTTGCTCGGTCGTGGAAAAGTTCTGCAGCGAGGCAGAAGCCTCGAGAATATTGCTTCAGCAACCGTGGGTGCAGCGTCTCGTTGCTTAGCGCGTCGAATTCACCGTCACCAAGAGTGAGGGCACACCGGCCTTGCGCTAGCGAAGGCAGTTGGCACTCAGAAAAGCGGCTATCTTCACATTCCGTGGGAATGTTTAGCGCTGAAATGGCATGCCAGTAAACAGCACATAAGATAATAAACTAAGGAGGGTTCGCTTGAAACCACCTCGCAAAAGTGAACGATGCATAGTTCATAGGCAATTTTAAGCAAATCCCCTAGATACCCCCCTCCCCCCTTATGACACTTGACACCATGACGTTTCAAAAGCTTTATCTGCACACTTGTCGACTCTAGATAAAAGCACGATTACTGAAGCATTTAAAAAAATTTGTTCAAAATCTGCATGTTACACCGCAAATGTAGTCGAAAGAATTTAGTCTTGCGTCTGGAGAGAGAGAATAAAACGTTTGTTTGATGTTCTGCGCAAGAAAATTGGTGAATGGTATTGTGGAGCCGCTGCGTTGGAGTGCCTCGAGCATGCAGCGGAGGTGAACGAGCGCATCTAGGCACGTTAGACACAAGTGCCATCTGGCAGTTATCTTCGAAAACGAAGGCGTGCAGCCCGCGGAGAAAGAACGCGCCAGTCTTGGAGGTGATAAGGTGCAGAACGCAAAGCGACGAGCAGATGCCACCACTGTGACGTCGTAGCAAAGCGTTGGAAACACCTTTTTAGACATCGCGTTGCGCTGTCAGCGCAGCGCGATAAACGCTAGATTCCTTGGAGTGATTTGTGTGTGCCTCTTCTAGTTTAAAGGCAGACATACAAAACTTCAAAGTGTTGTTATGGCGCCTCAGATATGCGCAATAGTTGCTTTTTAATTGACAATCTCACAACTACGAACGCTAAACCTTGAGCATTATTGGTGGGTGCTGCGAATGGGGCTGGCCGTTTGGTGCCGTTTGACGTATCGTTAGGGCGGACAAACAGACTAATGTACAGATAGACAAACCAATATTTTTACGTCGAAGGCCCCCAAGAAAGATTACCGTCACACACACACATACACACACACACACACACACACACACACACACACACACACACACACACACACACACACACACGTAGAGAGAGAGAGAGAGAGAGAGAGAGAGAGACAAGCGCTCGCGCGCGCGCGCACTTAGGTTTATTTTTTTACGCGCAATGCGGTCGCTGGCTTCGGTGCAATCGTCGGCCATCCGGGGGATATCCTGGCCCTGCATATTGGGCTGCAATTAAAACAAGATTATAATCGCACTCAACAACAGTCGTTGAAGGCGTTTTTCGACCCTTGCAAGGCTGTTAGTTCGACGAAAAAGTTTCCGTCTGGAGCAGACGATCCGCGTACAGGAGCTGCAACGGCTGCAGCGCGGTCGAAAGTTGAATCTTCAAATAGACGTCACACGTGAGAGCGTGTCACTCCGGGATCTCGAGGCCAATAGTTTGAGAAATCAGTGAAAAGCGCGGGTTGTTTAGGAAAGCGTTACCGAAATTGGCAATCAAACGTGAATTGAGGGACATGAATTGGAAAGAGGCATCGAAGGCACAAAGATAGTGAAGAGACAATTCTCAGTAAGAACTACTTGCAGTAGGCCGTAATCAGTGAAAGCTGGTTTACGGAAGAAAAAAAAACTAGTTTGTTTGCATACGGCTGTTGAAGTAAAATTGGAACCGGCAGCATAGTATACTATCTTCCGAGATCATTTCTTGAACTTAAAGATTAACCAATGAGCACTGTAATGATTTAAGGACAACGCAAACATAAACACATGAAATGGAACACATTTGGTGTTCCTCATGAAGGAAAAAAACAGCTGTAGAGAAATATTAGAGCAAACGAGGCTGAGTGGTTTCTTGAGGGATACGGGCAAGGCAATGAATGCAGTTGTGAATGTTCGCTTTATGCGATGTCATTACAGCGATATTGATAATACCAGTGGGGTGACCTCCCCAAAGGCCACCTCGTAGCACGCGTGAGAGTGGAAGGGTGAAGAATGGAGTGTCTTGTGTCGTGAGATGTTTAAATGGAAGAAAAATAGTGATAGATAGTGCGCACTGAAGGAAAATGATGATGTGGCAGTCGACGGCATCATTCTGTAAACACTAGAGGTGTGCAACGGTGAGGGTAGCCCGGAAGGTCGCCCCGGCCCGCGCGAAGGCCCATTCTTTCTCATCTTAGGTTCTGGTTGTGCTCGGGTTTTTTTTTTTTTAATGGAGCCGGGTCAGTTGCGAAACCCGAATGAAATCGAAAATGTAGACGTAGTGCTCGTATTGTTTCCCAGCACGTACACCACTTTCTCCGTTATAGTCAGTTTTTGTCTGCTTTTTGTTTAACTTGAGATTTTGAATAAAACTACAGCGTATCGGATCACGACATTATGTCCCGCAGCTATGCTTCATAATACCTGGCCGCACCGATCTTTGCCCGGGCTCTTGTGTTGTTCCGTCGGGCCGGGCCTGGTCAGCTCACAGCATTTTAGCGTCGGGCTTACGCTAGCCTACGACGCTGGCAGCGGCACCGCGCCGAGTTCGGGCTGGGAAATGTGCCAGATGAAAAACTGAACGAGTTAGGGGAGATTCATTGTGTCTAACAGTGCAAAACCACAGAAAGTGCGGCCTGTGCGAGCTTTGGTAGAAATGCAAATGGTGCGCAACGCCCCACTTCCATGCTCAGCGCTGGGAGGCAGCGAGCGGCAAGGGGTGAGTGGCTGTACGAAGGGATGCGTCAAACTTGGCAGATTGTAGCATTTGATTCGTTTATACATGTCCTGCGAAGGCACACCTATTATTGAGGTTTCAAATTGATTCATTGTAGTCAGCATGCGATAAAGAAGGCTGTAGTTGCACTGCGTCGACTTTGTCCCAAAGGCTGACGCAATTGAACCGGATGTTGTTCTGTCACTTTAGTTGGCGAAGTTCTTTTGTCGTAGTCATATTCGCAATGACTCATAGTACTACATTATTACGCATGACTTTCTAGCTTATATACAGCCAAATGCAGCAATGCATCGCGTGTCATTTAGAGCTCATTCTTATCATGTGTCTGTCCTTCTTTGAACATATAGGTTGTCAATACACCAAGAAAACGTATATTCTGGCCTAAAAAACGAACAAATGTTCGAACACGTTGAATCAATGGGCCAATATTTAGTACTGGCTGCTAGATCAAGTCATGAAGAAGGGACACTAATGTCGAAGAGGCGGCCAGAAACGATTAGAAACGGCATGCAGGAAAGCATACTGCCCTCAAAATCCTATAAAGTATCGAAGCATTGCACATCCGGGGATGATGCCACGCAGTTCATATGACACAGGCCGATTTCGTCCCTGCCTATATGTCTTCATCGCTTAGACATGTCCTTCCAAACAAGCTGCCAATTTCGATTGCCTCGAACCGAGACATCTGCTCTCTTCGGGCACTGGCTTGGTGCATTGTTTGCGAATACTTTTGCTTTCGGTACTCGAATGTCTGACTTTGTTGCCTGCAACCATTGCGATGGTAAGGAAAGAGTCGATAGTGTCCTCTCTCAATGAACAGCAACGAGATACAACCGCCCGCGACAGACCATTGACATTCCTACACGACAGGCTGTTTTCTGAGCTGGCATTCTTGAAATGCCGAAGAATGTGCTAGCGAACTGCTTGGGCCAAAGGGGCTTCGCCGAATACGTCATGCACTGTAGCGTTTTTCTTTACGCTTGTGAGTGCATTTCTCCTCTTTGTCGGCTTTTATTTGCCTTATGTAAGGCAAAAGCCTCTAATCTTCATTAGACGCAAAAATACGCAATCGCTGTGATCCAGAAGTTGGAGTCAATCAGAAATGACCATGCGATGGCGCTATAATTTACCAAACTTTGTTACTACACTGTGACATCATCATGACGCCAGTACTCCATCACGCACTGTCACGTCACATGACAGCGCTATTACATGGCATCGTCACTTGCCCAAAGGTGGGCCGGTCTAAGAGACATTGAAGAACGATGTGAGGTGCTGAGAGCAATCAATGCGCATTTCGCTGGTGAGATCATCAGACGCTGTTTATTGAAGTACACTGGTACTGCAGTTGCAGCTTTCTGAAGCCTTTCGCGTACCTGTAGCCGTGTAACTCCACATGCCGAGACGCACATGTCGTCAGCGTACATAGATAGCTTGACCACACTCGGTTGTCGTTCCACAAGACCATTGAAAACTAGGTTGAAGAGGGTTGAACTCGAGATGCCACCTTGCGGAAGTCCACGCTGTATGCAGTGTTCAGTGGTTTGTC
Source organism: Rhipicephalus annulatus (assembly GCA_013436015.1). Classification (NCBI taxonomy): domain Eukaryota; kingdom Metazoa; phylum Arthropoda; class Arachnida; order Ixodida; family Ixodidae; genus Rhipicephalus; species Rhipicephalus annulatus. The sequence goes on along the minus strand of WOVY01009308.1, from coordinate 524,968 downwards.
CATCCGCCGTGTTTTCAAATGAAGTCCGCTCTTGTAAATGACTGTGTGTCAAACAATACACATGAATTCGAATGGTACCTTGAATACAACGAAATATACTTGAACGCCATGGCTTGTTTTTGCGGTCACTGATGTTCCATCGACAATGCTATCGATCTTGTCACGTATGCCCAGCGTCAAAAGACATGTTAACAAATATCTGTTGTCATGCTCAGTCACGTGAAAGGAGCATACGACAGTGTTCTCCGTGACGCCGTCCTCGAAGCCATGGACTCAGTGGCCCTAAATTGGTTAACGATGAACATGCCAGTAGCCTACGGAGAATAAGAATAATTTACAGGTATACATTCACCACGTGTTGGAGTTTTTTGTGGGAATATCAAGGGACAATTCAGAAGGAGCAGTGACGGAACTAACAAATTATTATTTGCAGGCTTCGTTTGGTACAACTTTTCGGAATCAACCGCAGTGCCCCATAAGCACAGGCCACTTAAACCGAACTCAAAGGGACATGCACGTGCTTTTTCGCTGATGAGAAGAAACTGCTAAAGCACAGGACACTAAAGTCTAGACTCGTTTATGTTGACGCAGGTCTTCCGCTGGTGCTGCTGCTGCTGTCGCTGCTCCCGGTGGCCGTGGTGCTGCGTCACGCGGGTACCTCCTGTGCCTCGGCCAGGGAGGGAGTGCTGTGCGAAGATGACAAGCGGTTCGTGTCGCCCATGGACACGTACTGGCTGCACGACACCGAGTTCAACTTCCACGTGGCCCACTGCGTGCTTTACCTGGAGCCGGGACTCACCGCCTCCCTGCTCAGCCAGCTCATCGTCGAGCGCATCCTGGATAAGACCAACGACGAAGGGAAGCGCATCTTTCGAAGGTCGGTCCCTTGTAAATGCTAGTTCTATTACCAGAAATTAGTTCTGAGAAATACCGCGTGTTGGTACAAGGGGTACAAAAGCGATGCCTGACAACCATTCATTTGCATTACGAATCCAGAAGTAATTGAGCTAGCAGCCTCGTTCGCTGACTTTTAAAACGACTGGCTTTCCCCATCACCTAAAAGCACACTGGTTCCGGGTTATATTGCAGGACCAGGAGGCATTATCTTTGAACTAGAAGCGTTCCTTTCTGAGAGTTCCGCATGGATTTTTTATGAACCTATGCTAAGCGCGGGTGCTTATAAATTATCGCTTTGATAATCCTCTCGCAAGCTTGTGGAGTATCGCAAAGTTTATACTCTGCATTCAGCGTCTGTTCTTCACGTTGCTGAATAATTCGCGTTCGCGTTTGCAATTGCTAGTATCCTTGTTAGTACAAGTGGTAGGTGGACCACCCCCAAAAAGCGATGATTGTTTTATCCCGCCCCAAAAAGCGATTATTCCAAGTTTCATACCGTGACCATGCAGGACTAACTATTCAAAATGAGGAAATTGCTACGGACATTTTGTGGGCTCGTGCTACAACTACTCGGTTGCCAATTATCAATATCATAGCTCAGCTGATATTAGCGAAAGACATAACCCGTATTTCCAAATGCTCCTCGACTCGAAACTCCACTTTGAGAGATCCTTGAGGACTATTTGGCGTAGCGATGTCTACACGAGAAGTCTCAAGGATCCCTTGAGGTATAGTTTATAGTCAAGGATTGTTCGTGAATGCGGCCAAAAAAGCATCTATTCTTTGTTCGCATTCAGCTTGTCAATGCATGGTTCATTTTAGGATTTGTGAATAAAAAATTTTATAATTTAATTTAATATAAATCGAAAGGTATTCACACAGTTTTCGAGCATTAAGGCAACAATTTTCAAACCATGATTGGGCTGCAAAGGCAACAATTTTTAAAAGAGCCCAAAAATGATGCAACATGTTATTTGAAACAAATATTCACGAGCTTTCACACAGAAACGTTACGATTATTTTTCACGGACAAAAAATGCTACAAACTCAGCAGCAACCACAGAGCCTTCGAAATTTTCTGTAGGTACGGGCTCAAATATAGCAACGTTTTCAGTGCTAGAGAGGCTGTACATAGTCACCAGCTTTCAAGTAAAAGTGGTACCAAATTATTAAGCAATTTCAATCAGTTAACAGAATGATAAATTGCATAGTGAATGTAACTCATAGCTGACACAATTGCGTCGGCCACATTGAAGTTTTCGGCGAAAAACTTTCATCCTTGGATAAATATGGCCGGGATATACTTGTAAGCAGATGCGCTACATGCAGCTGGGTGATTAGATATTAAAAAATTCGACAGATCCCACGTACCTGGGAATTCACGTTATGCGTAGCATGCGGAAAGAAGGGGACCGTGTTGCGATTTTTTATAGAGCGATACGTCATGAAATTACGCTAAATATATGTACAAATGTTGCACGCACAGACATATGTTGAAGAGTTGCAGATGTTTATATAACCACTTGTTTGCTCTTGCGCAACGATGTCAACTGGAACATGCGTATTAGCAACACCAGAAGCTGATGTGAAGCGCTGATACTCGCGAAGATGCTGGCCCTGGACGCTGTTCATAAATCTACTTAAGCGCATGACACCTACCCACAATTGACTTTAACCCAACGTGACGGCTGTGTGAAAGAAGTACATATGTAACGTTATTAAAATTGGGTAGGCAGCACTGCAACCACAATTGACGTTTCAGGAAGACTAGAGTCTATTTGAAAAGTATAGTTCCGAGACCTGGCGTATAGCTCTGTGGTAGAATGCTTGACTGCCACGCCGAATGCTTGGGTTTGATTCCTGTCGGGACGCTGAAGATTATTACCGGCATTCGTCGGGGGGCAACGCTTCCTATGGCAGGTTCTCGTTAATATTGGCATTTATTCTTTGCATTACTCTTGTCGAAGCTACCAATGTCAAGTATTTTTTAACGCTCGAGTTTTAAAGTTGCCCATGTGTGCTCTCGTCGTTCCTGGGTAGATACTAAGTGTCAATCACCCGTGGCACATGCCCGCATACCAGGACACATACCGGCCCGTGGGTATGTGCCACTGTCTGACGGTTAGTGTTTGACGACGTACGTGACAGGATTGTGACAATATTCATGTCGTGGCCAGAGCGTCATATTTCTCAAACCATCTTACCCTCCCATGCTAATTTTGATTCACATCACGTTTATGTGGTGAGCACAAGCGCACCCAAACGTAAGCGGCTAATAGATAGATAGATCGCCGTAGTTCGCTAAGAACCGTAGCGTAAATCGCCGTAGTTCGTTACAAATTGCCGTAGTTCGTTAAGAAATGCTTCGCATTTAAAATGAAAAAAAAACAATTACTTCGCGCTGCTCTGACGTGTCATTCCTTCGATCATTTTTTTCATCGTTGCTATTCGCTCGAAAAGCATTAAAGAAATAATGAGATATTTAAATACGTCCAGCTCCCTTCGAGCACTGAATCGAATAGATAATATTGGATTCTTCACTCGAAATTTTGGGTGATTTCATACCCCTGATTCATTTCTATTTGTGTCAGCACTCGACCTATGATTCGCAGATGCACATCTCTTTCCCTTCTTTGAGTTTATTTCTGTTTTTTGGATGAGTAGTGACAGCACGTGTAGTCCTGTTAAAAAAACTCTTCGCCGATGATTATGACACTGGCTGGTGCCCAACTTCATGTTGTGGCAAGTCCTACATTGTTTGTTGCTTTTCCTTTGCACAAGTTCTTGACGGCACCATAAATTATAACATTTGGGAAGTATGACAGCGCCCACTACGCCCTCATGCGTCCCTCTGCGGAGAAATGAGGTACACTTTTCTAGGGTATTGTGTGCACTTCGTTGACTCTTCATGTAGCTGATGACGATCGAGATTTAAGGCTGGGCACTACGCAATAGGTCGCAAGCATTAAACCACAAATGCTTTGGTTATGTTACTATTCTGCCATGCTACATTACATAGGCTAACAAGCTTCTTTCTCGACATTACGCCGGAATAGGGCATTTCTGTAAATGTGTTTCAAGTAGCTTTAAAGGGGAAAAAGTCACAGCTTTGCCGCAAAGGCTAAGCAACGAACGCGATAGCAACAAATTGGAAGGCCACGCGCAGGATGGCAAGCAGATGTAAAAGTGGCCCGCGCTTCTCAAGCACAAATGACGTACCAAACGTACTCACAGGTACAGATGAATTCAAATAAGCGTCTCAGTTGTTATTTCGCTGTGTCTGGAAAGTGCGCCCTTCTCGCAAACGGAGGCTGTGCAATAATTGCAGGGACCTTTGTGCGCTCGGTAACTACAACAGAATCGTTCATACGAAACCCAAAGGCTAGCTAAGATGTACGATTCTCCCAACTGCAATATAAGGGTGCGCGATCGAGCGTACACCCCCTTATTCTATACGCGGGCCAAATTACGCGTGAGAAATCAGAGCCGCCGCGCGCTCACTGCGCCATCTTGCTGATGATGCAAAAACACAATTGCCCCCCCCCCCCACTTGAGATTCCTGCCAACAGCGGTTAAGTGATCTATATAAATAGCTTTTCGTTAGAACCATAAAGGAGGTATACCTTTCGGTTACTCAGAGGTTAACACCTCGTATTCATGACGCGGAGGTCCCACGTATGATTCCGTGCGCTGGAGTCTTTTTTCTGGAATTTTTTTTTTCTTTCACGCGTTTTCATATATATAGATACGTATACGTATACGGTGCATGACATCGACGCTGACGTCCACGTCGACGCCGACACCGGCGGCGAAACCCAGCTGAGGGTGTCCATGTAATTGCTATCGCAATAAAAATAAGCAATGCAGCTGTGTCGTAGAATGCTAAATTTCTGGGCAGAGGGACCGAATTGAAATCCCAATTGATTGGGTATTTTTTCCGGTTTCCTTTTTTCGGGTCTATCGAATACGCCACCGACAGCGACAGTAACGCCTCTTAACGCGAAAACTTGCTTCAAAGAGCGGCACAAGATTTTTTTTCCCCGTATAGATATATGAAACTGTGCCTGAGCCCATTTTATCGCGCGGTGCACGTTTCGACCGCGTTCTGCATGTTATCACGCATGTTTCACGTGTTTACCATACGCGAGACAAAGATTCGTCTGTTAACCATCAACTTAAGCATAGCTCGAATTACAGCCTGCACGAATGTGCTCGGGTACATACTCGAGAGACTTTCGAGTAAAAACCTCTGTAGCGGCAATGCGCAGAGCACTGTACAGTTAAATATTGAAACATATCTTTTGGCCGAATAATGCACCTATTTGCCGTTTCGGAAGCCGAAGTGCTGTGGTGTGCTTTATACAGCACTCTCACCGCGCTAGTGTATCTCTGTCTTTGAAGGCGACTGCACTCCGACATTCAAGTACATTCCTCGATTCTGTTATCGATTCAGGGAGTGACGTCGTGCCTGAAAATTGAGTCGGCCTCGCGTGAGTGTTCCACTAAGATCGAGAGTCTGCTGAAATGAGTGCAAGCCAAATCGCCAGAGGATCTACTCAGACTGCAGAAGATGAACAGGACCGCATTGCGGGTATGTCTCTGTATGGCACGGACTTGAAATACACAGCAGTGGGCGCGCAATAAATGGGAATAAAAAAAGCGGCCTCATAGTTGAATATATTGCGTCCAATGCAACGTGGCGCAGCAGCGCCCATGGACCGTCTAGAGATGAAAAGATAAAGACGGTGGGGTTAACCAACAGGTTGCGTGTGGTATGCTACCCTGCACTAGAGATGAGTAATAGGAAAAAGGAAAAGAAAGCAATCGCAGCCGTAGGGCGTTTAAACGTTTGTTACGTACTGTAAGCGAGCCTGACACGGGATGTGAACTTCATGACTGCCATCATTATTTAATGCCTTAACCTTCGTGACATTTGCAACTGCTGGGGCCTACTATTGCGTCCATGAAATTGAATTGACTAAAGGCGTGTTGTTTTTTACGTGCAGCCAACATACCATTTGAGGTGCCAGCGAATATTAGGTGCCCGTGTCATCCTAGTGATCACTAAAAACCTATTTTCAGACCGTATTTTCTAAGACCAATGATCAATTTGGTGTACGTCTGAAGCAGCGGCGTTTAGCTAACACGGTTTAGGCCTAATGAAATCAATAAAAAACTGTCATCATATTCGCCTGCAGAAATCTTGACGAAGTAGGGTTGTTTGCATTTCAGACACCGTAAAGCAGCCCTATGTGTAAATATATGAGTCATTGATGGAAACTCGGCGCCAATTATATTCTCACAAAAATATTTTTAGGGCACTTCAACCTTCGCGATTTAAGAGCAGTCACAGATTAGGGAAACTGCAAAAAGTTAAAACACACTGACACGCCATGTCCTTCTGTAATGCCTTAATAAGAGATCACTTTTATACCTCAGCGGCAAGCAAGTAACTTTTTCTCCTTATATCGCCAGCATTTGACTTCACACATTTTCGTTTCAACCGACAAAACAATATTGCAATTTATGCTTCTCTTTCTTACTCCTCTTCTTTTCTGTCTCTTTCCGTCCTATTATTCCCCTTTTTCCTCACCCCAAGTGTAGGGTAGCCAACCGAGCCAAGCTTGGTTAACCTTCCTGCCTTTCCTCTATATTTATCTCTTTCTCTCTCTCTTTCTCTATTCGTGATGGCAATCTCGGAATTCGCAATGGCTGGAAATATCGGCGTAGAGTGATTGCGGAAAAAACGTTATGTAGGCGCTCGAGTAGTTTGCTTCGGTGTATTGCAAGGAAAGTGGAAAGGTGAGGAGTGTGAGGGCAGAAGAGGAAAAAAAAGCTACGCGCGAGGACTTCAATGCGGGAATTCCTTCTACAAGGAGATGTGAGGGCACATTGACTTCAGATTCGCTATAGGGACACATTTTTTCACCCTTCATTGTACTTCTGAGAGCATCTCAAAAAAGGAGTGCATGATAAAGGTAAGGAGTTTGTGTGTGCCTTATCCAACTCACCTAGCCTTGCACCCCTTTACAGCCTTCTCTTGAGCTGTCCGCATCGAGGATCTCTTAAAGCAGATCCCCAGTGTACTGCCAACCATGGACGACTCAGAGTCAGACGAAGAAACAGCGTGGTTTCTCAGATAGCCTGTTGGGCTCGTCAGCCAGCCGTATAAAGTGACAACCCCCTACTTAGGCCATCTCCCGTTACCCACCAAAGAGATATAAGGGGAAAAAAAGGTAGAAAGAGAAATGTTTTGTGGCCTGAGCAAACTGTACGTGACGTAAATCCTCACCAAGCAGAACGCGCACCACGGACGGGGCAGGCTGACAAGATAACTGATGGAGGCCATTGTGCCTATGTTTTCCGGCGCGGAAACTCGACGCCGGCGCGTCTCTGCGCGCTATCGCTTATTTATTTGCTTGATGTTGATTTACGCTCTGTGTTGTAGTTCCACTTCTCTTACTTCACGGGGCATACCGGGGCGTGCCCATTGTTCAGCGGTGGCTGCAGTGAATCTGTGTTCTTCGCCCCTTCCACCACGGTGTTCAAGTCTCCCGGGGGCGGAAGTCGGGGCTAAGTGTCCTTTGAGGCTTTTTTCCGGTCGGTGCTCCTGATGCAGCGTTTGAGTCCAGACCTTGGGTCCGGGCACACTCTTTGTTCTCGGGTGTTCATTCGTACACCCTCCGGTGTGGCTGGCCCAGTTTATCTCACAGCTGCAGGAGGAAGGGAAGGGTTGCTTGGAGTTTCACAGAATGCGGTACACGTGATACATCCTGGCTTACAGGCTTATCCTAAGAGGTTGCGCCATTGTTCTTCCGTCGTCGATTTCCTTTGTCACCATTCGCAGTTCCAATGCCTTGTCTTTTCGTGTTTGTTTTTGCGGAACCATAGTGGTTTCTTGTATTTATTTCAGCCCGTGACTGCACGCTCCTGACAGGGAACAAAAAATCGATGGCGTTGCGAAGGCTCAGCCACAATTTTTGGTAAAATTGGCGCTGTGTAGCTGCCATTCACAGCAGTTGTGGCATTGAAAAAACTTGTAAACCAGGATTCTGCATCGTCAACACTCGAGTATTCTTATAAAAACGAGGAATAGGTCGAAAGGTGGGCCTTCTTGTGGCAGCAGTACTGTGGCGTGTTTCAGAGAGTAAAAAAGAGCAGGTATATTTTAATAGGCAGTAGAAAATAACGTATGCAATATAGGTAATTGAATAGAAAAGATAAGATGTGGTCATCTGCGGTTACGGGCTAGATGTCGAGAATACAATAAAAAAAGTTAGGTTTGTAGATGATATAGAACCAATATGTTTGAATAAATTTGTAAATAATTAGTATAAAGGAGTATCAGCTTCGGCAACGAAGCATGAATAGAAAAGAAATATAGGTGTTGCTGCTGCGAATTTTATGATGAAGTCTTGTGCGTTTCCGCTATTGGTCACTTAAGTTTTTTTTTTCAATTAGAGGAATTCGATTTCACAATCACTTCCATTATCTGTTGCACTTCCAAAGCCTTATTAAGAGGACTACAGTTCGAATATTCTGAATATACTGCGAGGTTTTCAAGCTCTTATCAATCAGTCTTACCAGTGTCTTAGGTGTCCGCTTTCCTGGGTCGCTACGCGCCTCCACTTTTATTACCCGCTCGTCTCTTGCCTGAACTGTTATGCCCTTTTCCCGATGACGGTGAGCCGTGCTCTGGAAAGGTGGAAATAAATGAGGTCTTCTAGCAGTGGCAGCAATACCGTAAAGTACAGAAGTACCGTACCATTGTGGCTAGCACGTAAATGCTTAAGTCCGTAGAACTTTAGCTGACCGGCTTGTCCATCCGTAGAACTCATGTTGCGCGATCACGCGGACAGTGTTTGTCAATACAGGGTTAGAAGGTGACTATAAATGCTCAATGCTTCGTTCCAATAATTGATAAAGTGGTACAATTACCACCAAATAACAAGAAAAATTGCTATAATTACCCGAAAACAGCTACGGAAACATGCGACTGACAGCCGTGCCACGCAAGTGATAGTGCCACTGCCTGACCCAGCGCTTGATAGCTCCTCGCCCCAGCACTTCTCCATCCCACTCGTCGCTGCGTTTGAGCGGGAAAACAACTTGACTGAACTCGCTGCAGACGACTCGTACCTCAACTGCCGTTAAGGCGGGACCACAAGCACGGTCGCCGGATGAAAGAGCTCACTGTGCGCTTTGTCATCCAGTGGCCGTGCCACAAGCATCCGTTGCAGCGTTGATGCGGTGCCGCGCCCTCTCCCTATAGTGAGAGAGAGGGCGTGTGCCCTGTTTCACAATAGGGTGAGGCACCGCTTGAAAAATCTATGCTCTGACGCGCTGCAACCGATGCGCGTGGAGACCTTAACAAGCAGAAGGTGTCCAAGGCGCTTCAAAAAAAAGGGGGGGGGGGAGGGCGGGCATGTTGAACTCCGAGCGTGCCTATCTCATTAGAAGAGTCTATTCGTTCCGGGTAAACCCTACAAGCTTACATGAAACACTGGCAACACTGACGGTTTGGTAAATGGCTCTGTGGGAAGTCTATGAATGGAAATCGGTTCGTATTAGTGTTACGCACTTCCTCGGGTTTGTGCAGTAGATAATGCGCATATAGCGCACAATTTCGAACTACTTTGAACGCTTCGCATGCTTTTAAATCTGCGAGACTTCTAGTACCTACTCCCGATTATCTCATCACGTTATTGTATGCGGTGAGCAACTGGCGCAGCTAGGGAGCTTAAAAAAGTTAAGATACATTTATACTCATGACTTCAATCCTGAAAAATCAGCGGAGCTTGTCGAGCTTCTTTGTTCCTCCTTATTCTTTCTCTGTTTCTTCGCTTTATGTGTTTCTTTTACATGTTTCTTTTACTGGTTGCTTCCTGTAGCTTTATATTTAGTTTTTTTTCTGTTTGTTCTCGCGCAAGGTAATTTTGTTTAAACTTATCCTCTTTCTTTATCTCTCTCGTCCTATTTCTCTTTTTTTCTTCGTATTTTTATTTATCTCTCTCTATTTTTCTTTCTTGGCACCTCGTTTTTTTTCTATCTATTTGTGGTGTCTATTTCTTTCTATTTATTTCTCTCTCTTTTTATGTATTTGACATCTCTTCATCATTCTTTTCGTCCTTTCTTCCCTCAATATTTTTTTTTCATTTTTTCTTCGTTTCTCATTTGTTTTGCCTGTACTTGAGGCTTGTCTTCTTCTTTCCTATTTTCTCTCGTGTCTGTCTTTCTCTTTCTCCTTTTCTCGATTTCTATGTATTTCTCCGTCATTCTATTCCTTCATGTCGTTATTCTGTTTATTACTTTCTTTTTCGCACTGTTCCTTTTCTTCTATCGCGTTCGCTCCCTTTCTGTTTTCTCTTCCTCATTATGATTTTTTTATATCTCTTTCTCCCTTTAACGTCTTTCAGCTTCTCCACTTCGCCGAGCAGAGTTCTCATTTAGGGCTCGCACCTTCTGCGTTTAGTAGGAAGGATTCCACAATTCCTGCAGCAGTTGTAAGAAAGTGCTATAGCGTCGTTCTTCTCAAAGGACTGAACCTCCTCTTTGTTTTCCTCTCGCTGTCACATTGCTGTTGAACTGTTAGATATTTTTCTCCCACATTTCGCACTTCGGCAATTGCGTTTCCTTTGCATGTTCCAGCGGTTACGTAGGCGCAGCAGGGAGCAAGTAAGACACGGTACAATCATTGTTTTTTCAGCAATGACATTAACCATAAGCGTGCTATATAGAAGTCTCTTAGGAACTTGGCATTTTTGTGCTCTGGTCGACGCTAGTTTGGGGAAACACTCAATCTTTTGTTTTATATGAGCTGATGCAACTGTAACGCTATTGGTTGAACTCATTAGCTCCAGAATTTCTTAGTAACGCCGTGCCGACCTTAGTAATTTGGCAAACGAACCCCACCTATCATTCTCATAAGCCTATTATGCTATTTTCCTTTCAAATTTTACAATGGTATACAAATTGTGCATAAAATTTTTCATACAAAGACATCCAGTGGTAGATGATGGGAGAAAGCAATACATACCCAACAAAACATCAACCTGAAAATTATATTTAGCTTATATATTTCCATCAATAAATTGAGCTTTCAACTTGAAAACAAATAAGCATATACGCAAGGAAATGCAGAAAAACCGCTTACTTCGCATGCAGTTATAGTGGCAGTCCAGTAAAAACACCTAAGCTTAATTTTCTTTATTTCTCATTGGTTTATATTACCGTGTTGCTTCACCTAACACACTTTACGTCAAGGGTTATTGCCACTGCATTCAGTCGCTGATCCGCCACTCTTTTCCTTAGCGGTGCCAGCGAATTGTAGCCATTCAAGCGTGAAGCAATAGAGCCACACTAAGCGTGCAGTACCAACTTAATTAGATCAAGACAGGTTTTGTTTATTCGGAGGTAGCGATCGATATTATACAGCTCGCGATCAAGGCTCTTACGTTCGTGTGGAAGCCACGAGAGAGCAAAAATATAGAGACTTCGACGGAAAGTTAAGGTGCGTCTTGATGTTCTAAGCCATTTTTCTTCATTCGGGCAGTAATTTTTCAGATAGCTCTAGCTATGTGTCTGTCTTTATCTATAGCCACAGTTAATCAACTAACTGGTAATTTATATACTTGGGCGTCCAATTGGAACAGCCCGTCATTCATGATGTATGTACAGACAAAGAAAAACTTTGAAACAATTTGAGTTCGCAGGACGAGTGCTTTTAAGTAGGCTATTCCCAGCCGGGCGTTTCTGAGTAAATCTTACACCCCGTCTTTCTTTCCTTCTTTCTTTCTTTATCTTTCTTTTTCTTTCTTAGGGGTGATGCAAAGGTCGATGACCCTTCCAATATCTCTTGTCACGGTCCCCTGCTTCTACTTGACGTAATGTGCGTCAAGTCGAGCCCCCTGATTCGCTTAGAAAAACTGTCTCAGATTTCGTCAGACTCAATAAACGCTCGTCACAACAACGTTTAGGTCACCTCCTTTATATAAAAAGAAAACAAAAATAACTTTCACTAGAAATGTCTTCACGAAAGTGATTCACTTCCAAAGCATGATGTCAGCCGGGCGTCACGCCTTTAGTCTGAAGCTATGCTGTGTCGACAAGACTCGCTGGACGCTGTTTCCTCTTTACAGCACTCCACTGAAATGTCAACCATTCATTTATGCTGACTTAGCATTTTCATATAGAGTAAAGCGTTTGATTACATTGTTGCCTGGCTGCTGTCTGAAAGCAATTGATTCCCTTCACTCGTAGAAGTTTCTTAGAAGAGGCGTTATTTTGTTCTGATTGACAGATTCCCCGGCTTAGCTGAAGGACTCTAAGTTAGCGAAAATTATGAAGTCTCTAGAGGCAAACATTACGGGAGCTTCTTGTTAAATAAGTTTAAATACAAATAAAAACGTCATTAATTCTGCAGTGAATATCCTGGCAATGTGCGAACAGTGTTACAAGTGTTTAGAGGTCATACTTAGTGAATACCGTTAATCAAAGTGGGAATCAAGAGAATCAGCTACCGTAACACGTAATTCACATGTGAAATGAAGTTATATACTGAGGGATCAAATGTGACTTCGCATTTGTTGAAGTGAGCCTTATGTTGAAGATAAGCCGATTGAGGCACGGGGAATCTAACGTGAAGAAACACTTCCGTAACCCCCCCCCCCCCGCCCCTGTTTTTTTGCGTTAGCTCTGTGCGCCGAATATCGTTGGATAATTTAGAGTGCGAGATTCGCTAGTAGGAAGTGTGCTAAGCGACCCATAAAATGTTTGGAAAAGAATTGGCGCTGTAGCTGCGTGCTTCACTGACAAGGGCCGTCGAAAGACGATAGTCTTCTGTCTTGAAAGAGCGAATAAAACGTTTATTTGACGTTCTGCACGAGCAAAACGGCAAATTGGCGCTCCGTCCACTATGGACTTTATGTAGCAGTAATTTATAGATACGAAATTTTTTAACAACCTGAAGTCACTGGTAGACTACAGCACCATGTTGTTTTAGTGAAAAGTAAGAAACACCAGTTTTATCGGTCATATAGTGTCGCATTGCCAGCGCCTTGTAGTCACTACTGTAGTTTTTACAATTACATATCTATGCATTTTAGAAATAAAGTAACATACTACTTATAGACCTTGAACTGTTTTTGCGCCAAAGCGTGCGTAATATTTGATTTTTTTATCGACAATGTTGGCACGTATAACGCAAAAACCAGATCAATATAGCTGGTCGCTTAGAAAGGGTTAAACTTTCTCCATTCCGCTCTATCTAGGGACAAAGACCGAAAGACAGATGCATCAAATTTTTTAGGTTAAAGTTGAGTGTCGTCTCTAAACGTAGCCGCCTATTGCGATACTCCCCAATGTAAAATTCAAGCGCATATTGCGTGCCGTTTTAGATGCGGAGCATCTAATACTCGAGGCTTGTAGTGCGGCGCCGTCCGCAAGCTTCCTCCTCCTTCTTCCACCATCTGTGCATCCCTTCCTCCTCTACACACCGCGCGCGCTTTCCTCCCCCACCATCTGTGCACCCTTCCTCCTCTACACACCGCGTGCGCTTCTCCTCTTCACGAACATTCGCTAGCTGTATAATGTAGCGCGCATGCGCCGTCACGCTTCGAGAACATCGGCAGCTGACGCGCGCGCATGCGTCGTCGCGCTTCGAGAACATCGGCAGCTGACGCGCGCGCATGCGCCGTTGCGCTTCTCCCCCTTCTCGAACATTCGACAGCTGACGCGCGCATGCACCGTCACCCACCATCTGTGCCGCGCGCGCTTCTCCCCTTCGAGAACATTCTACAATTCTGATTCTCCAGTGGACGCGCATGCGCCGTCGCGCTTCGAGAACATTCAACAGCTGACAGTGCATGCGCCGTCGCGCTGTATATATACTCAAGGTCGGCGCTCGCTCGCTCAGTTGCCGCTCGTCGGTTGGTTTGTACGGCGCGTCGACGTCCAAGGTCGCGACGAAATGAATTCCAACGAATCCACAAACACAATGATCGACGTCCCTTCGACCAGCGCCGCCCTTCCGCATACGTGTGTACGTGTTTACTCATTTAACACCCCCTCCTACAACCACGTTAACCAATTTAGCCATCGACCCAAGTAAGTCGCAATTTAACACCCCATTTCACAACCACGTTAACCAATTTAGCCATCGACCCAAGTAAGTCGCACTTTAACACCCCGTTAACCAATTATATGCTCCGCATCCTCCTCAGTGTTCCCCCGAGGGAAGCTGCGGGCAATCTTTTTTTGACGCGCGCGGCGTCCTTATCCAGCGGGCTGTTCGTCGCAGATTGAGGCAGCCTGAAGCAACATTCCGCGTGCCTGCTAATACGAAGTGTTGTGCATGTTAGCGAACGTAGCGCTTGCAAGCCGCCTGCCATGTACGCTGATTCTTCGCGCGTTTCCAACTTTGATGCGCAGCGCGTATTGTTTATATAGTCGACAGAAGCCTAGATCAGCAAAAAAATTATACTGAGTGGTTCTTCCTTGAATGAGACTTCACTATTAGAAGCTCAAAGTGCGTTATGGAAACTCTACTAATCAAATCATGTCTGAAACTTGTGGGGTCTCGACATTGGCGAGCAACACTCCACGCTCTTGGAGTGAAAGGACACAGCAGACGCGGTCGGTACAAACCAAAAAAACATACATTTATTTAATAATTAAGAACGATGACATCGTCCGCGTATCGATACATCAATCGTTATCACCACGATGGGACATCCGTACACAATATTACCATACACTCCATGACAAACACAATAACACGGCAAACATACAATAACATTACAAACACAATAACACACCCAAGGCGGCGTCGCCAACGCTTGGCTTATCACGAGGGCCCCCGACGCACAGCCCGTGGTGCCACGCAGCGGGGACCCACGCTAGAGACAACCGTTCGCGGCAACCGCCACGCTCCGAAGAGAGTCGCTCAACTCTTGCCCGTCAGCAAGGCTTGCCTTCCGCCAGGGGTTACCGTTGGCGCTACCACTCTACCAACCGTGATGATGATAGTAGTGATCAACGCGAACACAACGTCACCTACCGCCCGGTGGTTGTAACCCGAAATGCGACTTTTGGCGAGACACGCGCGCCACGCAGCGCAAACAATTTTGCAGGTGGTGTCATCACCCCCACAAGCTTTAAAGCAAAACTGAATCAGCGTTTAGTCATCCGACTTCTTGTCTTGAATGTGTGAATACTACTCTGTACCTGGCGAGAAATGCGTAACCTGCATGAACTGCAGAAATGTACTGTGAACCTATTTTAAGTTATTCACTTATTTGCAAATGATCTGGGGTTGGACGAGTGAAGCAGATGGAGAAAACTGGGAGCGCACCTATTTTTACGGTCTTGGTCATGAAAAATGGTATTTTGGTGACGTGCAGTAAAAACATTGCCATCATTACATCGCTTCTGTTCATTAAGGGACAAATAGCCATAAATTTAAATGCGTTGGTTGCATTGGGCACATTTATCCCGTTTTTTGATTCCTTTTGAAATCGACAAATCACCATCACTCACAATCATTTGCACCATGCCATCTAACGTACACCATGTCACCCGCTACTGTATATTATCATTACGACGATTTCCACCAGACCCAGTATTATTTTCGATATATCCACCATCTTTTCCAGCGCCCCCGATGGTAGTTTCTTCTATAGGGTGGGGCATATATTTCACATCTCCCCACCCTGCTAGGTAATTAGGAAAAGCAGCAGCCCCCCCCCTCTCCCCCATGCACGCACCTATGCTGATTATGGTATATATTTGCCTTACAATGCCTAAATGCTTGCGCCATTGTGTTGGCGTCTGTTGTGGTTCATTATTGACGTCACCATAGGCATGCAACAACTCTTAATTTCACGTAGGTCATGAGAGAGCGAAGAAACCATTATTGAATTAGTGAAGAACCATGTGATTATAGCATTTGCGAAAGTGCAAAACCTTGTCCGGCATGGTTGCGTGCAAAGCCTGGCAACGTCGCCTCGTTGCGGGAGTGCGCTGTTACGACGCATGCCAGCTCGCGGGCAAATGAAATGCTAACGCGTTCGTGCATTGTACACTGTACAGAGAGTTCATATCAGGTTTTGTGGTTGCTTGCTTCGTTCGTTTTTGTTCTTCTGTTCCAAGAACCGCCGAGTAAGCGTGTATTTTGCATGAAGGTGACCCACTCTGCATAAACAACAGATTTCGGGCGAGGATCCCGTGCGCTGATAGGTTCCTGGAACGCATCACGCTGATGGCAATGACTACGACCGGTATACTTGCTATATAAGGTGACGCAACCGTGGTTCACGTTCTTTGCAGAGTCAAGCAGTAGGGCTTTTTCTAACATGTGCTTCTAGTTTTCGAAAATTGAAAATATGATGCGCATTTTGTGTACCCCGTTGATCCCGCGTACATTGTTCTAAGGCTTCGACAATGTCGCAAGTTCAACGACATCCGCAACTCGATTGGCTACGTCCCTTCTCTGTGTTATGAAAGGAATACGCTTTGTGTATTCTCTCCTTCTATTGTAAATTTAGTAGTAAGCCGAAAAGGGTCATATTAGAGTAATAAGGCTGCGCAACTCCTAAGGTCTCTAATCCACTTGCCTAAGATGGCGGGAATGTGTAGTTCACCTTCTCACTTTATTAAAATAGTTAATATACGGACACTCTCGCTGGATTGCAGCCATCGCCGTCATTTTACGTGTAAAGTCAAAATCTACGACATTATCCAGTGCATCCATGTCCCACGCGTGAAAAATAGAATGCAAGCACTGGGAACGAATGCGGCTGAAACGAATAAGCAAGTTGGCGACAACCATCGGAAGGAGGGTGCATGCAATAAAGATAACGTACCCCGTGTACAAGGTTTGCAATCGATCACTCCTGAAGCAAAAAAGAACCCCCCCCCCCTTTTTTTTTCCGCCATAAGATGGGAAATGCGGCAGTCTTGTTAAAATATTAGGTGATATTCAGTGAAGTTAAACACAAGGTCGAAAACAGAGAACACATGCGCTAACTTTCAACAGTATGGTTTATTGCAACAGAAGCACGAATATATACAATGTTGATGCTGATGCAATGAGGGTGCTATAAAAGGGGGCAGGGTGTGTGCTGCGCCTCAGGAGCAGCACCGAAGAATAACAGGAACTGCGAAGTTTGCTTATAAGGGTGTGGTCACGAAAGCTGACACGCGCGCTATCTCGGCACCTATCAAGAGCTGAACTTGTTGAACTTGCTGTGCTCTCAACACTAACTTCGCCTTAGAGACGTCCCAGCACCAAGACCGCTTTGGTACCGCAAGTGACCCTTACACCAGTGCTTTACATAATGACGTGAAAACAAATCCAAGAGATTTGTTGCAATCGCACTCACTGCTTCATTCTTGCGGCGAAACTATTTTGTCTCCTCAACCGATTACATTTATTTCCCTCGCTTCCACTGGAAGCCTTTTGCACTCGACCTAGTCGCCTCCGGCATGGGTGCGCGATCTCCCCTTTTGGTGCTTCCGCCGAATGCTCCATTCCTCTTGTGAGAGCGCTAGTTACATTTCAACCCTGTGCATCGGCTATGGTGCTAGATATTGGCGACGGAAGTGTTTTTCCCAAAGCTCCATCCAGCCAGAGTGAGCTATTTGCGCCGCAGTTTCACGCGGTTTTTCATTCTTTTTCAAGCTTCACTTCGAGACCATCTCATAAAGATGTTACATCAATTTAGCGGAATCCTTTGGACACCAGGACACGAGTCTCTCGCGGGGAACCAGGAGGTGCGCGCCGAGTCATCTCCGACAGGCTGGAAACACGTTCCAATGGCCGTCATGACGAGCATGAGCGCATACCGAAGAAGTACGCTGACATTTTGGCACACTACAGGAAGCAGAGGAACTTATACCCGCCAGCACAAAATAGTCTGAGTAGCACTTCATCGGTTGCTTTATCACAGGCTGAACGTGATTACCCGGCTGAGCTTTGAGGCAATAGAGGACCCGTCACACGTGCTGTTACTGGTGTGTAGATTAGGCTTGTTTTTTTACCTTCATGCTCTGTAATCTTCCTTTTTAGACGAATAAATTCTTGCCACCCTGTGAAATAAAGTTAGTGGGAAGTCAGCGTTCTTTCTGTCTACCCTGCCCTTTTTTCCTTTGTTCGCGCACTGAAACATCTTGCAAATATGACTACGCTCCAACTAGCCAAAGCTTTCACTTTTCTGAGTAGGGAACAAGCAGTGATATGAAGAAGACTACAAGCCGGAACTTGCCCGCATGGATCATTGATGCACGCAATCTATCCGGGGACCTTCAGGCGGGACTGCAACTTTTGCCCTTCAGTCACGCGTAAAGTTACTGTACATGCTACCAAAGGTAGCAGAGTTGCGCCTAGGTCCGCCATCTTGCCCGCTGGCACGTCCTTGTTATTCAGGAACGCTACCCCTCTGGAATGTAGGAGCCTACGCGGCTCAGTGGCTCCGTGTACTCTCCCAGTGTACGCTCGTTCATAACGCGTCGCTGACGCCGGCCCATAGCTAAAGGGAAGGGGGAGGAGCTCTTTCCCGAAACTCTGGGTATGTGTACTTAACTGAAAATGACTCATACAAATGAGTGTTTTTTATGGTCTTTAGCAAGTGGGCCCCCCACACCCGCAAAAAAATATGCTGCATTTGGGCCGGTGCTGGGGCGCAATGACTATCGCTTACAAGAAGAAAAAAAAACTAAAACGGAGAGCAGGAAACACCACTGCAACACCGACAAACAATCCGCACGGCGTAAGCCGAACCATCTTGTGCTTCGCCGGACGGACGGCTTGACAGTACAATGGTAGCAGGGAGGGTGCTCTCGTTGCCAGCACCCGCGCGGCCGTGAAGTTGGCCTTTCCTCAAACGAAAGCTATTTGTGCGCGTGAGCGCGCTCAGCGAATGGTAGCACAAGTGGTGAGTTCTGTCAGAGGCGCAGCTCTGCTACCCGAAGGTAGCATATGCAGGGACTTGAGGCACGCGCAACACTCTGTGCCACATGGTGCTGGAGTGTCCCAACAATCCGGACTTACCATGGTCGTCACCGCCAAGTGAAAACGAACGAAGAGAAATAAACGAATCCTCAGGAAGTACTCGAGGACCAGTGGGAGGCTCTGCTGGTGACGCAAGACCCTGGCATCCAGCTACGATTGGTGAACCGGGCTCTGGCCGTGGCAGCGAGCCATGGCTACCTGAACTCAGGAGGCCACCCACCTTAGGGCAGAAGTACAAAGAGCCTGGTCCAAATGAAGTTCATTTATTTCATTATTGATAATATTATTATTGTTAATATTATTATAATTATTGTTATTGCTGTTGTAGTTATTATTATTATTATTATTATTATTATTATTATTATTATTATTATTATTATTATTATTATTACTATTATTATTATTGAGAGCTGAACGTTTTGTTCAAATTATACCATTAATTTGCTCCGAATTACGCTTTTTTACAAGCTAGTTCATACCCAGTGAAATTCAAAATTTACTTCTTATGATAGAGGGCTACATATGTAGACTTTAACCGAAATATCCAGTTTGAGGTGTCTTGGTGAGATGGGCTTGTGGGCTAAAAAAATTCTTAGAGTGAGCCCAATGCTATGGTCACTAGCAACAACAACAAAAAAACTACGTTTCTCTCAGTTGCTGTAAAGAAGAAAAAAATGGCCCCGTATCTGCATGTAATCTGCAAATGTCGTCAAAAGACGATAGTCTTGCGTGTGGAGAAAGTCAACAATTAATTTGATGTTCTGTGCAAGAAAATCGGTGGATGGTATTCTGGAGGCACTGCGTCAGAGTGCCTCGAGCGTGCAGCGGAGGCGAACGAGCGCATCAAGTCACGTCAAACGTGAGACATGAGCGCCACCTGGCAGTTCTCTTGCAAAACGAAGTGTGTGGCTCTGAGACGGGTGTGCGCGCCCGTCTCGGATGTGATAAGGTTAGAAACGCAAGGCGACGGGTAGATGCCACCACCATCGCGTCTTAGAAAAGCGTTGGAAACACTCACCTTTTCGTGGAAGCGTTGCGTGGTCAGCGCAGCGTGATAAACGCTACGGTCCTTAAAATTACTTATGTATGCATTTTCTAGTAGATGCACATGCAGAATATATACGTATTCTTATGGTACCCCAGACGTGCGCAATAATTGCTTAATTATTAACCATTGCACAATTATGAACGCTAAATTTTGAGCAACATTGCTGGGCGCTGCGGATGGGGTCGGCCGTTTCAAGTACCTAGTGCCGTTAGAGTGGACAAACAGACAAATGTACAGACAGACAGACAGACCAAAATTTTTGCGTCGAAAGTCTCCACGAAAGACTATCGTCTTTAAAAGAAATACACGTCTGTATCAGACCTGCGCCGTGAGACCGGTATTGTGCATGAAGTGAAACAATGCCTAATATGCTTGTGGGTACATGACAAAGCCAATTATTTTACATGACAAATAATTACATGAGAAAGCCCTACAATTATTTTTTGGGAGTTGTATGGTTTTCTACGTATGCGCTCTACTAGATACACGCGGCGAGATTGGCTGTCCGATTGAATATAATGAGAAAGCACAAGTTCCTAGTCTTGTTTTCGGTCGTGCGACTAAGGGCGTAGGCAGTAATTACTTATTTCGTGTGGGGGGTGGAGTGAACATTGTCAAATAGTCATTATTAGTTCTGTGTGCCATATGGAAAAGCATACAGAAAGAGGGAACGCAGTAAGTGTGCCGGTCTGTGGCTACGCCACTACGTATGACAACTCAAAATTGCATATATATTGTTGTTGCGAGTAATTATGAACACCGTGACTCCAAATTCACTACGAACTAAAATAGCCGAGGTTATTGTGTATCTTATTTGTAACGGTATGCTGCAAGAATTTATTTCCGTGGTATATATATCTAGATATAATGTGAATATAATGGCTACAAGTAATGATTCTTCGTAAATAGTCTCAAATACATATTATCTATTACTCAAACGTTGAAAGATATCACAAACGGAGGGCTTTGCAAAAAAGTTGTTTTCGAAAAAAGTCCGAGCCTCTTTTTTGGCGACCTGCTATAAACTGCACGCAGATGGCCAGAAATGTACTCAGTAGCTTCCTGATATTGAGTACGGAGTTTTTACCTCACAGCAGTCGGGAAAAAGTAAAATGGCACCGCAGATTGAACGCACGACGGCTGGTAGCCGCGCCGCAGTGGTCTAAAATTGGCAGATCCCGCGTACAGTGCGAAACGATGCTATGCGAAGCACGATTGAGGAAGGTTGATACTTACCTTAAAATCAGCACAACGTTCAGCGGTGCACGTCAATTATACCGCTCAATACTTCCATGTCACGATCATCTTGTGTGCAGGTGTCATTTACCTCCATCGTCTATTCACGTCACGTGATACCAAATTTGATATATATGTAAAGCTTGCAAAAACGGCCTCGAGTGCATCATAAGCGTGGTATCTTGTCGTGGTCTTTCATGGCACGCATGTCACGACTATTGTGTTTGCACCCGTCTTAGTACCTTCGTAATCTATGGACGTCACATAACACCAGAAGGGGTATATGTGCAAATGCCAAAAATGGCAGCGCACTCACTATGAGCATAATTGATTGATTTGTGGGGTTTAACGTCCCAAGACCACCATATGATTATGAGAGATGCCGTAGTGGAGGACTCCGGAAATTTTGACCACCTGTGTTCTTTAACGTGCACACAAATCTGAGCACACGGGCCTACGACATTTCCGCCTCCATCGGAAATGGAGCTACCGCAGCCGGGATTTGAACCCGCGACCTGCGGGTCAGCAGCCGAGTACCTTAGCCAATAGACCACCGCGGCGGGGCGACTATGAGCATAGCATGTAGTCGTGTTTTACATGCTACGCATGTGATAATTTCCACGTTTGGATGCGTAATTTACCTTAATCATCAGTTAGCGTCACGTAAAATCAAGTTTGGTATATCTGAAGTTATCGAAACATCCGCGAGCGTCTCGTGAGTGTGGCATGTAGTCGTGTTGTTACATAACACGCATTTCATTACTATCATGTTTGCACCAGTCACATACCTTCTCAATCTATTCATGTGGCGCATTACTAAATTTGGTATATGTGACGCCGTAAACTTCGGTCATGTAATCCACTTGAGAGATTCGGACGCTCAGCGTCCGACATTTTGGTCAGACGTTTCGGCTATGTACGCAAAATGTATAGGCATTAACGTAGAGACCACCGTGCGAGCGCAACTAAACACGACACACCGGAAAAGCTCCAACTTGCCCAACCGTCAACTCTTTTGTAGTCTATAAATTTATCATATGCACCCTGAGTAATAAAGATTATCAACAAAAATGACCGCACTACATTTTTCTGTAGAGGTGGAGGCGGAGAGGAAATTGGGGGAGATCAGAAGTGTTACGTTACGACACCACGTAAGTGATTCCTAAAAGAAGAAAAAGAAGATAAAAGTGAGCTCCGCAACTGTCTGCATCATAGTGCGACACCTCAACAAAGGCTCACGAGGCATGGAGATAAGGAAGGATTAAAAGGGATAGGTAGGAATAAAAGAGATGGGGATATAGATAGGAGCAGGAGCAGAGAGACCCACATACGGAATTACGGAAAGTATAGATAAGATAGACACAGGCGCAGAAGTCCGAGGACGTGGCACCATTTGGCGAGAGCTCTTGTCGGCGTCAAGAGATGGTGTAGGGCGAGCCCAGTCGGCCAGAGAAGCTCTGTCGTCGGAGATCGCAGGAGCACAACCGGTCAGCGCGAAATCCAGCGAGCGAGACTGTAACGACACTACGAGTGCGTGCACCGTGTTTTCCTGTTGCGTGCTGATGAAAGAGCGAACTGCCCAGCTGAATTCTAGACCTATTCTTATGCCTTCACCGATGTATGCACTCGTAAAGGCAAGGCCGTGGCGGTTCGTAGGCGCTGAAATATTATGGTGTTTTTTTTTTTACTTAAACGGTGCACACGTATTTATAATGATAGAACCTTCACGAAACGCTCTGTTTCCTAATTTCGTGTGGCTTTTGCGAATAGCCGCTTGATTTTTGATGGAAGAAAAAATTGTTTAGGCTCGTGTATTTATACTTAGGCTCGTAGTTACGTGTACATAAAAAACCTCCTTTACCGATATGCATTTAGAATAGTTATACTGCCCAAAATAAATTTAAACAATTTATGGATTCTAAATAATTTATGAGGGCTAGGTCGTCGAAATAAACGAAGCCTTATACTTCAGCGTCCATGATTAGCATATCGCAGTTTTGGGACGCGAAATCTTAACGATAAGTATAGTAGAATATTTGCTGAGCTACTTTGCTCGCCGAATCAGTCACATTTCTTGTGAGGGATATCTGAACTGTAGAATACAATGCTTTGTAAATAAATAAGAGTTATAAACAGCCAAATTTAGGTTGGTCACGGTATGTTAACAGAAGCTATTTCTTTCCTGTAAGATTGCAGGTGGCTCACCAATGCATGTATCCAGGAGCTTCTTAGTAACTATTGGTAACTAACTAATTAGCTGGTCCTCATGTGTCAACACCAGTGTCCCGCATTGATTTATTCTATGATCCAAGGACTCGCCGCGAATACCTATGCCTGTACTGAAGCTTTTGCTGAATAACCATCGCCGGACTTTACTAAGTTGTTTTATTCATTCACATGTTTAGCTTTTGCAATGTTTACCAATGAATGCATGTATATTTGTATAACGTAGTAGGATGCGCTTTTTTGGGTGCCCATGTGTCCACATTCTACATTCATATAATCAAGTTTAGTTCATGCATACACAGGCACAAAACAGGCAGGCACTAGCCACTACGGTTTGTGGACGCAGTAATCATTAAACGTTAATTTAAGCAAAAGTATTGCTTTTTTGAGTCTCATTACTTTCTTGAGCCACGTCCTCACAAAGTCGCGGCAGCCTTCTTTGGGCCGTTTAAAGCATGAACACTGAATATGCAGGCAGCGTCCTAATTACGTGCCAGAAGCGATGGACTCCTTGTGTTCCGCTTTGTCCAGCAGTGACGTTAAATGCGTACTTGTTCCATCATTCCTAAAGGCCTGCGCAAATATTCAACATCTGCGCGTTTATGTGCTCGCGGAATTCAAACGCGCGTGGGAAGACAATAGGCTCGCAGTAGAGGAGGCGCACGGACGTGATACGAGCGAAAGCTTTCTTGCCAAGTCATGCTCCAACAAAAGCCCAACTACACATACTTGTTGTATACGTGCTTCTGCATTTCAGCTCATCAATATTCTCTCTATGTTATTTCGAGCGTTGCAAAGGGGAGTATGAAGAGCATATGCCGCAAAAGTCTTGTGACGTTCTCAATAATAAGTAGAACTGAAAGAGAGGAAGAAAAATTAGGTTACCATATCGGTTTTCTGAAAGTCGACATACCGTGAAGCATGTCATGCACCCCCATATTATGAGTATACGCTGAAGAAGGTTATTTGACAAAAAATGGGGCTGTGATCAACAGCAGTAGCCTCCAACTTCAGCCAAAAAGAAGTATATGCTACCAGGAAAATTTGGGCTTCGAAGGACGGTGCCCTTTATCAGCTACCGTGTCTTCCACGTATGGTGTACCGTTGAGATACGTATCGACCGTTGGCACAGAATATTATCCAACTTGATTTTTCAATGATTTATTTTATGGACACTACGTCTGATTGCACAATCGTAATACGGAAATTGAAAAGTTATGGTACAGCTTCTTTCTCTTTCCTCGCCATTTCAAATTCAGCACTGTTCTTTTTTCTTAAATCACCGAAATGACAAACTCAAATTGTATTCAAAGATTCGATTGTGGACGTCCTGATATGGAAGGCGGCCGCAGCAGTGGTAAAGTCTGTGGGGGTGAGAGCTCCATGCGACATTTGACAGGCGTCTTGCACTTATGAGGATATGTCGGCAATACATTTAGAGTTCACTCTGTGCTAGAAGCCAAAGTTGGGCTATTTGGCGTTCATGCTTCGGATGTAAAAAGAGCGCAGGGACTGAAGAAGAGATGTCATGGTGCTGAACTTGCAACTGAAATTATTTGGAAGAAACCAACACATATATCTAGAAGAGAACCTTGTTACGTGGTACACCATGGCGTGTGCGCAGCAGAGCAGACAGAGTACAAAAAAGACCTAGGGTGGTATGCAGGATTGTCCGAGCATGGCGAAACTCGGGGTCAGCTTAGGATCTTTCCGAGCTCTGACGACACCTCCTTTTCAATGAACAAACACTAAAAAAGTCAAATTCGCCCTGCAGCGCACTGCGTTTCATTGGTTACGACGGAATCGGGCACTTCGTCAAGGACGGTCGAGAAAGTTGGGCGGTGTTTTCAAACCGGAGACATCTTTTTTCAATTGTTTGTGGTTCCGGTAAGTGCAGAAGTGCACCGATGCAATAAACGTGTTAGATCATTGTGATCATATTTTTAGAGGCACGCAAGTGTTTAAATTCATCTTGAATATTTAATGCCTGCACTAAGTCCGTTTTAGAATAATCAATACTGTGGCCTCCGAGATTAGCTCCGTCCGAGCGCCTTATAACATCGCGACCACAGCCAAACCCGAGGCCATGTGCTAATCATCATGGTTGGCCTGCATAATTTGGCGCGCTGCTCGGCCATTGCGCGCGGTCTTCGTAGTCGATCACGTGCGCCTGGCCAATCGCCTATTTGGCTGGGCGGTCTACTTGATTAGGTAAGCCAGAACATTACTTGGCTAAGCTAGTTACCAAGTCATGGTAATGCAGACTAGGACTGGTCTAACTGGGTAAGCTAGGACAGGAAGCATGCTAGTTGGTGAGCTAACTAAGTCGTACTAATTAACGCGACGTTAATTGTGAGCACGCCAAGTAAAACCATGCTAGTTAGCCCTTACTGGTGTGATGTTGATTAGGGTCGTGCTAATAAAAAGTACGTTTAATAATTTCATACTGATCACGGCCTTGCTAATTGTGCTCGAGGCACTTGCCTTTTATTTGAAACCTTATCAATTAAGACAAAATAGTTCAGTGTGATTGTCATTAGGCCTTATCAATTAGTATAATCAAAATCAAGACAGAGCTGATGCGGTATTCACTTCGAAGCCGACCAAGCAGATCAGCAGGCGACTGAATTGAAAAGCTGGAAGAAGCTAGGTTATCGATAGCTCCTCTATGGCTCCAGCCTTGCACAGATAATGGTAGATGAACAAAACTTATTTTATATGCCAGGAAGCTGCTGCTTAGCGTACACCGCTACGAACGCTTGACAGTCACACCAGCACCATGAAAGTCCTGATTTAAACTGGGGTCTTCTAAGGATGGAGGAATCTGTATCCGAGTTCCCGCGTCAATCTTCAACTTGTTGACAGCGCAACACCAGAAACGCAGGACAGGGAAAAAGCAAAAGAGAAAGAAAAGCGCCATCTTTCCTTTCTCTTTTGCTCCTTCACTGTCTTGTGTTTCTGGTGTTACGCTGTAATCTTCACGATAAATTCCAACCAACTTGATGAACTTACCGTCTCACGCGTCAATCAGTTTGATTGTCAGACACCTGCGACGAAGATCAGGTACGCCCACAACGTTCGCTTGTGTCGAGGAGCAGTGCTCATGCCGAGTGGCCCAGTTAAACTATATCAGAGAAAGAGAGAATCTTTATACTAAAAGCAGTGAAACTATAAGCGATATCACTCAGACTATGCGCACACGCACGTAGAAGTAAAAGCGACATCATAATCTGGCTACGATATCTTGCATTCAATTTTACCACGTTCACGACCTATATACTCAGAGCCATGACGTGAGTGCCCCTGGTGAACACTGGTCTTTATATTTGTCTGCAATATTTGATAGGAAAGAAACAAGTAGCACGAGAGTACTGCATGTCCACCCTTCGTGCCTTCGAGAATGGAAATTTTCGCGCTGTAGATGGAACGAAGGAACCCGTCCTAAAGAGGACAAACGCCCACAAACACGCCTGTGGGAGGCGCGTGTTCAGTTGGCAAAAGAATAGCCCGATAATCACGCTCACGTCACCACACTGTTAAAATGTTTCTTCGATAACCACCGCAAATCTCTCACATGCGTTTCCAAAGCCATGCGCGTTCTTTTGGCCATTTTTGCTGAGTGAGTCGACTCACGAGTTCATCAGAATACTATTAATTGTTTTTCCCAAGGTGTCAGTGCTCTTTAACACATATCCCAGGTGGTCGAAATGTCCGGAGCCCTCCACTACGGCGTCTCTCATAATCATATGGTGGTTTTGGGACGTTAAACCCCACATATCAAATCAAAAAATCTTTAACACATATTGCTCGCATATTCGGTGCCCTGCTTGTCGGTTTTCATCTTGTATCCTTGGGTAAAATTTATCAGGGGTTGCAATCCGTTGAGGATAGTTGTCTAAAAAGTAACGACTCACACGAGATGTTTTTAGCAAGACCTTCCTCGGAAAAAAATAAGAAAAGGGTCAAGCCACTCCACCCCACTCTGCAACTCACATAGTTAAAGTACAAACGTGAGCTGACGTAAGGACGTTAGTGATGCTAAAGCGGATTCTATAGCACGAGAGGTCGAAAAAAAAGTCTTACTCAAGCTCACTCACGATATTCACGCCGCCCTTAAAAATCAATCCGGCTCACACTCATCAAATTTTTCTGCAACCTGGCCCACCGAGACTCACACTCGCTAAAAAAATTGGCAGCATATCCATGGAGTGAATCATGCTGAGTGGGGCGAAGCATTCGTCCATCCAATCGTTCTTGCTTTCGTACATCCATGCGTCCCTCTGTGTGACCGTATATGCGTCCGTTCATGCGTCCATCCATGCATCTGTCTGTGTGTCCGTTCGTCCATCTATTCAACACTCCAAGTACAACCATCTCGCATCTTTTCATCATATATTCCCCATATAGAAGCACCGCCATCCAGCGGACATTCCAAGGACTAAACGAGAGGTGGCACACGCACACTTTCTTACGGCTTGCGCTTCGGGTCTTCTTCCCACCTTTAACGACATCGAGTTCATGGTGTATACTAGTTCACTGTATTCATTGCACTGTGGCCCAACGCTCGCTACACCTTTCTACAACCAAGGAAGTTACGCTCAGCGAGTATAACGTAGCAACCTTTTCCTGTCAGATAGTGCTCAATGTACATGCCAATGGCTGCTAATGGGTATTGAGAGACAGGAGAATTCGGCTTTTACTTTCTTACGGCTTGCGCTTCGTATCTACTTCCCACCTTTAACCACCTCAAGTTTTTATTTTTATTTATTTTTATTTAGAACATACTGCAGACCACGACGTGGTGCTTGCAGGACGGGCATACATAATTGTACACAAAACTAAAGCATACATATGTATATACATACACAAATAAACCTACAAATCTATATCCATATGCATACACATATACACACACGTACACATATATATACACAAATAAACACACGTATACATACATACATATACACATATATATACATATATACACAAACATGCACACACACACACATATATATATATATATATATATATAAATGCCTATATAAACATATTCAGAAGAACTTAACAAAATTGTGATAATATGCACATAAAAAAAGGTACAGAAAAGTACATGTCACCCATCGTCACAAATTCTACGGCGTGGGCAGAGAATTCCATTCTGAAATGGTCCGTGGAAAAAAGGAAAACTTATATGTGTCTGTCCTAGCATAGATAGGTGTTAATGCATGAGAGTGATGGTGCCGTGTTTGCCTTGTGGAAAGAGGGCTTACATAAAGCGAAGAGTTGAGGGTGAATTTGTGGTCAATATGATTATGTAAAAAATCCAAGCGGCACTTCTGTCTTCTTGATTCAAGAGAAGGAATCTCATTAGCCAACATTAGCTGTGACGGGGAGTCCAAACGTTTGTATTTAGAATAAATAAAATGAACCGACATTCTTTGAATTCTCTCAAGTTTATTGATATTGAGCTTAGTATACGGGTCGCATGCTACGCAGGCATATTCTAGTTTTGGGCGGATATATGTTAGGTAGGCGAGTAACTGAACGTTTAAGGAGAATTTCTAAGTTTGTGTCGCAGGTAAGCTACTTTGCGGAATGCAGCAGAGCATGTGTTCTCTACATGAAGGTTCTAAGATAAATTGGCAGTGAAGGTTACGCCGAGGTATTTATAGCTATCAACTTGTTTTAATAGGACAGACCCCATTTTGTACACGTGATCGAGGGGATTCTTTTTATGCGTTATGCGATGAGAGACTGTTTTGTTGGTATTTGCAGCCATGCCCCATTTTTCGCACCGCAAGGATATGTTATTCAAGCTGAAATCTAGTTCCTTCTGATCATCCACAGATTTAATTGTACGAAACACAACGCAGTCGTCTGCAAACAGTTTTATTTGTGTTCCAGGTGTGACGACGGTGACGATGTCATTATTATATAAAAGAAAGAGTAATGGACCCAAGACACTGCCCTGGGGCACACCTGAAGTAACTGGTAGACAGCCCGAGTTGTGTCCATCAACTGAAACATACTGTTTACGGTTATTCAGATAGTCTGCGATCAAGGAAATTAAGATATCAGGAAGCTTAACGTTTCTTAGCTTTAGAATTAATTTTTCGTGAATGACCCTATCGAAAGCTCTACTAAAATGCAAAATTACAGCATCAATTTGACCGTTAGCATCCAAAGCTTTAGCAAATTAATCTATTACTATAACTAATTATGTGATAGTCGAGCAGCCTTTTCTGAAGTCATGTTGACAAGTGGTTAGTATCGACTTTTCTTCTAAGAATTCTTTAATGTGACTTGCGATTATGTGCTCGAAAATTTTGCAGCATGATAATGTCAGTGATATTGGGCGGTAATTCTGTATTAACGATCGATCGCCTTTCTTAAATACTGGGACAACTCGGGCCATCCTCCAATCACTAAGTACTTTTGCACATAGCAAAGATTCACTGAATAGCACAACCAGGAATTTAGCAATAGTTTCGGCGTACCGCCTAAGAAACACATTTGGGATGTCGTCAGTGCCAGGAGTTGTTTTGGTTTTTAAGTTTAACAACATAGACACAATGCCATTGTATGAGATGAAGTTCGCCTCATGGCGTTGAAACACTACAGAGTCTATAGATAACCCTGAACTACCACGGGTAAATACGCTATGAAAATAATCGTTAAAATGTTGTGCGATAGAATTCAAGTTGTTAACAATAGTTCCATTAATTGTAATTTCCAAGACAGACTTCTTGCTTTCGCTTAGGTATTCCCAAAACTTATCCGGCGCGTTCTTTATAAAGTTCGGCAGTGTTGCAGTGAAATATAGGTCTTTCGAATCACGTACTGCGCATGCTAGCTTGTCTTGTAGTTCACTGATAACATCCGTACGCGCACTAATAATCCCCGTACGCGCATTTTTCTTCTTTATTCGTTTGATTTTGCGCTTCAATTGATTAATGCCACGCGTCATTCATGGTGTACCTTTATTGACTTTTTTAGATTTAGTAGGTATGAATGTATCTATGCAATGCTTACACATTGTAGTAAAGGTTGTCCACAGAGCACTCACTTCACCGCCACTGTCAGAAAAGCCCGTAAGACAGGCTTCCATGTAGTCAACGACGCTAGCGTCATCAGCTCCCGAATAATCTTTAATAGATATGGTTTTGGGAATTTTGCGAACAGCAATCTTGACAATGGTTACAGAAACCGCAACAAGGAAATGATCTGACAAACCATCCTCAATTGACACAATATGCTCAGTAAATTCACAGTTTAAAAATACAACATCTAATACAGAACAGGATGACCCTTGCACACGCGTGGGTTCATTAATCACTTGGATTAGTTCATGTGTCAGCATAATGTCGAAAATAATGTTACTGTTTTCATCACTCTTATTGTTTGCTTGGAGGAGCTCCCAATTGACACCAGGCAGGTTCAGATCACCAATCAATAAAATTTTCTTATTCTGGTAAGAAGACATGTGCTCTTGAAGTTTAATCAAATAATCTGGAGTAGCGTCAGGTGGCCTGTAACTTGCGTACAACTCGAAGCAATGCCCCCAGCATGATAACTTGACGCATAAGCACTCCAGGTCGGGAGTGTCACCGATAAGGGTTGCATCTATCTGATCTTTCACTAGAACGGCCAAACCCCCGCCTCTGTGCATTTTATCTTTGCGAAACACTTTGTACTTGGGTGGAAAGACTAGTTCATTTGTTATATCACTACGTAGCCAAGTTTCTGTTATGATGGCAATGTGTGGATCATGCCGTAGCAGTTGAATTTCAAGTATATCTGTCTTGTTTACTACGCTACGAGCGTTGAAATTGACAATACGCAGGTGTTTTCCTTTGGCTGAAATTGAATTTTCGTAGGATGGACGGTTGATTTATAAACATGGAATCTTTAAAACATTGCCTTGGCAGTCGGCGAAACTAGCGTTTACCTTAGCTTTTGCGCGTGACGACGGGCTAATGGCCGGCGTGAATTTTCTTCGTTGTTTTTGGAGTTTTTTTTTTTGAGCAGCCTGTCAATCATTTAGTTCCTCGTTCCAAACATACGCCACTTTATTGATGTACAATTTGTCAAAAGCCAAGAAAACTTTGTCTCCTCTCTCCCGGTTTTCCTTCGCACTTGCCCAAAGCTTCCGCCTAACTTCACGAACTTTCTGCGAATAGTCCTCTCATATTGATATAGGAGTGTTCTTCAGTTTGTGGCATTGTTTGAAATTAATGTTTTATCTCTCGTATCGAGCAATGTCAGGATGACCGGTCGTTTCTTATTCGGAGACGGACGATCTAATCTGTGAATGCGTTCTATCGCTACTGGTTGCAGCTCGAGAAGGTCTTGAAAGATACCTTTATTTACGGCTGATTGTAGGGATCCATCGTTTTCACCCTCTGGTTCTGGTAGCCCAAAATGACCAAATCAGGTCTTTTATACTGCGGTTCTCTAAATCGTCTAAGTTCCTTTGAAGCGTCAGAACTTGGTTCATATGCGTGAGCCAGTCCTGACATGAAGTGACTTTTTCTTCGAGGTTTGACAACGCGTCCACCTTTTTTTCAATTTCTACCAGGCGCTTTTCTTTTATATCTTTAATATCCGCTGCGATTTCCCTAAGATGCTTCAAAATTAGTGCAGTGTCGGGACCGGGGTTAGTTTCAATGTCCCCCCCTTCTAAAAGCAGTAATTTCCTGAGGCAGATAACAGCAATATCAAGCAAGCAACACAGCCATGGGCACGGCATCACTAACAGAAAAAGATCGCTTGAACGGAAACACTTGCCGTAACATTTCCTCACCTGCACAGCAAAAAGCAAAGGATTGTCAGCGAACCGCAATCTTTCGGTGCCGCCGTGCCCAGTGGTAGCGCAAACCAAAGGATGGCCCTTTATACTGGTTCCGCATGGTGTCGTTCCATGCGAAGGTTGCGTGCCGGCTTCTGCGCTTGGTGACGTAGAATGAAGTGGTGGTCTGATGGGCGGTGTCCAACGCTGATACCCAGCGTAATGACAGTAGAAATCTCCAGACTGATGCCTAGCCGCCTCGACAACGGTATGCTCACTGACGTACGCAGTGCGCAGGAGGCCGAGGAACTGCACAGAAAAAAGCAGAGGTTTGTCAGCGAACCGCATTCTTTCGGTGCCGCCGTGCCCAGTCAATGATGCGCTCGCGGCCGTTTCGCTAGCTCCACATGCACAAACTTGGTATTGCGTGACGCGAATGAACGACACAGGTAAATGACACATCCAAACATGATAATCATGACATGCGTGCCATGTAACAACATGACTACATGCCACACTCATGATGTGCTCGCAGCTGTTGCCCTAGCTTCTGATATGCCAAATATCGTATTACGTGACGTCAATGGATGACGAAGGTATGTGAGTGGTGCAAACATAATAATCATGAGATGCGTGTCATGTAAGAACATGACTACATGCCACAGTCAAGGCAGCAATACATTTCGACGTGACGCGGTGCGCATGCTCGCCAGCGTTCATTTCGTCGTGTCACGCCGGCGTTGCGACGCCAGAGGCCGGTTTTGCCATATACTCGCAGGCGTGCGCCGCGCTGTGTTGCGTTGACGCATGCGCGTTTCGGCGCGTCCGGCATCCCTCCGTCACGAAAAGAGG
The DNA here is from genome assembly GCA_013436015.1 of Rhipicephalus annulatus. NCBI lineage: Eukaryota > Metazoa > Arthropoda > Arachnida > Ixodida > Ixodidae > Rhipicephalus > Rhipicephalus annulatus. The sequence goes on along the minus strand of WOVY01009308.1, from coordinate 491,914 downwards.
GAGACGCAGTGTTGGCTGGGTAACGCATCGGCGTGAATGGCACGCCGGTTGCCGTCGGGCCGCGCCGACGGACGCTGGTAGCGCCGGTTACGCCTGGCGTCAGACTATAGAGTGCTTGTATTTTGCTAACGTAGCGTCGCTGTGCCCAGCGTGCGCGCACGGGTCAGCACTACATTGGAGTATATTGGGCCTTTCATGATGCGGTCGCGGCCGTTTTGCTAGCTCCACATATACGAAATTTGGTGATACAGGAAGTCAATGGAGGACGAAATATATGACTTGTGCAAACATGATAATCCTGACGCGCGTGTAATGTAAGAACATGACAAGATGCCACGCTAATAGTGCGCTCACTGCCATTTCGCTAGCTCTACACGTGCTAAATTTGGTATCACGTGACGTGAATAGATGACGAAGGTAAACGACACATCCAAACATGATAATCATGACATGAAAGTCATGTACGGCATCATTTAACTCCACCTCGTAACGTTGTGCTGTTTTAAAGTGACATAGCAACCTTTCTTAGTCGTACTTCGCGTGTCATCGATTCCCACTTTACGTGGGATGTGCCAATTATTATTATTATTATTATTATTATTATTGTGGTTGTTGTTGTTGTTTGTGTGTAGATATATGTTCTGTACCACTTATGTTAACCCCCTCGCATTTGTTTGCCCTAGGGTATGTGTGCAACGCAGTGAGAGCATTGAGAGCGCCAAACCGAAGCCTCCAAGATGACTAGAGGGCACCGCGTTTTTCTCCGGCCATCCCGATTGCTGCGTTCCCCAGCGAAACGAACGAGTATCGCCTCACGCGCTCTGTTACCACGAGAGGGCGTAGATTCCTGCGGTGGTGGAGTCCGTGGCACATAGCAGAGCAAACGGGATTCCAGAGTGCTGATTAGTATCGATATCTGGGGTATCACGATCCCAGACCACTGGATGAATATGACAAAAGTGAATCTTACTTTTTTGCTTTCATTTTGTCGCATAGTCTGCTTGCTACGAAATCATAGTCACTGTGTCAATAGGCTTCCGGCGTCTCAGGCAGCAGGCCTCTTTGGCGCCGGCTTGCTCTGTAGTTTACGGGCAGAGGATTTATCTTTCAGCTACTGGGCGGGTCTTTAGCATGGGTTGCATCTTGCACCGCATTACCCAGCTATACCACCAAACATCAAGTCGATAGTTTCGAAGGGGTGGAGTTATGTCGCATAATCCGCTTGTGTGAGTACCACCAGTGGAACACGTTGAGAATATTCGCCTGGGCTGGTAACTCCGACCCACCGAAAGCAGCTGCCATCACTGCCTTCCCGCCACCCCTCCAACAGGAACGCTGTACACCGATTTCTAGGCTTGTGTGTGACAGGTTACACTAGGTTCCCGTTTAATCAACCCAATGAGCCCATTAAAGCAGGGTTATCATCATAAACGCGATAATATCATTGTAAGTTGCGTGTCATTCATGTATAGTTTCTGATAAATCAAATAACTGCATGATCTACTCCCCATGTGGTAATGAATGCATTGGTGCCGGCGAGATGATGAACCAGGTAAGAAAGTATAACACAGATAAAGGATCAACAAAAAAGCACCGCTATCTGTAAATATTTGGATTCAGATTAAGGCAGGGGTCTCAACAAACCTCATCAAGTGGGTCAAATGCATGAAATTCAGTATTACAAGGGCATGTACCATGAAATAGGATGAAGCAAGGGGAGGGGCCAGCTTGAAGAAGACGTCGTATAACGTTGCCATTTAAAGAAAAGTCTTCATCATTCCTGATATGCAGGTAATTTCTGAACAGCTTTTGACGGGAGAAAGTTATGTAATGCGAGGCGAAAAAACGAACACAGGAAAGAATAGACTGAGAGGACAGAGCACTACTAGCAACACCTTGTTTATTTTCGACCTCCAAGCCGTTTTTAAGCCATAATCGTCAGGCGAACAAGCAGATAAGCACGTGTATTCAGATAAATGCACGACAATGTCATCTACCTACGAGAAAAAACGATAAATAGGACAACAAAAACCACACAGATAAAATCACGTATCACTGCGTACGCAAGAACGCCAGTTCCTTGGGTGACAAGGCAATTGAAGTCTTGCTAATACATACATCTCCAAGAGCATCAATATGGGAAAACGTTTGTGGCAGTGGTGATCGATGGGGCTGCCATGTCGTCAACTCAGCGACGGTCAGGACGAAAGACCCAATCATTGCGGAACAGGTGGCCATCGCCTTAGCACTCAAGATGGATAACATTGAAGTCGTCTACAGTGGTTCCATGGCAGCACTACGGGCGTTAGCCAAGGGGACGGTCTCTGAACAAACGCTGAGAATACTGCAAGGCAAGAACATAACGCATCATCTTCTGAGTTAGTTCCCAGCTCACCTTGGGCAAATCATCGACTCCCCTCCCAATCTCAATGAAGCAGCACACGAGGCGGCGCGAGAACTCTCCAACCGCGCCTCCCCGGGGATGCGTTCTACCAGTGAAGGGGATAACCCGGAAATTCTTACAACATATAACGAGCTCACTAAACATTTCTACCTGTCTAGAAGGATTTTCCCTCCACCTCACAAAAATCTAACCCGGCCCCAAGCACTTACATTAAGGCTTTTGCAAACGCGGATGTATCCTACTTTGAAAATGTTACACATCATGCACCCTGACCTATACCCAAGTAATCTTTGTCCACATTGTGGGGAAATAGCTTCATTAGAACACATCCTCTGGCAGTGCACCAAATTCGCTCATGTATCGAACATCACCTCTGCCAGATGGTAGGCAGCAATCCGCAGCTCATCCTTGGCAGAACAGCTCTGGGCTGTCCACCAAGCCCGCGAGGCGGCTGAGGAGCTTGGCATCTCAGTCCCCACGTGGGAGCTGCCCGCAACACAGTGATCTGTGTTTTGGAGGACCAAATAAAAGTTTATGCAATCCAAGAGCATCAATAAGTTCGGCTTCTATGATCAAACGAGTCATCTCAGCCTATGCCGACCAACAATGATTGTACTCTGGAACAAATGTGGGCTTAAAGACGGCTTGGAGATCGAAAATAAACATGTTGTTTCTAGTATCGCTCTGTCCTCTCAGTCTATTCTTTCCTGTGTTCGTTTTTTGGCCTCGCGCTACATAAATTTTTTTCAAATGTTTCACCAACAAGCCCACATCACCCCTCTTTTGACGGGAGGATGCAAGACACATATCGTTTCGAATCTTCAGACAGACTCATATCTGGAAGCAGATTCTGAAATATGGAATTTACCTATATTTTTTTGTCACGGTTCTTTCAATGCACAATTATGGCTTGGATGCCTGAAGAAACTTATTCTTGAGGGCAGCCATATCCGTTTAGCTCAGAGACATGCTAAGTTAGAAAAAGAAAACATGTGTCGAAGAAAGGTGCTTAAGTTCAGGCCGGGTCCATGGAAAGAGTTTAGCAGCTCGGGTATAGGGTATCAACCTAGTTACCAAAATATGGGACCCTGAAGTAAATAAAACAAATGCGTATAAATTTATGAGCATGCGAATGCTCAAGCAGCCATTTTCTAAATATTCCAAAAGTTAGAACTTGGTGCTATCCCGGAAGTAATTGGAACGGCAGTGACTTCGTGACTAGCTGCCGTGCCTCCAATTGTAGGGTTGTTCTTGAGCATAACCTTCGTTAATGCGACAATGTTAAAAAGCTTGTTTCTTTGAAATTCTGGTGCTGGCTTAGCTATCGAGAAGGCGTCGTTGGTGGTGAACGAAAAATCTTCTTCTGCGCTCCCGAAAAGAGGAGATATATGCCAATAACATAAAAAATAAAAATTTCGTTTCCGAATGTGGATAAAACCCAGTTAGTTCGCGTAGCAAGCTGGTATTCTACTACTCACCTATGCTTCTGCTTGAAAATTTGAAGAAAATAACTTACTCTGCTTAAAGATGCAGTGAAAGTAACTAGTTCTCCGCAAACAAAGCGGCACAAAAAACGACTCATGAGGTCACGACCGTTCCAACTTGTAACATCGCAGTAATATGGAATGGTAGAAGCGTAGACTGCCATCGGGCGTCAAACCATGTAATAATATATATTATCATGACTTCGCGATTTATAAGACAGTCACCCATTAAAAAACAAACATATTAGTGCACGCATTCCTTTAAGACGACGTAGTGGGTGCATAGCAAGTTCCAAACAATTTCGCGCCTATAACTGTTCGTGCTTGAAGCATGCTACCCATTACACAAAATGCACCAACATGCGAATGCTTCACTGACACCAGCCACTAAGTAACTTCCAACTTGATCGATTACACTAGTAATGCACAATTTCAACTTTTCAAATAATGCTATAAACTTAGTATGCACAATGTGGTTGAATAATGCACGAGGTACAAGGCGGAAATGTTGTAGGCCCGTGTGCTCAGATTTGGGTGCACGTTAAAGAACCCCAGGTGGTCGAAATTTCCGGAGCCCTCCACTACGGCGTCTCTCATAATCATATGGCGGTTTTGGGACGTCAAACCCCACATCTGAATCAATCAATGCACTAGGCACAGGAGATCGCTACGGGGTGGATCTTTTACTTACAAAGGTAAATATTGCGAACTTTTTTACACCTTTCGAAATGCGCCAGTAAGAAATCTAGATTACTCGATATAAGAAGCCCCATTCTAAATTAGGCGGGGGGAGGGCAAAATTTTTTCGCAGCGCCTCTTTCTCCCGGTTGAGAAACCACCTCTGCAGTGGATGAAAATGAAACGATGGTGTGCTTCTCAGAAAAGCTCCCATTCATCGGGCCCGACGTGAGAGGATTTAAAGGTGGCAAATATAAACAGTTCTTTCAAAGCAATGTCCGGGGTCCTTGGTCTCCATCGTCGAAAGACACACAACGCCATAACCCTGTGCAAACATTACGTAATAGGTATTATCAACTAATGTATGGAGCCTAAACGGCAGCTCCTTTAGACAACTTGGGGAATGTCCTGCCCCGTGCGCACGCTTACGGCGAGATAATCAGGCGCGGAACACGTTGTTGTTGCTGAACCGGCTTGAGTTCCTTCATATCCACAGCTCCATTCAAGTGGAAGCAGCTGTTTCCTTACAGTCTAAGAGCGCTCAGAGTTTGGGGACTTCGATTTGAAGCTCATTTTCACAGACGTTACTTTCCTTGAAGATAGCGAAAATATGATCGACGGGGCCGTGTTTTTGATGTAGGACCTCATAGTGGCGCGCATGAAAGGAGGGGGGGGGGCTTGTTCCTCAATGCGTAATAAATGAGGTGCTGCAACAAAAACTGTCAAGCTTGATGAGTGTATGCCGGATGCTCAGTTCTCACAACTTCAGAGTGCATACGGGCTGTCTTAGCAGTTAATTATCTGTAATTTAGGCCGAAACATATGCTCTGAAGATATTGACTTCTGCGAGCACAATACATAGCTTCGAGCTTTTAATAACTTGCGCCCACACCACTGGAACACTAGGAAGAACTATCTGGGAAAAGGATCAGGGTCATAGTTTTTTATACAAATGACAATCTGGAAATGAATTACCACTGGTAATAAAATGTCCAACAGTCGCGATCACTGGCAAAGGATGCTCTTTCTGGAGCACAGCAACTCACTGTTCTTCCAGCATTGATCGAAAGCTTTACTAGTGAAGTCAGTCAGGGTAAGGCGTTTTAGAAAAATAGTGGCCCAAGACGGCCGGAAGCATATAGGGCAGTATTGTGATCACTTATGCCGAAAAGAAAGTCTTGCCAATTGTCATAAAAAGTTTTGAAGGAAGTGCCTCAGAGCCTCATTTTAATAAGCTTTTACTCGACACTACTTAGAAAAATCTTGAAATAAGAAAGTGGGAGCTTGCTAATGGAATACAAAAAAATGAAAGTGACCTGTCAAACTCAAGAAGGTCACGAACGAGGTCGACGGTTTGAGGGGTGATGCTCCTTAAAAGCGAGGCTTGTTTGTTGTTCCCGCGTAGCAAGCCACCAGTACTCGAGTACCAACTATATGGCTCTGCTAGTCTCGCTCCCTTAGAGTGACCATATATGCTCCCTACGGGAGCAGAGTAGCGCATGGGCCCGCCATTTTGTCTGGTCAGCACCGTAGAAATGCAGCGCTTTGCTATTGCAGGCGACTCACTTAAGCCTGTCGCTGATCGACGAAGCGTGTAGCTAATTGCAAGTACACGTGCCTGGCGTGTCAATGACCGGCGAAGAAAGAAGAAACACCTAGTTTCGGGACTGCGCCATGGGAAGTCAAAAGCAATTTTTTAGACTGTTTCGTATTGCAAAGTGTGAAGCCGTAGCGTAGTGCCGAATAATACGCACCGCCATTGCCGCATGGTCAAGTTGCGCCAGCTATAGATTATAAGTACCTTCTCATGAGTACAAAATATAGGTCATCCAAGATTCAAGAAGCAGTCCACTAAGTCTATAGCATTGATTCTTCCAATAAGTTTTCTTTTTAAAAATGGTGCCGCAACCACTCAACTACTTTGCGGCCTGAACCTAAGGACATGAATCTGAAGGAAATAGAAGCACCAGTTTGTAGCTAACGAGCTACAAAGCGCACGACTGTCACTTGATAGATTCCAGATGGACGGCAACTGCTTTTCGTGGTGTGGTCTCTGTGCCAGCTCCTTCGCAAGGCATTATTTCTCGCGCATTTGGAAAACAAATTTGCTACTCTGCTACGTAAAGGTAGCATACGCAGTGACGACACTTCACTCCCACTCGCCACTCCTACGTGCCACCTAACGCGCTTTCTCTCTTGAGCGCTTGTGTCCGTCTTGCCTCTTTGCCGTCGTTCTGTTATCACGCTGTAACAATCGTCGTTATTGGGGTCATGAACGGTATCCATTGGCTGTAATGTCAGTTACATCGTTGTCATCGCCACACCCAGTCACGCGTGCCATTGCCTGTGCTGTGACTGTCGTCGTGCACTCCGTCGCAGTCGCAAGGCGCCGAGTTGCATTAGTATCTATTGAGAGGTTTTACATGGGTAAGCAACGTAACATACGAACTCCCTAACAGCTGACAGCTTCAGAAGGACGTCGACACTGAAAACATGAGAGAGCTCGCATTCGCCAGGACGATGCTGCAGTGCAGGCACAAAGCGAGGCCCGGGAGGCTGACTTCAGGCAGCAACTGCGTACCAATGATCTGGCAGTACAGATTGCAAGCTGCGCTAAATCATGAACGTGAATGCTGCCACGCCACTGAGATAGCTGGCGATCTCAAACGCTGGCAACAACGGCGCGCCGAAGAACTGGTATTCTGGGCATAACAGCGTCAGCGTGATGATTGCTCGAGCGTGTTCGGTGGGGCAAACGCCCACTTTCGGCGGGAGATCCTTCAGTGGAACTTATGCTTTGGCTGCGATGTCTGTGTGTCATGTGAAATAAACGCTATGGTAAACTCAAGTCAAACGAGTGTCTAACCTCAGTAAGAAGCATTAACATGTAACCAATAAGTGTGAATGGCTTCAGCGCTGCGTCGGGTTCCACCGATTGCAAAATACCGCGGCCGCACTTTGCAGCTTTCACTGGTTGATCTTTTGTATGGACTGCTGGGGCGCAGATATTTTTTTCTCGCCCATAAATGCAGTGGCATTTTACAAACGCATGAAGCTCAGGCCATTTCTCTCAGACACAGGGAAGCGCGTTCACAGAGCCTATTGTGACTGAAGTGTGCTCTTCAGCAGGTCCCGTGTGCGTCGCCTTATTCAATCTGGTATTCATAGATGAGTACTTTCAACACTTGACTTGTATCGGGCGCTGGATATGGGTTTAACGTTATGTGTCGACGACATACAAGATAGATGGGAGGGAAGGCTTCGGGCACATACTGTACGCTTCCGCTTACTATGCGCACTCTACACTTACACAGGCACAGGCTGTACCTCGCGTGCCTTAGAGAGTGTGAAGAACTGTTCAAACAAATTACTAATCTTTTAGGCTTCTGCAGGCACCGGAATGGCGACCATCCATTGTTTAGAAAAAGTGTTTTAAAATTTCAAGCACTTCGTACTGTACTAAAGAGAGCATAAAGCCGTCCCATGGGCATCACTTTTGATGAAGCAATGTCGACGAATACTATGGCTTTAGATGAGAGGACAACCATAGAGAAACATACTTGCATAAAGAGCGGACACTGCCGTAGGGCCCTGCGGCCGTGCTACTGTGATTATTTCTGCACCACTAATGGCTGGCAGACCCGATAATGTATTCAACATAAATAAAATAACAAGGAGCTTCTCTTTCTGATGCTGGGATTTGAACCCGTATCCCCTTGTCCTGAAAGCGAGCGTATTTAACACTAGGCTACTCATCTATTGGACACAAGGACATACCGTGGCGCCATCATGCGGACGCATCCCTGTGAGATACGTCAATGGCGGATTGCTCCGCCAACCTTTTCGCGCGCAGCCCGCAGCCGCTCTCGCCTCTCCTTTTTTATTCTTATCCTTGTCGTACCTCCCTCAAGGGAATCATAAAAATTCTGGCGCAGCTTCTTTACTCACTGTCCGAAGTGCTAAATAACTGATCCGGAAAAGTTCTACGTTTTTCGTATTACCTCACTGCCAGCGTCGTCTGCTAAGGTCGCATATATGAAAACCTTGGTGTCTGAGCGTGCTGCTTTTGTAGTAGGTAACGACTCGTTCTGTGCCGAATCAAAGCATCAAACAGGTATTCACGCTTGCTTGTGACAGAGACCTATTTTTGCTGAAAGAAAGGCGCACGACGACTCTTCTCCATCCATCGTATAGGCTTGTATCTAAAGACAGGGCATAGTTGACACGACAATGATGCGCAACTCGGCATTTTTGTTTAGCACACATAGCCTCACGAAGCACAGCGCAAGGGGAATCCCCGCTTTGTGAGGTGCAACACAACATTCTCACAACCGCAACCTTTCTGTTATGATACCGGGCAAACGAGTGAGTCACGGGCCCGCTTTTGCCTCATTCAGAGTTGTAACTAAAGGTGAAATTTCACTCGAGGAAAAGTTTCTCTGCGGCATGATCGTAATATTTATGGCCAAAATTACGTACCGTTGTAACACGATGCGCATTCGAGTGCTGTCGAGTTCATATGTGGGTGTAAATCATGAATGGTTGGCTCAGTTAAACAGCTTCTACGCAGAGGTTCTACGAAGAGAAAAGGGCAGTATGGTCGACTGTTACTTTGTGCACTATATGTCATGAGAAATAGTTTCGGTGGGGGAGGAGCACGGGCTTGGTGCGCCCCCCCCCTGGCAACACCAGGGGTGGGCGGAAACCCGTGTGGCCGAGTAAACACACGGGGACCGACAGTCATGAAGGAGAGTGGGCGTTGCGCAGACTGTGTTAGAAGTTACTTTGAAGAGCGAAGTATCTTTAGCACACTGAAGCGGCACATGTAAGATGTTGATGCAAGAATGAAGATTTCGATGAACGCACTGGCCGAACACACAAGAGCAACTGTACACGAAATAGACCGAAATATGGTTAACTTAACAAAAATTAGGTAAAGGACTGGACTGCCGCGCTTTATCTTGAATGATAATTCGGACGACGGCACACATTCTTAAATGTAATGACGGCAACTTCCCCCACCTGTACGCGCGCACGTCATATTTTAAAATATACATAATCAGACTGTTTGCACATTCATTTTTTCTTGTGAACGAGGCTCCCATGCGGTAACTGAAACGTTCTGTTTTCATGTGAACAATCGTGGTTGGTGCTCATTTTAAGCTCATGTGCTTGAATTAACAGCCAAAACAATCGCATCTTCGGCTAAACTGTACAAACACGACAGCATTCGCATGCATCACATTAGTGGCTTCGCAGAGTTGGCGCTTTTCATTTGACGCCGATTGAAAATTACCCGCTTCATGCGCACACGCAGGCGCGCGCACACACTCCTCACCCATAACTTTGTGTTAGGCTGCTGAAACCCGGCAACACAGGGACGTATCACATTGGCGGCCTCGCAGGCATTGGAGATTGGTTTGATTGCTGCTGCGTACGATTTAAAAATGCAGGTGGTAGCAGGTGGTTTACGCATGACCTATTTACGCGCAACATAAGCAGTCACCAGCCTTTGCAGTTACTAACTGCACATGAGCCGTGCCTACTGCAGCATTATTTGAATTGTGTACAGACGCCATGTTATGACATTGTGTGCCGATTGCAGAAACTGAGGAAGGAATCGAGAGAAAGAAGAAACTTTATTCAAGTGTCCCTGCTGGGGTCCAAGGTGGCGGGGGGCCTGGAGGTGGGCCCCTCTGTAACCCCCTTCCTCAGGCGGCGGCCAGGCCTTGAATCCTGGCGGCGTCTTCAGCCAGCCGGACAGCCCAGAGCTGGTTTTCCGGGCACGTGCTGAGCAGCAAAGTTTCCCACTGCTCGGCCATGGTGATTGTGAATGTTGGGTTTGTGCTGTGTTTAACTGAGTGAGTAGCTTCGGGGCAGGCCCATATAATGTGGTCGAGCTTAGCGTTAGGTGCACCGCACGTTTTGCATTGTGGTGTGTGAGTAGCGGGGTAAATACGGCTGTACAGTGACTGACAGGGGAAAGTGCGTGTCTGTAATAGACGCCAGGTAGTGGACTGCTGCTTACCAAGGCACTTGTCTGGTGGTGGTTATTTAAGTCTGGCCTTGCGGTATTACATTAGGATTTCTCCAAAGGTAACCATTCTGCCCCTGGTATTGTCGCGAAACGAGGAGACCATCATATCTCGCTCAGCCACGTCAGGTCGCGAGGGGTGCTGCTCTGTTGGATGACGCGCCTGGTGGACGAGAGCTCGGGCAGCGTCATGAGCGTGTTCGTTCCCCGCAAGCCCCGAGTGGCCCGGAGTTCAGATGATCTCAACGCGGCGACGACGTAACAGAGGTGTACGTGAGAATTAGGAGCGCCGGTTGGGAGATCAATCCTTTGGTGAAGTTGCGGATGGCAGTCTTGGAGTCGCTGATGATGCAAGATGCTTGGTTTGAAGCGTAGGCGAGAGCTATGGCTGCTTCTTCGCCTTCTTCGGGTTTGTTTGCACGAATGGTGCCAGTCGCGGTAATTATGTACTGCGGCCCGTTGGCGACAGTGAGGGCCACCGCCCGATGCGTGGGATATTCCGCTGCGTCTACATACGCCACGTACGTGGCTTTCGCGTAACGCTTGCCTAGTTGCTTGGCGCGGTCTACTCGTCTTTCCATGTTATATTTAGGGTGCATATTGCGTGGTATGGGGGGAATCACGAAAGTGTCGCGAATGTCCGAATGACTTGGGAATTTCTGGCCAAACTGGGAGCCGTAAGGTATGCCGAGTGCGCACATGAGATGACGTCCTGTAGGAGTTTGGCCTAATCGTTCGTAGTGCGATATACGTTGGGCTTCAATGAATTCGTCTATGGTATTGTGAAGTCCTAGGTCATTGAGTTTCACATTCGGCGTAGACATGGGGAGATGCAGAGCGCACTTGTAGCAGCACCTGATTATTATGTAGAGTTGTTTCTTGTCAGTGAGCGTAAGTTTCATAAATAAAGCAACGTAAAGGATTCTGCCTATGGCGAAGACGGTCAGCAGTCGTATGAGATTGGCCTCTTTCATGCCGTGCTGTTTAATGGCGATGCGGGAAATGAGCCTAGTAGTCTGATAGACATGATGGTGTAGTAGTTGCATTGTTTCCGAATTGCGCCGTTATGCTGAATGCGGAAGCCCAATACGCGATTTGTAGGGACTGTTTGTATAGGGCGCATGTCGCACATGCAGATTTATCGTGGGAAGGTCTCTGTTGTAGGGAGATCTAGGTCAATAGACGAGTAACTCTGACTTTTGAGCGAGCAGGACAATCCTCGTTGCTCAGCGTAAGTTGGTATTCTATTAATCGCCAATCGAAGTGCAAATTTTATCTCTCCGTCACTACCTCTGGCAATCCAGAAGGTGATATTGTCCGCGTATGTGCGGTGATGAAGGTGGGGGATATCTTCTAGAAGTGGCGGAAGGTGAAGCATGGCCAGGCTGAAAAGGAATGGAGAGAGGACCGACCACTGTGGTGTCCCTTTCCCACCGAGAGTGATGGAAGCTGCAGGCAAATCGTTGACCGAGAGTGGGGCTGTCCTGTCCGTTATAAAGTTGCGGATGTAGCGGTAGGTACGGGCACCTACGTTGCGCGTGGCGAGGGCGTCAAGGATGAACGAATAGAACACATTGTCAAATTCCCTTGGTAAGGTCTAGCCCCAGAATAGCACGTGTCCCATACCGAGAGCCGTCTTCACCGTCGATAATGTGACTCTTCAGTTGCAGCATCACGTCTTGTGTCGAAAGTTTAGAGCAGAATCCGAACATTGTATGCGGGTAGAGGGCATGTTCTTCCATGTACCTTTGTAGTCGAGTGTGAATAACATGCTCGAGTACCTTGCCGACACAAGATGTGAGAGATATCGGCCGAAGGTTCTCGATAGTGAGTGGCTTTCCTGGTTTAGGTATCAGAATGACTGTGGCGGTTTTCGATGTTGTTGGTATTTCTCCCGACTCCCAAACCATTTGCAGATAAGATGTGAGTGGTTAAAGTGATTCTTCGTCAAGGTTTCGTAAGATTTTATTTGTAATTTTATCCGGGCCAGGCACTGATTGGGGTCTCAGTTGTGAAACTGCAGACCTCACTTCCACTTTTGTAATCTAGGAATCTAGGACTGAAGCATCGACCCCATTGTAGCATGGGAGATCAACCGAAGTAGTACTGACGATGCACTGACTAGATAGGTCTTGGATAAGGTCTTCATTGGCACCTGGATAATTGTGCAGAGCGGTCATTAAGGAGTGGCGCTGAGCAGTTTTTGTCGATGTTGGTTCTATCATACGACGAAGAATATTCCACGCTTTGAGTACGTTAGGTAAGTTTTCCATAACGTTACAAAGCTGATGCCAGTTTTGGCGGGAGAGTTGAAAAGCGTAATCTTCAATTTGACGCATTAATACAGCAATGCGTTTGCGTAATGAGCGGTTCAATTTCTTGGAGTTATAGCGCTTGCGCAGACCAGCGAGGGCCTCCCACATGTGCAGCAGCTTGGTGTCTACCGTGTCACCTACGGCGTCTTCTGGGGGAGTCTTGGCAGCACGCTTGTCTCGTAGTTATGAATCTGTACATTGGTCGATTGAGGTGGCAGATTCTGGAAAGGCTGTTGCTCGCAATTCGCGGAAGGCATCCCAGTCAACGAGGGCAGGCTGTTCGGATTTCCTGCGCTGCGGGCCAGCCTTGACGATCGTTTGTATTATGCAGTGGTCGCTGCCGATATGTCCATGAAGGTTGGACTAATCTGTATGCGTAATTTTCGCAGTGAAAGTGAGGTCAATAGTGGTGTCTCTGGCAACGCTGTTGCCCAACAACGTAGGGTATGCCGGGTCTGTGATAAGGGTGTAGCCAAGATTGTGGGTGTCTTGCCACAGCAGTCGCCCTTTTCTGGTGTCGTGAATATAGCCCTAAGCGGGTGAGGGAGCTTTAAAATCTCCTACCACGATGAGGGGGGCAATTCTTGCCAACATCTTGACATAAGGCTGGAGCTTGTGAAAGCGATGTGGTTGTCGTGGGCTGCTGTAAACATTGACGAAGAACATACTGCTGGATGTCCGGCGAGATGAAGAGAGGATTTCCAATATAATATGTGGCACTGTATCAGAGAGCGAGGGGTTTTAAATTACAGGGATATTTCGTTTCACGAGGCTGGTAAGGACTTCGCGACTGTCAGGGGCTTGAGCAGCCGTAAAGGAGACGTATCCGACCAGCTTAGCCTGTCCGCCCGATTCATGTAAAGCAATAATATCTGGTGTATCTGTTCCTTTGAGCGTTGATAGAAATTGTTGTAGCACGCTCCTCTTACGGCGGTAGCTACGGCAGTTCCACTGCCAGATGCTGTACTGAGTGTGTGGATTACTCATGGCCATCTTGGTTAATGGGGTCATAAGGCTCCTGATACGAGTGTGAGCGAGAGCGATGTGTACACCGCTCAAGCTCTGTGAGTCTGCTATTGTAGCTGGCAAGAAGACTCGAAAGTGTGGCTTCAAGGTTGTTCTGGATAATTGTCGCTCGGGCTTCCAGCTTTCCGTCGAGCATTAGGGTGAGTTGGTGCTCTAACTTTGCTGTGAGCATTGAATCGAGGGATCGCTCTAGCGTTTGCGCGACGGTCTGTTCAAGCATTATCGGTAACTGCAGTTCAAGTATGGTTTGAATCGTCTCGTGGAGTGGCTGCTGCGGACAGATTCTACAGGCAAAATGAGTGTTGAGGCGTTAGGAGGTTGCGACGATGGTGTGGCTGGTTCTTCTGTGGCAGGAGCCTTTCGTTTAGGGGGTAGGGAGGTGGGGGCGGTATTGGCGTGGAGGTCAGCAGAGTGAAGCAAATAAGAGGACGAAGGTTGCTGAGCAAGTTGTTTCCGAAGAGCTGCGTTTTCTACGCGAAGTTCTTGTACTAATGTACGGAGTGAACGCAGCTCCAGTGTGATAGTACTTAACATGGTTTTCGTATTAGGTGTGGTCGTGTGTGTACTTGTAGGCGCTGTATTGTGTATAGGAGCATGTTGGGAGGCAATGCTAGCCCAGCTTACCGTAGGGGTGGCGAGGGTGAGACTGGGTTGCCGCTGCTGATGGGGGGGGGGACCATCCGAAGCCTCGGGTGCCGCAGATCCCAATAGGAGCTCCTGGAGCTGATTCTTGTGTCGCTGCTTTGATCGGCTGCGTGAGCAACCATGCTTCTAGGTTGGACTGGAACTGCGGGAGCGGGTGTCGCTAGGCTTCACCTCTTGGCGTTCCGGATGAGCATCTTGCGTGGAATTCATGGTTGAGAGGTACTGTTGTTGTTGGAGCTTAGTTTTGTCTTGGCGATGATAAATGAGAAGGCGAGGTGTCTGGTAGCGTTGAGGACAGGTTTTGTCCCCTGTCGGGGGGGGGGGCTTGGCCGCACAGAAGACACTTAAGGGTGATTGGATGAGCAGTAGCAGGGTTGGCCGTGCCACACAGCGTGCAGATTATGGCATTTGGTTTGGGGCAGACATCCGAACGGTGGCGGACTGCCCCGCATTTGTCGCAGACTTCGGTGCGCTTCTTATGTAGGTAACATTTGTATTCGGCTGCTCGATAGTAGACATGGAAAGGGATTTGGTCGCCATCGAATACAATGAGTACCGTGTTTGTCTTTCCCATTCGTCGAGCTTGTAGTATTGTGTGGTCGCGGTCATTAACAAGATTTGCTGAGATGTCTTCAGGAGAGTCGTAAGGGGGAATATTGTGGATCACTCCCTTTGCTGTGTTCTCAGGGGAAGTAACGTAGGCTCGAACGTCATAGGTTTCAGTTTCCACCTGTAGTTTGGAGATCCGACTGTAGATTTTTGCGTTGGATAGATGAGGTGTGCTTACTACGATGAGATTAGCTTCAACGCATGCGCGGTAAATGTCCTCTTTGAGTAGCGTTGCGCGCAGATCCACTTCGCGTAGAATAGCATCGCGCAGTTGTGCTTCCCCCACTTTGGAGAGATCGAGGCCATCCCATCCCTCGGGCGAATCACAACTTTTACGCGATCATCTGGCAGACGCGGTTGCCTGGGTTTGAGAGGAAGACGCTGGGCAGATCTGTTCAGCATTGGGGTATCGGACGCGCTTCCTCGGCCAGTTGGCGATGCCGGAGCGTTCGATGCATGCTTGCGTTGCTTGTTTCGGTGGTTAGAGATCCACTCGGCTTCGAGGGCGGCGTATTCAGGGGCGATCCCAGTTCCTCCAACTTCGACCGCTTCCATGGTTAACACTGCTGCGATTTCTGAAGGTAGCCTCAACGTGGGTGAGTCAGATGGAGTTGGGGGTCACCGGCGTCGCGGCGAGGAGCAGCTGTTGTGGCAGCCGCCACGACAGCGTCGGGTGGTGCGAGCAGTGTGAGTTCGTCGTTGCGGTTAGCGTCTCTATCACCTGGGTCAGGAAAAGCTCGCTCACCAAAAATCTTCCGTGTACTGTAGTCGGGGGCTAGTTGTATTAAGTGCTGGGGTCGTTCCAGCCGTCGACAAGGGCGATTGAAGATATCCAGAAGTAGGGGCTCAACGCTGCCTCTTCCACATGCAGGAGCGAGTAGGTGTGCTGCTGCTCTGCATCATGTCTAAGGCGTATCTCCTTCGTGTCTCAGGAAGGAATCGAGGAGAGGCGTGATTCGAACAACCGGTATTCCGCGGACACTCGCCGATTCTGAACTGGCACCAGGACCACGAAGAAGTTAGCTATGCCTCTATACTTCCTTTTATGCTGTAAAACAACATGCTTCATTGTTATAAAAAACAAAAGTGCCGTCTGTCGTAGGAATGAAGCTTGACAAAAGGCGTTACGGATGATGAAAGAGTGAAATGGTTCTCGATTCAGTTTGTGGGCATTATTCAGCAGCTTTGCGAGATGCTTTCCCAATCAACCCCGCTTTTTTAGTTTTATCGTGCTCGACAGTAGCATGTGTTCATGTTTTGTGTTCAGCAAATAGTGCGTTTCGCACCACAGCCATCGAAAGGGCTGTCAGTGACGCCATTCTCGCTGAGCCTTTTTGCGGTCATGATCATTCTTGAGCATTGCTGTCTTGACTACATTGCTGTGAGGTTGCACCCCTTTCAGAAATTTTTCACTAACTTGAGGAGAGAGGTACTGCCTTGATAAGCGTTCTTCTTTTTTTTCTTTTTGGCGGCTACACCTGCCACTTCAAGAAATATGTTGGGAAAATCTGGAGTTTGTACAGCTTACTTGCGGAGCAGCTGTTTGAAGTAACCTGTTTACAAGAGTTTCATTGACAGTTACCTTCAAAGAAAATCCAGTGGTGCAACACTACTGGGAAAGCAGAGAAATTTGAAGTAGAAAGTGCATTAATTTGGATGCAAAAGCCATCAGAGATGTGATGAAGATACCTGTATTGTCACTCTTTTCTTGTAAACCAAACCTCACCCAAATGACTGCTCATGCAACTTATGAGGCACTGACTTTCCCGTTTTCTCACTTTCAATGCAGCTACTTTTTATCAAAAGTGGCTCAATTCAGCCAGTAATAACTGCCTGTAAAGAGTGGTTCTAGATATTCAATTTCTCGCAATATCTCATGCAGCAACAGTTCTCATCGTTTGCAGCTCTTGCGTACAAAATGTAACGCATACTTTTTTATTTTTGTAACTAATTGTCTTGAAAATTTCAACTGCACAGGGGGAAAAAACTGTATGAAAGGAGAGCTGACGCAGACAACGCTTGTCCATGCCAGCTCCCTTTTCGCCGAGTTTCCGTGCTGTAGAAAGTTTCTTGACGATGATCTACCAACTCAACTAATTACTCATGCTAATCACTTTGTAGCCCTGATTGACGACTGTTCTTATGTAGCCCATCGTACGCAACTGCAATGATATATTTTAAACGGATGCATAAAGGCACACAATAGTTTTGTTCATGCACCTACTAAATGTAGTGGCCGTGTAGCGATCACTTGTTCTCATCATTTGAAGGATATTTTGCCATGGGACAGCAACAAAGTTAGGGCTCACTCAACCTCACTCCAGAAATATTTTTCTGTGAGGACTCAAATGGGCTCTGAGTCGCCAGAACTTTCTTCAGCCGTACTCTCTTGGACTCAAACTCATCAACGAATTACTCAGCCGGACTCACTGAGGCTCATGACCTCACCTGAGGCTGAGGGAGTCAACTAATGTGTCCATTACTGTAGAATTGGGTTTCTCAATATTGGTGTCAATGCACTTTAATGCCACCACCTTATGTAATCGATGCTCCATAATACACCTTTACATCTCATAATTTCAAATACAAATCATTGCAGCTTTTAACACAGTATTGACGGTTTTATTATTTAGGTGACTCACACAGGATATTTTCATCAAGAACTGTTCCTAAAGAAATTTTCTGGGAAAGGCCATGACGCCAACCTCTTGCCAAACTCGCAGCTCGGATTAAAAAAAAGTACAGGGTAGAGCACTCTTGAGATATCTGTGAAAAGACCTATGTGCAAACTAAGCTGATATAATGCGGATATAGTAAAGCTGCAGACGAGTAGATAAGAATATGTGTCAGCAATGAAAGGTTGAGCTCACTCAGACTTGCTCATAAAACATATTTCGCGCTTCGGTCTGACTATAAATCTGACTCCCCAATATACTTTTACCTCAATTGGACTCACTTGGACTCAGACTCTAGAAATTTTTTTGCCGGACTCGGGTTTAAATTGAACAAAATCTCATACAGTCACTCATGGCCCAATCTGGGTCTCAGCAACACCTTATAAGAAAAAACCTAGGCCTGGGTTATGACTATGACTAACCTTATGCTATGGCTAACCTTATGAGTGCATAACTTGTTCACAGACGATTGAAGAGTTGATGAAACAATCGCCCTTTTTCGTCCGTGTATCTTGCGAGGAATAGAAGGCTATTGGTTGTCTTGATCGCGGTTTATATTCCCAGAAAATGTGTTAACAAACAGAGCTGTATCTAAGAAATGAACAATGTCGTCAGGTAATTGATGTCATCTGTAAAACTTCTTTTTCAGGAACGCTCCTCAAAGCATTCAGCAGTATAGGATATTCACTTCTTGCAGCATACTCTCCTTTTTTTGATATCATAATTTTGTACGCCTTCATAACGATGTTGTACTAAGAACACAAGCGACCTTGTCTAGCCTTGAAACACTCTCCAGTGTGGAGTTCTGTTTTTAAGAACTCTTCAAGTCACTTTGAGAAACCTTGTTATATCTCTGAGTTCACTCATAGGTGTTTACCATGCTGTTCCCGAAGAAATCCTAGGAAATCGTAAAATTGGGCTAATTTGAAAGAGATTGAAAATTCCTTTCCAGTCGATAGTTTTTGTTGTTTTTTGTGTTGTGTGGTCAAATTAGTTGTTCACAAAGCTTAAAACTTTGTTCGCAAAAACGCTCTCAATGCACCTAAAATATTGATCGCCACATTTTTTTTTTGAATTTCATGACCAAACTTCACGCAAACACTAAAACCTGTGATGAAACTTTGTCTATTGGTATTAAATTGCTGTTCTGTGAACTATATCCACCCTTTCTTGTTGTCGCCAAAAGGAGATAACTTAGAAAAATGGCAGGCTTGGCCCAAATCAGAAAAGCTTGCTTAATTTCACGCGCGTTGGCGCGATAGCTGTTTTACACAGATACTTCAAGATTGTGCTGCATTTAGAGAAGAGCCTTTGCAATAGTTATGTAGAAATCGTTTTCGTACAAGCAGTATAAAAAAGGGAAAGAATAGTTAAACCACAAGCCTTTTCAAGAAAGCACATTTTCAAAAAAAAAGAAAACTCCAGCCTAAGTATTGATCAAAATTTTTTATCAAAATGCACTTCGGTCAGTGGACACACAATTTCATTAAAATATGTGCTTATTCGCTTTATTATTGATGTAGACATCTTGGATGTAGACATGTTTTTTTAAGACGTGAAGCAATGCCAGCAGACTTGTTTTGTCGATCTTCTTACGCCATGGCAGTGCCCTCTGCAAGTAGGCAAGAAAAATGGTAACAAAAAAAAACATTTATTTATGAAATTGTTTTCTTCTGCCAACTACTTCTTGCAAAGGTGTAACTAAATGGCACAAGATACTCAGACCTAGAATTGAGCCGTGCGTATCGCGTGCAGTGAACAGCCAAATAAAGTCGAAGCGTTTATGCTGATCAGCGCCAAACTCATTCTCGCACGTCAATGCTGCTGTTTTGAATATATGCCTGAAGTTGCTGACATTTTCGCGTTTTATCAACATGATTGTGTGTGCCTGAAGGTTTCGTACTGTGATAATTATTGTGCAAGCCATGCTCTTAGTCTAAGGTAAGGATAAGTTATGTCAGGCACCACCACAAATATCTACTGTTCTCGACGTTCGCAAAGCATTTTAGAAAGAGCCAGTGTTGACAAAATATCATTGATTGGGCAGCTTCACGACTTGCAGCTTAATTATGTCACACCACACATTTTCTGGCTGCTGAAATGCTGAGATGATATAGCAAGATGGTATCTGCGACAACGAAAACATGTGATAGCGCGAAGCGGGCTTGGAAATGGCTAAGATGACTATTCAAAATTTTATTTATACTTAGGCAGAATGTGGCGAACGAGAAAAATTATCAGAGTGTCTAAAGTACGTAATTGAAGAGAAGCAGGCAGCGAGATAGCACCTCCAATGCACTGCGCATGATTGCTGCATTTACTCTCATATTAAGCTAGCCTATCGCTGCATACAAATGCATTGTTTTGTGTGGAAAGTGCGTTTTGACCTAGTCATGTGAACCATGTGCTTGGGGTGTCTTGCATGCTTCTTATTAGCAAATGTTTTGGCAAGAGTCCGACGGAATCATTGTGAAATGAAACGCAAGTTTTTTTTTTCATTTCAAAAAAGGTATTTTGGCTCCCTACACTGGAGTTCGCAATCATCTGCAGGGGCAAAGTGAAGGGGAGGGAATCGAAACCGTGTCCACCTCGAAAAAGGTTAATTAATGATTTGGCTTGTATATTGTCGCGACGTGAAGACATATGTCATATTTGAAGAAGTGGAGAACCATGGGTTGGTGGCCATCTAACACGAAATCGTCCGCACTTGCATTTTCACGAAATAAACTGTTTCAATCCATTCATCGAAAAAGCTAAGAAAGCAGCAGCGGTTAGGTTTTTTTAATTACTGCGCGTCAGAGAGTTCCCCGTCTTTCGCTTCGTTGCGTTCTGCATAAAAGCGTGCAGAAGCGCGCATGCGCTGGCGCCATCATCTCTCTCGCGGGACGCCCGTGGCAATATATATATATATATATATATATATATATATTCTGCTTCTAAATTCACAGATAACCCCAAAAAAGTGGATGGAGGGAGGGCCGCTGTGATAGCTCAGTGGTTAGAGCATCGAACGCGTAATTCGAAGGTCGTAGGTTCGATTCCTGCTCACAGTTGGTAATTTTTAATTAATTTTTTCATCCACTTTTCTTTCTTCTTATTTTACATTCCATTGGTTTTAATAACTTCCCCTGTACATTCCTTGGCATCACTGTCTGTTATATCTCATTAATATTGTGTTAAAACACGGAAAAACGAGCCCTTAGGTATACACTTCTTTTCCTTATATATATATATATATATATATATATATATATATATATATGTATGTATATATATATATATATATATATATATATATATATATATATATATATATATATATATATATAACGCGTTCGATGCTCTCGAACGCGTTATTTGAAGATCGTAGGTTCGATTCCTGCTCACGGCTGGTTATTTTTTCATCCACTTTTCTTTCTTCTTACTTACATTCCATTGGTTCTAATAACTTCTTCTGTACATTCCTTGGCATTACTGTTTGTGAGATCTCATTAATATTTTGTCAAAACACGGAAAAACGAGCCCTTAGGTTTACACTTCTTTCCCCTATTATATATATATATATATATATATATATATTGTAAAAATTCATTGGACGTCATCCTCATCTGTCAATAACCATCATCAGTCTTCGCCCATTTCTCTTCATCATCGGCGCCATTTGCGCTGTTGCTTGAATAAAGCGTCAGCTGAACCCGTGGTATTTCAAGTGGTGGAAGTGCTTCCCGATCTCTTCGACCTCTCTCTATACAAAGCCACCTCCTGGAGCTCCGTTCGGGAGGTCGCTTACGACAGCAGAGCACCATGGCGCAAGAGCAAGCCCAACCGAACCACCCGCCGGCTCAACCGCCCACCGCCAACCCTAGCCCGGTCAACAACCCCACTCGGGAGCTTCCAGTCTTCTCCGGTCTGCCTGGCGAAGATGTCGAAGACTGGCTCGACAACTATGACCGCGTAGGTGTCTACAATAACTGGAACGAGGCATCGAAATTAGCACGCGTCCAGTTTTACGTCTCTCAGGTTGCCAAGACGTGGTTCCTGAATCATGAGAGCGACTTCCGCGATTGGTCTTCCTTCAAAGACCAGCTCCGACGCATTTTTGGCACACCGACCATCCGTTCAGAAGTTGCTCGGAAGAAATTGGCAGAACGTGTTCAACAATGCGGTGAGTCTTACACTTCCTATATTGAGGATGTGCTTGCACTTAGCCGTCGTGTCGACGACACCATGCCAGAAGGTGATCGCGTCCGGCACCTTCTGAAGGGTATCGGACCTACCGCTTTCAACACCCTCGTCGCGCACAACCCCTCGACAGTTTCCGACGTCGTCTCAGTATGCCAGCGGCTTGATACCTTGCAGTCAATCCGCCTGCGACCCGACTTCTCTGAGAACCCCCTGGCAAACAGTATGGAGCTCCGATCCATCATTCGAACCATGATTCGTGAGGAACTGCAAGCCTGCAGTTTACCTCCTTCTCACAACGTTCCCGCTCAACCCGCTTCTAGCGATCTGCGTGGCATTATTAGGGAAGAAATGTCAGCGTTTCAAAGCACCCACCGTGCTCCACCATGCACCCAACCCGCTTCGCATGCACAGATCGCTTCAATGCAACCCTCGCTGTCTCAAGTACCACCACCTGTGCCTGATCACGAACATCTCGCACCTCTAGTCGCCCGTCCACCGAACCCTAGCTACCATTCTTCCTGGTGGGCCCCATGGCCTATTTGCTACTACTGCGGAATTCGAGGACACATTTCCTGGGTCTGTCGACGTCGGCAGCAAGAGGAACGTCGTGGTTATGCCGCATTTGAACGAGACGACACATGTGCACGAGGTTACTACCGTTATGGCGACAGTCCTGCCAACCACCGACCCCCGTCTCCTATGCGCATTTCCAACACGACCAACAATACACGTGCCTCCCGACCACGCTCCCCTTCGCCACGCCGACGCTCTGTTTCACACTATCGACCTGTCTATCAACTGGCTGCGCAGCGATCGGAAAACTAAACAGTGCAGTTTTTGGAGGGAAAACTGCATCGCGGCGAAATGACCCAATTCCTCCTCAACTACCATCAAACATGTTATTGATAACTGTGCAAGGTGTACGGGTGTTGGCTTTGGTGGACCCTGGAGCAACTATTTCAGTTATGCGTGCCGACTTGTGTTCTCGATTGCGGAAAGTGAAGACACCCTACCTTGGATCATCTTTGATCGGGGCCAATGGAGCAATAATGAGACCATCGGCCCAATGTACAGCGCGTGTCTTCATTGATGGTATTCGTCACCACATCACCTTCGCTGTCTTAATTTCATGTGCTCATGAACTAATTTTAGGTTGGGACTTTCTCTCATCGGCATCTGCATTAATTTCTTGCCGTCAACGTGTAGTCGAGATGACAGAGACCGATCACTGCAGCGAACGTGTCGACGAGAAACCATTGCGTTTTTCACAGCTTCCGATACCATGCTGCTCCCGGTTCAGGAGCAACTCATCGCCATCACTTCTCCGAATATTGCCAGTGGTGACGCCCTTATCACCCCTTCCAGCCACTGTTTAGCTGGTGGCGTTGTAGTCCCCTCCAGCCTGGTGCGGTTCAAAGACAGTGCTGCGATAATCCGTGGCCTGAACTCTACCCCGGAGCTTGTCCTCCTACCTCAAGGTTCTGCACTGTCGTGTTATGTGGATACCAAACCAGTATCTTTGGTCTCTCTTGACGCCTTGACAGCTCAGCCACAACAGGCCCGGTCTGTTACTTCCTCCTCCTTTGCTCCCGGTATAAATCCTGACCTTTCGGCTTCTCAACGTGGCGTTGCTAAATTTGCTAACAAAACACCAGGCCTCCTTTGACGCCAAGGCTTCGGCACCAGGACAGACCACAGTTGCGCATCATCGCATCGACACTGGAGGTCAGACTGTTGTACGCCGTCGTCCCTACCGAGTCTTCTTGGCCGAGCGCAAAATCATTGACGAGAACGTGACCGATATGCTAAAAAGAAACATCATACGACCCTCTACCAGTGCTTGGCCATCACCCGTTGTCTTGGTACAAAAGAAGGATGGATCGGTACGTTTTAGTGTTGATTACCGCGCGCTCAACAAGATTACACGAAAGGATGTATATTCAATGCCCCGTATAGATGATGCACTTGACTCATTGCAAGGCGCCCAATACTTCTCCACCCTTGACCTTCGGTCCGGGTATTGGAAAATACCAATGAACGAAACAGACAAAAAAAAGACCGCCTTTTCTACGCCGGACGGTCTTTACGAGTTTAACGTAATGCTATTCGGCCTATGTAATGCTCCCGCCATATTTGAAAGGATGATCGACACTGTTCTTCGTGGCCTCAAGTGGAAAACTTGTCTATGCTACCTCGATGATATTGTCGTGTTTTCTTCCACTTCTGATGATCATCTGTAACGCCTAGATCAAGTGCTCACATGTCTCACCAATGCTGGACTTCAATTAAACACAAAGAAGTGCCATTTCGGCAACACAGCTATAAGAGTTCTGGGACATCTCGTTAGTAAAGATGGCATCCAGCCCGATCCGGACAAAATTTCCGCAGTCCTCAACTTTCCGCGACCCTTTCGTTCCAAAGAACTACGCAGTTTCCTTGGACTCGCATCGTACTTTCGCCGCTTCATTCGCAACTTTGCCACTATTGCCACGCCTCTCCACAAGCTCCTTGCTAGTACCTATTCCTTCGATTGGAATGATCAATGCGAAGCCTCGTTTCAAGAGCTCAAGCAGGCACTCACATCCCCACCGGTGCTTTGTTATTTCGATGACAAGGCACCTACGATATTACACGCTGACGCTAGTGGACAAGGAATCGGCGCCGTACTCCTCCAGCGCGACCATGCCTTTCGCGAGAAAGTTTTCACGTATGCAAGCCGCACTCTGACCTCTGCAGAGAAGAGGTACTCAATAACCGAACAAGAGTGCTCGGCTGTTGTCTGGTCCATCAAAAAATTTTGTCCGCATCTACACGGTCGACATTTTACTGTTGTGACAGACCACCATGCTCTTTGCTGGTTGTCCACAATCAAAACTTGTCGGGACGACTTGGCCGCTGGATTCTCCGGTTACAATCGTATGACTTCGACGTCATCTACAAGACTGGAAGACAACACCAAGATGCCGACGCTTTGTCACGATGCCCTTTGCCGCAGTCTTTGGCGCACGTCACATCCCCTTGTCAAATCGGTTATACGGAGGACGCCTCGTCGATATCATCAATTTCTTCTCTACCTTCATCCGCCCGTCCGTCAGTACTTACCACTCACCAGTGAGCGGATTCTTATTGCACTGACATCATCGGTCGGCTTACCGGCGCTTCATCTTCCCCAAATGCCAGACTCCGGAAACAACTTCGACTATTCAAGTTGGAGGACGATGTGCTACATCGATACATTTTCCACCCGGAAGGTTACCGATGGGTTCCCGTCGTACCACGCGCACTACGCACTGAAGTTCTGCGCGTTTCTCACAACGACCCAACGTCAGGACACTTGGGTTACTACAAAACATACGAGCGCATCCGCAGTCGATTCTTCTGGCCAGGTCTTTCCACGATGGTAGCTAAATATATCGCCTCGTGCGCACTTTGCCAACACCGCAAGCGGCCCACTACTGCTCCAGTCGGGACCCTACAACCACTTCCTTGTCCATCAGAGCCGTTCTTTGTCGTCGGAATTGACCTCTTCGGGCCTCTCCCAACAACATCAGATGGCAAGAGATGGATCGTCACCGCGGTCGATCACTTGACCTGGTACGCTGAGATGGCCTCGATCTCTCCAGGAACTGCTTCGGAAGTAGCAACTTTCTTCTTGCATTCTATTTACCTACGTCACGGAGCCCCTCGTGTTCTTTTGAGCGACTGGGGCAAGGCATTTCTTTCGAGCACGCTCAGAGAAGTTCTTCAAGCATCAAAAACAGTTCATAAAACAACACCTAGCTATCACCTGCAAACCACTGGCTTAACGGAAAGATTTCATCGCACGCTGTGTGACATGCTGTCCATGTATATCCGACCGGACCATCGCAATAGGGATGCCATACTTCCCTTTGTCACGTATGCGTATAATACGTCAGTTCAACGAACCACAGACTATTCTCCATTTTTCCTACTATACGGACGCCTTCGACATCACCACTCGACGTTTCATTCTTTTCTGGCACAGTCAACTCTTCACCATTCGTTTGCGACCAGTTTCTGTCCCGTTTTGCTTGATGCCGTCGTCTTGCCCGTGTAAACACCGAAGCTAGCCAAGAAGATCGCAAACATCGTTACGATGCCACTCACCGTGTCGTTCTCTACCGCCCGGGCGACGATGTGCTTCTGTGGACTCCTGCGCGAACGCCTGGCTTATGCGAGAAGCTTGAGTCACGCTGTCTTGGCCCCTACGAAGTTATCGAACAGACCTCACCGGTGAACTACCTTGTCACACCTGTTCATGTCCCCACTGACCAACGCTGCCGCGGGACAGAGATTATTCACGTTTCGCGTCTCAAGCCCTATCGTATGCGTTCCCCAGCGTAATTCGCGGCCAGGCTGGCCGCTTCCGTCGACGGGGGAAATTAGTGTAAGGATTCATTGGACGTCATCCTCATCTGTCAATAACCATCATCAGTCTTCGCCCGTTCCTCTTCATCATCAGCGCCATTTTCGCTGTTGCTTGAAGAAAGCCTCAGCTGAACCCGTGTTATTTCAATATATATATATGCTCACATACGAATTCACACACAAACATACACTGTGTGACTGAACATACCTCTCCTCCTCTTCTGAAACGTGTCTCAGGGAAACCCTGTCTACATTTGACAACTATTCTCAGCTATAATAGGCATTTCTTCAGGAAGAACCGATTGATATCTTGGAATATAGGGGCATTTATCTTCTGATTTCTGTTCACGAGATAGTAGCCTGCAACTGCGTACGCGTTACTTCTTCTTCAACTAGCGGCAGCAGCCCACACCGGCATGCGCTCAACACCAATGAAATTTCAAAATACATTTTTTTTTCTGGAGACGGGCCTCTAGGGTGAAACTTCACTGCAGCAAAATAAGCAGTACTGTAGATTACCCGCAATGGAAGCTGATAACAACCATCAAGGGCACTGAAGTGAGAACAGAGCAAGAGTCATTTGGCCCGTTACATCTCATTCACTATAGAGATGGTGACACCAAATTTGTGGAATGCATGTTCTTTGCTGTAGGCGTTTTTTTCAGCTCCAGGAAGCATGATACACGTACCAAGATTCCTGTATTTTTGCTAAATAGTTTAATATTGCTATGCTTTTGTGGAGCATTTTTGTTTCGGTTTCGCGGCGCCGAGTTGGGCAGTGACGTCGATGCATAGGTGGCTTCGTCATGTGACTACATAAAGCTGTGACGCACATCGTGCTGAGTTTCGTCTGCTCTCATACGCACGTGCCACACCAGCGCCAGCAAAACAAACGCGCCTAAAGTCGCCATGGCCAGCTGCAGTAGCATCCAGCAAGTGGCAAGACAAAAGGCAGCCAGAAGGAAACAAAGCGTTTATATTTACAACGTATATACAGAACATGGACGAGGAAGCCGGTCGACGCTAGATGCAGCCCGATGTTGGGCGTGCATGGCGTCTCTGGCAGACCGGGACGCATCGAGTGTCTCTTCGAAAGCATCCATGCAGTGTCATTGACGGACGCACACAATGTCTCTGAAAGGGCACCATCACACTCGTCACTACAGATCTGGTGTTACGTCAAGACAACTGCCATTGCTTCATTTATTATGAAGCGTCAGTGTCACTGCGAAGGCGATAAGTCTAGATAGTGAGAGTGGACATTCAGCTACACTTTAAAAGTGAATTAAAACATATTCTACGCGTTTGTTTTGTCCAACCCTTCGTCTGGAGAGTCCTTGCATACAGAGGAAACCCACAAGAGCCTTGCGAAAGCTTCAAAATTTGGTGACACCACCCCTTTAGGCAAATGATGACTTATGATATACTGAAACCAGCTATTCACTGATATGAATGCTCTTCGAGGAAACATTTTCATCAAGCTTGAGAGAGCAGTTTTTCTTTTCAATTTTTTTTAATGACGCTTTTTTGGAAAAGTGTTGCTTCTTCAACTATCTCTTTACAATGCTTGTAGGGAAGCGATCTTTTGCAGAAATATTTCAAAGCCTTTTTTCAATGCAACAAGGAATTGGGGTGTCTACGGAGAATACCAAATGTGCCAATGCGCATAAAGTTTGGCTAGCATTGTTGATTTGGGCCATGTTTGCCATGTATATTCATTTCAGGCACGCAAAAAAAGCACGGATATGTTTCTCAGTGTTGTGTATCGAAACTAATCGAAAAAAAAGTTTGTCGCAACAATTATAGTTCGCGGTAAACAGGCTATGAAATTGAAATATTGCAGTGATTGAAAATGATACTGATTGTTGCCCTAGTTGGTACTTGCTTACTGACATGCTTTGGCGGCAAATAACACACACACAAAGTAAAGAAACACTAAACGACAAGCACAAGCGGCAGTTCTAACTAAAGTATACCGGGCGCAAATCCAGACTTAAGTAACAACATACAGACATGCGCAGTCTTTTGACAGCCTTATCCCATCCAGCTATCAAACAACCTCTTTTTCCGATACGTACAACGTCACGGATGGTTCGCTGATACACTTTTCGCCTTTATTTTTAATGTAATAGGCTTCCATCAACTCACGCGCAGTCTTTTGCCTACTTCTACCTGGAATCTTAAACTCGTTAGAACGTGGTAAACACCCACAGGCTTTACTGTGCATAGCCAAATACGCCAACACAGATTTCATTAAATTTATTTCATGCTCTCTAACCCGTTCATTAATACAGCATCTGGTAGTCCTGATGTACGAGTTGCCACTAGAAAAGGGACTCTCATAAACAACGCGTTTCGCACATTTCCCGTACATCATGCCATGTTTCTTGCCGCATCCCTGACCGCTCGCCTCCACCCACCGAGCAGTTCTCCGGCACAGCTGAGCCAGTTTTATCGGCGCGGAAAAGGTGACAGGTACCCCATACTGTCCTGCTACTTTTTCAGGTTGTAGAGACCTTATGAACATAAGGAATCACTGCAGGTCTTATGGTTTCAGTTCTTTGCTTTCCCATGGCAGCTTTAGTACATTCACTTTTTGCATTCCGCAAAAGCACTTCGGAGACAGCTGTCAATTGAAAAGAAATGTGAAAGGTGTATCTGCGAACCGTCGGTGACGCTGTACGTATTGGAGAAGAGATTGTTTTGATAGCTGGCTAGCGTAAGGCTGTGTGAAGACTGCGCATGTGTGTATGTTGTTACTCAAGTCTGCATTTGCGCCCAATCTACTTTAGTTGGAAGTGACCATTGTGATTGTCGTTTAGTGTTCCTTTACTTTGTCTGTGTGTTATTTGCGGCCAAAGCTTGTCATTGAGCAAAAGTGGGACAGTACAGCAGCCAACTTGAATTACAAGTTTTTCCATAGTCTAAAAAATGTCGCTGCCCACTACGACGTACACGTGGTGTTCACTGCGCCTAACAAATTTCGAAAGTTTGTTCAACCATTCAGAATAAACATAAAAACAGTCCTACCTTACGGAACGAGGGACGTAGCACGAAACACCTTAATGAGTTTTTTTTCATATGGTCCTATTCTTGTTTACAAAATCTCTGTGAGCTTGTATACAGTGGGCTGATGGCCTGTTGCCTAATAACGCTCGGAAAATCTGAACTATAATTTGAGTGCCACTTTTATAGTTTTATTTTAGCTGCCCAGTGCGAAGACAAAGGCACCCCTCTTTTTCATAAGACGGAAGTTATGTGTTGGCACAGGGACTGGCACACAAAATTGTAGAAGCCCTCTTCATCAAGAAAGATAGAGAGAGCTCTGAATCAAAATTAACAGCGCAAACACAAAAGAAACCCAACAGGGAAAAGAAACTGCGCACATTATGTCATAAAACCAGCAGTGTGTTTATCTAGTGAGGAAGATATTTACAAATTACAAAACTTGCATATACATACATTGCCAGCCATTTTCAGAAAAGTCTCTTGCGTTGAAACTCCTCATTTGGCCCTTAATCAGATGTGAATGTGTTTCAGGAGCTCATACGGCAGAAAATTTTTTCATCAAACGGCATTGGTTATTCCATTGGACAAAAATGACATTAGATTTTCCGCGTGAGAGGGGTATTAGTTCTCATTCACTTAGAGATGTAAATATAAAGAGCATTCTGTGGCCAGAAGGGGCAGAGAGTTGCTCCCTGAACTTTTCATGAAAGGGAATGAGGGAATGTTTTGACAGAGACACTAAAAGTATGTGTTTTTCTGAAATATTCAAGGTTTCAGCAAATGCCCCCGTGCCTTCCTCTTTGAAAAAAAGTTCTTGTCTATATAGGCCTGTGGAAGAGTTGGTTTTCTGTGTATGAGTGCTATTTCTGTATGTAAAGACATATTTTTGGTGTACCTAATTTAACGGGCGAGCGGACAACGCTCAGGTCCAAAAATTTAATGAAGAGTAATACGCTCAGTTTTGATGCTACAGCAACATGCTACAGAACATGCTACAGCAAGAGTTTTACAAACACGTGCTACAATGACGAAGATACAGGGGTTAGGACACCTGTTTCAGCTGGTTTCAAATTTTCATGCTGCCGCTGCCCACCCTTCTCTGGGGAAGGAGTAGCTGTTGATGATGAGAATTATGTGCATTTGTGCTATGCTGCCACAAGAATTTAGCAAATACATGACGTGCTATGTGAACATGCTGCCTCAAGAATTTTGCGAATACATGCTACAATAAGAAAGTTGCAGAGTTTAGAACATTTGTTTCAGCCAGTTTCATATTTTTGCGTGGCGGCTTGCCACCCGGGAAGGAGTAGACGTCAAGCCATGGCCCACTTTGACAACGTGACACGGCAATACCGCTTCTTCCATAATTTGGGGCTCTACAAAACGGCACAAAGCAGCATAGAGAAATAAAAAAATAAAAATGGGGACTTCAAGGCTGAAACTGCATCACCGCAGGGCCAAGATGCCATCAAGCACAGTGGTGCAATACGTTGCCAATCGTCAAGCTTTTGTCACTGTGCGTGTATGAGGAGGATCACTGAGGCGAGGGAAACAGGCACGGAATTGGTTTTCGAAATGGAGGGTCTGCTTGGCACACAGCACTGTAATATTCGGCAAACGTGATCGCCGCGGTCTCCTGTAAAATCGGCGAGGTTGTTTTAGGGTTGTAAAAAAAAGTTGCAGCCTGTTTACTGGCCCTTTAACCCTATCAGCATCTGTTCTAAATAAGCTTTACAAAAAAAAACCTTTTTTCATCTCTAGCATTGATTGAAGTATCGCTGAGGTGGACGGAACATATGTTGCCGAGAAATCGCTCTGCAATACTGCACAGATCACCTTAAATCTCTTCTTGGTTTTTAAAAAGCAATAGTATTTTTCTATTCGCTCCCAGTAGTGTGCGCTGCTTTTTTACACTACGTGCTTTGTGGTGAAGCAGTATGCCAATTCAGTGCCTATTTGTGACAAGTCTACTCATACGAAAAAAAATGACGCCAGTCTCATATTCCTAATCTCTCCAGGGGTTGGCTTTGTCCTACAATTTTCCTATGACGTGTCTTATTTTCTTCTAATAATCTTTGCTTTGGCAGTGCTTGCAATTCGTGACATTTCAGAAAATCTCTTAGCCCAGCATTCTTTCTTGCTATCTCTACTGTGCATAAGGTTTTAGAGTGCGCTTAAACGTGACTCGTTTCGGACATATGAATGCAGGCAAGCTGCTATCTGAATGGTATGTGAATTTCACACCATGTGTCTGGGCTTGAGCCTCTGCAGTTTGCCATTGACGCAGAGTTCTATGAAGAATTTCATTCACTTATCAACATTTATTTCTTTTGGACAAGTGTTTTCTGCTGACTACACGTAGTACCACCAGAATTTTCATAAAAGAGGCAACTTACTGCAGGAAGGTACTGCAGAGTTCGTGGCATTCTATAACAACTTTGAAAGCGCTGAACAGTCTCAATGTGCTTAATCGCAACTCTAGGAAACCATCGACAATGACTTGGCATCATCTGGTGCTTGCTACGTTACATTGATGTTTCACAAAACATAGTGGATGACTGCCCGGCTGTGCAACCAGTTATAGTATATTTTCCTGCTTTATAGTGATCTTCGAATGCCAGCTAAGTTCTCAATAATTAATGGTGGTGCATTAAGTAGTAGGTCTAGAGTGCTGCTCAGTTCAGCATAAATATTGCTAGGTTGCTGTTTTAAGCACTCCTGCAACTTTTTGGTGATGTTTAGTTTCAATTTATATTCATTTAGAGTCATTTGACTGACCAATTCTGATTAGGCCTTTCATAATGCACAGCACCAACTGCAGCAAACCTATTTTGTTTGATTCCAAGTTTTATGGTGTGCTTTGGCCATTGATCCATTTAAACGCTTGTGTCTTAGCTTTGTGCACAGCATTGAAGCTTTTCAGTGAGTAAACGAAGCATTGCTGTGAACTTCTGCATTGCAGCCGGCAGCACTGAAATGTAATAGCACAAACATTCTTTGTGCCAAGACACCGTGAAGGAGATAGAATGTCACTTGACTGACCGATATAAATTCGCGATTTACATTGATATTTATTGGAAATGCCATTGAGCAAGGACACGGTAGAGGCATCGAAAAAATGAGAATTGTTGCATGTAATGTAATATAATTTGGGATTATTTGCCCTCTGACACCTGTGCCTACCTACTCAATTGATGTGATCTGTCTTATATCTGTATTTTTGTTCTTCGAAAATTACATTGATGCTTGCTGCTTTTATTCGCAGGCTTTTTAATCGACCACCTCGAGGCGGAAGAGTGTCTCCTGTAGGACCTGCAGAAGAGACACAAGGTCTTGCACACTGCCTTGCACAGAAATGTGCCGACCTGCACTATTATTCAAGCTATAGGTTTTCACATACAATTTCAAAAATTTCATTTTTCCTAAAGTGATTAAAACAGCAATTTTTTTGAAAATTGAGCTTGTTGTGTCAACTTCACTTGTAAAGTTTCATGTAAACGCCAATGACTGCATTTTAAATATCATCTCACTTCCTTTGCACTGCTTAGGCTTATGTGCTACTATAGCCACAATAAATTTAATTTCATTTGTTTTCACTGCTATGTTCAAATACAGTACAAGTTCTATACGGGCGACAATATAACGTACTACAGACAATAGAATATACAATACACAATACACGATAATACGGACAATAGACTATTCAATATACAATAGACTATACAAATGGCAACAGACTACAGACAACAGACAAGACAGACAATCGAAAACAAGGGACAAACAACAGTGCCACAGACAACAGCATCCCAAAATACGAAAAACAACAGAATTTATGTTGTGGTATTCTGTTGTCATTTTCAACCGGGCTACGTGACAGTCCACAACGGATATATCTCGTATATAAAAAAATTGAGTGTATTCTATCCCGACGTTATGCGACACCAATAGCGGGTGTCAGGAATTGTGCCGCAAACGCGGAAGACGCTGTGATTGAACAACGCGCTGGTTGTAAGTATCTGCACAGCTGGTTTGCGGGCCCATTAAGCTGGGGCGTGAAAAGGAAAACACAAAAGCAAAAAAAATTTACGACAGCAGCTACGCATTGTAGGAATCAATTTCACACAGAACAGTCAGCTAGTAACTTCCTATGCCATCTTGAATTTGAAGGTTTTCCTGGCTCTGAATAGCGCGAGCAGAAATTTATTGGTTGGCTGGTTGGTTCCTAAAACTCACGGCGTAAGGTACTCCGGTAGATAGATGATGATTATGATGATGGCGATGATGATGTTCGTGTATATGTACAGCGCACATCCTTTCTCCAAGTGGATGATAAATATGATGATGCTCCTAGAAATTTTGGCACCTACGCACTCAAGGGGATCTGCCAATAGTCGGGTGGATCATAGAGAATGAATGTGTGATTATTATTTTTTAAAAGATAAATTAGCGGGACTAGCCATGAATCAGATGGTGATAATGATGCCGCTTGTTATCTTCATCCCCTTCTTCGTCTTCTGATTCGTTCTCATACAACACGTGAACCAGTTTGTGCAACTTAGATGCAATAATTGCGATGGACAAGAGAACAAAAGCGAAAGGTAAAGAGAAAGCAACGGATAGTCGAACGTGCCCGTGTAAGCGCGTTGTTACGATGCTCACCTTCGGGACGTTGCCAGGTAGGTATGAATCCCACCACTCGATACATTTTATAAGAATTCGTCACTCTCTTTCTATCTCTTCCTCTCTCTTTCTTTCTGTCATTCATTCTATCTTTTTTGTAGCAGTTTTCTCGCCAATCACAGTTGATTCAACCCACGAAACATCAATGTTTCTTGGAGTAAAGCCGCAAAAGGTGAGGAGCAAAATGAAAACGATAAAGAGAGCATGGGTGAAATTCGTAAAATTTATTATATTAACCATTTTACAATCAACAGGGGAACATTTTCATTCAATTATTCATTTGATGTCCAATCTCCAAGAGTGGGTGTGGGTTATACCTATAGACCATCATCATCATCTTTTCAGAAATACTCTTCTCAAGCATAATGAAGCATCTAGAAGAGAACTCGCTGTTTAACAACTACCAACATGGCTTCAGCCGTTGGTTTCGCTGTGCCACACAACTGACAGTGTTAGCTCATAACCTCTCAAGTGCATTGGACAAAGGCGGCGTCGTTGATTGCAGAATTCAAGGTTTTCAGAAAGCATTTGATGTTGTACATCACGATGCATAATTGAATAGTTTTAAATGCGAAGCATTTCTAAGCAAACTTTGGCGATGTAGTGTTCATGGGAAATGAGTCAACGGCCTAGCCGTGATTGTATGGAACAAGAACCTTTGTTGAGGAGGGCGCCCCGCCGCGGTGGTCTAGTGGCTAAGGTACTCGGCTGCTGACCCGCAGGGCGCGGGTTCGAATCCCGGCTGCGGCGGCTGCATTTCCGATGGAGGCGGAAATGTTGTAGGCCCGTGTGCTCAGATTTGGGTGCACGTTAAAGAACCCCAGGTGGTCTAAATTTCCGGAGCCCTCCACTACGGCGTCTCTCATAATCATATTGTGGTTTTGGGACGTTAAACCCCACATATCAATCAATCAATCATCAATCATCAATCACCTTTATTGAGGATGTACTTGGTTTATATAACAATGAGTGAATGCGCCGCCTGGGGATGAAAGAACACAAGCGAAACTCCCTCTCTCGTTTCATACTCCCTCTCTTAGTTTCAGCAGTTAATTGTTAGTATGTATTAATAACAAAAACCCAAGTATACAATACTCCAGAACAGAGTACAGAATACACACAGTTCAGACCGTAACTAAAAGTTTTTCTGGTAGTCTCGAAGCGAAGTCGGTGGCCGGCGTCTTCGGGTTGGCCGCCCTCAATGCTGCGCTGCTGAGGTTGGCTGCTGCAGTACAGGAGATAGAGACTGCGTCCCAGAAGGCAGCTGCTGCATAGGAGGCTGCACTACGCCAGGAGACGGCAGCCGCGGTTTGCAAGGTTGCAGTAAGGAGATTGTGGCGACAGCGCAGCAGCTTGCTGCACATCAGGAAACTGCGGATGCGGTACGCCAAGTTGCAGCACACCAGGGGACCGCGGCTACGGCACGGCAGGTTGTAGCCCCCCAGGAGACCGTGGTGGCGGTACGCTAGGTTGAAGCCCGGCCGGTTTTGGTACCGGGGCTGGAGACTGCGGCACAGTTAGCCAGAACTGGCGGCGACCCCCCTCCGGAACCCTGGACAGCTTGGAGGCATTCCACATACGGCCATCTTCAAGCGTGTAAGACGCAGGTCCCTTCGCCTCCAACACTTTAGTAGGGGAGAAAAAGAGCAGTTGCCATTAGAGCGAACGAATTGTTTCTTGACACGAACAGTGTCTCCTACCGCTATTTTAAGCTTCTTGGCAGCTCTTCTTTTATCCGTGTACAGCTTGCTGCTGTGATGTTGGCACTGGATTCTACGACGAAGTCACGCCAACTCTTTAGCTGGTTCTTTGGCGAAGGCTGATGCTGAGAGGCTGACAATATCCAGCCCGGTTTGGGGCATTCTACCATGCAGCAGAACAGTGTTGGAGTAGCCCTGTTAATTGCAAGGTAGTCCATAACTGCTAGTCGAAGGAGTCATCCTAAGAGAAGTAAATCTTGAATGAAGTTTTTTATGTTCGGTTGAACCGTTCTATTTTTTTCATTCGCCTGGGGGTCGTATACTGATGAATGCAGCAGTCTGATGGCCCTATCTTCCAGAAAGGTGATGAATTCCCGGGAAGTGAACTGAGGTACATTGTCGCAAATTATTTATTCAGGGTATTTTTCGCGGAGAAAACCCTTGTTAAAAAAATTGCCCGCAGCTTCCCTCGGGGGAACACTGAGGAGGATGCGGAGCATATAATTGGTTAACGGGGTGTTAAAGTGCGACTTACTTGGGTCGATGGCTAAATTGGTTAACGTGGTTGTGAAATGGGGTGTTAAATTGCGACTTACTTGGGTCGATGGCTAAATTGGTTAACGTGGTTGTAGGAGGGGGTGTTAAATGAGTGAACACGTACACACGTATGCGAAAGGGCGGCGCTGGTCGAAGGGACGTCGATCATTGTGTTTGTTGATTCGTTGGAATTCATTTCACCACGACCTTGGACGTCGACGCGCCGTACAAACCAACCGACGAGCGGCAACTGAGCGAGCGAGCGCCGACCTTGAGTATATATACAGCGCGACGGCGCATGCACTGCCAGCTGTCGAATGTTCTCGAAGGAGAAGCGCGCGCAGCACAGATGGTGGGCGACGGCGCGACGGCGCATGCGCGCGCGTCAGCTGTCGAATGTTCGAGAAGCGGTGCGGACGGCGCGGACGGCGCACTACAAGGCGCGAGTATAAGATGCTTCCGCATCTAAAATATTTGAATGTGCTTGTTGATACCTCCCGACACAAATATACCACTAGCAACTTGTAGTGGTAATCCACAAGCGTTACGGAAAACCTGCTTTTGGGAGGTGCGCGCTCCAAGGGACCAACAATATCCAAGGCAAGCTTTTGCCATTGTCTTTCAGGCCATTCAACAGGTTGCAATGGTGCTGGTGAAGTCCTGGCTGATATAACCGTTTTTCACTGCTGCTTCCTCTTCTTTATTCATTCGCGCCACCTGAACCACTCACCAAGTCGTGCTTTAGTGCGCGTGATACCAGGATGCGTCTCGTGTGCAGTGGAAATAGTCTGGCCCTGAGAGAGGATGGAACCACGAGGCGATCTACACGCAGTAGGAGATCATCAACAACAGAAAGTTCCTCGCTTATTAAGTAGAATGGCTTCACTTCTTCTGGCAAGGACTTTTGCGGCGCCCAAAAACTCAGGACAAAGGACTTGATGGTTTTTAGACAACCATCGTCGAGAACAGCCTGCCTGAACGTTTCCTTTGCCACACAGGCTGTCTCACCAAGTGACACAATTTCTTCTTCCTTACCGTGCTTTGCTTTTGAAATAGGGGATGACGGGCGAGAAAGTGCATCTGCAACACTGTTCCTGAACCCCTTTCGGTGTTCAACAGTGAAGTTATAACAGAAGTCTTGTACACCAGTGTGCGATTCGAAGTGGGCGTCTTCCATGTCGCTGTGATGCAGCGAAGAGACAAGTGCCTGGTGATCTGTTTGAATTTTGAAATGGCGATTCCAAAAGTACGTGTGCCATCGCCCACAAGCCCTAATACATGCCAACGCTTCTCGTTCCGTAACTGAATACTTCCTCTCTGCTGGGAACAGTGTACCTGATGCGAAAGCGACTGTGTGAAACTCTTCGCTATCTTGTTGCTGGAGAACTGTTCCCAGCTCACAGTGAGAAGTATCTGTCGACACGATGACTGGAAGTTTCGGATCAAACATTTGGAGGACTGGACTCAAAGAAAGAATTATTTTCACCCTTCTGAAACTGCTATCTGCTTGAGCTGACCCGTCAAAATGCTCATTTTTGCGAAGTAGGACTCGTATAGGCTCAACCCCTTGTGCTATACGTGGAACAAATTTGGAGAAGTATTCTACAAGGCCCAATAATAAACGGAGAGCAGCAACATCGGTTGGCACAGGTGTATTAGATATGGAGGCAATCTTCTCAGGAAATGAAGAGATACCACGTGCAGTGACCTTGTGCCCTAAAAATGTGAGCTTTGGAACGTCAAATCAACATTTGTTCAGTTCCAGGCCTGCAGCTATGACCTTCTGCAGCACTGTTTTCAAGTTCAGGAAACGTTCCCCGGCAGTCTTGCCAAAAACGATCACGTTCATGTAGAATAGCACACCAGGACAACGGTGAAGAATTAGTGCCATTATCTTTTGAAATGCCCTCGGGGCAGAAGCTAACCCAAAGCATACTCTCTTGAACCGAAAACGTCTATCGTGAGTGATGAAAGCTCTTTATGTGGTGTCTGAGTTACTGTTCCGGTTTTAGAACCGGTTCTCTGGCTTCCGGTGGCGTTGTACATATGTATTTAATAGCGTGCTTGTGTACGTAACAGAGTTCCTGCTTGGCTATCAGCTGCTGCGCACCTCTTGTCTACCGGCCCTTCAACGTCATGCCCTGTGTGCTCCGTGCGGCACGTCCGCCACACGATACACCATATTGGCGACGAAGATGGGATCCGCGTGCATCCGGCCGAGGTGGGCATACGACATTTGCTACTTGTGCTACCATGTTCAGCACTCTGGATAGAGCCCGCCGATACTCCATTTCTGTGGATCACCGGTTTGTGAATAGAGACCATGCCTGGGGTGCCCCGCGTCTATGCTGCCGAAATGTGAGCCATTCTTCTTTCTACTTTCTTCTTCTGTGCGGCTCACATTCATGACGCTACCTAAGGGTATTTCGGCGGATTGACAGGACCGCAGACCTTTACATGGGGGGTGGCTCCACCGTCATTGACCTCCACGTACGGTCTGTCTCGGCAGCAGCATGTGCCCCACAATTTCACCACCTCCGTTCCTTCAATGCCCTGGCGTGCCTTCGATTCCCTGGAAGACATGGCCTCGCGTCGTGAAAGCGTATATCGACGCGGTGGTTCCGGAAGCTACGCCAGACGCCAAGAAGGCGTTGCTTTTCAACGTGCTAGGAGTGGAGGAGTAGGAGCCTGGACGCCTTCACGCTGCGTGAAGGCGTCCAGGGTTCAGGAGATGGCACAACTTGCAAGTATACCAGCAGGCCTTAGCCGTTCTGGGCGCATACTTCGGGCCACCTGAAGACGCTTTCTGCGTACGTGCCCGATTCCGGCGGAGAGTTCAGGAGCCGGACGAGACTGCTGTCCAATTCATTCTAGCACTGCGGCGGTTGGCCAACGCCTGCAATTTCGGCACCGCTGCAGATACCTTGATACAGGACCAAAGTTTACACGGCCTGCGTGACCGTGACCTGCTTCGGTCATTCATCCAGATGGGGGACGATGTCACTGTCCATTCAACGTTCGAACTTGCCAGAGAAGAGAAGCGTGTCGACCGCGCGTTGCCACAGCTGGCTGCTCTGCAGGTCGACTCGGTTACGTCACGCGAGCATCAACGCCACGCGTTCGTCCTCAACCCATACTGCTACAACCTGATGGTTCCAACCCTGCTGTGTCATCGACCCCTACGAGTTCTGCGGAAATTTTTCCAATCCTACCGGGCCCTACTTCGACTTCACCAACTACGACAATTCCAGCCCCGGCTGAGAGCGCGTTCACCTGTGCTGTACCTTTCGGCATCTCGGTTGGCCGTGTTTGTGGTGTGCCTACTCCTGTCGTGTTTCCTGTAGTTTAGCATACCCGTATGCCTGCTTGCGTCCCAGCTCATCATACGCCGGTTGGGCCTGCTGCTCCCGTCTTGCCTGCTGCT
Source organism: Rhipicephalus annulatus (assembly GCA_013436015.1). Lineage (NCBI taxonomy): Eukaryota > Metazoa > Arthropoda > Arachnida > Ixodida > Ixodidae > Rhipicephalus > Rhipicephalus annulatus. The sequence continues at coordinate 452,120 of WOVY01009308.1, read as the reverse complement.
CACTCCGCCTGGCTGTGCGTCTTTCGACTTGTGGTGGCCTCCCGCATGCTGCGTTTGTTCTCGATCCGCCGGAGGTGCAACCACCAAGCATGCTGGCCGAGATTCAGGAAGTGGTCCCTGTTTTGTGTGCTGCGGAGGTGCTTCAGCTAGTCGTGTCTACCCCGACCGTGCCCATCGGTAGTGCCAAGCCAAGCTCCAACAGAGCGTCATTACGCCCTTTTCAGGCCCCTACAGTGTCAAAAGTGCACTCGAAAGAGAGTTCATGGGCCTATTTTCTCGCTCCATCGGACTACTGCAAACGGTGGCAGTACAGTTGCCTCCTGTGGAAATGGCACTAGTACCGGCATAGGCGTGGTAGACACAAAGAGGACAATGAATATGTGGACATCCTTTCTCAGGGGAGGGGTTGATGGGCTGTATATTTCGCACTGTACCTTGCTTTCGTGTTGCGTCCTTGGGTTTATAGCGTGCCATACATTCGTATCCTTCGATGTGGTCTGTGCAGTGCGTGCTTGTGTTATTGGTAATGTTATTGATTTTCAAGTGTAACTTACCTTTCCATTTTCGTGTGTTTGCTGTGCGTCATGTTGTTGAATTTGTTACTTTTTCGCGTATTCTGTGCATTGTAATAATGTGCATTGGTTGCGTGCAGGACCCCACATCATATTTATTTCAAGGGGGAGGGATGATGTGGTGTCTGGGTTTCCGTTCCCGCTTCGAAACCAGTTCTCTGACCCCCAGGGGGCGTTATAGTTATGTATTTATTAGCGTGCTTGTGTACATAAGAGTTCCTGCTTGGCTACAGACTGCTCCGTACACTATGTCAGCCGGCGCTTCAGTGTCGGGCCCTGTGTGCTCCGTGCGCCACGTCCGCCACACGATACAAAAGTTAGGTCCCTGCCTTCAGGGTGCAAGAGAACCTCATGGTAAGCGGAAGCCAAGACGAGTTTTGAGAAGTGTGTAGCGCCTATAAAAGCATGAAGGAGCTCTTCCATGGGCGACAAAGGAAAACTATCTGAGACAATCGCCTTATTCAGTTCTGGGGAGTCCACGCATATCCCGATGCTGCCAAATTTCTTGTAAACAACGACAATGGGGGACACCCACTCAGAAGCATCGATGCGCTCGATCATGTCGAGGCTTAGTAACCTTTGAAGCTCATTTGACACTGGCGCACGGAGGGAATATGGAAGATGGCGTAGCTTCGAAGTTACCGGCTGCACGCCCTGACGTGTGTGTCCTGACCCGATGAGTGAAGCTTTTAGTAAGGCCAAAGTTTTGACTAAGAAGTGAAGCGAACTCTTTTGACAAAGCTGGCGGAAGGTTTCCTAGACCGAGCTGCGTGTTGGACAGTGTGGGGCTGGAACGAAGTACTGGGTCAAAGACAAGTGTAAGCGAAACAGACGTTGTCGTATATAAGCACTTAAGAGGTAAATCCTCCCTGCCAAGACTCAAAGCGTTTGTGCCGTCAAGGCCAATAAGGCAGGTTCCTTGGCGAACACCATAAAATTATAGTGACGCGGTGTGACCTTTGAACTGTACTTCTGCTGTGAAACAGCCTAAAACGCAAAGGGGACGTTGGGAATAGTCAATTAAGCAGACGTGTGGTGCCGGCAGAAGCAAAATGCTCTCAAAATGTCGACAGAATTCTCGCTCTGACAAAATTGAGAGAGACGACCTTGAACCAACAAGAAGTGTAAGCCTGGCGTTGGCAACCAGCACTTCTGTGTGAATTCCTTTACGAGCGGAACGCGCCAAAGTTAGCGCTTGCTCAGCACTGCTTCACGACGAAACAACGTCATTACATTTAACTTCGCGGACCCTGCCTTGCAATTGAGCTCGTTTGCAGTTGTTGCATACATTTTGAAAATGGCCCTTTCTACCACAAAACAAACAACGTTTTGCATGTGCTGGGCACAGCCTATCTGATGCGATGTGATTCCGCTAGCCGCAAAAGAAACAGCTCAATGACGTGGAACGGCTGCTGCGTTCTTGGTTTCGTTCTGGGGGGCGGTGCCGCGGCGACGTACGTGAGCCACTCCCACTCTTCGTTAACCTTTGTTGATAGTGGGCTTCCGGCTGTAAATTCCTCTTTGCGCCTAATGTGCCTGTTTCTTTTGACGACGTTGCATTGCAACTTGGTCGGCCGAAGGAGAAAATTCTTTTAGCTCTGCAGCTACAAGCTCAAATTGAAGTGCAGTTAACACCGGACTTTCGAATGAAAGTGAAGGGCCCTCAAGCAATAAGCAATCCCGTACGCGGTCGGAGACTATGCCGGCCACGAATAGATCACGCAGAGCATCATCTTGAGTGACGAATGAACGGTGTGATGCTACCTCTCCGAGGACAGCAACAAAGTCATAAACTAACTCGCCTGAGTGTTATCGGCGGTGGTGAATTTTATGACGCTCGAGCACAACGTTGCAGGACGTCGACAAGTAATCGCATAATGCCACTAGTGCAGTGTCATACCCGTCAGAAGTGGTTGCGGCAGTCTTGTCTCCGTCCTTAACGGCTCTTGCTGCGGCACTTCACAGTGCCGCTGCCACGGCGGTCGACTCTGCAGGTAAGGTCGGGTAAATGTGCTGGCGCTCCACCCCCAAACAATGTCAGAGAAGGACCTCGCGTCGTCCTGGCACTAGTTTAGAGACCCCAGAAGCTACCAAGTACACGTTAAACATCTGCTCCGACTGCTCCCACGGTAATGGCAGCCGGCCTGGTGTCGCAAGGAAGAACAGCGGTGGAGAGAGGCCGGGGAAGCTCATCGGACGGGCGCAGCTGCTTAAGGTACGTTCACGACATCATCGTCTCCAATGTAGTGTTTATGGGAAAGGAGTCAACGGCCTAGCCACAATAATGTACGGAACAAGAACCACCTTTATTGACGATGTACATGGTTTATATGGATGGATGGATGAATGGATGGATGGATGTGGCTGTACCCTTGAGACCGGGTGGCGGCTAACGCTAGTTCCCGTAATACTTAATAAACTAACCACTAGGTTTATTTTTCTTTAAAATAATGTAGTTGAGGACTGGTACTATGCAGTGAAGGGTTTAATTTTCACTCATGTCTTGACTTTAGCCACCAATCAGATAAGATTCTTCTAGTTAATTCTACCCGCTTAAAGTCTATTTTGCCCTCCCTGTCCCTAAACCCCAGTGCTTTAAAAACTCTGCGCCATCATCCTGAACTATAGGGTGAAGCCGTTTACAGAACATTATCAAGTGTTCGGCAGTTTACTCCTCCTCTCCACATGAGCTGCATACTGTGTCTACCCCTTCGTATTTTGCCCGATATGTCTTCGTTCGCTATACTCCCGTCCTGGCCTTAAACAGTAGAGAACTACCCCGAGTATTATCATGGATCCTTTCATTGGCAATTTCCTGCTTAAAAATTCTATATATTTCTAGTGAAGACTTCTTAATCATGCCGATTCTCCACATGCTAGTCTCCGTTTCCTTCACTTTCTCCTTAAACGATAGTTCTTTCTGGTTTGGCCACCTGCTGTTTTCTAAGTATTTACCAGTCAGTTGCCTGGTTCGCTTCCTGCATTTTTGTATCACTCATTCACTCATTGTGTAAAACAATGAGTGAATGCGCCCCTTGGGGATGAAAGAAAAGAAGCAAATCCGAAACAGAATACAACAGGCGACATTGAGCACATCTCTCTATCTAGCCGCTTACGTTTGGGTGCTCTCGTGGTCACCCTCTTGGCGTGAACCAAAATCAGCAAGGGAATGTAAGATGGTTTGACGAAAATGACGCGCTCGTCGAAACATGTATAATGTCACAATCCCGTCGCGTAAGTCGTCAAATACTTCCCGCCAGACAGTGGCACATACCCATGGGCGGGTAAGTGCCGCTGGTATATGCGGGTATGTGCCGGAGGTGATAGACATCTAGTATCTACCAAGGAACGAGAACACAAATGGGCAATTTTAACGCGCGAGCGTCAAGAAAAAAATACCAAACATCAGGACCATCGACCCAACGAATGAAAAAATAAATATCAGGGTCCCAGCTGCAATTTAAACCAAGCATTTTGCGTGGGAGTGAAGCATTTTACCACGGAGCTACACCAAGTCTCAGAACTGCTTTTGAAATAGACGCTAATTTTCGTGAAACGTCAACAGTGGACGCAGTGGCCTACCAAGTTTTTTAAACAGTACATATGTACTCCTTTGATATAGCTGTAACGTCAGGTTAACGTCAATTGTGGTCATTTGTCATGCACTGAAGTTGATTTATGTAGCAGTGTCCAGAGTCAGCATCCTCACGAGCATCAGCGTTTGATATGAGCTTCTGGTGTTGCTAAAACGCCTGTTCCAGTTGGCAACATTACCCAAGTGCATACAACTGGTTATATAAACATCTGGAACTCTTCAACATGTGTTTGTGCGTGCAAGATTTGTACATGATGTTACCAATAAATATCGCATCTGGTACAATACAAACTATTTGTTTAGGGCGAACCTGTGCCCGTAAAGTCAAAACTAAATAGTCAGCCAAAATGTCCCTTGCTCGCTGCCTCGAACTTCGTCGGTCTCTTCCTCTTCACTTCGAGTGACGTGCCGGTCCCGTCGCGTAGCATCGTGGCGCGTGCAGGATGGCGTTTCATGGCGCGGCTTTCTTGCAACTTGTGTGGCTGCTTTTACGAACGCAAATTGTTGCACGCGTCTTCTACGAATGTCGAACTGTGGCATCAGTCCCCCTCCTAGTAAACATCACCCCGATGTGTGCAGCCGGCTGACAGTTTCTAAACTATGGGACTTGTCCTTGTGTTAGACGACGTGAGTCGGTTCGCTTGTTCATTTCCTGTCGCAGTACGGTTGCATCCGTACATGTACAACTTCCGGGAGATTCTTGCGTCGTGTTGTGCATACTGGATTTTCAGGGATCACTTCGTAGTTTAATGGGCGTAGCTGACGTAGAACCCTTTAAGGGCCAAAATAGCGCCGCATAAGCATTTCCGATAAGTACGTGCGCGTACAGGCGTCCAGATCCACACTTGGTCTCCAGGAAAGTACTGAACGTCCCTTCGTCTTAGATTGTAACGGTGCGCGTCGATGCCGTACTGTTGAATCATGTAGTTCCATACTAGTAGTCGTGCCTCTTTTGCCCTTTCTACATATTCGCCTGTGTCAGGGTCCTCTTCATTCGGGCTGTTGACAGGCAGCATTTCGTCTAATGTCGTTATTACTGTCTGACCATAAAAAAGTTGGAATGGCGTGAATGGGGATGTCTCTTGTACTGCGCTATCGTATGCAAGTGTAGCATACGATAATACGGTGTCCCAAGTCCGATTCTCGACGTCGACATACATCGCGATCATTTCAGCAAGCGTCCTGTTCAGCCCTTCAGTTAACAGTTTGCGGATGGTACACCGTAGTTCTTCTGTGGTCGGTGTGCGTTAGTTTCATAACAGACTGTACCAGCCTGGCAGAGAACGCAGGGTTTTTGTCAGTTATAAAGAATTTAGGTGCATCAAGTCACACCACTGTATGGGTTACAAAAAACTGAGCGACTTCATTTGCCGTTCCTTTTGTGAGAGACGACGTCTCGGCATACGCGTTGTGTAGACGGTTGCTACAACTACCGAGAGCTTCCTGAACAATGACAAAGGAAATTTTCCTTCCGAATCCATTCCGACCTGCTCAAATGGGACTTTCGGGGGCTAATCAGTTTCAAAATACCTGCTGGGTTTAGGGGTGGTACTTTCTGTCATTAGCATGCTTGGCATGATCTGACATAGTGCTGTACTGAATCCATCAAATTTGGCCAGCAATATTTCTGGCGAATCTTAACGAAGTCCTAAAATGACTACATGACCTGCCGATGGGTCATCATGACACGCTTTTAAAATTTCCGCTCGCAATGACGATATTATCAGAAGCAGGAACGTTTCACCGGTGTGTTCGAAGTTTCTATTGTAGGGAACGTTGTTGTAGAAGACGTAGGAATGTAGTCCACGGACGAAACCTCGGGGTACTTCGACTTGCTGCCCCTCTAAGTATTGAATGAGCAAAAGTAATCTTGGGTCAATTCGCTGATCATGAGGCATCTCCGACACATTCACAGCTCCAAGAAATGCGGAATCTAGTTCATGCTCAGGAGATCAGGTCGGACTGGGGCTCGCGACAAGCAATCCGCGTCATTGTGCTTGTGGCACAACTTGTAGACTATGGTGATATCATATACGTGTACACGAAGGCTTCATCTAGCAAGTCTTCCGGAAGGATCCTTGAGGTTCGCGAGCCAACACAATGAATTATGGTCACTGATGGCTCAGACTGGTCTACCGTATAAATATAGACAGGACTTACTGATGGCCCATATAACTAAATGCGAGACATTCCTTTTTTGTAGCTGAATAATTATGCTCAGCTTTCGACTGAGTGCGGCATGCGTAAGAAATAACCTAATAAATAACTTACCTGTTCTGCCACTGAACAAGGATAGCACTGAAACCAACCTTGCTGGCGTCTGTATGATTGTCTCTTTTGGCATCTTTATCAAAACGAGCCAGTAAGGGAGGTGACTGCAAACGCCGTCGTAACTCAGAGAAGGTGTCTTCCTGCTCTTGCTGCCAGATGAATGGTACACCTTCCTTCGTAAGCCGTTTCAGTGGTTCTGCAATCTTGGAGAAGTTTTCAACGTAGTGCCTGTAGTAAGCACAAAGCTCCAGGAAACGTCGCATAGCTTTTTTGTCTCTTGGTTTTGAGAAATTTTCAGCCCCAGTGGTCTTATCCGGCTCTGGGCGGACACCATGAGAACTGACAATGTGCCCGAGGAACCGAAGCTCAAAGAATCTAAAGTGGCAGTTTTCGGGTTCGATCGTAAGTACAGCCGTGCGAATAGCATTCAGTACAGTTCTCAACCTATGTACGTGCTGCTCGAACGCAGTGGAAAAAACTTGTACGTCATCAAGATAGACAAGGCATGACTGCTATTTGAAGCTGGAGAGCACAGTGTCCATCATGCTCTGGAAGGTAGCGGGAACAAAACACAAAGCTATTGGGAGTACTTTGAACTCATAGAGTCCTTGGAGCAAAGCAACCGATGCAGAAGCAAACGCAGAGATGCAAGACGGTGAAGAGAGCATATGTCATCATCATCACCATCAAGAACGACAAGTATTCACAGTGACTATAATTTTTCTTCGCACTATTCGGTTAAACAAAAAACGTGAACAGCTAAGCTGTAAAAGAGCACTGTTATTAGCGAGCCTCACCATCGTAGGAATAAAAATAGAACCGAGCAATAAACAAAGGCACAAACTAAAAACCGCGTCTGTACGTGAGTTGAACCATCTTACGCTAATCATGGCATACAAGGGACAGGAACAAGGTGGGTGAAAATTCGTCCTTCTGCGAGTGATGACCGAAACCTAAAAAAACAAGTCCTCGATCTACTTGCAGTTGTACGTAGATACAGTAACTTAATTATATCGAGAATTACGGAAAGAACTGAAATTAAGAAAATAAAAACGCACAATTGCCGAAAGAAATATCCACTTAAACTTGTTAAGTTTAGTTAGAAAATTATTCACGCTGGTAAGTGACTCTGATGAGCGTAGCGAATATACAAGTTCAAGGACTTTAGTAATAGGACTATGGAAGGTACTGGTGCACGGTAAAACATATTTTTCCTATCACTTACTGAAAAATGAAAGATAGGTTGCATACAGAAAACCTTAAATAAATAGCGAAAATTTGATGCATGTACTTCTTTTAGACGTACTTGGTCTTAAGAATATTCCACACACACAAATGCCGGAGCACAGATTTATTCAAGGTTTTATACAAATGATAACTTCCATTAGAGCTGAATTGCTGAAGAAAAAAATTCATTCGGCCACCGTGCGCGCCTCTTGTTTGCGCTTCTATAGGCTTGTTTGCTCTTTCTTTTCAATGCGGTGTTGGCAGGTGAGTGCATTGCACTCTCGCTAGAGAAAGACGGGTAGAAGGAGAAGATGGGTTTGCGTTTCCGTGTCAGTTCCACCATATATTTACAGCGCCGGTGTAATGCGACGGTGTGTAGTTTGAAGCCATCATAAATGGCTACCAGGCCAGGACGTGATCACTATAGTCTGGTTTATGCATACTGTATAGATTCACACGCATTAGTGCCCCAATACAGGCAACACCAATGCCTCCATACAGCTAGATCTGCATGTGGACATTTTGATAAGTCCAACAACAGACCTACGTAAGCCAGACGCAGACTCCAGACGGCAGTCTCTAAGCGGGTTTTCGCCACCAACATGCACTTTCAAAGCAGTTTGGCGCCCTCCTGCAATACTGACTGAAGTCGGACCGCAGACCCTTGTTGACAACTCCAACGAGGGAGACGTCCAACTCGGGTCCCCCACCGGCAGCGACATGCGAAACATGCACCCACCGCCTACCAGGAACGAAGCCGACATACAATGCCGACCTTGCTAGTGGTGAAGATTGTTCATTTCTGGAGCCATATATGTGACTCGTGCTTCTTAACAGCAGCCTTCTTAACCAGCCAAGCCGAATAGCTCGACGGCCAATGTCTATTAGCAGCGCTGAAGAATATAAACAACCCAAGTAAAAGTAAAACTCTGAAACTAGCGGTAAATGGCACATAGATAAAAAATTGACTAGATACCACGTACCTTGGGGGTCAATGTTATGTGAAGAACGCGCAATTTAAGATGACTGTGTTTTAAACTTTTAATTGAGCGAAACAATACGAATAGCGGTAAATGTACGTACGGACACACGTTAAAGAGGGTAATATGTTTTCTTTCACCAGTTGTTTACAGTTGCCTAACAATGCAAACAGCAAGATGAATATTAGCAACACCAGAAGCGGTCAGGTGAAATAAAACGCCGCCACTCGCTTGGATAAGAGCCCTAGAAATTGGTACATTACTTAAGCGGATGACACCTGACCACAATTGACGTTACCCCACGTGGCAGCTGTATCGCAGGAGTACCTATGTAAAGTGCATAAAATCGGAAAGTCAGTGCTGCAAGTACAATCGGAGTTTCACGAACATCAGGATCTACTTAAAAGGTGTAACCTTCCGAGACCTGGCGTGGCTCACTGGTAGAATACTTGTTTACCACGCAGAATGTTTGCGTTGGATTCCTGTTCGGACATCATCATAAGTCTGAATACGTTCACTGGTGGGTAAAGGCCTCTCCCATTATCCGCCAATAAACCTGGTCTTGTGCTTTCCGTTGCCCCGTTATACCTGCAAACGTTTTGATCTCATCGGCGTACCTAACTTGTTGTCCCCCTTTTGAACGTTTACCATCTCTGAAAATCCAGTCAGTAATTCTTAATGACGACTGATTATCCTGCCTACGTGTTACGTGCCCGGCCCATTTCCATTTCTTCTTCTTGATTTCAACAATATTATCCTTAACGCAGGTTTGTTCTGTGACTCACTCTGCTCTCTCTTCGTCTCTTAAGGTTACATTTATAATTTCCTTTCCATCGCTCCCTGTGGCGTACTTAGGTTAACCTGAACCCTCTTTGCAAGCCTCCAAGTTTCAGCTCGGTAGGTGTGTACTGGTAAAATGCATCTGTTATATACCTTCCTCCTGAGGTTTAGCGGCTGATTACCACTCAAGATTTGAGAACGATTGCCAAATGGGATTCACCCCATCCTTATTCGTCTGATTATTTCACTCTCATGATTTGGCTCCGCGGCTACTACCTGTCCTAAACAGACACATTCCTTTACAACTTCCATCGTCTTTCCAACTACAAAGCGCTATTTTCTGCCGAGACTGTTGAACAATAGTTTTGCGCATATTAATTTTCACGCATGCTCTTCTACTTTCCGTGTCCAGATCAGAAATCATGAGATTTAATTCGTCCCCTCAGTTGCTCGTCTAGGCAATGTCATGAGCGAGTCACAGATTATTAAGATGTTCCTCATTAACTCTTATTCCAAAACTTTCCAATCTAGAGTCTTAAAAACCTTCTGTATATACGCGGTGAATAGCATGGGAGAGGTCATGTCTCCCTGCCTTACACTCTTTTTAATTGGTATTTGGTCACTTTATTTACGGAGAACTATGGTCGCTGTGAATCCGCTATAGATTTCTTCTAGTATGTTGATGTACGGTTCTTCGATGCCCTGATTTCGTAGCGCCTGCATTACTGCTGATATCTCTACTGAGTCAAACGCCTTCCGATACTCTATGAAGGCTTGGTGCTATTCCGCACATTTCTCTATCACCTGATTGATAGAATGATTATAGTCTATTGTGGATTAGCCTGTACGAAATCCTGATTGGTCTTTTGGTTAATTGAACTCTAATTTCACGTTATTTTTATAGCTATTATTTTTGCAAATAGTTTGTAGAGAGCGGACAGTAAGCTGATCAGCCTGTAAATTTTCAAGTCATTGGAGCCTCTTTTTTAATGAACAATGACATGTTTTTTTTGCCTTTGTCCGGTCAACGCTGCCAATGTCCGCATTTGTTTACTATCAAGCGTTAAAAGTCACATTGCGTGTTCTTGCCGTTCCTGCGTAGATATGAACTGTCAAACACCTGGGCACGTACCCACCCCCACCGTTTCTCACGGTTTTGTAGAAAGTGTTTGACAACGCACGTGACAGGACTATGGCATTATTCATCTCATGACTATTAACGAAGCTTTCTAAAAAGTATCACCACTAACAGTCGATTCCAATATGCAAGACTATCTAGGGTATATGGAAACACCTTGTCCTCATTTGGATGAACCCATCACCATCAGTGATATGCGACGAGCCCTGAACGAACTCAATAGCTGATCGGCACCGAGTCTGCATAGTATCACCAAACAGCGCTTCGGAACTTGGAAGAAGACTCTGTTGAGTTTCTTACTGATGAGATTAACAATATTTGGAAGAGACGTGACATTCCGGAGCAATGGAAATTGGCTAGGATGATATTCATTCTCAATCCCGGTAAAGCTCCAAGATTGAATAATCTGCGCCCCATCTTTCTCATGTCATGCGTGGGAAAGGTGGCAAAACGCGTCATCCAGTACCAAATGATGGATTACCTATACCAGTGTCGCATGGGAATTTTCAATCGCGATCAGTGCTGATCTGGATAAACCTTGATCCAGATTAGGTGCTGTCACATGGTCCCATTTATTCGCGATTCGGCCCGATCGGGATGAAGACTATCGCGATCCGCACATCGCGATCTGAGTGAGAAGTCGTGACTTCGTGTCGTCTGCACACCCTGGTTGAGCTTGTTCAAAGCAAAATAAACAAGAAAATCAAGCATAGCTCTGTAAAAAGAGATATAAAAAGCAAGATATTTATCTATAAAGAAGTTCTAAACTATCTGTAATATTGTAAATATCTGTAATATTGCATATTTTCGGAGTCGTATTGACCGCATGTAGTTTTGAAAGAAGCAGACGACAAGCAGACGAGAAGTTGAACTCCCGCACCGTCGGAGCAGTTACAGCACCTCGAATCAAATTGTTTATGACTGTCAGCAGCTTTTAGGCTTTTCCGCAGCGTCCACGCACTTCGCGGTGGAATAAAGAGACCTTTGCAGTAATGGACCACTGGCAGGAGTAATTGGGAGACTTGAAGCGCTAGAAGTGATACTCCAGCGTGTACAAAGGTATTGCCATTTCGCTGCGACTAGACGGCTACGAGCAGGTGCCATCAGAAATAAAAGTGAAGATTAAGGTTCTCCCTGAGAAATACAGGCAAGCGCAAAAAAACACTGCAAAACGACAGATTTTTGAATACTTTTGTAGTGGTACGAAAAGTTTTTCACCTTGGAGCGGTCCTTGCACGTATAACGTATTGCTGATAAATGGCTTTATTGGAATATCGCACGCTGAGTTTTGTCAGTTGCATTTTTATGACCCGCAAGTGCCACCTGGTGCATTTAGTCTTACCTAAGCTCGAACGGGATTAGCTCAGGCCGTTAGCAGCAGCCATGAAGTTAATCGCGATCAAAAAAACGAATGCGGATCACCCTTCTCGTGATGGATGTGCCCGTGCGAAACCGGTATTGGAGCACACAATTTTTTCCTCATCACCCAATAAGCTTTAGGCCAGGCCTCTCTACCTAGGACGCTATGGCAATCATGAAAACTCAATTTTTGAATGAATATACCCGAGACATCTGAGCAATCCTTAGCTTGGATATAAAAGTGTTGGATAATGTCGATCATGATTTCATTTTGGATGCAATCTCAAGTCTCAACCTAGGTTTCGCTTTCCTAGGATCCCCTGTTTGTCGGATCTTTCCTAAGTGGTCCAAAAGCCATACTTCTAGAATGTAGAATCGGATGTGCAACTGCCAAAAATTAGGCGCACCCCACAGGGATCTGTTTTATCACCTCTACTTTTACAGCGAAAGTTGTTATGCGATCACTTTTCGGGTCACGCGCAGTTGTTGTTGTCCACTGCTGCCGCCGCCACTACCGGTGTCCGTAACCACACCGCATGAAATCGGGAAAAAAAACCTTGCACCAATGACACAGTGGGGCTTGAGCTCGGGTCCGCTTGGTGCCTGCCCAATATTCTACCAATGAGTTACGCCAGTGCTTGTAAGTTGTTGCCGAGCTTGCCTTAGGCAAGCATGACCTAGGGCTCAAACCCGGGTCCGCTTGGTGCCAGCTTAGTATTCTACCACTGAGCTACACCGGTGCTTCTGACTTCTTGCTGAACTTGGTTTACGCAGGCTTGATGTCGGGAAAGAAATCGCGTTAAAACGATTTATAAAGCGTTTTACATCAGCGAAATAACAACCGTTCGTCGCATAGTGCGAATAGCGTACCGAGTGAGCCATCCCATGCTCCAAATCATCACAAAAGCGTGTTCTCATTTCCCTATTAACTGTGGCACATAACCACTTCAGCCATAAATCCTCGTCGTCATCAGCCACTGCACGGACAATTGGCACAAAATTCCTCTCAAGTGTTCAGCGGATACCACGCTTCTCAAAAGAATGACAACAATAGCGTAGCGATTGCCAGCGTGCTATTCAAAAGTGTATTAATAATGCCCTAGTGGGTACCAAGCAAGTGTGCTTGCAGTTGTTACCCAATTAGTGTTATGCAAAATCTCTGAAATGCCACTCTTCTAGCTTTCGCTGTGACTATGCCGCGCCTACCACACAGGCCTGGCGTTTTTTAACACCCTCATGGCTGGTCTCTCGAGGCCACTTTCTGGAATTCGAGATGTTGGTAACACAATTTATGCCAATGATATCGCCATTTGGTGTAGAGGTGGTAGATATGACACTGTAGAGGCTGCCTTGCAAGAGGCGATCTACACTACTGAGACTTCTCTGAGGGACAAAGGCCTTTCCTGCTCTCCAGAAAAGTGTGAGCTTCTCCTCCATAAACCGTTGACAGCTAAGCTGTGTGCCACCTCTAGAGACTGACATCCACCTAGGAACCAAAAGCGGACGATCGATCCTAAAAGTCGCTTCCATTCGGATCTTAGGGATGACGCTAGAAGCAACGGGCACCGATAGAATCACGATTTAAAGGCTAGCAAAGAAGGCATATAGGGTTATTAGGCTCATGAGGCGGGTGACTAATCGAAAGGCAAGACTATCAGAGGACTTGGTCAGGCTTATACATGCTTTTCTGCTCTGTCACTTTGCATACGTGGCGGCAATGCCCTTTTGAAAGAATAAAGAAAGGGACAAGCTTAATGCAATATTTATGAGGGCGGTAAAAATGTCCTTGGGCTCCCCACCTACGCGCATACAGATCGTCACCTGCAGTTGGGAGTTTATAATACATCAGAAGAAATTGCGCAAGCCCACGAAAGAACCTAGGTAATTAGGCTATCTGGCTCAAAAGCGGGGAGGATGATTACCTCTTTAAAAGATAATCATCCGGACGTTTTAAAATGATGATATGAAGACGAGAGACTTTGGAGTAAAAGGCTCTGGAAATCATGATCTTGTGGTGCTCTTTATCACACAATTATATTGCACATTATTGCAACCATATTGCAATCATATTGCAATCATATTGCAAATATTTCAAGCGCCTAGCATTTCGCTTCTAAGGAAAGGTGGCTTCCACGGCTGAATTTGTGCGCAATCGTAAAGGCGCGTTTACACTAAAGAGACACGACACCGATTCCGATCTGCCGACTGTCTTTGTAAGTGTCTTCTCTTTTGTAGTCCGCCAATGTACCCTGAAAAGACACAAACAGTCCGCCTGTGGTCTCTTGAAGACCCCGCCCTTGTCTTGTCTTGCTCACAGTCTTTCGTTGGCCATTTCGTTAGTCACATCGAAGGAACAAGCATTGACACCGACTAAACTTGCACACTTGCACCTCATTTTCAGCCATGCTCTCTGCTCTGCCATTCTCCCTCTCCAGCTTTGCAGCGCAGCCCCCCCTCCCCCACATTTCGCGGTGACGAGTATTGGGGTGGTTAGACACAACAGGGAAGCGAAGAAAAGGTTTACTTCTCTTGGGTGCTCAAGCCGCCTATTCAGATGCCGCGGAAGCCTCAGAAAGGGCGTTATTAACTCCTCATAGATTGCCCACCTTGAGTCAGAGATATCGGGAAATTTTCGGTCTTCGGCAGATCACCCGAAGACATGACCCAGAGTCCTCCAACAGATCTGCCGAAGACAGGTCTGGGGATGCGTTTTCTTGGTGTTTTCTGTCTGTCATCCGCTTACACTATGATAAAATACCGTCTTTTCAGGTGTAGTTGTCGTCGTCGTCGTCGGCCTAGAGTGACCATGGGGTCTGACGACTTCGTCGGCGGGCGACTGATCAGCCGATGGTGTGTGTCTGCCTTGTCTCTTCGTCGGGGTCATGTCAGTGTCGTGTCGCTCTAGTGTAAACGTGCCTTAACAGAGAATACCGAAGTCTACAAAACATTAGGCACGGCTTGTTCCGAGTCGTATTACGTTTTTTATCGTATATGCCTAACCACACTGATATAACCAAACGTATCAGGAGAACGTCGCTATGCACGACGCAATTGCCGTATGTGTCATAAATACCTGAAAATTTCAAATAAATGTAATTGGTAGGCCTAAATTAGGAAAACCAATATAACTAAATAGAAAAGCAGTATTGTTCCAAACAATCATAGTGAATATGTATAGATAGACGATAAGAGGGTGCTCCGAAAACTATGCGAAAATAAGCAATAAATGTTGTCAACAAACTTGTTAACGTAAGGCACTAAAAAAATTTGCGCTAAGCGAAAATTGCCGGAAATGACTTGTTAGGAACCTTGTAAAAAACCGGACTATTTGAAATTGGAATGTTTATTTAGTCCCTTTGCCAAGGTATATAATAAGGCTCGTATAGGTTCTTCAATTAGTATATAGCAAATTAAATGTAATCATTTAAAAAAGAGTAAATACGATGTTTCGTACTGTATACCCAAGGCCCGCCAATCTAATGATCTATTTTTTACCAAGTTTAATCGGTGAAAGCGTACGCTCCAGTCAGTATTATTATGTGAGCATAAATAAAGCTGAGAAATAAAATTAACAATAAAACAAAAAAATCGGCTGCACTTCAGAACACATTGTGAGGTCACCGAGCCAGTAGGAAAACAAAACAGTTGAGCTTCAGGTAATGTACGTGATCCAACAGAAGGGCGATTGCGAAAGCCCTTGTTCTGACATTCACAATAAGGTTTCGAAAACTCTTTGCATAAAAATATCTGATGTGTGAAACAACATGATAAGCAACCCCGTAAAGAAGTACCGCGGACGAGAAAAGTATGAGATTTTGCGTTGTCATCGCCGCGCGCATTGCGGTATGCGGCGCTGGTTAGTGTCAGCGGCATACACAGAACCTATTTATTTATTTATTTATTCACAATACTGCCAGTCTCCAAAGAGACCATAGCAGGTGGGCACTACAGTATACAGTTACAAAAAGCACTTAACACTTTCAGGATCGTAAATTAGTAAATGATGTGTAAAAATACAAATCAGCAACCTTGAAGCATACAATCAGCACTTATGCACACCATACACAACAAATACAAGTGAATGCTGGTTTGCATGTCACAGAAAAGCAGACATATCAAGGACGCTAAAAGACGTTATTTTCGATTCTTGATGAGAAATCGCACAATGACTGGGAATTAGTGGTGAAAGGGGTTAACAAATTCCATTCGTGGATGACAACTGAAAAAAAAAGAGTATTTAAACGAATCATTGTTACATTTATATTCTAATAGAGTATTTTTATGTTGGTGCCTGGTAGCTCGTGTTTGCGAATATTCAACGTAGTTTGAGACATCCATTTTGAAATAATTATGTAGGAGTTGATAAAGAAATTTCAAACGTGCCTGCTTCGCCCGTGTTTCGAGCGTCGGAAGTCCTGAAACAGCTAGAAGGGTAGTGGGTGAATCAGCCAGTTGAAATTTGTTATGTATGAATCTTATGGCCTTACTTTGTAACTTTTCTTTTTTATGTTATTCACGGCATGAGGAAACCATACAGTATTTCCATATTCAAGGATTGGCCTAATGAATGTTTTGTAGGCTAGTAGTTTCGTTTAGGTGGGTGCCAGATGGAGCGATCTGCGAATAAAAAATTGTTTTTGCATAGCAGAAGAAGTAACATTATCAATGTGAGCGTCCCACCTTAGATGTGATGTTATTATTAAGCCTAGATATTTATGTCTCTGTACATTCGTGAGAGCAGCACCATTTATGTTATAGCGAAAGTTAGAGGGTTCTTTTTTCCGTGTTATCGTCATGCATGCAGTTTTTTTTAACGTTGATTGTCATCTGCCAATGAGAGCACCATTCTGCAACGGTATTAAGAGACTTGTTGAAGAAGAGGTGATCTTGTTGATTGTTAATTTCTCGAAAAATGATACAGTCGTCTGCGAATAACTTTATTTTACTATCTATATTAGTAGTTATATCATTTATATAAACGAGAAATAACAAGGGTCCAAGCACGGAGCCCTGGGGCACTCCTGACGTCACTGGTACTGTGTCTGATGCAAAACGTTCAAAAATAACAAACTGGGATCTATTAAACGAGAAATCTTGAACCCAAGCAATAATTTCTCTATCTCCGATAAGGCTTCTTAATTTAGCTATTAGCTTTGTATGACAAACGCAATCAAATGCCTTGGATAGGTCGAGGGTGGGAAGCGGGACACTCTTGTAATCTGAAGTGGAGGCTGAAGAGACTGATACGGGTGAGTGTGATTTCGAATTCTCCAGGATGCCAAAGCGAAATAAAAAAGTTTTTTGGAAGGGGGAGGGGGCACGAGCTTGATCTGCCAACCCCTGGGTACCCACTGGTTTGTGTCATTGAATTTGATACAGCCACAAAAGGGAAAAAAAAGAAGAACCAAAAGGAACATGATTGATTGATTGATATGTGGGGTTTACCGTCCCCAAACCACTATATGATTATGAGAGACGCCGTAGTAAAGGGCTCCGGAAATTTCGACCACCTGGGGTTCTTTGAAGTGCACCCAAATCTGAGCACACGGGCCTACAACATTTCCGCCACCATCGGAAATGCAGCCGCCGCAGCCAGGATTTGAACCCGCGACCTGCGGGTCAGCAGCCGAGTACCTTAGCCACTAGAACACCACGGCGGAGCAACCAAGAGGAACATAAGCAAGTGAGTCAGCGTGTCCAATCACGCGCACCTCATCGCCTACCCTCCCTGGGAAAGTAAGGGGAAAAGATAAAAGTATTTCGCTGCCGAGACTTTGGAACTTGTAGCGCTGGTTTGATTAGTGCAAGAGTAAATCCATGTTTCAAGATAGTGTTGTGAGATGCAAATAAAAATATTTTTTATGATTTTTGGAGCGTATGCTCCGTAACGCTATGTGTTCCAAGCTCATTCGTCACGTCATATAGGCCTTGCTCCACAGGCCAACGACCCCTAGATTTCAGGCCTGCTTACTGCCGCCGTGATGTCATGCACCTTGACTGAGTGGCCGCGAAACCACAGTCACCATTCTCTCCCGTGTGAGGATAAAGCGTTCGCGGCGAGTTTTACGTGTATACAAAAGCTGAATTCTACCTTTTCTGTCTGTATTGGCGCTGGTTTAAGAAATTTACAGCGCATAGAATTTTTTGGAGATTTATTTGTAAGCATTTATTATTCCATCTGAACGTCACGAAATATTGCGCGCTATCAAACACGTGAGCGACTTAGAAGAGTAAAGTCTGGTGGCCCAACAATGAGGGGAAACATGTCAGGTAAACGTTATTACTTTTCCCCATGCCACGGTGGTCTAGTGGCTAAGGTACTCGGCTGCTGACCCGCGGGTCGCGGAATGGAATCCCGGCTGCGGTGGCTGCATTTTCGATAGAGGCGGAAATGTAGGCCCGTGTGTTCAGATTTGAGTACACGTTAAAATACCCCAGGTGGTCAAAATTTCCGGAGCGTCTCTCATAATGATATCGTGGTTTTGGGCCGTTAAACGCCACATATAAACACGAGCATTCAGTGAACGAAACACTTCCCATCACCGCTCAGCACATCACAGAAGCAGAAAAACGCGGTCATCTGCACGCAGTTGCCCCCCACCCCCCCCACCTCCCAAAAAAAAAAAACACCAGTTTTCCGCGAAAGGCTTCGTCAGGCTTAGCAATCCTGCTATCTCGAAGGGCGGGATCAAGCATGCGCACATCTACTCGGCAGGAGACGGGTGTCTATAGCTGAGTGACGTCAGAGGCCATGCCCGGAGTAGGAAGCAGGCCTGAATTATTTTCTAGGTAGTATTGCGCAGGCATGCTAGCAGGGCAGGCGTGACGTCACACAGCGTGATTTGCTGCCCTTGGTCTAATTGATTGATATGTGGGGTTTAACGTCGCAAAACCACTATATGATTATGGGAGACGCCGTAGTCGAGGGCTCCGGAAATTTAGACCACCTGGGGTTCTTTAACGTGCACCCAAATCTGAGCACACGGGCCTACAACATTTCCGCCTCCATCGGAAATGCAGCCGCCGCAGCCGGGATTCAAACCCGCGCCCTGCGGGTCAGCAGCTGAGTACCTTAGCCACTAGACCACCGCGGCGGGGCTGCCCTTGGTCTAAACGTAGGATAAAAGGCAGTTTTGTTAGAGCTTGGTCACTCAGTCCTGAAATGGATGGCGCGTGGGTTGGGATCGTCTGTGCATTCGTTTGAACGGAAGCCACAGGCTGAATTCAGTCAAGTAGATAAAGCTACACCAGGCCCCAGATTGAAAATAAAGCGTCCGTCATTGTTTTAATAGGAACAAAAATTGACCACATTTGCGTGTATGAACCTATATTGACACCATAAGCGCAAATAATGCAAAGTTATGCAAATATAGCTAGAAATGAAAAGTTAGTTGGCATTTTTTTCTTTAACACACTATGTTTTGATCCAGACGCTGTATTTGTTGCTCCGACGGGTAGCGCTATTGCTCTTATCTTTTCAACTGCAATGCGGTTCATCTGCCCCTGCCGTTTGTTTTCACTGAGCACTTGTGAAAATTTGTAGAATGCCTTATAGGTAAAAAACATCTCTTTGTGAATTCCAACCTAGGAAAAGGACACTATGCATGGTACGCGTCTGCGTGGTGCCACACTTCTGGGAAGAAACAGATCAGCGAGATGTTGCCGCTTTGCAGCGGACGCAAGGTGAGCACACGTTTTGCTGGGTACGAAGAAGCAAATGTTATCTTTATCAAAGCAGCTACAGGACGAGCCAGAAGTTTTCTGTTGTTGCTTTACAATAATTTGTTTCGCACTGTGTATTTTTCAATAATGTTGTAAGATTGCGAGCCTACTACGTTTGAGCAGTTTCGCGTGAGTCGGTTGATCCCAGCTGACGCGCAGACAGAAATTTCACTTCGGTATCGGTTTTGTAAGCGGTGGCTCTTCAATTGTTTTTCATCGCAAAAAAATTTCGTGAAGTATATTCGCTGAAGACGCCTCCTTGATGAACTTGTTCAGCTGAAGGGAATTTTGTTGACTAGTTCCTTGCATCAGCATTACCACTTTTAAAAGTTAAAAAGAAAGGAGCCCCGAAAATCCTTTATGTGGAAGTGACTGTTTGCTTTCCGTGTTTAAAGAAGTTCGCGTTACCTTCGCTTAGGCCGAGCTACGCTTCGCTTTTCAACTTGTGACGCATTATTTTTTCCCTTTTCGAACTCTCATATTTGTCATGCTTTTACGTGGTGTTTATTGATATCTATGGTGCTGTAGAGGATATGGCGTGAAGCAGCCTTGAAAGAACTCTAATCTGTCGAGGTAGTGAAAAATGCTTTATTTTACGCGTATGAGGCCATAGAGACTCTGCTTCTACTCGGAGGACCAAAGAAGGTTTAAAAAATGCTGGAGTTGAAGCTCCCGCAATGAATCGCCAGCACTAGTGAAGCTTTTGCCCTCCAAAGATCTGGGAAACATGCTGTTTTATAGTGGTGCCCACTTAGACATCAAGGGGCTTTTATTCGTTAGTAATAAGGCTACGCTAATCATAAATTTGGAGATAGTTATTTCCGAAGAAATGATCCGCAGACAGAAGTTTTGAACACCTAATCTTCAATAAAAATTGCCTTGAACTAGTAACACAATGACGCACTTTTAGCACTGCCTGACCCTAAAATATTGCCATGTCAAACTCGTTGGGTGAGCGAAAAAAACGCTCCTCCTCAATCGGCGAACGCAAAGAGCTCTTCATGCCCCTTGTAAGATGGCTACCGCAGCCACCATCCTACGGTTGGCAATGCTTCACTTGTGGCCGAAAATCTCCACTCCAGCACTTTTCTTAAAACTCTTTGGGAGGACCCGTTTCTTCGCCGGTGCTTGTTGGTACTTCTTCCACTTCGTCTGGCGGTCCACCAGCTCTCGCGAGGTGGTCCACCAGCTCTCGCGATAGAATAAACATTCCCAGCTGCACAGCTATGTTGGTCGGACAGTTCTAGATGCTAGAAATATGGGGCATTGTTACGTCATCGCCTCGTCGTTGTTTCACGGTGCAAGAACGAACGTTATCACCCGAAGTTCTTGACTGAAAAATCTGTGTGAAGTTCCTTAGACTGTCTAGCTCGATTTTTCCTATCATAGTGAGCGTTTTTTCTAAACTGTCCCTTCATTTTGCAAGCCTTCTCTTTCTGCTTGGAATACAGACTAAGGACGTCTTTGCCCACCAGCTCACGAAAGAAGGCAATCAAGTCAGCAGGCATCTCATTCCTCCATTTTGACTCCTCCGCCTGCTTGTGCTTCTAGGTAACACATTCCGCCAAAGGCTTCTTGTCTAGGTTGCCATCCTGGCAAGATAGTTTTGCCGTCTTGGCAGCCGTGTTCACAGTATAATCAACAAATGCGTCTTCTGCGGCAAGCTTAGAGATGATATTGCAGCTTCATAATGACAGCATGCTTTTGGGTGAGAAATAGGTCGTTTGCACACTCTGCCTGCGGTGACTCTTCTGAATGGCACACCCTGCCTTCACATTCTGCCGGCACACTCTGATGCACACTCTGCCTGTGGCGACTCTAGTGAACAGCTTTCCAAGCTAGCCAATCATGATTTGCTTCCTTTCGTCTGCTGATGTGGACGTTGTACAACGCCTCCCGGCTGTTCCCATCTTTAGACTAATTCACCATGGTGTCATTCCTTAACAATCTTCTGTTGCAGCTTAGACACCAAAGGGGTTGCTTGCCGTAGCTTTTCTTCCACTAAAAGCACCAGCTTCCGCATATGGTTCAGCTCCAGGGTCGTCTGCTGTTGTTTCGACTGGTACTGCATAATTAAGTCAGCTTGTGCAGTATTCTTCAGTTCTACTTCAAGGTTATATTCTTGTTTCTCTCGATGACGCCGTTCCCCATGAAGAAGGCTTTCGGGTTCGTTTAACTCGCTCGCATTGTAGGTGTGCTGCCATTCACTTTCCATTTTCTCCTCCCGCAACTTTGATGGAAACTCGGCGATCTTGGCTTCCAGCGATGCTGCCTGCTCCATGTTTCTTTTAATTTCAGCTTGACGTGATGCAGCGTGCTTCTCCTGGATAAGCCGGTTTTGGTTTGCGTACAATGCATTCTTCTTGTGCGTCTTCTTTTTCAGATGGCAGATAGCATGGAAATAGGCGCAGTGGAATTTTAGTCTTCAGACGTTTTGTTAGGAGTATTAAAGCCAGCAGAGCTTGCCTCTTGTCGACCATCAACCACTGACGTCTTCTTAAGTTCTTTCTTCTTTGCGCTTTTCTTCTTAGTTGCGTATTCATTTGGTTTGCTCACAGGGTTTTCAGTAAGACCTTGGTGTGAGTTCCGAGTAGTACTCCGTGGATAACAAACGCTTGAGACATGTCGGCCTTTGCACCTCAAGTAAGAGACACGGCTGGTTCCAGCTGTATAGCAGCGTAGCCAAGGGAGCGGGTTGGGGTTGGGGGGAGGTGTTATACCTTCCCCTCCCCGATATCTTTCGCGTGCCCCCCCCACTTACCCACCTTTTTATGGTCGCTTCGTGCTGACAAACTTTAAAAACCAAGTGGCGCTACTATCGCAATATATTTCGTGGGCCCTTTTACAGTGAATAATGTCTGCACACAGGAAAACGTGTCGCGGTGGTTGTCAAGGCTTTGGCACTCTGTGAGATTTCAGGCAGGAATCTTGTCCGCGAGCGTTGTAAGTTGGCTCAGCGACTGCAATAATGCTACAGCAGTAGTCATACGTCTATCCTCCGGAACAGATCTCGCCGGAGTTTATCACTACGATTATTTTTACCAGGCAGAGATTAGTTTTAATGGTAAAAACCAGACATTATTGCAAGGTCTGGAAGGCCACGTTCAAGCATACTACATAGTGACTCTCGTACGTGTGCTAAAGTAGACTCAAGCCGGAGAATAACAGTTCCGTTGAGCCTCCGCTTGTTCTACTGACATCTAAACACACACGCACACACACGCGTGCACGCCTTTCACAGAATATTTGGGTCATCCAGTGAACTTCACTTGTAACCGAGTGTACAGTATATTGATAGATATCTTTACTATTCCCTAATGGCTAAAGGCACTCCGAAGGGTGCATTGGCGAAAGTGCAACACAAGCAAACGTGCAGGTCAATCGTGACCTTAGAAAGGCCTACTGACATACTCATCATGTAAGTTAAGCTGATAAATAAAAACATGGTAAACATAAACCACATTGATTGATTAGTGCACAGGGTTTACCATCCCCAAACCACCCTATGATTATAAGAGACGCCGTAGTGAAGGGTCCGGAAATTTTGACCGCCTGGAGTTCTTTATTGTTAAACCAAATCTAAGCACACGGGTCAAAAGCATTTTCGCTTTCATTGAAAATGCAGCCACCGCTGCCGGGATTTGATCCAGCAACCTAATGGTCATAAACCTAAACAAGTGTCATAAAAAATGCAGTGTGGGCAGCTGTAATAAGCACAAGTTTTATATCAAATGCGAAGCATTTCCTAGCGAACTTCAGCGACTTTGAGCGTATCTATCTATCTATCTATCTATTTATCTATCTATCTATCTATCTATCTATCTATCTATCTATCTATCTATCTATCTATCTATCTATCTATCTATCTATCTATCTATCTATCTATCTATCTATCTATCTATCTATCTATCTATCTATCTGTCTGTCTGTCTGTCTGTCTGTCTGTCTGTCTGTCTGTCTGTCTGTCTGTCTGTCTGTCTGTCTGTCTGTCTGTCTGTCTATCTATCTATCTATCTATCTATCTATCTATCTATCTATCTATCTATCTATCTATCCCCTGGCCATTTCAATAATGGTTATCAATAACAAACTTGGTATGGCATAACATGGCTGTATAAAGATCATATTTCACTAGTCATAACATGACAATCATGATATAAGTCATGAATGTCATTATTTACATTTCATGGTCCTGCAGCCCTTGCAGCGGTTTCGTTCACATGGCGTGTTGCAAAACTGCTATTTTCATTTCATTCATTTCATTTATTTATACTGTTAGTCCAGAAGTGGGCCGTTACAGGGTGGAGGTACAAACAAAATTTTGCGAAAAAGAAGTACCGTACAGGTCTCGAGATAATTTCTCACTATTATTGTGAGCAGCAACTCGAAGTTATACATAACAAGAAATGGAACACACATGCAATGCAATACATACGCGCAGAACACCACATGACGCATTTGAGGCGGCACTTTTGCACCACGCTGAAGATTTGAAAGTCAACTACTACAGTCTCATGCAACCAAAAAGTACACACGCACACCACTGTTATTCAGAAAATAAACGTTTTAGATTCTGTTCAAATGTTGTAAGCGAGGAACAACCAATTATAGACTCTGGCAGCATATTCCAATCTCCAATAGCACGTGGAAAGTAACTAAACTTAAAGCAATCGTTACGTGGGACTAGGGGTGGTATGTACATATTGCCACAGGCATGGAACGAGGTTTAGCCATGCCAATGCGAGTATGTGCCATGGTGTGAAAGAAAAGAGGACGGTTGGTGTGTGCTCGTGCTCTAACGTTCGGTTCGGCTCGACGTCCAGTGCTGCTCCTGTGAACAGACGTTGTGGTCGTTCTGTGATCACGTGACATTTTCTGGTGGAGGTGCTGGGTAATGTTGTATGCACTGCAATCAGCAGCAAGGTCCCGACACTAGCCGCGACTTGGAAGAACCAGCTGACCTACGGCGTAGCAGGCGTCAACTAGGCCTACCTCCTAAATTCGGACCATTTCCTCAACTTGGCAGTACTATGGCTAGTGCGGGAACGCAAACCCAAGAAACATCAACGCTGCCTCCTCCATGGTTCTTCAACGTCCCGCGTACTCCGAAGCCGTTCCACGGTGACCCTTATGAGGACGTCGACGACTGGCTCGACGACTACAACCGTTTCGGCAGCGTCAACGAGTGGAACGAGCAGCGAAAACTTCGGTACGTCTACTTTTATCTCGAGGACTCTGCGCGCACTTGGTTCGAAAACCATGAAGCCACTATGACAACGTGGCCAGAGTTTTGCAACCAGTTGCGAAATACTTCACGAAGCTCTGACCGAAAGGAGCAAGCGGAACGGCTCCTCAATTCCCGAAACCAGCGTCCGAACGAGAGTGTTGCCATGTTCGTTGAGGACATGACGCGGCTGTTCAGGCGAGCCGACTCTTCAATGACGGAAGAAAAGAAGGTGCGCCTCCTAATGCGTGGAGTGAAGGAGCAGCTGTTCGCGGGACTAGTGCGGAACCCTCCCGGCACTGTAGAGGATTTCCTTCGCGAAGCCACGACAATGGAGAGAATGCTAAGGCAGCGTTCGTACCAGTATGAACGTCCTGGCAGTCTTTCGTCAGTGTCGTCGGCCCTACAAACACCTGACGTCACGACTGTAAAAGACCTGACGGAGCTCATGCGCAGTATTGTACGCGAGGAGCTGCAAAAGCTGCACATGGTGTCTTCTCCGCCCCATGTTGCTGCTTTAACGGATGTCGTTCGCGAAGAGGTCCGGCAGCTGGTGCACCCCATGACGACTCTGCGTGCAGCCGAAGTCCAACCCATGACGGCCCCGCGTCCAGCCGAAGCTCCACTATTAACGTACGCGGAAGCACTGCGTAGTCCTGCACCGGCGGTTGGCTATCCGTCCCATCCGTCCACCCTGCAGACGGCACCGTCGTTCTACTCGGGACCACCGCAGTACGGCAACCCACCCCTTACACGGAAATTCAGTGTATGGCGTGCTCCCGACAACCGGCCTCTTCGTTATCACTGTGGTGAACCAGGTCACATCTACCGTGAGTGCGCCTACAGGCACATGGGTCTTCCCGGCTTTCGTCCGGATGCTCGTCGACCCAGAGATGGTGAGCGGCCCCGTGCTATCGCCGAATACTTGGCAAGCCAACGATCCTCAAACCTTCCGCGCCGCCAATCCCGCTCACCATCTCCACGGCGTTCCACGTCACCTGGCCAACAATCAACCTTTGCGGACGTCCTTGCAGGAAGATCACCTAGATCCACAAGCCCGCGCCGGGGAAACTAAGAGCAGCGACCTCTGGGGGTGAGGCCGCTGTTGATCGACCGTTACAAGACCCTCCCCCGATTTGCCTGCCGACATCCGACGACATTCTTTCACCGACGTGTGCCATCGGCGACAAACAGGTCTCTGCTCGTATCTCTGTTCTTCTCGACAACCACCTGCTGACCGCTCTGGTAGATACGGGTGCCGATTATTCTGTTATAAGCGCTGACCTCGCTGCACAGCTAAGAAAGGTAACGACACCTTGGGGACATGGAACCAACCTCCGGACTGCGGGAGGTCACCTATTGACACCGCTAGGAATGTGCACTGCCCGCCTCCGAACTCGTGAGTCGACGTACATTGTTTCCTTCGTTGTATTGCGCGAATGCTCCCAAAACCTGATTCTAGGAATGGATTTTCTCCGCGAGCATGGAGCCATTATTAACCTTCGCGACCTGCTCATAACGTTATCTAACGACCATACAGCCCTACGAAAGGATGCAGTTGCGCCGACCACAACACTTCGAATTGCTGACGACACCATCGCACTGCCGCCGCGAGCCAGTATGTTAGTAACGGTGGAGAGCGACTGTGACAACAAGAGTAGTGGCATCGCGGAAACTAACCTCTCGGTGCTCTTGGCTCGGCAGATGTGTGTCGCGCGTGCTATTGTCAAACTGAAACATTGGCGGACTCAGCTTCTGATCACGAATTTCGGCGGCCAGTACCAACACTTAGCAAAGCGAACAGCAATCGCGAACTTTGAAGCCATCGATGACGCAGAATGTTCCACTATCGCTCCGATTGCCACTGCTGCCGAAGGTAACTCTGATATAGCCAGTACGGTTGACGTGAATTGCCAGCTATCCTGTGCGCAGCAACAGCAGATACGCATGATTTTACGTACGTATAGTGATTGCTTTGCGTCCACCTCCAAAATCAAGCAGACCCCAACCGTGAAGCACCGCATTATAACGGACCCTACCGAACGGCCTGTACGACAGCACGCTTACCACGTGTCGCAAAAAGAACAAGAGGCAATACGTTTTCAAGTGAAACAGATGCTCGACGACGACGTCATCCAACCCTCGAACAGTCCATGGGCGTCACCCGTCGTACTTGTTAAAAAGAAAGACGGCACTCTTCGATTTTGCGTCGATTACCGGAAGCTCAACAAAGTGACGAAGAGAGACGTCTACCCTCTCCCACGCATAGATGATTCACTGGATCGACTTCGACATGCCCGATATTTTTTCTCAATGGATTTACGCAGCGGCTACTGGCAGATCGAGGTCGATGAACGGGACAGGGAAAAAACAGCATTCATAACTCCCGATGGCCTCTACGAATTCAAAGTGTTACCATTCGGATTGTGCTCTGCACCAGCAACGTTCCAAAGGATGATGGACACCGTCCTGTCCGGTCTGAAGTGGGAATCCTGCCTCGTGTATTTAGACGACGTCGTTGTTTTTTCCAAAACATT
Source organism: Rhipicephalus annulatus (assembly GCA_013436015.1). NCBI lineage: Eukaryota > Metazoa > Arthropoda > Arachnida > Ixodida > Ixodidae > Rhipicephalus > Rhipicephalus annulatus. The sequence continues at coordinate 424,715 of WOVY01009308.1, read as the reverse complement.
TGAGCAACATTTACAACGACTTCAGCCCGTCTTCGTCGCTATTCGAACCGCAGGCCTATCTCTAAAACCGGAGAAGTGTCATTTCGGCTACGAAGAACTAAAGTTCCTCGGCCACCTTATCAGTCACGATGACATTAGACCAGACCCAGAAAAGACCATGGCTGTTGCTGCATTTCCTCCACCTTCGAACAAACGGGAATTGCGCCGGTTTTTGGGTCTCTGCGCCTACTACAGGCGCTTTGTCCAGAGCTTTGCCAACATCGCTGAACCCCTTACCCGTTTAACGAAGGAGGATACTCCTTTTGTGTGGGGTCCAGAGCAGAGAGCCGCTTTTTCCCAGCTTCAGCAGTGCCTTCAGAGTGAACCCTTACTAGGGCATTTTGATGAAGATGCCACCACCGAACTTCACACTGACGCAAGCAACATCGGTCTTGGTGCAGTCCTCGTCCAGTGGCAAGACGGCGCTGAACGTCCCATCGCTTATGCTAGCCGCATTTTGTCATCTGCGGAAACTAACTACTCGACCACGGAGAAGGAATGTCTTGCTGTTATTTGGGCGATAACAAAGTTCCGACCGTATCTGTATGGCCGTCCATTCAGAGTAGTAACGGACCATCATGCCCTCTGTTGGCTGGCCAATCTCAAGGACCCTTCAGGGCGCCTCGCGAGGTGGAGCTTACGCCTTCAAGAATTTGAGGTTACCGTCGTCTACAAGTCGGGCCGCAGGCACACTGATGCCGATTGCCTTTCGCGCGCACCCCTCGCGACGACATCAAGGGACGATGATACCGATGGCCATTTTCTTTGTGCAGTCAGTGAATCCGACTTGGCCCAACAACAGTGGAATGATTCAGAGATCCAACAACTTATCAAACACCTTCAAGGTCGCAGCTCGAGTCCACCATCGGCATTTGCACGTTCAGGGTCATTTTGTCGCCGCAACGATATCGTCTACAAAAAGAACTTCGTACCTTATGCGACTGAGTACCTCCTCGTCGTTCCACCAGGGCTACGTGCTGACATTTTATCTGCCTGCCACGACGAGCCTTCCTCCGGCCACCTAGGATTCGCACGCACCCTTGCCCGGATTCGGACTCGCTACTACTGGCCAAAGCTCACCCAGGATGTCAAGCATTACGTTAAAACATGCAATCATTGCCAGCGCCGTAAAGCCCCACCTGTGCGCCCTGCTGGTTTATTACAGCCTGTTGCACCCCCGTCACAACCGTTTGAACGAATCGGCATGGACTTGCTTGGGCCCTTCCCGAAGTCACGTGATGGCAACCGCTGGATCGTAGTCGCTACTGACTATTTAACGAGGTACTGCGAAACGAAAGCCCTACAACGAGGCACCGCCAATGAGGTTGCGTATTTTTTATCAACAACATCGTCCTCCGCCATGGAGCGCCAACAGTTCTTATCACTGACCGTGGAACAGCCTTTACAGCCCAATTGATGCAAGACGTCACGAGACTTAGTGGAACAGCTCATCGCAAAACAACCGCATACCATCCACAAACCAACGGTCTGACGGAGAGATTAAACAAGACGCTCGCTGACATGCTATCTATGTACGTCGACCGTAATCACAAGAACTGGGATGCAATTTTGCCATACGTAACGTTCGCTTACAACACTGCGGTTCAAGAGACTACGGGTTTCACTCCATTCCGGTTGCTTCACGGCCGAGAAGCAATTACGATGCTTGATGCCATGCTGTTGCCTGACACGACCGATATTACTACTGATGCGAACGACTTTCTCCGGCTCGCCGACGCGGCCCGCCAGCTTGCACTCAAGCGGATCCGAAAACAACAACGAATCGACTCGCAGAGGTACAACTCCCGTCATCGCCATGTCATTTACCAACCCGGTGATCTGGTCTGGCTGTGGATCCCCGTTCGCAAAAGGGGCCACTCGGAAAAGTTACTTCACCGCTACTTCGGTCCCTATAGAGTACTACGGCGCCTCACAGATGTCAACTACGAAATTCTGCTTGAAGATACAGCTCAGCGATCTCGATGTTCCAAGCAGCCCGACATTGTTCATGTGTCACGGATGAAGCCACACTACCCCCGAGCCACCTGACTTTGCTTCTTCACGCGTCTTTGTGCGTGTACGCGACTACTTTAACTTTTAATCGGCATTGGTCATCGGGGTGGTACTTTTTTTTTCGAAGGGGGGGTAATGCCACAGGCATGGAACGAGGTTTAGCCATGCCAATGCGAGTATGTGCCATAGTGTGAAAGAAGAAGAGGACGGTTGGTGTGTGCTCGTGCTCTAACGTTCGGTTCGGCTCGACGTCCAGTGCTGCTCCTGTGAACAGACGTTGTGGTCGTTCTGTGATCACGTGACAATATTATGGCGATGTCTGGAGTGTTCTTGTGTGTTGACCTGGAAGTAATCTGAATAGTTTAGTTTAAAATGATTATGAATTAACTGGAAGAGGAATTTCAGATGCTCAATCCTCGTCCTAAGTTCAAGACTATCCAGTCCAGCTTTTTTACAAAGTTCAGTAGGTGAATGATGTCGGCGATATTTATTAAAAATAAATCTCGCACCAAGTCACTGTATTTTTGCAATTTATTGCAGTTTGTCTTAGTGTAAGGGTCCCAGATAATTTTAAAATATTCGATAATAGGTCTGACAAGGGTTTTGTAAGCAAGACACTTTATATCAGATGGGGCGGTATAAAGATTACGTCTAAGGCTATACAGTGTCTTGGTAGCCCTGGAGCATACATTATCAATGTGAGTGTTCCACCGGAGGTCGGGCGTGAACCATAACCCAAGATATTTATAGTTTTGTACACGCTTAAGGAAAGCATTGCCAATCTGGTAGTTGTAATCTAGAGGTGCTTTCTTTCTAGTTATAGTCATAAAGACTGTTTTTTCTGTGTTCAAACTCATTTGCCATTCTTCGCACCAATCCTTTATTCTTTGAAGATTGTTGTTTAGATTAACTTGGTCATGTTCAGTCTCGATTCTTCTATAAACAACACAGTCGTCGGCAAACAACCTTATCGGGACAGTAACCTGGTTTGGTAGGTCGTTAATATATAACAAAAATAAAAGGAGACCCAGCACGCTCCCCTGGGGAACTCAGGAAATAACTGCAACTGCTCTAGACTGATTATTTTTTATTTGAAGAAACTGCTGACGGCAGCTGAGATAGGATGAAAACCATTTTGTCAAGTTGTTATTTTAAAACGTTTTGTCAATTTTAAACAGGAGCTTTGAGTGCGACACTTTATCAAATGCCTTTGCGAAATCCAAATATACCACATCAGTTTGACCACGCAAATTGATAGTTTTTGAAAGATCATGAAAAAATTCGATTAATTGTGTAGTTGTAGATAAGCCTCGGCGGAAGCCATGCTGCTTCGAAAATAATAGATTGTGCGTATCAAGATAGGACATCAGGTGTCTGTTAATAATGTGCTCGAGTATCTTTGAACATGTACTGATAAGCGAAATAGGACGGTAGTTGCGCTCGTCCCGTGAGGAGCCACTTTTGTGAACAGGGGCACTTTTAGCCCGCTTCCACGCTAGTGGAAAAGAGCCACTGCGCAGGGATGACTGAAATATTTTTGTAAGGAAGCGAGCCGCCCATTCAGCGTATCTGTACAGAAATTCGTTAGGTATACCATCAGGGCCGGGAACTTTCCTTGTATTTATATTAAGTAAAAGATTTAGGACACCCTCTTCGCTAATTACCACATCATCGATCGGCCGCTGCAATGATGACGTAGAAAACTCAGGGAAAATGCTATTATCATGAGTAAACACAGAAGCAAAGAAAGAATTGAAATCATCAACACGTTGTTGAGTAATTTGAGGTCGCCTCGGGGAGCTTGCTGGGGTAGTTATAAAGCGCCAAAACCTTGAGGGGGCTGCCTTCAAGTATTTCGTCAAAGTCACATTGAAAAACCGATCCCTGGATTGTTTGATCAGACGTTTCAGTTCTTGTCTCATTGAAGAAATGCAAGCTGTTCTTTCAGGGGTATAATTTTTTACACAAGATATTTGTTTCCGTTTTAGTTTTCTTTTTGTGTGAATAATTTCTCTGGTAATCCAGGGATTGGTTTTACAAATGCGTTTTCTAATCCTGGGTACATAGCAGTCTATGCACTTGCCTACAACAATTCAAAAGAAATTCCATAGCCTATCAGTGCTGCAGTCAGTGTTGTAAAGGACCTGAAATTCATCAAAGGACCTTTCAAGATAGTCCAAAATAGACACATCATCTGCCGCCATAAAATTCAATACAGTACTAAGTGTGGGTTTACCCAAGGTGTCTGGGGACAAAGCTAGGTGCGTTACTACCATTCTGTGGTCGGACAGGCCTTCTACAACTTCACAACGGCTGAGTAACGGCAACAGCTTTGGGGACGCAAAAACCAAATCAAGGATAGATGACCTTGTAGTCCCTATCCGAGTAAATTCAGTGACACTTTGCGTTAGCCCGTAGCAGAATGCCAACTCCAGTAGTTGCTCAGCACTTGCAACCTGTTCCCATCCAGGAGACTGGGATAGCCATTTAATATCCGGAAGATTGAAGTCCCCTAATAATAATACGTTATCTTGGAGGCTAAAATTAGAATCCATAAAATTTCCTAGCTTTGCGGTTATATCCAGGGAGGAATTCGGCGCTCTATAAACCCCTCCAATATACACAGTTCGCTCGCAGAACCCACACCTAATCCACAACATTTCTATGTCACAATTATCATCCAACACTGAAAACCTAATGTTGCCTTTAATAAGAAACGCAACACCACCACCTCTTCCTTGCCGGTCTTTTCTAACAATTATGTAACCAGGAGGTGTTACTTCAAAATCTGCTACATCCATATGTAACCATGTCTCTGTTACGACCATTATATCCGGTTCATGCTCCAGGATTGCAGCTTCAACTGCATCAGCTTTATTCTGCAAACTTCTGGCGTTTACATTATTAACCTTAACAGATGCTGTTGGTCTCGATTTGCGTCAGTCAGAGCTGGTGAGACCTGGGCTAGCATACCTGAATCGCTCTTTGGTAGCCTCATTCCAGCCATAGAGAACATTGTTTACTTTCAGTTTATCGATGATTAGTTTGACCTTTGCTCCCTTTGCTCTTTCATCCGCTGATGAAATCCATAGTTGTTTTCTGATTTCAACTACTCGTTTAGAGTAATCTTCGCTGATACTGAATTGTGTCCCCTTGAAGTTGCGGCAGTTTTTCAGTATTTTGGTTTTGTCCCTGAAGTCTCCTACTTTCAAGATGACCGGACGGCTTCTTTCAGGTATTTTCTTTCCTAGACGGTGAACTCTCTCAATGGTGCTACACTTTGAGCCAAGTAATTTGTCAAAGATATTGTCATTCACCTTACTTAAGAGTACTGCCACATCCTCAGATTCTTCTTCTTCCACTCCGCGTACAATAAGGTTATTCCGTCTAAAACGATTATCTAAGTCATCGATCTGCCTGGCAAGAGCCGTCAGTTCACTGTCATGGCGACCAACACTTGATTCTATCATAGTAAGCTAGTTCTGTGCTTCACCCAACCCTTCAAGTTGTTTTTCACTAGTCTGTAGCCTAACATGCATGTCGGAAATGCTGGCATCCGTAGATGACTGCTTGGTCTGAATTTCATTAACTTTAGCAAGTAGTTTACTCTGGTTACTTTATATTTCCTCCAGCATTTTTTCAACCTCGGGCCCAGGATTTTCCTCTATGTCACCGGACAACTTCAGTAACAGGCTTACAACTGAAACACAGTCGTTCAAGCAACCAAGAACAGTGTGTGGACTCGGCAGCACAATCAGGCAGGTACAGTTACTACGAAAACCATACTTTCGATCACCAACCTGCACAAGTAGAGGCACGTAAGGCGACATCGTCACGGCTGTGCTGGCGTGTACACTGAAGGTCAAGACCATGGCCCTTGCTTTTTTATGCTCCGGGCAGCTTGCTATCGGGGAGGCGGAGGACGTCATCGTGCTCAAGGTATGACATGACTGCATGCCGAACACCAGTGACATACCCTAACAGAAAACTCTTGACATCCGTGACATGTAACAACATGGCTACATGCCACGGTCATGATGCGCTCGCGGCTATTTCGCTGGCCTCACATATACCAAATTTGGTATTACGGTATGTTAATGAATGACCAAGGTATGTGACTGGTGCAAACATGATAATCATGAAATGCGTGTCTTGTAACAACATCAATACATGCCATGCTCATGATGTGCTGGCGGCCCTTTCGCTCGCTTCACTTTTACGAAATTTGGTATAACGGGACGTGAACGGATGACGAAGGTATGGTACTGTTGCAAACTTGATAATCATGAGATGCGTGTCATGTAGCAGCATGACTACATGCTACGCTCATGATGCGCTCGCGGCCGTTTCCCTAGCTTCACATGTAACAAACTAGGTATTACGTGACGCGAACGGACGATATAGGTAACTGACACATCCGAACATGGTAAACATGATATGCGTGTCATGTAACAACATGACTACATGCCGCACTGATGATGTGCTCGCGGCTGATTCACTAGCTTAACATATGCCAAATTTGAAATTACGTGACGCCAGTAGATGACGAAGGTATGTGACTGGTGCAAACATGATAATCATAAGACGAGGTCATGTGAGAACATGACTACTTGCCCCAGTGAAGGTGCCAATACATTTCGACGTGACGCAGTGCGCGTGCTCGCCGGCGTTCATTTCGTCGCGTCACGCTGGCGTTGCCACGCCAGGCGCCGGTCCTGCCCTATAATCGGAGGTGCCCGCCATGCTGCGTTGCTTTGACGCATGCGCGTTTCAGAGAGTCCGGCGTCCCTCCATCACGAAAAGAGGGAGACGCAGTGTTGTCTGGGTAACACATCAGCGCGAAATGCAACATGTAGCTTTTCGCGCTGGTTACCATCAGGCCACGCCGACGGACGCTGGACGCGCCTGGCGTCATACTAGAGTGCTCGGGTTTTGCCAAAGTAGAGTCGCTGTGCCCAGTGTGCGCGCGCGTCAACGCTGCATTGGAGTATATAGCGCCCTTCATGATGCACTCGTGGCTGTTTCGCCAGCTCCACATATACCAAATGTGGTGTTACATGACGTAAATGGATGACTAAATATATGATTAGTGCAACATGATAACCATGATACAAGCGTCATGTAAGAACATGAAAACATTCCACGCTCATTGCATGCTCGCAGCCGTTTTATTAACTCCACATATACTAAATTCGGTATCACGTGACTTGAATAGATGACGAAGGTAAACGTCACATCCAGACATGATAATCATGATACATAAGTCATGTACGGCGTCCTTTACCTCCACTGCATAATGTTCTGCTTATTTTAAAGTGACAGATCAACATTTCTCATTCGTGCTTCGTATATCATTCATTTCCACTGTACGTGGAATATACCATTTTTTTCAGCAGTGTGGCCAACGGCGCTAGAGTAAGGAACATAATGCAGAAAAATATACGACCAATTAAACATATATCTTCTTCTTCTTCACAATATGCACATCTTCTTCTTCACAATATGTTGATTCGCTTCATCTCTTCGTTTCTTTACGGTGACTGACGCAGCTCGCACCCAGTGATTTCTGCAACTAGCGACAGAACACACAACAAAAAATGCACTGAATGATGAAATATGGGTGGACATGTTATAATGTAAAACTAAGAACAATATATACATAGCAACCATAATTTTACAAGAAATAAAATAAGCTCGGGGCAAGCAACGTTTCACGCAGCAAATAGACACATAACATACCGGAAGAATGTTGATTACGTTTTTAAACTGACCCGAAGATTAGGACGCGTATAGAGCAGTGGTTTTGTGGTAGTCACAGCAGTTGTGGCTTCTGAATTTCGCAAATGCGTTTTCGCAATGCGTGGACAAAAAAAACAAAGGCATCAAAAACTGGTAAGACTTCTTGCCTGAACTTTATTTTCCAAAAAGCGCGCAAGTTTTGCAGAGAGCTAGCTACTTCCTGATATTTGAAATACACCAACTAGATAAATATTTCTAGCCAGAGAGTTTGGAACTTTAGCTTACTAACTGAGAGAAAGGAGCAGTCAGCGCCTGATTTCTTTGACGTCATTAGCAAACATCGTCTAGTCTCGTCGTCCTGCAATTCGTGGCATCTTGGCCCGTTAAACACGCAAAGACCAATGTCGTTGCCAGGAATCGCGGTTTCCGTGCATGTATCTCGCTTTGATAAGTCTTCAGGAGTTCTTTCGGTGAATGAGTTGTATTCAGGTAGTGCTGAACTAAAGCGGCGAATCGTTTCTATGGCTGCTGTAGCATTTTCGCCAGTTGTCGAGTGTGTAGTGAGGCAAGCGTCAACTTTCGAAAAACAATCATCAAACTTTACCTTACGGTGGTTTGGCGGGGTCATCGAGTCTCTTAGAAGGGTTCTGATTGGTACCCACAAATACGTGTAGGCTGTGTATTTCAAGAAGGTGACTTCGCATTGCTAGGAAGCAACGCGCTCAGCAAAGTTCGGGTAGTGACAATGATTTCGAGGCACGAGAACTTTAGCGACAATACATGTCGGTGGGTAATGTTCCGCCTCAAGCACTAGCGCTCGTTTTTCCCCTGGCGGTAAGACTTGTTCGTGTACATTTCCTCCGCTTCCCTTCAGGTGCCGCTAATATTGCGCTTGCCCCATATCTTACTCAGTGTGAGAAATGCCTCGCGTTTGTGGTTGCACCCCTACAGTAGGCTGGTAGGTTATCTTGCGTTCTATTGCCCTACAACGACGTGAATGAACGTGAAGAAGTTGATGCCAGCTGTGAAGTTCCAGAGACTCGCATCAGAATGCTCGAAACAGAGAACTGACAAGCACGAGTGGTGCACAGCACAGCGTAAGCAAACTCGTGTTGCATGCGCTGGCAGTTCTCGCCGGAGTTCACGCGTTCTGAGAAATTTATTATGGTGCACTATGCTCTAAAGAAGGCCGGAGTTAATTCTTTCATCGCTAGAGAATACTTTTCAGAAGCCACCAACCTGCTCTCACGAAATCTCAGACAGCGAAGCATGACGCAGCCCATCTCTCACAATATGCAACCTTACCACCATAGAAGACGCCAGAAAGGTCGAGTACAAAGGATGCAGTGACTGAAGGACCGCCCTGACGTTTACTATGCAGACGTCAACCCCTATTCTAAACAGCAAAAGCAAGCTCCCGATTTCACTTTCGCTGTAGTCTTCTGGGGTAAACTTGTCAACTCCCTGTTTATACTTACCTAATTATCCGCGTCAGGCGAGAGAACTGCCATCGCTGTCACTATTCGAAAGGCAGACCAACAGGGTATCTCTGCTTACGTAGTGTCAGACTCACAGGCAGCTTATCGCATGTACCTCAAGAGCATATTACTGACGAGTGCCATGAAGCAGTTGGAAGGCGAACTCCTCTTTGACAATGGGTTCTTCAAGCGTCCAGCTCATATGGCCCAGGAGAGTGATGAACTTGTTCATTGCCAAGCTTGAGTACACAGCGATCGAGCCCCACGACTACCCACCACTTAAGAGCATAGAGATGAAGGGGTGACATGGCGTGGCATCAAATACAAAGAATAAATCGCCTCATTAGGGCAGTTCCCCACAAGGGCCTCGATAGACATCAAGCTTGGGATTGGTGCCGCCTGCAGACTATTACATTCCTGACTCTGCACAAGCTTTATATCTTGTACACGGACAGAAATCACAACGCATGCGCGTGGCGCGGAGACACTCCTACACTAACGCACATAACCTAGAGCTGTCCAGACCAACCTGTCACAGTCGACCTAGGACATACACACCCTATACAAGAATGGTCTAGGCAAGCATGACTCGCTTAACGGACCCTGAAGCAAACCAATGATTCTGGGCCAGGCCCGCCGAGCCGCTATAGTTACTGGAGCGCTCCGCCGCGGTGGTCTAGTGGCTAAGGTACTAGACTGCTGACCAGCAGTTCGCAGGATAGAATCGCGGCAGTGGCGGCTGCGTATTCGTTGGATGCGAAAATTGTGTGGGCCCGTGTGCTCACATTTCAGTGCATGTTAAAGAAAACCAGGTGGTCTAAATTACCGGAGCCTTCTACAATGGCGTCTCTCATAATTATATGATGGTTTCGGGGCGTTGAACCCCACCTAACAATCAATCACCAACCTCTGGAGCCTTGGAAGAACGACTCCACCTGAGATGAATCACTTTTTTCGAGAATGTTGTCTCTCCCTTTGTAGTGAACCGAAGATTTTCTGTGCTACGAAGCTGCTCCTGTTCTCGGCGGCGTAGGTTTCGCAAGCGCGAAGGCACGTACTAGTGAGAGCAGTGTTTACATGACATATCTGTGCTACTTGTGAATCTGTTGACGAAAAAGAAAATGACGGCTGCACGCTTTAAAACAATGGAAGACACTTTGCCGCAACTTTCTCATTTCATGGAGCAAAGCAACAAAATCCACGAAAAAAGAAAAAAAACAACGAGAACTTAACACGTTTTTGCGTTTATTTACGCTTTGTAGTGCATTTATACGCAGCGAACTAGCCATTTCTTTGTGAGTAAATATAGTTTGGTGCCAGGCGCAATTTCGGTTGGAAGAAGCCGAACAATTCTCCACAATGATGACCTTGGCTTTGCAGATTTTACGATAAAACCTATACAATTGGAGCACTTTGTTGCTGTAAAAAGACACAGTGCAACTGTATTATCAATTATGATCACGAGAAAGCCTGCCAGAAAAATTATGAGTGTGAAATCCTGTTAGCAGTGTGCAGCAGAACTTACAGAAAACTACTTATTGCGTATCGCAAGCGTGCTTAGATGCGCGCAGTAAAAAAAACAAAAATGGTGACTAAAAGTTATCACGGCGGCATGGCTGCTTGACATGTAGAGCTTAATTAAAAAATAATTGTGATAGGCATGCAGTCACAAACATTTACAGTAAAAAATTAATATTTGAGGCGTCTTATTTTAAATGTTCACACTTGGGAAATGATTCAGCGATTGCGCCCTGTAATATATTTAGTCCTTTATTTCTGCTTTTTCTTGAGCTCTAAAAACGATTCGCACTAGAAGAATACTGCTAGTCAAAGTTGCCTTCACGCTATAGCGCAAAAAAACCAAACATCACTTACAAATTGACGTCAACGAAACATTAGCAACCTCAGGCTATTCTAAAAGCGCCTTTGCCATTTAATAGGCTGATATTTTCTTGAAATCAGCTTTCGCAGATTACAAAAACAGCAACACAAAAGGACGTCCCAACTTTTCCTCAAAAAACTTGTGGCACCAACTACTGAAAATGACGAGAGGGAGCGCAGCGAGCCCTTTAGAAATAAGAGTACTTCAAGCACATCCATGTGGCTTGTGTGCGCGGATTCATTAAGCAAAAAAAAAACACTTGATTCACAATCGAGCAACCCACTCCTCGCTCGTCTTACGAATTTATCTTGTCACTAAGCCATGATGGTTCGTTCTTGGTCGCAATAGTCGATATCCAACTGCTTTACTTTATGTTTCGCCAATATCTATGCCACGCGAGATGCGTTATCACGCCAGTTTTTAATTGATGGTCTGTACACCACATATTCTGGAAAATGGTGAAACAAAACTAATGTACCGCATTTCTCGATATGTTCTACTGCACTTCACTAAAACAACCACCTCAGATTGTCCCAGGCATTTGTGTATGATCATCGCCACCTGTTTGCGGAAGGAGCTGGATGGTGGGAGAAGCTTGCTCCAAGACATGGCAGCGGCGGCAAAATTCAGCCGAGAGTGTCCATACAGATGCTATCGCAATAAAAAGAAAGAAAAATGGCGTGGCCGGCCGTGGCAGTCTTGACGTTTGATGACATCACCGAAGTCGTCACGTGGGCAAAAACGGACAGAATGCAAAAAAACAGTCCTTTTCACCTGAGCGCTGATTTCCGAATAGTGATGATGACCACGATGATGATGACGCACCCTTATGGTCGGGGTGCTATAATACTTACCTTACCAGACAAAAAACTCCAAAAAGTGCATGAATAAAGCTTTCTACAAGAGTACATTGCTCGTATAATTTTGTATATAGTTAGTACGCACAATAAGAGGAACCTACTAATTAGAGGGAAGTTACTTAGTGATAGAACGCGTCTGTCACTACTAACTGTTTTTCGTTATATTTTCCACGATTCCTGGGACGCTCCCTGCGTCCCGCCTTGAGGCGATGGCAGCGGCGACTTCTACAGGCCCACGTGGTCAAGTGTCAGCGCCCTCAAGCTATTCTGTGGCTCAAGGCTCATGGTCCATCACCAGCGACGGCTCAAGAGATGCTCCTGCTCTCGTGCCCATGGACGAAGAACGAACTGCTGGCCCGTCTGGCTACAGCTCAACATTTGTAAGCTCCGCAAGGAAACGAGGCTCTTGGTGCAGCTCCAGTGAAGACACGGACATCTACTCAGTCGACGGCGACGACTCATCAGATGGCAGCTTCGTGTCTGTGATGAGCCGCAAGGCCAAAAGGAGGCTAATCAAGACGCCATCACCAGCAAGCACGTCAACCGTGAAGGCAAGGAATGAACGCTGGCCGCATACCATTCTCTTCATGCCCGTGGATCCTTCCGCCAGCCTTCGAAAATTGAACAGGCAAGCCATTTCCAATGTTCTTGAGGGAATAGCACAGAATGAAATCAAAGAGGTCCGGCTAAACACACGTAAGAACGTTTTAGCCGTTGACACAACACATGCAGATACGCTGAAGAAGCTTCGAATGATGACAGAGTTTGGAGATGTCAAAGTACGAGCGGTCGTACCAATGACTGGAACCTGCACTGCAGGTGTCATTTACGACATTGACTTGGCAATCCCAAACACGGATCTACCCATTCTGATAAAACCAGCGTACGAAGGAGTGGTCATTAAGCATATAAGCCGCCTCGGGAACAGCCGCTGCGTTAAGCTAGTCTTTGAGGGCGACTCAATCCCTACGCACGTCAAGGTAGGACATTTCCGGCATGTGGTACGGCCTTTTGTCCCAAAGCCGCTTCAATGCCACAAGTGCTTCAAGATCGGTCATGTCAAGGGCGTCTGTGCAAACTCCACCGTATGCCCTCGGTGCGCGGAGGCGCACACGGTAGACACATGTTGTGCAACAACTTATAGGTGCGGCAATTGTCGAGGTACGCATGAGGCCACGTCTAAGGAATGCCCAAGACTAAAGAAAGAAATGGGTATCCTGAAAGAAATGGTCAGGGATAACTCAACCCATAGAGAAGCTTCACAGAAAATCCGGCGTCGACGTCGCCACCGACGGAAGCGCTCCAGTCATGGTGATATTCATGCACCACTTCGGTCTACACCACCGTCAACATCTAGTAGAACGCCAGAGAGTACAAAAAAACCTCCACCGGCGAAGCCTCTCTCCCCTGAAGACTGGCCGGTGCTTGCGAACGCACGGCCTTCCGAGCAGCCTTCCCGCTCTCTGCTCCCAGTGAAAGCCAATGCTGCTGATGACGAGGCTCCAAAAGCAGATGGTCAAATTATTCCTATGCTGCGATCCATTGTGAGTGTCATCAGAAGTCTTCTGACAAGCATCGACACGCCAACTGCTAGGAGCGGCCTACAGGTGCTGGACGCGTTGAGTCCGGTCCTTGCAAGCCTCCAGTAAAGCCATGGCCGACAATAACAAGTCGTTCCGTCAGGAGGTCAGAGAAGCGTCCATCTTTCAGTGGAACGCAAGAGGTCTGAGATCTCGCATATCTGATTTTCGCCAGTTTGTTCATCTGCACCGATTTCCCATCATAATTATATGTGAACCGAAATTATCGCACCCAATCAGATTATCCGGCTACGAGTCATTTTTCTCTTCAAGTGACATCGAAAGTAGCAAAGTTGCTGTATTTATTCGCCGGGAGCTTACTTACGTCGTCCAGCCAGTGCAACCTCACGACAGCAATCAGTATGTGTGCTTGTCTGTTAAAAAAGGAAAAGTGACATTCGCACTTCTAGGCGTGTATATATCCCCCTCAGGTCATTTCGACGCCAACAAACTAGACGGCATATTAAGGGCGCATCCGGGTCCGTGGGTTATCACCGGGGATTTCAATGCGCATCATCCCATCTGGGGAAGCTCAAGGCTTAATTCAACGGGACGACGTCTAGCATCATTGGTTTCCAGCCATGGTCTCGTCCTTCTGAATGATGCCAGTCCTACGTTTTTACGAGGCACTACATATAGCAGCTGCCTTGATTTGTCCTTTGTTTCACGCCGATTTGCTACACGGGTAAAGTGGTTTTTGGACATTGAAACACACAGAAGCGACCACATCCCCACTTACCTGAAGATCAAAGGTATTTCGAACACGTACTCCTCTACCACAACACAAAGAATAGATTGGAGTGTGTTCAAGACTCAACTTGAGGATGCTTGTGAAGAAGGCCTGTCCAATGGTCTTCAGCAAGCTATTAAGGAAACTGCACATGCGACTACGCGCACAATAATACGCTCTTCGAAGTACTCTGAATATGACCTCGAGCTGGAGCGACTTCGTGCGATACGCCGTCGTGCCGAAAGACGATACCGACGCACCAATTCCACAGACGATCTACGGTCAGCCCGGCGCATCCAAAAGAAGATACAACGGCGCCTTGACAAATTAGACACCCAACGATGGAGGAAATTTTGTGCGTCGCTAGATCCTCATAAACCACTGTCTCAGATATGGAGAATTGTGCGAGGCCTACTTTCTGTTCCAGAGCAGCGTTTTCCCTTCAAAGCCCCTGCACTTTTTCATCGCCGGCATGAAATTGAGGTAGCAGAAGATTTCTGCGCTATGACCGTGGGCCAGACAGCGTACACAAGCCTACATACAGTGAATCAAATCCCTCACTCACGGGACCCACGCATGGATCTACCGTTTACATCACAGGAGCTCGATGCGGCGCTCGTCTTATGTAATAAGTCGTCGTCAAGTGGCCCGGATGACATCTCATACAAGATGCTGTGCAACCTTGGTAAACGGGCACGAGAAGCACTCCTTAACATCTTCAACGATTCCTGGCAAGCTGGCGTCGTTCCGCAAAATTGGAAGATTAGCCGCTTGGTACCGATCCTTAAGCCTGGCAAATCTCCCCTGGACATTGCCTCTTACCGACCGATCGCACTCTCAAGTTGCGTAGGAAAGGTAATGGAGAGAATGATCTTGGCCAGGCTTGAATGGTACCTGGAATACTATGAGATATATCCGAACGCCATGGCTGGTTTTCGCCGTCACCGATGTTCGATCGACAATGTTATAGATCTCGTCACATATGTCCAGCAACAAAAGGCAGGTAAACGGCTATCTGCAGCCATGTTCCTTGACGTAAAAGGAGCATACGACAACGTTCTACATGACGCCATCCTCGAAGCCATTGAGTCAGTGGGCCTAGGCGGGCAACTGTATTGTTGGACACGCAGCTATTTACAAGGGCGGACCTTGTTTGTGAACACTGCAGATGGTCCAACTTCCCAACACCCAACGCATCGTGGAGTCCCGCAAGGTGGCGTCTTGAGTCCAACCCTCTTCAACCTCGTCCTCATTGGTCTTGTTGAACGATTACCAAGTGTGGTCAAGTTATCCGTGTACGCTGACGACATCTGCGTCTGGACATCTGACGTGACAAGGCCCCAGGTACGCGCAAGACTTCAGAAAGCTGTGACGTTGGTATCATTGTACCTCAAGGACCAGGGTCTGAAAATCTCGCCAGCGAAATGTGCATTGATTGCTTTTAGTCGAAAGCCAATGAGACCATACGCTATATCAATCGATGGCCAAGTCATACCGTATGTCAAGACGCACAGATTTCTAGGCGTATTCATTGATAGAGACCTCTGCTGGGGCCCACATGTGGCCCACTTGAAGAAGAGGCTGACAGAAATTGCTAACTTATTCAAGTATCTCGGAGGAAAAACCTGGGGGACTTCAGTACATGCAATGATGCAATTGTACAAGACGCTTTTTCTTGGCTATTTGCGCTACAGTTTGCCTGTGTTGACCAACACCTGTAGAACCAACATTCGGACTCTCGAAAGCATCCAGGCCATGGCTCTGCGAGTTTGTCTGGGGCTACCGCGATGTTCATCATCAGCTGAGACAATCGAGATCGCTAATGACTACCCGCTGAAGACGCATATCATGATGGAAGTGCTCAGAGCACACGTGAGGCATCTTACTCGTGCCCCTGCCCATCATCTAGCTTCACTTCCAGAAGCCCGACCTCGTGCCTCATTCTGCCAGACAGTCATGTCATATCGCACACACATTCCTGCGGGATATACAACTCCATCGAGGATTTCAACTCCCCCATGGAGTATGACCTGTGCACATGTTGAACTCACGGTTCCAGGCATAGGGTCAAAAGCCCGGCTCTCGTCTCCAGCGCTAAAGCAGCTTTCTCTTCTCTTGTTATATGAGAAATACAGTGACCATACTCATCTGTATACTGACGCTTCAACTAAAGTGGATGGGTCTGCAGGGTCGGTGATCTTTCCTGCAACAGCGACAACGGTGAAGTTTCGTTTATCCCACCAGACATCATCGACAGCTGCGGAACTTGCTGCTCTACGTAGCGCAATTGAAGTCATTAAACACCAAGAAGCCAAGAAATGGAGCGTGTTCACGGACTCTAAGGCAGCACTACAGTGTTTGACATTCGCCTTACGCCGGGGACGTCATGAGCAACTAGTGCTGGAAATTAGAGAGCTGCTTCACCACCTCTTCGACGAAGGACACAGAATCACGTTTCAGTGGATTCCAAGTCACTGCGGCATATTGGGCAACGAACATGCCGATGCAGCTGCCCGATCAGCACACGAAAATGGTGAAGAAAAATCTATACCATTTTCAAGGACTGATGCTGCAATGACCATCCGAAAAATCGCTAATGCAGAATTAAAATCCCTGTGAAACACCGAGTGCTTACGGCACACACGACTGCGTAGACTGGACACGTCTCGTCGACTCCGGCCTCCATGTGGACTCTCCCGACTCGAGACAACGGTGCTTTGCCGACTATGGCTTGGTGTCGCCTTCACCAAAGCTTTCGCCTTCCGAATCGGCATGGAAGACAGTGCTGCTTGCGGTCATTGCGGCAGCGATGAAACTATAGAGCACGTTCTCTGTCACTGCCCTCGTTACAGCGTGCAAAGACGGCAACTAGCTGCGGCGTTAGCTCGCCTTGACGACAGACCTTTGTCTGAACAATCAGTGCTGGAAAGACGACATGATTTGTGTGCTCACAGAAAATCAGTGAAGGCCCTACTGAACTTTTTGCGTGGCAGCGGCCTATTGTATAGACTGTAGCACCCCAGCTCCCCCCCCCCCTTTTTTTTTTCTTTCGCGCGCGTCTATTTCCCTCTTCGCTTTCTTTCCAATCTTTCTTCCCCATTCCCCCTTCCCCTAGTGCAGGGTAGCAAACCGGATGCTCCATTTTCTGGTTAACCTCCCTGCCTTTCCCTCATTTTATTCTCTCTCTCTACTAATTAGAGAGGACAATTATTGTGATCTGGACTATCCATGCACTTATGCATTTCTACCTCAATTATTCAGCGGCTGGACACAACTGCCACGCTCTCCGAGTGAAACACGACCAAGGCTGGAATTAGGAGAGTCTTCAAGTTGAGCTTTGGCACTACCGTACGAAAGCACACAAGATTTTCTCAACCTGGGAACCCGCATACCATTTGGGTAAATCATCAAAGCCGAAGAGTTTTCACATTTCATCGCGTGATACAGCACAGCAGTAGATATAGCCATACCCGACTTGCTAGGACGCAACCACGCGCTCGTCGGTCGTGATGTTGTGAAGCTGCCCAAAGAAGTAGTGTCTAAGACAGCGAAAGCCGTGCAATATGGATGCAACCTACAACGAAACACAAATATAAAAAAAGGCTAAAGCTTTGCTCGTCAGTGGCCGCTTGGACATTGAACAAACCTGCTGCTCAGAAGCCACTGAGTACGCTAAAAAGGAGCGTTATTTTGAGTGGTTCTTGACTGACATTTTAAAGTAACCAGCTGCGCTAGATCCGCGCTCATAGCTCCAGCGTTTTAGAGCAGATTACCATTGTTTTTGGTTTGACGGACGGTGTACGTGAAACACTTTTTTCAAACTCCAAGGCTGCGGACAAGGCGATCCAATGGGATGGTGGCTCTCCAGGTGCCACATATTTTCAACAAAGGTAAAGACTTCAAAAACCACTCATTCGTCTTGTTTCCTGCACCCCTTGCAATAATTTAAGGTGCCTGAAATAATTTGAACGAGGAGGAGCACTTGGCTGCAGAAGCTTTGACTGAGCGGGTGGAGTAACGTGCCATCTCGTGGGCGACCCATGCTTCTCTGCAAGTACAAATATATCGTAACGCACAATGAAACGGTGCACTTCAATTAAACCGAGTGGTTGGGGCGAACTTGTGCCCCAATCACTTATGCCCCAACCAACATACAACTTGAGGAAAGCCAATGTGGCCGCTCCAGCCAACAGTATTTTCGTTTCTTTGTTGGTTTCATTTCTCCCTTGAAATCGTGGCTCATACCCAATCAGGGGGTTGACCAAGAAAATGTTGTGCACTATTTCTGTGAGCAATACAACTATGATTATAAGTAATGTAAGCAAAGCCACAGAAAAAGAGAGGAAAGCGGAAATATTTATAAAAGCCAATTTGAAAGATTTTGAGATTTCAGTGTTGGGATGACCACACAGCTGCGTTTACTTAACCTAACCGTTCAGTCTTTTAGAAATCATCCACTTCGTCTTCCTCTTTCTTTTTCTTTGAGTCTCTCATGTGGCTCAGTTATGGCTCGTTCTAGCACGTGCTGCTTGCTGAATTGGCAATTCTAAGTAAGCCGTCTGCTATCGAGATAGTGTAAGGATCGTAGACCACGCATAGTTTTAGTGTGGCTCAAACTACGCGGCAAAAAGGCTGCCTCTGCCCACTACTAGTTGCACAGGAACCAAGCTGTCACGCAGTGAAGAAGCACCAACCTGAACCCTGCTGCACTGCACGCAACATACTCCAAATGATTACCAAGCCAGCATTGCCCTTCGTTTGGCGGTTATGGGAAATTTGAGCACGTTCCTTGGGGCTGTGCTTGAGATGGTCCCTCTTTCCACTAAGAAAAAGGAAGAAGGTCTTATTGGCTCAGGACCATACCCCTACATCTTGGCCGTCCAGAGGGCCCGCGCTACGCCGAATTTGAAAGCCAGGCCACGTCAAGGTAACTCACCTATTATGAACCAAACAAAGTTGTTTCACTGGCTCACTCCCTCACTCACTCTCTCGCTCACTCACTCACTCACTTCCTCACTGAACCCGTATCAGCTCATATAGTTATTGGTCATGCCTTCGATTCCTGGATCCTGCGCTACTTGCACTCGTCCTGATGCATTTCAGTACGCCAAACTACGCTTATTTTTGTTCTGCAACGAAAGGTACAGTTTATACCCAAGAAACTGTGTACAGATTTTCTCTTTTACCACTAAGTTATTTAGGCTACACGATCAAGCCTAAGCGTATAAGCTTAGTGAAATATGTTGGGACCCATAAAAAGCAAAACTTTGTATATATATTCGGATGTCTCAAGCCCAATTAACCTAGGTCATTCTCGTAGGAGAAGCAGGACAAAGATGGTCCAACCGTGACGTCCTATTTGCAGTAGGAAAGTATGCACAAGTTGCTCTTATAGACTCTGATTGGTTCCTTGTGTCCCAGAGCCACTCCAGCCAGCAGGCACGCTATGCATGCTAGGACGGCAAGTATTATTATGAATTAGCTGCTGTGCGTCTTCTCTGGGAGGCCATCACGTTGATTACGATAGTTTCCTTGTTGAGGTAGAGCCGCAGCCCTCCCTGAGCCCATCCTATATTTTGCTTCATCTGTCTCTTTCTGATAATTCAGGTCGACATGTGGTAATTGGCTGGTATGCTTGCGATTAGTGCAGACGGAGTGGTAAAAGTCATTCTGGCGCACGCCTTGAGTAGAGGCCTTGCTGTCTGATGGACGACAGGTTACTTCTGAGAGTCCTCTCGTGTATACACCTGCAGCTGTCCTTGAGGCTTGTGATTTCAACGGCGCTGCACGGACAGGCTCACCCATGTTGGGTACATAGGCGTTGACGTTAGGCCGACGACTGGTAGAGCATCTCCATGGCGCTAAAGCAGCACAACGAGCTTGCTGGCTTGCTTCCGCGGATCGAGACCGCGAATGGCTTCGGTGTTGCCGGAACCTCGAGTCGACGTTTCAGAATGGTCCGAGGCTTTGCATGGGCATACTTTCTCACGGTGCTTGATGCTTTTCGAATTGTCGATGAGGATGATGGTACCTCGAACATGGCTCATACCCACTAAGGCGGAATGGCCAAGAAATAAATATGCGAGTTTGTGGCGCAATATCAGTATACAATTTGGCAGCTAAAAGAAAAAAAATCACCGCCATACTCACAAAGTGAATGCTGTTAGAGGAGCTTGCTCGGAGAGGCTGGCGTAACCCACAAATCTTCCGTATACACCTCCTCTAACACAATATACTGGAGTGAGAACGTTCTTCTTTATACAATACATACAAAATATTCATGATATACATTTGAATGCACTGTATCTATTTGGACGAATGATATACAGTATATACAAACAAAAAATCGTTTTTGCGAAAGTACAGAAACAGCGTCTTTTGATGCACTCAGAGACACGTTTCTCTTTGAATATGATAGATTTCGTCTGACGTACGCCCAAATCTACTGATCAAGGGTAGTAAAAACGGTAACGTAACCCTTTACTGTGTAGTGTCATGAATTCACGTGATACCAAAACCATCGAGCAAGCCAATCAAATAATGCTTGCCGCATTTCAAGCCGGCTGTCAAGCACACACTGGGAATGTAGCATTAAAAATATGAAAAATATAACGCTATCTTGTGTAATGTGTTTTGTTCTAGATTCAATTTTTTTAGCTGAAAGCACAGAGCGTGAAGTGCGTACAAGAGCGCTCAATTTTTTGTTGTTTCTCGCCTGGCTGATGCAAGGTCTGTGTTTAATAATTCAGTTTTTTTTCGTCTCTACGTGCTCAAGACATGATACACGACACTTTGCTTAGTTTTGAAGTACATTTTTATTGCAAGGCCTGTGGCATGAGTAGAAGTCACGGCATGGATTAAATTATGCAATAAATGTGCATTTTTGATAACTATAGAAATTCGGAACGGTTGCTATTTATAGCTAGAAAACAAAAAAATATTTTCTTTTTCAGTTTTACGATTCAGCATTAAAGGGTTAAGATGAGCCTCTACATTTTCTGCCCCCCCCCCCGCCCTCTGCCGCCGATTCGCTGCTCGTGAATTTAGTTGCATGTTGACAATTAGCACGCGCTTAGTTATCGAAAAACATCGCCTGCTAAATCAATCACATTTGGGCTGTATTTGTCGCCTCTAACTGAATTATTGGCTTTGACAAGTCTTCAGTAATGACCTTTGTACTGTTTAAGCCAGCTTGACCGCACTGTGTTTCACAATTCCTACACCATTTTTACAAAGTCTTTTGGCGTCGAAGAATACAAAGTATTCGCGGGAAACTATTAGATTTACTAAAATCTTACTTCGTAACCACCAGCAACACGTTTGCCTGAGTGACTCTAAATCACTATTTCTTTCTATATGAAGAAGCATGCGACAAGGAAGCTTTTTAGTACCCTTGTTCTTCAATTTCTTTATAAATGATCTCGAAAATAATAATAAATCAGCGAAATTTGCCATATATGCTGACGACAGCACTATACTATATTCGGGGCCTATTGTAGGCCCATCTGCTCAGATTTGGGTGCACGTTAAATAACCCTAGGTGGTCGAAATTTCTGGAGCCCTCCACTACAACATCTCTCATAATCAATGGTGGTTTTGGGATGTTAAGCCCGACACATCAATCAAATCAATCTTCGTCAAACATCAATCGTGGTTGCAGGGCTGTCTACCCAGTTTTATAAACATTACATATGTACTCCTTCGGTACAGCCGCCACGTTGGTGTAACGTCAATCGTGGTTAGTTGCCTTGCGCTGATGTCGTTTTACGTAGCAACAGAGCCAGCATCCTCGCGAGCATCAGTGCTTCATATCAGCTTCTGGTGTTGTGAGACGCATGATCCAGTTGGCATTGCTGCGCCAGTGCAAACAACTGGTTTTATAAACATCTGCAACTATTCAACATATATCTATGCGGACAACATTTGTACACATATTTAGCGTCATTTAATGACGTGTCGCTCAATAAAAAAAATGGAGACACGGCCACCTTCTCTCCGGATGCTTCGAATAACGGCGATTCCCAGGTACGCGGGATCTTTCGAATTTTTTTTCTAGCATTCTGTATGTAGACTTACGTAGAACAGATAAAAGTGAAAATATTTTTGATATTTCTCGGATGTGCTGACCTGAAAGGTTCGTCTTCTATGTACTCATAAACATGCAATATTGTTTTCAACGCGAGAACATGTACACCCTAAAAATAGCTGAGATATATTGTATTGTTACGTGGTGGTAACTATATCAAAAAAAGCGGCAGTCCCTCTTGTAGGGAGGAAACTTAGTATTTGGCTAACATGCGGCCAGAAAAATAAGTCATTCAAATTACAAAAATAGCATGCTTTCTTAGTAATAGCAGCAAAATTTGTGCTGCCCTTCGATAATCTGGTCATCGGCTGAACACGTTTCCGTGAATAAATTCGTGATCGACTCTTCCAGCGTTATCACCGTAGCTCGCTTAAGCTCACACATGTACTAGAGTGTGCGTGTACTGCACGTATTTTTTTCAATAATTCAAGGTTTGGACGTTTTAAAACCATGATACGAATATGAGAGACACTGAATTGAAGGGCTCCGGAAATTAGGATTATGTGGTGTTCCTTAACGTGCAATCGAATGCGAGTACATGACTGCCTAGCATTTCGCTTCAATTGAAGGCGGCTGCCACCGCTGAATTTGCGCGTTATATATAACTGGCAATCCAGAAGCCGACGAAACGTTGCCGCGCGGCTTGTGCCAAGTGGTAATACGTTTTCTATTATTTATACCTAACAACACCAGAGTGAAAAAAAAAAACTTTGCAGGGGATCACCACAATATACGCTATTGTCGCCCAAGGATGTCACTAACGCTAATGTCGCCTATGGATGTGACTACGTGGCAATTGCTAATAGCGAAAAAATTCAGAGGCCTAGATTGGAAAAACAATTAAAACTAAATTAGACAAGCATTTTCTTTCTAAATAATGAGAGTGAACAAGTATAGATAGACCGACGATACTCCTAAGTTAAGCTAAAATTAGGCATGAAGTCAGCCAACTTGCTTAGGTAAGACAATAAAAAATTTGCGCAAACACCACGGAAGCAAAAATGAAACAGATTAAAAGCAAATTGCAAACTAAGATCTAACAACAAGAAGTTGGATTTGAGGCAAACATAGAGGCAAAAATCAAGGCATATAACAGAAAGTGGAAGAAATGTTTGCTAATTTCGACGCCAACCTACCAATATAAGGAACGCAGACAAGTGGTGGGGACCCGGTTAAGACCTCCTTGAAGCGGTACGCTAGGACCTCGGTACCCACCGAGAGATCAGAGAGCCTGTAACGCCGCCATGGATAGACAAAATAGCCACGCGAATCGGCAATACAATTGTAGAGAATATAAACGAAAATGACACAATTGGCAACATCCTAAAGACTCCAGCCCCCGTTGTTATAATGGTGCAAGAAACGCACGGGCTGACCAAATTGTGTGATACAAGTAATCTGGCAGTGCCAATTGGGAGAAAAGGTATTAAAACGTTGGTTAAGCAAAATCACGCGGTGGTGCAACATGACACGGAAATTAAGGCAATAAGTGATATTCTCCTCAAACTCATACCCATGCGAAAAACGGAGGACAGTCTCTTTGTGATAAATATTAAGAGCAGTCCTGAATACAGAGAGCACTAATTCCGCACGCTGTTTCGCAAAACGCTCGCTATAACAGGCAACCAAGCAGTAATGATTGGACGTGGTTTGAACACCACGCACGGCACATGACGATACAAGATGGAAACCCAGAAAGGCAGAAACATGTGGTTGAACGCGCAGGAGAAAGGCCTGTTACTTGTGACTGATCCATCGATTCCTACGAGAATAGGTACTAGCATTTCCGCTACTTCTACGTCTGACTTGACGTTCACCAAAAACATACTACACACGCAGTGGACCAATACGCAACACGACTTGGGAAGCGATCACTCTATACTTGAAATAACGGCGAGGGCGCGGCCGTGGAAGGCAAAGCGCAGACGACCTCAAATTGTCGACTGCGACAAGTTTAGCAACATCAAATACGAGCCCGACGAAACAATGCAGAGGAAGCTGAAACAAGATGTGGCGGCCGCTACGCAAACGGCGCCACCGGAAGCGCAGCTAAAGAGTGTAGACAATAAGCTTCTCAACATGTGGGAAGCTTAAAAAGGTTACAACGAGTATGAAAAAAAATACAAGAACACAAACCGACACTTCGTTGAAGGCTAGCTATATTGAACAGAGATATAGAGCAGTACGCTTAGCAACTGTGCAGACAACCGTGCGAGGTAAAATGCAATGACATGGACAACCAGATAAAAATGGCGAAAACTCGGAACAACCTTAGACAATTGCAGAACCTAGACGCGAACAAGTTGACAGAAGGGCACAATATTAATCGGTTAACACAAATGTATCTACCTACAGAGCAGGATTTCCTCAATGAAATAAAGAAAACATACACCTCTCAAGCGCTTCCCGTTACACACCCTGATTACACAGGGCTGCAAATGATAATTTAGACAGCGAGAATGGTGAGGTAGAAGTGAGGGCCGCCTTGCAGAAACTCAATACTAAATCAAAACCTGGACTAGGTGGCATAACGAACAAAACTGCAGAATTTGAATGATGAATCCATAGCTAAGTTAACTGAATGCATCAACAAATCATTGAAGGCAGGGGCAGATTTCGCAACAATCGAAGACGGCAAAAATTGTGTTAATACTCAAGCCAGGCAAGCAACTGCCGGTTGTGAACTTAAGACCCATATCTCTCACATCCTGCGTGAGGAAACTAATGAAGCACGTATTTCTGGGGAGGATAACTACCTAGCTCCAGAACCAGGACGTGCTCCCACTCACAATGATAGGATTTAGAAGGAACCTCTCAACGCACGACGCAATGCTACAGTTAAAACATCAGAATATAGATGACCTGGGAACATCCACAAAGGACATTTCAGGGTTATACCTAGAATGGCCTGAGTAGAATAAATCTGCCTGTATATTGTAGCGTCCGGTTGCGAAGTTCCAAGTTAATGGGAACTCTGGCTTCATCACCACCTAAAATAAGGGTGTTGTACGTCCAGAAAGGTTCAGGTGTAGGTTGGCGAATCGCGCTTTATGAAGCATGTCTGGCTACCGGTGCGCACGTGCGGGAGCTACCACTACAGCCACTGATCATACATATATATATATATATATATATATATCTTGTAACGGAGAGAAAAAAGACAACACCCGATCCTGGGCCAGCTGTTCTTATTCTGTCTTCGTTCTTCTCTTCTTTTCTCTAGCTACCCGTGCGCCGAAGCGCCAGCGCCTTTCTTGGTCATGATACTCGGCCATGACTGCGCGCGCGCGGAGCTGGCGGCAAAGTTCTTGGTGGGCGGGCTTGGATGCATCGTGGTGGTCAGCGCGGACCACAATGCAACATGGAGCGACGGTCTGAGGGAAGCGTCTTTCGTGGACGGCGCTGGCTGCCTCGAGCTGGTCGCTCTTTTGCACGCCACGATGTCTCTGGGAAAAGTGCCGTGGACTCGGGCGGCCGACGCTCTTGGCCGTGCTGCGATTCGGTCCTGGTATCCCAAAGGTACACCTGGTGGTCGATATACTGGCTGCATCTTCGGGGTCGGCCTTGGCCACGCTGAAACTGGGTGCCAGAGACTTCCACAAGCCTATCGGGAGGTCGAGACTGGCTGCATCGTTGAGCGCCAACTTTCTCCTCATGATCTTAGTCAGTGAGACCAGCAGTGGTTGGTTACCTTGGGCTCTACCGGCGCCATGACCGTAGGCGGTTCAAGCATAGGCGATGCTGGTGTCTCCACTTGCCTCAGAAAAGGTGATATTAGGGCTGGCTTCTCTAACTGAGCTGTATGAGGACTGGTATTGGCCTCCACTTCCCCGTATTTTGACAGGTAGTCTACTGCTACAATGACGTAACGATTTCCCGCAGTGGTGGTGGGTAGAGGTCCCATGTTATGAATGCCAATCGTGTGGAAAATTGTTTCGGGTATCTGGATTGGTGTTAGTAATCTAGGGTGACACCCACGCAGTCGCTTAAACTGCTGGCAGATTTTGCAACTGGCGACATAAGAACGGACGCTACTTTGCATCTTCGGCCACCAAAAACGTTCTTGTAGTTTCCGGAGTGTTGCTCGTTGGCCGGTGTGTCCGCCTTCTGGGGAGTCGTGAATGGCTCGTAATATTTCTGACCTGTGGGATTTCGGGATCACCAGGAGGTAACGTTCTTCGGATCGGTCCGCTCACCAGTGACGCCGGTACAATGTGGCATTGCGCATCACTAAAGTACTGTGATTTCTCTTGTCAGTGATAGATGCTATAATAGATGCCAAATCTTTATCCTCCTGTTGGGCTCAGGATATATCCATCTGAGCGAAAAAATTGTGGGTTTGCCTGGTTTGTTGCACGCAGTCAAGGGGGTTCCGTGAGAGTGCATCGG
The DNA here is from genome assembly GCA_013436015.1 of Rhipicephalus annulatus. Classification (NCBI taxonomy): domain Eukaryota; kingdom Metazoa; phylum Arthropoda; class Arachnida; order Ixodida; family Ixodidae; genus Rhipicephalus; species Rhipicephalus annulatus. Next base: position 397,919 of record WOVY01009308.1, on the reverse strand, counting down.
CGACGTTGTTTAGCCCCCCGGCGTGGTGGCGCACGTCAAAATTGTATTCTTGCAGCGTGATTAAACACCGGGCAAATTTGTGCTTAAGTTGCTGCTTGGAGAACATCCATGCTACAGCAGCATTATTAGTCTCAACAGTGAATTTACGCTCGAAAAGATAATGTCGAAACTTATCATTGACGCTTCATACCACTGCAAGACATTCAAGCTCGTTGGAGTAATAGTGGCGCTCGGTGTCTGAAAGTTTTCGGCTGGCATAAGGGACTACGTGTTCAACGCCATCTGGATTATGCTGCACTAACACAGCTCCTAGGCCGACTTGGCTGGCATCAGTTAGCACTTCGGTGGACCGGTTACTAGTTAGGGAGAATAGAACAGCTTGCCCGACAAACGGATGCTGTGTCTGTCTCGCTTATTACAATGGCGCAGTCGACGAAGAAGAAGGCTTACGTCCCGGCATCGTCACCCAGGACAACTGAGATAAGCGCCGCTTGAGGACGGCGTCAAGGCCTCCTTGGCAGCTGTTCACCTGCCGCCACTCCCACCACCGTTCGGGGACGGCGTCAAGGCCTCCTCGGCGGCTGCAGTACCCGTTACCGGTACCATTTCACAAGAGACGCCGTCCATGCGTCCTTGGCTATAGATTCTGCCGTCAGCGCAAGCCGACAAGTGAGCCCTCTACGGGGAGCCACCGGTACGTGTCTTCGTGGTTCATCAGCAGTGCGGGCTTCTCCATCGAGGAACGCCGTTCACGCTTCCTTGGCAATGGGGTCCGACCCGCCGCTTCAGCTACCCTTCAAACCACCAGTGAACGGCGTCCAGGCCTCCCCTGGGGTTGTAGGACATGGTCCATTTACACCCTGCCACCATTTCGCGGCAGGGATCCAAACCGGCTCCTGTCCTTTGGGGATGCCGATCACGCTCCCCATGGTCTACATTCCCGTTGCCGCACTCTTTCAACTTACGAGCTTCCAGGGAACGTCGTCTAGGCTTCTCTGCTCGTCAACCTCACCGGCGTGAGTGCGGCAACCGCTACTCATTCGAAGACCGCGATCACCAATGCTTCGGACTTCACACACGACAGCGCCGCGAACCTGCGGCGTACCATCGCACTTGCCCGCGTCAAGACAGACGAACTGACAGCGTTCATCTCCGAGCTCTCCTACAATGTTGCCAGAATTGCGTGCCACTAACGCCATTTTGGACGTAGCTGCCTCGCACGACCTTGAGGCAAGCCCATTGGAGCAACGCAGGCAGCTTTGGGGCACCCTCCTGCAGCTCTCCGACCAGCTCGACGGCGTTGCCTCAGTGATATCCGCATTCTCACGTGACGCCCCACCATCGCCGTCCACCTACGAACTGCCGGAATTCTACGGGGTCCGGAACGACACCGACAGCTGGGTGGCAACCGTCAACGTGCTAGCAATGGGCGAGGCCTGGACGGTATATCAGAAATGGACCGTGGCTGTAGATCGTCTTCGGGAAGGTGCACTGGCGTGGCATCGGTACGAAGGCTGGAAGCAGCAGTCATGGGCGGAGTGGAGCTGCAAGCTCATAGCTGCTTTCGGTCGTAATCTTTACCACCTCTCCACCACCACCCCGTCCAACCTGGCCGGTATCGAGGAGCAAGCTCCAGAGGCTTTCTACCTCGAGGCTGCAGCTGTGCGCTGCAGCTTACACACGAGAAGTTCCCGAAGCAAGTTCACTGCGGCCAGAGGCCGCTACCGAAGTCGGACCTCTTGAAGGGCGTTGCTCCAACGAAACAGCCGCAGAGAATCATCTCGACTGTGCTGCATTGCCCTTCACCGACGCAACCCCATTCGTACACCGAGCTGAAGTGGAGCAACACCTCTAAGGTTCCTCGGAGCCCTCCAGCCGCGCGGCAGAAAGCTTCTCCGCCTGTCCTACGAATGACGTCAGACGCAGGTGCGACACGCCACTGCTGCTCTCAGTACCCGCACCGGTACGCGAAGCCAACTTGTCAGTGGAAGAGGCAGAATAGAACAGCTTGCCCCCGACGAACGAGTGTTGTGTCTGTCTCGCTTATTAAAGTATATATATATATATATATATATATATATATATATATATATATATATATATATATGATTCAAGAAAGAAGTTCTGTGGGTCCGGTGCAAATATAATAATGATATAATGGAGCACACTTACGAAAATTTGATAGTTGTTTACTCTACATTTCGGCCGTGGCAAGGCCTTCGTCAGAGAAATACGAGTATGTGTCCGCTTTTATGGGCAGACATGAACACGTGAGTACAAAACACGTGCGATCAGCATGTGAGTGTCACCAAAATTCTTTGAAACAGTCGTGACTACACTAAAAAACATTAAAATTGTAATACAATGGACAAGATTATGGGCATGTAAAAAGACATTTGTACATTCACCATTGACGACGAGGATCACGCATGAAAAAAATATATACGCGATAACTTTTTGGAAGTATAGAATACGTTAGGGATGCTTCTTCGCAAAATTGCCGACGTCGGCAGTATTTCGCAAAATTTCCAACGTCAGGGCATCGTAGAAAGACATGACAGTTTGCCTACGCATTCGTTAATGCCAGATAACAAACTATTAAACTTGTGAATCAAGAGCGATTCTCGAATTTCGCGATCATGGTGCGATTTAAAGCCTGATTTTAATACCGTCATCACAATCTTGTCAAACTAATGACCTGGTAGATGAAAATGCTTGGACAACGGAAGATGTGGCAAACTGTTTACGTGTGATTTGTAGTTGTTGAAACGAATGCGAAAGGATGTCTCGGTTTGACCGATGTATTGCATGTGGCAAACTGAGCATTCAAGTAAGTAAATGATGTTGCTGCTATCCCAGTTTAAGTCCCCTTTCTTCCTAAGTGAAAAGCTAGATGCCGCGCTTTTAGCAACAGTCACAACGGTCATGTGCGCACAAACATTACATCGCGGTTTTTTACAGGGGTGGCAACCAACAGAAGCAATGAATCTAGTTTTGGAAGAAAATACCATGTCGCGCAAGTTCCTTGATCTCCGATATACAACCCGTGGTGATTCAGTGAAGATGTCCTTAAGCTGATCGCTCTGTGTCAGTAAGTTGTAATACTTTCTGAGTATATGCGACACATTAGGAATAGATGCAGAATGCGTTAGAACGAGGTTGGTTCGGAAAGGTGGCGCTAATCGCTTCTCATTACTGATGAGCTCTTTCCGATCGAAACATTTGGCGCGCTGGAGAGTGCCGTCGATTATTTGTGAACGATATTGTTGTTTCGTTAATGCTTTACGGAGCTCGTCACAGTTGGGAGTGAATTCCCTGTTGTCCTAACAAATTCTTTGAAAACGGATAGCTTGGATATAGGGGATGCCTGACGAAGGCCGGGCCACGACCGAAACGTACAGTAAACAACTATCAAATTTTTCGTAAGTGTGCTCCTTTATTTCTTATATATATATATATATATATATATATATATATATATATATATATATATATATATATATATATATATATATATATATATTTAATAATGAGATATAACAGACAATATTGCCAAGGAAAGCATGGGGGAAGATATTAGACTAAATTGTAATGTAAATATAAAGAAAAGTGGGTGAAAGGATAATTTTCCATGGGCAGCATCCGAACCTGCGATCCTGCCCACGGCAAGTTATCCTTTCACCCACTTTTCTTCATATTTACATTACAATTTGGTTTATTATCTTCCCCTATACTTTCCTTGGCATTATTGTCATTTATATCTCATTATTATTGTGTAAAACATGAAAAAACAAGCCCTTAGGTATACACTTCTTTCATTATATATATAATGTGTGTGTGTGTATGTATGTGTGTTAAGCTTCGAAATAGTCAGGATTGCGAATGAAATGTGAAATTCCGAGTTAAATTAGCCATACATTGAGCGAAACGTCGCCAGAAGTTGCCATTTTTCTTCAAATTTTGCCAAGTAAACCATCACTCTACAAGGTGTGGCATGAATAGTAATGAAAATTCCTAATTTTGTGTAGCCTCGAGGAGTACGGTAAAAACCATGACGCTTAAATTAACGCTTTTTAAAGCCAGTAGTATCAACTGCTTCAATATATGGGCCCTGAAAAAGGACATGCCTGCATTAGCAGCGTCCCCGAAGGCTAGCGCCTCATAATAAACGCTTCTGATGGCTTCCCTTGTAGCGAATAACAGATAAAGCAATCGCTAAAATACGAGGTCGGGTGTGCGTAGCCTTCCTGCATATTTTGTTAAATTCATTTCGGTGAAATTGTTTATCCGACAATCGAATAACTAAATAACAAAATAACGAAAAATAATGCGGAAGTACGGCATAACCATCGCAATGCCCGCAGAACGCTTCTTTGGTGGTCATGATTACAATATACGTTCACCTCACTGCGATTTTTGAAGGCTGCCCAAAAAAAAAACCCACCTTGTTGGTCCACACCAAAAGTAACCTCAAAATAAATTTAAGCGGAGTATACGAAATTAGCATGGAAGAAGTCGACAACCTATTCGCGACAATTACCGTACCGTAGCGCCTTCAGAAAGAAAACATTGAAGAAGTTAAAACTCTAATAACACCTAGAAACGTAGCCCAACTCTACCGCATTGTGGCCCATGAAGCTGTCCACTGACCTAAATTCTGCTGCAAAATTGCTGGTAAACGCACCAGTGTGCCAGCACCTCCCTAGGTGAATTAGGAGATACACACAAAAAACAAGACAAACATACTAAATTGCGTGTTAAGTGCACCTTGTACCGGTGGGCCTGACACTACGACAAATAGAAAGTTTTGTCGCCCGTTTCTTTTTAAGACACTAAGTATCGAACCCATAACTCAGTCGACGCCTATGCTGAAAATCGCCGAAAACTCTTCATGTCGCCATTGTTATTTTAGGTCACCACAGGCGTCTCAATTCGCCATTTGGCGAAAAGTAGCCACCAGTAACAACCCTGCCAATCATTATTCACTCCATAGATACGGGGTTGTATTTTTTTGTCTACAAAAGACTTCCAAATATCTTAGCGCGCTTAGGTTTCGCAAGTGGTTCAATAATCTAGACACCCACGGGAAGTACCACGATCCTATTTTCTGGAGGACACTTACAATTAACAAGAGTCTAATTAAACAGCAGGAAAATTCTTGGTGACATACATTTCTCTGCATGAAACATAGAAGTGGAGAAGGATAGACCCATGTTCGACACACTGTGCGCTAGTCTGCTTTGTAGCCAGGCTCTGGTGTGCTCAGTGAGACTGAGTTGCGTATGAGGTCATTAAGGCATTTAGTTCACCATGGCTGATTCGCACTTTATTTGCTCGCAAGAAATTTATGAGCATCTGTAAACAGCGCTTGTTCCAGGCTTCGAAGCAAGGTCTGCTCTCTGAAAATTCATTTCGCTTTGAGCACTAGGTAAACGAATTCCATATCCCTTCACTTATGCTGCCGAAAGGAAGTCTGAAGGAAATTCATTGCTCAACTGTTCAGGCGTGACACGATTTTTTTTTTTCAAAGCAAGCGCAGTTCGTGTTCCAACTTCTTCACTTATCATGCTTTAATATTGCTTTCACGACTTTTCCGAAGGTGACATTCAGATCCACATACTACCTTCTTTCAACAAAAGTGGTGTCGTCGCAATGTCGGCGTGTATCACTTCATAAATATATTTTCAGCACACTACGAACAATTTTAGATTATCTGTTTTCGAATAAGTGACTTATTAGGAGCCCTCACCATGTTGCTCAAGTAATTACAAATCTCAACGGATGATCCGAAGGACGTGTGCTGCATCCAGCCCGTGGTGCCCGCACTGTCAAGGAGGTGAAAGCTACACGCCTGGGCACCTATATTCGCGTTCAAGGATCATTGGCACAAAAACATTGCACCTTTTTTTAAAGACGATAGTCTTTCTTGAGGACCTTCTACACAAAAATTTGTCTGTCCATCCATCCGTCCGTCCGTCCGTCCGTCCGTCCGTCCATCCGTCCGTCCGTCCGTCCGTCAGTCTGTGTGTCTGGCCGCTGTCCATCCATCCGTCCGTCCGTTCGTCTGTCTGTGTGTCTGGTCACCCTTAACGATACCCTAAACGCCACCAAAGTGACCAAATGATACTCCAAACGGCCGACCCCATCCGCAGCGCCCACCAATATTGCTCAAGGTTCAGTGTTTATACTTGTGCGATTGTCAATTAAAAGCAATTATTGCGCTTTTCTATCAATAGGTAGCTTCTGACTCATATATGGCTGGAAATCTTGTTTGTGCGAGCGTGGGACAATGATTCTTTACTGACGTTATCGCAGAGCCCAGTCCTATACTTTCAATTTCAAAGAGCGTCGAGCTATGCAGGAGCAGTCGCAGCGGCAAGGTAAATACAACTGGTCACGTGACCACGCAAGTGTCTTGACGCCACGCCCAAGCGAGAGGTGCACTCAAAGCCAGCACACGCAAAGCCGTATAGAAACAGAGGGACCATTAGCTGGTAGCGCAAGCAACCAGCCAGCACAAACTTGTGACAGTTGCATTACATTGCCGCTGCGTTGGTGTCGACGTCGGGGAGGGCTCTCGCATATGGTTAAATCGTCCAGCGATTACTTTCAAATTATGGTTTTGTACAATATGTGTTATATTTTCCCTCGATATCTTGTAGATGTTGTGAATTTATCCACATAAATCTATGTAACTCAATACGTCGCCTTCGAAATTTTGTGTCAGTGGAGGAGGAGGAGGAGGAGGAAGGGAAGAAATGAAAGGCAGGGAGGTCAACCAGACGCACGTCCGGTTTGCTACCCTGCACTGGGGGAAGGGGTGAGGGGATTAAAGGAGAAGAGAGAGAGAAGTGAAGGGCAACGTGTATGTTGGTGGGACCTTGTCCATTGCACGCTTATAAGCGGTCGCGTAGTCCGGTCGTCTTCAGAAAACTTAGCAGTGCCCGCGTCGCTTTGCTGGCCAGCGACGCGTAGAGCCATGAGCCAAGTATCTTCTCTTCGGAAAGAGGTCTACTGTCTAGTGTCTCCAACGTTTCGCGTAGCAAATTGCGTTCGCTCGCAAAACGTTCACATGAACACAGTAGATGTTCTATTGTCTCGTCAGTGTCGCACGATTCACATCGGGAGCTATCCGCCATTCCTATGCGAAAGGAGTACGCCTTTGTAAAAGCTACTCCTAACCACAGGCGGCACAGTAAAGTTGCATCCTGGCGGGAGAGGTCCGATGGAACTTGAAGCTTTTTCGATGGGTCCAATTTGTGTAGGCGGCGGTTCCTGACACTGGGGTCACTCAGCCAAGTTTCCGACATGTTGTTAGCGAACGAGTGAAGGCCCCTTGCAGCGTCGGTTCTCGACAATGGAATTGGGGTTGTCTGGGCGTCCGCGTGGGCGGATCGGGCAGCATTATCAGCAAGGTCATTACCGACAATACCACAATGTCCCGGTAACCACTGGAACACCAAGTCATGTCCTTTCGATAAAACTTCGTGAATCACTTCTCTTATTTCATTCACTAGCTGTTGATGCTCCCGCTGTCGTAAAGCTGATTGTAAGCTCTGAAGGGATGCCTTGGAGTCACAGAACACAGCCCATTTTTGAGGTCGGGCTTCCGCGATATAAAGTATAGCAGCACGTAAGGCGGCAAGCTCCGCTGCTGTGGATGTTGTCCTATGCGACAGTTTGAGCTTTATAGTGACCTGGTACGCCGGGATGACAACAGCACCTGTGGAGCTGTCAGCCGAGACCGATCCATCGGTGTAAATGTGGGTCCTCTGGCCGTATTTTTCGTTGAGTAGCGACAATGTCACCTGTCGTAGGACCACTGTTGAATGATGGCTCTTGTTCGTTATTCCCGGAATAGTGAGGCACACCTGTGGTTGTTGTAGGCACCACGGGGGTGACGCTGGTCTTGTTGCGGGAGTGAAGCCAAAAGGGAGGCATTCTCTATGGGCAGAAATAATCTTTGAAAAGATCGCGTGTGGTCTTTGAAGTGGCAACACTGCAACATGGTGACCAGGAACTCGGCAGAGGTGTCTTATGTGGGCTCTCAAATTGTCAGTGGTGATGTATGTTCGAATTGGATGCTCTCTTGCGATCATAATTGCCCCGTAGGTTGAGGTGCATCGCGGCAATCCTAAGCACACGCGTAGTGCTTGTCCTTGCAGACTTTCGAGAGTGCGGATGTTCGTCTTGCACGTACTTGCCAGTAACGGCAAGCTGTAGCGCAAAAATCCCAGAAACAGTGCTCTGTATAGCTGCATCATTGACCTTATCGATGCGCCCCAAGATTTTCCGCAGAGGAACCGCATTATATGGACAATGGAAGTCAGCCTTCTCTTCAGGTAATTGCAGTGGGCACTCCACGAAAGGTCCCTGTCAATAATCACACCCAGGAAGCGATGGTTCTTCTGGTATGGAATATTTTGTCCATTGATGGTAACGGGGTATTGTGTCATGGCTCTGCGGGTAAACGCAACCAATGCACATTTCTCCGTTGAGACGGAAAGACCTTGCTTGCGGAGATATGAGCATGTCAAGGTGGCAGCCTGCTGGACTCTTGCACGTACTTGTAGACGAGTTACAGCCGAAGTCCATAGACAAATATCGTCAGCATATATGGATATGAGGATGGTACTTGGCAAAATTTCACGAAGTCCTACCATCACGATGTTAAATAAAGTGGGACTTAATACGGCGCCCTGAGGGACGCCACGGGAGATATAGTAATTGGTGGTAGGTCCATCTGAGGTTTGTACAAAAAAGGACCTTCTTGTCAAATAATCCTGGATCCATTGGAACATCCAACCACCGATTCCAACAGCTTCCAACGAGTCTAGGATGGCTTTATGTGTTACGTTATCATAAGCCCCTTTGACGTCGAGGAAGAGTGCCAGTGGTATGCGCTTGAGGCTCTTCTGTTGCTGGATAAATGTTGTGAGATCAAGCACGTTGTCAAGAGATGACCTACCTCGCCGAAAACCCGTCATTCAGTTTGGGTATACGTTGTAGCGCTCAAGGTACCATTCTAGGCGTGTAAGTATCATCCTTTCCATGACTTTTCCTACGCAACTTGCGAGGGCAACAGGGCGAAATGATGTCAAATCAAATGGTGACTTTCCTGCTTTGAGTAGTGGCACAAGTCGACTTATCTTCCAATCCTGGGGAACATTGCCCGCCAGCCATGAGTGGTTGTAATAGCTTAACAACTGTCCCCTTGCCTCCTGTTGAAGGTTGGCTAGAGCGGCGTAGGTGATGCCATCGGGTCCTGGTGAAGATGATCGTCGGGAAGCCGCCAAAGATGCGTCAAGTTCTTCTATAGTGAAAAGATTGTCCATTTCGTAGATGCGGGGTTCAGGGATAACACTCCTAATGGTGCCAGCAGACAAGGCGGACACACCGGCGATTCACGTACAAAACTCATTTGCCACTTCAAGTTGGGTGTGGCCTGAATGTAGGGCTAAAGCCATGAAAGGATGTCTTTGTTGGGGAGCCGAGCGCAGGCCACGAATAGTGCTCCAGATGCGTGACAACGGCTTTCGGGGATCCAATGATTCGCAGAATGATTTCCAGCGTTCCTGTGCAAGTTTGTCTAAACGTCGTTGGACTTTTTTCTGTATGCGTCGTGCCAGCCTCAAGTCGCATATTGCTTTCGTCCGCCTGTATCTTCTTTCCGCCCTTCGGCGAAGCGCGCACAGTTTTTCCAGTTCAACGTCGAAATCTGAGCGCTTGCCGGTGAACGGGAGGAGACAGGAAGCTTCCCTCATTGCCTCTTTGATGACATCCTCCAAGTTCTGGTCAGGGTCTTCACGGCATGTATTTTCCATGAGTCGCTGAAACTTGGACCAATCAATTCTTCGTATTGTGGTCTTAGGAAAGGAGTTATTAAGACCCATTATTCGCATATAAGTTGGAATGTGATCACTCCCATGCGTTTCGATGTCTGAAAACCAGTGCACTTGCGACCGGAAGTTTCTGGATACCAGAGTCAAATCGAGGCAACTGCTGTACGTAAGGCCCCGCAGGTATGTAGGACTGCCATCATTTAAGAAACATAGGTCATGCTTGGAAGCGAATGACACGAGGTTTCTTCCTTTAGCGTTGATCGTCGAACTACCCCAGATTAAGTGATGTGCGTTGAAGTCTCCAGTTATAACCCACGGGCCCGTAGTTGTTGTCAGTATGTCTCGTAGTCGCTCTTGTTCAAATCGTCCGGATGGTGATATGTAGACACCAATGAGTGTGAATGACACTTTTTCCTTGTTAACACGTAAAAGACATATTGATTGTCATCATGCGGTTGAGCTGCATGATGCACATATGTGAAATCTGTGCGAATGTAAACAACCACCTTGCTGCGTTCCTCGCACGTTGAAGAAACGAAAGATTCATACCCTGATAGTTTAGGAGGTTGTTGCACATTTGGTTCACATATAACTATCATAGGAATACGATTCATGAATATATACTGACGGAACGTAGAGATGCGGGATCTCAGGCCTCTCGCGTTCCACTGCATTATCGACGCTTGTCGGACCTCGTTGCGGAAGGAGAAAATTGGTCGAGCCATGGTTGCTACTCGAGACTTGCAAATACTGGACTTGGAGCATCCAGTACTTGTAGTGCACTCTGAGCGAGTGGAGACTTCAGGCTGCTGCACAGCTTTCGCATGGCATCCAGCAGTGTTCGGAACATTCTGATGACTTCTGTGTCCTCCTCAGGCAGCTTGTCAGCGGCTGGCTGGAGTGATGTGACTGTCGATGTGCGCTTGGGATTTGCAGGTGGCTGTGATTTCGGCAATGAAGGCCAAAGTGATTCATCTGCAACAGTGCTGCTCGTTGGTTTGTTGACCGCGCTGGCCGCCTTAGGTCTGGGAGGCAACGGCGGTGGAAGAGAAGGGTGGTGGAGTGGTACTTTCGATGCAGCGTCTGCGGCATTCTTTGATGAACTGCGGCGACGGTGACGCCTCTTTCGGACGGTCCTGGCAGCCTCTCGATGCGACGAATTGTCTCTGACCATTTGTTTCAATACCGCTATTTCTCTTTGGATTTGGGGGCATTGTTTTGACGAAGCTTCATGTGACCCATGACAATTCGAGCATTTGAGGGTAGTTGCTTCGCAGTCATCCACAGAATGGGCTTCCGCGCAACGAGGACACACAGTCCTATTTTCGCATACGCTTCTCACGAGGCCCATCTTCATGCACTTATAACACTGTAAGGGCTTCGGTATGAAAGGTCGCACTGAATGCCGAAAATGGCCCACCTTTACGTGTGAAGGAAGAGTGTCGCCCTTGAACATGATCTTCAAGCAGCGTGAGTTTCCCAAACGGACAACTTTTGCGATGACGCTGGCTTCATTTACCGGTTTGACCAGAACATCGAAGTCGGAGCTGGGAATGGCAGTATCCACATCGTAGATGACTCCAGTGACGACGTTAGAGCTCACAGGAATGTAGGAGCGAACTTTCATTCCCCCCAACTCGTTGACGTTGCGCAGTACATTAAGTGCCGCAGCATGCAAAACGTCGATGGCCAATACGTTCTTACGCGTGTTCACTCTGATGTCTGTGATCTCGTTTGGCACGAGTCCTTCCAGCATCACCGAAACAGATTGCCTGTTGAGGCGCTTCATGTTACCATCCGGTACCTCAGGGACAAAAAGGATAGTGTTTGTCACGGGTCTCCTTGGCACTCTGTCGTTCAACGTACTCGATGACGAAGATGTTCTGACGTTCCGCCTCTTCGCTTTACGGCTCAGCACCAGCTTAAAATCGTCGTCGTCAGAAGGCTCTTCGCTGCTCATTGAGTAACCAAGAGTGCCCTCGCTGTCGTAGTCGCTGTAGAGTCCTGTACGCTTCCTGGATGCGGCCACCGCCGACGCCGCCGTAACTGGCGGACGTCCATGGGGGTCCACGTCCATCACCGACGGACACGGATGTGATAATCGCGAAGTTCACTTAAAATTAGGTGAAAAAAGAGAGCACCTACTGAAACTGCGATCTGCTAAGCAATCACTTCGTCGTCGTCCTCCTTGTGTCAGTGCTCCTTTAAAACGCCGAAGTGGTTGAAATTTGCGGAACCTTTCCCTGTCACGCTTCTATATTGTGGCATTAGCTGGGTAGCATCTGTGAAGAAAGCACAGGCCTGGAAAGCTGATTATTGTCACAGCTCAAAAATGTTAAGCTGAGCACTAGTGCTGGAAATTTTTTTATACGCCAGCTTCGCATGTGTGGTTACATTCTTCAACCGCCCACTTACTTGAAAGACTTCTTATCCTTTGTCTTTTGTGGACTCTGAGAAAATTTACTCTGTGCACTCATGTGTACTTTAGTACAGCCTTTTTGCAATCGTGGACGTAAAATTTCACTCTCCCACAGGTCGCGGGATTGAATCCCGGCTGCGGTGGCTGCATTTCCGATGGAGGCGGAAATGTTGTAGGCCCGTGTGCTCAGATTTGGGTGCACGTTAAAGAACCCCAGGTGGTCTAAATTTCCGGAGCCCTCCACTACGGCGTCTCTCATAATTATATAGTGGTTTTGGGACGTTAAACACCACATATCAATTACTCTCACTGTGGAACTAAGAATCTTATCGTATTGGTAAAAAAAAAGTATTACCCGGTTTTCAGTATAACAGCATTTAATAAAGCACGAACGTATTTCCCGAAGCAAGCATCATTGGAATTACGCCATTTTATGAATGCGTTGTCATCTCGCATGATAGACATGGCTATAATGTCCACCTAAACATCGTCCAACACGTACTGAACAAGGCTATTCATAACACGGGCAGTAGCTCGTATTCGCAGAATGGTCTCATACTTCAACAGATTCACTGTATCTCACCAATATCTGGTTTCTTCAAGTACGGTTTATCTATCTCTCTTTAAAGCAATTTAACAAAAATGCTGCTTATAAAATACTGCAGGCAGCGCTGTATTTACATTTTTAGTTTTATACTTTAAATAACAATGAGAAAAATGCATCAACGCTTTCATTGTTCACAGTTAAGGTTGAACTTAGGCAGTCCAATATTACCTTAATCTTTCAATGCAATAAAACAACACCAAAATATTTCCCGCTCAAAAATGGCCTTCACAGTAATTTTTTTTTCACAATTGTGTGGTGTTTGGTTTGAAACCTCCATTTCTCTTCCCATTGCTTTACATTTTATCACAGCGCACATAGCTTCTAATACTTACCTCCCCCTGAAAAATGCTTCGTGACGCAAAAAGCAATATTTTTCGTTTAAAATAGTTTATTCGGCAATCGGTTATGATTTCAGCAAGTTTCATCTACTCAGCAAGTGCCACGTCACAAAATCATACAAATAATTGTACTCCTAAAATTCACTGTGGGTTATTCAAAGAATACCCTAAAATATGCTCATTCATATGTTCGAGGCAGAAGCTCCCACATTACGCAGAGTTCGTTGCCCTCAGTGAATCCGTCACGCTCAAGGTCGTCCAGAAGCACAAAAGAAGTATAATACCGGGCTCTATTGCACAATTCAGTTGGCCTCAGAAAGCTTTCCAAATGACGGCGAGTCCTGTTCGGGAATTCTCGACGCCTATCTGAAGACGACTGCATGAAAGTGATTTGGATGTCGTGGCAGTATGGCCACTGAAGAAATTCGTCCACCACACCCTTGTACAACTGTATAAGAAGGTGCACCGCAACTGAGTCCCCATGTTTCCTCAGGTACAACCCAGGAGCGATGCGGTAGCCACGCAGGTACACAGGATCTTTCTGTTGAACGGCCCAAGTTTCTGATGTCACTGCTTTTTTCAGCTCATTCAATTCCTTGACACGAAACTCGTAGCATGTAATATTCAGTGTGGTTTGCCCGAGCAAAATGGTGTCTGCCATATTTGGTGACACCTGGCCACCATTCTTTGTTACACGCTTCATCGATTCACCAAGAACTCCCTTCAAAAATTTCATTGTTTTTAGCACTCCTTCCAGTCGGTCATCAGCAGAGCTTAGATGTCGCTTTATTTCAATATTGCTCTGCCCCATGTTCTCAGAAGACCGCCTTGTATCGCCTTGCAATATTTTAATGTGTTCGCTTAACGCAGAAACACCTTGTGAAACTTCGATACTTAAGTCATCTATGCGTTCGGAAACTTGGTCGCCTCTGTCTACTTCGGTTGGAAAGTGTTGTCTACTTCGGCTGACACGGGTGATTACAGCTTCATTCATAGTACGCGTCTCCGTTTCTGACGTTTTTATCCTTGATTCTTCACTCAGACTATCACACTGTGTAGTGAGGTCACGTATTAACCGGTCGAGGCAAATTCGAATTTCTTCCACGCGTTCTCGCAATGTTGCCTCCAGGAGGAATAGCATCGCTTTCTGAGCGTAACCCTCCGATGGTTTTTGATGTTTGGCCTGGTTGGGCACTTTGTGAGTACTGCAGTCACTTCTCCGGTGTGCGCCCACATCCTTGCATAAGACGGACGCTGAGCATTTAGGACAATGCGTAGAGCGATGGACGCAACCTCCATAAAAGTGGTCAAGCATTTCTTCCACGCTCAAGATAGCCTTGCAGCCGTTATCCTGGTTCCAGCATTTTACCTGGAGTAGAGACATTTTCCAGCAACACAATAAGTAAAAAAAGTAAAGAATATATTTCTCACGTGTGAATCACCAAGCCTGCTAAGGGCGATTTCTTAATTTTAAATACGCTTTATTCTTTGTTAATATTCAAAACCAGCATATTCGAGTAGACTTTGATCTGGCCGCTCTCTTTAAAAAAAAGTTGACATAATAATTACCTAAATACTTACTGACCCTACACTAGTCACAAAAAAACATAACGCTATGTCCTTAATAAGCGAAGGTAGTAAAATGCAGGCTAAAGAAATGTTCTACCCTGTTAGTGAATAGTGCTGGCTTCATTGGTTAGACTATCAATTTGTTAGTAAACACAGTAGCAACCTATTCACCGTATTAACTCAAGCGTACTAGAATTGGTGAAATAGAGGTTTATTCCCATAGTATTTCAGTGCGTGGGCTTTGCCACATGAAGAATATTTTATTACAAAAAGAGAGAATTAGAAAAATAACTGACACGTACTCTTCAATTTAACAGCCGCTAAGTACTTCATGTAAATACCGTGCTAGGTGTGCAGCACAGCAACATACTCATAGAGAACTAATTCTCTATTAATATGGCCACAGTATACTCACATATGATGCTTCTGAAATGATCACATATCAGTATGTAAGCGTAAAAGAATGTGAACTCATACTTACTGATCTCAAGCGAGAGCCCACCCGCAAACGTACACACAGATTTTCAAGACTTCGACATAGCCGATTTCTACTCGAGCTGACGCATGCAGGGTATAATTGTACACATATTCAAGGCACCTAAAGAGATAATATGCATATTGTATTTTTGTGCTAGCGCAGTTACATACTTGGAAAACAATAAAGTTCCCACACGCCTATCACACATGCCAACCGGCAAGTGACATTTGCACAGAAACCATCAGAGTGGTATGAAGCGCCTTAATTTGCAAGATACAAGTCTATGAATATTTCTGTGCACATGTACCATATCACGCTGGGCTAATGGTTTGGATGAAATCCACTCACGGGGAACTTATGTGCTTGGAGTTGCGTGAAACATGCATTTCTTTTCAGGGATGTACTTACAGCCGCGGCCATGCCTGTGTATAGACCCATTCCATGTTTGTAAACACAGGCAAGCCGATGTCGACATTATGGTTAAATTAATAGCGACGTCCGCACGTAACTTCTGCCATAAGCGCTGAGGGCTGTGATGTGCGCTAACAAACAAATCTAAGTTGTGAGACGTGACACACATCCAACCACGACGCAGAACGTCGGCATACCGTTTTTTTTCTCATTGCTTCACTGAGAACACCACATGCATCATTGAAAACCAAGCAGAAACTGCGGTAGACAGAGCGCATTTTGCCTACGAAGACAGCGCCACCGCATTTTCGTGACGTAAGTCCTGTAGAATTTGTCAATAGCACGCGAGCACCTGGTCCTGCTGTGCAGCACGACACCTTCCGGCCGTAACGGTTTGTGAGGTCACGTGCACAGGAAGGAGAATGCACGGCCTTACAGACATGCAGGCATGCTCTGCACGCGCGACAACGGTGGAAGGTGTGCTTCTTTAACCGAAGATCCAAGATCCCTCAGGACGCTTCCTTCACATCTATTTCATGAGACGAAGCTTGTCTCGACTGATAAAACGCGCCTGCACCAAAAAAATGCATGTTTTGTGGTGAACTTTAGGCATGCGATTATATGAAGATATGATACTGCCAACAGCTGCGTAAAAAAAGTTCTAGATGGCCATAAAGAAATACTTCTTCGCAGACAAGTTGGTTCATACTTTCCTGTCTCCCTTGTTTTTTTTCATGTTTGTGCAGCAATCCCATTTTTCAAGGCCGTAAAGATTGCGTCGTTTACGCAGGTGACCGCGGCTGTACATTCGAATTGGAAGAAACCGAACAAATGAAACATCTTGACGTGTTTGAAAAAAAAATATAGAGCTGACTGAGAACATTAAAACAGTATTTTTGTGGAGATAGTTCCTGCTTAACGCTATACCCGAGTCCACCTTGGCCACCTATGGAACTTTTTCTACGTGTTTTAAATATGTCAAACAGGCGACAGTTGATAAGCAGAACCAAAATCTTGTTGCAATGAACGGTGGCCAGATGCTGCTTTAAGTTAGCGTAACATGCGTTTCAGCGTGAGTTAAATTATTTTACGAAGACGCGTGTGAACTATTTGACAGAGAGTGAGACGACACCCCTTTTCCAGGTATCTACAGCTTGCTGATTGATTTTGTGGGGTTTAACGTTCCAAATCCACTATTTGATTATGAGAGAAGCCGTAGTGGAGGGCTCCGGAAATTTTGACCACCTGGGTTTCCTTCACAGCTTGCTGCCAACGCCCAAGCCCAGTACACCAAAAAGCGCTGGTCCCCAGAGTTTAGTCAAGAGTTCAGTGACGTGAGAAACACCTACCACTGGTATTTAGATTTTTTTGTACGCTCTGCTCATCTGTTCGCGGGAAACTTGAACGAGAAACATGCGCTGTGCGTACAACATTCGAATGAAGGTATTGTTACAGAGCGCACACTGATAACAAAACTTACTGCTGATATGGCGCTAAGAAATACACAATCAGGTATAAATGTGCGCGGATGGGGGTAGGATGTAGGAAAGGGAGTAAAAATCCCTGAAGAAGTGCTTACGCACCTCTTGGAAAGCATATTTGTTACCTGTAGGCTATAACATGGTGCAATCACACAATCTTTACCTGCCACCCTTGCCCCCTCCCCTTGTTACGGTGGTTCAGTGCTGATGGTTCTTAGGTTTATTAGTGGGAAGACGACTATAGGAAAACAATGATAGGGTCTCAGCCTATAGAAATTGCGAGCGATTCTAACCTTTCGGGATGAAGCTCCTTAAAGTGTGGATCTGTCCATACTTCGTTGGTGTAGGTAGCCAGCGGTGGCACATACCCGCCCTAGAGTGGGTATGTGCCACAGGGAATGTGAGAAGGTTCATAACGGTACTTCGAGTGTTTACTAGATGGACGCATGGACGGACGGATGGATGGACGGACAGAAAGACTAGCAGACAGACGGACGGATGGACGTGCTGAGCGGGTATGTGCCAAATGAGATGCCAGATGAGTGATGGTGGCACTTGGAGTGTTCACTAGATAGACTCCCGGACGGATGGACAGACGGATGGATGGACTCATGAACGGATGCACGGACAGACGGATGAATGGAATTATGGATGGTTGCGTGGACGAATGAAGCAAGAACGAACGGACGAACGGATAGATGGACGGGCTGACAGACGCTTCGTCCCACTCATCATTCACTCCGTGGATATACTGCGATTTCTTTTTGTCTCAGCCAAAGCCCACTGCACTGAATTGTAATGCAATACGGTTGTTGCGAACTGATTTATACCCCGTAACGTATGATAAAAAGGTTCTCTACCACAAAAGTACGGTAGAGGTGAGGCCGACGCTGTTGTGGAAGACGCGCCGAGCACATGTGGGGATGGGAACGCACGCGCGACCAGCTGTGACACAGCGTCGGAATCATGATGTAAAAACTCTTATTTTACGGTCAGAATTTTTTTCCATTTATTTTACCCTCAATCGCACATAGCTTTAGCTCAATCGCACATAGCTTTAGCTTTAGCTCATAGCTCAATCGCATATACCTTCAAACAGCTCGGTCATTGTGTGCGCTAATTCTTCAGTCTGTAATGTGCCTCTGCGTTCCTACGCATTAATTTTGAAGAGGCTTGTGTGCCATTCTTTTGTTAACTCATTGACGTGGGCAGGTGTCGCTGTACTGTACCTACATGTGACTGTGTCATGCATCACACATTCTACGAAAGTTGAATTAGGACCAGAAGGGGAGCGTGGTCTTAGCGAAAGACTCGATTGGGCCTCAAAGCATCCACATGCGTTACTGTAGAGAACGCACTAGTGCAAGCACGGCCGTAAATTTCCGCAGAATGTCTCCAATACCTCCGCGAAGACAAAATGTTAACATAGGACTGTTGTTATGGAGTCTTATGGTCTTCACCTATCGCGTCAAAGTGCTCTTCAGAGAATGTCGTCCCACTACACTGATGTCCAAATTTCGAACAGTCAACTTCTGTCGCGGGTCACTACAGGCGCCTGGTTTAATAATAAAACCGTGCGTATGGACAATATACCTTGGAGTGCTGGAATAATTGCAAATAACTGAAAACATAACTGACAATCACTCAGGTTCGTTTCTAATGTGCCCTGAGAAGTAGTAATTGAAACTGAACGCCAACTTTCATTTGGTGCGAGCTTTTTTGGCGATACAAATTTCTGGTACCAAAAATGATGTTGGGTTGTTTAGGACAAACAGTACACAATTCACTGTACTGCGTACATTATACTATAGGAAAGCTGTGCGCAGCTGTCCTGTTCCGCAAAGCTGAACGAAAAATACATCCCGTGAAACTCGCATCAGCAAAGTATCGCTTTGTATGAATGTCACTTGCGCAGGTCACGGTTTCGAATCTTGGCTGCGGCGGTTGCATTCCCGATGGAGGAGGAAATGTTGTAGGCCCGTGCGCTCAGATTTGGATGCACGTTAAGGAACCCCAGGTGGTAGAAATTTCCGGAGACTTCCACTACAGCGTCTCTCATAATCATATGGTGGTTTTGGGACGTTAAACCGCACACATCAATGAATGTCACTTGGGTTCTCTCAAGTCTTCGATATACTATGCACAAACGACCAAGTGCCCATGGGAGCACTTGGCCAAGAGCCTCTTTGCCACGTTTACACTACGTCAACTGTGATCAGCCTGAGCGCCCGCCCCAGACGCACGACTATTTTATTTAAAGGCCTGTCTGTTTTCGGCTGGATGCAACTATTTTTCAGTCTTCAAGTTTCAACACGACCTGCTCCTTGGCAGCCGCGGCTACTTGTTTCTGTCTCGACAGTGGTCATTTTGCATAAATGTTATCAGTATAAATCTCTCTTGCAAAGTAGTATCTACCCAGTGGTATGCCATTTGAGGCAAGTCTTGATATCTTTGATTCTGATTTTGAAGCAGTAGTATGGTGGTCATACGTAATATCAACGCTTTGCGTGAAGTCCGAGTATTCACAATATGCAGCACAAAATTAGAAAATAGAAATGGCAGTGAATATAACACTAAGATCCATTTCGTTCCCGTGCAGTGCGGTCGACGGTAAATGACACACCACTATAGGTGGCGCGGACTAGCAGTTTGATAGTTTCTCTTTTTCACAGGGCAGGGCTCGAGATTTGTAATTATCGAGTGAGACAAGTCATAGAACAATTGGTGAAACAAAACATGGTTAAAAAGACTGTGAAGTGTTCAGGATGCGGGGTTGGTTTTAAAGTGGACCCAAGTGTAGAGCGGAAGGAGAAGTGGCTGACGCGAAGTGTAGGCATTGCGAGGTCGAGGAAAAAAATGGAGAAAATGATGGTTACCCAGAGTGACATGCTGATGAGAATCACCGAGCTCGAGACTGCGTTGGCGACAGAGCAAGAGAAAACGAGGGCTATGGGACAAAAGCTGAAGTCCGCCGAGGAAGCACTAGCCAAGGTAAACAGAGGAGCGGCCTACGGAGAGAACAGTAGGGAACCGGCAACCAGAACTGCGGAGAAGAAAGAGCAATCAAGTTTGGAAAAAACAGGTTCAGCCGGTTCATTTGTTGCAAGGCCCAGCTTCAGCGAAGTAGTGGTGGGGCTACAAAGCAGCCGGCGTCACAGTTGCAAGTAACCCCCAGGTGCAGGACGCTCCAGCTGAAAACTCACAGCATGTGATAATCGCTGGGGACTCGAATTGAAATCGATGCACAGAAGCCATTAAAGAGAGGATAAGAGGTGACAAGAGGGTTGCAGTAGGGGCGTTCCCAGGACGCAATCTGGAAGCAGTCATGAGGCAAGCGAGCGCAAAACTCAAAACTACAGCTGATAGACAAAACCTGGTGATAATTTCAGGCGGTTTAAACGATGTCTTAAATGAAGATACAGCAGGACTAGCAACTACACTGGCGAAAGGCGTCGATGACATGCGCGCCACTTCTCCTCAGGAACAGGTAGCGATATGCACAATACCGGAGGTACCGGTGCGTGATAGCAACCTGCAAACAGCGGTTGTCAACGCAAACCAAGTTATATGGCGGATGAGTCGAGAGAAAGGCTTTGAGGTGGTGGAAATAAACAGAGAGACGCATGGGTGGGGTGGTTTTCAACGAGACAGAATTTACTTCGATGGGCGGCTAGGTCATGAGGTGGGTTAGCGACCTGCAGGACGCACAGTGGCTTTTTTGGGGGGCAAGCGGGCCCTTCGAGGTGCAGGATAGCTAGTAACGAGGAAAACAACCAGGGAGACTCTTTTACAGGTGGTATGGATAGATACGAATTCAAAGTGGCACCAGTATCTAAGATAGAGTCCGGGGCAGAAATAAACATCGCCACGAGTGCCGAGCCATTTCAGACATAGGGTATACTAACATGCATGGCGGTAGGAACACGCTGAAGTGGGAAGAGATAGAAGAACAGCTTAGGGAGGAGAGGCCGATGATATACGGTTTTGTAAACACATCTTAGGGACATGGAACAACCTCCTAACAATGCGGACTACGCGTGGGAATATTGTAATAGAACAGAAGGTAGCAGAAAGGGGGTGGTATTGGGGCATTCTTTCGTAAAAGTACAGACTGGCCTTTCAAGCAGGAGTGCAAGGAACATTTATGGCTAAAAGGGAATGTAGCAGGGCAAATGACACTCCTTGGTTTCGTGTACTTGTGGGTGGGAGCAAAGGCCAGAGACGAAAACCAGGCAATGGTATAGTATATCAAAGGACATTCAGGTGTTAGGAGGAGAGTGCGAGATAATTATACTAGGAGATATGAATGCACACATAGAAGATATAGATGGGTACACTGACCCGACAGGCAAAATGATCAGGGATATGTGCGAAATGCTGGATTTGATCATTTGCAACAGTGCCGAGAAGTGTGAAGGGCAAATAACATGGTAGATAGGAAGGCTGCAGTCGACAATAGATTACGCACTGATGTCACATAGGATGTAAGATAAGCTCAGAGGAATGCACATAAATGACAGTGGCTCCAGAAGTCTGGGTAGTGATCACAAACGTATCAAGCTAAGTTTTGGAAGAGCAGTGAAAGTGGGAAGGAGACAAAATGAGCAACCACAGGAAAATGATTATTCAGAAAGGCAAATTGAAATAACCACTAAAAATTGAGAAAGTAATCGCTGAGGATAATAAAGCAGTGTGGACATACACGAATCTAATTAGACTGAGCTAGAGCTTGCTAAGGCACGTGACAAGTCACCCTGGAAAAGAAGACACAAACCCAAAAGTTGGTGGGATGAGGAAGTTAAGATAGCCACAGCAAAACGTCAGGAAGCCTTTAGGGAAAACAGACATGCAAAGCAGCGGGGTAAACCGACAGATGATGTTGAAAGAAAATGGGAAATCTTTCTAAGCTGTAGAAGGAATGCATCCCTATTGATCAATAAAAAGATTAGAAGAAAAGGAGCCCAGTGGCTGGCAGAAGTACATAAAAAAGATAGAAGGGCCGCTGCGAAATGTTGGAACCATCTAAACTCCCTTAGAAATGAGACGAGCCTAGAGCAGAGGTTTATAACTACAGCTCAAGGTGCTATGCTAGAGGAGGATGAAGCTATTGAATATATAAGAACAAGGGTGACAGAAAAATTTCAACACAGAAGTGCTCTATGCACCACAATACACAAGGATGAATGAAGTGGCGCAATGGCTCCATTTTCACAACAAGAGTGGGAAAGGGGTGAGAAAAGGGTTCTTAGTGGTACATCAAAAGGCCCAGATGGCATTCTAACTATGCTGATAAAGACATTAGGTCCGAAGTCCAAGTAGGCTCTGAGAGAGGCAGTGAGCAAAACAATAATTGATAGAGAAGTTCCCGATGGATGGAAACTTAGCAGGATGAGCATGATCTATAAAGGAAAGGGGGACAAAGCTGACATAAACAACTACCGTCCTATAACAGTGACATCAGTGGTCTACAGGCTGGCGATGAAGATTATAAAGGAAAGACTGCAGGCATGGATAGAGGATGAGGGGGTGCTTGGAGAACTGCCGAATGGGTTTCGGAAACGCAGAAGGTTGGAAAACAATCTGTTCTCACTGGCGCAGTGCATCGAAATAGCAGAAAAGAAACACAGGCCCCAATGGCTAGCATTTTTGGATATCAAAGGAGCGTACGATAGCGTGGTTCAAGAGGAATTGTGGGGATTACTGGACACACTAGGCGTGGAAGATATAGTCACTAATTTTTTAAAGATTATCTATAAAATACCAAGGTAGTTATAAAGTGGGAAAAACAGGTATCCAAGCCTGCAGAGGTAAAACGGGGGCTTAGGCAGGGGTGTCCCCTGTCACCCTTATTATTCATGATGTACCTACAAGGATTAGAGGCCAAATTAGAGGGAAGGGGACTGGGCTTCAACCTCTCTTTAGTCAAACAAGGAAAACCTATTGATCAGGCACTACCAGCATTAATGAACGCAGATGATATAGTGATAACGGACAACAACAAGGAAGATTTGCAGAGATTGATGGACATCTGCGGTAATGAGGGTAATGAGAATCAGATTCAGTAAGGAAACACCAGCAGCCATGATTTTTAATGACAATGAAGGTAGTAAGCTTAGAATACAGGAGGTAACGCTAGAGATAATAGATAAATACAAATATGTGGGCGTATGGATAAAGAATGGGGCCGAGTACCTAAGGGAACACGAAATATACGTGTTGACTAAAGTTGACAGCAATGCAGCAGTAATGAAAAACAGGGCACTGTGGAATTACAATAGGTATGATGTTGTGAGAGGAATATGGAAAAGGGTCATGGTTCCTGGTCTGACGTTCGGCAATGCGGTCTTGTGCATGACATCAAAAGTTCAAGCAAGATTAGAAATTAAGCAACGTGGAATAGGTAGGCTTGCCTTAGGAGCTCACCGGAGTACACCAAATCAGGGAGTACAAGGTGATATGGGATGTACATCATTTGAGGGAGGGAAGCTAGCAGCAAGATAAAATTTGAGAAGCGATTGAGAGAAATGGGGGAGGAGCGTTGGGCTAGGAAGGCATTCAGCTACTTGTACTTGAAGATTTACAAACTGGCGGAAGCGAACCAGAAAATTGACTGGTAAATACTTGGAAAACAGCAGGGGGCAAACCAAAAAGAATTATCGGTTAAGAAGAAGGTGAAGGAAGCTGAGACCAATATGTGGAGAATTGGCATGATTAAGAAGTCCGCACTAGAGATCTATCGAACTTTTAAGCAGGAAATAGCCAAAAAAAGGATCTATGATAATACTCGGGGTAGTTCTCTGCTGTTTGAGGCCAGGACGGGAGTATTGCGAACAAAGACATATCGGGCCAAATACGATGGGGTAGACACGTATGCAGTGCGAGTGCAGAGGAAGAAGAAACTGCCGAACACTTGATAATGTTCTGTAAAGGGCTTCACTCTGTAGTTGAGGTTGATGGCGCAGAGTTTTTCAAAGCACTGGGGTTTAGGGACAGCAAGGGAAAAATAGACTTTAAGCTGGTAGAACTAACTGGAAAGAGGTTATCTGATTGGTGGCTAAAGTTAAGGCACGTGTTAAATTTGAGCCCTTCGCTGCAAAGTACGAATCCTCAACCTCAATATTTAAGGGAAAAAAATGTAGTTTTTGGTTCATTAAGTATTACGGCTTGGTGGCGCAAGCCGCCGCCTGATCTAAAGGGTACCGCCATATCCATCCATCCATCCATCCATCCATCCATCTATCCATCCATCCATCCATCCATCCATCCATCCATCCATCCATCCATCCATAAGCGCCGGTGCAGTACATACACTTTTGTGGTTGACTGTACATATTTATGTTCACCACTTGTATTTGAGCTTCGTATTGCCAAGGGGAAATAAAACCAACATGCATTAGGCTTTTAATGAGCTAAACGTTTTCCCTGATGAATCGGTTTTTGTTAACTTCATTTTGCGGTGTACTGTTGCATATGATTACTTTGCCAAAGGCACTGTGATATTTGGCAAGTCCTTCAATGAGTCGCTAACCGCGGTTCACTTCAAAAATATAAGATCTCCTTGCTAAGCGATGAGATAAGTGAAAATGAATAGGTACACTATATCTAGCTGGAAATTTTATTAGATTTACACAAGAAAAGAGCGTGAATGGCTTCTGAATTAGCGGATCCTTAATTACAAGTTCATGAGAAATTATCACCACAACAAACAAGAATTGACCTACTGTAATAATTACTTCGTTTCTATTAATCCCGTTTATCAAACCCATTGAACACACTTACAAGGAGCTCTTCGTAGGTGGCGTTTTAAAGGGTTAATGCGTGTAATATGGTGTGGAAGAAGCGTAGGATTACTGCAAGTGTCAAAACATGTGAATAGCGCAACAAGTGGGGGTTATGAATACTCAGATATTTCAAATCGCTCAGGCATAGTATCGTTACCAGTTGCAAAAGCGTGAGCAAAGCCAACAGCTGCGAAGGTTTACGTCTTGCCATACGAATGAGTAGTGCCCTTTCGCTGATTACTAAAAGAAAGAACTATGGCATAGTTGGAACTTAACTTTACTTGCATGATGAATTCGAGCATAGTTTGAAACGGCCAATGTTGCGCGCATAGTCATTCGTTTCTTAGTGGCACGTTTGAAGCACGTGAAGAGACCTGAAGCCAGGCTAGAGAACAAGGTGATACGCGTGGTGCCCGATTACCGTGTTCTGATTGATTGATATGTGAAGTTTAACGTCACAAAGCCACCATATGATTATGAGAAACGCCGTAGTAGACTGCTCCGGAAATTTCGACCACTTGTGGTTCTTTAATGTGCACCCAAATCTGAGCACACGGGCCTACAACATTTCCGCCTCCATCGGAAATGCAGCCGCTGCAGCCGGGACTTGATCCCGCGACCTGCGGGTCAGCAGCCGAATAGCTTAGCCACTAGATCACCGCGGAGGGGGATTACCGCATTCTACCCTGGGAGGTAAAGCCGAAGCGTCCTCCAAACCTTTAATGTGGAACTCAATGAGCTTGACAAAACGCAGGTGTTTTTGAAGCACTTCATTACTTTCATATCGCCAACAGCGGAGGCAGCACAACTGGAAGTAAGGCATGAAAATTTGCATGTCGTTCGCCATCTCCAGGGGCTGAATTTCAACGCCTACATCTCAATACGGCCGCAAAAATCCAAGTAGCAGGCTGTATTTACGCGCTCGCATCCAACAGGTTATCACGTGTGTACTATAAGAAAGACGAAGTCGGCAACACTACTAGGCACATCCTTTATTCAGCAATTCTTGTGTGCACACAGAACAGATCGCCAAATTGAAAATATGTTTTGAAAAAAAAACAAGCACAAATTCAAAGCAAGCTTTTTCGTCCCAAAGCGTGTTAACGGGCATGAAGAAGCTGAAGGCGTAGCATAGAAAACACTGTGAGACGCTCTCACACAAAAGCATAGCGAAGTCAGTATGATGCATCTGTTCTTGTTTATCTCTTAGCTTTGTTTCTTTTTATGCTCATTTGCGCATGCTTGACTGTGTCCTGCTATGCAATTGATTGATTGATATGTGGGGTTTAACGTCCCAAAACCACCATATGATTATGAGAGACGCCGTAGTGGAGGGCTCCGGAAATTTCGACCACCTGGGGTTCTTTAACGTGCACCCAAATCTGAGCACACGGGCCTACAACATTTCCGCCTCCATCGGAAATGCAGCCGCCGCAGCCGGGATTTGAACCCGCGACCTGCGGGTCAGCAGCCGAGTGCCTTAGCCATTAGACCACCGCGGCGGGGCGTGTCCTGCTATGCAAACTGAATTCTACACGAAAATATTTTCTATTACTACTATTAATTTAGAAATTAGTTCATTACCACATGGACAACTTCAGGAAGAGCATGGCATCACTGAGAGTTCCTAATGACATAAGCTGTAACATCGACGTATTCAGCATGAACCACAGTATCGGCTAGTAAGTTAATCTTGGGGTTAGCGCGCACAGGACGAGGACAAAAAAAAGGAGCACAAAACAAGCGCTGAACATACGTAGTGCTTTTTTTTTTCGTCCAGGTCCCGTGTATTCTGCTTCAACCCGAGATAAACGTCTACCAAATCACCTAAATGTCTAATATCAAGTTTAAAGCTGACCCCTCGTCGGCATATCAGCGTTAACACCCAGACAAGGTCGCCGAGATGGTGTTTTGCGTAGCGTCCTCAAGGATTGTAAACGATGACTGTCGGTCATCCGTTGCTGGTTACTGGTGCTTAGACGGGGGACTTGTCGACCATTGTTGCCGGGCTCATTCCGTGAATTCAAAAGACGTCATGCGCACTGTATCTTGTTTACTCGGGTCGTAGGCAAAGGTCAACTATGCAAGGTTGGCCCACCATGTCGTTTATTCGAAGTCGATCAAGTATACCGTTCAAGCTACACTTATCTATAGAAGAGTAGAGGGCGCAGCTGTGGACACTGGCACCGTTCACAGCCTATACCCATTATTAGCTTCAAGTTTCAGTCAATGCCTAAATTGTAGCTAAAGGGCCGTTAAGACCTTGCCCCTATGTTTCAATCTGTTCATATTTTCTCAAGAGAATGGCGACTGAAGACACCGATTGGCCGACGCAAGACAACTCCAATTTTAGAGCGTGTGCAACACTTTTAAATGCCTCCTAAACCACACCGACCTAAAGGTTAGACAATGGCTTCTTCCTCGCCTCCACTACGTTATCTACAAGCCATATATCCTCCTCGGCACTTATTTGTATTCTCAAACACGTGGACTGTCAGCACTGAGCCTCCCAGGATCTCACGCTTTGTGTCTACACGCTCTTATCTCCGCTTTCGCAGTCGTAAAAGCAAAAGACGTAAAGAAGCAGACAATTGCGCTCAAAGCAAGATGAATGTTTGTTTGCTTAGTTGGTATCTACCTAATGGCTCAGTTTAGCCTCGATATACAACGAAGCAAAGAAACAAACACTGAGCCATCCATCTTTTTTGTTGTGTGCTTCTTCGTTCCATATTCATGTTACTTTCAGGAGAAAAGATGTCGCTAAGGCAGAGCGGGCACATGACTGTATGGCAGAGCACGACAAAATTTGCAACAGATATATCTCGTAAATCGACCAATTGAAAGCTGTTTTATTTCTCACATAACGTTAGCAAAATGCTGGCGTCGAAAATTCTGCTGCAACACCAGGAAATGCCAGCGAAAATAACATGTTCGTTCTTCGTATTGTTGTAGGTTCACTTTCGACCAGCATGCACCTTTACTGGGGCGAACCTGCTTTTGTTCTTTTCAAGATTATCATCTTTCTTCGAATACTTCAACACAAAAACTGTCGTCTGTCTGTTGGTGCCTGTCCAACAATTCATCTACCCGGTGAAAGTTCAAACACGTGCTCAAACGCCACCCATCTTGATGGCTGCATCTATACTTGTAAATATTGTTTATAAAATAGAAAATATTAAGCATACTTGAAGTGCAGGGCAAATAGGTCAGTGTAAGGGAGTGTGTGTTTATGTAGAAAATGAATGGATGCGTAATTTTATGAACCGCAGTGTTTATTACGCTGCGCTGACAAGGCGATGCTGTAAACTAAAAAGCGGGCGTTTCCTTCGCTTCGCTAATAAATTGTCAAGCTTCAACTAAAACGACCTGGTACTGTCGTCAACCAGTGGCTTTTCATCTGAGAAAAAAAATTGTTTTTCACAATGCTGCCAGATGCCGCCATATCTCGCTCAGCACATCCACACAGAAGACCATCGTCTTTCACCGTTCTTTTCAGTAGAACACGGAGATTGGCGGCCAATTTTTAGCAGCAAATGTGCGTTCATACACCGTTACCAAGCCGGTGAGAGCTGTGTTCAGAGTTTCATCCATGCCATTAGTCAGTGGGTGGTAGGAAGCTGTCCGAGAAATATGCGCTGCTGTATTGCAGGATCACAGGTATTGTCCGTCTGCAAATTCTGTAGCTCAGTCGGTGATTTAAAATTCTCAAAATTTATGGCAGACGAGTATGTAATGAAACAGATTTTCACTTTCTCTGTCAAAGTAATTTTTGCTAGTTCGTATGTCTTGCAGTAGCGAGTCAGCTTGGTAGTCCATGGCAACGATGGCAAATTTATTTCCTGGCTGCAACGTTATAAATGGCCCCAGTAAACTTTAATGATAAGCTGGAGCGTTAGATCCGTTAGTTTTATCAGTAGTAGGATTCTGAGTGGTCTTATAGGTTGTGTATTGTATCGCTGGCGATCTCTGCAAGCCTTGACGTAGCGACGTCAGCAGTAAGGCGTGGACTGCAGTACTTTTTTTGTATGCTCTCTATAGCTTGCGTTAGAAGCCAGTCCCCAGCCGTGATGCAGGTACCGCAGATCCTCTCGCGCCAATGCTAAAAACTTTAGTAGGTTGCTGGTCACTGCATAATTATTCTTTCACTTTAGTTTGGTTAAGGAAGAAAAACTATGTCAATCCTCGCCTATGTATATGAGCGTCCTCACCTCGTGGTTGGTTCGTGCCTGCTCAGTGAAGTCTCCATTGATCATAGTTCAAAGAAAGCTGTCGCCATTCGGATCACTTTTTAAATAAGAATGATGGGGCAAACGGCACGGACTTGGTATCGGATTTATTTCCTCTGTACTTACATCACGGCAACAATACAGCCTTTAAAGACGTCCTTTCAAGCGTGCCAACTAGCACAAGTTGTAGTGGTCAATCAATAATTTAAGGGGACTTCGGTGTAGGGAGTGATCAAACTTAGATATTTTAATGATGACAAAGCACAGTTTTTCTGTCGGTCTACATGTTCAGAGTAATACGAGGTCTTTTAAATTCGAAGCAATTCTTAAAGAACTTCGGCGACTTTGATCGAATCTATCTATCGATCTATCGATTTCACTGCCCATCCATCTGTCCGTCCGTCCGTCCGTCCGTCCGTCCGTCCGTCCGTCCATTCGTCCGTCTGTCTGTCTGTCTGTCTGTCTGTCTGTCTGTCTGTCTGTCTGTCTGTCTGTCTGTCTGTCTGTCTGTCTGTCTGTCTGTCTGTCTGTCTGTCTGTCTGTCTGTCTGTCTGTCTGTCTGTCTGTCTGTCTGTCTGTCTGTCTGTCTGTCTGTTTAGACGCTTACGATTTTTAGCTATCCTGGCCGTTTGAACATTGGGATCTATACCAGAATTAGTATAACACAACATGATTTTACGGTGATCCTGACAGGAGACCAGCAAGACATTATTTTGAAGAAAGTATTTTAATGTTTCTCGAGCTAGTCAGAATGAACGAATGAGTACCCTTATGGTGATAAATCTTAGAATCCCTGCTTACCTTGAAGGAATTCTAGGACGTGATGTATTTTTTATGGCTGTACTTATATTCTTTGTTATCTTTGCTGCGTAATGTGTTATACTTATCTTATACCCCGTGAGTAAAGCTCAATCGGAAATAAAGAAAAAAAACATCGCTGTATGGTGAGCATAAGTGACCAGTCACAACACGAATATCATTACATGTATGCCTTGAACTTAAAGACTTACATGTCATGGTCTTGCTACTCTTCAGGTGGTTTCATTCACATGAATTATTGCAAAACTTCTATGGTATGACATGACTGCATGGCAAACGTGAGCGAGAGGCCCTTCGTAGAAATGATTACTTGCATGCCATGTAACTCATAACAACATGTCATGCTCACGCTGCCTACATGGTCGTTTCACTGGCATCGCATATACCAAGTTTGATATTACGTGAAGTGAATGAATGAAGACGGTATATGACTGGTGTAAACTTGATAATCATGACATGCGTGTCGTGTAAAACATGACAACATGCCAAGCTCATGATGCGTTCGCTAATGTTTAAATACCAAATTAGGTATTAGAACCGCCGCGATGGTCTAGTGGCTAAGCTACCCGGCTGCTGACCCACAGGTCGCGGGTTCGAATCTCGGCTGCGGCGGCTGCATTTCCGATGGAAGCTGAAATGTTGTAGGTCCGTGTGCTCAGATTCGGGTGCACGTTAAAGAACTCCAGGTGGTCAAAATTTCCGGAGCCCTCCACTACGGCGTCTCTCATAATCATATGGTAGTTTTGGGACGTTGAACCCCAAATATCAATCAATCAAATCAATCCAAATTTGGTATTACGTGGCGTGAAGAGACGACGAAGGTAAATCACACGTCCAAACATGATATCCATGATATGCGTGTCATGTAAAACATGAGTACGTGCGACGTTCACAGCGCACTTGCGACCATTTTGCTAGCTTCACACATACCAAGTTTGGTATTGCGTGCCTTGATTGCACGACGAACACAAATGGTAGGCGCAAACAGGATAATCACGACATGACAGTCATGTACCGCATAATTTACATGCCTACTGCTGCTGGTGCTAGTATCGCAAACGTTAGTGGTGCCATCGTTACGTGACTATAAACATGCTTGCATCTTATCTAGACGCTTCAGTGCGCAAAACCACTGTAGTTGTGCTCACTGTGTACTAAGTTTGTCAGTCTCGTAACGTTGTGCTGATTTTAAAGTGATATATAAACTTTCCTCATTTATGCTTTGCATATCATCGATTCCCACTGTATGTGGATCGGCCAATTTTTAAGACACTCTTATTCCAGTTAGGCTAAAATAAATAATAAAGTGGGGGCATAATTTTCGAATGTATTTTGATGATCATCAACGTGTCATTGCAAATTTTTTTGAGCTAAGTGAATGGGTTGTTCAGTAGACGAAGGCGCGCTGCATATGTTGCCCTACGTCGTGTCACACATGTGTTTTTTTTGAAGGCGATAGTCTTTCTTGGGGACGTTTGACGTAAAAATATTGGTCTGTCTGCTTGTCTGTCTGTAGGTTTTTCTGTTTGTCCGTCCTAATGGTACCCTAAACGGCAACAAAGTGGTCATACAATACTCCAAACGGCCCACCCCATCCGCAGCGCCCAAGAATATTGCTCAAGATTCAGCGTTCGTACTTTTGCGATTGTCAATTAAAAGCAATTATTGCGCATATCTGACGCCCAATCACAAGACGTCAACATTCTGTACGCGTGTCTCTTACTAAAAAAAGGCATATATAAGTAATCCTAAGGCCCCTAGCGTTCATTACGTTGCGCTGACCATGCAACGCTTGCACAAAAAGGAAAGTGTTTCCAACACCTTGCTAAGACGACACGGTAGTGGCACCTACCCGTCGCCTTGCGTTCTACGCCTTATCACCCGCGAGACGGGTGTGCAGGGCGCGCGCGCTTGGTTTTCCGAAAATGCCTGATAGCGCTCATGTCCCACGTGTGACGCGACTTGATGCGCTCGTTCGCCTCCGCTACACGCTCGAGGCACTCTAATGCAGCGCCTTCAGAATACCATTCGCCATTTTCTTGCGCAGAACACCAAATAAACGTTTTGTTCTCTCTCTTCACACGCACGACTATCGTCTTTCGACGACATTCGCAGTGTACATGCAGATACAGGGCCGTTTTTTTTCCACATCTTCTGGTGTGAGAAGCCATGCGAATTGGAAGAAACACACTAACGTATTAAGTGGGATGACCAGCAGAACATACACGCTCAATAAAAAAGCCAGGGAATAATGGGGCGAGGGAGGGTGTTAAAGGGTAGAAGTAGGCTCAAAATCACACAGACACAATGAAAATCTTCAGCGAATACATGATTCCAGTCATTCACTCATGAATGAGACGGGTGCTTGGATTCCACGCTTGGCTGACGAAGCATGCTCAAATGAAGTCGTCTCACTCATTACTATGCCCCAAGATATAATACATAATGAGCCGTCGCTCATTGGCTTCAAACAAAGGTTACTAACGCTTCAGTAAGTGCCTTAGTTCCGGCAGCGCCTTCAGTTTTTCCAACGCTTTAGCCAACAAAATATGACTGAAATTGCTCCGATACAGCTAACATGGTGCCTGTAGTGACCAAGCAGCAAGAAATTTTTAAATTCAGGTTCTTGGGTGCTTTGTCACCTCATCGCGACGAACTAGAATGTAGCGACTGCTGTAATAGCTAAAGAACAACTAATTTGAGGCGTTTCTTTATCGCTCACCTTGTACTCTAGCAGGTCCTTCATTGGAAAGGCTCTCCATTCGACGTCTTTTTTAGTAAACTGATTACAGCCGAGAAAACATTCGTATTCCTCGTTGACCAAGCACTGCTGAAAGCAGGGTTTGCACAGCACATGTCGGCAGGGCAGATGGGCGGTCTCAATGGGCAACAAACCACAGCCATCGCAGATCCTCTCAGCTGGAATAAGATCAACGAAGTTCAACGGCCTCCAGTCCAGCTCCTTCGAAAAGCCGAACACTGTGTACGACTGCCGTTGAAGATCCATTAGACACAGCGCGTCCGTTGACTAAAAAACGTCGTTCAATTGTTCCACCTGCTCTTGTTCAAAAGTTTCGGCTACCGTCCCCAGGTTCTGTTTTCACTCTGCACAAGCTACTGTAACCAAGGCTGATATCAATACGATAACGTGGTGCATACTGTACTATCTTTCGCACATATTGAAATTTATGAAGCTACAATCAAGGCATCAGCATGAGTCGACAACGCACGTGTAACATTGCTCAGGTCACATAAAAAGTTTCTACCGCAACTGAATTGTATAGGTGGTGGGCTTTTCTTAGCGCTAAAAAGCTCTTTCTGAAGAAATTTTGGTGTCGTCATCTTGGGTTGTGTGCAATAAAAAAAACAAAGAATCTTGGAGTACTCTTGCACCTCACCTTCAATCGTAGAACGGGATGGAGGGTCGCGTTCACATGACTTTGTCACTTGCAATCCTCGTTTAGCTTCTCAGTGGACTGCTTAACCACCTCGCAAAAAAAGAAACTCTTTGCCTTTTAAACTGTCGTAGGATGCCTAGTGCGAGTTGAGTAGCCCACAATGCCACAGTTGTTCTTTTGACGAATTACCGAGATAGGCTTGCCCCATCTCGCCAGGAGGCATTACGTACACTTACTCGTCCCCCCCCTTTTCTTGCTGCTGTTTTTGAATAAGTTGATTAGGTATATCTTAGCGCTTCGATAAAAGAGGGCCATTCAGCGAGCGACTCAGGAAATTGAAATGCTGTAAAACTTGGTGTGATAGTTTGTTTTAACTAAGCTGGTGGGGTATAGTACGTTCCTCTCAGCTGCTCCTGATATAATGTAGCGCTGACAGGCTCTTCTAATTATAAGGTAACAGAACATGAGAGGCGGTAAACCAGAGGGTGGCCATCTAATTTCTTGTTACGTAGAGCGCAGTAAGTGCACACTAACACTAAATAAATGCGCAATCTTGATCATTCCAAGAATGAATAATTGCGTCGATAACTTCAAGCCTGGTACATTGTAAATGCTTGAAGACATGTGTGAACCATCCTTCCATCAACAGGCTTAAAGAAAAAATAAGTCTTTAGAAACTTATCTTTTTTTACACACGCGACGAGTGGGTGTGCCTGAATAAGGAGTGGCTTTACCACATCTACTGATGCTCAGAAAAGTGTTAATGGGTATCTTCTTTTTCACAGCAGTGTGCTTTGCCAATTCATAGTGAAGGTTGACGTCGTGTTCTCTACCCTTTGGTTTGTCTTTGAGTGGCTTGCCTCCACTAATGATTCAGAAATGAACACTTCCTAAATTAGTGAACGCTGTTAAAACTTTAACTGTTCCCCATCTCAATGCTAAGCTTCACGAAAATTCGCAAGCATTTCCCACTACTTAAACCCACTTGATCACTTTCAACTAGCTTAACTGGTCAACTGGTTTTGTTTCAACCTATGTAAGCATTGAATTTTGAACCTTCAATAGAAACCGCAACAACAGAGATAGTTCTTTTAAAGACGGTGGTGTTCGTTCAGAAACTTTAACGCAGAGCTTTTGCTCTTTCTGTCTGTTGGTCTGCCTGTTGCACGATTCACCCACACAGAGAAAGTTGATGCTCAATGGGTGGGATGAAACATTGGTGATCACAAAGCAAATAAGTATAGTATCGGAAACGCAACGTAAAGGCATAAGTATTAGGTATTGAGTTTCTTCTATTGAAATTGCAGAGAAATGTAACAGAAAAAATGGCAGCATATCTACGAGTGAATAATGGAGAGTGGGGCGAAGCATCCGTCCGTCCATTCGTTCTTGCTTCCGTACGTCCATGTGTCCGTCTATGTGACCGTCTGTGCATCCATACGCCCGTCCGTGCGTGCGTCTCTTCATGCATCCGCACGTCCATCCGTGCGTCTGTCCCTGCGTTCGTCCATGCATCCGCCCCTGCGTCCATGCGTCCATCTGTCCATGCAGCCATCCGTGCGTCCGTACATGCATTTGTCTGTGTGTCGATTTGTTCATGTAGTCAACAATCGAAGTACCACCATCTCGCATCTTTTCATCATATATTCCGCATATGGAAGCACCACCACCCAGTGGACATTCCAAGAACTAAACGAGAGGAGGCACACGCACACTTTCTTACAGCTTGCGCTTCGTGTCTACATCCCACCTTTAACAACCTTGAGTTCATGGTATATACTAGTTCACTGTTTTCATGGCACTGCGGCCCGACGCTCGCTCAATCTTTCTAAAACCAAGGAGGTTACGCCCAGGTAGTATAACGTAGGAACACTTTCTTGTCAGACAGTGCTCAATGTACATGCCAATGGCTGCCAATGGGGAATGAGAGACAGGAGAATTCGGATTTTAGTTAACGCGCACGCTCTGAATTTTTTATTGTTCAACAACGCACAGGAAAAGTTTCCCACCGGCACAACCTTGTAGGTCAAAGCGTGAGACATGTGACGTACTACGACGAGGAATGAACGGGTGCCGCTTTAAAAAGCTTCGCCCCTAAAACATATGTTTTAGATGCGGAAGCATCTTATACTCGCGCCTTGTAGTGCGCCGTCCGCGCCGTCTGCACCACTTCTCGGACATTCGACAGATGACGCGCGCGCATGCGCCGTCGCGCCGCCGCCCACCATCTGTGCCGCGCGCGCTTCTCCTTCGAGAACATTCGACAGCTGACAGCGCATGCGCCGTCGCGCCGTCGCCATCTGTGCCGCGCGCGCGCTTCTCCTTCGAGAATATTCAACAGCTGACAGTGCATGCGCCGTCGCGCTGTATATATACTCAAGGTCGGCGCTCGCTCGCTCAGTTGCCGCTCGTCGGTTGGTTTGTACGGCGCGTCGACGTCCA
Source organism: Rhipicephalus annulatus (assembly GCA_013436015.1). Taxonomy (NCBI): domain Eukaryota; kingdom Metazoa; phylum Arthropoda; class Arachnida; order Ixodida; family Ixodidae; genus Rhipicephalus; species Rhipicephalus annulatus. Next base: position 362,108 of record WOVY01009308.1, on the reverse strand, counting down.
AGGTCACGGTGAAATGAATTCCAACGAATCCACAAACACAATGATCGACGTCCCTTCGACCAGCGCCGTCCTTTCGCATACGTGTGTACGTGTTCACTCATTTAACACCCCCTCCTACAACCACGTTAACCAATTTAGCCATCGACCCAAGTAAGTCGCAATTTAACACCCCATTTCACAACCACGTTAACCAATTTAGCCATCGACCCAAGTAAGTCGCACTTTAACACCCCGTTAACCAATTATATGCTCCGCATCCTCCTCAGTGTTCCCCCGAGGGAAGCTGCGGCAATTTTTTTTACGGTCCGCTGAATATACGATGCTATGACCGAAAAAGCGATTTTTCTCTACACTTTGCTCAGACGGCATGATTCTGCCAATTACCAGTGGCTCTGCGTTCTGCGGAAACAATCGGTTCCCTTTATTACTGCAAGATGGCGTTCATATCTACCGTAGCGTTTCTTTAATCCACTTTCCTTTGATTGGGTTTTCGCCCAAAAAGACGGGGTCACGATTGCACAGCGCAAACTGCGCATCATACTTCGGGAAGGTTCGCGATCATTGTAGTACGTTCTGTTGTGATTCCCCGCAAGACGTGAAAACTCGTGATTATTCTGGAGCTTGCGCGAAGACCTATGATAAGACTGGAATTCTAGACGACACGTGTGTAAATGCCGCTGCGCATTACCACTTGTAAATTAATTGATTTTCATGTAGGGTTTAACGTCCCAAAACCACCATTTGATTACAAAAAACGCCGTAGTGGAGGGCTACGGAAAGTTTGACCACCTTGGGTTCTTTAATATAAACTGAAATCTTAGCACACGGGCCATTTCTTCCGTACCGTGTCGTCTGCTCACTGTCTTCACGGCGTGTGCTCGCTGAAGTATCCTTGCCCGTTCAATGTATGTAACACGGGTGGTTTATTAACTTTAAGCTAAATAAAACTGTCATTACACTTCAGCTTCAGGAAGTTTGGCGCCTTAGCAATATGATTTGTCGCTCTACGGAAGATCGGTAGAGGCTCATGCCAGCAGGTAACTTTATTTTATGGCTTCCCGACGCTGTTCATGGCTCTAGCATAACTCCTTCTCTGTCAACACGTTCATTCCCATCCCTCACTTCAATGCTTATTTGCTATCTTCTTTTTAGGAGCGAAGCTCCTTAAAGCGGCATCAGTTGATTCCTCGTCGTAGTACGTCACATGCCACACGCTTTGACCTTCAAGGTTGTGCCAGTGGGAAACTTTTCCTGTGCGTTGTTGAACAATAAAAAACTCAGAGCGTGCGCGTTAACTAAAATCCGAATTCTCCTGTCTCTCATTTCCCATTAGCAGCCATTGGCATGTACATTGAGAACTATCTGACAAGAAAGGGTTGCTACGTTAAACTCGCTGCGCGTAACATCCTAGGTCTTGGAAAGGTTTAGCGAACGTTGGGCCGCAGTGCCATGAATACAGTGAACTAGTATATACCATGAACTCGAGGTGGTTAAAAGTGAGAAGTAGCCACGAAGCGCAAGCCGCAAAAAAGTGTGCATGTGCCATCTCTCGTTTAGTGTTTGGTATGTTCAGTGGATGGCGGTGCTTATATATGCGGAATAAATGATGAAAAGGCGCGAGATGCTGGTACTTGGAGTGTTGATTAGATGAAAGAATGGACACACAGACAGATGCATGCATGGATGCACAGATGGCTGCACGGACGGATGAACGCATTAACAGACACAGGGAAGGATGCATGGACGAACGCAGGGACGGTTGCACGGATAGAAGTGCGGGCGCACGAAGAGACGCACGCGCGGACGGGTGGATGGACGCACGGATGGTCAGACAGATGGGCGCATGGACGGACAAAATCAGGAACGAATGAACGGACGGATGCTTCGCCCCACTCTCCATCATTCACCCCGTTGATATGCTGCCATTTGTTTTTCACCGAAGGAGCCTCTAACGCACGCGGAACGCTGTGTGAGTTTGCAAGTCCTATATTAGGACGTGCAGCACTCTTGGTCGGGCGACGCAGCCCAACCTCTCACCTTGGCGTGTTAGGCTTATCAGATACGGCTACGCAAGCAGCAATAACGACAAAGCGTACCTTATGATTTATCCTCAGAGCATATGATGAAACAAACCGATGGCTCCTTTCACCATTGATTTGTTGCTATCGGCGCTGTGGGCGTTTAGAAAGAGCAAGTTCGGATCGAAGCGGGCGGTCGCTTCTGCCTGAGAGCTGTCATCTTGATTTGTAATCATAGTTGCCACTGGTAAGTGACACAAATGAATAAATGCGTAGGAAATTAGTGCAATGAAGATAAACATATTGTGTATCAGTGTGGCATAACGCACACCAAGCAAACACTAATTTTAGATAATCCTGCCAATTTTAAGACACATATATATGGGACTATGTTTCACTCTTCAAGCGTGTGACTTTTTTACATTCCGTAGTTTTGGTAGTGCTGAACCAAATTGGCGAAACAGAGTATAGTCTCTGGTCACTAGCCACGTCTTGCGGCTTCGGCGCGCTCGAAGATGACGTGATCGGGCAACAACTTTTCATTGGCGTCGTTTCACCAACAGTTCGTCCGGCCGCGTGATTGATTTATTGAAATGTCCGGTTTAGCGTTCCAAAACAAACATACGATTATGAGAAACGCCGTAGTGGAGGGTTCCGGATATAGTGACCACCTAGGGTTCTTCAACTTGCACCCAAATCTGAGCACACGGGCCTACAATATTTCCGCCTCCATCGGTAATGCAGCCGCCGCAGCCGGGATTCGAGCCCACGACGTGCGGGTCAGCAGCTGAGTACCTTGGCCACTAGACCACCGCGGCGGGGCACCTGCTACTTCAAGGAGGCTTGTCCATGTTCATTACTCTTTCAGAAGCCCCCTTGATTGCGCGAAAAGGTGAACTTGTACGCGTGCAGTTATAGCAGTTCGCTCCGCATTTGGTGCAGCAACATTCTGCTGCAGGGCCTCATGGGGCTGTTCGTTTCACGGGTCACGCCAGCATGGTGGCACTTCTTCGCTGCAATTATTATCGCCGACAACTTTTCTTGGCAGCGAAAGGAAACCCATGGAGGCGGAGCTTCTGGACATGTATCACTACGCGAAGTAGTCCGTTTTGGCGCGCGCCTCGTAACACTGTGAAAAGGGACGGGGGCGTACTGTCAGTGTTTCATGTAGACGCCGACGCGGAATATCGTTTGAGATGCACGTAAAAAGCCGGGACTCCAGACGATAAAACATCCGTACATCTTTTAATTTATCCACTGTGACTTCGCATTTTTGAACGCGTGAAGGAGGAAAAGACGGTGGATGATCGAGGCGGCTTGGTTCCTGCCCAAGACTGGAACGCATCGACAGCCACCCGAGTGGCCACCGGGGCGAGCTACCTTCTTTGCGCTCCTGACGTCTAGCCGATCGAAGCAGCCTGGGTCCTGCCCTAGGACTGAAACGCATCGAGAGCCAGCCTAGTTGCCACCTCGGCGAGCTACTGTCTTTGCGCTCCGGTCGTCTAGCCTATCGAAGCAGCCTGCGTCCTGCCTTAGGACTGAAACGCATCGAGAGCCGCCCTAGTTGCCATCTCGGTGAGCTACCTTCTTTGTGCTCCGGTCGTCTAGCCTATCAAAGCAGCCTGGGTCCTGCCCTAGGACTAGAACGCATCGAGCGCCGTCAGAGTTGCCACCTCGGTGAGCTACCGTCTTTGCGCTCTGGTCGTCTAGCCTATCAAAGCAGCCTGGGTCCTGCCCTAGGACTAGAACGCATCGAGCGCCGTCAGAGTTGCCACCTCGGTGAGCTACCGTCTTTGCGCTCTGGTCGTCTAGCCTATCGAAGCAGCCTGGGTCCTGCCCTGGCACTGAAACACGTGAATAGCCGCCCTCGTTGCCAGCTCGGCGAGCTACCGTCTTTGCGCCCCGGTCGCCTAGCCTATCGAAGCAGTCTGGGTCCTGTCCTAGGACTGGAACGGATTGAGAGCCGCCCTAGTTGCCACCTCGGCGAGCTACCGTCCTTCTATTCCGGTCGTCTAGCTTATTTAAGCTGCCTGTGTCCTGCCCTAGGACTGAAACGCGTCGAGAGCTGCCCTAGTTGCCACCTCAGCGAGCTACCGTTTTTGCTCTCCGGCCGTCTAGCCTATCGAAGCAGACTGGGTCCATGCCCCAGGACTGGAACGCATCGAGAGCCGCCCGAGTTGCCACCTCGGTGAGCTACCGTCTTTGCGCACCAGTCGTCTAGCCTATCGAAGCAGCCTGGGTCCTGCCCTAGGACTGAAACGCGTCGAGAGCCGTCCTTATTGCCACCTCGTCGAGCTACCGTCTTTGCGCTCCGGTTGTCCAGCTGGCGGGTGGTGCAGCGAGTGGCCGAGACAGGTCAGCGTTACGTCGCCGATTTTTACCGAGCCCGGGCTCGCAAACACCTGTCTGCTACGTCAATGGCACACGGACCTGAAAAGGCTGGGTGTTCCAGGAGTGCCTCGCGGCACGCGTCTCCTCGACAGCAATGGGCTTCGCCAGAAAGGCACCTCCCAACATCTCTGCCGAGGGACGCACCAAGCGACGATTTTCGGACAGCGCCTGACTGTGCGTCAAACCACCGAAAGACGTTAGACGTGGTTTCAGGAACCGAATTGTTTTTAAATATTGATAGTTTTCTGGGGACGCGGCGCGGCGTCTGTGTTGTTCATACGACCTTCGAGTGGCTCCTGCTTCCTACAATGATATTGAAGTGAATTTTTCGAGTAAGCGTTCAGCTTTCTTTGTGTCGCATCAGTGAAAGTGCCAGGACTATTTTGATGCCAAAACCTGCTGCGTTAGTGGACTATTTTCACGCTTTGAAACGTTTTTTCTCCGGAGCCGGCCACCACCTGGGCTAAGCCTAACGAGGTAAGCCCACGCCGGCGCGACGCCAGCCACGTCGCCGTTCCCGGGTGCCCCTTTCACTCTTCTCAGGGCTTATTTTCAGAAAAGAATAGAATATCAGGTGGTGGGGGAGGACATAACCCCCGAAGAGGTGACAAAAGACCGAGGTTGGCAGTCTGCAGGCGCCAGAAGAGCTGGCGCTGCTCGGCAGGTGCTAATCCTAATGGTGCTACTCTCAGCGAGACGAAGTCCACAACGGCCGAGGCCCCGCGAGGCCGCAACAGTGGCAATAACATCAAGGCTAGAATCCTCCGCGCTGGCCGGATGCCCCAGCTCCCCAGGTAGGATACGAAGATCGTGATTCGGCCCCGCAGAAGCCTCAATATTGTCAAGACCGGCTGCACCGTGGTGGCTGATGCAATCCTGGCAGCCACAAGCATCTGCGCCGAAGATTTGCCGGGCGACACGCTATGCCCCAACGTGCAGCAGAATATTATGGTTGTCAGCACACCTAGAAGGGAAAATGCCATCCACTACGTCAAAGTTCGGCAGATCGTCGTCATGGGCCGAACATACGAGGTCAGTGCCTACGAGGCCGCCCCTCATTCCACGTGCAAGGGCGTGGTCCGAGGTATTCCACTCGTAGACGGCCCGAATGATATTGACAACAAGATCGTAAATGAAAGAAATCCGCTCGCCCTGGCAGCCAAGCGCATAGGCAGCACCGGTACGGTAATCGTCGCCTTCGACGGTCTTAGAGTCCCAAACTTTGTACGCTACGGCCCAACCCTTGTGCAATGTTCGCTTTATCGCAAGAAAATAGACATTTGCTACGCTTGTGGTCGGCTCGGTCACCGTGCTGATGTGTGTCCCTGCCCAGGCGACGTCGTATGTCGGGGCTGTGGGGCTTCAAATCCTGACGCACAACACAAGTGTACCCCCAAGTGCAGGCTGTGTGGTGGGCAACACCTCACGGCTGACAAGGACTGTAGGCAAAGATTCCAGATCCCGTATGTCGTGCGACGAAGGCGCTGGGAAAAGTCTCGCGCCACCGATCAAGGCCAAGCCACGGCACCACCATCACCCCCCACGGATGGGCAGGACTTCCAGCAGTCACGTGGTTCCGGGGGCCATTTCAGGCGACGTTCTCGGTTCCATTCCAGGGGCTGTTCCCGGTCCAGGAGCCGCTCTCGGTCCCGAGGAGGAGCCCGGCGCTACAAGTCTGGGAGCCGCTCCAGGTCTCAATCCAGGTCTACCGGGCGTCAACAGCAGCCTAGTGGGGTGTCAGCGAGAAGCAAGAAGTGGGGCTCTATAACCTGGGCCGACACGGTCCATGGAGGGCCAGCTGAGGTACTGTCAGGGTCACTCCCAGAGCATGCGGGGAGCGCGCACGAAATTTTCCACTGAAACGCGAGAATGCAGCGATGAAGGAAACCATAAACAGGCTTTTGTCCGAAATTGCAGAGATTAAGAACGCGAGAAACCCACCACCGCAACCCGCCGTCGCATGCGTCGCCGATACAATGCCCTTAACCATGGAGGTGCACAGCACTAAAGCCGGCGACAGCAGCAGTGAGGGTCAAAGTGCTCCCAAGAAGAGGGCCGTCGCCTACGAACAGGAAGGTGTAGCGATTCGAGTCAGGTCTGAGCTTCGAGACACGCTATCCGTGCTCAGTGAAAGCATCAATAAGCTCGGGGAGAATTTCGCCCAACTGCAGATCACCCTGGCCGTGCAAAAACGACCGAGTATCCAAGGTAGAGTCGTTTCTCGAAAGCGTAGTGAAACCAGCTCTGACCTCAACCGCTGTCGTACAACCATAGCCCGGCGCTACGGGCCCCATCGTCCATGCTATTCTTAGCCAATCTGAGGGCAGCACCAACCCACAAAAGCACCAAGATGGCCAAGCCAAGTGAGACGTGTCTTATTTGGCAATGGAACTGCAGGGGCTTCCCTAGTAAAAAGGCGTCCTTGCAGCAGTACATTCGATGCTCTACCGAAAAACCCTTCGTCATTCTGCTTCAGGAAACATTAACTCCAAACGTCACACTGACTGGTTACAAGCCCGTCTCGCGTTATTCTGATAGCCGGGGCGTCTGCACCTTGGTCAGTAACAAGCTCACACACATCTCTCACGACCTCAAAATGGCCGCCAGCAGCGCCGAATATGTCATGACCGATATTCTGCCGCGCAGCTCGGACCGAAGCAGCATCTTTTTTCTCAACGTGTACAATAGCCCTGAGGACCGACGGCAGCGCTTCAGGGCCCTCATAAAGAAGGCCGTAAACTGGGCAGGTCCCAACCCCCTGGTTGTGGCAGGCGATTTTAATGCTCCGCACCACACTTGGGGCTACCCGTACAATACCAGCAAGGGCGCGGAACTGTGGCAGAACGCGACGGACATGGACCTGACTCAGAAGAAGAGGTTTTGAAGAAGCTGGTGCAAGAGTACCTCCCTGTCAACTCGAACCCCGCAACAACGTACCCCGAGTACTCAGGACCGGCCAACACTGAACTGGACGCCGAGATATGCCACGAAGAGGTTCGGCAGGCGCTTTACGGGCTCAATAGGAGGTCTGCCGCGTGCCCCGATGGCATAACTAATAAGACCCTGCGCAACCTGGACGACCGGTCAATCGACTACCTCACCGAGGTCATCAACGAGGCATGGAAGAGCGGCGAGGTCCCCGACCCGTGGAAGGTCGCACGCACCGTGCTCATTCCTAAGCCGGGGAGGTCACCCACCTTGGACAACATGCGCCCCATTTCGCTCACATCCTGCGTTGGAAAGGTAGCCGAGCATGTGGTCCTCAATAGGTTGACTCAGTACCTGGAAGACAATGGGCTCTACCCGTACACTATGATTGGTTATCGGGCCAAGCTTTCGACACAAGACGCTATGAAGCTGCTCAAGCACCAAGTCATCGACTGCAGCACTCGAGACATGCAGGCCATTCTCGGCCTCGACTTGGAGAAAGCCTTCGACAATGTTACTCACTCTTTCGTGTTGCGGTCGATTGCTGAGCTCGGCCTTGGAGTCAGATTCTACAAATATGTCAAATCGTTCTTGACCCGTAGGAGAGCCACCCTCAGTGAGGGAGACCTTGTCTCCGAGGAGATCGAGCTGGGATCGCGCGGCACGCCACAGGGGTCAGTGATATCGCCCACCCTGTTCAATCTTGTCATGGTCGGGTTGTCCAAGAGGCTCTCATGTATCGAAGGCATTAACCACACAATTTACGCGGACAATATTACCATTTGGTGCACAGGTGGCAGTGACGGGCAAGTCGAGCGCTCCCTGCAGGAGGCCATAGACACCATGCAAGATTACCTCCGTCCCACAGGCCTGAGGTGTTCCCCAAGCAAATTCGAGCTCCTCCTTTACCAACCCACTAGGCGAGGGCCCAAGCCCAAAAACTGGCAGCCGATCTCGAAGAGTCGTATCAAGCTCTACACCGGAGATGGCAGTACAATACCCAGAGTTGACTCCATTCGGGTCCTTGGCATGACAATCGAGTCCAATGGTTCCAACGGCAAGACTATACTGAAGCTCGCCGCCAAGACTGATAACGCGGTTCGGTTGGTTCGGCGGGTGGCCAACCGCTACCAAGGCCTCAAGGAAGACAACCTAATCTGCCTGTGCTCCTTTGTGCTCTGCCACTTTTCATATGTCGCGGCCATGCACAATTGGCAGCGTGCTGAGCGTGGCAAGGTCAACGTCTTGCTCAGAAAGATTACCAAGTGGGCCCTCGGTATCCCGATCAGGACGCGCACCGAGCGCCTGCTCCAGCACGGAGTACACAATACGTTGGAGGAGATTGCCGAAGCCCAGGAGCGGGCCCAGCTCGCGTGCCTTTCGAGCTCCCAGACCGGCAGTTATATACTCCGAGAGCTCGGTCACTCTCCAGCTGAAGTGGACGAGAAGATGAGACAGGTGCCCCGTGAGATTCGTGACCTCATCACCGTGACACCGATACCGAGGAATGCCCATCCCGAGCACAATCGTGGTAGGCGACGGGCTAGAGCTGCCACTCTTCTCAAGCAGATTCACAGTGAGGAGCACGGCGTCAGCTTTTTCGACGCGGCAGCGTACCGTGGGAGCCGCGCCTTCTCCGCAGTCGTCGTCGACTCCAAACAACAAATCACCAACTGCGCATCGGTTCACACTGACGATCCGACGATTGCCGAGCAAGTGGCCATCGCCCTGGCCATCCTTGAAGGTGAAAGGGAGGTCGTCTATAGTAATTCTAGGTCAGCTATTCGCGCTTTCGAGCGCGGTGTAATCTCCAAGAAAGCCCGGCGCGTGCTCCAAAGTGGTGGCCGCAACGGCATTAAGCACCACGTACTGATTTGGTTTCCTGCACATGTTGGACAGGTCCGAGGCGCTCCCCCCAACCTCAACGAGTCTGCCCACAAGGCCGCGCGCGCACTAACCGACCGCGCGGGTTCCGGGCAACGATTCGGGGCCAACGGCGTTGCGGAAAATAGGGACGCGCCTGCCACGTACAACGAAATAACAAAATATTTTTACCTCGCGCGGAGACTATATCCACTCCCTCATCCAAATCTTAATAGGCCACAGGCCCTTACGCTCAGACTTCTGCAGACCGACACGTACCCTAACCTGAGATACCTTTACGCTATTTATCCTGACGTGTTTCCCAATGACGCTTGCCCCGCATGTGGGGATGTATCCACGCTGGCCCACATGCTCTGGGAGTGCAAGGCAATGTACACTAACCTCAACACTACATCGGTCCGGCGGGAGGCGGCCCTATGCAGCTCCCTCCTGGCCGACCAACTTTGGGCTGTCCAGCAGGCCCGCGGAGCGGCCGATAGGCTTGGCCTAACGGTCGCGACGTGGGAGTCGCCCGCTGCGCGCTGACGCGCGCCTTGCAGGACCTCAATAAAGTTTCGCTACCAACCAACCAACTGATAGTTTTCTGTATGTACTATATGTGTTTGAGTGCGTAATGAAGGGTGTTTTTGTGTCACACTCCGTGTTCCCTTGCGTCCATTCTGCTTAACTCGAACAAAACTGAGCTGGGCGACAACATAACGTGACCGCTGTCTAAGTATACTGTTCGATAGTATATTTTATGAGCCTCCTTTTTCGAGGGAGTGATGGTGTTGTGTTGTGCTGTTTTGTTTAGTATTGTTTTAGTTTCGGTTTCTGTTTCAATTACCATGTGGTGTCTCTCACGGCAGTGATGTGTATTATATTACCACCTGTAGTATATAGTGGGTGACACGCTCATGCGAAGACAGAGGACACAAAAGAAGCGCACGTGCTATCCGTATCTCCTGATTCATTATCAGTGTGCTCGTCTCTGTCCGCATCTGGTCGCTCACCCATACTGAAACTTTTTAAATCATTGGTTCCCTGTCATCTCCGAAGTATTCATTTAATCTGGACACCAGGGCACGAAGGTTTGTTGTTAAACGAAATAGCTGATTCTCTTGCGAAGGCATCGCTTTCGACACCAATTATTCCTATTTTCCCTCGTACAATATACATTATGGTGGTGCGATTTCGCACACTTAAAATCAGGCAAAATTTATCAGACCCTGCACTGACGGCTTCTCCAGAGTAAAAACACTTGTTATTTCCCTGGTGCAGTGAACTGTCTAATTCAAGGATGATGGAAGTTGTCATCACGAAATTTCGTTGCTGCGTTACCTCCCTCAATTTTTACTTGCATAGAGCAGGTATATTGAATTCCCCTATGTGCATTTACTGTAATCAAGAGGAAACGATCAGTCATTTTTATTACATTGTCGCCGTTTCGATTTATTCAGGCAAAGCATACTAGCACCACCTCTTCGAAGACTGGGCTTGCAATTATCACAACCTGATCTTCATTCATTTGGAGCCTCTACACTGGGTTTCAGCCACAGGGATGCTTTATTCGCCGTTCAAGAATACATCACTGTGACGAAACGATTTTCTTGCTAAATTACGGTTTCACTATTTTATTCATTTTTTTCTGCAAACTTAATGTTGGCATTTCAAATCAAAATTAAGTTACAAAAGTTTTGTAGAAATGACGCAATGATGAAAGTATAAAGCGAATTCACCTTATAATGTGCCAATCCCCTTCTTTGGGTACGAGTCATTTGCACAGGAAAACAACAACAGCAACAACATCTCCTGTGCACGCCCAAGCTACGTGTCTGGCAAGAGTCCTGATGCTCGATCCACAGTAGAATAAGCATCACCTCGACATCTAAAAGGACGTGACAATTGGTAGGGGCACTCGGTAGCCCTCCCGAATGCTGCACACGCCTACAGCGAGTCGCCCTACATGCCATGTGCCAGTAAACACACCTGTGCATCAGGCCAGCCACAGGATCAGGAGACTACCTCCGGATGCCGACGTTATGGTTTGCACCGCTGCAACCGGCATGACCAGCACTTCCGTTCAGACCTCCGCAACCGGCACGGAAAGCTCCGCTGTAAATCGCTACACACCGAAGAGCCCGCGTATGCTGAAGCCGTTCAATGGTACCAAAAACGAAGACGTCGAAGACTCGTTGACTGACTTCGAGTACGTGGCTGCCCTGAAATAGTGGAACGACGTAGCGAAACTTCGATGCGTGTTCTTCTATTCGGAGTACGAATCATGTACCTGGTATCAGAACCATGAGGAGCAATCTACGTCGGAGCGCAAATTCAGCTAGTGACCGCTCGACACTTAAACCAGTGCTGATCGCCACGAATGAGCAGAACGAGCGATCTGCTTCCAGATGCCCAACTATACCGTGACGACGTACGTCGAAGATATGACGCACCTATTCAGATGGTTGGATCCGAGAATGCCGGAGGAGAAGAAGTTGCGTCACCTGATGAGAGGCATCAAAGAGCAGCTTTTTGGTGGTCTTGTACGTAGCCTTCCAAAGACGGTCACTGAGTTCTTTTCTGAGGCAGTCAAAATGGAGAAGATGCCCCAGCATCGATACACCCAGTACGAGTGGCGAATCAACAGCACTTCTACTACTGAGGTTTTCATAGCTATCGGCCACAGCACTGAGTGTCCGCGAGATCTCATACGCTCTCTAGTACAAGAGAACTTGCAAAATTCCGCCGTACCACCCGTCTGAACGGTAAGCTCTATGACAAGTATCATAAAAGGCAAGTTACACCAGGCGCTTCGGCATCCAGCAACTCTTGTCAACACCACCGATATACCATCTGACCACCGGCGTGCCACCAACGCAGAGGCCCAGAGCTCACCGCGTCTTCTCGCTCTCTGTACGTTCCTCCACCTGCAGTGATTGTACTCCAGTCGATGCAGCCGCTAAATTGCAATGAAGATTTGCATCCGTCCCCATCATTCGTTTCTGCCTGTCATAGTGCACATTTTTTGGAGCAACCACATTGCTACATGGATGATAGACGCCCGTTCTCTCGGAAATTCAGTGTTTGGTGCGCTCCAGATCACTGACCTTTTGTCTTTTGTGTTTCCACTGCGGTGAAGCCGATCATTTGTACCGCTATTGACCATACCCGCAGCTTGGGCAGCGGGGATTTTTTACATTCGTCGCCTCCCTGGTATAGTCAGTGAGCCTGAAATACCGAGGGCTACCTGACTCAGCAGCGCATGTCACCTTCTGTCGGCCACCAGTTGCCTTCACCTTCTCCAATGTGCTTTTCATCTCCATCCCATCGAGCTACTGGTGCATGGTCCCCCAGTCCCCGCCGGATGGATGGATGGATGGATGGATACGGCTGTACCCTTTAGATCGGGCGGTGGCTAGCGCCACCAAGCCGTAATACCTAATGAACCAAAACTATAATTATTTTTTTCCTTAAAAAGTGAGTTTGAGGATTCGTACTATGCGGTGAAGAGTTTAATTTTCACTCGTTTCTTGACTTTAGCCACCAATTAGATAACCTCCTTCAAGTTAAGTCTACCCGCTTAAAGTTTATTTTGCCCTCCTGGTCCCTAAACACAGCTTTGAAAAACTCTGCGCCATCATCCTGAACTATAGGGTGAAGCCCTTTACAGAACATTATCAAGTGTTCGGCAGTTTCTTCTTCCTCTCAACACGCAATGCATACTGTGTCTACCCCTTCGTATTTGGCCCGATATATCTTGGTTCGCAGTACTCTCGTCCTGGCCTCAAACAGTAGAGAACTACCCCGAGTATTATCATAGATCCTTTCCTTGGCAATTTCCTGCTTAAAGTTCGATAGATCTCTAGTGGGGACTTCTTAATCATGCCCACTCTCTATATGTCAGTCTCCGTTTCCTTCACTTTCTTCTTAACCGATAGTTTTTTTTTATTTGCCCACCTGCTGTTTTCTAAGTATTTACCAGTCAACTTCCTGGTTCGCTTCCTCCATTTTGTATCGACATTCTTCATGTACAAGTAGCTGAAAACCTTCCCAGCTCAACGCTCTTTCCCCATTTCTCTCAATCGCTTCTCAAATTTTATCTTGCTGCTAGCTTCCCTGCTCTCAAATGATGTCCATCCCATATCACCTTGTACTTCCTCATTTAGTGTATTCCCGTGAGCTCCTAAAGCAAGCCTGCCTATTCCACGTTGCTTAATTTCTAATCTTGCTTGAACTTCTGATCTCATGCACAAGACCGCATTGCCGAACGTCAGCCCAGGAACCATGACCCCTTTCCATATTCCTCTCACAACATCATAGCTATTGTAATTACCCAGTGCCCTATTTTTTATGACTGCTGCATTCCTGTTACCTTTAGTCGTCGCGTATATTTCGTGTTCCCTCAGATACTCGGTCCCATTGCTTATCCATACGCCCAGATATTTGTATTTATCTGTTATCTCTAGCGTGACCTCCTGTATTCTAAGCTCACTACCTTCGTTGTCATTGAAAATCATGACTGCTGATTTTTCCTTACTGAATCTAAAATCTAACCTATCTCCCTCATTACCGCAGATGTCCATCAATCTCTGCAAATCTTCCTTGTTGTTGGCCATTAGCACTATATCATCTGCGTACATTAATGCTGGTAGTGCCTGATCAATAAGTTTCTCTTGTTTGGCTAAAGAGAGGTTGAAGCCCAGTCCACTTCCCTCTAATTTTGCTTCTAATCCTTGTAGGTACATCATGAATAATAAGGGTGACAAGGGCACCCTTGCCTAAGCCCCCGTTTTACCTCTGCAGGCTTGGATACCTGTTTTTCCCAATTTATAACTACCTTGTTACCTTTATATATACCCTTTAAAAGATTAGTGACTACATGTTCCACGCCTAGTGTGTCCAGTATTCCCCACAATTCCTCTTGAACGACGCTATCGTACGCTCCCTTGATATCCAAAAATGCTAGCAACAGGGGCCTGTGTTCCTTTTCTGCTATATCGATGCACTGCGTCAGTGAGAACAGATTGTCTTCCAACCTCCTGTGTTTCCGAAACCCATTCTGCAGTTCCCCCAGCAGCCCCTCATCCTCTATCCACGCCTGCAGTCTTTCCTTTATAATCTGCAACGCCAGCCTGTAGACCACTGATGTCACTGTTATAGGATGGTAGTTGTTTATGTCAGCTTTGTTCCCCTTTCCTTTATAGATCATGCTCATCCTGCTAAGTTTCCATCCATCGGGAACTTCACCATCGATTACTATTGTGCTCACTGCCTCTCTCAAAGTCTGCTTAGACTTCGGACCTAATGTCTTTATCAGCATAATTGGAATGCCATCTGGGCCTGTTGATGTACTACTAGGAACCCTTTTCTCAGTCCTTTCCCACTCTTGTTGTGAAAATGGAGCCATTGCACCAGTTCATTCGTCCTTGTCTATTGTGGTGCATAAAGTACTTCTTTGTTGAAATTTTTCTGTCACCCTTGTTCTTATATATTCAATAGCTTCGTCCCCTTCTAGCCTACCACCTTGGGCTGTAGTTATAAAGCTCTGCTCTAGGCTCGTCTCATTTCTTAGGGAGTTTAGATGGTTCCAAAATTTCGCAGCTGCCTTTCTATCTTTTTATGTACTTCTGCCAGCCACTGAGCTCCCTTCCTTCTAATCTTTTCATTGATCAGAAGGGATGCATCCCTTCTACAGCTTAGAAAGGTTGCCCATTTTCTTTCAACATCATCTGTCGGTTCACCCCACTGCTTAGCATGTCTGTGTTCCCTAGAGGCTTCCTGACGTTTTGCTATGGCTCTCTTAACTTCCTCATCCCACCAACTTTTGGGTTTGTGTCTTCTTTACCGGGGTGACTTGTCACGCGTCTTAGCAAGCTCTAGCTCAAAGAGTCTAATTAGATTCGTGTATGTCCACACTGTCTTATTATCCACCGTGATTACCTTATCAATTTGTTTAGTGGCTATATCAATTTGCCTTTCTGGATAAAAATGTTCCTGTAGTTGCTTATCTTGTCTCCTTCTCACTTTCACTGCTCTTCCGAAACTTAGCTTGATACGTTTGTGATCGCTACCCAGACTTCTGGAGCCACCTTCATCTATGTGCATTCCCCTGAGCTTATCATACATCCTATGTGACATCAGTGCATAATCTATCGTCGACTGAAGCCTTCCTACCTCCCATATAATTTGCCCTTGACACTTCTCGGTACTGTTGCAAATGATCAAATCAATCCTTTCACACATATCCATGATCATTTTGCCTGTCGGGTCGGTATACCCATCTATATCTTCTATGTGCGCATTCATGTCTCCTAGTATAATTATCTCGCACTCTCTTCCTAACTCCTGAATGTTCTTTGATATACACTCTACCATTGCCTGGTTTTCCTCTCTGGCCTTTGCTCCCGTCCACAAGTACACGAAACCAAGGAGTGTCATTTGACCTGCCACTTCCCTTTTAGCCATAAATGTTCCTTGCGATTCCCGGCTGCGGCGACTGCATTTCCGATGGAGGCGGAAATGTTGTAGGCCCGTGTACTCAGATTTGGGTGCACGTTAAAGAACCCCAGGTGGTCAAAATTTCCGGAGCCCTCCACTACGGCGTCTCTCATAATCATATGGTGGTTTTGGGACGTTAAACCCCACAAATCAATCATGCTCCTTGCACTCATGCTTCACCCTTTGCCAGTCTGTACTTTTATGAATGAATGCCCCAATACCACCCCCCTTTCTGCTGCCTTCTGTTCTATTACAATATTCCCACGCGTTGTCTGGATTGTTCGGAGGCTGTTCCATGTCCGTGAGATGTGTTTCTTCGAAACCGTATACCATCGGCCTCTCTTCCCTTAGCTGTTCTTCTATCTCTTCCCACTTCAGCCTGTTCCTACCACCCTGCATGTTAATATACCATATGTCTGAATTGGCTCGGCGCTCGTGGCTACGTCTATTTATGCCCCGCACTTTACCTATCTTAGATATTGGTGCCACTTTGGAATCGTATCGGTCCATACCACCTGTTGAAGAGTCTCCCTGGTTGTTTTCCTCGTTACTAGCTATCCTGCACTCCAAAGGGCTCGCTTGCCCCCCCAAAAAGCTACTGCGCGTCCTGCAAGTCGCGAACCCACCTCATGACCTACCCGCCCATCGAAGTGAATTCTGTCTCGTTGAAAACCCGCCCACCTATGCACCTCTCTGTTTATTTTCACCACCTCGAAGCCTTTCTCTCGACTCAACCGCCATATCTCTTGGTTTGCGTTGACCACTGCTCTTTGCAGGTTGCTATCACGCACCGGTATCTCTGGTATCGTGCATATCACTACCTGTACCTTAGGAGAAGTGGCGCGCATGTCATCGACGTCTTTCGCCAGTATGGCTGCTAGTCCTGCTGCATCTTCATTTTGGACATCGTTTAAACCGCCTGAAATTATCACGAGGTTTCGTCTATCAGCTGTCGTTTTGAGCTTTGCGCTCGCTTGCCTTATGACTGCTTCCACCTTGCGTCCTGGGAACGCCCCTACTGCAACCCTCTTGTCACCTCTTAACCTCTCTTTGACGGCTTCTGTGCATCGATTTAAATTCGAGTCCCAGGCGATTATCACATGCTGTGACTTTTCAGCTGGAGCGTTCTGCACCTGGGGACTGCTTGCACCAGTGATGCCGGCTGCTTGTTCCCTCCCTTCTTCACCACTACCTCGCTGAAGCTGGGCCTTGCGACAGTTGAACCGGCTAAACCTGTTTTTTTTCCAAACTTGCATGCTTTTCTTTTTCCACCGTTCTGGTTGCCGGTTCCCTACTGTTCTCTCGGTAGGTCGCTTCTTTGTTCAGCTTCGCTAGCGCTTCCTCGGCGGACTTCAGTCTTTCTCCCATTGCCCTCGTTTTCTCTTGCTCTGTCGCCAACGCACTCTCGAGCTCGGCGATTCTCATCAGCAGTTCACTCTGGGCAACCATCATTTTCTCCATTTTTTCCTTGACCTCACATTGCCTACACTTCGTGTCAGCCTCTTCTCCATCCGCTTCTACGCTTGGGTCCACTTTCAAACCCACTCCACATCCTGAACACTTTACAGTCTTTTTAACCATGCCTTTCTGACACCAATTGTCCCTATACTCGATAATTACTAAACTCGAGCCCTGCACTACGAAAAAAAGAAAGTCTAAGCTCTACTACAAAAATTTGCGTGTTCAGTGTACGCGCACCTCCCCCACGGGGTGGCAAAAGAAAAAAAAACAACAAAAAATTCAAACACACACACCCGCGCTAACTAATAAATACCTGGTGACTGGCCCCCGAAAAAGCCGTACCATAAAATTAGTGCTACGAAGATTTCAACCGCTGCCTTATAATTACAAAGACAAGCTCAAAACATGCAAAAACACTTATCTGCGCAGTCGATCCGGAGCGCTCAAAAAACACGTCCATCCACGTTGACAGCCCAAACTGAACTCCCGAACTGAACTGGAAAATTAACTCAAGCGACCTCTGGGGGCGAGGTCACTTGCAGTCGACGTGATGAACATCTCCGATCGACACCAGCAAGAAAGTGTGCAGATATAATAAAACATTTATCTCTCAATGTAGCGGTGCTGATTGACATTTACGCAATGAGTGCCTTAGTAGATACCTAGGCTGACTGTTTGTCACGAGGCTAGTCAACCCACAAGCTCTCGTGTAGGTTCTTGTGCATACAAACCGATGAGAAAACCCACATCGGTAAAGAGAACACGAGACCGTTTATGCACACAAGAAAAACAACTAAATATATTTTCAATAAACTAGATAAAGAGAAAGGGATAAGAGGAAAACAAACAAAGCACAAAAATTCGAGGAGAAGTTAACCAAATGACCGTGAAATGCTAAGGATGCGTAAGTTTCGCAATAGCAAAAGCGACTGTCACCGTTCGGTCGCGGCACTCTTGTAGACGGCGAGGGTTGATGCGATGGGGCGCAGACAAGGTAGATCAGAGGTCCAAGCGTTGCTCGTGGTTGAAGGTAACTCCGGGCGCACCAAGGTCAGTGACATCTCAGCATTCGTCCTTCGACGCTGGGACGTAGCCCTGGAAACGGGACGAGCCTGGCCAAAGCCAGATGGTGAGAAGCCTGGCCAACGCCAAACGATGAACAGCCTCGCCAACGCCAGACGACGAGCGGCCTGGCCAATGCCAAACGATAGATGATGCTCGGGTGCCCGACCAGGTGGGAGCCCGCAGCAGCCTTGCCTCAGGAACTCGGCCGCCACCCCCGCGCCCTGGTAGCCTGCTTGCCTCCGTCGCGTCCCGGCCACGTCTCCTTTCCTATGCCGGTGCACTCGCGCACATTTTAAACCGAACACTGGTTGCACTCGCGCACATCACGAAACACGCGGTTCACTTATCACAACATGCCCCTTTTTCGAAAAGTTTTTTCCCAACGGAAAAAACTGCCGGATGCGTGTTTCACCACACAGGATACGTTTTTGGAGTTCACATAAACACATGCACCCTGGTATCACTGCAACAAGTCTTAAGGAGCACACTTACAGAAAAAAAATCCACATATGGTAAACAATGTTCCGATGGTTGGTTGAAATGCTTTGCCTCCCATCTTTAGCAACACCTGAATTCGTATCTATGGCCGTAACTTGCTCATAAAGTCGGCACCTGCGTTTTCAGAACCTTTTATATGTTGATTATGAAAAGCGTACTCTTGTAGTACTAGACTCCACCTTAGCAACCTACTGTTCAGGTGTTTTGCCTTCGCTAAGTATTGTAGCGGTTGATCGGTTCAGAGGTCGTCAATTGAAGTCGGCATTCCAACAGATTTGTCTTTCCCGATATCTCAGAGAATACATCTTGGTAGGTGGTTAGAATCTTCCGAAGTTCTGTACGTTTGTCTTCTTCTAAGCTACTGCCGATCGGAATCGCTTCTACACCCACAGTCAGCTTAACTGTGCAAGCTGGTAGAGGGGTATCTGTCTCCTCCTCTTTCATAACCACAAAAGATGCTGTTTGTGGAATTGTGTCTGGTTGCCGGTCTTCATATCGTTTTAACATATTAATATGGAAAAGTTTCGCGTCAAGCCCCAAGTCCAGCCAATAGTTGTAGTCGCCCTTTTTCCCAATGACTGGAAACGGCCCTTTCCATTCCATCAACAACTCATCCGCTGTTGTAGGAAGCAAAATAAGAGCTCGGTCTCCAACTTTCAGCTGACGGCTCTTTCTCTTCCGATGATAGTGATATTTATGAGTCGTTCTCATGGGCTAATTTTAGCGTTCTTTCCAGACGATCCCGGAGGTCGAGGACATATTCATAGGTCGTTTTCACCTCCTCTTCGATCTTTTCTCCAGTCCACAGCTCCTTTAACAAGTTGAGTGGTCCTCGGACGTATCTCCCGTAAATGAGTTCGAAAGGAGAGAACCCCATGCTGGCCTGAGGAACTTCTCGATATGCAAATAGAAGTGGTGCAAGCAATCGATCCAATGATTTTGGATCCTCTTGGCATAGCTTGCGCAGCATTTGTTTCAAAGTCCCATTAAATCGCTCTACCAAACCATTGCACACGGGATGATAGGGCGTCGAACTCAGATGTTTGATTGCCAACAGATCGTTTACTTCTCTCATCAGGTCCGACGTGAAGCACGAGGCCTGATCGCACAGGATTTGGCGGGGAAATCCAACGCGGGAAAACATTTCGACCAACCCGTCTGTCACAGTCGCGGAGTCAATCGCCGGCAAAGCAATGGCGTCAGGATAGCGCGTAGCGAAATCAACCATGGTCAGTATGTATCTGTTGCCCCTATTTGAGACCGGCTTTAAGGGTCCAATAATGTCCACGGCCAAGCGCTCAAAAGGAGTGTCAATCAGGGGCATTTTCCCAAGAGGAGCCTTTCCTACTTTGTGCTTTGAATACATTCTTTGGCACGTGTCACAGGACCGCACGTATCTTTTAATCTCTTCCTGGACCCCTGGCCAATAGAATGAACCTAACACCCGATCAATCGTTCTTGTTACTCCTTGATGCCTGGACATCAAACTCTCTTGGGCCATCTTCAACACTTGACTTCGCAGCTTGAGAGGAACTATGACCTGCTGTATCAATTTGCCAGAGGATAGTCGGTACTTTCGATACAACAATGACTTCTCCAAGACAAAGGAATACTGGGTCAATCCTCTGCCATAAAAAACCTGCCCTACTTTATCCCTGCAAGCTTCCAGGGTCTTGTCTTCTGCTTGGGCCATCTCGAGCTCCCTCCTGTTCATCTTCAAACTTCTGGCGCTAACTGCAGCTGAATCCGGCCGGACGCTTGTGCTCTTCATACTACCAAGTGATGCCTTTAAACGATGGTCTTTTTTCTTCTTATACAAGGTCTCGGATACGCCGTTCAGAGTGAAGTTCCCTTCAGCCAGTTTTTCTTTCCATTTCTTGTCAGGGTCATCCGCAGCACGAGATCCTGGCACATTGTCAACGATGATGTCATATAGCGGGGAGGACATGCATTTCACGATACACTTGCCTGAAAAATATGGCGAAAAAATCTCCACCTTCGCCTCTGGTACCGTGATCCGGCTCCCGTCTGCTAAGAACAAGGCCGTCGTGGTTCCTGTCAGTGCTTCATCTGGCACCAAAGAACGCCGAACCACCATTGTATTGCTTCCTGTATCCCGTAGGACGGAAGCCGCTTGGCCGAATATAACGCCCTGCAGCACT
This sequence comes from Rhipicephalus annulatus, assembly GCA_013436015.1. Classification (NCBI taxonomy): domain Eukaryota; kingdom Metazoa; phylum Arthropoda; class Arachnida; order Ixodida; family Ixodidae; genus Rhipicephalus; species Rhipicephalus annulatus. The sequence continues at coordinate 341,224 of WOVY01009308.1, read as the reverse complement.
GGCATCGGATGTTTTTCTGACTTTGGCTGCGTATTTACCGCACTGGTCATAATCTCCTCCTGCTTGTCCGCAGGTATATCATTCACTACATCTGCCTTTTCCTCTGGCGACAAGATACAAGAAGTCCTCTTAGTGACGTTCTGCTTTCTGGTACATACATTAATATCATGCCCCGTTTTGCGACAGTAGTCACAGTATGGTCTTGTCCGAGCACAACATTCTGCTGCCCTGTGACCTGTTTTATCACAGACAAAACATCGAGTGGGAGACTTCCCCGCTGTACTTCCGCATTTTCCTGCGGCGCCGTTCTCCGTTTTGTCGCGAAAAACCAACAGCTTTGACTGTCGTTGGGCCTACAAAAAATTGTCCGCAGCCTCGGCCATCTCATCTAGCTTACGACATTTTTTCTCACGTAGGAAAAGCGCCACGCGGTTATGGCATTGATTGATAAACTGTTCAGCTACTATGACATCTCGAACAGACGAATATTCTTTTGCTGTCTTGGACATCTCCACCCATCTTTCGAAAAAACTTGCCAACCTGGTTGCATACTGCTTGCCTGTTTCTCCACCTTGAGGTCTGTTATGCCGGAACTTCTCCCTGTAGCCCTCCGCCGTGAAACGAAAACGCTGCAGTATTGCTAGCTTGGCTTTCTCGTAGTCAAGTGCCTCTTCTGGAGACAAGCGACCAAATACTTTGAGAGCTTCTCCGCTCAGACACAGACTCAGTGCCGTGGCCCACTTATCCTTAGGCCATTCCTGACCGGTGGCCACATTCTCAAATCTCTTGAGATAAGCATCAAGGTCATCCTGGTTTTCATTAAATCCGAGTATGAAATTGTGCGGGTTAACGTTACACGGTTCTCGCACCTGTCGACCATGGTCCGATGCCGCGGATACCCTGGCCCCTTCCACCTGAGCAAGTTGAAGACGCAGTTGAATCGACTTCTGGCATTCGGCCTCAAGTTTTCGTTCCAACTCCGCCTGTTCCATCCTCTCCTTTCTTGCCTCTCGCTCAGCTGCCCTTTCTTCGCGAGCTCGTGCCTCACGCTCATCAAGCCATGCCTTCAACTCATCGCCCTCTAGCTCCATGCGTATCGCTAACGCCGTTAAATCAGACGTAGTCATTTTCTCTCCTTCTGTAAAAACCTTAATTGCATAAACAATCTCGTCCTGCCGTAGCGGACGCCAATTGTCACGAGGCTAGTCAACCCACAAGCTCTCGTGTAGGTTCTTGTGCATACAAACCGATGAGAAAACCCACATCGGTAAAGAGAACACGTGACCGTTTATGCACACAAGAAAAACAACTAAATATATTTTCAGTAAACTAGATAAAGAGAAAGGGATAAGAGGAAAACAAACAAAGCACACAAATTCGAGGAGAAGTTAACCTAATCACCGCGAAATGATAAGGATGCGTAAGTTCCGCAATAGCAAAAACGACTGTCACCGTTCGGTCGCGGCACTCTTGTAGACGGCGAGGGTTGATGCGATGGGGTGCAGACAAGGTAGATCAGAGGTCCAAGCGTTGCTCGTGGTTGAAGGTAACTCCGGGCGCACCAAGGTCAGTGACCTCTCAGCGTTCGTCCTCCGACGCTGGGACGTAGCCCTGGAAACGGGACGAGCCTGGCCAAAGCCAGATGGTGAGAAGCCTGGCCCACGCCAAACGACGAGCAGCCTGGCCAACGCCAGACGACGAGCGGCCTGGCCAACGCCAAACGATAGATGATGCTCGGGTGCCCGACCAGGTGGGAGCCCGCAGCAGCCTTGCCTCAGGAACTCGGCCGCCACCCCCGCGCCCTGGTAGCCTGCTTGCCTCCGTCGCGTCCCGGCCACGTCTCCTTTTCTATGCCGGTGCACTCGCGCACATTTTTAACCGAACACTGTTTGCACTCGCGCACTTCACGAAACGCGCACTTCACTTATCACACTATTCTAGATTAGGCGCGCAATTGGCCATTCTTCTCAAAACAGTAGTCACACCCTGGCATAGCCTTAAGGTTCGAAAGGCTGGTGGCCACAATGTCACTACAATCGGAAACTTCATGCGTAGAGTTCGAGTTTGCGGATCGACTTTTTCAGCAAGTTGCCTGATGCTGCGTGATTGTTCCCTTCATTTTAATCTGAAGAAGTAGAGAACACCTATATGCCACTGGGAAATATTGACATATGTTCTGACCTATCATCCAAGAACCAAACAGCACTGCGGAAACTTTTGCTTCAATTGCAGTGATGCTTCGCCAGTTTTTCTAAAGTTCGTCAGTCTTAAATCACTCGGCACCAGTCAATACGTACAAGGATGCCCGCCTCATACACCAGCAACCTTACCGTGTGTCAAGAAAAGAACGTGAAGCGATTCTTGCGCAAATGCAAGAAATGCTTGACGACGGCATCATCGAGCATTCCAACAGTGCTTGATAATCTCTGGTCGTCTTAGTCAAAAAGCAAGATGAAACGCTAAATTTTTCCGTTGACTACTGGAACAACGTGAATAAAAGGACGTGTACCCGGTGGAATGCATCGATGAAGCCACGCCCACTATTTTTTGCTTTGGATTTATAAAGCTGGTACTGGTATATCGAAGTAGACAAGAGACACCACGAGAAAACCCACTTTGTGTACCCCGATGGCCTTTTTGAATTTAGAGTTCTTCCTTTTCGCTTGTGTTAAGCAGCGGCATCTTTCCAGCAAATGATTGAGACAGCACTCACAAGGCTGAAATGCCATACTTGTCTCGTGTACCTTGATGATAAGGTCATCTTTCTTGAAACGTTCGAACATCATCTTCACCACCTACAGAGTGTGCTAGAGGCTATTCAATGGGCAAATCTAACACACAATTAAAAAAAAGTGTCACATTGCGTGCGAAGAGCTAAAGTTTCTAGGCCATGTGGTGAGTGCCAGAGGTGTTCGATCCGATGCTGCACGCTTACGGTTGTGGCCGTTTCTCCAGCTCCTGCCGACAAAAAAGCTGTCCGACGCTTCCTAGGATTGCGCGCTTAATATGGGTGCATTATTAAAGGCCTTCCGAAAATAGCACAACCCTTGACTCACTTTGCAAGAGACGACACGCCATTTGTCTGGGACAACGAGCAACAGGCTGCTTTTGCCGAGCGACGACAGCGCATGCAGTAAGCCACCGTTCTTGCTCGTTTTGACGACGATCCTGGGACTCAAATGCATACTGACGTCAGTAACATTGGCCTCGGCGCAATACTCGTCCAACATCAACACGGAGAGAAAAGAGTTACAGCTTATGCGACCGGCTCACTGTCCGGTGCCGAGGCCACAGGAAACGAGTGTGTCGCTGTGGTATAGGTGGTCACCAAGTTTGGCCCTTACCTCTATGGTCGTCGAATAAACATAGTGAGGACATGTATATAGTGCAATAATGACAGAAACAACGCCCAGGCTGGGGCGCATACACTTCTAGAGGAGAAAAAGAAAAGGGTCAGAAATAGAACAGCCGGCCGGCAGCAAGCGTTCTGTTTCTGTCTCTCTTCTATTAAAATGGCGCAGTGCGACAACTGAACCTCACGGCAGAAGCTACTTGTTCTTCAGCGTGTACTACATTACAGACCCGCCACTCTAAGAACACTTCCTAAGCCACGGCGTGTAGAAACAAGCTGCCGCAGAGAGGCTAGTTCAGGGATGGCGTACAGGCCTCCTTGGAGCCCGGTAACCTGCTGGTGCTACAAGCACCGCCAGGGCAAGGCGTTGAGGCCTCCTTGGTGGCTCGACGGTATTTTACCGACACTTTCAATCGTCCCGTCCACCACGCTTCTATGATTCGGGACATTGCCGCGCTCATTGCTGTGACCAGGTCTCTCCTCCGTAAATGCTGTGAGGATAATCCGCGAGGCCACACGCTTGTCTCCGAAACTGGCACCTTTGAACTATGGCATCTCAACCGCCACAGTGATTACCGGGGCCCCCGTAATCTCCACGGTCATCGCTTCTATCTCCTCGGGCTCCTCGCGCGCCCTACCTGCGGATGTAATGTAAAAACGTTAAATTATTTATTTTATGTATAATAAATAGAATTTTCGCATTCTCAAGTTATTTAGCCACAATAAAAGATTCGTGCCATGTGTTACAGGTGGTTTATTTGGTTTACAAGTCTCAAGTGACAAGCCCCAGAATATTCCAGAATACATGTGCCTATGTTTTGTGAATTTTTATGTATGTAGCCAGCAGTTATAGAAACAAAAATGCAATTTTGCGAGCTGGCAGTAGCTCGTTTTTTCATGAATGATGCCGCTTGCGTTGGGACTGCATCACGTTAACGCAACAAGCGCATCCGCACCGGCCAAGTGTCCACGCTGGTATAACATAAAAAAGCTCGGTATTGAGTTTTCGTTTCTGCTGTAAATGCGTCGTAGACGTACACTAGCCCGACCGTAATAAAATAAAACTTCCGTGCAAACACGCCTTTCCGCGAGCCGTGACTGACAATAAAGACTGGGTTCAAAATCGCGCAGAGCTGACCTGCGTGCACGTCACCAGTGATGACGGTGGAGCGTACCAGCAGAAGCGCTAAGGTCAATGGAATGCTTCCACGCTTGATACTAGAGCGAAAAGATGCGCGCATGCGTTATCTCTCAGAAATCATGCTTCTATGGCGCGTTTAACGTCCCTGGCTAAGGTTTCTTGCTGAATAATCTCGCCATTTCTTTTTTCGCTGTGTTTCTTGAGAAAGACAGGCCTGTGTGAACGCCTCTGACATGCGGTAGAGTGCTACACACTGCAGTGAAATTACTGTCAGTCTCTCCCCCCTTTGTTTTCTTTTCCCTCTCCTCCCTGTTTCTCATTTTTCTTGTCCCCTTTCCTACCACCAGTGTAGGGTGACCAACCGGATGTTTTTCTAGTTAACCTCCCTGCCTTCTCCCTTTTGTTGCTTGCTTCCTTCCTTTCTTCACTTTTCGCACTGTTACACTACAAACATGACCGACATTTGCACAAAGGTCGGAGACGGCAAATACGCATATCTTTCTACGCTGTATTATTAACATACCCCAACTCTTCCACTTTTGTATGTTTTCCTCAACAGAGTTCCGGCCGGCAAGCCACAGCAAGGGAGGCGTGCCTTTTCGCCCAGAGAGACGCGTATTTTTGTGCCGCCTTTGCGGCTACAAGTTTTCCATACTTTGTTTGACCGTACTTCACAAGTTTATGAAAGATTGTCGCTTGAGCTACTGGCAATCTGTTATCAGTTTAAAGTTCAAGAAAACATCGAAGCTCTGCCGGCTGAGATCTACAGCGAGGCTACATGCTCGGGAAAAAAAAACGCTAGCCTACAAGTAAAGCTAAATATTAGAAATGCAGAACAACAGAATAATACGTATTAAGAAAGAAAGTTCGCCGACCCCGGGCATCGAATGGGGCACAAGTTGCTCTGTTGAAAAGTGGACGCATTTCTGGCTCAAAATAATAAAAAAGAGGTATATATCTAGCAAGATCTCAAATGCGAAATGAAACGTTTACCAGAGGTAGTGATTCTTTGAAATGCGTTGAGCAGTCTTGGCACCAAGCTGTCTTCATTGTAGCAGTTGTTCGCTGGGTTTGACGGCGGACGACAGAGAAGTCTTTTTGATAAATAGGAATAACTCAATGAAAGGTGGTCTTTTTCTAACGACTCACAAAAAACGACTGCAATGCGTTGACAATAAAAGTGTACAATAAAAATAATTGTGAGCCATTCCACTATGTGGTATTTTCCCGTTCTTTGCTGCTGTGCTCGAGGTACCAGAAGTCTGGTCTGGCGTACAGCAACGGTTTACTCCAACAGCACGACAATTGATGTTTTACGTATTGTCAAATGACAGTAAGGCTACCAACTTCAAAGTAATTTCACAAATGGCACGGGATGAAAATTTAGAAGAAAGTGTGCTCATTTGTCATCTCTTTGATGTTTATAGTGACGCAATATACTAACAAATATTGTCATGATTAGCGGGCCTTATAACTGTAGAAGAGAAGATATATGATGCTTATGCAATTAAGGCAGTGGAAATCTGTACTTCTGCCACCTCAATAAGAAGGTCGCGTAGCCAATGGGTGACACAACGGGTCCTTGTACCACCATGCTCCAAATTTTTAGTGGCGAAGCTCCTTATAGCAGCACCCATTTGTCCCTCGTAGCCATTGTAGTGCATAACAAGTATAACATTTTGACCTCCAAGGTGGTGCCGGTGACAGATTTCTTCTGCGCGTTGTTGAACAATAAAATATAGTGCTCAATGTACATGCCAATGGCTGCTAAGGGAGAATAAGAGACAGGACCATTCGGCTTTTAGTTAACGTGCACGCTGCGATCGCCATTAGCAGCTATCGGAATATACATTGAGCACTATCTGACAAGAAAGGGTTGCTACGTTAAACTCGCTGGGTGTAACCTCTTTAGTTTTAGAAAGGTTTAGCGAGCGTTGAGCCGCAGTGCCATAAATACAATGAACTATTATATACCATGAACTGGAGGTGGTTAAACGTGGGAAGTAGATACAAAGCGCAAGCCGTAACAATTTAAAAGCCGTATTCTAGAGTCTCTCATTTCCCATTAGCAGCCATTGGCATGTACATTGAGCACTATCTGACAGGAAAAGGTTGCTACGGTATACTCACTGGGCGTAACCTCCTTGGTTGTAGAAAGGTTTACCGAGCGTTGGGCCGCAGTGCCATGAATATAGTGAACTAGTATATACCATGAACTCGAGGTGATTAGAGGTGGGAAGTAGACCCGAAGCGCAAGCCGTAAGAAAGTGTGTGTGTGCCACCTCTCGCTTAGTCCTTGGAATGTCCGCTGGGTGGCGGTGCCTCTATGTGGGGTATATATGATGAAAAAAATGCGAGATGGTGGTACTTAGAGTGTTGAATAGATGGACGAATGGACACACAGACAGATGCGTAAATGGACGCATGAACGGACGCAGGGGTGGATGCATGAACAAACGCAGGGACGGGCGCACGAACATACGCATGCACGGACGGGCGGATGGACGCATGGACGGTCACACAGACGGACGGATGGACGGACGAAAGCAAGAGCGAATGGACGGACGAATGTTTCGCCCCACTCTCCATCATTCACTCCGTGGATATGCTCCCATGTTTTTTGTTTCTCCGTGACATGCATCACGCAAAAGGACAATATTCCCACCCCTTCCCTATAAGATCAAGGGTGATTTCACAAGAGATCGACACGGGTCCAAAAGTTGATATTTTAGATTTCATTGAGTATTTTATATTTCGTGCACCTCTCACCAGGTAGCTCGAAAGTCAACTTCGTTTTATGATTAACGGCATAACTTACTAAAAAAAAATATCAGACTTCACCAACACGTAGGTACCAATTTCATTACCTGTCATTTTCGAAAATTGCAGATGCTATAAAAAGATAAATATTTTTTCAAGGAAGGCATTTTTTTACCTGAAATGCATGTTTAATGAAGAATGAATTCATACGGTTTCAAGTTTGTAGACCTTAAGAAAATAGCTTTTAGAAATCTTTAATTTTGCGACAGTTTAAAACAAGTTACGTATTCCCCAATTTTTTTTCTCCGAATGTATTGCAAGCAGCGTTTTCAAACTTGACACGTTTTAAGCATATAGTGTGTTCATTAGATACATAAAGTATTGCTGCCGTAGGGCAAATGTGAATTTTTATATATTGCCTCAAGTTTCTCATGTTGGCAAAAGTGTACTCCCCTGAAATTTGAATAATAAAAAAACACCATCTTCGATTTCTCTTAAAATCTCGTAAATAGACAACCGAAGGCCATCATACAGTAATATAGAAAAACATGTTGCATTATTTTGTATTTAGTGACAATATTCGTGGTACAAATCAGACCTTTTCGAGAATGCGCTGATAAGTTGAGAAATCTAGAAATCGGAACGGAAAAGCGGCAATGAGGTTCAAACGCGAGTAAACGTGATCGCATTTGGTGAAGAAAGGCTGTTTTAGCAGATAGGAGTAACTATTTTGAACACAATATTCTACAGTATCTGAATTCACTCTTATACGTAGAGCACTGAGACTTCTAATCTGTGGTGCCTCTCCATTACTGACACACAGATGGAGCTGCAGTCACGACCATGTGTTTGCAACACGTTGGGTAAGAGAATTGAATGTTGAATGAGTTCATAAACGATTCATAACAAATTTTTATCACTTGGGCATGAAGACTGTCGCAATAGACTAAAAAACACGCTTTAGGGCAAGTTGTCATCCGTCGTCTGCTCTACAAATGAATTGCTGTGCTCCGCATCTCGGAGGCAATGCTTTAGATCGTATGGTTCAAAGTAGGGACAAAGATTACGCCTCCCGTAATTTCATCTAAACAAATATTCTGAAATTCATTTTAACGTACTATATTTCAGTTTTGCATTCGCACTGGGGATACTTGCTCACGCTGTTTTACGGCTGCTCTCATTAAAGGTGAGAGACATAGGAACAGACGACAGATAGATCACTTTCGTGCTGCTGGTTTCACGCATAGTTGCATTGCCAGTAAATTGAGCCTCAAGGAGCGTGGCGATGACTGACCACTTCAGCCAGGATAGAGTTTTTGTTCAGATTACCTCATGTTGCATAAAAAGAAAATACCTTATCAAAGAAACTTCCGCAAGGTCAAAGACATCAACCTGTTTGCCCTCCAGAAGCTTTTGCACATAACAACGACCACGTCTGCCAGAACTGCTTCAGACGCCTCAGAGATATGCTGTCTTCGTCTAATGGCTTCTCAGCTGAAACAGCTGATGAGTTTTTGCCGGAAGTAGAGAAAGGCAGAAGTCATGAGCGGTGCGTAAACACACCTAAAGCATTGTCACATATGCGACTGGAGAAGCTGCATGCGCAAAATAGCAAAGTTCAAGCAGAGCCAAAAAACTTAGCAGCAATTCTACAGTAACCGTGAAATGCCACCGTAACGTGTGTAACTGCCTTTTTCAACCATGAGATGTAAAATGCAGTGTGTGTGCCCAGTGGTTCAAGAACTTCAAGCAAGCCTATGAAGCGTGTTCCTCGTATCAAGAGTGCATGCGTTTTTTGAGACTGTTGCCGAGTGATATAGAGCGCCGAAAACTCCAAGCGCTTATACCAAACTTGTCAGCTTACGTAATATACAGAACCCGACGCTGGCGCGCAAAACACGGGATATGGTTAGCACCAGGGAGAGGGATAAACAACAAGAGGGAAGGCAGGGAGGTTAACCAGGCACATGCCCGGTTTGCTACCCTACGCTGGGGGAATGGAAGGGGGCATAAAGATGAGAGAGAAAGGATAGAGAAGAGAACGAAAGAGAGAAAAACAACAAAAAGGAGGATTGTCAGTTAATCGGCTGGCGCGTATGCAGCGGTGGCACTACACAAAAGTTAAAGGTGGTCACGTAGGCCTGTAGTCCTCAAAAAGCACAACACTGCTTTGACTGCCTTTTGAGCTGACGAAAGGCGATGACGGTGTTCCAGTAGCATCTGCACAGAGAGTGGCCGATCGTCCAATTGTCGCAATGCGTCCGAAAGCTTCTGTCTTTCAGAGACAGATCGAGGGCAATGGCATATCAGATGGTCGATGTCTTCTTTGGTGCAGCAGACGTCGAATTCCGCATTGTCGGTCAATTCGATGAGGGTTCTATATGCTTTTGTGAAGGCAACCCCCAACCAAAGGCGACAAAGAAGTGAAGCTTCACGTCGACGAAGTCCGGATGGAGGTTGAAGTTTCAGACGAGGGTTTATTTGGTATAGTCTACTATGTATTATGCTTGGGGTGTTCCACTCCTGCAGACTCAGACTACGTGCCAGGTGACGAAGTTTCTGCGCAGCGTCAGTCCTTGACAAAGGAATTGGAAGGGTGATCTCTTCTTGGTGCGATGTGCGAGCCGCGTTGTCTGCGCAGTCATTGCCACTGATTCCACAATGGCCAGGAAGCCACTGAAACTTGACCTCGTGGCCTGTTTCTGTGACGTGGTGAACAAGCTTGACAACTTCGTCAGTTAATTGTTCATGGCAACCTCGTCGAAGGACTGACTGCATGCTCTGTAGGGCTGGTTTTGAGTCGTAAAACACAGCCCATTTACTAGGTCTTTGGGATTTGATGTACTCTAGGGCGCCACGCAAAGCCGCAAGTTCTGCCGCCGTAGACGTAGTGACGTGACAGTTTGATTCGCAGAGTGATTCCCCTAGCTGAAATCACCACCGCACCACCAGAACCAGATACTGTGGTTGAACCATCGGTCTATATGTGCACGTGGTTGTTGTACATTTCGTGCAGAAGGCTCAAGCTCAATTGTTTTAGCGCTGATGAAGGCAAATTTGATTTTTTCTGTATTCCTGGAATTGAAACACGTACTTGTGGAAGTGTCAGGCACCACGGAGGATACACCAGTTTCTCAGCAGGCGTAAAACCTGACGTAAACGACGCACGATAAGCACAGACAATTGCACTAAATTTCGTGCGGGGCCTCTCAGTAGCGAGGGTTGCCAAGTGGTGGGAAGGATTCCTAGCATGTTGCCTGAGGTACGCACGCATCGTTTTAATGGTGATGTGTGTCATGATCGAGTAGTCCTGTGCAATGGCAATTGTTTCAGCTGTCGATGCACAGCGGGGTAAACCAAGGCATATCCTAAGCGCTTGGGCTTGAATATTTTGGATTGTGCGCAGGTTCGTTTTGCACGTGTTAGATATAACAGGTAGGCCATACCGCAGGAATCCTGTAAATAGTACTTTGCACAGCTGTAACATAGGCTCGACAGACATTCCACAATTTTTCCCAGCAAGAAACCTGAATAAGTGACAAATGGCAGTCAGCCGCTTTTTCACGTAGTTTACGTTGGGTGTCCAAGACAGGTTTTGATCGATTACGACTCCCAAGATCCTGTGACTCGGCTGCATGACACTAACTGCCCGTTAATTGATATGCCGTAAGCGGACATTGGTTTTCTGGTGAAAGCCACGAATGCACATTTCTCACTTGCGATTTCGAGCCCTTGTTTGCGTAAGTGGTACGATGTCACCGATGCTGCCTTCTGAAGTCGAGCGCGAAGTTGAAGTCAAGTCACACCTGTTGTCCACACACAGATGTCATCAGCATAAATGGAAAGTCGTACACTGCTTGGTTGCTTGCCAACTAGTACAATGAGTGTTAGGTTGAACCGCGTCGGGCTTAGCACTCCGCCTTGCGGGATTCCTCGGCTGCAGTAATACTCGGGTGTCGGGCCATTCTCTGTCTGCACATGAAATAATCTATTCTGTAGGTAGCTTTGAACCCACGTATATATCCTGCCACCGAATCTCACTCCTTCTAGTGCGCTGAGAATGGATTCGTGGGTGACATTGTCGTATGCCCCTTTAACGTCAAGAAACAGAGCAGCAGATAACCGTTTGCAGGCCTTCTGGTGTTCTACATATGTCACCAAGTCAACTGCATTGTCAATTGACGAGCGGCCTCGTCTGAACCCGGACATGGCATCTGGATATATTTCGTAGAACTCTAAGTACCATGCCAGACGCGTTAAAATCATCCTTTCCATAACCTTTCCTACACAGCTCGCGAGGGCAATTGGTCGGTAAGAGGAAATGTCCAAGGGTGACTTGCCGGCTTTGAGAAGTGGAATCAGGCGACTTGACTTACATTCCTGTGGAAACATGCCAGTTTGCCAGGAGTCGTTGTACAGCTGCAAGAGTGCCTTACGAGCTTGATCTCCTAGGTGACACAGAGCGCGGCAAGTGATGCTGTCAGGTCCTGGCGCTGAACAACGTCTACACAAAGCCAGCGCTGCCTTTAGTTCGTTCATTGAAAACGAAATATTCATTCGGGGATCACGTGAGGACAGAGAAAAGTCAGGCGTCTTCGTCCCAGTTGAATTTGAGTCGCTGGCAATCCTTCGACAGAAAGAATCTGCGACATCAATTTTTTCGCAGCGTAAGTGAAGTGCCAGAGATTTTAATGGGTAGCGCTGAGTAATGGTTGTACGAAGACCCCAGACAGTTCTCCAGACCAGTGACAGAGCCTTTCTGAGATCCAAAGACTCGCAAAAAGATGCCCATCGTTGTTTGTCCAACTTGTCCATGTGACGCTGTATTTTCTTTTGTGTGCGTCTGGCCACTATCAGATCATTAGGTGACCTCGTGCGTCTATAACGTCGTTCCGCACAACGACGAATCGCTGGGAGTTTTTCGAGATCAGTGTCCATATCAGTGCGACATGAGCTCACCGAAAGCGAACGCGTCGTTGACTGTAGGGCACTCTTTATTGCGTCCTCTAGGTTGAAAGGTGAGGCGCCAACATAGTCTTCCATGATTAACTTGTATTTTTGCCAATCGGTGCACTGGACGGCTCTGGAGGACTTGAGACTTGGAAGGCCGTCAATCGTCAGGTATGTTGGGATGTGGTCACTACCCCTTGTTTTCAAATCCGAAAACAGGTGCACTCTGCTGGCGAACGAGCGTGAGACGAAAGTGAGGTCCAGGCAACGGCCATAGGCCGATCCGCGCAGCTAAGTAGGGCTGCCGTCATTCACGAGCATAAGTTAACATTCAGAAGCGAAAGACACAAACTGCCAACCTCTAGTGTTGACCTTGGAGCTTCCCCATAAGTAGTGGTTGGCATTGAAGTCGCCAGTTACCACCCATGGCTGGAGAGTTGAATTCAAAATTCCGCGCAAGCGCTCACGGTCTAGACGACTTGATGGATGTAAGTAGGCTCCGATGATGGTGAATGTGGTGTTCTTGTTTTTTACTGTTAGGCAAACGTACTGGATTTCTTCGTTAGGGGGTACAGGGTGATGACCATAAGTTAAGTCGTGCCGTATGAACACAACGACCTAGCTGCGCTCTCCGTGGGTAGAAGACATAAAGAACTCATATTCAGACAGTCTTATCTGAGCTGACAGGTTCGGTTCACAAATCACAATTATGGAGAACTGGTTCGTGAATACATATTGCCAGAACTCGGACATACGCGCCCTAAGTCCTCTGGCGTTCCACTGAAGGACAGATGCGTTCTTGACCTCCTCTCGAAAGGAGAGCATGTTGCGGGCCATCGTTTTACCTTAGAGCTGCAAGCACTGGACTCAAAGTGTCCAGCATGTGGAGTGCGCTCTCCGCTGATGGGGTGTTCATGTTGCTTAGGAGCATGCGCATTGCGCTCATAAGGGTCTGCAACATGTTGTTGACCTGGCGATCCTCAGTTGTCTTTTCATCAGTGGTTCGTGATGGCATCGAGGTTGGAGGGATTCAATGCACCTCTGAAACGGGCTGTGTTCGTGGAAGTGATTGCCACTCTTCACGAGGTGGGAGTCTTGACCCTGATTTTATTTTCGGTGTATCCGTCTTCAAGAGTGGGGAATGATCCTTAATGCAGAAAAGAGTGTCTGCATGCGTTTGACACGTAAGAAAGTTCCACTAAATAATACGTACCAGCTTGGGTCTTCAACTCTTAGAGAAGTTACAAGCTACAAATATTTGGGCCTAACTCTAACTAGTAATTTGTCTTGGAACATGCATGTAGACAACATATGTTCAGCTGCCTTTCGGAAACTTGGTTTTCTAAGACATAAACTGCGTACCTGTCCTGCCAATGCAAAGCTTCTTAGTTATTATTCTTTTATACGACCTAAACTGGAATACGCCAGCATTGTATGGGACCCTTACACTAAGCTTAATATTAACAAACTTCAGCGAGTTCAAAGGAAAGCTGTTCGGTATATATATTCAAAATACTTACCGTCGGATTCACCTTCCGCGCTGATGTCTGCAAACGGCATTCAGACCCTTGAATCCCGCAGACGCGAACAACGGCTGGATTTCCTTCAATTATTACTTAATCAAAAACTCGCAATCGATTCATCACCCTACTTATCCTTTCTGTCAACAAGGAACACACGACACTATCATCCCAATTTGCTAACCCCATTTTTTGCGAGAACCGATGTCTTTATGTATTCTTTTTTTCCGCGAACAGTGTCAGACTGGAACAAGTTATGCGAACCTCATTCATTGTAACGTATGTGTAACGTATTGTAAAGTATGAGGTATGCAATGTATTGTCGTTGTTTGGCGTAAGTTACTACTTGTGTTGTGGAACATAGTGTAATGTAGTATTGTAGAGCCGGGTGTGTTGTTGCTTTGCATATTGAAGTTTATTGTAGTGTATAGAGCGAAGCGTGATGTTGTTACATAACGAAGTGTATTGTAGCGTGTAAAACAAAGTGTGTTTTTCGTATGATGTACGTAATTACGTCTGTGTTATGCGTGACGTGCCCTTCCTGCTTGGACCACTTAGTGTCCGCAGTTTGTATTAAATAAATAAATAATAAGAGCTTGAAGATGGGGGGCCAGTTCTTCTTGCTTGAGATGACGTGTCTATATCGGCAGATGTCACGTTGCATGATGATCTTCTGTGGTGACGCCGACGTCGCCTGACAGTAGCAGCGGCTTCCCTGTGCGTTGAATTGTCGCGCACCATGCGTTTCAGCACCGCGCGTTCATTTCTCACTCGTGGACAATCTTTAGACGACGCTTTATGAGCGCCGTGGCAATTGGAGCATTTGAACGCAGTTGCGTGGCAGGTGTCTTCTGAATGAGGTTCGGCACACCGCGGGCACACGATATTGCTGGTACATACTCCTTTGACATGTCCCATCTTGAAACATCTGAAGCATTGTAGGCGCTTTTGTATGTATGGACAGATCTGGTGGCGAACGTGGCCAACTTTGACGTGTGGGGGAAGACTGTCTCCCTCAAAAACAATCTTCAGGCATCGTGACTGACCAAGCCTTGCGATGTGCTTGATGAGAATGTCGTCTGTAGTTGGCTTTATCAGAATTGGGAAATCGTCAGTGTGAATGGAAATGTCCACGTCATAAATGACGCCAACCCTGCCCTTACGGTCAGTGGGAATCACTGATTTAACTGTGACTCTGTCGATTTCCGAGATGTTCTGTAGGCTTTGCAGCGCACTACGGTATAGGACATCAACTGCCAGAACATTCTTCCGTGAGTTGATCCTGACGTTTTTAATCTCATTTGGAGCGAGTTCTTCGAGGTATGCAGAGAGGACTTGCCTGTTAAGCCGCCACAGGTTGGCTGAAGGGTCCACAGCCATGAAGAGTATAGTGTGTGGCCAACGCTGCGCAGTAGCCTGCACGGTGTATATACTCGTCGTCGACGATGTTCGTAGCAGCCTTCTTTTTGCAGTGCGGCTCATGACGACTGTGTAGTCGTCATCCGATGACACCAAACCGTCGGAATAGAGCTCTGTTGCCTCGCTGTCAGTGCCACTTTAGGTGGTCCACCGTATCCTAGCCGCTGCCAGACGTAGCGGTTGTTCACCTAAAAAAACCTGAGAGGCTTTTTCATCCATTCTCGCAAAGAGGGAGCGGCAGCTCCCAGAATTCGCGTTAAAACAAATAGAAATTTTGAGACAAGGGTACAAGCGTTCTATGAAATAGACACTTCGTCGTCGTCTCTCCGGTTAGCACCAAATGAGGTAAAAAGGACATGGCTGAACCTAATGGACGTCCAGGCAGCTATGGCTTACTACTCCAAATATGTGTATAGCTGCTCTCGACAGAGTCCCAACGAAAAAGATGTAGTATCTGTTATCAATGACGGAAAAAGGGAGCTTGTTTCAAAAAGGTTTATCACCCGTTCGGTGCGAGAAGCTTACCATCTCTTTAGAGAAGCTAATCCGGACACGTCTACTGGGCTCTCAAAGTTTATTCACTGAGGCCGAAGTGGGTTCTTCTTGCACCACACCAAGAAGTGTGCCTTTGTATATACTGCGCTAATGCCACGGAGTGTGTTTTTGCTCCACGTCACCGATGGTGCCTACACGGCGGACTTCTTGAAAGAACTATGTCTTTGCAGCTCCCCTACAAGTGATTGTTTTTTAGGCCATTGTGACTATTGTGCTAAGGAGGACGCTCTGACAGCCACATGTTTAGGAATCCTTGAAGATATTGAGGTAGCCTATGCAGTATGGGAAAATGGCGATCTAGTAAAAAAAAAAACAGCCCAGGCAAGGGCTTTTCTGCGAGAGCTAAGTCTAGGGTTCGTGAAGTGGATTACCCATGATTACATAAGATACATTCAAGAATCAGCAATACGCCAGGTGAAAGAGAACCAAGAAAAAAAAATATTGCATTTTTCACTTTGATTTCACCAAAAAGTGGACAGCCATTTTACCGAATGAGGTACAGTCGTATCACTGGCACAAAAGACAAGTGTCTATATTCACGTGTGTCGTCACAAGGAAGCAATCAATTGAAAGTTTTGCCGTCATTAGTGATGGCACATGCCATGATGCTGTACATGCCTGTTTTGCTCTACAAATAATCCACAACTATATGAAGGAACAACTTAAGCCTGACACGCATATGTTACTTATGTTTCTGATGGTGCATGCAGTCGCTTCAAAAACAAGTACCAGTGTTTCGAGTTATGTCAGAAAGATCATATATCAACAAAGTGGATTTTTTCGGCCACAGGACATGGCAAGAACTCTAGTGACGGCGTTGGTGACCTACTAAAGCATCAGGCTACGCTCTACAACCCCAGAGCGGGAAGCTCAGCTGTGATTATGTCAGCGTCGAAAATGGTGGCGCCAATGACCGCGAAGCTCAAGAATGTCAAGCTGCTGTGTGCAAATGCAGACGAGCTAGAAACATTCCGTCAGTTTAAGAAGAGCCAGCGGAAATTGTTGCCACGTGTTCCAGGCATACGTTCTTGGCATGTGTGGCTAAGCACATCTGAGGGCACTGATTGTGGTCGTGTTTTGTTAGCGTCACGTACTGCTAAATGCGATCTACAAAAGATGCAGCAATTTTGAGCGCATCTCTTGGTGGTGGTGGTGGTGGTGGTGGTGGTGGTGTTGTAGCAGGCGGGCTTAGCCTGGCCTGCATGGCCGGCAATTGTTCCGCCTGAGCATCTCCTGAATTTGGAAAATGTCACCACGTGTCAGACAGCCCAGTGTCTCGCAGAAAGACTAACAAAAATCGTTGCACGTTCCTCCTAGTTGCCGCGGGCCCTTCAGGAAAGATGATGTCATCAACTGTCCGGTGTCTATGACAGCCTTTTCGCAAGGTGCGGATCATCGCTCCTCTTTGCACATCAAACTGTGGGCAAAGCCAAATGAAATGTTCAATATCCCCAATGTCACCACAGAAGGCACAGAACGGGGAAGCGTATCTCCCAGTCTTGAATGACCAGGCCGGGGTGTATGCGGAGCCGGTTCTAATGCGGTACAACAGCGTCGCTTCTTCACGAGAAAGTCCATGAATTACACATGCTTGGTGTGGAAACTTGTAGATCGCCTTGAAATGATTGCGAATCACATCTTTGTTGTTCTGGTAAGTCTTGGGAATTCTTACTTTTGGAAACGATGTACGTGCTTCACAAGCAAGGGCATCAGCCTTTTCATTGCCCTCAATGCCAACGTGGGATGGGATCCACTGGAATTTTATATTAAAACTCTTGCCATTTAAGTGTTTGATTAGTGCCAGAGATTCTCTGATGAACTTTTCTTGAGGTAGTCCACGATGCAGTCTTTGTAGCGCGGATTTGGAGTCCGTCAGCACTACAACATCTCGTGCAGAAAAGGATCGCAGTTTTTGCAAAGCCGCCGTAATTGCAGCGCTTTCTACCGTTGTGGACGAAACCACGCGATCCAGGCGGCCCGACCATGACACGCCCAGGCAGGGTATGCAGAAAGCCGCTGCGCAGCTATCCGTCTGTGTGCACACTGATCCGTCGGTGTACACTTGTAGGTGGCCGCGGTACATGGTGCTCAAGTGGTCCAGCGCAAGAAATTTTGCTTCCGCGGCTGGAATGGTGCGCTTCGCTGGTAGCTTGGGTACGCTGAAGTTGCACGCAACATCCACAAAAGACCATGGCGGGTCCATAGGGCGCCGTTTAGGCAGTTTCAAGCCTAAATAATGAAATGTGTTTAGTGCCGCGTTGAAATGTGAGCCAGTTCTTGCTCTTAGCCGCCGGAGAAGCGCCGTGCCTGCGAATGACTCGCCCAGTCTTGACAGCTGCGTCAATAAGGCCTGAGATGCCAAAAGGCGGAGCGGCAGAGACTCGGCTTCATTGGTGACCTTCGTGTTTGAAGCCGCCTGAGGAACTCCCATCGCCAAGCGAAGGCTCTTTCTGTGCACTGCCTCTAGGCGTTTGAACTGGCATGGTGATGGTGATATCAGGGGCAGCTGATAAATGATGCGGCTTGTTATAAGCGCATCATTTAATTTAAGCATGGACATAGGATTGTTGCCCCAACGGACCCCTGCCATGCGACGAAGAGCGTTGATCCTTTGCACTGATGCAGTGACTATACCATCAACCGCACGTCGCCATAATAGCTTGTTGTCGATGGTAATGCCCAGGAAACTTTTTGCACAACGAATCGAGTGGCCTCTATTATTCAGCGACAGACGTGTTGACTTCCGTCGCGCTCCCGGGAAGAGCATGAAGGCCGATTTTTCCGCTGATAAAGATAGGCCGAGTGTCAACAAGTGACGCTCAATGATTGAAATAGCGCTCTGTGCTATCCGGGCCAAACGTTTGTGCTGGTGCCCTGAGATCCAAATGCAGATGTCATCGGCGTAGATGGATATTTTAACTGCTTTCAGAGCTAAGTGCAGAGTGTCGGGAAGGCTGGCCATGGCAGCATTAAAAAGCAAGGGAGATAGAACACTTCCTTGTCGGACGCCGAGGGAAACGCGTCTCTCTTCGCTCATTACATTTCCAAGCTTAACACGGACACAACGGTCTCTGAGAAACTCATGTATGAACCGAAGAGCATTTCCCGACACACCCATGGCTTGGAGCCCGTTCACGATGCCTGCCTGAAGCACACAATCATATGCTTTGGCAATGTCCATGAAGACGGCGAGTGTCGAGAGTCCGCTGACACGGTGGTGCTCGATGTGGCTTAACAGGTCCAAAACACTGTCCTGGGCACTCAGTCGTGGGCGAAATCCGGTCACACACGATGGCCATCGTCTTCCTTGTTCAAGGTACCAAGTTAATCTTGTACATATTAATCTTTCCATCAGCTTAGATACGCATGATGTAAGAGATACCGGTCGATGTGACGCGAGGCTCGCAGGATCCTTTCCGGACTTTAATACTGGCACCACCCAAGCTGTCTTCCAAACAAATGGGATCTCTCCCGTGCTCTAGACATGATTAAATATGTCCAAAAGGGCCCTTTTTCGCTCATATGGCAGATTTGTCAGCATTTGATTGCTGATCAAATCGGGACCCACGGCACAGCGTCTTCTTAATTTGCTAAGTGCCATATCCAGCTCTCGGAAAGTGAATGGCGTATCCATCGTGTGAAAAAACTGGGGTGACAGAGGAATCGCCACTCCTGCTGATCTACCAGATATGTTCACGTCTGCGAAATCCTCTGCAAGGGTTTGCACATCTATCCCTTGTTTCAAAGCGAGTGCTTCGAATGGCCTGTGTGTTCGGATCTTCGCAGAAAGACTATTTATTACTGCCCATATCTTTGTCAAGGGCGTAAACGTTGATAAACTCTCACAGAAAGCGGCCCTTGATTTCGTCTTAATTTTTTTGTATGGCGACGAATCGCAGCGTTTATCCTGTTATATTCAGTTTTCGCAGACGGATTTCCTTTTGTTCTCATTAATTTCCGCTCCGCCCGTCTACGTGCTGCGCAGAGGTTCTTCAATTTCAAGTCAGGAGCAGGAAAATGGTCGGGAAGTTTCAGCAATGAAGTTGCTGATCGTTTGCCTTGCAACAGATCTGCGAACAGCTCACCAGTGGATTTGTCCAACACTTCTCTGGAGGTGTCCTAGCGTGTTACATTGCAGAATTGTCGACCAGCAGTTCGAAATCCCAGGATATTGGTGAAGATGGGGAAATGGTCGCTGCCCATCTTGTCTGGAGCCGTGGTCGATGATACCAGAAGGTCCGTGGAGTGAAACTACAAGGTCTATTGCACTCCATGAATCTGGTGGCCTGAAAAATGTAGGTTTACCATCGTTCGCCACACATAAGTCGGCAGCATGCGCAGCTGCTAGAAATTCCTTGCCTCGAAAATCGACACTCTTATCTCCCCAGAGTGGATGGTGCGCCTTAAAGTCACCACAGATTATTCGAGGTGCGGGACATCGAGTGCAAAGGTCCTTTAGGAAAGTCTCCATAGAGACCTTTTTTCGTGGGCTTATGTACACCGATACCACACTCAGTTTTCGGTTTCCCAGGCACACTTGCACAGCAGTGACTTCCAGTGAGTTGGAACAGAGGTCTTGCACTGGTAAGGCGACGTGAGGGATTTCCCGCCTTATGTATATCATTGCGCTTCCATTTGCAAACGACGTTATGCTCGGGTTGCCGTGTCGGGTGTACCCTGGGAGCGTCCTTGCATTCGGTAGTCCGGCTTCGGAGAGGGCTAGAATCGGCATTGGATTGTCGCGCAGGAAAAGGTTGAGTTCGCACAGGCGTTTTAGAAGACCGGCGCAGTTCCATTGCATTATTAAGGGCACTTTTGAAGGACGAAATAGACCCGGTGGGCGAGACATTGCCATGATTCTACTGTGTGTTTGTGGAAGCAGAGCAAAGTAACACTGACTCTAGAGCCAGGACTGCTTCCAACATATCCTTCGTTGAAGTCGCAGGCATATTAGCGACGTGTGAACGTAGTGCGGTGAACAGAGCGCGAATAACGTGCTCGAGGTTTTCTTGCTGTTGGCTTCCAGATGGTACTTGAGGTGGGCTCAGTGCATCAGCGTAGGTGCGCTTGGCGGACTCTTTCGTGATACAATTCTCACCAGCGTTGAGCACTTGCGTTGACTCAGTACCAGCTCTTGTCGGCTTTAGGCGCGGAAAATTTCCTGCGTACTCGTTATCCGAACCGCCATGCTGTGGCGCGCCGGACGTCTTCTTTGTGAGCGATGGTTCGTTCACAGTCTTCGGGCCGAGGACCAACGTCTTATTTCTTCGCTGCGCAGCTGTTCGTGCTGGACATCGGCCGTAGCTAGCTGGGTGGTCGCCGCCACAGTTTGCACACACAAGTTCTTCTTTATTTGTACACGTCTTAAAGTCATGAGGCCCCCACAGCGCTTACACCTTTGTTCCCTACGACAGTGCTTAGCAACATGTCCAAAACGCTGACATTTAAAACAGCGTGGTGGCGTCTCCACGTAGTCTACCAACTCGTGTCTGGTGAAGCCAAGGTTGATCTTCTCTGGGCGTTCCGAATTTGGAGCGAATGTGAGAACTACAGAGTCAGTGCGCCTTGGTTCCCATTCGGTGGATGAGGTTTGGACTCGTCGTATGATTCTTCTTGCGTGGTATACTCCCTGAGGTCTCAGGTAGGTTAACAGCTCTTGGTCCGAGTACCATCTTGGGACCCCTTTTATAATGCATGTATTTTTTCATGTAACTGTGTGGTACACGGGCAAATATGGCAAGGCCGCAGATAGTATTGGTCTCTAGAAGCATATTAGCTTGGTGTTCTGTCTCTATATCCAAGAGCAGGGCTCCCTGTGCTGTGAAACGGCTCTTAACTGGGGCTCCACCGAGGATCGTTTCAATTTCCGAGTATAGGTCAATAGGATTCACTTGCCTCAAGTTAGCTCCTTCGGATGTTGGAGCAATTAACACAGGAATGCCCACCGTCCTGTCTTTGCGATGTCGCACAAGGCGGAAACCACCCTCGTCCATGTCTTTATCTGTGAGGTTCGCCCCGTTGTGGTCCCCGACGGCAGTTGATTCGTCCTCTGATGCAACGCTGTGTTGTCGCTTGCCGTCAGGTATGCTTGCGCCAGCCAGCTGGTGCTTCTGACCTGGTGTCACACCTTGGGAGGTCATGGCGGCGCTCTCCCCGATGCTTGTTTCGTTTCTTCTAACACATTTCGACGCGCCGGGCTGCGCAGTACCCGTCGGTCGCTGATACGGCAGGTACCTTTTCGAGTCGTCCGACGTCTTGAGCAGTGCTGAGCCGTAATATAAACAAAAAAAAATAAACGATAAATGTAAACAGAGCTACTTAGCCAAGCAGCAACAGCTTCGTCGTCCTTTTTTTCCGCATCTCTTGTTTCACGCAGTCACCACCAAAGTACCAGTGAGGGTACTTCAAGCGCATATGCTTTCTCTAGCGAGACCCCACACTTGCGTTGTAACATTTTCATGTTTGAGTTTATCTGCAAATATACACACATGTTATGCAACTGAGTTAAAGTGTCGAAGATTTCCTCCATTAGAGCTGTGTTATCAGGAGCATAAATGCGCTTTCATGGCTACGTATTTGTCACAGTGCTAAAACAGCCTTTCTTCACCAAATGCGGTCACGTTTACTCGCGTTCGAAGCTCATTGCCGCTTTTCCGTTCCGATTTTTAGATTTCTCAACTTATCAGCACATTCTCGAAAAGCTCTGATTTGTACCACGAATATTGTCGCTAAAAACAAAATAATGCAACATGTTTTTCTTTATTATTGTTTGATGGCCTTCGGTTTTCTATTTACAAGATTTTAAGAAAAATCGAAGATGAGGTTTTTTATTATTCGAATTTCAGTGGAGCACACTTTTGCCAATATTAGAACGTTGAGGCAATATATAAAAATTTACATTTGCCTGCGGTAGCAATAATTTATGTAACTACTGAATACACTATAACCTTACAACGTGTCAAGTGTGAAAACGCTGCTTGCATTTATTTCGGAGAAAAAAAAGGGGGATTACTTAACTTATTTTAAACTGTTGCAAAATTAGACATATTTAAAAGCTATTTTCTTGAAATCTACAAACTTGAAACCATATGAATTCATTCTTCTTTAGACATGC
The DNA here is from genome assembly GCA_013436015.1 of Rhipicephalus annulatus. Classification (NCBI taxonomy): domain Eukaryota; kingdom Metazoa; phylum Arthropoda; class Arachnida; order Ixodida; family Ixodidae; genus Rhipicephalus; species Rhipicephalus annulatus. The sequence continues at coordinate 318,413 of WOVY01009308.1, read as the reverse complement.
ATTTCAGGTAAAAAATATTTTCCTTGCAACAAAAATATTTGTCTTTTAATAGCATCTGCAATTTTCGAAAGTGACAGGTGACGAAATTAGTGCTTCCGTGTTGGTGAAGTTTGATATTTTTTTCTCGTAAGTTATGCAGTTAGTCATAAAACGAAGTTGACTTTCGGGCTACCTGGCGAGAGGTGCACGAAATATAAAATACTCAATAAATCTAAAATATCAACTTTTGGACCCGTGTCTATCTCTCGTGGAATCACCCTCAAGGATGTGACCACTCTTTCCCTGAAAAAAGTTGTCCGTAACTGCATGTTAATCTGCAAATGTCGTCGAAAGACGATAGTCTTGCGTGAGGAAAGACTGAACCAAAAATTTATTTGATTTTCTGCGCAAGAAAATCTGTGAATGATATTCGGGAGGCGCTGCGTAAGAGTGCCTCAAGCGGGCATTGAAGGCGAACAAGCGCATCAAGTCACGTCACACGAAAGACATGAGCGCCATCTGGCAGTTATCTTGGAAAACTAAGCGCGTGGCTCTGAGACGTGTGTGCGTGCCCGTCTCAGAGGTGATAAGGTGTAGAACGAAAGGCGACGGTTAGATGCCACCACCGTCTCGTCTTAGCAAAACGTTGGAAACACTACCTTTTTCGTGCAAGCGTGGCGTGCTCAGCGCAGCGTGATAAGCGCTACGGTCCTTAGAGTTACTTAGGTATGCCTTTTCTTGTAAATGACGCACATGCATAATATATACTTGTTATGGTGCCCCAGACATGCGCAATAATTGAATTTCAATTGACAATCGCACAAGTATGAACACTGAATTTTGAGCAACATTGGTGGGCGCTGCGGATGGGGTCGGCCGTTTAAAGTACCTGGTGCCGTTAACAGTGGACAGACAAATGTATATACATACATACATACATACATACATACATACATACATACATACATACATACATACATACATACATACATACATACATACATACATGCAGACAGACAGACAGACAAACCAAAATTTTTGCGTCCAAGGTCCATCGTCTTTGAAGAAAATTTCTGCCAGAAGGGATGGCTACTGCACAAATATAGGCAACTAGCGCGGACTCGGGTAGCTAGCCCTTCTTGTCGGCGCAGATAAAAACAAAAACACAGGGCCCTAGCCATGCCCAGTCTTCGCTCTAACAGTATAAATGGCTCTCTGGCAGCGCAAACAAAAGAAACCACTCAGCTGGCGCGTCTTTTGGAAGTGTTTGGTGGAGGGGCATAAGAAAGGCGTTTCAGCTCAACTAACCTCAAACTTAAGGAGGGACGAAGCACTCTGTGGTCGCTGATATTTCCCAGAGAAAAACCTTTGCTGTTTTTTAAAAGCGAAGCATTTCTTAGCGAGCTTCGGTGACTTTGAGCGTATCTATCTATCTATCTATCTATCTATCTATCTATCTATCTATCTATCTATCTATCTATCTATCTATCTGTCTATCTATCTATCTATCAATCTATCTATCTATCTATCTATCTATCTAGCGGCCCACGACTATTAGCTCTCGTGGCTGGTTCGATAATGGTATTGATACCAAACTTGGTATGGCATAACTTCACTGTATGACGAGCATATTTGACTAGTCATAACATGAAAATCGTGACAGGTATGTCGTGAATGTCATAATTTGAAGTTCATAGCCCTGCTGCTCATGCCGTGATTTCGTACACATGACATGTTGCAAAAATGGTACGGAATGGCATGATTACATGGCGAACACAAACGACCGACCCTAACATGAAAATAATGACATGCATGTAAAGAAACAACTTGACTACATGCCACGCTCATTATATACTCGCGGCCGTTTCGCTAGCGTCAAATATATCAACATTGGTATTACAATACTGGAATGGATGACGAAGGTATGTGACTGGTGCAAACATGATAATCATCAGATGCCTGTCGTGTAAGAACATGACTACACGCCACGCTCATGATGCGCTGGCGGCCGCTTCGCTAGGTTCACCTATACCAAATTTGGTATTACGGGACGTAAATGGATAGTGATGGTATGATACTGGTGCAAACATGATAAACATGACATGCGCGTCTTGTAACAATATGAATAGATACGATGCTCATGACGCGCTCATGGCCGTTTCGATAGCTTCACGTGTACCAAACTCGGTATTACACGACGCGAATGGACCACATAGGTAAATGACACATCCAGACATGATAATCATGACATGCGTGTCATGTAATAACATGGCTGCATGCCACACTGATGACGCGCTCACGGCCGTTTCTCTAGCTTCACATATGCCAAATTTGGTATTACGGGACGCCAGTGGATGACAAAGTTACGTGACTGGTGCAAACATTATAATCATGAGATGCGTGTCGTGTGAGAACATGACTACATGCAACAGTGAAGGCGCCAATACATTTCCGCGTGACGTGGTGCGCATGCTCGCCGGCGTTCATTTCGTCGCGTCACGCTGGCGTTGCCACGCCAGGCGCCGGTCCTGCCATATACTTGCAGGCGCGTGCTGCGCTGCGCTGCTTTGACGTATGGGCGTTTCAGCATGTCCGGCGTCCCTCCGTCACGAAAAAAGGGAACGCAGTGTTGTCTCGGTAACGCATCAGCGCGAAACGCAGCGTGTCAAATTTTGCGCCGGTTACCGTCGGGCCGTGCCGATGGACGCTGGTCGTGCCTGGCGTCAGACTATAGAGAGCTTGCGTTTTGTTAACGTAGCGTCGCTGTGCCCAGCGTACGCGAACGTCAACGCTACATCGGAGTATACTGAGCCCTTCATGATGCACTCGAGGCCGTTTTGCTTGCTCAACATAGAATTTGGTGTTACGGGACGTCAATGGATGACGAAATATATGATTGGTGCAAACATGATAATCCTGACACACGTGTCATGTAAGAACATAACAACATACCACCCTGATAGCGTGCTTGCGGCCGTTTCGCTTGCTCCACATATAATAAATTTGGTATCACGTGACGTGAATAGATGGCGAAGGTAAACGACACATCTGAACATGACAATCATGACACGGAAGTCATGTACGGCATCAATCACTTCCCCTTCGTAACTTTGTGCTAATTTTAAAGTGACATATCAACATTTCTCATTCATGATTCACATATCATTGATTCCCACTGAACGTGAAATCGGCGAATTTTCGTTTGGCTCACCACCAGTCCATTAACACACCATCACTGTGCAGATACGTTTGAAAAAGTGTTGTTTCAGTTAGATTACTGTACCGTAGAGACGCACGTTTCTGTTTCAGGTTTATGTAAGAAACTTGAGCGCCTCCGTAAATTTGGTCGGGAAATGTGACGGCGCTGCTGAGCCGAAAAAAATGACAGAATTATTTCCATAGCCGCAGCAGTTGTATGGAAGCGGCTTGCCATTGTATGGCTGCGTCTATACGGCTGCAGCAGACGCGTCACTAAATCTGTGTAGTATTTGAGGCTGTAAAAGCAAACCTTTCACTCATATTACGCGCAGTGTAGACGAGTAGTACGTAGTGGGATTACTCAATTTTTCGGCCCATACAATTTAACGGTAGATGATGACTGTAACACGACACATTGGCAAGTCGAGACCCTAAGGTGATTCACCCGTGAAACACCTTTTATCGGATTTGTAGACAGTTTAGGACCGTAATAAGAAACGAATTGTAGTGACGTCAACATCTCTCGCACATTCGTGCTTTTCTACGTCCAATTTGCACCAAAGGGAATTTCTATCCTCGTTTAGATGCCTGTCACCACTTCTGCACCCCGACACACTGATCTCTCTTTGCTGGTTCATGGCAATGGAGGTTCATGGCAATTTCTCCGTGCTCACACGTGCCTAAAAGACCCATTTATCTGATGTGTACTTTCGGCACTGTCCTTTAAGATGTCTGCTGCTGTTTTGTCTATCTTGCTATTGGTTTATCTCCGCCAGGCATGCTGTGAGTGTATTATGATTACTAGCGAAATCCTAAACCTCTTGGCAGCCGTATAGGGATGGCAGCCTTGTCGTTGGCAGCTCAAGCGCTTGCCGTCTGCTCAGCTCGCAGTCCGATATCTCTCCCATTCAGTTGTGAAGAAGCGCCTACATAAGTTATGATATTTGTGCTTTGGTTCGTTCTGCAGGGCTCTCAGTTTGGCTATGCATCTTCTCTGCAATGAGCAACAGTAAGCAGACCTGTCTAAAGGAATAGGTCACCGTGTACTACAGTATTTTTGGAACATCTATCATGAATTTAATCTCTCGTATACTACCATGGTGGCCTATTTTATGTAGGAAGATTTGTACTGTCATGACACGCTCTAAATATGTGTTTTGATAGGCAAGCTGCTCCTCCCTGTATTTGAACATGCCCGCCCAAAAAGCCTGAAATGCTTAGATCGAGCAGGGCTAGGCAGACTGATATTGTATATGGAATAGTGATGCTAGTGTGGCCCCCATACCGGAAGCGACACACTAAGGCCCCTGGGAATTTGAAATAATTTCATCCTATAGTAAGGCAGCGATGCGCAATCAGACTGCCATGAAATGTTGCAGCGTAAACATACTTAAAGTCTCCCACTATTTTCAAGCTTTTAAAAACTCTGGATTGCTCACTCGCAACTGGCCATACCTTTTACTGCTACAGCCATGCAGCTTTTGAGAGGTACAACTTTACAATCAGATTATGAATGTCGAGCTTTTGTTAGTCGCACGAGGTCGTGCTTCGGCGTCGGCGGCAGCGCCATACACACCCCCACTGCGCACTCTCGCGTCTCGTACCAGCCCAGGAAGACGCGCGCTAAACTGTCGATCCATGAGCCAGTAAACAATAACACAACACCGGGCGTTCAGCAAGCCGATCATGCGCAATGGGGGTGCAGACCTCTCCCCCATGCTGCTCTACCTCGAACGCGGGTGGTGTGTGTATGGGTGGCGGAACGCGCGTTCAAAATTCGGTCAAGGGGTTCTTTGCTTTCGCTTGCCTTGACGCTTCGCTTTCCTTGAGTATATGGCATGGAAGCAACAGTACTTTCAACCAGTAGTGGGGCACAACCCAATATCAGCGACCCACCACTCGTCGAAGACAATGCTTCTATTTCATTCAATAAAAATAGCATTAAAACATAAAAAATTAAGCATTCCTAAACCTTACACATTCACGCAACATCCACGCGATAACCCCGCTTCTCTGCGAGGCCTTTCCTCGAGTTAACTCTGAGGGAAGATGTGGGCGGCATTCTTCGCTTCAACGGCCAGGTGAAAAAATAAATAAAAAGAAAATAGAGCCACATCCGCTTAGCCTACACTGATAAAACAGCAAAGCTCAATGCGTGCACTGGGGTTGAATAAAGTGTGAAATAAATGCCAATGAGTTGGCAATACTGGCATGCAGTGGAGTTGATGATGGAGTTGATGAATGAAATAGGTGGAGTGGCGGGAGCAGTATCCGGCGAAGTGGAAAGTTGTGGGAGTAGTGTGTAATGGTGCTGGTGGTAGAAGTGGCACATATCCATAGAGGCGTTTGACCAATTTCTGTTAATAATTCCATCTATGGTCTTCGAACTACAGCAGCTTCGAAGAAGCACAGCTTTGCTGTTCAAATATCAAAAGATTCATGTTGATCGACATCACAATAGCATGTATTTGAATCAATACTCATTTTGCATTATGTAGTCTACATCCAAGACATCCGCAACGGGCCAAAAGACTCCTGATGGTTGTTTTCATGTTCAGTTTTTAAATACGCCTTGTAGGCAGGATTGTTGTATCCATGTTTCACTTTGACAACGAATAGGTTTGTTAGCACAGTGCAATAGTCTTTTTTTAGCACACCAGTGCCCCCATTGGGTGCGTAAGCGTTCATGGGAAACGTGTATATGCCACAGAAGCTATCCCATAAGTGCGGTGGACAGGTGGGGCCTTATGCTTCAGCTATCAGCTTGCACCGTCTCAGCACCTTCAAATAATGTGAGTGGCTGAGTGCAGCTTAATGTTATATGGAAGTTTTATTCCGCGACCGTGCAGAAACACCTACTAGAAGAATTAAGGGAATCGAAGGTTATCATGCAGATTCTCGTGCGGCCCTCAGCAAATTATTTAAAAAAAGACACTAGTACCCAACGTATATGCCGCATCGGTAAATCTGCCGCAAAACCTATTACTCGTGGGGTGTCCCCAATTTGCATGGGAATCAAGAGGCCGATCGGCTCGCTTCAATTTGTGCCGAAAACCAGTGTGACTTCGAAGACATTTTGTACTGGTTCGACAACGCTCGTCTGCTGATCCACCCGCATCTTATAAAGCAGCGTCCCGATCAGTGTGTTGCAAGCGGATTGTTTCCTCCTTGTATTCGTGGTGATGAATTGACTCGTTGTGACGGAGCCCTGTTTTCAAGCTAAGAGTTGGTTTTGTGTCAGTGCGCGAGCGTTTATACCGGCAAGGACGAGTGGACGAGCAGAGTCTGATAAGTTTGTCATGTGGCTCCTGTGAGACACTAAAACACATACTTTTAGAGTGCCTTACATTCGTCGTGCAGCGAGCACTACTCAAAAAGTGCTCAGGAGAGACTGGACTTAGCTGCATGAACCTGGGTGATTGCCCATTCTCAGGAACACGTGCTTCTTGGCGTGAACAAGCCCATCGTGCCCTTTAACTTTCTTTAAAGAAACGGACTAGGCGTTACGTTTATAAACATTTCCATGTGACCTTTTATTTGTGTTTACGTGTGTATTTTTTCCTATTCCTTCTGTTTTCTTCCCTGCCTTCCTTCCCTCTAAGTCTCCCCGTCCTGAAGGAGCAGGCAGGTGTTGTGCCGCTATAGGTGGCGTTTGTCAGCCTGCTCTCTCCCTATTTGCTATGTGTCTTCCTGTTTTATACGTTCAAAAACCAAACAATATTCTAGATCACGCCGAGCAGAGCGCACCGTATTTCAAGCCAACAGGGCAGCTCGAGAGTTCATCTCACAACAACGATGTCGTCTTCCTCGTTTGGATGACATTTCTGTGCCTGTGCCCGAGTGACAGTTACATACAGGTGCCGTTACCCCTACCCGTAAGGTACCGTCTCGGTGCCTGTTAGATGAGCAAGTAAACAGTGCAGAGCTTACGACGAGAAACGTCGACTATTTCTTCTCGGGGTGTAGCAGTCGACGAGTTTGTTGTTGTGGATATATCATAGCTGACAGGTATCACCTGACGAAGGACTCGGTAAGGTCCAAAGTAGCGCGAAATAAGTATTTCACAGAGGCCAACACATCGATTCGGGAGCCCCAGTTGAACAAGACAGCCCGCAGAAAAACACGGCATTTCTATGTCGGCTGTATAGAGAGATGTTTATGCTCTCTGTGACGACGATAACTCAGCGCGGGCTACGGTGCGTGCCATAAAGGTGTGGGTAACAACACCTTGAGCGTACGAAGTTGAGAACGGCTGGTTAGACGAAAGCAGGGTGTCGAACGCTAGTAAGGAGTGACGTCGGAAGAGCATAGAAACGGGCAAACAGCCGGCTGTTTCATGACGGAACGAGCTGTATGCGAGTCTGACGAATGGTAAACTAATGTCCCATTCAGTGTGGTTGCTAGATACGCCAATTCCAGAGTAAGTGTAAGCAACAGTTAAAGGCGAAGAGAACATGCTCTTGGCTTGATGGGTCTATATTCACACAGGGCTGGTCTGGTGATATCACCCAAAACTGACCAAGACTGTCCAAACTGACTTACAGGTGGATACGGTGGACTCGCGTCTTGCGCATATATTGGAGGCTGAAAAATCGCTGGTTGAGAGATGGCGCACACGAAAGCTAAATAGGAGGCTCCGCGAACGCATAGCTCTCCTTAATAAAGATATTGAAGATTATTGTCGGGAGCTTTTAGGCAGCAGTGAAACAAAGTTTGCTGAAAAATTGATGGGCAGATGCGCTCCGGAAGTAAATAGAACCTCTTGAAGATACTACTCGTTCAGACAAACTTCAAAATCAATCGGACGTTGGCAATCGACCGTTTAGTTCAACCACAGCGGAGCAATGAAGTACTGATACCACCTTACCCAAGCAATTGGCACAGAAATGACATCCAAACGAGGAAGACGACATTGGTGTTGTGAGCTGAACTCTCGAGCTGCCCGGTTGGCTAGCAATACTGTGCGCTCTGCACGGCGTTATCTAGAATATTGTTTGGTTTGTGTACGTATAAAACAGGAAGACTACATAGGAAATAGGGAGAGAGCAAGCTGAAAAACGCCGCTTATAGCGGCACAACGCCTGCCTGCTCTTTCAGGACGGGGAGACTTAGAGGGAAGGAAGGCAGGAAAGAAAACGGAAAGAATAGAAAAAAAGAAAAATACCCATGTTAACACAAATAAAAGGTCACATGGAAAATGTCTATAAACTGCAACGTTTCAACATAGGTCTTCCTGTAAATACGCTATACGGAACTCTGGCGCTTGTGTCTTAGGGTGCAGCAACGCATGGCGCCTCAGCGAATATGGCAATAATGGTAGTACATGAATTTGCATATCGTCATGGTTTCGGATTCTTTTGGCTTCACGAGGCTTGGAGCTGCTTTGTCACGAAACGACAATCACCGAATGTTCCGTAGTTGAACTTCGCCACCTTAACCTTTTGTAAACGCCAATTCGAATCGGGTCACGAAGTTTAAAACTGTTTGTTATTTTATTCGAAACCAAACCAAAACACTGCAATAAACAAAGCCACGAGTGTATTCGCAGCCCGCAAGCGCAAAGACGGGGCAAATCTATGTAATAACCATCATTTGCATGGTCGCTGAATGATGTCAGTGTCAGGGTACCCTCTAGATAATGCCCTTCCACGGTGGTCTAGTGGCTTAAGTACTCGGCTGCTGAGCCGCAGGTCAAGGGATTAAATCCCGGCTTTGGTGGCTGCATTTTCAATGAAGGCAAAAATGCTGCAGCCCCGTGTGCTCAGATTTGGGTGCACGTTAAAAAACCTCAGGTTGAAGAAATTTCCGGAGCCTTCCACAACGGCGTCTCTCATATACATATGGTGGTTTGGCTCTTATATACATATGGTGGCTGGCTCTTATATCGCCTAGACTTTGAATTTCAACAAGTGTTTCTTGTTCGCGCGCGTCATAAACCTTTACTCTTATGTATGCTTTTAATGTCAAATGTCAGTAGTTTGAATTAAAACGTCCAAATGTGGTGCATCCTCCATACACTGACAATTTGTGTGGTCGGGTGTGTCTTGGTTGTCACAGAGGTTGAGGCTAGCCCGGATAAACGTGCATTGATATTAAAGCGTTTGAGAGGGCGTTTGCTGTGTTTCCGGTGACCTCCGGTGACCTAAACCTGAAGTCCTCTTTCGTAAGTACGTTTATGACTTCGTCAGCAAGGTTCGCTTGTATTTTATCGCGCATCCTGTTTTGGCCTAGAACGTTTTTGTGAATACGGGTTGTATATCTAAGAAAGATTTCACGTAGCGTCAATGACGGGCATTTTAGTAGCGTCAAATGGGGTGCATTGTGTTTGACATCGTAGTATTTTGGTGTATGCAACAGTTGGATTGTGGCTTGTGTTTTTTGAGGTAGCTCACATACGAATAAAAATGCTTCACGTCAGCCAGGATCCCTATTCCCACAATGTGCTATACAAGATTTGTTCACAACACAAACTTTCAGTCAATGCTAATGCAGGGCATATGATTAGCGATGTGACCGGCCCAATGGGAAAAGAAAATGAAAGTTTTGTCTGTTTGGCTTCAGCTTCGTTTTGTCTGTTCTGGCTTCAGATTAAAGGCTAAATCTGAAATTGTGTACACTTTAAATTCAATTTGCCTTGCGATTCAAAGACTTAATGCGCGTTTCTGAGCGGTAGATCAACGTCTCACAGTTATGGATCAGAAAATAGATATTGCAACATGCCAGAATTCGATGTGTGGAGAGTCAATTACAGGACGCCGGTCTTATGGTGCAGAGCTCCAATATTAGGTGAGCGACTAGGATTCACCCGGATTTCTTTCTAGAGGGAACGCCTTTATCGGCGCTAATTTCTATGAGTATCCCGAGTTGGAATAGTACAGCTGCTTCTGTACAGAACCTTACGGTAGGCTCAGGGAGCACCTGCAATGATAAAGATTGCCTCGCACGCTGAATTTCGTACATGGCGACGGAACTGCAGGGGTATCCTTAGCAAAAAGGGCACCCTGCTGCAATTGGTCCACTCTCACAGCGAGAAGCCGCAAGTGATCCTACTGCAGGAAACGCTGTCTGATAGAAAAAGCCTCCTGGGGCACAAGGCAATACAGATAAAGGGGAACGCAGAGGGATTGCCACGTTAGTCAGCAACAAATTCACATTTGTGACACAAGATCCAGGATTGAGGCATAGAAAAACGAAGCTCTCCTTGATTGATGTCATTTCGAGTGCTTCCAACCTTTCCAGTATGTTTTTGATGAATATAATAGTAGTCCTAGTGAACAAAGGTAGTGTTTTAAGACATAGATAGCTAAGGCAAACAGATTGGCTGGGCTCTCCCTCCCCCTGTGGTTGTGGCGGGAGATTTTAACGTGCAGGGTGTGGAACTACCCGTATGCTTTTGTTAAATGTAGGAGCTTGTGGCACGAGACGGGAGATGCAGATCTCTCGTTAAGAACGATGGATTTAAGTAGTGATCATTATATCAACGTTACTAAATTGCAGATGGAGAGCAAAATCTAAAAGAAAGTTTACTTACGTGGATTGAGATAAGTTTCGGGAGTCACGCAGGGCTCGAGTGGAACAGGAAGAAATTTCGGACTCCCTGGAGCAATGAACGGAGATGCTGCTGCAGAACGTTAGGGCGGTTATTATGACCATTGAGACAGAGGTACAGACAGAAAATGTAGAGTCAGCTTGCGCATTTACTGGAAGAAAAGCAGTCGCTATTAGCCAGATGGAAGGACCAGAGGCTTAATAGTAAGCTTCGGGAAAAGAATCTGGAGTTAAGTAGACAAATTCAAGAACATTGCCAAAACTTGTCGAGGCAGCAGTAGGATGAAAGTTCTAACTCAGTCGATGGACAAATGCGAACAAGAGGTAAATGGAATCTTTTAAAGCACCTGCTTGACGAGTCGAGGACTAAATGTAACCAGAGGGGGGTCCTCGCTAGAATACACTATCTTGCTCAAAAATCCTCCTCGGGCACGGACATATTGAGGCAGATTGCTAAGAAGTATCTATCGCTAGCAGTCGATTACAACAGGAAAGCCTATCCGGGGTATGTGGGAACACCTTGTGCCTATTTACATGAACCCTTCGTCATCAGTGATGTGCGATGTGCTGCACAAACTGAATGGCCGATCGGCACCGCGTTCAGATAGGTTCACCAAGAAAGCGCTTCGGAACTTGAAAGAAGAATCTGTTGAACTTATTACTGATGAGATTACTGAGATTTGTAAATGAGGTGACATCTTGGAGCACTGTAAGTTGGTCGAGGTGATCCTCATTCCCAAGCCCGGTGAAGAACCACGTTTGGATAATCTGCTTTCCATCTCTCATCTATCATGCGTGGGAAATGTGGTGGAACACGTTATCCAGAACCGAATAGCAGAATACATAGAGCACAATGATCTTTTCCTCATCACCTAATTGGCTTTAGGCCAGGCCTCTCTACGCAGTATGCTATGAAAATCATTAGGACTCAAATTTTAGATAATAACACCAGAGTCACCAGGGCGATCCTAGACTTGGATATAAAATAAGCGTTTTATGATGTCTGTCATGATTCTATTTCGGATGCAATATCTAGTCTCAACCTAAGTTCCTCATTTCATGCGTTTGTCAGATCCTTCCTCAGTGGTCGAAAAGCCTTACTTAAAGTTGGAGATCTACAGTTGGATGTGCAAGTGCAGGGAAAAAGGGGCACCCCACAGGGATCTGTTCTATCACCTTTAATTTTTAACGTCGTCATTACTGGTCTCTCGAGGCAGCTTTCTGTAATTTCTGATGTTGGTCACACAATTTATGCCGATGATATCACCATTTGGTGTAAAGGAGGAAGTGATGGCACTGTAGAGGCTGCCCTTCAAGAGGCGATCGACACTACTGAGAGTCTTCTGGAGGACACAGGCCTTTCCTGCTCTCCAAAAAAGTCTGAGCTTCTCTTTTAGAAACTGGTCAGGAAGGGCCGTCGAACGCGGGGCTGGGTGCCACCCCTAGAGAGAGACATCCACCTACGTTCCAAAACTCAACAATCAATCCCGAAAATCGTTTTCATTCGGATTTAAGGTGTAGCTCTAGAAGGAACGGGCATCAATATTATAACAATTCAAAGCTTAGCAAACAAGCATATAGTGTTATTAGGCTCATAAGGCGGGTGGCTAATCGAAGGGCAGGACTATCAGAGGACATCTTGTTAAGGCTTATACATGCTTTTCTGCTGTGTCATTTTGCATAAGGGGTGGCAACGCATGTTTGGAAGAGACCAGAAAGGGACAAGCTTAATGCAATGATTAGGGAAGTGGTAAAGAATGCTCTTGGCCTCCACAACTACACCCCCACAGATAGTCTCCTCCAACGGGGAATTCATAATAAATTGGAAGAAATCGCGGAAGCGCAAGGAAGAACACATGTAATTAGGCTGTCTGGCTCGCAAGCGGGGAGGATGATCCCACCAGCTCAGATTGAGGCTCTGTACCAAGGGTTGACGAGAGATCAGAAGGGGAATATCATTGTCTCGCCCGTTCCACGGAGCATGCATCCCCAACGAAATGTTCGAAGTGTGGCAGCTTGGGCTAGTTGGTATGGCATCACGATAGTTATAGGGCGAGAACAAAACGACGACACAGAGACAAGAAGGACTTTTGTGTCCTTCTTGTCTTTCTGTCTTCTTGTCTTTCGTGTCCTTCTTGTCTTCGTGTCTTTCGTGTCCTTCCTGTCTCTGTGTCGTCGTTTTGTTCTCGCCCTATAACTATCGTCACGAAATGTTGGCAGGAGGAGAGCGCGTGCTCAGGCCCTTGTCCGCCAAATTTCGTATCTTGACGGGGAAGCCTGTTTCGTAGATGCGGCACAATATGATGACCAGAGAGACCGATTCACGGTAGTGACAAACAACCACAAAGGAGTCACATTAATGCAGCGTCGGTATACGCCAAAACTGCCAATTCAGCCGACCGGGTTGTCACTGCCTTGGCTCTTTTAGATCAGCGTCGTGAACATATATTTAACGATTCTAGAGCTGCCATTCGCACCTTCAGTGTTGGAGCTGTTTGAAAAGAGGCCAAAAACATACTTGGTGAGACTTCGATTACAACCCATACCTTGCATAGTTCCCGGCTCATATGGAAAACATGGACAGAAGTATTATCAATCCCAATGAGTTGGGCCAGTACAGGGCGCGAGGGTTATCTGTCCGCGGCCATGGAGGACCTTTGGGTCAAACTGGAGATCTCGTAAACAGAGATATGCCAACAACATAGAATAATAATGCTTAGCATTTTGCTATGGCTAGGAGAATCTTTCCACCTCCACATAGGAAGGTAAATAGAGTGTAGGCGCTTACATTGCGATTACTTCGAGCAGAAACGTACCCTAACCCTGGCTTTCTCTACAAGCTTTACACTAAGGTTTGTTTAACCAACTCGAGTACAAAATGTGGCGGTTTAGCCACCTTATACCATATGCTCTAGGAGTTCCCTTCAGTACGTGACACCAATACAGCATCGTCCAGAAAGTGGGACTTCGCTCTCTGGAGTACGGACATAACATCACATTTTTGGCTCTCCAGAAGGCCCACGATGCGGCACTAGGTCTCGGCCTTACTGTACCATCGTGGGAGCAGCCCGCCGTGGCCTTTGCATGAACTTTCACAATAAAGTTTTCCCAAACCAAACCAAGCCAAATTCGATTTATTTTCTAGAACTTGCTTGTGGGCGTCACGTGTAAGGTTCTCTTTTTGAGTTCTTCATTATCAAGAATATGAGTTTTCTAATGCAAAGCAACAACTCGTATTGAATATACATGACACATGGTGTTCGCGTACTACATGAATTACTATAGTATGCCCATGATGTGGATCACACACACATTACTACTGAAGAGATGAACCATATGCCGAAACATCGCTTTTTCAGGCTGGTAAGAACAGTGTAGACGATAAAAAGATGTAAATACTTTAGATGGTAGAAATTCTCAAACGTGGTGTAAACCTAAAATACACGATGCACCGAAAATGTGATAAGTCATCAAAATCATTGCCAATGCCATAGTTTTGTATATAGCAGTTGTTAAAAGTTTTTCACGAATGAATCATATCCGCTAATTTAAAGTCGTCATCAGATAATTATAACAGTGGTTTTTCTATAAGAGCAAATTTTTAGCTCGAATGTAGCGTGAAACTTACATTGTCATAAGTAGTCAGGGTTTCTAAATAAAAAAAAAGTTTGTCAAGAAATATTTTGTATGAACGCATAGCATAACCTCAAAATTTTCGGACGGTTGACAGTCTCGATCGCATGGAATCATTTCGACACGGCGGTAAACGGACGAGTACTAAGGACAAGAAACAATGTAACGGACAGTGAGAGCCATGTACTTACATGCAATCTATCTCTCGAAAAAATGTGAGACCAGGCGCTGAATGATCCAAGCGTCACAGTTTTGAGTGACGAATTTATACTCATCTCGCTTACTTTCACAACGTTAATCGTTCATTCAAGGTCCAAGTATTTTTCGTGCCTTCCCTTGCCATCTAGTCGATTTTAAATGTGCTCTCTGTTTACACAACAAGTTTGTTCAGATTACCTGACTACAGCCTAATAACGGATGACTCTTGAGCACCACGACGCAATATTTTGACTCCAAGCGCATGGAAGACATTGCAGGGGCTTGCTAGTGCAATAAGTGGGTTTGTTAAATGTTTCCATGTATTTCGGGGCTTCATTCTATAGACGAAAGCGGGTGGGGTGTGGAGAAGCAGAGGAGAAAGGGTAATGTGCGAAAGCTTCGAGGGCCGAAACTCATCTTTTATTTTTGCTTTCGGTCCCTACATTATTCTGAGCTGTCTATCCTGTCTCGGGGTCTTAGCTCACCCTGCACTGCACTAAGAATTTTTTCCGTTTCACACCATTTAAGTCAGAAGTTGCTGGGACCAAAATCAGCTCGATGGTTTGTGTCGATCGCCTATTCAGAGACATCGATTTGAACTCTCTTCTTTTTCGCGACTTACTTTTTGGGTGCTTTACTTCCCGCATCGGGGAAAAACAAACGATCTCCCTCGTCTAGCAATCGCCGCGGTGCTGACGCCTGAAGCCGTCGATCATCTGGGCTCTGTGGACACCCCACAGCACTTAACCACAATTTTTTTCCTTCGATTCGTCCAGCGCCTCAACAGTTCAGTCTCAACGACCGTTGCGGTGAAATGGTTTATTCTTGTTTTTTCTACGCTGTGAAATACCAAGTACTTTTTCTTTCTCGCAGATTTCTCGCAGATTTTTTACTGTTTCTCGCCGATTTCTTGCAGATTTTTTACTGTTTCCTTCTCGCAGATTTTACACACTTCATCATTTCTTCTGGTAAGGCTAGCTGTGGCGTACCAAGTCTGTCTTATCCTCACAAATCACCCTGGTCTTTCACATTGATTTCTTTATTTTCGGGATTCGCACAGCTTTATCGGAAGTCTTCGTCCGTTCCAGGCCGGTGTGTTTTCTAGGCAATTGGGCTACCCCCCGCCAACCTTATCTGAAGATACCATTCAGTTGATGAAGCTGCACGGTAGGAGAAATTTTTGGCCTGAAGAGTCATTTCACTGAAACTGAAGATTCAGTTGCCCACAACTGAAAGCCTTAATTCCAACATAGCACCTCATTTATCTTCCTAATCAAACGAACATCGGTATTGAAACGACTGAGAAAAGCTGTGATATAGTCCGTAAAAATACTTTGTGGTTGATTTTTGTGCTATACACTGGCAGTAGCGGCAACACTAAAGTCGAAACTTAAGCGAAAAACAGTCGTAATGAAAACTTTACCTAAAATATGCGCAGTGCTCAGCGACTGAAACATATTAGCAAACTTTCAGTATGACGATTGGCATGAGCAGCCGCTCGAGATGCTCGTGTCATGTCGCTACGAATAAAGATGTCGTATGGCGTGAGATTCGAAGTTGCGCTGATACCACATGAAGTGAAGGTGGCGTAAAAAAGTATTTTTATTATTTGTTCCTTGTTGCGTTTAAACGCATAAGGACTGGCGCATATTGCCACGTGCATAGCTGAATTTAGCGGCGAGATAGCGACGACAACGAAGAACGTGGATTTGCTCGAGAGGCGCAGCGCAGCAGAGTGAAGAAGACGATAATCTTAGCGGCCTTCTCTGAGAGCGTCTCTGCAAGTCCCACTGTCCTAGTTTTTAAATAAACCCCCTGTATTTTATAACTCGCGACACTGGTGGAGGAGCTGGGTACTACCACCTCATGATCAGCACCCCTGTGAGAAGCCCCGAGTCCAGCCCTACGAGACAGCCACGCGTGGAGACGCCTGTGCACCGCTCAAGCTGTCGCCTTCAAGGTCTTGAACCAGAATTTGGCCTTTTAAAGGGAGCAACACTTCCGACAACCACCCCTACTCAAGAAATGGCAAGGAGTCCTGCACAGGTGACGGTCCAGAATATGCGTATTCCTGAACCATTTCATGGCCGGCCGAACGAAGATGCGCAAGACTGGCTTGAGCAGTTCGAACGGGTAGCTAAATCGAACTACTGGAGTCTCGATGGAAAGCTCTTCCACGTATACTTCGCCCTTGAAGACGGCGAGAAGACGTGGTTTATAAACCGGGAGGCAACATTGACGACATGGGAGGAGTTTTGTCGTCGGTTTCTTGACACCTTCGGTAACGCGGACCGACGCGAAAACGCACAACGCCTTCTTGAAGGACGCACCAAACAGCTGCATGAAAGCGTCGCCATGTTTGCTGAGGATATGGTGCGCTTGTGCCACCGCGCGGACCCCAACATGCCCGAGGCTCGAAAGCTAAGCCATCTCATGAGGGGCGTCAAAGAGCAGCTATTTGTTGGTCTTGTGCGCAATCCGCCGACAACAGTGGACGAGTTCACCAGGGAGGCCACCGCAATATAGCGTGCGCTACAGCAACGGTACCGACAGTCTGACCACCCGGCCACCGGCGCAGCTGCAGGCGCCACCGCACTTACCGAAAACGACGAGTTTTCACTACGCCACCTGATTAGACAGATCGTGCGTGAGGAGATCGCGAAGGAGATCGCAAAATACACGTTGCAGTCACAGGCGTCCCCGCAGCAGGAGTCCATGGTAGCCTCCGTCGCTGAAATCGTTCGCCATGAACTTCGACAAGCGTTTGCCTCTCCTCAGCAATATTCCTCTCTACCGCACCATCCAAACTCGTGTACCTATGCAGACGCTGTGCGTCGTCCATTGGCTCCAGAAGTATTGTACCAGCCGAACGGATACAGCTATGCAGACGCTGTTCGTCGACCCACGCCCATGCCAGCGCCGCAGTACCTCGAACCGTATCCTGTGGCAGCCTGGGCTCAGCAGGATTCTGTCAGGCGACCCTATATGCGGAAGACCGACATATGGCGCACTGCGGATCGTCGACCACTCTGCTATAACTGTGGAGAGCCAGGGCACATTTGCCGTTTTTGCCCACATCGCCGAGCTGAATACCGCGGTAGTGCACCTACAGCTACGCGCCGACAGTTCGAGGAAAGCCGTGCCCCCATCGACGACGACCAGACTGGCAGGCGGGAAGGCTCTTCTACCTTCCGGACGCGCTCACCATCACCGGCTCGCTTTGCTTCACCAAGCCGCCGTAGTTTTGCTGACGCCGTCAGAGGTTGGTCTCCCAGCCCACGGCGGGGAAACTGAAAGCAGCGACTTCTGGGGGGAAGGTTGCAAGCCGTCGAATTGCCGAAAAACCCCCACTGCTGCCGAAACACGTGAGAAACTACGATGAAGACTTCGCCGGGAAAACTATAACTGCCGACCTCGCTGTGACGATTGACGGCGTTGAAGTGACGGCCTTAGTCGATACGGGTGCAGACTTCTCCATAATGAGTGAACGATTGGCAGACGAACTCAAGAAAGTCAGGATGGAATGGACGGGCCCTTATATCCGAAGTGCTGGAGGCCAGATAATGACTCCCACGGGAAAATGTACAGCAAGACTCACTATTGAGAATGTGGCTTTTGTAGCCACATTTCTGATTCTACCGGAGTGCTGCAAACCTATGATTCTGGGAATGGACTTCTTAAGAGAGTACGGTGCTGTGGTCAACATACGCGACGGTGTGATCACATTCGCCGCTGACAAGTCTATGACCACTCATCCAGACCAAGAACCCAGGGTGTTACGTGTGGTCGACGACGACGTCTGCGTGCCACCACTGTCTTGTAGTCTTGTTTCCGTGTGTTGCGCCGTGCACTGTAATGAAGACGCCATAGCCGAACGCATCACTGACCTTCTTTTTCACAAAGGCGTCGCCATCGCTCGCGGTATCGTTAGCTTAGTGGATGGGCGCGCAGACGTGCTTCTGACCAACTTCAAGAATGAGCGCCGGCACATCGGTAAAGGCACGGCTGTGGCGTACCTCGAAGAGCTCGACTACTCTCACGACTGTCTTCTAATGGAAGGGGAAGCCACAGCTCAATCACCTCCACATACACCACCAGTTGATATCGGTCCGAGTCTAACACCGACTGAAAGATGCCGTCTTATGGAGCTGCTCGACCAGTTCAAGGACTGCTTCTCATCGACATCACGAGTGGGTCGAACGCCTCTGACTAAGCATCGCATAATTACGGAAGACACAGCAAGACCGATCTGACAGAACCCATATCGCGTCGCTCAGAAAGAACGTGAGGTGATCCAGCAGCAAGTCAAGAAGATGCTAGAAGATGACGTTATCCAACCATCAAAGAGTCCTTGGGCATCGCCAGTGGTACTCGTGAAAAAGAAAGACGGCAGCTTGCGTTTCTGCATCGATTATCGTAAGCTGAACCATGTTACAAAAAAAGACGTTTATCCATTACCACGGATCGATGACTCTTTGGACAGGCTACGGCATGCGCGCTACTTCTCGTCAATGGACCTTAAAAGTGGATACTGGCAAATAGAAGTAGATGAGCGTGACCGAGAAAAGACCGCCTTCGTGACGCCAGACGGGCTTTATGAATTCAAAGTCCTCCCTTTCGGTCTATGCTCAGCCCCAGCCACGTTTCAGAGACTTATGGATACCATTCTGTCCGGCCTGAAATGGAAAACATGCCTTGTGTACCTCGACGACGTGATCGTTTTTTCGGCCACGTTTGAAGAGCATCTAAAGCGGCTACTGTCAGTCCTTCAAGCCATACGGTCCGCTGGACTCACACTCAAACCGGAAAAATGCCACTTCGGCTTCGAAGAACTCCAGTTCCTGGGACACGTGATCAGTCGCGAAGGTGTGAAGCCTGACCCAGATAAAACAGCAGCCGTCGCAAAGTTCGCAAGGCCTTTTGATAAGAAACCGGTCAGGCGTTTTCTGGGTCTCTGCGCCTACTACCGGCGATTTATAGCAGGCTTTGCACACATCGCCTCTCCACTTACCCGCCTTACAAGGGAAGACATCGCATTTGTATGGGGTGAAGAGCAAGAAGCTTCATTCAACGAGCTGCGACAGCGTCTACAAACTCCACCTGTCCTCGCTCACTTCGACGAGAATGCACCAACAGCCATCCATACAGACGCCAGCAATGTGGGCCTAGGTGCTGTTCTTGTCCAATGCCAAGATGGTGTGGAGAGAGTGGTTGCCTACGCTAGTAGAACGTTGACACGCGCCGAGTCCAACTACTCAACAACGGAGAAGGAGTGTCTGGCCGTCGTTTGGGCAGTTGCGAAGTTCCGCCCGTACTTATATGGCCGCGCTTTCCAAGTCGTAAGCGACCATCACTCTCTTTGTTGGTTGACCAACATGAAAGACCCATCTGGACGTTTAGCACGATGGAGCTTACGGCTCCAAGAGTACGACATGACGATAGTTTACAAGTCCGGAAGGTAACACTTAGACGCCGACTGTTTGTTAAGGTCACCGATTGAATCACCGGCTATAGAGGATGATGATTTCCCAGGTTTTTTAGGAGTTGTTGATGCAGCTATCATTTCTCGGCAACAACAAGATGATCGGGAGCTCAACTCGCTTATTGAATTCTTGAACGGACGAGCCGCCAATGCACCAAGAGTGTTCTCGAAGAACTTATCGTCATTCTGTTTACGGGACGGAATTCTGTACAAAAAGAACTTTTCATCGACAGGTAGAAGCTATCTGCTGGTAGTTCCTGGAGCTCTCCGCAGCGAAATTTTACAAGCCTGCCATGACGAAGCCACTGCGGGCCACCTCGGTTTCACAAGAACACTGACACGCATCAAAGAAAAATATTATTGGCCAAGAATCGCAGCAGAGGTTAAACATTACGTCCGAACATGCATTGACTGTCAGCGGCGCAAGGTACCACCTGTCAAACCCGCTGGACTATTACACCCTGTGCCCGTGCCAGAAACCCCGTTTTCTCAAATCGGAATGGATCTGCTGGGCCCATTTCCAACATCGGACAGTGGCAACAAATGGGTTATAGTGGCGACGGACTACCTCACCCGATACGCGGAGACCAAGGCAATCGCGAGTGGCACTGCAGCTGAAGCGGCCCAGTTCTTCATTGAGAACATTGTTCTGAGACATGGTGCTCCAGCTGTCGTCATAACAGACAAAGGTACCGCGTTTACAGCCGAGCTTTTGCGCACTGTGCTTACGCTCAGTGGCACAGCGCATAGGAAGACGACAGCTTACCATCCACAAATGAATGGGCTTACAGAAAGACTTAACAAGACAATCGCTGACATGCTTTGCATGTACGTCGACGTAGAACACAAGAATTGGGACCGAATATTGCCGTACATCACATTCGCGTATAATACGGCGCGCCAGGAAACAACAAAAATGACGCCGTTCGCACTAATTTATGGCAGAGAAGTTACGACAATGCTTGACGCCATGCTGCCTTACAATTGCAATGGTTCAGAGACAGACGCCGCAGACTTCGCTGAGCGCGCCGAAGAAGCAAGGCAGCTTGCCCGCGTCAGAATAATGAACCAGCAGCAACTTGACGCCCAACGGTACAACCTTCGCCATCGATTCGTCATTTATCAACCAGGAGATAGAGTCTGGGTTTGGTTTCCTGTACGACGACGGGGCCTCTCAGAGAAACTTCTACGCCGATACTTCGGACCCTACAAGGTTCTGCGCCGTCTTAGCGACGTGACGTACGAAGTCGTGCCCGACGCCTCCTCCTGTTCGAAACGTCGCCAGCATCTGCCTGAGACAGTACACGTGGTCCGCATGAAACTTTACCACTCTCAGTGATGTAAACACTAGATGGCCGCATCTCTACCTGTTGAGCGTCGGGACGACGCTAACTCTGGCGGGAGGGTAATGCCACGTGCATAGCTGAATTTAGCGGCTGAGATAGCGACGACAACGAAGAACGCGGATTTGCTCGAGAGGCGCAGCGCAGCAGAGTGAAGAAGACAATAATCTTAGCGGCCTTCTCTGAGAGCGTCTCTGCAAGTCCCACTGTCCGAGTTTTTAAATAAACCCCCTGTATTTTATAACTCGCGACAATATTATAGAAAGAGGTTTGTCCGCTTGCGAAATTACGAAACTCGAGAGCACAAAAGGTTGCCGAGTTTTTGTAAACCACATGTGTCGGCCTTTGAGTTGGTACGTTGCTATCGGTTTGTCTTTCTACCTTTTTTGTTTTCTCGCTTTAACTTAAAATATATCTATTCTTCTCGTAATGTCAGCTGATTCATACATCTTATATTCATTCAGTATGGTAGTTTTAGCTAATAAAATGAAGAGTACATCTCCAAACTACCACCGTTTCTTGTTTCTAATCAAAAGGCGCCCCGGCCGAGATCTCCATGTTGCGCGTACTCATTTCAGGAGGTGGCCTCTCCTTCCCCATTTTTACTTTCACTCTCATTTTCTCCATGATGCGGCGTCATGTACTGCTAAGGCTCGTGCCCACGAACTCTAGCTAGCTTGATTCATTTTTTCATATTTTTGGCAACGGGCGCGGTAGATACTATTACGCTTTCGTCAAAGTCTTGAGGTACCTTAGAGTGCGTTTCCTGGTTGATAGTAGACATGCCATTAATGTACATTACATATATTGGTTCCCAGCGCACCTTGGATCACTCAATGATATTTCCGTGAGTTAAACGAATCGGCCAACAGCGTTGCCCGAGAACCTATGGACCTGGAAGCTTTTGCATACGCCTTTGGTTTTGCTGCATTCGAGGATCTAGATCGGGATATGCCCACGCCGTATAATGGAATCACGAAATATTACTACCCGAGAAGTAGAGAGTTTACACACCCTCATTGTAGACCAATCAGAGCACAAGTGGTCACAATTAGACAATTACAGACACTGTCTTATTACTCACCAGCACAGACAAAAGAATGGCACGACATAAAAAAATATCCGTGCTAGTTTCAAGGCATTCAAAAAAAGTATGCACTGTTGAGCATTGCACTGGGAATGTCGTAAGCTTGGTACTGGCAATAACCTGGAATGGTTTACAAGGGTGATAAAGTCTCATGACTATATCCCCCAAGTCCCGGCTGTTCAGTACGCCCATAATATGGCTAGGAGTCTCAACTTCTTGGTCCGGACTTGGCATTAGACAGGCAGGCGGCAACGCTCTGTACAAGACGTATAATTTTTTTCCATCCATTCATACATTCTTTCAGAAGTACCCTGATTCATTCATTAACTCTGAACTTAATGGGTAAAGGGCTGGGTAGGTAATAACTACACAGATTAAAACGAACCTCTGCAAAAGCATGTAATCTTTTTTAGATGCGAAGCAGCTTATGGCGAAGCTGGATCCAGCGTGTGTAAGCACCCATACTGCGCAAGCGCAACAGCTGTCCGACGCACTGCCAGTATGCACTCTCTTGCTAGCACGTTGAGGCCCTCGTAAGGTGCTCGGTAAGGCGCTGTGGCCTCTTCCCCTTACAGTTCTCAAGAATCACGTGATTGCGTGGGGGAATGTGATTCCGCAGACGCACGATATCGCTAGGCACAGCAACGTGTTCTTTTGGAGTGGGCGTAAAATTTTTTTCCCGCCTCAACCGGACCCTGGGCAGGGCGTGGATACCAGCAATGTTGGAAGGAATAGTATTGCACAATTTTCTTGTGAGTGAGCAGCAGTTGTTAAGGGATCTATCTCATAGGGCGCGAATGAGGTGCCCAGGGAAGAGCGCTCGGGCAGCCGCGTCTGCGGCCTCGTACCCTCGAAGTCCCTGATAACCTGCGGTCCATACCACGCGTTTTGGGGTGGGTTCGGCGAACCGTGTGCTCGCGCGCAGGATTTCGTAGGCAAGGGGTGAAAGTTCTCTCGTCAAGTGGCGAGCGCAAGCTTTTCGGGAATCGGTAATGATTACATTAAAAGCGCGGTGCGAGAGACCTAATGCTGCGGTGACCTCCTTCCGCCTGTGTTGAGTTGCGAGCCTTCAAGGAAAGGCCATCCACCTGCGTTTTCTTGTGGAATACTGCTGCCGTATAGAATCTCCTCAGTCCAAGTCCGGTGACGTCCACATAGTAAACCCGTGTGTTACTACCATACCGGTTTTCTAGCACCCGAACGCATGCTTTCCGTCTTCTCTGGTGCACTTCCGAGTCCAAGTTTTTTGGTAGAAGCTGTACAAAAAATTTATGCCTCCAAAGTTTCGGTACCATGAGCGTGTCCTCTGTTTCAAGGTTATTTTGTATGTAGGGAAGAGCCAGAAGGCACCACCCAAAAGGTGTCTGCGCAAGTAGAGTGTATTGGTTTACTAGATTGGATTCGACGGGCTCCTGCAGCAAGTCGATCACACCAAGTGTGGTCGAACGCGCGTTGGGTGTGGTGGCTGGGAGACCCAGAGCCCACTTGGTGGCCTTCGTATTATTGTGTCTATGGGTTCGGTATCGTGATTCGTGCACCGGAGATAGGGAATGAAGTACAGGACTCTGCTGGTGACGAAAGCCTGGGAGAGCCGAAGCGCATTTCAACCTCGCAGTCCTCCGCGCTTACTTGATATGCGATGAATCATCATTTCCTCTAGTTCGCCTTTATTTTTGTGTTTTGCGATGGTTGTATCAATTTAGGGTGACTTTGAATGTACAGCAAATGATTCTAATTTCTTCTGCCTTGCGAATGGTTGCCCCTGAGAAGGTCAGACAGATGCGTGTTTTGTATTTTACAGCGAAAGGTGTCATGAAAAGAAAACTCGGGTCACGCGTGGGGCCATAGTTCTCCGCCGCCGCCACCGGTGTCCGTAACCACTATCGTGAAAGAAAACTGGTACCAAGGACACTGGTGGGTCTTGTAGTCGGGTCCGCTGCGTGCCAGCTTAGTGGTCTGCCTATGAGCCACGCCGGTGCTTGGGACTTGTTCGCAAACTTGCCTTGGCAAGTATGATGTCGGGAAAATAATCGCGTTATTATGAGTAATACATCGATTTAAAACAGCAAAAGAACAGCGAGGTGCTACACAGTGCAAATAGCGTAACGAGGGGTCAACCGATTCTTCATTATAAAAGCTTCTTTTTGGTCACCCAGTAACTGTGACGCATACCCACTTCAGGCATAATTCCTCATTGTCGTCCGCCGCCACTGCATGGACAATTGGCGCAAAATTCCTTGCAAGTGTTTGGCGGATAGAAAGCTTCTCAGAAGAATGACAAAAATAGCAGGACAAATGCCTGGCTACTACCCAGAAATTATTATTATTGATGCCTAAGGTGGTACCCAGGCATTACCAAATGAGTGCTTAGAAAAGGCTTTGAAAGACCGCTCTTCTATCTTTCGCTGTGACTGTGCTGTGCCTTCCGCACAGGACTGGCGTTTTAAATGTGAAGCATTTGTTGGGGAACTTCGGCAACATTTAGCGTATCTATCTACATAGCCGCCTACGACTTTTAGCTCTTATGGCCGTTTGGACAATGGTATCGATACCAACCTTAGTATAATATAACATGACTGTATGGCGAACACAACTGACTAGTCATATCATTAAAATTAGGACATGTATGTCATAAATGTCATAATTTACACGTCATGACCTTGCTGCTCTGGCGGTGGTTTCTTTCACATGATATATTGCAAAACTGGTATAGTATGACATGACTGCATGGCGACAACTATCGACAGACCCTAAAATCAAAATTATGGTATGCGTGTCATGTAACAACATGATTACATGCCACACTCATGATGTGCTCGCAGCAGTTTCGCTAGCTTTGCATATACCGAACTTCGTATTAAGGGACGTGAATAAATGACGAAGGTATGTGACTGGGGCAAACTTGATAATCTTGAGATGGGTGTCATGTAAGAACATTATTACATGCCACACTCAAGCCGCCAATACATGTAGACGTAAGGCGATGCGCGTGCGCGCCTGCATTCGTTTTATTGCGTCACGCTGGCGATGCCACGCCAGGTGCCGATATTCCCCTAGTAGAGTTCAGTGGATCTATTCACTGACCTTCATTGTGTATCTGCATGCCATACACTCGCAGGCGCGCACCGCGCTGCGTTGCTTTGACGCATGCATGTTTGAGCACACACGACGTCCCTCCGTCACGAAGAGAGGCAGACGCGGTGCTGTCCAAGTAACGTCGTCGGCGCGAAATGAAACATGTGGCATTTTACGCTGGTTTCCGCCGGGCTGCGCCGATGGACGCTGGTCGTGCCGGTTGCGCCTATTGTCACAATATACAGTGCTCGCATTTTACTAGCGTGGCGTCGCTGCGCCCAGCCTGCGCGTGCGCCAACGTTGCGTCGGAGTATATTGGGTCTTTCTTAATGCGCTCGCCACCATTGCGCTAGCTCCACATGTGTCAAATTTGGTATCGCGGGTAGTGAATAGACGTTGACGGTAAATGACACGTCCAAAACTGATAATAATATGCGTTTTATGTAAAACATGACTACATGCTACGCCTATAGCATTCTCGCGGCCGTTTCACTAAGTCCACATATACCTAATTTGGTATAATGTGACGTGAATGGACGATGAATGTAAGTGACACGTCGAAATATGATAATCATGATATGAATTTCATAAAAAACATAACTACCTGCTACGCTCATAGCACGCTTGCGGCCGTTTCGCTAGCTCTATATATACAAAGTTTGGTATCAGGTGACGTTAATAGATGACGAAGGTAAATGAAACGTCCAAACATGATAATATTGTTACGTGAAAATGACACGAGGCGTGTCTATTTAAAATCTATATTTAAACTGATGCGTATGGCGTCGGCTAAGATGGAAGCAGCACGCACAACCAACAGACCACTTCCTCGTTGTCGTCTTCTCACTGCTGATACGTCAGCTACGTAGCATTACCCCCCGGGCGGTAAAAGCGCCGTCTTGGTGCACATTAACTACGGTCTTCAGTAGGCAGGTGGTAAGGTTTTAGCCTGCTGACGTGCACAACATCAGTGTGTGTGGTTGCTGGCGGACTTGTGGTCTCACATGCAGGAATGATCTCATAGGTGACGTCGGTTACCTGGCGGATGATACGGTAAGGACCCATGTAGCGAGACAATAACTTCTCTGATAAGCCAACTCAACGAACTGGGCACCAGAGGAGAACAAGAGAACCGGGTGAGAAGTGACCATCAGCATGCCGGCTGTCGTAGATGGCTTTCTGGGTGGCTTGCGAAGCCGAAAGTCTGGAGCGGGCAATCTGACGTGCGTGGTCGGCACGAGCAATAGCGTCGCGTGCATATTCGGTTGACGGCATTGTAGCGGATGGAAGTACGGTGTCGAGTGGTAACGTCGGATAACGGCCATAAAGCAAATAAAAGGGTGAATAACCTGTGGTGTCGTGGCGCGAAGAATTGTACGCGAAGGTCACGTGAGGTAGCGCCAGGTCCCAGTCATGGTGGTCGGAGGACACATACATCGCGAGCAAGTCCGTTAGGGTCCGATTTAGCCGTTTGATAAGGCCATCTGTTTGTGGATGATAGGAAGTGGTCAGCTTGTGGTGCGTCGAGGAAGAGCGCAGAAGATCGTCGATCACACGGGACAAAAATGCGCGGCCACGATCCGTGAGTAATTGGCGAGAAGCGCCATGGTGTAGGATGACGTCGTGGAGCAAAAAGTCCGCAACGTCAGTAGCGGTGCTGGTGGGGAGCGCTCGAGTGATGGCATACCTAGTCGCGTAGTCTATAGCAACGGCGACCCACTTGTTGCCCGATTTCGACTCGGGAAAAGGACCGAGAAGATCTATACGAACACGGAAAAAAGGTTCGGTTGGGATGGAGATCGGTTGAAGAAGTCCAGCCGGGGGCGCAGTAGGTCGCTTCCTACGTTGGCATTTATCGCAGGAGGACACGTACCGGCGAACGGACCGGGCGAGACCGCGCCAAAGGAGCGGCGACGCACGCGGTCGTACGTCCGAGATACACCCAGATGACCTGCAGTTGGTTCATCGTGAAGCTCGTGCGGCACGATTGAACGCAAATTTTTCGGCACGACAAGAAGGAGCTCAGGGCCATCTGGCTGGAGGCTACGACGGTACAGCGTGCCATTCAGGAGGACGTACATGCGAAGTGACGTGTCGTTCGGAGCAGATTCGAGACGGTCAATAAGTTGTCGCAGAGAAGCATCACGACGTTGTTCATCACGTATCTGAAGAAACTGGGACATTGACATGACGCTGAGGCTAGGCTCGATGTCTGGTTCGTCGGGCTGATCAACAGGGTAGCGGAATAAGCAATCGGCGTCCAGAAGGAGACGTCCAGACTTATAAGCAACCGAGTAGGAATACTCCTGAAAGCGTAATGCCCAACGACCAAGTCGTCCAGTGGGGTCCTTCAGAGAAGAAAGCCAACACAGCGCGTGATGATCTGTGATGACACGGAAAGGACGGCCATACAAGTAAGGACGGAATTTCGAAACCGCCCAAACAAGAGCGAGACATTCCCGTTCTGTTATAGAATAATTGCGCTCAGACTTAGAACGCAGACGGCTTGCGTATGCGATTACACGGTCGTTGCCCCGCTGAATTTGCGCCAAAACTGCACCGATTCCGTGACCACTCGCGTCTGTTCGCACTTCTGTGGGAGCATCGGGGTCGAAATGTGCAAGAATAGGAGGTGTCGTTAAAGCAGTGATTAGCTGAGAGAAGGCGTCAGCTTGAGGAGGGCCCCAAGAAAGTGAAACGTCTTGTTTGAGAAGGTCGGTGAGTGGCCGGGCGAGTGCCGCAAAGTTTTTCACGAACCGGCAAAAGTAGGAGCAGAGGCCCACAAAACTGCGAACATCATGGACAGAGCGTGGGACTGGGAAGTTTGTTACAGCGCGTACTTTCGCCGGGTCTGGCCGTACGCCGGCAGCGTCAACAAGGTGACCCAATACGGTAATCTGACGAAGACCGAAGTGGCACTTGGTGGAATTGAGCTGCAGGCCGGCCCGTCGAAATATGGATAGAATGGTCGAAAGGCGTTCAAGGTGGGTTGCAAAGGTAGGTGAGAAAATGATCATGTCGTCCAGGTAACACAAACATGTCGACCATTTGAATCCTTGTAGGAGCGTGTCTATCGTTCTCTCAAAGGTCGCTGGAGCGTTGCAGAGCCCGAATGGCATTACTTTGAATTGGTAAAGACCGTCAGGGGTAACGAAGGCGGTCTTTTCTCGATCCATTTCATCTACAGCAATTTGCCAGTAGTCAGATCGGAGGTCGAGAGATGAAAAAAAGGTGGCGCCATGGAGGCAATCAAGGGCATCGTCAATGCGTGGTAGAGGGTACACGTCTTTTTTGGTAAATTTGTTGAGGTGGCGATAATCAACGCAGAAACGCCATGAGCCGTCTTTCTTTTTTACTAATACCACGGGAGATGCCCAAGGGCTCGTTGATGGTTCGATTACGTTTTTCGTAAGCATTTTGGCCACTTCTTTCTGAATCACTTTTCGCTCAGACGCTGACACGCGGTACGGCCGACGGTGAATGGGCGCAGAGTCACCAGTGTTGATTCGGTGAGTGACAATTTTAGTCTGGCCCAAGGGACGATCGTTAGTGTCGAAAATGTCACTGTATGAGGCCAAAACTTGGCAGAGGGCGTCGGCCTGGTGAGGCGACCGCTCCGATCCAATCATGTTTCGAAAAATATCATCGTCTGATCTGGGTGACCGTGAGACTGCGCTTCGATCAAGAGTAGATACAGCGACAACACTGACATCGTCCTCTGTTATGGAAGTTAGCTGGGCTAGAGACATCTGGCAGGGCAACACTTGAGGGGTGAAACCAAAGTTAAGGAGCGGAAGTAACACACAGTTATCCGCTATGGTCGCGACGGTATAGGGCACAGTAACTCGGTGCCCTATACTCGGCTGCTGACCCGCAGGTCGCTGGGATCGAATTCCGGCTGCGGCGGCTGCATTTTCGATGGAGGCGAAAATGCTGTAGGCCCGTGTGCTCAGATTTGGGTGCACGGTAAAGAACCCCAGTTAGTAGAAATTTCCAGAGCCCTCCGCTACCGCGTCTGTCATAATCATATGGTGGTTTTTGGACATTTAAGCCCACATACCAATCAACAGACTGAATTTTTTTCTTCTGTACTTTTGTTATGTTTCAGCTTCTGTGCACAACGTTTAGACGTGCGCACGTCTGTTCAAAATGAAATAATCTTATTGAAAGGGCAAAGCAATGCTCGATTTGAGATTCATTTATTTATTTAATTATACTGTTCTATTTGTTTTCAGCCGCGAACTTCACAAAAACGTTGTTATGTGTAGCTCTAGCCACCAGGCGCGCGGGTAGTTATGTAACTTTTCTACGGCACACCAGTTTTTCGAGCAACGTCTTATTCTCAGGAGAAACGGTAAGTCTTCCGACTAGACATATACGGCGTTGGATACCCAGATTCATAAATTCCTTCGAAATATTGGTATTGTAACTGAGAGAATAATCAAACTGCACCCACTATTATCATGGCTATTACTCACTGCCGTTAGGCCATCACATTTGATAGGTTTTTTACACTCTGTTGCGAAGCGCACCTCCGACGATGTTACGAAGGGCGCCTCGAAATCTCACCGCTGCAACCACTGTTTCGAAAGACGGCGACGCCAACACGGTCCCGAAGGCGCCACTGCTTCGAACTCCGCCGGGAAGGTCACCAGCCGTTTGGTAGCGTAGGTTTCTCAGCTCGCGACTGCTTCTGCGCAGAGCTGATAGACGAGCGGACGAGACGACGGTGAGTTAAACAAGGTCTATGTACAGCATGTATACAGATGCATTACAAATTCGGCACTGGGGCCGACAGCTTGAGTCCCGAAGAGCCGAGCTCTCCTCTCAAACACATAGGTCTGCTGCTCGCGACGCGCCGCGTGGCTTCTTTTATATGCAACGAGTGAATTTTTTGAGTAACCAAATGTCCAACCAGAAGCGCCGCTGGTTGTGAGGTCAGACTTTTCCAATGGGTCACCGCTGGGCCGCGTCATTCCCATCGAATCTGGAGAGGCTGCGCTGCAGGTGGCTGCACCCAAAGACGAGTGACGTCGCCACGCATTGCGTCAGACCCGCCAGACAGGAAGGCGCCGGTTGCTTGCTCGACGGGCTCGCTGGCTGAGGTGACTCACTGTGCGTGCGCGGCAGAGAGGCACCGCCGCGTGTTGACGCCGTTGAGTTGTCCGCGTCAGGCGGGCTCGCGAGCTGGCCTTGACACAGATTGCCTTTTTTTCAGAGGCATGGACGTTCGCTGTGGACTCGCAGGCATAACAACACACAAAAGCACTTCTAAAAAGGCAAGCTTTCAAAGCGGCCTGACGAGGATGGTTTTACCGCTGAACACTAATTATTTTAGGCGGAAGAATTTAATGGCTCATCAAACGCAAAATTTTACTGTCAGTATTTCGCGGCGGAGGGGTCAACACGAGTGGTGCTAGAAAATCACCAAATTATGACGTCATATTACGCTAATTATTATGGCGTCATGGACGTTGTCGCATCCGTAATGGTGGGCCAATCACGGAGGCAGTGAATAAAGCACTTGTATGGGGGCAAGGGGGGTCGCTGCATGAGCTTTTTTTTCCTAACCACGGAACAATGAATGGAACGCTTGCTCGAAATTTGGTGTCCGTCCTTGTCCATCCACGAAGAGGAGAAGTTTCGGCAGATCCCACGTACCTTGGGAATCGATGTTATGCAAAGCATGTGGATGCAAGATGAATGAGTGAGTTTTTATGACGCTTGACGTTATGAAGCGGCGCTCAATATATGTAATAATCCACGCACACACATACGTTAAGCAACCGCATATCTTTTGCATTAGCAGTTGTTTGCAGTTCCGCAACGATGCCAACAGCAACGTGGATATTAGCAACATCAGAAGCGGTAAGCTGAAATGAAACACTGGTGTTAGCGCTGAGGCTCAAGAGTCTGGTATCCCTCAACACTGCTACACAAATCAACCTCAACGAACTAGCGTCTCTCTGGAGTCAATGGACTTCAACGAAATTTATTGGGTACGTTACTATGCGCGTTTCTCGCACTTATGAAAGACAGCAGGCCTATCAGATGCGCATTGAAGGTAGAAAAACAAATAGTAGACGGCAGCATTTGTTGTTGTTGTTTTTCGTCACGTTAACGTTTATGCAGCTCCGCGCTGGCTTTACTACGCTAGGGAGCCTCGAAACTAAAGCCTGAGGCGTGTTCAAAGTGTCTGTGAACATCCGGTAGTACTTCGTGGGATTTTTTTTTGTTGTTGTTGTTTTTGTCCCGGCTGCGGTGGCTGCATTTTTGATGGAGGCGAAAATGTTTTAGGCCCGTGTGGTCAGATTTGGGTGCACGCTAAAAAACTCCAGGTGGTCGAAATTCCCGGAGCCCTCCACTACGGCGTCTCTCGTAATCATTTGGTGGTTTTGGTACATGAAACCACGATCCGATTTTCTTTGAGCCTACTGCTTGGCCCCATTGCGAGTGAGAATTGCAAAAAAGCCAACTTTACGTTGCTTCATTGTAGCACATTTTTGCAAGGCTGCAAAGATAAGTGGAGAAGCGCAACCAACAATAGCAACAAGCCAGGTTTGGAAATGAATTGCAGTAGTTAAAATACTTTTGCTTTGAGTGTTCTATTGATTCATTTATGATAACTAGTAATTTGGTATTGTAATGAATTCAAGTGACTTCTCTTAACAAAATTTCTTGTCGCTTTCTTAATTACTTTTGAAGCAAGTATATGCTGTTCACCTCCCAAATGCCACAAACTGGTCAGAAAATAAAAAAAAAGGACTAAGTTACCCCGAGTGCCAAACGTTTGCTAAAGTAACTTCAAAGTAATTCCTCAACTTTTCAGAAATTAAGGTATCCTAATTTCATTAGTTAAACTATCTTGTATTGTAACTGCGTTAAAATACCAGAAGAGTAATTATTCACGTAATCGCAAAGCCATCTTAGTCAGCTCTGTGTCATCGTAGTACTAATAATAGTAGCAGTAGCAGTAGTAGGTCACGTGACCAGGTATGGACAAGAGAATAAAGAATGAAAGGAAGTGGTGGTGATGATATTAAATGATAATGATTTTGATGATGATAAGTGGTGCAGGTGACCTTGATAGCTACACACACACGCTTGCGTTTATAGCTCAGCTGTCCGATGGTTTTGACTGCGTGGTACTGGCTTTAAGCTGTTGACATTACTTTTAAGTGCGGAGCCCTTCGGGGGACTAAACTGGCTTATGCTGTCGTCGTGGCTTGGCTATGCAAGCAGAACCGCACATTTCACAGCCAGCTGTTGGACTGCTGTATATGGACCAGTTGGACTGCTGTGTATAGGCAGTTTCTCATGTTCCGGGTGCGTGCACGAGTGTGCAACCTGGGTCATATATGCAAATGCGTGCACGTCACAATGTTACAAAACAAATATTACAGGCCTAGTTTATTGGGGCACGTCAGTTCTTTAGAATGCAGTGGGCGTGCACCCTATGCAAACAGGAAACTGCTCCAGTAGGTCAGAGCTACGCTGTCGTCGAAGATCGGCGTCAGGACATGAAGTAGGGCCAGCCCAGTCGGCCAGAGCTGCGCTGACGTCGGATATCGCGAGGACACAACCGGTCGGCACGGAATTCAGCGAGCGAGTCGTAGATATTGGGGTATGTGTCAAAACACACTATACATTCGGGGATTTGGCAAACCGTTCTACATTTCTCATTGTGGTCTTTTTTTTTGTCGAGCTTTCTCGTTTGAAAAGTGTGTTAAGTGATCTTCCCTAATTACGCAATTAAGCATAACTAAAAACTAGTTCGACTTATTTTGCGCAGTAGTCTGTGCATTTAGTCGCCTCGTTATAAAGTGCGTCGGAATTATTTTTGCACTCTGGCTAGAGTTAGCTGGGGCACCCTGTATAGTTGTGGCTTACTGTTTCTACAGTAAGCTACAACTGGGCCTGGTGTGCCATATCCCATGGCTACGCCATTGGTAGTAAGTACAGATGTGGGCTCATTGGCATTGTTGTTATTCTTTCTTTAGATTGAGCGTGTCGCGGCGTTTTTAAACGGCGGAGCTGTTAAAGCTTTTTCTTGCTCTGTATAGCGTCGACCATAAACAGCACCTGGCTATGATGTCAACGCGCGTTGCCTAGCAACTAACTGGAGCAAGGAAGTGGAAAATGAAAGTGTGAGGAGGAAGGTAAGGGGAGAGGGTAAAGCATGACCTAATATGTACAGCAAAGGCTATATGCCACAAACACTGGGTATGTGCCAAGAAGCGCCAAGCATCGCATATCCATGCATTGTTGAAGTACAGCACAGGGATAGCAAAGGGAAAAGGGGAGCAGGATTGCTGCGAAGTTGAAAAAACTAACAGAAAGCACCAAAATTTAGTATGCGACAAAAAATCGCTTCTCGGCCTTTTGGCTAAGATCAAAGTGTGCGCCACTTACAGGGCAGCACGCACAGGGAAAGTATACAGGGCCTGTATTGTCGCAACCGCCGTCGGGCTGTTCGTGTCATCGTGCAGGGCGAGACGAAATTTCGCTTGACAGACTGGAGCAGCACTTTGCTGAAACATGGGCGCGAAGGAAGGAAGGGAACACCCACCGGCTCCTTAACAAGGCTCGTCCGGACGACATGGCAGAGATATGCCTCGCCCGATTCACCAGCGACGAGGTGGTGGCCCGTCTTCGCAGATGCGAAAACACGGCCCCCGGCAGTGACAGGTTCACCTACCGTCATTACAAGGAACATGATCCTGATGGTCTCTTTCTCTCTGCAGCGTTCAACGTGTGCCTTCAGGTCAAGCGAGTGTCCGATGCCTGGAAAGAAATGAGGACCATCCTCATCCACAAGAAGGACCATCCTCATCCGAGTGAGGTCACGAATTGGAGACCCATTTCCCTAGAAAACAGTATCTCCAAGCTGTATGCGGGTTGCCTAGCTTCCCGCATGCAGCAGTGGGTGTGTGACCATGACGTGCTCTAGAGGTGTCAAAAGGGGTTCCTGCCGCACGACGGCGTGTTTGAACACAACTTCGTGCTGCAGGAGCGCCTGGACGCCGCGCGGGCTGGCGGTGGTGACCTTTGCGTGGCCTTTCTCGACTTCGCCAACGCATTCGGCTCAGTTCCGCACAACGCACTAATCGATTCCCTTCGTCGTGCAAGTGCGGGAGAGGACTTCTGCGCAATAATCGGTGACCTCTATCGAGACAATGCTACCCGGATTGTGGCCGAAGCTGGGACAACCGCTCCAGTCACAATCTCAGCCGGAATCAGACAGGGCTGCCCACTGAGTGCCCTGCTTATCAACTTGGTGCTTGATCCAGTCATTCGGGCGGTCCAAGGAGGTGAGAGGCAGCACAATGTGCTGGCTTACGCCGACGATTTGACTCCCTTGGCGGACAACCCCAAGAAACTGCAGGACCGCATCAACGTCGTGGCGGCTCTCGCTGGCCAGCTGGGACTTCGGCTGAACCCCAAGAAGTGCAGAAGCCTGAACCTCTCTGGTAGGACTCCCGTAGGCACTAGGGACACGAAATTCTTCGTCGACAGAGAAGAGATCCCTCGCATCAGTGACTACGAGAGTCAATCTTTTCTAGGACGCCCCGTCGGGTTCAGCCTTCTCCAAGACCGCTCTAAGGTTGATGAGGCGATCTCCGTCAGCCGCACCCTGCTCGAGTCCATGCTTGCCCCATGGCAGCGAATTGATGCGCTTAAAACCTTTGTTTTTCCAGCACTCAACTTCGCCATGCGGTGCGGACAAGTGCGCAAGGCGGAATGGGCACGCCTAGACGACGCACTCCGGCCCCTGATAAAGAAAACTCTTTATCTTCCAGGTAACGCTGCAAACAACTACCTCTACGGCAGCGCGGCGGCCGGAGCAGCTGGAATCCCCCTCGCCGCAGACACAAGTGACGCCTGCCGCGTGGACAACGCCTTGTGGCTTCTGACCTCGGCCGATCTCGAGGTCCGGGAACTTGCCTTCGAAGCGCTAACCAAAATTGTCTCCAAGCGCATTCGCAGGCAGGCCACCAACGAAGAGCTCGCCTGCTACCTCAGCGGCGAAACGGAGGGCGTTTTCCAGGCACGGCCAACACAACTGCAGTCTGTCTGGACCGAGGCTCGGAAGGCTTCCCGCAGGCTACACGTCACCTGGGAAATTTTCGAGGACGGGGGGACCAGTATCACGTGTGACGGAGAGGAAACTCTCTCGTCAAAGAAACGCAGAAAAGTAGTGAGAACGCTGCGCTTCCGAATGATGTGGGCACGTGATCGTTTCCTTCAAGAAATGCCCAATCAAGAGAATGCAATGGAATGCGTCGCCGCAGACCCGAGCAGCTCCCACTTCATGCGCTCTGGCAAGTTCACCCGCTTTTGCGACTGGCGCTTCATTCACAGGGCACGCCTGAACCTCCTACCTGTGAATGGAGCCAACCCATGGACCACCTCCGCCGACAAACGGTGCCGTGTGTGCGGTTACGCAGTGGAAACGCTGCCACACGTCCTGGGTCACTGCATGCGCCACAGCGTGGCTTACACCAGTCGTCACAACAAGATTGTGAAGCGGGTGAAACAAGCCGCCAGCAAGAAGTTCACGGTCACGCATGAAAACAGAGCGGTTGGTACCACCAACCTTCGCCTCGACCTCGTTCTCGCCAGGGGGGAAGAGGCGATCATCGTGAACGTGACCTGCCCCTTTGACAACCGGCTCAAAGCACTCGAGGCAGCCCGACTGGAAAAGGAACGAAAATACGAACCAGTTCGGGACTTCTTGCTCCGCCGTTACCAGAGAGTCACGATCGAGGCAGTCTTCGTCGGTATGCTCGGCTCCTGGGACCCGGCAAATGACAGAGTTTTCAAAAAACTCTGCAGCCGGAGGTATCTCCGGCTACTTAAGAAGCTTGCAGTGAGCGAGACCATTGCAGCTTCTCGGGAAGTGTACTGCGCACACGTGGCCATAAAGTGACTGTCACTCGCTGGGCCACGTGCTGACAAAGTCACCCTCCCACCAAATCACAAAAATAAGAGGTAACACTACACAGCACACGCCCCTTTCTGTTTTTATCCCCTGCTATTTCCTATTTCACCTTCTCTCTTTTTACACAGGTCACTATATACCACCTTCTTCCTTTCTGGTTGAAGGAACAAAAATTTAGAACAAGTTTTTTCCTTTCGGTCAGAAATGTTGCTAACATTTTTGAAAACGTCTGTTCTTATCAGCTTAATATCTGATACGGATTCTATTTGGATCCAAGATATTAAACTTATTTTTGTGATGCGGCGGAGTGCTTGAAGCTTGCTTCACCTCCGCCATGGGTTGGCCCGATATTGCAGTATGCGACAAAAGAAAGTTGTCATACGTTTTTATTGTTTCCCAGGGCCGCATTGACGTCATGAACAGCTCTAAATGATTGCCAATAACGTTCTTAGACAAACTTTCATTCTTTTACTTGTAAATATACGATGCGCACGTAATCGTAATCCGGATGTGTTGGGACCCGTGACCGCTAGTAGCCCCTTGCTAATTCTTACTACGCTTTTTTCGCGTGACAATGGGGTATTGAGGCAAAAGTGACTTGAGAGCTTTGCACGTAATAGATAAAGGTAAAAAATTGTTGCTATTATTTTTTATCTCGTTGGTTTTGGGGACGCTTTTCGACAGATTTACTGCAGTGCCCACACAATCTGGAGGCTTTCTCAAAATTCGCGAGTCTCCCGTGCTGAATTCGCAGTAGTGTGCGTGCGTGCACCGCCTTGGAAATCTGTCAATCATACTTCGCTTGAAAAGATAACACAGCTCCCTACACTCTAACAAGCCACTATATTTGTTTGGATAGTTCCCCTCCTATTGCTTCTTATCCTACGGGGCTAGTTATGGAAGCACCCGTGTTTCCGCCGTCAGCGTGCTTGGTGTCGTTGATGACCAAGTAGGTCGCTTGGCGCGTCGGCATGATTCCGATGGCTGTGCTGGGAATGAATCTTTCGGACACCTCGTGGCCGTACGACCTGAGCTTCTCTTTCTGTTCACATGAAAAAGAAACAAAGGCGCATTGATTAGAGTTCCTTACGCAGACATGTATACGGGTATGTACAGCCTCCAGTATTTTTTAACAGCTGGTACGGCGTGCAGTATATACTTGCCCGAAAATGGTTGAAAGGGGTGTATGTTGAATGTCTTAACCGTGGCGAGGGCCTAAAATGTGTCGCACTCTTGGACTTATACCTTTTTTTTTATTTTCTGCCCATGCAAGGTACAAATAAGAGCGCTACAGATAAAAATCCACTTGCGCTGCTTTGATGTACGCCTCAATTTTCAATTCAGCATGAATAGCTATATATATATATATATATATATATATATATATATATATATATATATATATATATATATATATATATATATATATATATATATATATATATGTATCCTGGCTACGGACCTTGTCCGTAATATTATACGTCACTGTATGTACAAATATTAAATAATTGTAAATCAATCGAATAAAGTGTAGAAGAACTCCCCGAAAATCGCAGGGCAAGAAAAAATCCGGTTGCATATGAAAAAATGTTTATTCATTAGGTTGATATAAAAAAAAAACGTGGTAGGGGTGTTTAAGGGTGGCTTCACGGCAGTATTTTTATGTTTTGCAAGAGAGCTAGCTTTGCAAAAATAAGCGATCATTAAAAAAATTTTTTTTGAAAAATTGTTGCTGAGAGTGCATTTATAGAAAAGACAATGCGGTATATCTGACAGGTATATTCGAAACCAAAACATGTCGTAACCCCGCAATATAACGTGGGGCCCGTTTAGACAATTTTTCGTGAATCGTTTCTGAGGGCGCGTATTACAGACGAAAGAAATTCGGTATTATGTTACAGGTAGATCCTGAACGTAAGCATAATGTCGTGACCATGCCACAGCACGCCTGATTTTTCGTTTATTCTGGTTTTCGTATTGTGTCGCCCCCCCCCCCCATCCTTTTGACATCCTTTTTCAAATTAGATAAAATGGGTCGACGTACAATCGTGTTAATGCGGTAAGTCAAACAAAATATGAAAAAGCACAATTTCGCCGTATGCGCGAATCGGTGAATTTGGCTTCAACAAACTGCAGGGCCACACGAAGAAGCCCACATCGTTAGGATATGATCTAGCGTGACCTAACAGTGCGTCAGCATAAAAAAAATGCTGCCGCTTTCGGGAGTGAGGTGGTTTTGGTGCTGGGTCGCTTTTACGCGAAGTAGTGGGAGCACAGCATTCAAAGAAGGGTATGAGCAGCTAACTAATCTTAACTTCTGATAGGGTGCTCAGCCGCGCCCTTTTGATAAAAGATTGCAGTTGCTGTCGGAGCGTCGTAGCCCCCCTTCATGTTCCTTCGTCCGACGGATCCGGCCAGCGCATTTAATTTTTGTATGAGTGCGATAGGGCTGCACCCTATTGTTTATGAGATGGCGACTCATACCACGTCGCCGTAATCCTGAAAGTATACTATAAGGCAGCGCCGCTCGTAGCTACCACGACGAGTGTGGCAGATTTTTTATTTTTTTTTGCCTGCTAGCTGGACTGGCGCAGAAACTTTTACGAGCTGGTAACTGACTAATAAATCCTTGCATACTTGCGGAAGGCATTAAGTCTGTCGGAACGAGACTCCCTCTGTGAATGATCGAAAGAAGAGGAATGGAAGAGGCATAGAGTTTTCTAATATACACTAAAGGGAATTGGTAGCTACAACGCACGGCGCACCAGCGAGCATGGTAATGATGGGTAGTACACACATTTGTCTAATCTTCGTACTTCTGGCCTGCTTTTGGCTCCGTGTGTGTCCTTGTGGCTTGGAACTGTTTTCTTACAAAATTTTCATCATCATCATCATCATCATCATCATCATCATCATCATCATCAGCCTGACTACGTCCACTGCAGGACAAAGGCCTCTCCCATGTTCCGCCAGTTAACCCGGTCCTGTGCTTGCTGCTGCCAATTTATACCCGCAAACTTCTTAATCTCATCCGCCCACCTAACCTTCTGTCTCCCCCTAACCCGCTTCCCTTCTCTGGGAATCCAGTTAGTTACCCTTAATGACCAGCGGCTATCCTGTCTACGCGCTACATGCCCGGCCCATGTCCATTTCCTCTTTTTTATTTCAACTATGATATCCTTAACCCCCGTTTGTCCCCTAATCCACTCTGCTCTCTTCTTGTCTCTTAAGGTTACACCTACCGTTTTTCTTTCCATTGCTCGCTGCGTCGTCCTCAATTTAAGCTCAACCCTCTTTGTAAGTCTCCAGGTTTCTGCTCCGTAGCTAAGTACCGGCAAGATACAGCTGGAATATACCTTCCTCTTGAGGGTATTTCTTACAAAATAAATATTAGCAAATGGTGAGCGGGTGCGCTTCACCATGCACCTCATGTTTTTTAGACTTGCCTTCCCAAATTGGGTCACGCAGTTTAAAAGGGTTGAATCTTTCTTTCAAGACAAAACCGAAACACAGCAGTAAACGAAGCCACAAGTACGATTTGCTGCCCGCAAGTACGAAGACTAGGCAAATGTGTGTACTACCCATCATTCCCATGGCCGCTGAATGATCGCAGCGACAGAGTCCCCTCTAGTTAATTCTAGAAAACTCTGTGGGAAGAGGGACTCGTTTTTTTTTTCTTAGACACAATATGGGTGCTACATTACTCGAACGCCGTACAGGGAACAGGCAGTAGCCCGAATAACTGCGGAAGTAGAATTACCGCTTTTAAATCTGTGTCATTGCCGGCGACGTTGACCACGAACTTCGTAGATATCAGCTCTGGGTGAACTCGGGCTTCGCTGAGAGCGCACTCGCGGTACGCGTAATTTGCGGCGCACGTGAGGAGCTGCGTGGAGAAAGAGTGCGCACAGTTTACCAGCCGAGCTCGTACACCGCTTTTGTTTTTTGAGCACGAACATTGCGGGTATCGAGAGATCGGTCAAGTCTGCTGAGTTTGCCCCGACATGGTGGTCTAGTGGCTAAGGTGCTCGGCTGCTGACCCGCAGGTCGCGGGTTCGAATCCCAGCTGTGGCGGCTGCATTTCCGATGGAGGCGGAAATGTTGTAGGCCCGTGTGCTCAGATTTGGGTGCACGTTAAAGAACCCCAGGTGGTCAAAATCTCCGGAGCACTCCACTACGGCGTCTCTCATAATCATATGGTGGTTTTGGGACGTTAAACCCCACAAATCAATCAAATCAAGTCTGCTGAGTCTGCTGGGTTTTTGAAGTTTGCTGGGAGTGCAGCGCTGTTCCTCAGCCGCCTTTTGTTACTTCACGGTGACGTGGAGGAAAGCCCTGGACCAATGAATAAGCCCCAGGAAGATAAATTGAATTTCGTGTTCGATGCTATTAAGCGCCTAAAAAACAACAACGCTACCTTGCTGGAATCCGTAAATAAAGTTTTATTAATACATGCTGCTATTCAAAACGATGTCGAACAGCTCAAAACTCGGGTGCAGGCTATCGAATCTAAAATGCAAAACAACGATAAAAGCGTAATTCTACCAACCCACGATCATTTTTCTACATTACAAGACAAAATCGACGACCTGGAAAATAGATCTCGGCGTTCCAATGCTCTTTTCTTTGGCGTAGATGATAAAGAACCATCTGAAACGTGATTTGATTGATTGATATGTGGGGTTTAACTGTCCCAAAACCACTGTATGATTATGAGAGACGCCGTAGTGGAGGGCTCCGGAAATTTAGACCACCTGGGGTTCTTTAACGTGCACCCAAATCTGAGCACACGGG
This sequence comes from Rhipicephalus annulatus, assembly GCA_013436015.1. Taxonomy (NCBI): domain Eukaryota; kingdom Metazoa; phylum Arthropoda; class Arachnida; order Ixodida; family Ixodidae; genus Rhipicephalus; species Rhipicephalus annulatus. The sequence goes on along the minus strand of WOVY01009308.1, from coordinate 277,134 downwards.
CCTACAACATTTCCGCCTCCATCGGAAATGCAGCCGCCGCAGCCGGGATTCGAACCCGCGCCCTGCGGGTCAGCAGCCGAGTACCTTAGCCACTAGACCACCGCGGCGGGGCCATCTGAAACGTGGGATGCAACTGAAGGTCTCGTTAGGGACTTTTGCGCGTCAAAGTTAGGCATAACAGTAGATTCCGTTGCCCGAGCTCATCGATTAGGTCGTTTTGTACGGGACAAAAAGAGACCCATTATAGCCAAGTTTTTCAACGATAGGGAAATCGAAGCAGTTTTGAACAAAGGACCTAAACTAAAAAACACGCCCTTCAGCATCTCGCGCGATTACTCGGTGCCCGTTCGCGAGAAGCGTCGAAAGCTTGCCCAGTTCAAGAAATCTGTAGCCAAGGAGGGTGACCGTTGCCGCCTGGTATTCACTAAGCTGTTCGTGAATGACGACATATACGTGTGGGACACTGTAAATGAATGCGCTGTCCGATTAAGTCCTCGTGAGAACGCACACGCGGCGGAAACACCCGTAAACGACACGTGCAAATGACGTAGCTCTCCCCCGAGAATTGAGTGTTCTTCGCCTCTCGTACCCCGCCCGATAGTCAAACATTTTCCATTCTTATTTACAAATATCCGTAGTGTTCTTTCTAAAACTGTCCCTCTTTCTTCACTGATAGACTCGTTGTCAGCATCTGTAGTAATATTAACCGAAACATAGCTTAATGACACTGTTAGTGATAACAATATCTTTGTTTGTGCATCTGAATTCAACTTTTTTCGTTACGATCGAAAGCACCGAAGGGGCGGTGGTGTCCTCCTTGCCGTCAAGAATGATCTTGTTGTTACCCCCATCTCAGTATGTTCTTTTCCGGAATGTGCCTTTGTTTTCTTGAAGTGTGCTGGTAGCCATGTTATAATTGCTGTTTTTTACCGTCCCCCCGATATGGGCTGCACGTTTTCGGATGAATTTTCTCGTGTTCTGGGCGATATTCACACCCGTTTTCTGAACGCTGTACTTATCATTTTCGGTGATTTCAATTTTCCTGCCATTAATTGGAGTGCCCTTACTGTTCCACCAAGTGATGTTGAAGCGCACAAATTTTTGCAGAGTTGCCTGGACTTTTCTTTAACTCAACTCATCAATTTTCCTACACGCTGCTCAGCGACAAGTTCAAATACCCTTGACCTAATTTTAACAAATGAACCCGATATCTGGTCGAACATTAATATTTTTGATGGTCTTTCCGACCATGTGATTATTACCGGAAACTTGATTTGCCCACTTGTCGAAAGAATATCAACTAACAAATCGATTAGGTGCTATAACAGAGGTAACTTTGATAGCATAAATAATGAATTGTCTGCCTTTTACGAAGAATTTATACATGGTCACCTCCAGCGCACCATTCAAGAAAACTGGTTGCTGTTAATAAATAAACTTACTGGCCTCATCAATAAATTCATACCTGTCATCACCGTGAAAACCCGAAGCACGGTTCCTTGGTTTACCCAGCAGCTCCGACGGTTGAAAAAAAAAAAAACGTTTGTATGAACAGGCCGTCCAAAAGGATACCTTTAACTCTTGAACGAAATACAAAAAATGCAATAAAGAATATCATTCGCTTTTGAAATCTACTAGCCGTCATTACTTTAACCATGATTTATCATCTATACTTGCAAATAATCCACGCAGATTCTGGCGCGTTGTTAACCCCAAACGTTATCCTGATATAGTCCTAAGCAATAACGATGGTGTTTCAGTTCCCACATCTCAATGCGCAGATGTCTTAAACCAGGCGTTTTCCTCAGTTTTTACCAGAGAAGACGTTTCATCCGCTCCCATATTGCATAGTTTCAGCAGCACAGTCATGCCGGAGATTGTTATCAGTGAGGCCGGTGTTCTGTCCCTTTTACAGAAACTAAAAATTTCTTCCACCTTGGATAATATAGGCTTAAATAATAAAATCCTGAAATCTATATCATTCAGTATCACCCCCTTCTTATGCGCTCTGTTTTCACAGTCTTTGTCTACCGGAACTCTACCCCAAGATTGGCTATCAGCTAAAGTCGTCCCCCTCTTCAAATCAGGTGAACGTTCCTCACCGCTAAATTACAGGCCCATTTCCTTACCTAGTACCATTTGCAAACTCATGGAGCATATCATACACACTCAAGTAATAAACTATCTCGAACGTCACAATATCATTTTCAATTTTCATCACGTATTTCGCAAGGCATTTTCATGCGACACCCAACTTGCCGGTTTTGTTCACGACCTTCATAAATCCATGGATGCTGGTTGCCAGGTCGACGCCATTTTCTTAGATTTCGCTAAAGCTTTTGACCGCGTTCCTCACCACAGATTACTACTAAAGCTAGAACAACTTAACATTCACCCTATAGTTCTTGCATGGATAAAAGCTTTTCTTTCCTCCAGGTCTCAATTCACCTTTGCTATGAATTTTTATTCTTTCTCTTTACCGGTAACATCTGGTGTACCCCAAGGCAGTGTTCTTGGTCCTCTACTCTTCCTCGTTTACATTAATGATCTACCGAATTCTTTATCTTCACATGTTCGACTTTTCGCTGACGACTGCGTAATATACCGTAACATTTCTTCTGATTCTGACCGCTTATCTGACCTTAACAAAATTAATCATTGGTGTTCAACTTGGCTTATGTCGTTAAATGTTTCTAAAACAAAGTGCATGTCCTTTACTAACGCTGCTACACGTTTTCCTAGTCAATACTTGTTGAATAATATGACACTTGAGTTAACATCTACCTACAAGTACCTCGGTCTCCACTTTCAATCGAATCTATCTTGGCACCATCATATAGAAGTCACTCTTGCAGCTGCTAACCGGTCTCTCGGGTTACTGAAACGAAATCTTAAACAGGCTCCATCGCAGTTAAAAAAACTTGCTTTTACCAGTTTAATTTGCCCTAAAATAGAATATGCCAGTGCCATTTGGGATCCTCATCAAGCCTACATCGTATCAAATATTGAATCTTTGCAAAACCGAGTTGCTCGTTTCATTTACTCACATTATTCTACCTATTCCAGCGTAACTAACTTAAAAAACCGTGCTGAGCTAGAGGATTTGGCCATTCGTCGGAAATATGCACGCCTATCACTTTTACACAAACTTTACAGTCACCCATCATTACATGACAGTTTCTTTGAACCCGCCTGTTCCATCTTTCCTCGCCGTGATCATCCTAACAAAGTCAAACGCTCGCTATCTCGCACACTTCGTTTCGCTCAGTCATTCATCCCGCGCACTATTATTGAGTGGAACAGTTTGCCTGCACATATTGCCACCGAGAAAGACTCGGTAAAGTTTTCAGAGCTCATGCGCACTACGGTGACTAACTAAATATTTTTTGCTTTTGTTGTTTTGTTTTCTTTCGTTTTTTTAACTATTGTATACCGCCATGCAATTGCTGCCCGTATTCATGGTTTGCGCTTTGTTGCGGTTGTCAGGTTGCACTGTATCTTGCTGTAAACCATGTTGTATTGCCCCCCCCCCCCTATGTAATACCCTCTTCTAGAGGGCCTTTAGGGGTAACCTGAATAATAAATCATGGTATAGTGTAAACTGCAATGTTTATAATGGCGGTGTCTTGAGGGACGTCTATACATTGCGTGTGTTGACGTCACTGAAACAGTCACGCTGCAGAGTACCAACATGATGGGACGCGAAGCTTGTGATGTCGCGTTAGTGTCATCGCATGCACATTTTTTTTCGGTATTCATCCGCAGAGATTATAAAAAACGCCCCGGCCTCGTCGTCATATTCGAGCAGGTTAAGCACCACTCGGTTATGCTATTCATACCCGGGCTCTAACGTCCCAAAACCAAGGTGCGATTATAAGAGACGCCGGAGTGTGGATTGCCTCACAAATTTCTACCACGTGGTGTTCTTTATCGTGCGCTGACGTTGCACAGCACACACGAGCCTCTACCTTTCCGCCTTCAGCGAAATGCGACCGACTCGGCCAGGATCGAGCATCCGCTACACCGTCGTGGTGGACCACATGGTAATGCTAACTAAGCCGCCATGTCGGAGTACCGCCTCATTAAGGGGCCCTGCAACTCCTCTACAAGGAACCACCGAATCGCCTCATCTATGTTAATTGTTTGAATTGATTGAGTGCCACAAATACTGTTAGAATTTGTCAACAACGATAGGCCAGAGATTAGTTTCACGCAGCGTTTTTTTCTTCTTTCTTCTCTGGTCCCGACGAGCGTGCGGAAAGAAGTTACGTCACGTGCACGTCCTGAACGTGAACACCTTTTCTTTATTTTTCAATGACGACAGTCTTTCTTGGAGTAGTTCGACGCAAAAATGTCGGTCTGTCTGTCTGTACGATTGTCTGCTTGTCTGCCGAACTGATACCTCAAACGGCTAAAATGCAACCCCATCTCTGCAACTCCCTCCAAAATTTCTCAAGTTTCGGCGTTCGTACCTGTGCGATTGTCAATTAAAAAGCGATTATTGCGAATGTCTGAGGCACAATAACAACACGTCAATATTCTGTATGTGTGTCTTTATACTAAAGAAGGCATACATAATTAATTCTAAGGACCGTAGCGTTTATCACGCTGCGCTGACAATGCAACGCGATGCTCACAAAGGCGAGTGTTTCCAACGCTTTGCTAAGACAACACGGAGGTGGCACCTGCCAGTCGCTTTGCGTTCTACACCTTATCGCCTCCGAAACAGGCGCGCACGCCTTCCTTCGTTTTCAAAGATAACTGCCAGATAGCGCTCGTGCCTAACGTGCCTCAATGCGCTCGTTCGCCTTTGCTGCACGGATAGAGACTCTCTAACGCAGGTCTTCCAGAATACCATTCACTCATTTTCTCGCGCAGAACATCAAATAAACGTTTTGTTCACTCTCTCGTCTCCAGACGCAAGACTATCGTCTTTCGACAACATTTGCAGTGAAACGTGCAGATATGTGGCCATTTTGTTTTTGTCTTTACATCGCGTTGCCTATTTTGTGGGATCGCGAGCCCACGCGCGAACACGTGGTGCACGGTCTCGGCAGCAGTCACGGTAACTATACGCAGTTTGTGATGCTCAAATCGACCAACATCCGCGTCTTTGGGTGCATGGTGCGGTCACTTGGGCATATGGCATTATCTGGAGAAAGAAGAGGGAACTATTTCTAGCTGACTTTGAGGAATATTTGTAAATTACATGTCGCGTGCTAAGCCATAACCCCTGGATCGCGTGCTCGCGGGCATAGAGTTTCTTAATATACACTAGAGGGAACTCTGGCGCTGGTGTCCATGGGAGCTGCAACACACGGCGCTTAAGCGAGCATGGGAATGATGGGTAGTTCACACATTTGTCTAATTTTCGTACTTCTGGCCTGCTTCTGGCTCCGTGTGTGTTCGTGTGGCTTGAAGCTGTTTTTTCACGAAAACATAAATTAGCGAATGTTCACCGTTTGCGCTTCACAACCTTATTTTTTAGGCTTACTATATCGAATCAAGTCACTAAGTTTAAAAAAGGGTTTGTTCTTTCTTTCAAAACAAAACCGTAACCAGCAATAAACGAAGCCGCATGTACGATTCGCCGCCCGCAAGTACGAAGACTAGGCAAATGTGTGTACTACCCATCATTCCTATGGTCACTGAACGATCGCAGCGCCAGAGTGCCCTCTAGTTAATTTTGGGAGACCTTATGCTCGCAGGCGCCTAGACTGCCGGTCAGCAACTGTTTCTCACCGCGCAGAAGAGTTGTTGCAGGGCCCGGGCAAGCTAACAATGGAAGGTCGAGTTTATTACGCTTGCACCGCCAGAATACTTACAAACCTCACTGCCGTTACTCGGGTACGGGATGCGCTCTGCGCGGTCAGCAGCGCGGCACGTTTCTTAAAGCTTGTCACTCGTGTGGGTGAGAAAGCGTAACTCGAATTTCTGCGCACAAATTGAAACCATAACGATGTTCTGTTGACAGCAATCAATATGTGCATTATTGAATGTTCTCCAGTGGCGTTTTTTATTGATGTCGTTAAAAAGCAAGTGCGTCCACTCTTAATCCATATACTAAAGTTACTCATGTGAAACCCAACTTCTTTATTTTACTAATGACATAGCATCGGCTTTAGATCGCGGCTCACTTGTGCATTGCATTTTTCTTGACTTTCAAAAAGCTTTCGATAAAGTACCTCACCAATTACTCCTCCTGAAAATTAGTGCCTTAAACATTGACCCGAACATTCTTAAATGGATTGAATGCTTTCTGACTAATCGCACTCAGTTTGTAACAACTAATGACTATAACTCACCTCTTTCTAAAGTAACATCCGGCGTACCCCAAGGTTCCGTATTAGGCCCTTTACTTTTCCTTATATATATTAATGATCTCCCCGACAGCATTAACTCCACTATAAGGCTATTTGCAGACGATTGTGTAATTTACCGCGAAATAAACAATGAATCAGATAACCAATTTCTACAGTGTGACCTTGACACTGTCTCAACCTGGTGCAATAAATGGCTTATGACTTTCAACTCTAACAAACCTAAATGCATGTCAATAACCCAGCGATCTATTTCTCCCCCCTGTACCTACAGAATTAACGCAGTTCCCCTCCAGCATGTCTCTTCATATAAGTACCTCGGTGTTTACATTACCAACAATCTATCTTGGCACACGCATGTTACCTACATCTGTAATAACGCTAACCGAACGCTAGGATACTTACGCCGCAACTTTTCTCGCGCTCCGCTGTCCCTCAAAATTCTACTATACCGATCACTAATTCGCTCAAAGCTTGAGTACGCGTCCGCTATATGGGATCCCGTGCAGCAAAATTTAATCAACGCGTTAGAATCTGTTCAGAACCGCTCAGCTCTGTTCATTTGTTCTAATTATTCCCGTACTGCTAGCATATCAGAAATGAAATCTAACCTTGACCTGCCCAATTTAACTGTCCGGAGGAAACTGGTGCGACTGCATTTTTTTCATAAGATATTTTTTCAGAATCCATCAATGAAGCGAGACCTCATTGCACAACCGTCATACCACTCTTTGCGCATTGATCACCAGCATAAGGTTGCCATTCCGTTTTGCCGCACCAAATTCTATTCAGCAGCCTTCTTACCGAAAACAGCCGCCGATTGGAACCACCTTCCCTGTTCCGTTGTAACAATAACAGACTCTTTGTTATTCAAGACTGCAATTTCTCAGCAATGTTTGTAACTATACGCAGTTTCCATTATCTATCTTTGTCTTGTATGTGCTTGAATTCTTACTTATACATTTTTAGTTGACTTATGTTGCCTTCGTGATTTGCGCATCTGACACTTGTTTCTTTTTTTTTTCCTTGTGTGTTATAAAATGTTGTACCCACCCCTTCTGTAATGCCCCACGGGCCCTGAGGGTATTCTAATAAATAAATAAATAAACAAATAAATAAATAAATAAATAAATAAATAAATAAGTATAGGTGAATTCTGATCACGCGTTCTCGAAATAACGATTAGTTTAGGAAGCTTATCTTTCTATAGCTTGAAACTCTCGTAGGAATTGTTTTGCAGTGCGCTCTCATTTCAAAACAATCATGTATCACCAACTCGCCCAATCAACCATATTGACAAATCTCGTACGAACTTGAAGGCGTGGTATTGCAATGCCTCCGAGATCAGTCCCCCTTTGCTCAAGTGACGACGTCGTGTGATGACGTCACTATGTGTCGCCACGTTATAAATGTGACGTTACGAGGATGTCATAGCGTTGCCCCGCCGCGGTAATCTAGTGGTTAAGGTACTCGGTTGCTGACCCGCAGGTCGCGGGGTCAAAGCTCGGCTGCGGCGGCTGCATTTCCCATGGGGGCGGAAATGTTGTAGGCCCGTGTGCACAGATTTGGGCGCACGTTAAAGAACCCCAGGTGGTTAAAATTTCCGGAGCCCTCCACTACAGCGTCTCTCATAATCGTATGGTGGTTTTGGGACGTTAAACCCCACATATCAATCAAGGGTGTCATAGGGTGACGCCAACACATGATTTCTTGCATCACTCTCGTTGACACCGCTGGCACCGAAGGTCGATTTGCACGTTTGATGAGGCAAATGTACTTTCGCCTGAGTAAATGGTTAGCTCACTGCTACACAAGCTTACCTGGGCAACGGCAGACACTCCCGCCATGCCGCCAGAGCCGCCGAAGACCGAATGCACCGGTGTTATGGAAGACTCCTCGGTGACAATGACGGGCGCCATCGAAGTCATTGGCGTCTTGGACGGGCCCAGAAGGTTGGCCGTCGGAGCGCCGTCGCCGTCATGCTTGACGAACGCGTTCATGTAGTTGTTGAGCAGCAGACCTGAAGATGTGGTGAACAAGCTGCCGAACCTGCGAGTACGAGCAGGTCGTTGCGAAACGACTACGCGCGGAGAAAGGATTGCATGTATCGCGTCAGTCGTGGCGCTCCTCACGGATGCGGCGCGATCTGCATAATGCTATACGCCGACAAACGTTACATGCAGTGCAATAAAACAGCAGTATGATTGCACCAGCCCCGCTGTTTAACTAGTGTTCGTGACATTGCCAGTCAAGCTGCTCATTTATATTTGTATTCGCGCTACACTGAGAAGATCATCCCTTTATGTTCATCTGAAAAAACAAACTCTAGGTCTATCGCTTCGATCCTAAAGAGCGAAATGAAGTTACATTTTCTCTGTACTCGATGTGCATGTATGTGAAGGAAACGAATTAATGGGCCAAGGCTTCTTCTTGGAGAGCTTGTTTGATGTTGCGTGCGAATTCATTGCCATTGCGTCTCGAATTTCGATAGGGTGTCGCATGTTCTGGCCGGACTTGTTCGGAAAAAGGCCTTTTTTTCACACGGGTGCTGTTGTAATCCCTAATTACTTACCAAACAACTGTTAACTGGCTACAGGTGTCGGGTACACAAAACATGCGAACACGCGCAACACAATAGTCTTTTTCTCACGTTCTTTTTTGTTCGATAGCGTGCTGCAACCAACAGCTGCTTGCAAAGAACTAACCAATGTACCTCATGGCTTTTATAGAACTCATAGTTTTACACAGAGCTGTGTAGCACGTAAAACACGTAAAAGCTCGACCATGCCCACCATCTGGTTACGTCAGTCACGGGTACAGGTAGAAATGTTTTTCTGGAAGGGAGCACCTTTTCGATCTCACGTGGGTGTTGGGCAGGCAAGTGGTCATTTTGCACTATATATGCCAAGGCGAAAAAAAAACAACTAAAAATAGTTGTTTCATGTAGGAATACTACTGATGAAGGAAGGTCCTTAGAAATGGGACGCAAGCGACAATGCGCCTGATCTCGCTGCTCGCTTTCATGATGGCGGAAGGACGGGAAGCGGGTGTGGGGAGCGGGTGGGGGGAGCGTATGCAGCGCTTGGAGGCGGGAACGACTGAGTGAGTGCGCACCGCAGCACGACTCGCTCGCTGGATTTCGTGCCGACCGGTTGTGCGCCCGCGCGCTCCGCGCGCTCGCGACCTTCGGCGTCATCGTGGCTCTGGCCGACTGGGCTGGCCCTGCGTCACCCCCTGTCGCCGACGGTCTTCGATGACAGCGCAGCTCTGACCTACTGGGCCTGCTCTACGCCATATACAGACGCCGACAACATCTCTCGCAAGTGTACCCCGTCCTCGGACTCCAGTGACCGTGCTTCCATCTTTCCTGTCTCTCCTATCCCCTCAGTTTGTTGGTGCTTCTTCTTCCTCTTTTCTATACCTTTACTTCTACTCTTTTTATCCCTCTTCACCCCCATCCCTTGTGAGCCCTGTGGCGGTGTCGCTCACTGAAGCAGACAATAACGGGGCTCACTTTTCTCTTCCTTTATCTTAAGAACCACTCGCAGCCATCTGCAGCAGCCGCGCCTGTGCTCTCCGTTAACGCGCAGCTGTTCTTGGCGTTCTTGCCCGGCCATGGGAGCTTCGGCGGTGGTGACGGCGAGGGCGGAGTGTGGGCCTAAGGAGCTTCATTACTAAAGAATTTTGGAGGGGGAGGTGTGGGCCTGGCGTGCTGCCCCTCGCTACGCCACTGACGTTAATGTCTTTTGATTCTAGACTGGCAGAATTCTAGAAGCGCGACTTAACAGCCCCTATTGTAGTGGTTGTCGTTTGAAGATACAATCTGAATGAAATTGATCTCAATATAGTTACCTTTACAAATGCTGCACAACACTTCTAAGCAGTGCTTGTCGGTTCAAGTCAACGCAGATAACGCGACGAGTGACGAAGCGCAAGGACTAGACATCCCATGACCTGTCAAGCGGATTATCTTTTCTTCGCTGAGTTTCCTCCGGTTTGGCAACTTGTGAAATTGCGCTTTCGTGTCGTCGGTCAGACGTGTGTTGTATCAGTCTGCACAATTTCAGTGGGCTGCCATGTTTCACTTCTTTCGTTCTTTCTTTGTGATGTTTGCCATGTAGTAAGGACTGCTAATCGACCAAGAAGCTGTGCACGTACTCATTGTTGAGGCTGGATGTGATGGAGAAGGCATCGCCGCTGGGCGCGATGATGCACACATGAGCGCCTCCGTAGTCTTGGGCGAAATCGTGCGTCAGGCCGTAGCCCTCGGCGTCCGGCAGAGGGCGATGGCTGTTGTACGTTTTATTAACTTTATCAATTATTTCGGTGAATATCTGATACTCGTTCTGCAAAATTAGGAAAAAAAATGAAAGGGTTGAGAATATTTTAGTCACTACATGAAAAGTTTACTATACAAAAAACGTGGCTGATCCCCCTTTCGAGGAATCGGTAGAATACGAAAGTTTAACGTGTCTTCCTCTTCCCAGAGGTAGCTTAGCGTTTATTGTGCGTTGGTGAAGGAATGAATGCTGTTAATTGTTGAGTGTTATTGAGCGCTTATTGTTGAGCGTTTATTGTTTGTTGTGCAGGGAAAAAGAAATGAATGTTACAGCAACAAATTGCGAAGTCAAGCGAATAACAGCAAGCAGCCGAGAACTTGCAGCGCGCTTCTCAAGCAGAAAGCACGCTCGAAATGAACATACGCATGACGTGCGGCGCAGACTAACAACTGTCACAGCTCTACACTTAAGGCACGCGATTCGAGCAGAAAGACACACGAAATGAACGCAGATGTATAGTACACGGGACAATCATGGTGGTGGTGGTGGTGGTGGTGGTGGTGGTGTTGTAGCAGGCGGGGTTAGCCTGGCCTGCATGGCCGGCAATTGTTCCGCCTGAGCATCTCCTGAATTTAGAAAATGTCACCACGTGTCAGACAGCCCAGTGTCTCGCAGGAAGACTAACAAAGTTCGTTGCACGTTCCTCCTAGTTGCCGCGGGTACTTCAGGAAAGATGATGTCATAAACTGTCCGGAGCCTATGACAGCCTTTTCGCAAGGTGCGGATCATCGCTGCTCTTTGCGCATCAAACTGTGCGCAAAGCCAAATGAAATGTTCAATATCCCCGATGTCACCACAGAAGGCACAGAACGGGGAAGCGTATCTCCCAGTCTTGAATGACCAGGCCGGGGTGTATGCGGAGCTGGTTCTAATGCGGTACAACAGCGTCGCTTCTTCACGAGAAAGTCCATGAATTACACATGCTTGGTGTGGAAACTTGTAGACCGCCTTGAAATGATTGCGTATCGCATCTTTGTTGTTCTGGTAAGTCTTGGGAGTTCGTACTTTTGGAAACGATGTGCGTGCTTCGCATGCAAGGGCATCAGCCTTTTCATTGCCCTCAGTGCCAACGTGGGATGGGATCCACTGGAACTTTATATTAAAACTCTTGCCATTTAGGTGTTTGATTAGTGCCAGAGATTGCCTGGTGAACTTTTCTTGAGGTAGGCCACGATGCAGTCTTTGTAGCGCCGATTTGGAGTCCGTCAGCACTACAACATCTCGTGCAGAAAAGGATCGCAGTTTTCGCAAAGCCGCCGTAATTGCAGCACTTTCTACCGTTGTGGACGAAACCACGCGATCCAGACGGCCCGACCATGACACGCCCAGGCAGGGTATGCAGAAAGCCGCTGCGCAGCTATCCGTCCGTGTGCACACTGATCCGTCGGAGTACACTTGTAGGTGGCCGCGGTACATGGTGCTCAAGTGGTCCAGCGCAAGAAATTTTGCTTCCGCGGCTGGAATGGTGCGTTTCGCTGGTAGATTGGGTACGCTGAAGTTGCACGCAACATCCACAAAAGACCATGGCGGGTCCATAAGGCGCCGTTTAGGCAGTTTCAAGCCTAAATGATGAAATGTGTTTAGTGCCGCGTTGAAATGTGAGCCCGTTCTTGCTCTTAGCCGCCGGAGAAGCGCCGTGCCTGCGAAGGACTCGCCCAGTCTTGACAACTGCGTCAATAAGGCCTGAGACGCCAAAAGGCGGAGCGGAAGAGACTCGGCTTCATTGGTGACCTTCGTGTTTGAAGCCGCCTGAGGGACTCCCATCGCCAAGCGAAGACCCTTTCTGTGCACTGCCTCTAGGCGTTCGAACTGGCTTGGTGATGGTGATATCAGGGGCAGCTGATAAAGAATGCGGCTTGTTATAAGCGCATCATTCAATTTAAGCATGGACATAGGATTGTTGCCCAAACGGACCCCTGCCATGCGACGAAGAGTGTTGATCCTTTGCACTGATGCAGTGACTATACCATCAACCGCACGTCGCCATAATAGCTTGTTGTCGATGGTAATGCCCAGGAAACGGACACTTGTTGCACAACGAATTGAGTGGCCTCGAATATTCAGCGACAGACGTGTTGACTTCCGTCGCGCTCCCGGGAAGAGCATGAAGGCCGATTTTTCCGCTGATAAAGATAGGCCAAGTGTCAACAAGTGACGCTCAATGATTGAAATAGTGCTCTGTGCTATCCGGGCCAAACGTTTGTGCTGGTACCCTGAGATCCAAATGCAGATGTCATCGGCGTAGATGGATATTTTAACTGCTTTCAGAGCTAAGTGCAGAGTGTCGGGAAGGCTGGCCATGGCAGCGTTAAAAAGCAAGGGAGATAGAACACTTCCTTGTGGGACGCCGAGGGAAACGCGTCTCTCTTCGCTCATTACATTTCCAAGCTTAACACGGACACAACGGTCTCTGAGAAATTCATGTACGAACCGAAGAGCATTTTCCGACACACCCATGGCTTGGAGCCCGTTCACGATGCCTGCCTGAAGCACACAATCATATGCCTTGGCAACGTCCATGAAGACGGCGAGTGTCGAGAGTCCGCTGACACGGTGGTGCTCGATGTGGCTTAATAGGTCCAAAACACTGTCCTGGGCACTCAGTCGTGGGCGAAATCCGGTCATACACGATGGCCATCGTCTTCCTTGTTCAAGGTACCAAGTTAATCTTGCACATATTAATCTTTCCATCAGCTTAGATACGCATGATGTAAGAGATACCGGTCGATATGACGCGAGGCTCGCAGGATCCTTTCCGGACTTTAAGACTGGCACCACCCAAGCTGTCTTCCAAACAAATGGGATCTCTCCCGTGCTCCAGACAGGATTAAATATGTCCAAAAGGGCCTTTTTTCGCTCGTATGGTAGATTTGTCAGCATTTGATTGCTGATCAAATCGGGACCCACGGCACAGCGTCTTCTTAATTTGCTAAGTGCCATGTCCAGCTCTCGGAAGGTGAATGGCGTATCCATCGTGTGAAAAAACTGGGGTGACAGAGGAATCGCCGCTCCTGCTGATCTACCAGATATATACACGTCTGCGAAATCCTCTGCAAGGGTTTGCAAATCTATCCCTTGTTTCAAAGCAAGTGCTTCGAATGACCTGTGTGTTCGGATCTTCCCAGAAAGACTATTAATTACTGCCCATATCTTTGTCAAGGGCGTAAACGTTGATAAACTCTCACAGAAAGCGGCCCATTGATTTCGTCTTAATTTTTTTGTATAGCGACGAATCGCAGCGTTCATCCTGTTATATTCATTTTTCGCAGACGGATTTCTTTTTGTTCTCAATAATTTCTGCTCCGCCCGTCTACGTGCTGCGCAGAGGTTCTTCAATTTCAAGTCAGGAGCAGGAAAATGGTCGGGCAGTTTCAGCAATGAAGTTGCTGATCGTTTGCTTTGCAACATATCTGCGAACAGCTCACCAGTGGATTTGTTCAACACCTCTCTGTAGGTGTCCCAGCGTGTTACATTGCAGAATTGTCGACCAGCAGTTCGAAATCCCAGGATATTGGTGAAGATGGGGAAATGGTCGCTGCCCATCTTGTCTGGAGCCGTGGTCGATGATACCAGAAGGTCCGTGGAGTGAAGTACAAGGTCTATTGCACTCCATGAATCTGGTGGCCTGAAAAATGTAGGTTTACCATCGTTCGCCACACATAAGTCGGCAGCATCCGCAGCTGCTAGAAGTTCCTTGCCTCGAAAATCTACAATCTTGTCTCCCCAGAGTGGATGGTGCGCGTTAAAATCACCACAGATTATTCGAGGAGCGGGACATCGAGTGCAAAGGTCCTTTAGGAAAGTCTCCATAGAGACCTTTTTTCGTGGGCTTATGTACACCGATACCACACTCAGTTTTCGGTTTCCCAGGCACACTTGCACAGCAGCGACTTCCAGTGAGTTGGAACAGAGGTCTTGCACTGGTAAGGCGACGTGAGGGATTTCCCGCCTTATGTATATCATTGCGCTTCCATTTGCAAACGACGTTATGCTCGGGTTGCCGTGTCGGGTGTACCCTGAAAGCGTCCTTGCATTCGGTAGACCGGCTTCGGAGAGGGCTAGAATTAGTATTGGAATGTCGCGCAGGAAAAGGTCGAGTTCGCACAGGCGTTTTAGAAGACCGGCGCAGTTCCATTGCATTATTAAGGGCACTTTTGAAGGACGAAATAGACCAGGTGGGCGAGACATTGCCATTATTCTACTGTGTGCTTGTGGAAGCAGAGCAAAGTAACACTGACTCTAGAGCCAGGACTGCTTCCAACATATCCTTCGTTGAACTCGCAGGCATCTTAGCGACGTGTGAACGTAGCGCGGTGAACAGAGCGCGAATAACGTGCTCGAGGTTTTCTTGCTGTTGGCTTCCAGATGGTACTTGAGGTGGGCTCAGTGCATCAGCGTAGGTGCGCTTGGCGGACTCTTTCGTAATACATTTCTCACCAGCGTTGAGCACTTGCGTTGACTCAGTACCAGCTCTTGTCGAATTTAGGCGCGGAAAATTTCCTGCGTACTCGTTATCCGAACCGCCATGCTGTGGCGCACCGGACGTCTTCTTTGTGAGCGATGGTTCGTTCACAGTCTTCGGGCCGAGGACAAACGCCTTATTTCTTCGCTGCGCAGCCGTTCGTGCTGGACATCGGCCGTAGCTAGCTGGGTGGTCGCCGCCACAGTTTGCACACACAAGTTTTTCTTTACTTGTACACGTCTTAAAGTCATGAGGCCCACCACAGCGCTTACACCTTTGTTCCCCACGACAGTGCTTAGCAACATGTCCAAAACGCTGACATTTAAAACAGCGTGGTGGCGTCTCCACGTAGTCTACCAACTCGTGTCTGGTGAAGCCAAGGTTGATCTTCTCTGGACGTTCCGAATTGGGAGCGAATGTGAGAACTACAGAGTCAGTGCGCCTTGATTCCCATTCGGTGGATGAGGTTTGGACTCGTCGTATGATTCTTCTTGCGTGGTATACTCCCTGAGGTCTCAGGTAGGTTAACAGCTCTTCGTCCGAGTACCATCTTGGGACCCCTTTTATAATGCATGTATTTTTCATGTAGCTGTGTGGTACACGGGCAGATATGGCAAGGCCGCAGATGGTATTGGTCTCTAGAAGCATATTAGCTTGATGTTCTGTCTCTATATCCAAGAGCAGGGCTCCCTGTGATGTGAAACGGCTCTTAACTGGGGCTCCACCGAGAATCGTTTCGATTTCCGAGTATAGGTCAATAGGATTCACTTGCCTCAAGTTAGCTCCTTCGGATGTTGGAGCAATTAACACAGGAATGCCCACCGTCCTGTCTTTGCGATGTCGCACAAGGCGGAAACCACCCTCGTACATGTCTTGATCTCTGGGGTTCGCCCCGTTGTGGTCCCCGACGGCAGTTGATTCGTCCTCTGATTCAATGCTGTGTTGTCGCTTGCAGTCAGGTATGCTTGCGCAGACCAGCTGGTGCTTCTGACCTGGTGTCACACCTTGGGAGGTCATGGCGGCGCTCTCCCCGATGCTTGTTTCGTTTCTTCTAGCACATTTCGACGCGGCGAGCTGCGCAGCACCCGTCGGTCGCCGATACGGCAGGTACCTTTTCGAGTCGTCCGACGTCTTCAGCAGTGCTGAGCCGTAATATAAACAAAATAAACGATAAATGCAGAGAGAGCTACTTAGCCAAGCAGCAACAGCTTCGTCGTCTTCTTCCTCTAAAAAAAAGGACAATCATGAACAACTGTCACAATTCTTATTTCGTGTGTGTGCAGCGTGCTCCTTTCGTAAATGACCTCCGAGCTTTCCCGATTGACGAGTTGGATAAGTTCGAGCTGGAGAGACAACATTCAGTGGAGGGGGTGCTGATCGAAACGCTATAGAGGCGACGACATTCAGAGCGTGTCTAACGCGCGACCTTTGCGCCATGTCGCTACTGATGACGAAAACGCGCTGAAGTCTTGGAGTTCGGAGGACTGCCAAACGGTGTATGATGTATATGAACAGCTTGCCGTTAGCAAGCTTCACAACGTACCTTTCATTGCGTATAGTGGTCGGCACACTGCAGATCGAGAAGTCGCTGTTTTGTCGCTGCACAGCAGAACTTTTCCTACACGTTTGTTTTCTGCGCGATTTGTATAAATTTTACAACGTCATATCCGTGACGGAAATACGTCAGCGGAGCCGTAGTGAACCAGACTCGCTCGCTGGATTTCATGCCGACCCCTTGTGCCCCCGCGATCTCCGACGACAGCGCAGCTCTGGCCGACTGGCTCTCCCTACGCCATGTACTGACGCCGACAAGAGCTCTCACCGAGTGGCGCCCCGTCCTCGGACTCCTGCGACCGTATCCATCTTTCCTATCTCCTTCCGCTCTCTATATCTATAAACACTTTAATCATATCTTTTTAATCCCTCCTTAACCTCATTCCTCGTTGAGGTGTCCTCCCCCTGAGACACAGTTACGGGGTTCACTTTTCTTTTTTCATTTAAAAATTACTCCCCCCCCCCAGGGTGAACCGGCATGAGCACTTTCGTGTTAAAAGATGCATGCATGCTTTCTCTTGCATGTTACATTCTGCTTGGTTTTCGTTTTCATAGACGTGGGCACAGGGGAGGGGGAGTCACCTGAGAGGAGAGTAGGGCAAAGCATGCTCCATACGATGACATAACAAGGAGGGGGTGCCACAGTTACGTACTTTCGCATAACGCCTCTCAACCTGAAGAGAACCTTGCGCGCACTTGAAATCGTGTTACTACGTTATTTACACCCTGCCGCAGTGGTTCAGTGGCTATAGTATACTCGGCCACTGACCCGCAGGTCGTGTGATCGAATTCCCGAGGTGGCGGTTGCATTTTCGATGGAAGCGAAAATGCCGTAGGCCCGTGTGCTCATATTTGGGAGTACTTTTAAGAACCCCAGGTGGTCAAAATTTCTTCAGCCCTCCACTACGGCGTCTCTCAAAATAATATTGCGGTTTTCGGACGTTAAACCCCACATATCAATCAATAAACAGCGCACTTTATCATTTCAACAGCATTACGTCTACGCAGCATAGCCTATCAAGTACTACTGACGTCCAGCACAATATATGGGCCTTTACTAACGCGCCAACAAGTTTTATGCTCGCCCTCGCTTGCTCGCATGCCCTCGCAGGTCACGTGGCCTTCAAAGCACGAATAGTTGTTTGCGCTAGTTTTCCATTTTAAAGGGGTGTAGCGCGAAGCAGAACAAGGACATTGTGTATCTGGCTTCTTTCCGTACTTCGTGCTGTGCCAATTTTACTCGAATGCACGGCACTGGCATGGCGCATGAGCCCATTATAGCCGATTGAGCCAAGCCGAGACTTTAGCAAAGTCCTTTGAAGAGAGGGATGCGCATGCGCAGTCGCTAACATGAGTGACAGCGTGGCGGTAATTGTGGCGACGCTGATGACATGAATGACGCAACTAGTATTTATTAGGCTCTGTCTCAGCAATATAGCAATGGTGACAGTGTGGTGGCAGTTACGGTGACGCCGATGACATTATGATTGATGCAACTAATATTTACTAGGTTCCGCCTCAACAATATAACAACGGTAAATGTATCTCGGTCATATTATGGCTGATCACCTGCAGCAGGTGCAGAAAGCATAAAAAGCTTGACGTGCTTACATCTCGTGATTCTTGATCATCTCCAAAATCTGCTCTTCTGGCGTATGCAAACTTCAACTTCTCGACGAGCCTGTAGACATTCAAAGTCACCGGGAGAAGACATCCTTCAGTCAACATGAAGAGCGGTGACGATGATGAGGGCTCACGATTTGAAAACATGCAAATAAGGCTGGTGATTACCTGTGTAAGTCTCCGGCGGACATCTGTGAGACGGTGTCGCCTGGATCACTGAAGATGGCGTTGCTTGAAATGGAAGAAGTGGAGCGCCATCATTTATTATACTTAAAACGTATTGGCGGGCTATACTCGGTATAGGACATTACATGATATGGCAGCGCAGACGAAGTTGCCCAAAGAAAACGCAAGAGTGCGTTAGTTGTGTAACCTGGTGTTCACTGCCATATGCTGTAATTTAAAGCAATTAAGTTTAGGAATCTCGGTCAATCACAGATGCTATGAATAACAGCACGTTTATGTTAAAGGACATAACTTTTATCATTATGACCAGTGAAAAGCATACTGCAGCGAGTAGAAAACTGGGCCGTTTTGCAGTGACCAGCGTTTGTAATGAGTAAGAGAATGAGACGGAGTACTTAATTTCTTGAGCTCACTCAAGCTCACTAACTTAGTCTGCCGATGATGAAGGCGAGAGCGGGAAAAGGGCGCGCTCTGCGCAGGATGTCAGCTACATTTGCCATTTGAACGAAGGTCTTTTCCATATCTGCTACTGGGCCGATTTGAAGACGATTCAGCGTCAAGCGTCCAGAACCTTATCGACACTGATGTACAAAACGACCTTAATATAGAAGCAGCAGAATCTCCGATGTGAAATTTCTATTCTTTATGCTTTAACACATGTTGACCAGATGGGATGCCTCACGAAAAAAAATTCTTGAATCCAGTGGTGCCGTTGCAGTTTATTAACATAATAAACTCATTAGGATCTTTTATTTTAATGGGACGATTACATGTGCGGGCGGGGCTGCATGCGTCCCTTGGGCTGCGTGTTTGACACCTATTGCGCAATTGACGTCAGAATGCTCCTAGACGTACTTATCAAGAAAAGTGACTGCGTTTCAGTGGCTGTTTGTGCCAGTGTTGAATACACGGGATTCGATCTGCTCTTACACGAGAGATATTTGTGCCACGACTGCACCTAACATCGTTCCGCTGCCGGGTTGGGCGCCGAGTGGAAGACCATTCCGTGGCTGAGGTTTACGCTGACCGCACTTGTCCACTCGGACGTGTAGCCGGACAGGTCAGCTTCACTCATTACTCCGCCTGTGTTAAAGAGGCGTAAGCACAAATATTTGAGGACCTGTGTGGGGACTAAAAACGCAGTTTCACCGTAAGGGCGAAACGATGAATCCGACAAAAACAAATTGGAGTGTTATACGAAATTTTGGCTTGATTGATTGATTGATATGTGGGGTTGAACGTGCCAAAACCACCATATGATTATGAGAGACGCCGTATAGTGGAGGGCTCCGGAAATTTCGGCCACCTGGGGTTCTATAACGTGCACCCAAATCTGAGCACACGGGCCTACAACATTTCCGCCTCCATCGGAAGTGCAGCCGTCACAGCCGCGATTCGATCCCGCGATCTGCGGGTCAGCAGCCGAGTACCACTAGACCACTAGATCACCGCGGCAGGGCGAAATTTAGGCTAGCAACTAGATCTTCAAGCACGCTACCTGAGGCGACTCAACAGAACAAGGACAAAAGGAAACGTGGTCACTGTGGCGAGCTATGTCTACGCTACATCTATGGCTTCAATTCAGAATTCACGATTAGAACACAACACCAACAAAAAAATAATAACCATCTACTGATCACTGTCGAGGTATATACGAAGTACGTGCGCGACCGCGGTCGACCTCGCCCGATTGGTCAAAGTGACGTTTCTACCGGAGCAATACATCCAACACTCCGGGCTGCCTCCATGAGCCTTTTGCGCGACAAAAACGTGCAGTCAGTCTGTCGGTAGAGGAATGCATGTAATCTGTGAGATGTTTAGAAGAGCTTAAAAGCCAGATTTGATTCTTCACACTGCTTCGCACCGGTACGCATTTCTTCTTTATAATAGCCAATATCTAATGAGCGTCTTCATGCAACCAGTTGACCCGCTTGAATCTGTGAGAAACAAGGCACGCCATTTTGGTTATCGTACTGCATTTCTATGTGGCACGATATTACCTTAAATACGTCAACAACCGTCAAAATTGACCGTTGCCGGCGCCAACCCGAGTGCCGGAGAAAGGTTTTAATCACGAGAAAACGTCACCACGAGACGCCACCGCAGATTGGCAGAATTTGTGACGTCAGCGTGACTCGTCATCATGGCCTCACATTAAGCCACCGTATAATATCGTCGCTTAGTCACTCACACGTTGGCCGATCACGGAGGCCGTGCGGAAACAGGCTACGTTCAGAAAGCTTGCAGTGCCTCCGATCCTGGAGGCAGTGGCATTACAGCTTGAAGAAATTTGGTTTTGCCAGCAATTAAGGGTCGCGTATGGCACGAACAGTGCGGTTCTGGCCCCTTCCTCCTTGAAGTCTGCCCGCAAAACTCTCAACGTACCACGGGGAATAACCCTAAACAACGCAGCCGCTGTTTAATTGGTTGCGAATGACACGACAGAAGCCAATTGTCTGATTCATCGTGGTTCAGCGAAATTTCGGCGCTTCATAATTTCCCCATCGCCACATTTATTCACGGAAAATCGAAGCGGCATCTTACGACACAAGCAATTCACTGCAACTGAGAGCGAAGCGGCGCTCGATGCTTGCGAATCGTGCTGCTCTGTCGCCTTTGAAGCCACATGAGTGACGAAGTTGTACCGCTGCGCTCATTGCCCGTTGATGAGGTACATACTGGTAGATCAAACTCAATGCAAACCATGAGGTCGAGGAATCAAATTGGTCTGGGGTTGCACGTCTGTCAGAACATGCTACACAGCCCATTTCAATGCCCTCGTAGAGCCATGTTCGTTTATTTCGAACATTGTGAATTAGGCTAGAGACACAATAATGGGATGATCGATAATTATTCAGTTTTTATTGCTGTCAGTAACGTGATTCGCGAGGCGTCCTTCTCTCCTTTGTGAAAAAATCTGGCTAATTTGTTAGTATGCATTGGTCTAAATTGCTCTTTCTACCCTGCCAGAGTCTGCGAACAGTGTACTCTACAAACGCGTTATCTATTATCTCTAAAGTTGGAACCAGTGCAATGCATAAACATCACTATTACATCACCGAAAATTACGTGTTTCATGAGAAGAAACTCCTATGTCTCGTTGGAAATTCAAAGTTAAATTTTGAAATCACGCCGCGGTGAACGGAATTAGGTTTGTGACCGAATACATTGCGAAAAATCCTAGAAATAGGTATACGCCTTGCAAGTACGCAAGATACATTGCGTGAGATTTTATAGGTGTATTGCTATCTATATTAATATTAATATTAATAATTGTTTTAGCGTAGGAAAAGCTTTTTAGTCATATTGGCATTTTAATGTTAATATCTCACCTAATCGGTGCATTTTGCGGCGCCATTTAATTTCATACATTTCAGTAACAGTTAATAGTTGCTATACAGTGAATATATACTCGAAGATGTGAGGGGTTTTTATCGCAGACTTTCACTGGAATGAGTTCCAAGGGTGTGTGGAAATGGACAGATTCATAATGTGGAAAATCAATTTTGTGGATTTACAAGCCCGAACGTATACGATTACAAGGCACGCCATTAAATGAGACTAAAAAAACTGTAACTGTAGGTCGGTAATATAAATGTAGCCCACGCAGACTCGTAAGTAAATTAGTTTTTTTTTCGTGTAGGACTCACTAGGACCACGACCAATCAAAATTTTCCTGAAGTGAACTCACTCGAACTCAGACTCACGCAAGTATAAATCAACTGGACTCACTCGGACTCCCACTCACCAATGTATAACTCATCCCGACTCACTCGAAGTCACTGACCAAAGTATAACTCAGCCGGACTCACTCTCCAAAATTTTCCTCGGGTGTGATCACTCGGACTCAGACTCACCAACGTACAACTTTGCCCGACTCACTCGGAGTCGGGCTTACATGAGTATAACTCAGTCGGACTCACTCGGACTCAGGCTCACGCCTCAATCTGTCTGCGTGAGTCGGAGTGAGTTGACTCATGGTGAGACCTATGGTGCAGAACCTCGTAGGTGCCGAAAGCTTTCGTGGGGGGAGGGGGGAAAGGGGAGGGGGGGTGGAGAGGATTAATACTATGTACATAAAAAAGAAGAAGGCTTTCACCTTCGAGCTGTTTAAGTGAATACATAAATGACATTATGAGTTTCCTTGGCCAAATCTGCCTCTTAGCCATGCCTTGTCGCATCGCAGCTATACGAAATACGAACATGTCCATCTCGCTGCGTTATTCCTACCACCCTGCTTGACGCTATCGGCGATGTCCTTGGCCAAGTCTCCCGTGTATATGTACTGGGCGCCGTGGATCGCTAGGTCGCTGAGCACATCCCCCAGCGCGCCTTGCACCAGTTGGTCGCCGTTCTTCAACACGGTGTTGGACTCAGTGTTCCAGAATCGCGTCCTGCGGATCCCGTGCGAATGGGAGAAACAACTTTCCGTGAACGTCTTCACTTGTTCACAATTTTGTGTTCATGTCCGAGTATTTTGTGCTGTTTGTAGGCGGTTTCCACTTGGTTTACAGACATTACAACGTCAAGCGTCCATTGACGAAGGAATGAGAGGTCATGTCAATAGCACTATTGGTAAAACAGCGTCGTCGATCTCCAGAGAAGTGTATACTTGAAGAGCTCCCTAGTGGTCAAACCAGGAATGTTTTAGCCAAGGTTATCAAGCCAGTCATGTTTCAGTGAATTTTGTAACAGTGAAAGTTGTATTCAACGGCTAGTTGCTTTCAGTTGTGACAATTGTTATATTAACAACCGGAATAAATATTTGGCACTTCTTTATGTCATTGTTCCGCCCTATTGGCCGCCGAATAATAAATATTAGGTCATGAGGATAAGCTAGTATATATGATAGGTGGTGTAATAATGCGTAGCATTAGATGAAATAAAATTATTATTTAAAAAGGGATATAACAGACATGCTCTCTACATGCCGTAGATAGAACATACACAATCTATAAAATGAGCATCCTTTTCAGTGAGTCCTGATTTGCCACGTGTATGACGCTTTTTGAAGAGACTGGTGGACTATCTCGGGAGATTATACTCCCGTGCGAGAGTCGAGGGACCCAAAAGAGAGTTATAAGGAGTCTATCTAAACAGGACTCACCGAAAAGAAGAGCACACTCTCTTCTTTTTTTTGACACACACACACACACGCACGCACGCACACGCACGCGCACACACGCACGCACGCACGCACACGCACACACACACACACACACACACACGCACACACGCACACACACACAAACACACACACACACACAAAACAAACAAACATACTGTGAGGAGGTTTATTAGCCGTTAAAGACAGCGACGAGACAGCGTGAAGAACCGTCCAGCGATCGGCACAGCAACGAACCGAAGCACGAGCCGAGAGAGCCGGGCGTTGGCGATGCTGCTCGCTGCAGGCACATCTTCTTCTTCACAATCGCCCCCGCTGAAAAAGGAGCCATCCTGGCGACATAAAAAGTTTCAGGCAAAGGCTCATGGTACGGTGTCAGTCGGGAAGCATGGACGATGTCACGTGCACGCCGGCGCATGTCGTCCGATTGGGAAACTGGTTCAATTAGGAAATTAACCGGAAAGGTTTTCTCCAAAACGGTGTAAGGCCCCTCGTACCGGGGGCAAGTTTCGAGGAGGGTCCCGGTGTTTGGTATGGGATGGCAAGCCACACAAGAGACCCTGGGGCATAGCTGGGATCCGGAAGAGAGGTTCTACGGGTTTCTTTCTGGCGTTGTTGTTCTTCCGAGGTGAACGCACGGGCGAGCTGGCGGCACTCTTCGGCTTGTCTAGCAGCATCGGAGACAGGTGGACACTCGGAAGCATCAGGACGGTAAGGAAGTAGGGTATCAATTGTATGGGAAGACTCACGTCCGTAAAGAAGAAAGAAAGGTGAGAATCCCGTGGTGGTTTGTATTGCGGTGTTATATGCGAACGTGACGTATGGGAGAACACGGTCCCAGTTGCTATGATCAGATGCCACGTACATTGAGAGCATATCACCTAGCGTGCGGTTGAACCGTTCCGTTAGTCCGTTAGTCTGCGGGTGGTATGCTGTCGTTTTCCGATGAATGACGTGGCATTCCGAAAGCAGAGTTTCGACGACCTCGGAAAGGAAAGCGCGGCCTCTGTCACTAAGGAGCTCTCGAGGTGCGCCATGTCGAAGGATAAAGCGTTGCAAAATGAAAGAGGCGACATCCTGAGCTGTAGCGCTCGGCAAAGCGGCTGTTTCGGCGTAGCGTGTCAGGCGGTCAACCGCCACTATAATCTGGTGTCAATGGAAGGGGACCGTAGAGGTCAACACCGATGCGATCAAATGGTTTGGCAGGGTATGGAAGTGGCTGCAATGCGCCAGTCGCACGTGGCAGTGTTGATTTACGTCGCTGGCAGTCAGGACAGAACTGCACGAATTTACGTACAAAATTGTACATGCCGCGCCAGTAATAGCGATGGGGAAGGCGTTCATATGTTTTGAACACCCCGGCGTGGCCACATTGCGGATCGTCGTGAAGGGAGGCGCATACTTGCGATCGTAAAGTGCGTGGAATGACCAGCAACCACCGGCGGCCATCGGGAGCGTAGTTGCGTCGATGAAGAAGTTGATCGCGGATGGCGAAATGGAAAGCTTGACGTCGGAGGGATCGAGATACTGGAAGGTTGGGCGTGCCAGATAAATATTCGATAAGAGAGGCGATCCACGGGTCACGACGCTGTTCGGTGGCAATCGAGTCGAGATTTAGCGATGACAAGGTCTGGAGGCACGTGTTTCCGCACGTCGCATCTGGTGGCAAAGGAGAGCGGGACAGGGCGTCAGCGTCAGAGTGTTTGCGTCCACAGCGGTATACGACGCGAATGTCGTACTCCTGGATGCGGAGTGCCCATCGCGCAAGGCGGCCAGAAGGGTCTTTCAACGTGGAGAGCCAGCAAAGTGCGTGGTGATCAGTTACTAGATCGAACGGGCGGCCGTATATTTACGGCCGGAACTTTCCAAGCACCCACATTAGAGCCAAACACTCTTTTTATGTCACGCTGTAATTAGTTTCGGCTTTCGTCAGAGTGCGGCTAGCGTAGGCTACAACGTATTCTGAATAGCCGGGCTTTCGTTGAGCGAGGACCGCGCCTAGCCCGTGCCGCTGGCGTCGGTGTGCACTTCGGTAGGAGCCGTCGGGTCGAAGTGGCGAAGAATAGGTGGGGAAGTGAGCAGACGGCGCAGAGTAGTGAAGGCAACGTCACATGCAGGGGTCCAGGAGGTGAGGTTCACGTCACCGCGAAGAAGCTGGGTTAACGGTGACATGATAGATGCAAAATTGCGAACAAAGCGCCGGAAATAGGAGCATAGGCCTACAAAACTGCGAAGTTCTTTCATGGTCGTCGGCTTGGGAAATTCTGCGACTGCTCGAAGTTTGGCTTGGTCTGGTAATACGCCGTGCTTGGACACGATGTGGCCTAGGACGACGAGCTCGCGTGCTGCGAAGCGGCATTCTTTCAGGTTAAGCTGCAGACCAGCGTTGGTCAGACAACTCAAAACGTGCCTGAGGCGAAGGAGGTGCGTAGGAAAGTCATGGGAGACAACCACGACATCGCCGAGGTAACAAAGGCACATACTATTCCATTTGAGGCCACGTAGCATATTATCCATAAGACGTTCAAACGTGGCAGGCGCGTTACAAAGCCCAAAGGGTATGACGTTAAATTCATATAGTCCGTCTGGTGTAATAAATGCCGTTTTTTGGCGATCGGCTTCTGCCATTGGGACCTGCCAGTTGCCAGACCGCAAATCTAGCGATGAGAAAAATTCCGCTCCGTGAAGGGTGTCAATGGCGTCATCAATGCGCGGCAAAGGATAGACGTCCTTGCTGGTTATCTTATTCAAACGACGATAGTCCACGCAAAATCGGATGGATCCGTCTTTCTTACGCACCAGGACGACGGGAGACGCCCAGGGACTATGAGATGGTCGAATGACGTCTCTACGAAGCATATTTTCGACTTGATCGTTGATGACGCGGTGCTCTTCAGCGGAGACACGGTATGGTCTTTGACGCAGTGGCTGGTGTAGGCCGGTGTCAACATGATGTTTGACTTGTGATGTGCGGCCCAGTTGAGGTTGCGACACATCGAACGAACTCCTGAACTCATGCAGAAGATCCAGCAGGTCAGCATGTTCGGTGGGAGTGAGAGTGTCGGCGATGGCGCTGGAAAACGTATCATTGGACGACTCCCCGAGTGCCGACAGTGCTTTTAGGTGGTCGCAGTAGTCGTCCGGAACATCAAACAAAAACGAAGGGTCGAGATCCTGCACGCGGCCGAGACATTCCCCCGCAAGCAATGTGACAGGTGTGGAAAGCGGATTGCTTACGAACATGTTGCTTCTTCCGGCGGCAAGGTCAATGGTTGCGAAAGGCAGTGGCAAAGCTCGACGACATTTGAAGATATCGGAAGGCATAAAAAGAACTGTAGCGTCAGTGTAGGCGTTGCATGAAACGGGAACAAGGGCAAAATTTCCAGGTGGAATATCGGTATCTTCATGAACGAGCAACTTCGGCGGCTGATGAGGAGCGTCCAGTAATGGGACATCACACAAGGGTGAAAACTCAACTTCGGCGCGTGTGCAGTTTATGACGGCATTATGGCGGGATAGGAAGTCCCACCCGAGGATGACGTCATGCGAACAGACAGGAAGAACAATAAACTCCACGATGTAAAGAATGCCTTCGATGGAGACTCTTGCAGTGCAGGCTGCGAGAGGCGTTACTTGCTGTGCGCTTGCGGTGTGAAGCGACAGTCCCGAAAGCGGCGTCGTTACTTTGCGTAATAAACGGCAGAGATTAGCGGCAATAACAGAAACAGCGGCGCCAGTGTCTACAAGGGCGAAAGTACAATAACCTTCAACAGTTACTGCGACCACGTTAGCAGGAGAGGAGCGAGGGCTTAGACAGTTCGAAAACGGCGCAGTTCTTGCCTCTTGAACTGCATTGCTTAGTTTTCCTGGTCGGAGGGTCCGGGCCGGCGACGCATGGGGGAGGGCGATCGCCGACGAGGAGAGGGTGCGCGTTGCGGCTGAGAGTCAAGGTGGTCAGTAGGCGCATAGCGAGGTGGCGAGACCGGCCCATATTGGACGAAGGGTTGGCTGCCGGGATGCGACGACCGGGCATAGTTGCCGAACGTCTGAAGTCGACGGCGGCAGTAGCGAGCAACGTGTCCGGGAGTGAAGCAAGCGTAGCAAATCGGTCGGTTATCGGGCATCCTCCAGGGATTGGCGACTGGTGCTGCCACCCAAGGTGCAGTATAAGCAGTCGGGTGTGCGGGCTGTGAGCGCGTGGTGTAGGATGGTTGCGGGAGCCTACGTACAGCGTCTGCATATGTGAGCGGCGCGGCTACGGGCTGCATCTCTTGCGAAAAGGCGACAGGAGGAGCGACAGGCTGCGTTGCATAGGTCAGGGGCGCGGCCACAGGCTGAACGGCTGGCGGATAGGCGACAGGAGCGCCTACCGACTGTGCGACACCCGGGCAGTGACCACGGCTAGATAGAGGTGGCTCGTAGTGCGCAAGAGGAACAGCTTGTGCAACCTCTTCCGATATAGCAAGGCGAAGCGGGGCAGGTAGACGGGTGGTGGTCTCGTGAGTAAAGGCCACAAGAGAAAGTTGGCGGTCGACTTCCTCACGGACGAATGCTCGGACTTGCTGAAACAATGGTGCATTGTCGGGCATGGAGTCGAAACTGGACAGCGACTCACCACCAGGCTGAGGCTGCCTAGTCAGAGTGCGTTGCTTCTTCAACTCGTCGTAGCTCTGACACAAGCTGACGACTTCAGAAACTGTGCTTGGATTCCTTGCCAAGAGCATTTGAAATGCGCCGTCGTCGATGCCCTTCAGGATGTTTTTGACCTTGTCAGATTCGGGCATGGTGTCATTTACACGTCGACAAAGGTCGACGACGTCCTCAATATAGCTGGTAAAGGTCTCGCCAGTCTGCTGAGAGCGGACGCGCAAGCGCTGTTCTGACCTAGCTTGCGGACAGCCGGCCGACCGAACACTTCAGCACATGACGTCTTGAAGACGCTTCATGTGGGGATGTTGTGTTTGTGGTTATTAAACCACAATTCGGCGACGCCAGTGAGATAAAATATCACGTGGCCCAGCTTGTCGGCTTCATCCCACTTATTGTTGGCGCTCACCAGTTCGTAGTGCTCGAGCCAGTCTTCGACGTCGGTCCCATCCGCACCGCTGGAGACCTTCGGCTCCCGTAGTTTAGGATGGCCAGGGCAGTTGAACTGGAGCGAAGGCGTCGATGTAGTGGCGTTGGCAGTCATGACAGGTGGTAGCGTGCGGCTTCGCAGCTCCAGGGTGTAGCAACGGGGATTAACAGCACCTTCCACCAAATGTGAGGAGGTTTATTAGCCGTTAAAGACAGCGACGATACAGCGTGAAGAACCGTCCAGCGATCGGCACAGCAACGAACCGAAGCACGAGCCGAGAGAGCCGGGCGTTGGCGATGCTGCTCGCTGCAGGCACATCTTCTTCTTCACAATACAAACAATTTTCACGACCTGCTGGTGTTGGTACCTCGTACAGCGGGCCAAACTGAAGTATTTTACATGGACGGGGAGAAGGAGGGGGAAAGGGGAAAAACCTATGCACGCAATGTTGTTTGGCACCTGTGATATACTGTGTGAAACCGCAATTGGATGGGAATGAGGACCCACTTGAGGTCGGCGTTGGCTTCGACGTGGACACTGTGCCTCTCGAGTGTTTGACCCAGGTGGGGTCCAATAGTGAAGCCCTCCCTGGCCAGCCGAATCGCTGGGTCGAAAAGCCGGTACCACTCCAGTTCGCCCAACTCCTTGTGGATTCTCCCGTAGCCTTCCACGGCACCTGGAACAATGGAAGCCGTGGCACCTGCGAAAACAACGGTTATCACTAACGCTATAAACCAGAGTCACAGTATAGTCGCATTCGCACTGTTCCCCTTTATAACCAGCCAATAATGCAATACGAAAGCGTCACAGTGCGTCTGCTATCATACGGGGGAAAATACCAGTTTCGCCACAAGGACGAAGCATTGAATGCGATAGCGGCAAATTGGAATGTTATACGAAGTAAGGCTTACAGTCATAACGCTTTAACGATCCAATATCACGTTACCCTACAAACGTACAGCGTAATGTCATACAGCCGCTCCAGGGAACGAAGCGCTTTTCTTCATGCATGTCGCTTCAACGAGAAGAAAGTGGTGATAACACAGTATGTATACAAGGGTGGAGCCGTCTACTGATATTTGCCGAGATAGCGCGCTCGACTGTGCCCTCTTGTTCAAAGTTCGGAGTTGCTGCTCGAGCGGCGCATCGCCCCTTCGTGTTGTTCGCCATACAAAGTCGGCAGGTGCGCTCCATGCCTACTTGTGCCTCTTCTGTACAGCGTTCGCAATCTTTCGCTCAGACACAAAACCCACGACATGTGGGGCGATGTTATCGATTCGCTATTTATGCAAACACGACGAATACAGCCAGGATGAGCCTCGAGTGTCCATACATTGCTATCACTATTTTAGTAAACGCGCTAAAAGTATTCCTACCGTTGGATGACAACTGTGTGCTTATGTCGCTAAATCGGTAAATAAAATATTCTTAAGCTGACGTTCTAAAAGCAAGGCCCCCTTTCTGTGCGCAAAAAAAAAAGTGGGGGACAAGAAGTCAAGTAGGACAGAGCTCTAGTCTATCTGGATCCTTTCCTCACACTTTTTGCGCTCAAAAAAGGGCTTCCATTTTAGGCTACAGTACTTACCAGTCCAAGCAGCCAGTCTGTTTAATAGGATGGTTAGTCTTATCGAGTGTGGCGTCAAGAGCCGAGTATGGCCAAAGTCGAGTAGTTGCAGAGAAATGTGTATACGATAGAATCAGCTAAATTTTCAGTCACTTGGTGCAAGTCTTTGCTGGCAGATGGCCTCGTCTGCAGCGGGTTAAGCGTGAACTGATTAGATCAGGACAATGCCGGAATGATTCTTCCCTCACCTATCATTGATGATATGTGCGGTTTAACGTCTCAAAACTACCATATGATTATGAGAGACGCCGTAGTGGAGGGCTCCGGAAATTTCGACCACCTGGGGTTCTTTACCCTCACCTATCCTCTCAAGACGACCAAATAATGTCTTGCTTTGTCATTCGCTCGCTTTATCATTAATGTCATGTGTATAGTTGACAATACGTTTGTGCAACATTAATTGCCGATTAGCTATGACCGATAAAACCTCGGAATGACCGAAAAAGACTTAGAATCAACACCCCGAGTTTTTATTTTCGTGACTAGATCTGTACCGCTTCGACGGAAAACAGAGTAATGTGCTAATGACATATATTAACGACTCACCGTACTTGTAGAGAGTTGCGTCAGAAAACATGTCAGCTTTGACTGCAGAAGGCGATCTACCGAGAGAGTTTAGCGTGCGTACTTGGTGAGAAGTCCTGTAAGTAAAAATACCTTCATAAAATTCGAGAAAGTTTTCCTCTTTTACTTTCAACTTCAGCTATGTACTTAAGTATGGCACCTTTCTCGTATCTGAGAACAAGCACCGGTACCTGCAGCGCATAGCAGTGCTTTAAAAAGGAAACCCTACATGCTGTCGGTCGCTGTCATCAACACAGCAACAGAAGGAGGGGACAGAAGGAGGGGCTAGCGTTGGACATGTGCGAATAAACGTAAGAAAGGCCGGGAACGTATTAAGTATTATTATTCTCAGGACATACATTTTAGAAGGGTACATCTGCGGCACATCGGTTCTGATAACTTTTTCCGTCTCACCAAAGTTGGACATTACACCGTGTTGCAGCACCAGTGTCTCATGAAATGCAAGACCGTTATGTAAGGTCGGGTCATATTCTAAATAGTACTTTAAGTGACGGAAGATATGCTGCCTCAAAGATATATTATAGTGTTATTTCATTACGGCCTGCGGGGCTGTATTCTAAGAAACAGCATGTGAATCTGAATATTACTATTGTAACTGTTTCTAAAAAAAAGTCACCGCTCAAGCACTCTGCGCAAAGGGTTCTCCAGCAATGGCGAAACATGCAGCCCTGGTTTTTATGACGAGCTGGTATCTGTCAAAGCGCTTTATGTCGACCATCAGTCTAAGAGATTCGTGCTTTAAACATATCGTTTGATGACGTTAGCTTAAACTTGAAGTGAAGCTGAAGCACTTTAAAAAAAACTGACTTCGGAGCATGCAAGGACAGTTTGATCCCTGCTGAATTAGAAAAGCGATGTGAGAGTTCTCAAAAGTGAACGCCAATAGCACTTTTTTGGTGGAAAAACAGTGGCTGTGGCCATCGGGCTTTTTGAGACGCCGAGCGAACACGGTGACGTCATTCTCCGCATGACACGTCACCTGCAACAGCAGCACTGCTGAAGTGTGGCCTCTTCGATTAGTTCCGGCAACGGCACGTCATGGGGTAGTCACAGAGGCAGTGGTCGAAAAAAAAACACTTGCTCCTGGCGAAAGGAAACGAAGATGACGTATGTTTCTATGCCCACACTTTCAACGCGCTCGCGGGGATGCAGCTGGATAAGCTTTCATTTCGCCTGTTATAAAGCTCCTGCTGCTACAACCGCGAAAACAATTATGACATCGTCAACAATAATGTCGGTCCTTCCTAAACATGAACTTTGGATTCAAAAATCCCTTCAGCTTCTCTTTAAAGTATGTTCAGAACAGCTAAACGTTACGAGAACTGAAATTTGGCTGATTTAGCTTAATACAGCTTCTCATAAGAAAGTGGCATCGAAAAGGTCAATAGGTCCTTCTGACTTCTGTTTTATTTTTTCCCGTTCTTTAAAGTGAAAGCATAACTTTCTCATACCGTGTGAAATTTGAGGCTTACACAGCAATCACAGTAGCCCGTCACATTTTTATCGTCATTCTTCTCACGCCGTTCTGTCATCACCGTCATTGCGTAGTCGTTTATAGACAATGAGCCAGGAGTATTTCGGTAGCTTTTTTTGTCAATTGTCATTAAAGGTGAGCTTGTCACGGCAATGTTTGACATTTCCACCAAATTTCTGTGGTATTGATGTGGCGAGCAGTCTGCATTATGAACCGAAGTAATGGGGCGTACTGGAGGTACTGGTGTAGGTTCAACGTGAGATGTATAGTGAGGAAAACTGCATACAAAAAGAGACAGAATCAATGAAGTTTGTGTCAGTTAATGCATAAGAGTGAAAGAATACCCCCCCCCCACAAAAAAAGAAAAAAAAGAGAAACGAGAAGTGGCAGTGGTCCCACTTCCCTCTCTTGTTCTTTTGACTGCTTCTATGGTTCAGTGGTAAGACGTGGAACTTTCAACAGTCAATGACCATCCTGTGTCTTCCTTCGCGTTTCCCGCTTTCTGAGCGCGACATTTAGCTACGAGTCTGCATTACGGCCACTATCCTCAATTCGCTGTTGAAGCTTGGGTCTTACTTGTTAAATAGAGCGCGATGAAGCCACCGCCGATGCCAACGAGGTGCGGAGCTGTGACACCCATGCATAACATGACGGCCACGGCGATGTCTCCTATGGCACCACCGTCGTCCACGATCTCCCTGTAGGCAGGCAGGAGGAACAGAGACAAAGCAAGTGTTCTCAGTTTGTATATCTGACGAGACTGATTCGATCGCGAGTTATGAGGCGGAAGCTTTAAGGAGAGCTGCTCTCAGTTTGCGCCCCTAAAATGATAGTTCCTATCGTGGCTCTGGAGGAAATTTTGAAAGTCACGCCACCATGCGAACTGGTAAGTGAAAGGGAAGGGTGCCCTTTTGATCATGTGAAAGGTACCGCGAATTGTGGCTCACTCTGACCTTTCACGACACTTTACTGCAAAGTGTTGTGGCTAAACATGCCTTATGACTCCTGAGATTGCACTTCTGACATTGCATTCAAAGAACTGTTTACTTCTCACCTTTAATTCTCAAAAGCCTAGGACCGACAGCGGGCCGTTGTGAGAAACACTTCATAGTTTCGTTTTCATTTTTGCTTCCATAGCAAGCTTGTTTTCATTGGGACCCGGCCACCCGGGGGAGGGGAGTGAGAAAAGAGGCGCTGAGGTGAAAGGCTACTGCCGTGGCCGGGATTCTTTCCCACGGCCTTCAGGGTAACAGTCTAGCACTTTAACCACTTGGCCACAGTAGTAGTAGGGCGCATGTAGAGTGGCGTTTTTCACGAATTGGATGGCGGATCAGCTACGAGATACCGACTTACTTGGCTACTTGGGAGCATTCCTTGGCGTCAACGTTGACGGCCCATTTGACGTACTCGTCTGCAGGCGCGCTCGTGGTGCTCAAGATGCTGACGAGAAGCGACGTCATCAAACTGATCGCCAGTAAGACAAAGGCGCAACAGCAGAAGCAGGCAGCAGCAGCGGAGCACAAGGTCCCGGAGTCGAGTTTGACATCGCTCATCGAACTGGCGCTAA
The DNA here is from genome assembly GCA_013436015.1 of Rhipicephalus annulatus. Taxonomy (NCBI): domain Eukaryota; kingdom Metazoa; phylum Arthropoda; class Arachnida; order Ixodida; family Ixodidae; genus Rhipicephalus; species Rhipicephalus annulatus. The sequence continues at coordinate 243,197 of WOVY01009308.1, read as the reverse complement.
AAATGAGAAGCGTTAAGATATGCTGTTTAGGGAGCTACGGGAAGTCACAAAACTAATTATAGTTTCCGCAGAAGTTGGTGAAATATGCGTGAGGGAGATTGACGACTAAGTACACCGAGCAAACTTACCATGGGTTATTGATTCAGAATAATTGTTTGTTGGAACACGATTGTTCCTTTCAAGGACAACTCCAAGTTTCGCTCAGCCATTTTGGGCTTTATCGTTCCCGGAGTTAATTGACCAATTAATTATTATTTGCCCTAATTAGCCAATTTCACTGCTTCACTTCGTTTTGTTTATTTCTTATTTTGTATGCGTTGTTAAGCACTTCCCTCTGTAATAATTCAGTCTTGAAGGTGAAATAATATGAACAAAATGGATGGTGTTCTCACGCTTACGAACCTTATCGGTCATTATCGGACTTTTCTCAAGTGTTATCAAATCTTATCAACCTTGCCAAACTCTCAATTGATTGAACACATTTCCATGTGTCTCCGCAGAACCTCTTGTCCGTTTAGATTCACTGTCGACCATAATCTGACCCATGTAACTCCTTACCCCGTAATTGTCGTCATTACCGATTCTATGGTACACGCATAGATTTTTCAAGCATCAGAGGCATTTGTAGCTATTGCTCGGCACAAGTACAACTAGGTCCCGAGCATATACAGTGGCACTAAATATGAATGTGTACTCAAAATGGCGCCAGCAATTCAAAGTGGCACATACATAGAAAACAAGAGGCGAATCAAACTTCCTCACTTAGTCGTATTTTTTGAACCAAATTAATGTTTTGTTGGTTACATTTTCTAGGCTAGGGGTCACTTCAGCCACAGTGAGCGTGTTGCACTCGTTGAGTGCGACTGTACCCCATGACGGTCATGCATAGTTTTGGAGAAGTGCATCCCATGTATTATGCATTATCGCATGATAGGATGTGCATGATAGAACCTAGGAAGATGGAGGAGGAGGCTGTTTTACGGACAATAAGTAGTGAAAAAAAAACGACTGTTTCATGGTCATCAAAAATGTCTCTCCTTCCTTCCCACCCCCCACCACATCGTGAAAAATAATAATAGCTACAGACCTGCCCGATACATTTGTTTTACGCCATTGATAAACACATTCATAAACTGTTACCAATGTAGGAGGTGATGGTGTATTCAGTGGCTGGGTTTGACAGTGTTTGCCCGCTTCATCGGTGGAGACCCGATGCAGTGAGTATCGAAAACAGTAGCGAGCATAAGTTCGAGTCAGGCCTAACTCACCCCGAACTCGAAGAGGTGGAAACGGGCGTTCCTGGGACCGACGACTGTCCCGCTTGTGGCAGCGGTTGCAGGGTCGGAGGTGGCAGAGGTTTCTGCGGTGGAGGCAAACCCGGAGTTCTCATTGTTGCTGGCTGTAGCCCTCGACTTGGTAAGACAAGCTGACTCCCAAGAGAGGACGTGAGATCAGCTATTTCATGATGATGAATCAGAACGATGATGATGGTTGTTCTTTTGTCCGTGGTATGAAACAATTGTAGAGAACAGGTAAGGAACCAATGGTATTACACACCAAAGTTCGACAGCGTGTCACACTCTAAAGAAGTATGGGTGGAGACAAAGCTCCTTGGGAGCGCTCTCAACCCTTCCCCAACTTTCCTTTGGTCAAGCCCAAAAAACAGCTTCAGAATTTATGAAAAAAAATGAAAATTAAGCGATGACGTGCTTCTAACAATGAGCATACGTGTGCGCATGAGGGAGGAGAGGAGGGGGAGAGGATAGATGGCCGCTTTCCCTAGTCACACAATATGGGGGTGCAAAGTCAGACCCACACATTGCATAACAGGGGGGGGCGCTGCGTCTCAGGGGGGGGGCGCAATGTCAGCGCCATACATTGAAATATGGTACATATGAATACGGAGAAGAGCGCTGCTACTAAACTTCGCCCCCCCCCCACGCCACGGTAGTCTACTGACTAAGGTGCCCCACCGCGGTGGTCTAGTAGCTAAGGTACTCGGCTGCTTTCCTGCAGGTCGCGGGATCGAATATCGGCTGCGGCGGCTGCATTTCCAATGAAGGCGGAAATGTTGTAGGCCCGTGTTCTCAGATTTGGGTGCACGATAAAAAAAACCAGGTAGTCGAAATTTCCGTAGCCCTCCACTACGGCGTCTCTCATAATCATATGGTGGTTTTGGGACATTAAACTATACATATCAATCAAATCAAAACTTCGCCGCCCCCCTGAAGGTACACCCTGCGCAAGCCTATGACAATGACTATGGCTCTCCGGTTGTAAACATCGTAAGTAAAACAAAATCTTCGAATTTAAGGTAAAGTGAGTTCGGCCATCACTATCATTCAAAACCTGTGCGGTGATGTCAGTGCACTTTCAGATGAGCTGGACAGGGCCATAAATATAGTGTGTGTAAATAGTGTTAGGTGAGGGAGCTTTGTTCTACCATTGCTCCCTCAGCAAATTTTTTCATGCTTCAACTTTTTGGGCGATATTAAAATATTTACTCTTTTACAGCGATCAGTTGTTGCAAAACGTTCTACACACAACCTCTCTACTCCCGGAATCCCGAAAAAATTCCTGGCTACGGCCCTTATGAAGGGGCAGGATGGGGAAAACCGTTCCCTACTGCCCCCTTTCCCTCCTCCCAATGCGCACACCCATCTTCTCTGTCACACTTGAAGGCAGAAGCCTGCTCCACACGTTCTATACTTGTAGCGCATTCAGTCATGCTCTCTGAGACTAGACAACTTGCAAGACTTGACATTTATAGACAATTGTACTCCCTAAAGAACTGTAAAAGACTACAGTCCATGAAAAAGTATTAAAGGTAAGAAGGAACAAATAAAATTAAGCAGATACTGAGAAAGACTGACGAAACCTTTGGTAAATGTTAGCAGAGCGCTGCGATTGTGCCCGAGAATGGAAGTGGTTGAATCATGAAAGCCGCACTTATGGGACCACCGTGCCTACATGTATAAGTGTTTGGTGCCACTTAGCAGGAAACAGAAGCATCGAGGAGCGTAACTACGGGAGCCATAGCAATAATGTTGTTGCTTTTCGAACTTATAGCAGAACGAGCTCCAATCGCATAGTTGTTCAAACGGATCATTTCAACAACCGATAAAGGTTACTGATTTTCTCGCATACGGTTTTGTGATTTGGCGTATTTAACCTCTGCCTACAGTGCTCCTCGAAGCTTGTCGCTTCGAGCGTCTAGAAGAAGATCTTTAGTGGAAGATGCTGATGCTGATGCTGGTGACCTCTGATGGATGGCGCTTACCCACAAAGGGGGATGGGCCAAGAACCGGGCGGCAGGATACTTAAATGAAACTAAACTGAAAATCAAGCCAATCTGAAAAAGAAGCTTAAAATAATACTACCAAAAAACAAAAATGTGTGCTGAGCAAGCGGTCAAACCATCTTTTGTTTTTGAAAGACATAACTACGAATTATAAACTAAAGATCTGAAAAGGTAGTGGTTCACTAGCATGGTAATCTTTTAGTTGCGTTGATGTAATCAAACACAGCGGAGCATACATCCCTGTGGCAATAACCAAATGAAGTTCCGCCAAATGATAAAATTACTGGTAAGTTTACTTGTATTCCTAGCTTTTGTAATGGGGCTACTAAAAATCTTTTTCTCTGATAAGAATAACGATGACAGAATAAAAAGAAATGTTCAATTGTTTCAATTTCGTTGCACCAAATGCATAGCAGTGACGCCTTGAGCTGAGCTTTATTAATGTAATAATTTAATTGTGGAACTGCACAGCGCAATCCGGTATAAGTGACCTCTAACTGGCGAGATACACACCACTGTTTATTCCAGCAATAGCTCAAATGCTCGAAATCTTTGAATTTATCCAAATTACATTTTCCCCATTGCAGGCAAGCATTTCGTAACCTTAGCGCGGTTACGTAAGCCGTATCTGGCAAAACTGGGATGGTGGGCCCACCCAGGGATACTGCTGCTAAAGAGTCCGCCATTTCGTTCAAATATAATCCGCGGTGGCCTGGTACCCATAGCAAATGCAGTTTTTTTACGTTTTTCGGTACTAAATGCCGAAACGTATTCATGAGCTCTGAATTTACTGCCGCAGAAAGTGCATTACAAACTGATAATGAATCTGTAATGATAACTGCTAATGATTCGCTTGAGAGTAATTTGCGTAGGGCAAGAACAATGGCCAATAATTCTGCCATGAATACCGGGGTATAATCTGGAATTCGAATCGAAAAGGACCAGTCCATAGAAGGAGAGAAGATGCCAACCCCAGCCTTTTCTTTTGACACAGATGCATCAGTCACTATGATATTGCTTATCTCTAGGTGGGCTAGATAATCTGCTAACTGGTCATTTAAATACCTATATGCCAATTGTTTCGCGTTATGAGGAAATATATCATCGAATTGTATGCTAAGCATTGACTTTAGGTTGTGTATTGTACCAATATGTCTAATTTTTACATTCAGTTGGTTTAGTAGCGCTTGTGCAAATACTATTTGCGGGGTGTGTAGTCGCGACCAATGGGTTTCGAAAAATAAAGTCGGTTCTTGAATGAAAGCGTAAAATGAGAGTCTTTGGTGCGAACTGTATATCTTTGAGAATGCTTGCACAGTAAGAATTTTAAACCTATATAGCAGAGAAGGTAGGCGAGCTTCCATATACAACACGTTATTTGCAACAAACTTTGGTAGACCCAGACACAAACGCAACGCTTCTCTTTCCAGCTGTATTAGGGGTCTCGATTTATAGGCTGCGCTGCCAGAAAATAATACACAACCGAATTCCATGATGGGCCGCACATAAAGTTTATATATCATTATTAGCACATCTCTTCTTAAACCTGCTTTACGGTTTGCAAGCTTCCGTAGCCACCCCATGGCCCGTGTTGCCTTGGAGTACACATCATCAATGTGACTTCTCCAATTTAATGTGTCATTATATATGATGCCCAAATATTTAAGGGAATTCGCCTGCGGAATGAGCTCATTACTGTACATTAACGAGATGTTGATAGGCTGCAGAAAAGAGAATGCAAGGAGCACACTTTTCTTTACGTTCAGGGTTATATGAATATTTTTAAGCCATCTTTCTATCATATTGAGATAATTTTGTAGACTCTGGTATAATGATTGAAGGTCGGTATTACTTGCGAAGAAAGCAATATCGTCCGCGTAAACATATAGCTGAATATCCTTAGTTGATGGAATGGAGCTTAAGAAAATGTTAAATAAAACTGGCGACAGGACAGCCCCCTGTGGTACGCCACGTGTCTGCTTATATCTATTCGATGAGTACCCATCTTTAAAGCAGTAATATTCTCTCCCTCTTAAAAACTCCGACACCCACGCAGTGATGTAGTTGGGAAAATGGTGATATTCCATCTGTTTCAATAAAATTGAATGCTCAACCCTATCGTACGCTTTAGCCAAATCTAAAGTAACTAAAGCACAGTATTGGCGCCGACGCCGAGCCAGTTGTATTCGGCTCTCTAAATCAACATGCGCACACCATATTGAGCAACCGGATCTAAAACCAATTTGACTGGGGTTTAATATAATATTGCGTTATTATTAATATATTTCATTACCCGGGCATTCAAAACTCTTTCAATTAGCTTAACCAGATTTGACGTGATTGATATTGGCCTTACATTGTCCAAGGCAAATCCTTTTTCCTGCTTTTTAAGAAGTGGAATCACTTTAGACAGCTTCCATTCCGCAGGTATCCAAGCTTTTGTCAAAGAAAAATTCACCAGATTAAGTACTTCAGTTGGACAAATCTCGAATATTATTTTCTTCGTTCAGCGAACTGGGAGCGCAGAGAAAAACACAAAGGACGAAGCGAGGAACCACACAACACGAGCGCTCAACTATCAACTGATTTATTTTCCACATCGGAAGGACATATATAAACACAAAATGCGCATGTCAAAACAGATTATGACGAAATCAAGGGCAGCATGCGAAGCGTGTAATCAAGCCACTTGTCTAAGGGTTATCTAGGTAGCTGAATTCACAGTCAAGTAGTGATAAGGAAGGATGACTTATACATTGGTCCGTATTCTTGGAAATGTGATAGGCTTCAGAAATTTTCGCGCGTAGTTTGATGAGGATGCCGGAACAGAATAATTGTATTCTCAAACAGGGGTTGGCACTTGCACGAAACGCAATGTGACGCTAAATGGGAGTAAGGTGTATTTTTCAACGAGCTTCTGTGTTCCCTGAGACGCACGTTCACACATCGGCCGGTCTGGCCAATGTACATACGTCCACAAGAAAGGGGTATCTTATATACTACTCCGGTGATGCACTTAACAAACTTAGTTAAGTGCTTCTGGAGGCATCCTCTACCTTTAGATGCATTATGTGCCCTCCTGTGCACCATTGAACATATACTGGCCAATTTATTGGGTGCCGAGAAAACCACGCGCACACCGAACCGGTTTCCCACGTTTTTTAGCCCATGGGCCATTTTATGAATGTAGGGGATTACTGCCTGCGCGCTTGTTATTCTCTTCCTTGTTCTCTGACGAAGTACATGTGCGTTTTTCATTATTTTTGACCGTACGCAAGAGATTTTCACAGACTGAGGCTATTACGTAGGAAGGGTATCCCGCACCTATCAGCCGTTCCAACTGTGCTACGAACCCACTTTGCAAGGTATGCAGGCAACATTTTTCGAGGGCTGAACGTAAGCATGACATTACGATTCCGCGTTTAACAAGCTTGGAATGTCCGGAAGAGTAGTCTAGAACGGGTTTTGCAGATCGAGGATTGTATTGCCAGCAAAGGTGCTTATCACCAAAAAACAGGGAAAGGTCTAGGAACTGCAATTTGTTATCTTTTGGAAGCTCGGAGGTGAACCGGAGGCCCATGCCTTCCTTCTCGAAGCATGCCTTCATACTTTCAACGTCCACTGCTGAACACTTTTCGATGATAATCAGATAATCGTCAACATAACGGAATACTTTTGTGCCAGGTTGAAGTTTAGTGCTTAAGGCTGCATCCACCTTCCCAAGAAAAATTTGGCTTAAAACAGGGGCCACACTTGAACCTATACAAACACCTGATTTTTGCATGTACAGGTTCCCAAGCCAAACGACGAAGGTGGACTTCAAATAGAACGTCAAAATTTCTAGAAAAGACTGAGTCGAAATTCCCGTGCTATTCCTGAGCGATATCTCATCATTGTCTTCCACAATGCACTGCTCTACGCTGTTTACCAGTTGATCATGCGGCAAAGAATAATATAAGTCGACTACATCAAGACTAAAAGCTGTAACACCGGAGCATTCACATTTGTTGAGGTATTCAACCACGACACCAGAGTTTTTTGCGTGAAAAGGGTCATTTACGCGCAACGCAGAAAGATGTTTTTGCAGATACTGAGATACAACCAACTGCCACGTATCCCTTTCTGAAACAATCGCGCGCAGCGGCATTTCCGGTTTGTGTGTTTTAATGGAGTAAAAAAGTTCTAGCTCTACACCTTTCGCCTTTTCTACTGAAGAGCCAAGTTTTTCCAGGTTAAGCCTTTTCAGCAGCGATATCGCTCTAGTCTTTACTTCCTTGCTTTTTACAGAGAGTGGTTTAAAATTTCTTTCTATGGCTTCCTCAGCCTTCTTGAGAAAATCTAGTTCCTTAATGATAACAGAGAACCCTTCTTTGTCAGAAATGAGTACCCTTAGCTGATTGTTCAAACAAAACTTAACAACTGGTTGAACGCGCAGTTTTCTACTCACATCGCTAACATTGCTCGAAACTGCTTGAACACATTCTGTTACACACCTATAACGCTCTTCCTCCTTGGCCAGCTTGGAGACAGTCCTTGCTGTGGCAATCTTTTCTTCAGGTCGAAGGATAGGTTCCACGGAGAACTTCGGGCCTTTTTGCAGAACCTGCTGAATTTTTTCCGGCACAGACACATCACTTAGGTTCAAGAAACGTCCCTCACTTGAAGCTTGTTTTTTCCTGGCAGGTAGTTGTGGTCTGATCCAATTCCACAAAGTTTCCGTGACGGATTTCGAAGTTTTGCACCAGTCGCGATACGAATCGCGGTTGTTACGTCTATGACCGTCTTGGTCACACATGACCCTCAGCCAGTCCTTATAACACCGGACTTGTCTGTACCATTCCGAACGAAGGATTCGGCACATCCTTTTGGTATGCCCAAACGACGGACTCATCATTCCAAAAAGCATTTGTACCTCTGCCGGACAAGTTCCTTGACGAAGGTGCCACGATGCTACTCTTGCCCGACATGTTGCGACAGCAATCCACGATGCCAAAATGGCAGGGTCTTGAAGAGAGGGACTAAAACAGTTAAAAGAGCCCTGTGTACTAGAAATACATTGCAGAAGGATCAAAATGTGGGCCAGTTGGTAATTCATTTTCTTCGTTCAGCGAACTGGGAGCGCAGAGAAAAACACAAAGGACGAAGCGAGGAACCACACAACACGAGCGCTCAACTATAAACTGATTTATTTTCCACATCGGAAGGACATATATAAACACAAAATGCGCAAAAGTTCGCTGAACGAAGAAAATGAATTACCAACTGGCCCACATTTTGATCCTTCTGCAATGTATTTCTAGTACACAGGGCTCTTTTAACTGTTTTAGTCCCTCTCTTCAAGACCCTGCCATTTTGGCATCGTGGATTGCTGTCGCAACATGTCGGGCAAGAGTAGCATCGTGGCACCTTCGTCAAGGAACTTGTCCGGCAGAGGTACAAATGCTTTTTGGAATGATGAGTCCGTCGTTTGGGCATACCAAAAGGATGTGCCGAATCCTTCGTTCGGAATGGTACAGACAAGTCCGGTGTTATAAGGACTGGCTGAGGGTCATGTGTGACCAAGACGGTCATAGACGTAACAACCGCGATTCGTATCGCGACTGGTGCAAAACTTCGAAATCCGTCACGGAAACTTTGTGGAATTGGATCAGACCACAACTACCTGCCAGGAAAAAACAAGCTTCAAGTGAGGGACGTTTCTTGAACCTAAGTGATGTGTCTGTGCCGGAAAAAATTCAGCAGGTTCTGCAAAAAGGCCCGAAGTTCTCCGTGGAACCTATCCTTCGACCTGAAGAAAAGATTGCCACAGCAAGGACTGTCTCCAAGCTGGCCAAGGAGGAAGAGCGTTATAGGTGTGTAACAGAATGTGTTCAAGCAGTTTCGAGCAATGTTAGCGATGTGAGTAGAAAACTGCGCGTTCAACCAGTTGTTAAGTTTTGTTTGAACAATCAGCTAAGGGTACTCATTTCTGACAAAGAAGGGTTCTTCGTTATCATTAAGGAACTAGATTTTCTCAAGAAGGCTGAGGAAGCCATAGAAAGAAATTTTAAACCACTCTCTGTAAAAAGCAAGGAAGTAAAGACTAGAGCGATATCGCTGCTGAAAAGGCTTAACCTGGAAAAACTTGGCTCTTCAGTAGAAAAGGCGAAAGGTGTAGAGCTAGAACTTTTTTACTCCATTAAAACACACAAACCGGAAATGCCGCTGCGCGCGATTGTTTCAGAAAGGGATACGTGGCAGTTGGTTGTATCTCAGTATCTGCAAAAACATCTTTCTGCGTTGCGCGTAAATGACCCTTTTCACGCAAAAAACTCTGGTGTCGTGGTTGAATACCTCAACAAATGTGAATGCTCCGGTGTTACAGCTTTTAGTCTTGATGTAGTCGACTTATATTATTCTTTGCCGCATGATCAACTGTTAAACAGCGTAGAGCAGTGCATTGTGGAAGACAATGATGAGATATCGTTCAGGAATAGCACGGGAATTTCGACTCAGTCTTTTCTAGAAATTTTGACGTTCTATTTGAAGTCCACCTTCGTCGTTTGGCTTGGGAACCTGTACATGCAAAAATCAGGTGTTTGTATAGGTTCAAGTGTGGCACCTGTTTTAAGCCAAATTTTTCTTGGGAAGGTGGATGCAGCCTTAAGCACTAAACTTCAACCTGGCACAAAAGTATTCCGTTATGTTGACGATTATCTGATTATCATCGAAAAGTGTTCAGCAGTGGACGTTGAAAGTATGAAGGCATGCTTCGAGAAGGAAGGCATGGGCCTCCGGTTCACCTCCGACCTTCCAAAAGATAACAAATTGCAGTTCCTAGACCTTTCCGTGTTTTTTGGTGATAAGCACCTTTGCTGGCGATACAATCCTCGATCTGCAAAACCCGTTCTAGACTACTCTTCCGGACATTCCAAGCTTGTTAAACGCGGAATCGTAATGTCATGCTTACGTTCAGCCCTCGAAAAATGTTGCCTGCATACCTTGCAAAGTGGGTTCGTAGCACAGTTGGAACGGCTGATAGGTGCGGGATACCCTTCCTACGTAATAGCCTCAGTCTGTGAAAAGCTCTTGCGTACGGTCAAAAATAATGAAAAACGCACATGTACTTCGTCAGAGAACAAGGAAGAGAATAAGAAGCGCGTGGCAGTAATCCCCTACATTCATAAAATGGCCCATGGGCTAAAAAACGTGGGAAACCGGTTCGGTGTGCGCGTGGTTTTCTCGGCACCCAATAAATTGGCCAGTATATGTTCAATGGTGCACAGGAGGGCACATAATGCATCTAAAGGTAGAGGATGCCTCCAGAAGCACTTAACTAAGTTTGTTAAGTGCATCACCGGAGTAGTATATAAGATACCCCTTTCTTGTGGACGTATGTACATTGGCCAGACCGGCCGATGTGTGAACGTGCGTCTCAGGGAACACAGAAGCTCGTTGAAAAATACACCTTACTCCCATTTAGCGTCACATTGCGTTTCGTGCAAGTGCCAACCCCTGTTTGAGAATACAATTATTCTGTTCCGGCATCCTCATCAAACTACGCGCGAAATTTCTGAAGCCTATCACATTTCCAAGAATACGGACCAATGTATAAGTCATCCTTCCTTATCACTACTTGACTGTGAATTCAGCTACCTAGATAACCCTTAGACAAGTGCCTTGATTACACGCTTCGCATGCTGCCCTTGATTTCGTCATAATCTGTTTTGACATGCGCATTTTGTGTTTATATATGTCCTTCCGATGTGGAAAATAAATCAGTTGATAGTTGAGCGCTCGTGTTGTGTGGTTCCTCGCTTCGTCCTTTGTGTTTTTCTCTGCGCTCCCAGTTCGCTGAACGAAGAAAATGAATTACCAACTGGCCCACATGTTGATCCTCGAATATTACTTTTATCATTGAATTTGTTACCCCGTCTGGTCCAGGTGCCGAAGGAGATAAGTGCCTTATTATCTCTGCCAGCTCATCTAAAGTAACCTCCTCGAAATCCTCGCCTGCCATTGGGTTCACAATGTGCAGTGGTATAGTTGACAGAAATCTATCTTGGAGCCCTTTCGCAATATTTTCTACTAAATCAGAGAGCTCACGGGGGGAAAGAACAGAAGAGTCAATATTTTCAGCGGGTGGTAACATCTTTTGAGATCTTAAAAGTCTGAAGAGCGCTTTTTTGTTTTTAGCCCTAGAAAGATACTCATGTCGTTTCATATTATAACTTTCTTTTGCTGTACTTACTGTGCGTTTGAAGTCTGCTGCTGCGAATTTATAATCACACCAATTTTTTGGACATTGGTTGACCAGCAGTTGTTTCCATGCAGCTTTCCGTTTTCTATAGCTCCTCGTGCACTCTTCAGTCCACCATGGACTAAAAGAACCTCTTGTGGCCGAGTCTAATTTAAACGTTGCGTCTTTTACTGATATTTTTAACACTGCACACAGACTCATAGCCCTAATGTCACCTTGTATGTCCTTGCGGTGATCAAAACTAGCCCTCAAGTCTTTTTCTAATTTTCTATAGTTGAGGAATGAGCGGGCCTTTTCGGCGACATGTATTCTTGGAAAGTTCAGTACAAAAGTAATAGGCAAGTGGTCACTGTTAGTAGCACAGTCTAAAGTTTGCCACGAACATATATTTAGAGATGAGCTTGAAAATGTCAAGTCAATTACAGATTTAGAGAGACCTCGGACAAAAGTAGCAGATTGCGAATTTAAACAAGATAAATTCTTGTCAATAGCCCATTCCCACAATCGTTTTCCGCTTAAATCTGTTTTAAAACCCCAGGCCACATGATGTGAATTGAAGTCTCCAGTGATTAATATATCCTTTCTGCAGGCAGAGAACATATTGTCTAGACTTCGTGTGTCTTGCACCCCGGCTGGGAAATACGCATTTACAAACGACAAGGGAGAAGCGTCTGGTAATGTTATGTCTACTATCAAAATTTCACAATCTGGAGTCACACAACGATAAGAGATCGTAGCTTTGTGACTAAACTTAGTTGCTATCAAGACAGCAAGCCCACCACCTCTGCTAGGTTGGTCCAATCGAAATAGCCGATAATTTTTTAGGTGAAACTTCTGGCTGGTTGAAAGCCAGGTTTCTTGCAGTGATATAATATCCGGGGAAAGCTGTGAAGAAATGTATGATAGGTCTGTGGCTGCGGAAAATATAGATCTGCAATTCCACTGTAATATGGTTAGTGAACCTATTTTGACGACAGAACCGTCGCAGAAACTGCTTGCTCCAAAATGTCTTTTCGCAAAAAGTCTTTCTTAGACATGTTCTCAATGAATTCTTTTTTGGATAGATACTTTTTAGATTTCGAATTATGCGAAGAGTTTTTTGATTGGGGAGATCGGGTTCGCTTCAGAGCCTTATGAGAGTCCATATCCATATCTGCACATTCTTCTGAATCATCCGTAAGATCACCGTCTTCCGTTGTTTTGGAAGTCCCTGCCTCAGGAGAAACCGCTCGCTGACTTGTTGTCGCACTTTCTATTTCCGTACGCTGCGATAATAATGATGTCTGAGGAGCCCAATCGTTCGTAGATGCTACACCTAGAATTTGAGATAGTTGATTGGAAACCAATTGTGCCAAGCTTTCAAAAAGGTTGTTTGCGAGGCGTTCCATTGCCTTTTCCATAGCCTTCTCTACGGCCTCTGCGATAGATGTTGCGAGAGATGCATCCATGGCGGTGGTATTACGTGCTGCAACACTGGCATATCCTTTGGATCTCTCCTGCATTTCTGCAACGGCTTCTCTCCGAGAGCACCTCTTGCGTTCTACAATATCCAATATGGCAAGCTCCCTTTCTTTTGCTGCACAGTCTGCGGAGTCTGCAGGGTGCGCCCCATTACATAAGCAGCACCTCTCTTTCTCAGAGCTGCACTCGCGGCTATCATGATTTTCACCACAGAGACGGCATCAAAGAACTGATCGGCACCCTCTGACGCTATGTCCATATCGCCAACATTTCAAACACTGCAGGGGTTTGGGGGAAAGTGGCTCTACCTTATAGATCAGTGGCCATGCCTTAATTTCGGAAGGTCGGACTGTTCCTAAAAAGGTCACTATCACCGATTCCGTTGGTGATTTTATGTTGTCAATTGTACGGGTGCACCTGTACACTGAAATTACACCCGCCACCGAAAACAAATCGAGCACATCTGCAGGTGTCAGGCTTGTGTCTACACCGCGGACTAATTAATCCTTTCGAGCATGCGAGGTGTGCCGGAATAAATGTGCTTACCGGATGCGCTGCGAATTCGGAACATTGCAGGAGCTCACGAATGCATTCCAGATCTGCGGAACAGCACAGGATGCCTCCGCGACCAAACTGGCGGACCTCAGTGATCTCCTGGGGATGTGAAGTGGCTTTTCGAAGCTCCACTTGAATCGCCTTTGGGTTCTTCATCGGAATACTGCCCCCATCTGTAGGTACCAGTGCCACAGGGACACTTCTCGCTCCACTGCGTAACAAATAGTCTATCGGCCAATCCTTGGCGGGAGTGGAAGCTAACCAAGGGGAGTGCCCTTGGTCGGGGGAAGAAAATGACATCAAAATGGAATGACTCGCTTCAGTTGAGAAAGACCAATACAGTTACCGGAAAATAAAGAACTCTCAAAGAACAATAAGGATACTGCCGCCCAATCCTGAGTCCGGGCAGCTTCTTCACAATCGAGCCTCACAGTCGAAAAGCGTAGCGTAGAAGCTGCTTCTCCTCGCGCGATGTGGAAGATAAATAATGGAACTCACCCTACAAACTCTTCTTCTTCATCACTATAAATACCCACATCCCTGACTCGTTCACCAATAGGTGGCTTTTTTATAACATTTACTTTTCTAAGTCTGTTTATTTTCTAACCTTTTATACTTTCTAAAACAATGTGCCGCGTAATTCACGCCCGATTCCTCGATTGATTTATTGATATGTAGGGTTTAACGTCCCCAAACCACCATGTGATTATGAGAGACGCCGTAGTGGAGGGCTCCGAAAAGATAGATAGATAGGTAGATAGATAGATAGATAAATAAATAGATAGATAGATAGATAGATAGATAGATAGATAGATAGATACGGTGTTCAGGCTAGTTCTATCGCCACATGGGAGGTAGTGGCAAGTTGTCAGAATTCTTAAAGCTCTTCGTACCGTACCGTATACCAATGGATCGAAATCCTTCATTATCCCTGCCAGAAAGCTCAGATGTCAGTCTCACCGCTTGCTCGTTAAGCATTTTCATTTATTTGATGTTTTGTTCTTAATCTGAATTTGCGGGATTTTTTAGCTCCAGAAGTTTTTACCTTATACATCCTGCCATACGGTTCTTGACTCGTCCCCCTTTGTGGGTGAGCACCATCAGGAAAAGGTTATCATCATCATCATCATAATCTGCATATAAATTGTCTCGCGACGCAAGGCTCTAGAAGGAGAAGAAGCCTACGTTCCAAGCAGCCGTGTTCGTCTTCTGCTCGGCTCCACGGCAGACATAACTACGACGTCGAAAAAACTCGCTTGGCCGCTTACACGTCCGTCCAAACGTTCTCGTCACGGCGGGAAAAACGGGAGTCGCAGCAAGCTTCCACGGACCAAGTTGCCCGTCCCTGCGTTGGGCCTCTGGTAAGGTTCACTCTCTACCCATGTGCTAACTCTTAATATCTCTTGTTATAGATACGGTGAGCACAGGGCACGGCGCTTGAGCGCCGGCCGACAAGAAGTACGCAGCAGCCGGTAGCCAAGCAGGAACTCCGTTTATATGACACAAGCATGCCATTGAATGGATAGATGGATGGATGTGGCTGTACCCTTTAGACCGAGCGGCGGCTAACGCCACCTAGCCGTAATACTTAGGAAACTAACCATCAGATTTATCTTTTTCTTCCTTTAAATAGTGGGGATGATGATTCGTGCTTTGCAGTGAAGGGTTTAATTTTCACTCGTGCCTTGACTTTAGCCACCAATCAGATTACCCCCTTCTAGTTAAGTCTACCCGCTTAATGTCTTTTGCCGACCCTGTCCCTAAACCCCAGTGCTTTGAAAAACTCTGCGCCATCATCCTGAACTATAGGGTGAAGCTATTATGCACATATATACAACTCCCTCTAGGGGCCAGCCAACCGGTTCCTAAACCGGAACCACGACACCACAGGGAGAAAGGCGAAAAGATGACGCGTCGTTGCGTACACATCGCCTGGACTTTCACGTCATGTCAGGAGAAGTTATACACTTCGTCTACACGTCGTCACATAGGAGCGAATGTGTTGCCATGGTAACACAGAGGTTGCACCCTGGCAGGCTTGTCGAGAGAAGTGCTGGTGTGCAATTTCTCAGGCCATGGCCTTGCACTAAAATAAAAAAAAATATCGCAGCTGTTGCTCGGAGTGCTTAGCGCCTACGAGCGCTAAACTTGAATGCAGCTGGCGCCTGTGGCGGCGACCGTACGACTCACCTTTTAGCGTGACCTCCTAAATTGGCATCGGCAACGCCCCGTGGTGGCCATATACTTAAAGCTGTTGTTAGTTTTTGACAACGAGTCGCATTATATGTTTATTTGATATTTGTGTTGCATGATTGTCTGCGATTCCTGCTGCTTTGTCAACTTGTGAACGGGGTCAGGAGCTCGTCAAGCTCTTCAGCTTTTAGCCCTGTACTCCACCTAATCAAAATGAAATGAATTGATTGATTAATTGATTGATTGATTGATTAGTGTTTCGCTGCAGTCTTTTGGGAGCGTTGACCTTGGCTGCGTGCTTGAAAGTCATATTCATCCACGCAGGCGTTTTCTGGGTTTGCACCGAAAGTAGTAGAGTTACCACTCTAAGTATCTGTCGATCTCTAGTGAATGATGTTGTCAAATATTATTGCACTGCAGGCTGAGGTTGGTGCGCCCATCACGGCAGTAGCCTGGAAGGAGGTTCAACCCCCCCCCCCCGCCTCAAAATTTCACTTTTGTTTGCCTATATTTACACGCACACAAAAAAATTGCCCGCAGCTTCCCTCGGGGGAACACTGCGGAGGATGCGGAAGCATGTAATTGGTTAACGGGTGTTAAATTGCGACTTACTTGGGTCGATGGCTAAATTGGTTAACGTGGTTGTGAAATGGTGTGTTAAATGAGTGAACACGTACGGCACGTATGCGAAAGGGCGGTGTTTTATTTATTGCGACGAACTTTGAGGACGATGGCTTTGTGGTCGGTAAAGTAAAGACTGAGTGGATTGGGTTGCATCGGTCGTAGGTTGAAATTTGCAAAGACGTGGTCGATGCAGTCGACGACGACTTGCTTGCGGTTCCGCCAACAGTTTGGCCGGCGTTGGTCGTTGGCATTCGTTGGCATTCATTTCACGGCGACTTCGGACGTCGACGCGCCGTACAAACCAACGGACGAGCGGCAACTCAGCGAGCGAGCGCCGACCTTGAGTATATATACAGCGCGACGGCGCATGCGCTGTCGAATGTTCTCGAAGGAGAAGCGCGCGCGCGGCACAGATGGCGACGGCGCGACGGCGCATGCGCTGTCAGCTGTCGAATGTTCTCGAAGGAGAAGCGCGCGCGGCACAGATGGTGGGCGACGGCGCATGCACGCGCGTCAGCTGTCGAATGTTCGAGAAGCGGTGCGGACGGCGCACTACAAGGCGCGAGTATAAGATGCTTCCGCATCTAAAACGCACACACGAACATGCATAAAAATAGTCGGCCCGGCCACTTTCAAAATGAACTGGCTACGCCCCTGGCGTCCAGTTCTTTCGTAAAACATTAACGTCGTAAAACAATAAAAATAAAAATTTCCAAAGTCATGACGTGCAGTGATGCAACTTCTGAATGGCGCATCACCGCCTGCCCATCATGCCATGTACAATACGTTATTTTCGTTTTGGAACAAAATGTACCTCAAAAAGCGCAACTGCTTTAGATATATTGTACTGTTTGTTTGTTTTTTGTAAAATGAAGGGGATTTAAGCGGGGGGCGTATTTCTGTCCGACAACGAAAATCATCTTCTGTGTCCTTTTTTCTGTGTGTGTTTGCTATCGTCTTGTGCTTCCAACTCACGTGTGACATGCACGCTATCAACGTGAATAAGCTTACCCTTTTGGGGTATAACCAGTTAGCTTTTCTCTTCGGAAAAAAACTCAAGCAAGAGATACATATGACGGTTATTGTTGCCAGAGCAAAACACTCAAACTTTGGATATATTGATTATTTTGTTCACATTAGACGTGTCCCGGGCCACTACACGAAAGGCCAGTGACGTCAGTCACGTGACCCTTGGGCGTGGCTGCGACCGTGCTGGTTGGCAGAACATGACAGTCTCCCGGGCGGCCATTCAGGCGGATCAACCAATTGCATGCACCCTGCAGCTTTGGCGTAATATGGTTTACTGTTACGTTGTAGGATACGTTGAAAGCGTGACAATATGCAGCCACATTGGTTGATTTCTTCCCTTTCCGGAAGACAGTAGTAGACGGAAAGCTTAGAGAGAGGAAGAGAGAAATGGAGAGGAAAGGCAGAGAGGTGCAGACTGTGCTCCCAGATAAAATGCCGGTCGTCAGACAGCAGCGGGATTCGCGGCCTATAATTCATCAGCTTCAAGTAAAAAAAAAAACTGGGAGAGCTTGCTTTAAGGCGCGGAAGGCTGTAAACAGCGGAACTGCACAATTCTGAAGACATGAATTCTGAAGATCAAGTTGTTCCACGCAGAGGCCCAACCGAAGTCTGCACTGCCCATGCAGTAGCTCATAGATGGCATGACTGCCTCGGTTGGAGACGATGCAGTAGCCGCATTGGGTTAAACGGGGAAGCATGACTCGAGCGTGAATAGGGTCTAAATAGGAGCCTGAAGCCGTGTCAGCAATGGTGGGTTTGGCGGGGCCTGCCTAACGCCCTTTCACGCACATTTCGACTCTACAAACAACCTAATCGCGAAACCAGCACAAGATGACAAAACAACACAAGAAATGACAACGGAAACACAAGAGAACCACATCTACACTGTGTCTGCAGATTTCGCTAAGGCTGGAATTGGGCCGAAATTTTCGCCAAGCACAGTCCGGCGCGATGTCTTTGATCATGCTGTACGTGAAGTCACACGGCTGAAAAACTGAAATGGCTCTACTACCGTTGTAGGACAAGAGCTAACTTCCAAAAATAAAAGGTGCAAACAGTTCTTACAGTGCACGAAACTGTGTACATAGTACCAAAAAAGATTTACATTACTGGTGAACAATGCAGATGGCCGCCGGCGAGCTTTACTTCGTCTTCGTGTTCCTAATATTGGTCGGTATCATCGTCGGCATTGTGGTAGCGGTCTTCGGGTACGTCCGGCTCCAATCGTCACTCAACTGGCCGACGGAGAAGTGGGAGTACGAAAGCTTGGCCATCGTATGCGACGCCAAGGAGTGTGCCAATGTAGCCCTGTAAGTGGTTCTTCGGTGCAGAGCATTTCTTTGCACAAATGTCTTGCATTACGCGTCGCTTGCATATCACCTCATGCCGGCAGCGGGTCACCAATATGGAGAGCCCAAACAGGACGCCAGAACCCGATACGATCCCACATAGATACCTTTGTGTTTGATTAGTAGTCTTTATTCTTCAGATGTTTCAGCATCTTCGGCACAGTGTGTATTCACGTGACGTCAACGTGTTTCATGTTTTTCGTGCTTCTGAATATATTCAGATTGAGATACAGCGCACTTTTCAGTGTGCTGGCCTGTAAAAAAAAAGAAATGGTGGCCGCCGTTACGTCAATGCATGCATATTCCTTAATTGTACCACTATATGCGACTGCTTTTGCGTAACATTAGCCTGCCTGGTGACCGCAGCATCATCTGAGGCACTCCCTCTGGCCGCAATGCCTTAGACTTATTTTGGTGTCCTGTGAATTCACATTTTTTTATATTTGGATCTTACGTACCAAAACCACGATGCGATTACGAGGCACGCCGTAGTGGAGGGCTCTAGAATTTCCGACGCTCTTGCGTTCTCTATAGCATCCGCTGACATGGCCCAATACACAAGCCCCCTCATTTCGCCTCCATCGTAGTGCGGCCCGTCGTGGTCGGTGTCGAACACGCGACTTTAGGCTCAGCAGCCAAACCCTTCTTCTTGTTGGGGTTTGATTATGATTATGAGAGACGTCTTAGTGAAAGGCTCCGGAAATTGCGAACACCTGGAGTTGCCCCGCCCCGGTGGTCTAGTGGCTAAGGTACTCGGCTGCTGACCCGAGGGTCGCGGGATCAAGTCCCGGCTGTAGCGGCTGCATTTCCGATGGAGGCGGAAATGTTGTAGGCCCGTGTACTCAGATTTGGGTGCACGTTAAAGAACCCCAGGTGGTCGAAATTTCCGGAGCCCTCCACTACGGCGTCTCTCATAGTCATGTGGTGGTTTTGGGACGTTAAACACCACAAATCAATCACCTGTAGTTCTTTGACGTGCACTTGTACCTAAACACACGGGCTTTTCGCCTCCATCGTATCTTCGCCCCTATCGAAAATGCGGCAGCCGCGGCCGGGATTCGATGCCAAGACCTGCAGGTAAATAGCCGAGTTCCTCAGCCACTAGACCATCGTGGCGGGGTTACAGCCAAGCTGCGTGACCACTCATATTTCATGAGTGCTCTTGTTGAAAAGTGATTAGAAAGGCGGGACATTCGCAAACATTGTGGCGCTGAAAACTTGCACCGGCACTGATGCATCAGCACTGCGATATTGACAAACCTGCAATAATAACTTCGCGTGCCGCGTCTGTGCCATCGAGTGCATGGCGCCTCCATGGGCACCGCTGATGCGGCGGCTCCGTCAATAAGCGTCAAAGTGCAATTAGACTAGACGTTACAGTGCAATCGCCAAGAGGCTTGCGGCTTAAACGAAACTTTTTTTCTTTTTCCACTTCATCGCTTCGTACTGAACGCACCACCGCTACGACTATCGAAGTATGGGCTTTTCGTAATTCAGTCCTCAGCTGATGGCACGGTTATTTTGTGCCTCTCATGATCAGATTGCTAATGAAGTTATGTACAGTCATGCTCAATATGACCTGCAACACGGGAGCGTGGGGCCTTACGAGCTCAAAAATTACACATGACTTCAGTTCACGTTCGCTAATACAAGTACATGAATATATTGCCACTTGCCCACATAAATGTGGCGAGCGCGAGCTATGGCCGTCCGCTAGAATGGAAGATAATGTTATGGGGCAGCGCTTGCTTGCTAGTTTTTGTTGTTGTTTTAGACAGCCACCTTGACAGTTTTTTGTGCATCTCTCGGCCGGCTAGGTTCTTCTGAGTCGAAAGATCTTTTGTAGCACGTGACAATATTTTTATTAGGCGTCATCCCCGAGTAAGAAGGGAGCGTCGTGGTAGCCATGGGTGTTCTCTGAGCTCATGAGGCCACGTGCTTCAATACTGTTAGTCATACGTAGCACGGCTGCTTATTGTAGAGGAAGAGACGGGTGTAAATAAAAAAAGAGGGAGAGGGGGAGAAACGGAGAGCTGCTAGCGCAGAGTTCACTCTGGACACTTCATGCAGTAAAGAAAAAAAAATACGATGCGTGAGCTTGGGTCTCATATCAAAGAAAAGAGTGACTATAAGCCAGACGTCACTTGTTTTTTTTTGCCGCCGAAAATGCAATTTTTATTGTTTGTTTATTTGACTTTGTTATCTCTGACAAGCACCCCCTGTAGCCTGCCGGAAATGACATGAGCGTGTTTGCATTGGGACTAGTATTTCATATGTTTCTCGTTGACTTGCCATTAGTGCCTGTGTCGTATGAATCCTGGTCTAGTGCATTTGGTTCTTCACGGTACACTATGACGATCCAAAAACGCAATCAAGACATCAATAAATCATGCTTAATTAATGGAAAGACGGCGAAATAAGGAGTTATGTGAGAATAATGAGAGCCTGGCCACTCCGTGTGTGAAAGTGTGGTGTACGATGGCTTTCTTAGATGAACTAGTATCGGGAATTCTCCTTGCAGCCGAACATTCGGTAAAGGGGGCACAATGATCGACGCCGCTGTAGCTGCGCTGCTGTGCATGGGCGTCACCGCTCCGCATCTGTCCGGCATCGGCGGTGGATTCCTCGCCGTCGTTTACAACCAGTGAGTGGGCCTACAACGCCAATGCAATCAATATTGTGTTCAGCCTTTGCTAATGATGCCACCCATCTGTGGAACGCGCGTTAACGCGCGCGTTAATCAGCGTACCACCTTGACGATATTCTATTAACGGGAAAGCGTTAAAAAGCTCGTCTCACACAATTGGTGGTATCGGCGCCTTTCGCTATGCGCACTGCATCGGCGTTATCCGAGAGCGAAGCATCATGCACCAAAAATGAATAATAATAATAATAATAATAATAATAATATAATAATATTAATAATAATAGATACACCTTCTCCTTGAAGGGGAACCTGGGGTGATGCAGAGTATCGTGGTTGTGCAGCGCGAGCAGTCGTTTTTAGAGGCGAAGCTCATTAGGCTGTAGGTCATTCCCACCTCTGTAGTCTATAGTATGGTAGTAGTATTTAGCCACCTTTAGTTTATGAATTGCTCAATAGAGGGCGTTGTATGTAAATGTCTTTGTAAATAGCATCACCAGATTGCGTTAGTGGTAATCTCATAGTTGACGGATGAACGTATGAACGGACAGACAGACTCATCATCATTCACTCCGTGGATATGCTGTGAATGTTTTTAAATCAAGAAACTCGTTAGCCGCAAAGCCTGCGTCGGCTTTGCGAGACGCCACGGGGAGGAATGCCTAGAGGAGAGGGGGGAACAGGGGGAGCGAGCGTCGGTTAGCAGACGCTTCTTACGTCGACATTGCGAGGCGGGAAATGGGGAGCGTAGGAGAGGAATGAGAGGGGAAAGGATGCCCATGCGCAATGATGGAGTTAGAACAAGCACGTGGTAGAAGTGGAGAGAGTAACGCGCAGCTGTTGGAGAGAGGGAAGAAGGAGAGTCACGCATGCGTTGTGTGAGTGCGGACTACTGATGCCCTCGGGCAAGAGGTGCTGCGCATATGCTAATAGATCTGAGTCGCCATCGAACCCAGGCGTTAATTCTGCTTCGCAAGCAGATGTCAAAACAGCGTGTACAAAAATACGTCAGCGCGTGGAACTGCTTCGAAGAAACAAAAAAATCAATAAGCAGGTGTCATGCAATGCGAGCGGTTCCTTCAACATTTGTAAAATTGCGTGGCAGATGTGTAAAGCCGCACCAGATGCCATACCATCTGAAGTGCGTGAGGAATGAGTGTTTCAATGGCCCACCCATTGAATGAAGCTCGGGCATAATTAAGAGGCTGCTAACCAACCCGTGTTAGAAGACGGCGAAGTGGTTTCCTTCTCGCCTTCGCTACAAATTTTCTACAGGCTATATCTCCTCCTCACCACTTATTTCTTGAAAGCACGTGTAAAATTCCAGCACCAGTAACAAGCGTTGAGCCTATCGAGATTTCGCGATTGTCGGCTACATGCTGTCATCTTCCCTTGTGAAGTCGGAAGCGCACAAAATCAAGCAAGATCAGTTGATGGCGCACGAAAGTCACGCAAGACAAAGATAAATGGGTGGTCGCCTGAGTGGCGAAGCAGCGGAGTAGACAACTTAAAATTGATATTTCGCGCATATGAACCAAACGAGAGTATGTGCCGTAATGACGTCTCGCGAATCGCCGTTCTACGTCATGAAGTGCACCAGAAAACCGAAGAACGCCGGAAGAGTATTACGCGCCCATTTTTTTAATTTGTTTTTTTATATTTGCAGAGGCTGGTGAGGGGTCCTTTAGTCAGCAGTAATAACAAAATATGAAGCAATCTAAGTGCAAGTAATGGCCGTACGACATGTCGCTTTGCGACTAGCTTCGAGATAGCAGCCCTGCAGTGGACGTGACAGTGAAATCACTGCTGTCATGATAAGGCTGTAATAATTTAGTTGGTGAAGTGGCACGTACTACACGCGTGCAGTTTCGCTCAACGGGCTCGTCGACTGTGGTGTCGTTTTTGCCAAGATTTTGATGTTGCCGCTCGCCTGATGGTGCACGAAGTCTGTCAAAAAGAAAAAAAAGAGCACAGGGCGCTAACACTATGGTTCTCTTACGGGTACTAACCGTTAACGGGAACGAAAACGCCTCAAGCGAAGCACCAAAGCACGGCGCAACGACATGTCGACGCTTGCATAATCTTCTCCCGGATTCTGCCAAACCCGCTGTCGTGGCCGCTTTGGCGCGGGAAGCAGCGCACGACTGTGGCGGCTCCCCTAACATACGCACGGTGCCTATCAACCAGAAGCTTATACATAGAGTAATGGCTGCTGCAGGAGATATGTGTTCCTTCCAGAACTAACGGACTCGTGTTTGGCGTGGACGCCCTTGGTAAGTCGCCTGCCGCGACCAAGCCGGATGATTTTCAAAACTGGACCCTCACAAAAATAGGTAAGGACCACTTTCAGCGTGAGTTCCTAAAGAGACCGTAAACGCGCTTTTGGTTTGTCTTGTCTGCTAACTTGCATGTATATGCTGCCACGCAGATACATGCCGTTTCTTCTTTATAGCACCCATGTATTCGTGGAAGCATATTCTGTTAAGGGCGATTGACAAGGGGGAGGAGGGGAGTCTGAGGTTTATATAGGGAAAACTAGTGGCTATATGAATGATCCATGATGCTCAGTGCACCACGAAACCAGATTGCCACAAATGTTGCAGTATAATATAGCGGAGGCCCAGTGTGGATCATTCTGGCAAGTTATCAATGCAATCTCGGGCAATACCCGCAATTACCACGTCATTAAAACGAATTTACCTAGAACATTGCTGCATTGCTAGGTGCTCGTAACCGAAGCTGTGGTTTACTGCTGTGTAGCTGCAAGTCTATTCACGGTGGTAGAACGTTTCTCTGGAGACATAAAAGGTTCGTTACCACTGAAAGTAATAAGGGGCAAAACATAAATTCACTGCCCTATGCTTTTAAGCGTATCGGGCGACGACATATCTGAACTATTTGGCCAACATTGTCGGAACTTGACGGTGCAAGCGCAGTTAATTCCGCGTGGGACTCCACTGATTTTTTTTTTATCTTTCGAACTTCGCCTTCACGTGTAGCTTCCCGGCAGCTGAATTGAAGCTGCCGTGAAGTTACCTTTTCAGGCAGATTACGCTTGAGAAAATGCGTGCGTTCGTGCGTTTCGAATACCCGAAAGCATCGCATATTCGCGAAGCCTGTATGAGCCTATACATTACGTGGGAATATGTGCGCTCTTACAGGTGCGAAATCATCGAGCACACATACGGAGTTCTTTCTTAATCGAACGTTGTAGTTGACCGGTGGCGTCGACCACCGTAACGCGTCGTGGGTGTCGACATGACTGATGCAAGAAGAAATAAAAAAAGCCATAATCACGTAATGAAGTCCCCATTTTACGTCTTCCTGGCGCCACATATCACCAGAATTTGCGACGTTACTATCCGGCGTTGTCTCTTTGTCACAAGGATGCCGATCACGGAGGCAGTGCAGAAACAAATGAGGTGCAGAAAGCTTGCAATGCCTCTAATCTTAGAGGCAATTCCAAACCATGTTAGATGCAGAGAGCTATTGAAGGGTGCGCTGGAAGATCACGGAGGCAGTGCATAAACAGGTGAATGCATGTAATGAGAAGAAAAAGTCGGCTTTCGCCTTCGAGATATCCTAGAATAATACACAAGGTACATCATGAGTTTTTGTGTTTATTTTGTTCGTGTTTCAGATGGTAGAGTGTTATCCGTAACGAAACGGCCGTTTTCTCGTAGAAGTGTTGTCACAATAGTGGGCTTTGTTGCAGGTTACAAAGCGCCCATCATTCCCGGAGCAGTGGCAGGCTACAAGCTGCTCCACGATAACTTCGGCAAACTGCCTTGGGCGGAACTGTTCACCGAAGCCGTCAAACTCGCCGACAAGGGCTTCATCGTCGGGCACCACCTGGCTGAAGCTCTGAAGAGGAATCGGAAGGATCTGAACTTGGACGCAAAAGGACGGTGAGTGCTGGCAGTGGCGCTAAGAACTAGAGCTTTGTTGAATGGGAAGATATATTCACATTTTAACAGCTTGGAGTCATGAGCCACATTCATCACAACACGGCACGTTCACGATCTACCGTTCGAGTTACAAGTTTCGAAGCAAGAAACTGACCAAGAATCGTTTGGAAGGTGGCAAGCAATATAAAGATCTCGTCAGATAAAAGGTAGACATACGTGTTAATTAGCTGTCATGAGAGTTTGGCATGCAGTATTATTAGCTTCAATTATCTTGAGATTGATTTCATAATGTCGACACCGCTTTTATTGAAACCAATTTATTTATTTGCATACATCCTTGAATATTACACAGCGCTAAAAAAAGCCGAGTGGTTAAGACTCTCGCCTTTGGATGGTGGATACGCTTACTAGAACCCATTGCTGCATGAAATTTTTTTTTTCGCCAATGCTTTCTCTTTCTTGACATCTATCTGTATTTGCATCAGCTTCTTTCTCTTTTTATTTTGTCACTGCCCTTCTCCCCCTCAAATATCTCCTCCCGTTTGTGCTTCACTCTTGCTATAGGCCTGACAAATCTGCGCACGTGTTCTGCGAGTGAAAGAGTAGATGAAGGAAAGGGTCAGGTAAGTTCGTGCTGGTTCACGAACCTACCCCCTACCAATGATCCGGAGGCTAGCATCGTAACCCCTATAGGCTATCCGGGCATCCCGCCAAAACGTGACGTAGCCTTGTATGCAGAGGGCTGGAAAATGGAAGTGACAGTGAGGGAGAGGAGCAGTGGAAGTCGGGCCACTACAAAAACAATGTCGCGAAAAATACGAAATCATTCGGGTAGATCGCTACAACGAATACCATGTTTAGCGGATATGTTATTTTACAAAGAAGGAATACAAAGATATTCCGTAGCGACCGTAAAACACCATGACCTACCTGTACATCTAAAAAACCCAGACCCTTGGTTTGTACCGCGTTTTGTTACCGAATGCAAACTGCTATCCCTCAAACACAACTTGCCGAGAATTCTAAATACTCATGTTCATGCTACTAAATTATCTCGCAAATAAATTGAGGGCATATTTCGCTAACATGTAAGCATGTATATGGCGTATTCATGCCTAACTATGTACACCAAATGATCATGTTTTGTCTGAGTGTTTCGCTATTGCGCAAATATGCGTATCGTTGAAGGTCCAATATCCTCTAGTAAACCAAGCATTTGAGTGTCCAATTCGTGTTGTATCAAAATGTTTGTTTCTCGCGCCGACATGTTCAGCGCCTCCTGGGCGAAGTCAAGCTGCCGACGGCAGCTTTTAGCCCCGAAGAACTTTTCTAGTTTGTACAAGAATAAATAAATAAAGTTGAAGTTGAAGTCAAGCATAGTCTGGAAAGACGAACAAGAAAAAGAAAAAAAAGAAAACAAAGGAGAGAAAAAGTGACAAACACAAAAGGAACGGGAAACAGAAATATATACATAGACATAAATATAGAAGAAGTAGGAAAAAATATAGATGAGAGAAATGGGAAGAGACTACGGAATAAAAAGAAAGAATCCGAGCAGCTCGTATACGAAGTTGCTAAGGCTGACCCAAAGCAAAAATGGTGAGAACCTCGCTTGATTGGGCTTTTACTCTCTCATCCCTGCTCCCCATCTCTTGTTTTTCTGTACTATACATGCCTAAGCTTGTTTTTTGTTTTTGTTTTCAACCACTAGCTATACCATACTGCAAAAGGTGATGCTGTGCTCGGCGAGCGTGCCTGGACAGCCGAGTTGTTATGATGCTGGCCTTCGTATGATTGGACTAGTTTCGAATCTCGTCTCAGACACAAAAAAAAGTTCTCTTTCTCTAATTTCCTTCTCTCTGTGCCCGATATCTCGCCCATGATATTTATTGCATCTCACGACGGACAAATCGGCGCACGTTTTTTGCGAGTGAAGTAGAAGAACGAGGGGAGGAAGACAATCGAGGAAGAGACAGAGGAAGCGTGCCGGGTAGATTTATTAAGATAATTTTCTGAGCATCGAGAGTCCGCCACGGTGGATCAGTGGCTACGGTTCGGTGCTCGGCTGCAAACCCGAAGGTCGTAGGTTCAATACCTGCGGTCACATTTTGATGGAGGTGAGATTGTAGAGGCCCGTGGACTGTGCGATGTGTCAGTGCACGTTTTAGAACACAAGATGGTCGGAATTGCCGCAGCCCTCCTTTGCGGCGTCTCTCATAACCATATCGCGGTTTCGAGGCGCAAAACCCCAGATATTATTATTATTATTATTATTATTATTATTATTATTATTATTATTATTATTATTATTATTATTATTCTACATTCGACAAACTGCAAACATCGAGCACAACAGCTCTGCTGCAGAATGAAGCGAAACAATTTAGGCCGCCCAGCTCCTTCTCACTTGACGCCATTACTGCTAAGCTGAGTTCAGGTTATTACTACTTCTTTTGTTTTTCTAATAGGCAGTGCCAGCTCGTGCATCTGTAGATCATCACACCTAAAAAAGTTGTAGCTACTTCTATGAAAACGCGTCACACTTCAACACTATAACCGATTCCTATAGGGTATAACCTTTTCTTCTTCTTCTTCAATCACAGGACCGCGTTCGTGAATCCCGCGACTGGCGAACTCGTAGCCGCGGGGAATGAGCTTCATCTGCCGCACATCGCAGAGGTTCTGCGACGAATCGCGAGTGACCCCACTACGCTGTATACTGGACCACTTGGACAAGAGGTGGAGGCCGATTTCAAGAGAGGTCCGAGAGCAATGCTATAGCCTGTTCTGTATTACCCAGCTACTAGTATAAGGGAAAGTGTAACGAAGCCTTATGGCGCCTATGGCTGGTGGTACCTGTGGCTTCTATGTGACTTACGGCACCTGTGTAACACACGATCAAGGCCTCCGCGCTTGACACCGGCAACGCGATGTTGCGCGCTGCCGGAGCTGATCACGGAGGTCACGCTCGCAATGCTCAAATCAGCTGTAGACACGTAATCTGTATTTTCGGCGCGGTCATTGGGTTTATGGCATAATTTGTTGAGGGCAAGAGCGAGGGATTTTCGGCTGACGTTGAGAACTGCGAATTCCAGCTCGCTGGCTGGTGCTCTAAGGTCTGGCCCGCGCGTTCGCAGGAGCTTCGACACCAATCGGCAGTGTTTTAAGGCCGTGCTGAAAGTGTTGCAAGACCCTTTTCGGGGGATGTCATGGTCGCATTCGTGAACTCGAAAGCGGCTGCTTCAAGTCCTGACCGCACGTACGCGTTGCAGCGCGTCAGCGCGTAGCTTTGTGACGTGGCGTCGCTCCCTCCCCCTATGAAGAGAGGAGGCGTGTAGCTTTGCGTAGCCACGTGACCCCCCTCTCTCTCTCTCAAAGGAGAGGGCGCGGCGACGCGTCATAAGTCCACGCACGTGACGTCTAGCCCTCACCCTCTCGTAGCCCCGCGTCAGAAAGCCTCGCACCGATGCACTGCGGCCGATACACGGGGTCAGGCCTTACTCTAGGTGCCACGCACTTTCGTATACTCGGGACTTTAGAGTTCGAAGCATGCGCTCTACCTGTGTTGATGCCTTCTTCATGGACGAGCAACGCAACCAAGGAAACTGGCTGTTGAACGATCTGTCCTAGCCGAAGTCACTGGCGTATACTCATGGGGTGACACACCGTGTTCCCACCCCATGCCAGAAGTTTCTTTGTTTTTTTTGTCTAGGCATACAGAGCGAAAAATCACCACTTCAAAAAGCTATTCCCCCCCCCCCCTCACCTTCGTGAAAAAGATTTCTGCCTACGCCCTTGCTCAGTGTCATTGACGCTAGAAACATGCTGCGTTTTGCTTTCACTCGAGAGGGAGCATCGTAGTCGAAGTTTTTGCTTTGTTTTGTTTTCACTCACCTCCTTGCCCTATAATTTTGCAGAAGGTGGCTACGTAACGTTGTCGGAGCTCCAGGAGTACAGGGCGCGCTTCGTGGAAGTGCTAAGAGCCGAGATAGGCGATAATAAGGTCCTCTACACAGGTGCGTTCCCAGGCAGCGGAGCCATCTTGGGGGCCATACTGGAGAGGTTTAAAATCACGTGAGCCCGTACTCCCGCTTCTTGCGCTTTCTTTTGTGTACACCGTCATTGAGCAGAATACACCCTTCCAAACATTTATAAAAGGATATAATATGTTCTTTCTAGGTAGTTTATAGCTTTTCTTGCCGTTTTCCTTTTCTTATAGTAATGCCACATGCCTGAGTACTTTATCTGATTATAGTGTGATATAGACGGTTTCAAGATTGCAAGCGTGTGGCCTCACAAACACTTCTGGTCCCTTCATTTACCAGCTCGTAACGTCAAAGCTGAAAGGATGTTCTGACGATTTTTCAAGGCCGATTTTTCAAGAATTTTTCAAGGCTCTTATTAGTTTTTAACGTAAAATGAAGGTGTGCAATGTTCGAGCCAATCTCTTGTAGTTTTTATGTATCTCTAAAAAGCATTTATTCAAATATATTTTGCCAAATAATGGAAGGAAAGTGTACAAAATCATCGGGCTATTATCTAACACTCTTCTTGTCCACCGATGCTATTGAGACACATCTGTTGACAAAACCGGATGTCATCAAGGGACTGTGTTTGTAAACAGTGAAAGGGTCTATAGGTTAACAGCAGTAAACATATCAGGCTCTAGAACAGAAAAACGAGGGACGGAGCGTGGTACGGGAGAAGATCTTCGTGCTTTTTTACTGGAATGAACGCCAGGGTCTACTTTGTTTTACTGAAGGGAAAAAAAACCGGCGCCATGATTGGCTGTGCGCGGGAGTACCAAGGACGAAGTCACAGCTACGGCAGCGAATTTCTGGGGCGGGGGGGGGGGGGGGTCACGCTAATTTGCGCTGTTCAAAAAACGACTATGGTGGTGCCCAGGAAGCCGTTCTTCAAAAGGCCTATACAGACCCACTGCTCGATCTCTCTTCGGCATATTGTCCCTAAAACCTTTCTAAGAAACACATCTAGAAAAAGTTTGGATTTTACTTTGGTGCCGAAACGCGGGATCGAACCAGGAATGTTTAGATCAGGTTTCGCAATGTATTCATGCCTTATAATCCACTATTGATGTAGCCCATCCCCTCTGTAACGCTTCTTGCAAGCCCTTAGGGGAATAAATAAATAAATAAGATAAATGAATAAATAAATGCAAAATGGAGGACTTGTAGTCCTGCTTTGTTATCTTGCGTTCAAAAAATGTAACACATGGCTTTTTTTATGTATGCAAGTCGCTGCAAGCCACTCATTTTTCATCGTTATCGTGCTTTGATAACTTCACCTCTGGGGTCGGGCTCCGAGCGTGGGATCTGAGTGAGCCCTTTTGTTCCAGCATCATGACACTTATGTAATGTACTGTCAAATAAGAATAATGAGAAATATGCAATGTAGCTATAGTGTGCCCGTCTATGCACTCACTCTCACTGTGCGATCATCACAATGGTGATGGTTTATAGAAAAGATAAAAAAACAAGAAAAAAAGACGCGAGAACGGTAAATTGGCAATTTGTTATGAATATTTCAACTTTGTGTTGGGCGAACATATAAGAATTGCTGGAGTTTTACGTGCAAAAAAACAAAACAAAAACACACGATTGATTTCGAGGCGCACCGCAGTTGGCGACTACTGAATAAGTTAGACCATCTGGAGTGTTTTTGAGAACGGCGACGGCATAATTTTTTTTATTCACTGCAGGCTATCGATACTGCAAGGCAAAGGAAAGACTCCTCCTGTAGTGATGAAGGATACGTACCTCCATAAGTAAGTTTTGGTTTACTTATACCTTGTTTAACCGATAATAGCATTTTCCATGGGGCAGTGAGTGGCCGTCATTCGCCCAAGTGTTTTACGCGCGGTAAAGTTTCTTTTCCAAGCGTGAGAAACAATATTTTCGTGGTATTTGTATTCGTAATATACGCTGACAGTACGAAGATACAACGAAGTGCCTGCATGGATGGATGGGCGCGTACATGCGTTCTTGCGTGTGTCTCTGTAATATATAATATAGCGTAGTTAAGCATTCTAACTGTGTACTACGTTGTATGCCCTCGAGCTCTTTTTTTCTGTTAGACAGCCGCTCGAACTGGGAGTACGCACTCTGCCTTGACTTACGTTACGTGCTATAGCACCTCGGCCGATCGCAGAGTGAAATAAACGCCTTCACCTTGTAATGTTAAACGTATACTACACCATAACCATGACAGGATGCTGAGGTACGCCGTATATATAGTGGAAGGCTCCAGAAATATCGACCACCTCAGGCTCCTTACCGTGGACCTAAATCGAAACACACTGGCGGCATCTCGAATTTCGACCGCTGTCATAACCGCTACACCAATGCAGTACCGCGCGCGCGCGCGCGCGCGCGTGTGTGTGTGTGTGTGTGTGTGTTTGTGTGCGTGCGTGCGTGTGTGTTTGTGTGTGTGTTTATGTGCGTGCATGTGTGTGTTGCGTGCGTGTGTGTGTGTGTGTGCGTGCGTGTGTGTGTGTGTGCGTGTGTGTGTGTTTGTGTGTGTTTTTGTGTGTGTGTGTGAGAGAGAGAGAGACAGAGTCGCTAATACCATTAAATTGTGTACTGTTTACATGATGCATGTCTCGTGCCTCATTCCGCACTTCATATCGCGCTATATACTTGCACAGATGAAGTATGCGCAGAAACACACTGCCGTGGTGCTGTGTGAGGTGTATCCTTTGGTCTGGCAGTCCCTGGTTACTTTGTTCCCACTTAGAAGTGTGGCAGTTTGGGCTAGTTGGTATGACGTGATGATATCGTTGTTCTGTTCTCGCGCTATAACTATCGTCATTTTGTTCGCACGCCATTATGCTGGTCAAGTGAAACCGTTTACGTGGCGTTACCGGCGATGGCGGCCGCGTTTTAAAGGGAAATGCACATTCGCTCTTCCTTTTTCTTACAAACGCGTGTTTGACAATTTTAGTGTTCATAATTAATTAAGGGCCATCCACAAAGTCCTCGCCTATGTTGTTTGCGTTGCTTTAAGAGGTATCTTGAGATTCGATGCACTGGTTTAATTTACACAATTAGCATGCCAAGAAAGAAAAAAAGGAGACTGACGACAGCCTGTTAAGCTTACTCATATTACTTCCCTCCCTAACAGGCTGGTGGAAACCATCAAGTTCGCCTTGGCCTTCCGAGAAAATCTCGGAGACACTCCTGCAGCCAGAGATGTAAGCCTTAATTTTAAAAACATCGACATGAATTTGGGGAAGTTACTGAGCTGCGAAGTAAGTGAATTGCAACGCGAAGCACCGACGCTTGCCAAGCGTGGGTCGTGCGAAGGCGACAGTCGGTTTTTCAGCTTGCAGAGCTGGTATCTTCGTAAGGGATGGGCTTCAGTAAAGCCTGGATAGCATGTCCACGGGTGTTCTTCATTAATACGACAGCCTTTGCTTTTTTAATGAGTCGAAGAAGTGTGGCATCGGCCGGGATTGTGAACGCCAATTGCACCAAAAGTCACGTGATGACATAATCTGATGCCTTCAGATAACATCATCGCTTAATCCAAAGGGATTGCGCAAAAGCGGATGAGGCGTATATAGACTTTGCGTGGGAGTGTACGTCCAAGTAGGTAGATGACTGTCTCGTAGCAGCGCAAGCTTTGCCTAAAGGCGTTGAGCTCGCCTCACTTAAGCGTTGTTGGGACTCCGGGTTCTGCCGGTCTCGTTTTCGGTAGCTGGCCCCGTCGGAGGATCCATCGTCCAACAATTCAGCGAGAAGAAGCGCCCGAACGAACGACAGAGATTTATTTACATGTGGAGAAGTGGTCAACTGATCCAAAGAGAGAAGAGAGAGAGATACAAAACGTCTTCTGCATTTTATAGCGCCGCGTTGCCGACGCTGGGCGCACTGTCCGCACCGTCAGCCAATAAGGTGGCTCCGGCACCTCAGCTACGAGAGAGGGGGAAACACGCCTCACAACACATGGAGTGGCACAACCCAACACGATGGCCATATATGGTCACGGCGCCCTAAAATATGCCCAAACATGGTCGCGAACGCACAGCAGATTCCGGAGTTCTCCCGGCGAGAGGGGGAGCCTGAATGGGGAGGTGGGGGTGGACGACACAGTCGGTAAAGAACCGGTTCTCCCCCAAACTCCTCTTGCTTGGTTCCCTAGGGCCGGTCGTAACAGTCTCCGCGCGGGGGGGTAAAGATCTCGATGGGCTGAGGTTTGCAGCCACTGTCCGGAGAGATCAGCGCCGGCAGTCGGTTTGGTGACGACCGTCTTTGATGAAGTAGAGGGCACCACCTGCTTCATTGTGGGCTCAACAGACATCACATACGCACATGAAAACACAACTACTCAGCCGGTGAGCGCCGGACAATTCCGCCAAACTCCACCAGGCAATTTTCCCCTCTAACTGATATTAAAGGAAATGCACAATTTATTCAAAATATTACTCATACGTTAAGGTGACACAAAACAACAACACTGGAAGCACACCGAACCCGAAACCCTTGGATAGCCGTGTCTTCAACGTTCTCAAACAAGTACACCTAAAGGAGTAAAAAAAAACAATCACTAGCCCTTGTCTAGGTCAGGAAAAAAAATGCCAGAGTTCTCGAGACATCCTCTCGCGTCAGGGGCATCGACTTAAGCCATCAGCGTTGCCATGGAGTACACCCTTTTCGTAGCGTATTTCAAACGTATATTGTTGCAAAACGAGGCTCCAACGCAGCAGGCGGCCGTTCTTAGAGGACATGGTCTGTAGCCAGGTCAGAGGACAATGGTCCACTTCCACAATGAACTTGCTTCCGGCAATATAACAAGCCAGTTTCCGGACTGCCCAAACCAAGCACGCACATTCCTTTTCGCTAGCGCTGTAAACTTGCTCGCGAAGGTTGAGTTTCCGGCTAACATAGAGGACGGGATGCTCTTCATCCCCCTCATCCCTTTGACTAAGAACTGCCCCCATGCCTCTATCACTAGCGTCGCACTGGACTATGAAAGGCCTCGAGTAGTCCGGTGAACTAAGCAAAGGTTGGCTCGACAAGGCTGCTTTCAAAACGCGGAAAGCCTTTTCTTTCTCCTCATCCCAGTCGACCATTTGGGGCTCGGTCTTGCGCAACGCGTCAGTAAGAGTGCTGGCAATGTCGGAATACCTAGGGATGTACCTACGATAGTAACCAGCTATTCCAAGAAAAGCCCGAATATCGGTTTTCGTTCGGGGCTGGGGAAAGTCTCGGATAGCTGCCACTTTCATTTCAGAGGGACGGCGATGCCCTCGACCGATAACATGCCCGAGATAGAGTACCTCTGCTTGTGCTAGCTGACACTTGGGCGCCTTTACCGTTAAACCTGCTTCGCGTAGGCGTGTCAGTACTGCTCTCAAATGCGCCAAGTGTTCTGGCCAGGACGAGGAAAACACGGCGACGTCGTCCAAGTAAGGCAATGCGAAGTCCTCTTGACCCCGCAAAACCTTATCCATTAAGTTTGAAAAACAGTAAGGCGCGTTCTTTAGGCCGAAACTCAACACTTTAGGGCGGAATGTCCCCAATGGTGAAATAAATGCAGCATACCGGCTCGCCCTCTCGGTGAGCGGTACCTGCCAGTAACCTCTCACTAGGTCTAGCGTTGAGATAAATTCCGCGCTGCTTACCCTCTCGACGCGTTCCTCAATGTGGGGAATTGGGCATGTCTAATCCTTGGTGATGAGGTTTAACTTACGATAGTCTACGCAAGGACGCGGATCTTTGCCGGGTACCTCCACAAGAATTAACGGGGAAGTGTAATCACTTTCACGCGGCTCAATCACGCCCAATTCCAGCATCCTGTTAACCTCTGCTTTTATTAGCTCAAGCCGGCGAGGTGACACCCGATACGTCTTAGATCTTACCGGTTCCGACGAGGTAAGCTCTATGTCATGAGTGAGGACGGATGTCCGGCCTGGCTCGCTTACAAATCTGTCCTGAAACTCGGTCAAAAGACCACGCAATTCCTGCTTCTGCTTCATTGTGAGCTGTGACTTTGATACTAAATCCTCAACTCTTTTCTCGATCGGGACTTCGTCCGATTCGGGAGCTAATTCAGGAATTTCTGCCGGAACCTCTTCCGGAACATTTAGAGTCATGTTCACGATGGCTTCCCTCTCTTTATAGGGCTTGAGTAAGTTGCTATGATACACCTGGTGTACCTTACGACTTCCTGGTAATTTAACACATAGTTGGTGTCAGACAATTTTCGAGTAATCTCGGCCGGGCCGACCCATTGCACTTCAAGCTTATTCTTTTGGGAGGGCCTCAACAACATGACCCTGTCTCCTACAGCAAAGTGTCGCGCTTTAGCTGTCCGATCGTAGTAAAGCTTAGCCTTCTGCTGTGCTTTGGTCATCGCACTCTCGGTCAGTTCTTGGGCTTTTGTTAGACGATCCAAATAAGGTGAGGACATATTCCACTACTACAGGATCATCACCCTGACCTTCCCACGACTCTCTCAGCATACGAAGAGGAGACCGCAGTCTGCGGCCGTAAACAAGTTCCGCTGGCGTAAACCCTGTTGTCTCATGTGGTGCAGTTCTTAGTGCAAACATCGTTGCAGGTAAGCACATTTCCCAGTCAGTTTTTCGTTCAAAACATAAGGCTCTTAACACTCGCTTCATCACGGAGTGAAGCTTTTCTATCGAGTTCGACTGCGGATGGTAGACTGAACTATGCAATAATTTCACGCCACACCGCTCTAGAAAGGTTGTCGTTAAGGCACTCGTGAAAATGGTGCCCTGGTCCGATTGTATCTCGGCAGGAAAGCCTACCCGGGCAAACACGGACAGAAGTGCGTTCACTACTTCCACGGAACTTAGCTCTTTTAGCGGGACCGCCTCTGGAAATTTAGTAGCTGGGCAGATTAAGGTCAGGATGTGACGGTAGCCTGAAGTTGTCTTGGGCAAAAGACCTACTGTGTCAATTACCAACCGACGAAAGGGCTCCGTGATTACGGGTACCAGCTTCATTGGAAATTTCGCCTTATCTCCCGGCTTACCCACTCGCTGACACACATCGCAAGATTTTACAAACCTCTCTACATCTTTAAAGCATCCAGGCCAGTAGTATTCCTGTAAAAGACGATTTTTTGTCTTCTTTACGCCTAAGTGGCCTGACCATGATCCTCCATGCACCAAACTAAGCAAATCCTGACGATACGCCTGAGGTACGACTACCTGGTCAAACTCTACTCCTTGCCTATCTAGATATTTTCGATAGAGTATGCCGCTCCTCTCTTGGAATCTCACATTTCGTTTGGCGATTCCCTCTTTCGAACAGTCCTGGAATTGCTTAAGCGTCGGGTCACCCTTTTGTTCGGTTATTAATGAAGCGGGGCTCACCTGCAGCAGCCGACTGAAATTATCCGAAGTTGGCATGACACACAACTCTTTTGTAGTTCCTAGTACCTGGAAAGTGTCACCCTCTGTGCTATCCTCTGTACTACCAGGAATCGGCTTGGGAGCAACGGCATGTTCTATTTGCTCGGTCAACGAGGCGTAACTGACCCCTTCCAATTCGGGAGGAGGTTCATCGTCGCCTTTAGGAATGGTTGCCTCCGCGACTACGGCTCTGCAGCCTGTTCTCGCACAAGTCGATTTGTTACCGTGGTGTCCAACTCGCAACCAGGCCCGTTGTCGATTTGAGGCTTGTTTGCCTCAGTGAATGTTGCTCTCGCAGCCAGCGCACGTGCCTTCGATCTAGTCAGTGCCTGCACAATGCCTTCTCCCAACGTTAGACCTTTCTACTTCAGCATTTGATCTGACTTATTTGAAAATAAGTAAGGATACTGAGGGGGTAGATATGGCGATACCACGGCTTCCGTTTCCAACGTACCAAATGCGCCTTTAAGGACAACTTTAGCTACGGGAAGGCACTGACTGTTTGCTTCTACGGCTTGTCTAATCCAGGCACAGTCTCCTGAATACTGTCCGGACTGAACAGAGGACGGATGATCTACGTCCATAGTGGCTGCGGAGTCTCTAAGAACCCGACACTGCTTGCCGTTCACTGTAAGGTCGTACATATAGGGCTCTAACAACTTCATGTTCTCGTCGGCTTCATTTATAGATAAAAAGGCCACCTTTTCTTTCGGGCAATGTTTCGTGAAGTGCCCTGTTTCGTGGCAATTGAAACAAGCCGCCGGTTTTTTTCGCCTCAAATTCCCTTTTGCTTGCCTCTGCCGACGCCCCATGGTTAGGTGCCTTGTTTTCCTCACCCTTTTGTGCGAGACTTGTCGGTTGTTTTCTAAACGGCGCCTTATTCGGTAGTAGGAATTTTTCCCTTTTAGGCTCGCTGTTTGCCCCGAGGGCGCGGCGCGTAACGAATTCTTCAGCGAGCTCTGCGGCTTTCGTTACGGTGTTCACGTCCAGTCTATCCTGCACCCAGAACCTCACCTTTTCTGGTAACCTCTGATAGAATTGTTCCAAACCGATACACTCGAGCACCTTGTCATGATTCCCATATGCCTTTGCCTCTTTGAGCCACTCCCCCATGTTGGCCATTAACTTGTAAGCAAACTCCGGGTATGAATCATTGTTCTCTTTTACGGCGTTGTGAAATTTTTGTCTGAAACCTTCCGCTGACAACCTGTATTTCTTGAGAAGGCTCGACTTTACCTCACTGTACTCGTCAGCCTCCTCTTTCGTGAGGCGCGCGATTACTTCTGAGGCCTCCCCTGGAAGTAGGGACAACAAGCGTTGAGGCCATGTATCCTGACTGAAACCTTGCCTTTCACAAGTTCTCTCAAAGTTGACGAGGAACAGCTCAATGTGCTCCCCTAGCTTGTACGATCTCATTAGGTCCGTCATTTTGAACCTGACCCGCTCTGCGGTACCGGATGCCTCGCTGCCTCCTGCTCTACTATTATGGCTAATCTCTAGCTCGAGGCGCTTCATTTCAAGCTCGTGCTTTCGCATCTTATCTGCCTCGGCTTCTTCCGCTTTCCTTTCGGCCTCCGCCGCCTTTCTTTCGGCCTCGGCCGCGGCTGCCTTTCTTTCGGCCTCTGCCGCTTGCCTCTCCTGAATCTCCTCGACACATTCTGACAGCTCGTCATCCTCCGCCCCAAATGCGAGAATCGCCTCTATCAGCTCTGGCTTTCTTTGAGAGTCCGACACCTCCAGATTCAACTCCCTTGCAAGTAGCAACAACATGGACTTTCGCAAGGACTTCAGATTCATGGCTGCCTCCAGTACCGCTGTCTCTGTTCCACAAAGATTCCTGTCCTGCAACTAATTAACCTTGACGGCAACGACAGCTCTAGATACCTGCCTTGCCTCAAGTTTTCCGTTAACTTAGTCTACAAATAAAGCTTCAAAAGCTCTTACACGGAATCCTGCCCTGTCACTGTTAACCTTGACGCCACTGACAGAAAGAGCTTAACCAAGCTTTCACACTATTTCTGCCTGACGCAAGTTACCTGTTAACCCAATGACCAAGACAGCTGCTCTCTACCAGCTTTTACCTAACACATAGAGTAAATGCCTGGTAAAATTTAACAGAGAAAGCCGGCACTCACCCAGTTCGCAGTCATGTCTCCGGCGTCGTGCCTCTCAGAAGTGCCGTTCGATTCCCTTTGGAAGTCGATGAGCTCGTGTCATCCTTCTCCTGTCGTCCCGTTGTTGAACTTCGGGCTCACTCTGTCCAGTGGTCGCTTTCGGGGTTATCGGCATCCCGCCGCTGCCATCCAGTTGTTGGGACTCCGGGTCCTGCCGGTCTCGTTTTCGGTAGCTGGCCCCAGTCGCAGGATCCATCGTCCAACAATTCAGCGAGAAGAAGCGCCCGAACGAACGACAGAGATTTATTTACATGTGGAGAAGTGGTCAACTGATCCAAAGAGAGAAGAGAGAGAGATACAAAACGTCTTCGGCATTTTATAGCGCCGCATTGCCGACACTGGGCGCACTGTCCGCACCGTCAGCCAATAAGGTGGCTCCGGCACCTCGGCCACAAGAGAGGGGGAAACACGCCTCACAACACATGGAGTGGCACAACCCAACACAATGGCCATATATGGTCACGGCGCCCTAAAATATGCCCAAACATGGTCGCGAACGCACAGCAGATTCCGGAGTTCTCCCAGGCGAGAGGGGGAGCCTGAATGGGGAGGTGGGGGTGGACGACACAGTCGGTCAAGAACCGGTTCTCCCCCAAACTCCTCTTGCTTGGTTCCCTAGGGCCGGTCGTAACAGCGTCTTGAGGCCTTTGTGTGATTGGCTGGTTCTCGCAACGCTCTTTGAACAAGCTATACCTCTATTTACCGCTGTGGCATATACCTTCCGAGCTCTATGGTGCGAGTTTGATTCCTGGTCGTGTCTTGCCTCATTTTAATTTTATTGGCAATGTGCGAAAAACACCCGTGAACTTGCACTTAGATGCGCGTTAAAGAAAGCGAAGTGCTCGAACTTCACTCGTAGTTACCGATGTACAGTGTTGCTCCAAATTATGCAGTAAAATTGAAAGTTGAGGTGAAGACAGTACATTTCAACGTGTGAAGCAGCGCATTGTGACAAGACACAAAACTATAAGTAACGATTCAGCCTGTTTCGCGTGTTGTCTTTGTTCGCTGCTCAACATGTCAGAAGTAACTCCAAGTAAGATGGTTTTCTCCTGGCTCGTAGAAGCCCTCATCTGCATTTTCAGGGTACCCCACAGTAATTTTTCCTGTGTTTATGTCCTATTGCAGGGTCAGAACAAACTCCTCTCCAAGATACAGATACAGTTCGACAAAAACTTCTCACCTCAGCACCCACTGGCGAGTTACGAAGATTATGGTGGTGTCGCCACCCAGGATGAAGACTTTGGCGGAGCCCACCTCTCCATCCGGGACCGCCAGGGCAACGCCATATCCGTAACTGCGAGCTTAAACCACGAGTGAGCAGCATTTATTGCGTTAGGTAGCACGTTAAAGGAACACCATGGGGCCCAAATTTCCGGAGCCCTCAGCCATACGGTCTCCCACGTAATGATATGGCGGCTTTAGGGCGTTA
Source organism: Rhipicephalus annulatus (assembly GCA_013436015.1). NCBI lineage: Eukaryota > Metazoa > Arthropoda > Arachnida > Ixodida > Ixodidae > Rhipicephalus > Rhipicephalus annulatus. Next base: position 202,887 of record WOVY01009308.1, on the reverse strand, counting down.
AACTCAAACAAATATTATTGAGGCGAGAGCCTTAGCTGCGGCTCCTCAAACGAGAGGTTAGTCTGTTGGCGGCAACTATCCCGCGGCGTCGGGGACGAGTGATGCGAAAACGATGACATTAAATGCAATGACATCACCACATGATGTCATCGTGACGTGAAATACCAAAATTTTGTGATGTCATCAAGGCGTCACAAATTCTGACGTGACTTCATGTGACGTAACACCACACGGTATCATTGTAGCGCCCTCCTTTGGGCGGCGAAGACAACCGGAGAGGGCGCGATCTCGAGAGAATAAAAAAAATACTGCGCTTGGCGATGACAAGTGGAGCCGCGGCTAGTGTTCCTTGCTCCCTGGTAAGCCTACAGAGACGAAGAAGAAGATGGCTTTTTGTATTCTAGTTGTCTTGCGTGAAAGCACAAGGCGGAATTACAGAAGAAAAGGGGGGGGGGATGGAAGCATAAAGAGATGAAATACTGTTGCATGTGGAAGGCGGTCCTGTCTACTTGAACGCAGCAACTTTAGGAATTAACGAATAGTTAATAATCCAAGAAACTTTTATCTCTGCATCTTTCAGTGTTCCTGGTACTAGCTTTCACTTTTTTAGTTATTGCTTCATAGAAAAGCGGGATGAGTTTGTTGATAGGAGTTTCGCGAGGCGACGTGTGTTTGGTGTCAGCTCTTCAATGTGCCGTGATTAGGTGTATTAACGTTCTCCTGTCAGTCATCCCATGTTTGTGAGCTTAAATGCTTTACGCACTGAAGCATATTGTTATGTTATTGCGGCTGACTGAAACAGGGCATAGTGAAACTTACCCAAAAAGGGGTGCCTCGGATTGAGAGAAAAGAAGTGGACGTCGTCGGTGATCTGCGTTCTGGCTGCGGACTGACTACCGTTATTTTCCACGTAACATTTTGGTGGAAGTGCTGGGTGCTCTTTTGACAACGGAGCTACGCAGTGGACGCCTCCTTAAGTCTGCTACCATGGCTCCGGCTGAGGATACGACTTCGCCACCTACCTGGGCAACGACAGCAACCCGGTACGTCGCCATAACGCAACCCCGTGATCCCGGTACCTTTACTGGAGAGGACAACGTGAATGTGAACAAGTGGTTTAGTATGTACGAGCGCGTCAGCAAGCAATATGGCTAGGACCCAACCGTTATGCTTGCGAATGTCATTTTCTATCTTGACAAGACCCCTCGAATCTGGTTTGAGACCCACGAGCCCGAAATCACGAGCTGGGAAATGTTTAAACAACAGCTCCGCGACTTCTCTGGCAACCCGTTTGGTCAACAGCTTGATGCCCGAAAGCAACTGGCCGTACGTACACAGACGTCCACCGAGCCCTACTTGACTTATATTCAAGACATCTTAGCGTTTTGTCAAAGGGCCGATCCAAACATGACTGAGGCCGACAAGATATCACACGTTTTAAAACACACGGCTGACAAGGAGGTCGCTCCTTGTCAGCCGTCTACAAACGAAGACATGACGCGCATCGTCTGACGTGACCTCGAGGCCGCCTACCCGGCTGCCAACAAACCAACGTTACCCGACACCTCAACGCCAGCTGTCTCCTTGATCCAGGCTGTTGTCCGCCAGGAATTCGCTAACCTGGGTATCCTGTCCACTGCATCCACCCTGGATAACACTGATCCTTCGATAGCTTCTGTGGACATGAGACGTCGCCGTCCGTACTCTCCTCGAACCAGAAACCCGTCTGAATGGCGAACGGCTGATGGTGAGCCAGTCTGCTTCCGCTGTGGTCGCGCGGGACACATCGCTCGTTACTGCCGCAGCCAGTGGCCATCTATGTCTTCTGGCTCATACCCCGCTTACAGTAGCTCATTCCGTGCACCAAACCACCGTTATCCGACCCGCACCGAGTCTACAGCATTTACTGCCCTGCGGACTACGGCCACCCTGTCCCGTCGTCGCCGCCGCCTCAAAGCCGCCCTTCTCGTTCAAATACGCGTCGCCTATCTCCCTCACCATTGTTTAACCGCCGCATGTCCCCGGAAAACTAGGCTGTGCAGCTTCTGGAGGTGAAGCTGCCCTGTCGACCTTACCCAACAATCCTCTGTTGCCCTTACGTATGAACCGGAATACCCTTGAAGTATATGTTGATGTCACACCTGTTGAAGCTTTGATTGATACGGGCGCTCTTTTCTCTATTATGAGTTCGCATTTTCATGGTCGCATTAAGAAGGTCCTCACGCCCCCCTTGACCAGCGTCGTCCAAGTTGCAGATGGCGCAACAGTCCCTGTCGTCGGTATGCGCACAGCTCAACTTACCGTAGCCGGTCATCGAGTGGTCGTCCTTTTTACCGTGCTTGCAACATGTCCCCACGACCTCATACTAGGCCTCGATTTTCTTGCCGCCAATTCTGCTCTGATTGATTGCTCTGCTTGCATGCTCCACCTTGAGCTGCCACAAATCAATGACGCCCCGTACCAACCTACATGTCGATTACAATGCGGCGACTTTGTTCACCTGCCCTCCAAAACTGTGACGTACATCGATTTGCTGTGCTCACCATCTTTGCCCGACGGTGACTATTACGCCACGCCTCTCACCGACGTACTCCTTGCGCACAATGTTATAGCGCCCTACACGGTGCTCAGCATCACAGATAACAGAACTTGTCTACCACTTGTAAATTTCGGCTACATGAATCAAGTGCTTCCACAAGGCATTTCTGTGGCCCACCTGTGTCCGTTGCTCGATTCACAAACTGAACTGCTTGCCTTAGACACCCCTGTTTCAACGCAGCGCACACCAATCGCAGCACATTCTGGCAGCGGTCAAATTGTAGACATGATCGCCACTGATCTTCCGCCTCCACAAGTTGAAGCCCTACAGCATCTTCTCGAGGCCTACCAGGATATTTTCGATTTTGGCGACCGACCTCAAGGGCAGACGTCCTTTCTTCAGCATCACATACACACAGGTGATGCCAACCCTGTTCACCACCGTCCCTACAGTGTATCTGCTTTTGAGCGGTGCATCATTCAGAAGGAGGTGAACAAGGTGCTAGCGAATGACATTATTGAACCATCCTCCAGTCCCTGGGCATCCCCTGTGGTACTCGTTAAAAAGAAGGATGGATCGTGGCGATTTTGTGTCGACTATCGCCACCTTAACAACATCACCCAGATAGACGCATACCCTCTGCGACGAATTGACGACGCCCTTGACTGCCTCCATGGTGCCGCCTACTTTTTTTCCATCGATCTTCGTTCTGGTTATTGGCAGATTGCCGTGGACACCATGGACCGAGAAAAGACGGCTTTTGTAACACCTGATGGCCTCTACCAATTCAAGGTCATGCCTTTCGGTTTATGTAACGCCTCCGCCACCTTTGAACGAATGATTGACTCCCTGCTCCATGAATTCAAGTGGTCTACGTTGCTTTGTTATCTGGATGACGTGATTGTGTTTGCTCCTACTTTTGAAGCGAACCTTGAGAGACTGTCCGAAATTCTTGATGTATTCTGTCTCGCCAGCCTTCATCTGAATTCATCCAAGTGCCGGTTTGGTCGCCGCCGCATTACAATACTTGGGCATATTGTTGACGCTTACGGCGTACAGCCTGACCCAGAAAAAGTTCGAGCTGTGAAGGACTTTCCTGTGCCAAAAACCGCCAAAGACGTCCGCAGCTTTGTGGGGCTCTGCTCCTACTTGCGGCAGTTCATCAAGAACTTCGCGGAAATTGCTCGGCCCCTAACAGATTTACTCAAACCAGAGGAGACGTTTACGTGGGGTCCCTCGCAAGCAGCAGAATTCTCCGACATCACCATTTGGCTCACTTCCTCTCCTGTTCTGGCTCACTTCGACCCTACGGCACCAACTGAAGTCTGCACCGATACCAGTGGTTACGTAATAGGCGCTGTGTCCGCTCAGCGACAACGTGGGGAGCATCGCGTGATAGCTTATGCCAGCAGGCTGCTGTCTCCCTCCGAGCGTAATTATTCCATCACAGAGCGCGAATGCCTAGCGCTAATGTGGGCAGTCACGAAATTTTGCCCTTACTTATACATCCGACCATTTATAGTTCTCACCGACCACCACGCTCTTTGCTGGCTCGCCTCCCTCAAAGATCCCACAGGTCGTCTTGCCCGCTGGGTACTCCGCCTCCAAGAGTATTTTTACACCGTAGTGTATAAATCAGGAAAACTGCACGAAGATGTGGATCACGCTACCCTGTGGCCGACTGCGATCCTACGAGCACTGATTCTGTGGGTTGCAACCTTTCCATCTCCCAGCTGCTTCATCTCGGGGACGAGCAGCGTCGCGATCCGGATATCAGCCGCCTAATACAACAGCTCGAATCTTCACCGCAAGACGCTTCTGTTCGCATGTTTACCTTAAAGGAGCAGACCTTATATAGGCGCAATTTATCGTCCAATGGTAATGACCTACTTCTGGTCATACCAAAGCACCTGCGCTCCACAGTCCTACGCGAGCTCCATGACGCGCCAACCGCGGGTCACCATGGTGTCTCTCGCACATATGACCGTGTGTGCCACCGCTTCTACTGGCCTGGCCTTTTACGCTCTGTACGTCGATATGTCAACGCTAGTGAAGTTTGCTAGAGCCGCAAGAAGCCGTCGGGACTCCCTTCCGGGTATCTTCATTCCATCGACATCCCATCGGAGCCATTCTTCCGTGTTGGTTTGGACCTTCTCGGTCCCTTCCCAACATCCGCCTCCGGAAACAAGTGGGTTGCGGTTGCTACAGATTACGCGACCCGCTATGCAGTTACGCGAGCCATGCCAACAAGCTGCGCTACAGACGTCACTGATTTTTTACTACGCGAACTCATTTTAGTGCATGGAGCCCCTCGTCAACTGCTGACAGACCAAGGCCGTACGTTCCTTTCGAAAGTCGTTGACGATATCCTGCGTCCCTGCTCTACCTAACATAAACTCACGACATCGTACCACCCCAAGACAAACGGGCTTACAGAACGTTTAAACCGCACCCTGACAGACATGCTATCGAACTACGTCTCAGCCAGCCATCGTGATTGGGACCTTGCACTACCCTACGTGACGTTCGCATACAATTCCTCCCGGCATGACACTTCTGGGTACTCGCCATTTTACCTTCTGTTTGGACGCGAACCAACATTGCCGTTAGATACCTTTCTGCCAGCCGCTGCGCAGTGTACTTCTGAATATGCACGCGACGCTATTGCCCGAGCTGACCATGCTCGTCAGCTTGCCCGCAGCAAATTAACGGTGTCCCAAGACTCGCAGAAGCATTGTTATGACGAGCAGCATCGCGACGAACACTTTCCAACAGGCTCCCTCGTTCTTCTTTGGTCCCCTACGCGACATGCAGGCCTTTCAGAAAAAACTTCTCTCTCGTTTCACGGGCCTATACCGCGTGCTTAGACGAGTGACCGACACTACATGCGAAATTGTCCCTGATACTTCATCAACCTCTTCTTCTCTGCTGTCCTGGGACATCGTCCACGTATCAAGGCTCAAGCGTTACCACACTTCTCTTGCTGTGGCCCCATAAGCTCGCCGGGTCGGCGCTTTTGCCGCCGGGGGTTGTGTTACGTTATTGCGGCTGATTGAAACAGGGCATAGTGGGACATACCCAAAAAGAGGTGCCTCAAACTGAGAGAAAAGAAGTGGAGGTCGTCGGTGATCTGCGTTCTGTCTGCGGACTGACTACTGTTATTTTCCACGTAACAATATCATTGCGAGCATCGGCTAGTCCGATTACAATGATGCATTGCTATATCGCGTCTAACCTTTTGTTTTTCTTTAATGTTCATCTTATTTTGGGTAAGGAATTGTAGTGACGATATTATTTCAGTGGCTAATACAAGTCTCACAATTTAACGCACTTATCGTATACGGTAAATTTTTTACAGGCGAAAAAAATACTGACACCGATATCAAATGACACCGATATCAAACATTGGCCCCGTATATCTGCATGTTACACTGCAAATATCGTCGAAAGACAATAGTCTTGCGTATGGAGAGAGAGCAAAACGTTTATTTGGTGTTCTGTGCAAGAAAATTGGTGAATGGTACTCTGTAGGCGCTGCATTGAAGTGCCCCGATGTGTGCAGCGAAGGCGAACGAGCGCGTCGAGCCACGTCACAAATGAGACATGAGCGCAATCTGGCAGTTACCTTGGAAAACGAAGCGCGAGGCGTGCGCGCCCGTCTCGGAGACAATAAGGTGTAGAACGCAAGGCGACGGTAGGTGCCACCACCGTGTCGTCTTAGCAAAGCGTTGGAAACACTTGCCTTTTCGTGCAAGCACTGCATTGTCAGCGCAGCGTGATAAACGCTACGGTCCTTAAAATTACTTATATGTGCCTGTTCTAGTACAGAACACGGACGTGTTGTTATGGTGCCTCACATATGTGAAATCATTGCTTTCTAAATGACAATCGCACAAGTAAGAACGCTGAATCTAGACCAATATTGGTGGGCGCTGCGGATGGGGTTGGCCGTTCGAAATACTGTTTAATGCCGTTTAAAATGTCGTTACGGCAGACAAACAGACAAGTGTACAGACAGACAGGCAAACGGACCAAAATGTGTGCGTCGAAGGTGCCTAGAAATACTATCGTCTTCAACAACCGAAAACCTGCGGCCTTCAAAATACGTTCTTCTCCACTGGGGCAGCCACGCAATACCAGCCATAGAGGGTAAATTTGTTGGCCCGCCCATTCAAGTTTTCACGACTAGGCTCCCGTATTGGCCACTTGTCGCAAGGTGGTCTCACTATCATCATATTTGGCAATATAAGCACTGAACGATTTAATTTATTATAATATTATTGACTCACTATAATGTGACGTCACTATGCAAGCGCAATTAACGTTCAACAGTTGATATTTTTATTGCTTTTGTTCTTAGTTCATTGTCGCGCATACATGTGGCGCGTTGAGTTTTTTTTTGTCTAGCAAGATTGATTTTGGTTAGTTGGTTCATTTGGTAATGGGGCAGAAAACAGCGCAAAAAGGCAGGGATGAAGAACACATGTACGAATGCAGATTAGACGAGCGCTTACATCCAACTGAATCTCTATTGCAACAAGCGCGTGTTTTTCACGCCGGTGTTGACAACTGCTGCGCGACTTATAGGACACGAGCAAAAACGGATAATCGAGAGCGGTCATCACGAAACGCTGTTTCTGTTTGTCTTTCTCTATCGACAGGTTTGGCTGCAAATACTGGACCAGCTCGGGAATCTTGCTGAACAGCTACATGAACGCTTTCTCGAATCCAAGTGGAGCATATTCGAAGCCTCGTTCGAGTACAAACCTGATGCTGGCAGGCAAGCAGCCCCTCACCTCCATGATACCGTCCGTGATCACCAACACCACCGGCGGCAGACACATGCTGCACGCCGTCTTCGGCAGCAGCGGAGGAATAGCCGGTATTTCGGCGATGGCTCAGGTCAGTAGACTGTCTCTGAGATGCGATAGTCTTCTTAAGCGCCTGTCCTGGAAGGTTTTATAAATAAAACAGCGCGTATTGTATTCTTTATAAGCGCTGGTCTTGGAATATTTTGGCAATAAATCAGTGCACGTATTCGAACGGGGCAAAGAGAAGGAACACTGGACAGCCCTTTATGTGTTCTGAAAACATGCGTCGTTTGATCACTGCTTCACCAACAAGCCCGAGTTCGCACAATTCTAATCATAGGCGTGTGCACAGGGGAGTTGAGGTGCCCCTCTAGAGTCACCTAAGATAAAGAGGGAGGGTGAAATGTCTTCCCCATACCATGTCTTAACAGGGAAGGGGGTGCTGCGACAAACATTCTAATCGTACGATTCAGAGGAGTAAAAGCTCGCAAATCAAGCCGTTCGCTTTTCTTCAGCTCTTCGCCTGCGCCGCCGAGTTCCCTCTGCACAGCTGTGTGGCGGCCAACGTTCCCGTACGGCCGTACCTCGGCGAACATGGTTACGTGGTCCAAGTTGGCCCAAACACGTCCTCTTTTGACCCGGTACGCTTGCCAAACTCGCAGAGTTCCAATCTTTGCACTTACGCAGTCTTCGCGTCCTTCGCCTTTGTCCGTTTCGCCACGATTCAGGCTATACTAACCGCTGTGTTTCAACCCACTTCCTCCCAGAATAAGGCTATACTAAAGTGACGCGCTGATGGTGAGGATGATAAAAGGGAGTGCAAACGTAGCAGACGTATACCATATCATTGCGACTCCTTACGCCCACCCACATAAACGCGTGGCCCTTTCCACTGATGTAAAGCACCCATCCCCCCCAAAACATTTTCGAATTTAAATGTGTGTATGTAGAGAGCTATTTCATGTTTGTGTCCGCCGCGGTGGTGTAGAGGTTAGGTTGCTCGGCGGCTGACCCGAAGGTCGTGGGTTCGATGCCGGCCCTGGTTGTCGCACTTCGATGGCGGCGAAACGGTAGAGAGAGCCCCGTGTACTGTGCGATATGTCAGTGCACGTCAACAAACACCAGACGTGAAAATATCCGGAGCCCTCCCCTACGACGTCTCCCACAATCATATCCGGGTTTTGAAACGTTAAACCCCATTATTATTATTATTATTATAATTATTATTATTATTATATTATTATTCCATGTTAATAAACAATGATAGGTGCCATCGACAAACTGAGGCGCTTGCAGCGACGTCATGACGCGTATAGGCTCTGCCCAGCCCAAAAGCTCGCCACCTCCCTCTATTATCACGTGACAACTGGAACAGCAGCTACATACACAGCAGTGCCACATAGTTTTTCCCCCATTCTTCCCACCTCGGAAAAAAACCTTAATACGCCACTAGTGTCTATTCTTGCTTTTTCTTTCTTTCTTGCGAATAAACAAACATTTGTCGAAGTTGCAACAAAAAAAATTGTGACATTTCGAGACCCTTCTCTTGTTCACATCGCTAGCCATTAGTGCCTACGTCACAGTTTTGCGACGTCACGTGCCAAGGTGTGTTTACATTCGACCCATTGCCCTTTCGGTCGCTCTGCGAAACCGTAGTTGCGACTTCGAACTAGCAACCGTGGCGCGTTGGAGCAAATGAGGTTTCCAGCCATCATGAGTGGTTTGCTCCTTGCGAAAGGAGGGGGGGACGACATTTTTTTCTTGTTAGGAATCCTCAATTATTTAACGCAGGAGCAATAAATATTTGATGCGTAAGGCAATATTTGTTCGGCAATACCACAAATCCTCACCTTTCAACTGCTACTGCATTGTCAGCGCTAAAAGGTGCACCAGCGCACGCGTAAAAATGGTTAACAATCACACCGCTATAGCCTTTAATGAAGCCCCCGGAAAACCTGCTTCTCTTAGTCTGACCTCCTAGGAGGTAAAACTGTCTCAGACTGTGTTCACAGAACGAGCGCTTAAAATGGGCGCGCCGCCAAATTCTTGCGATAACGGGCGGGAGAAACGCCGCGAGGTCAAAAAAAAAGAAAGCAAACATCCAAGGCTCCCCGGGCGCGCGCTCTCCCCGTGGAAGCGTGGCTTCGCCGATGAACCTCCTCACCCCACAGCGGCGGCCGGGCAAGCGCTAGAAATTTCCAGAAGGAACGGGGCGTGTATGCCGGGTTGACTCATCTGTCGGGGACGGCCCCCGTACAGTCTCGCGCCTCTTCCCAGCCTTCGCTGCGTATCGCGCCGACGAAATGACGGGAACCGTCTGGAATGTCGCGCGCAAGGTATTTAACCGAGCAGCCGAGATGAGAGATCAGGAGGAGACGGAAGTGAGCGCCAGAGCGCGTAGGGATTCCGCCGTGTAGTCGGCGAAGGTTTTGGTCCGTAGGGACGAAGCCGGAGATGAAGAGGATTTCCACCTGCGGGGTGAAGGCTCGAGCTACAGGCAAGAGCGTGTGTTTACCGCTATCGAGCGAAGACGCGTGGCAACAGCTGCGGGTGTGAAGCCGACGTGTTCCGGCGAAGAAGTTGAAGTTGGAAGAGTGGCCAATTGAAGACGGGAGGTTTCCTGGAAGAGAAACTACGAGGGCTGCGGAACGACAACAACGCTGGACTTTGAGTAAGTGATTCTCGGAAGAGTATCATCTAGACTTTGGTTCCAAGAACTTTGGACTGAATAGGTTTTCTATCTCTTTAGTCTTTAAGTGTCTTGGTTGTTCAATGCATGCGACTGCATTGTAGTGCGTATTGTTGTCCGTGTCCGTGGTTTCAAGTGTGGCTGATTGTATTGTGTAGTACGTTGATTGATTGGTTTGATTGGTGACATATTGTATGCAACTATTGTGGAGTGTGCATTTTTGTGTATTGTTTTCGATCTGCCATTATTGAGAATATAATTTGTTTGTTTATCAACTCTCGGCTCTGACTTGTTCATTGGGCCACAGCCGGCGTCCGCTGGCGCGCCAAAAAGGACCACTTCTAAATTGTACACGCTTTCGTGGTGCGGTTCGGGGAGCCGATACTTCGGCTCTTGGAATTAGCCCGGCGATCGCCTCCCTAATTAACGGGACCGGTGTGACAATTAATCTGGCGTCCGTGACAGGACCTTTTGGTGCACAGTGTGTCCAAAGTAGTGATAAAGAGCCTCGAGTTGTTGATACTGCTATCGGAACGATTTTGTGTGTTGTTCAGTGTTCTCGTTAACGAGTGCAGGGGAGTGTTCCGATAGACTGATTTAGGCAGATACTTTTTGCACGCGGCAAGGTTTATTTGCGAGTTGCGAGACACAATGGATCTCGAAAAGTTAGTTGCGCTTGGTGAGAAGATGGGTCTTTCCGGCGCCGAACTACGGAAATGGGTAAGCCAGAAGGAGAAAGAGGCAGCTGAGAGAGCCAAGGAAGAAAAAGCAGCTGAGTTGGAACGAGAGAGGTTGGCGGTCGAAAGAGCCAAAGCGGAAAAAGAAGCTGAGTTGGAGAGAGAGAAGTTGGCAGCCGAAAGGGCGAGAGAAGAAAGAGAAGCGAGGGAGCGAAGGCTGAAGGAAGAAAGAGAGGCAAAGGAGCGACAGCTGAAAGAAGAAAGAGAGGAAAGGGAGCGGCAGCGGCAGCACGAGATGGAACTCGAGCGGCTCCGTTTGCAACAGCGAAGTGAAACTCCCGTCCAAGATAGAGTTGAAAGCAGCGAACGGGAAGATCACGGCTTCCGCTTGAACCCAAGCAAGCTGCTCGTAGCGTTTGATGAAAGGAAGGACGACCTAGACGCGTACCTCCACAGATTTGAGACAATTGCGAGGAGCCAGAATTGGCCGGAACATCAATGGGCAACTGCTTTGAGTACTTGCTTGAGTGGTGAAGCGCTCAGTGTGTACGGCAGGCTGACGCCGACCGATGCAGCCAACTACGCAAAGGTGAAAGCTGCTTTGTTGAAGCGATTTAGGTTTACTGTAGAAGGATTCCGGGACAGATTTCGGACAGGAAAGCCAGCTGATGGTGAGACGGCTACGCAGTATGCTGCCCGACTTTGCCACTATTTCGACAGATGCATTTAACTTTCAGGGACAGCGCAGGAGTATGATGAACTTAGAGAGCTCCTAATTAGAGAACAATTTCTTACTAGTTGCCACCCAAGCCTGTCGCTGTATTTGAAAGAGAGGAAGGCTGAGTCACTTGAAGGAATGCTTGAATTGGCTGATCAATTCTTGGAAGCGCAAGGTGGAACTAATTTGGCCAGAGTCAAGAAGGAGTGTCCGGATGATTCGAAGAAATTGGCTCCCGAAGAAAAGAAGCGGGCACCAGAGAGCATTCAGTGAAGTTTTCTGTGTAACCGAGTGGGTCATCGCGCGAAAAACTGTCGAACGATCTTTACGAGCCCTACGGTTGTAAAATGTTTCAAGTGTGGCCAGACTGGGCACAAAGCAGACGCATGTCGAAACGGAGCGAGTCAAACTCACCAGGTATCCTGTGTGCAAGCGGCACCGAAATCCGGTGATAATGCCGTCACCGATGGATTCGTAGAATTGAAAAATGGGGAGAAAATTCCTATTGTGGGTGCTGTAATGTCAAAACAGCCACCCGGTGTTACGAAAGGAATGCCAACGCTGCCTGGAAAAGTTGCGGGCAAAAAGATTACGGTGTTAAGAGATACCGGCAGCTCCACGGTTATCGTGCGGAGAGATTTGGTACGAGAAAGTGAGTTGACAGGCAGAACGAAACCGGTTTGCCTAATTGACCGTACGGTTCGGAGGCTTCCCGAAGCAGAAATCGAGATTGAAACCCCGTACTTCAGCGGGAAGGTTACTGCTTTATGCATGACGACCCCCCTGTACGACCTTGTCATCGGAAACGTCGACGGGGCGCAAGGACCGAATGATCCGGAATGTTTGGGAGAAGACCCGAAGATAGAGCCCTCGCCAACCCAGCGACCGCGAGATACAGGGGAGGAGCATCCCGTGACGGATCTCACTAGAGCCCAAGGGGAAGCCGCGGCGCAAGAGACAGTGAGTGAGAAGTTGATCGTGTTGAATGAGTTCGCGGGCCGAGCAACTGGACTTACGTCGGCACGAACTCAACCGACCGACAGTGTAAAGGAGACGGAGTCGGCCAGCCGGGCCAAATGTCGAGACATGAACAAGCTGGTAAATAAACAGACAGGACCCGCTGAACGTTATGACCCGTTAACGGTGTCGGAAGTGACCACGATGGCTGAGACGCCGCCTCAGATATCGTCGTTGGAAATAGCTCGCCGAAAAAGAACGTGGAAACACAAGAAGAGATCGAGCGAGCACCGCAAAAAAGGGCGCAAGCGCAGCTCGAAGTACTGAGGATAGGTGTTGAGGTCAAATTGGAATGCGTTTGTCTGTGTTGAGCCTCAATGTGTTGTGTTTTGTTATTCTGTGTGACACTTGTATGTCGCATGAGTCAAAATGTTTGTTACGGCGATGTGATGTATAGCATTGTATACTTGTTGTAATGAGAGAACTTTGTACGTTTGTATTGTTTGGAATATGTGATGAAGTGTTGTAGTCATGTACCTGTGGCTATATTCCATGTGTTGTGGAATTGAACTACAATGTAAGATTGTTCTGAGCGATCTATTGCGAATGTGAAGTGCCATGAGTGACGGTTTGTGTTACAGTCTTCCAGAGTGTGTGGTGACTGTTCGCGCTCGTTTGTGTGGTTTTGAATATTATGAGATATTATTCTTAAAGTGGGGGGCAGTGTCACAGAACGAGCGCTTAAAATGGGCGCGCCGCCAAATTCTTGCGATAACGGGCGGGAGAAACGCCGCGAGGTCAAAAAAAAAAGAAAGCAAACATCCAAGGCTCCCCGGGCGCGCGCTCTCCCCTTGGAAGCGTGGCTTCGCCGATGAACCTCCTCACCCCACAGCGGCGGCCGGGCAAGCGCTAGAAATTTCCAGAAGGAACGGGGCGTGTATGCCGGGTTGACTCATCTGTCGGGGACGGCCCCCGTACAGTCTCGCGCCTCTTCCCAGCCTTCGCTGCGTATCGCGCCGACGAAATGACGGGAACCGTCTGGAATGTCGCGCGCAAGGTATTTAACCAAGCAGCCGAGATGAGAGATCAGGAGGAGACGGAAGTGAGCGCCAGAGCGCGTAGGGATTCCGGCGTGTAGTCGGCGAAGGTTTTGGTTCGTAGGGATGAAGCCGGAGATGAAGAGGATTTCCACCTGAGGGGTGAAGGCTCGAGCTACAGGCAAGAGCGTGTGTTTACCGCTATCGAGCGAAGACGCGTGGCAACAGCTGCGGGTGTGAAGCCGACGTGTTCCGGCGAAGAAGTTGAAGTTGGAAGAGTGGCCACTTGAAGACGGGAGGTTTCCTGGAAGAGAAACTTCGAGGGCTGCGGAACGACAACAACGCTGGACTTTGAGTGAGTGATTCTCGGAAGAGTATCATCTAGACTTTGGTTCCAAGAACTTTGGACTGAATAGGTTTTCTATCTCTTTAGTCTTTAAGTGTCTTGGTTGTTCAATGCATGCGACTGCATTGTAGTGCGTATTGTTGTCCGTGTCCGTGGTTTCAAGTGTGGCTGATTGTATTGTGTAGTACGTTGATTGATTGGTGACATATTGTATGCAACTATTGTGGAGTGTGCATTTTTGTGTATTGTTTTCGATCTGCCATTATTGAGAATATAATTTGTTTGTTTATCAACTCTCGGCTCTGACTTGTTCTTTGGGCCACAGCCGGCGTCCGCTGGCGCGCCAAAAAGGACCACTTCTAAATTGTCCACGCTTTCGTGGTGCGGTTCGGGGAGCCAATACTTCGGCTCTTGGAATTAGCCCGGCGATCGCCTCCCTAATTAACGGGACTGGTGTGACAACTGTGCGGTAGCAGGGCTTTTTACTACGAATTGCTTTACACAAGACTTAGCAATGCTCTTCATAACAAGCTTAGAGTGACAATTAAGAATTAAGGGAAAACGGCCTTCTTAAACCGTGGCTTGTACCCCGTGTAGTGCCCGATTCATGCACTACCTAGAACTTTCCCATGTTGGCTAAAGCTCCATGCTGTAGTTCACTGCAGCCATGTGTTGCAGCTCCAATAGATACTAGCGCCAGATTTATTTTCTCTTGGTGCTTTATTAGGAAACTATGGGCCTACCATGCACCACTGATCGACACGGCAACGCTGGTTCCCGTTTTGCGCAGGCTAGTTTACTGTACAAGATGGGTCACGCGGTGGAAGAGCGGACCGTGTTCACGTCAAGCGCCACAGCGATCGTGACCACGGGTCGAAACTCGTGGATGGCGCCTGTCGACACCGAGCACACAGATGGCAGCACTGCGGGTTTCCATTACGAGCATCCCGTCATCAAGAACGACAGGCTTGATTGACCTCACAAACGAACTCTCGCCTTCGGTGGCCGACCGAGAACTCGGTCGCCGAGGTTTGAAGTTGAGAGGATACGTCTAGCAAGACGCCGGTTGTGTTCATCCACGCCGACGAAACGCACTCGCCGACAGTCGCCGACGAGGGCGCAATTACGCCTTTAGAGCACTATATCGTATCTGATTCGTTTTTTTAGATTTCGATTTGCTCATAACATCGTTGTAAAATGTAAATTATGCGTGTATTCAATTGTCTCTCAAACGAATCATTTTCAGTGTGATGTCATTTCTTTTATTTCGTCATAACTGTATACAGTTTAGCCCGAAAGTTATGTGCGAGAACTAGAACTGATTGTATCTCGTTGTTTAACGATTGCCGCACATGTCTATCTTAATTAGAAATTAATGATCATTTGACCAATAAACGATAACATAAATGCAAATGTCTTCCGGAAACGTTGTGTTCATGGGGCGCCCTCGTTCTTTACTTCAAAGATATGGAATAAGTTGGTAGGTGCCTAATTTTCTCAACTTGACAATAAAAAAATGTGATTCTAGGCCTATTTGTAACGCTTCTACTACCGTGTATCAACTCTCCTTGCATTCCAGTATGGAAAGTTTTAATTATTCAGTTTTACATATATAGGTGACCTTAGAAGGCAACGCTCCGCGAGAAAATCCACGGCATGATTACAACTGTTAACCCGATTGTATCTTTAGAACCAAGTTAACGTAGTTACTTCCTATTTAGTTAGAATTATTATAGTCACTAGGCGCTCTATTAAGAAGTAAACCAGTGCAACAGAAGTCTGGTGACATCAGCGTGGAAGAGGTATACATTGTTGGGTATACGGAGCATTTTCGAACAATCGTTTAAAGCGCCACATTGCCAGCGCGCATTTGTATGTTAGAGATGTCTCGCGAAGGAATCTGATGGCGATTGCCGCCGCTGCACATAAAAGGCCAAAGTTTTCTCAAGCCTCTACCACCGATCCATCCCCAATGTGTTTAGGCGCCCTGTAATGTACTCTGCGTGACCAAAATAAACCCAGAATCCCCCGACTATCCGATGCACTTAGTCACCCGGCATCACGAAGCCGAAATTCGTGCGACATTGATGGACGGCGCCACGGCTGTCATGGCGCCGACTGCCATACCCGCCTCTTATGTAATTCTTATGTGATTCTTAAAGGGAAAAGAGGAGAAAAGTGAGCCCCGTAACTGTCTGCATCTGAGTGCGACACCTCAACAGTAGCTTACAAGGGATGGGGTAAGGAGGGATTAAATTATAGGATTAAAAGGTATATATAGAGAAAGGAAGGAGAGAGCGAGGCGCAGGGACAGTGAGCGACGGAAGTAAAGAGGAGATCGGAAAGATGGACACAGCCGCAGGAGTCTAAGGACGGGTCACCACTCATGTCGGCGGCAGGAGATGGCGTAGGGGGAGCCCAGTCGGCCAGAGCTGCGCAGTCGTCGGGGATCGGGGGGGGGGGGCACAACCGGTCGGCCCTGAATCCAGCGAGCCAAGATACCCCCACCTCTGGGTAGCAGTTTCTGATCAGCTTGTTGGTTTACAAGGTTGTAATAATGGTACCAAGAGCTGGCGGAACATGTAACTAATAATGCGTCACAATGTAAATAATAAAGCGTAATATTCCAGGAGCCTGAACGACAGGGTGCAATTTCGGAAGCATTAGAGCGTAACTGCGTATGTGTGGTGTGAAATGCATGATCATTGACGGACTACAAAAAGTTCCGACTATGGGGTGCAAAATAGGTTTGCGACACTAAGTAAAGGAGCTAGACACGTGTTCCTTTACATTTTACATATTAATGTTCAAGCAGTTGTCGCAGAGGCAACTTGACATTGTCAGTGCACATATCACGATCTTCGTATATTGTGCACACCATACATCACTTAATCGAGACGCGATTATTTACCTACTCGATAAATTACAGGAAGTGAAAATATTGTTTGACAATATATGCTGTATATACGCTATAGACATCTGGATGTTTAAGCAAGTGCAAACGACGCTCTACACTAGGCTTTTCCGTGTCGCCTTCGTGCTCTTCAAAAGCGCGCGTTCCAAGTTGGATGATCGGCTGCAGGTACCACCCATAATTTGGCCATCGCTCTGACTTTAATTACTATGTGCGACATCATGCCCTCACTTTGTGCCCCTCACTCTCTCTCTCTCTCACACTCTAGGCTTCTGTACAATGGGTGGCATTGCTTTTTTCACAGAAAATATGCGAGACCATGCAGTTTTGATGAGTTCTTGACAAGCCTTAGCAACCGAAAGAACAGAATAAACAGCCTGACTGCGGAGAAATTTAATTTTGCTTAAGTGCTTGTGCACGCTATACCGATGACCTAAAATCAACTCACGCACAAGCACACGTACTCGCACTATTCTCTCGGTGCGTCAGACGCGGAGAATATAATCTAAGGCTAAATTGAAAAGCGATTAAATTTAGGAATTGTTTGCGAACATTGCAAATGCAAACGCCTTTGGAATCTTCTCGCTACCAATGGTGGTAACACCACAATGAGCCGTAACAGGCAGAAAAATGAGCATGCGTTGTGAAGGTACTACATTTCCATGTTTTTTTTTACTTTCTGTCCTATCACCTGTCTCAAGACAGATGATTCATGGAGGCGCATTGTCTTGGAAATAAACCAGAAAATGAAAAAGGCTTTCCCGTGATAACAGTGATAGCAACAAAGTATGGCGTAGCCTCTTTTTTGTGGTTCTTCGGGTTTTTGTTTGGAAGACCGTGCACATCACTTGATTGGCCAGCTTTTTTTTTGTCTATCTAAACAGACAGACTCGCTCATTTTATGCTTCTTTTATGTAGCGTTCGATGCTGCGTTGTTTATACATCATATTATAATCCGCATTCCATAAAGAAAACCTGCAACACTTTTTGACCATGGTCAAAATCGAGGATCCCTAGTACCCCTTGAGCCGAAAATTATAGCGCAGCACTCGGCCCGTGCCGCGGCCGACGCCAATGGGCTCCCGTAAGAAAGAGCAGTGTTTGTACAGAGACTGCCCAAGCTTCACATAACTTCCAGAAAGAAATTTAATCATCATCCGCACTCGAACGCTGCTGATTACGCTGAAAATAAGCCGCGCGTTAATACAATGCTATTTTGCGTATTAGTAAAGCAAAATTCCACAATTCCGGAAACACCACTTACCGCGAGATGGCGTTTGGTAAGCGCCGTCTGTATTAGAAACAACCTCAATAAAGTCTTGAAAAGGAATTGTGGTTGGATGCACCATCTTCTGATTCCCGCGCCAAACAACACATCATAAATTTTGACGTCTTCTAAGTTCCAAGTAGTTCCTAATCAGCAAAAAATGAAGTACATTGTCATCTGGGAGAGGGGGATGGGGGACCATAGACTTATTACGAAGTTTAGAAATATTTTATAAAGCTAATGTCGCAAAAATATTAAAAGCACATTTTGAAATTCGGCACGTCACGTTCCAAGATTTCCGCGCGATATTTAGAAAATGAAACTTTACCCTTTTTCTGTCGTTTTAAACTGTTTTAAACTGTTCTAAACTTTTTCTGTCGTTGTTGTTTTCTTTGTTTTTCTACTTTCCTACACTTGTACATCTATTAATTGGTCATATCATTATCATTGTACCACCTCCCACTACTGCTTGGGTCATTTTTATGGCCTGCAGTACTTTATAAATAAATAAATAAATTTATGATGGTGAAGCTTCTAACATAACAGTTCTCAGAGTACATTAATCTTAGTGAAGCAATTGTTTCATTTCAGTGTGCCTTTAAAAAGCATTCAAGGTGATGATGCGCGCTCACGCACGTAGGTTCTTGCCGTGTTTTCGTCCGCCCCTCTCCGTATCTTTCAGCGGCCTCGCTTGTTCGAAAGGAGAGAGAAATTAAGTGTGTGAAGCGTGCAGCGAATCCCTGCGACTCCGCTGGTACTTCACAAATTCTAATTTTTTTTCGGTGACCTCTGAGGTTAATTAACGTGACCTCTAACGAAACCTCTTCAACGATTTTTTAGAAATGTTTTGCAGGGCCCCGTTAAGAAGTATACGCAACTTCTCTGAACTACGAAAATGCTAAATGTGAATTTGCCATCGTAGCCTTGTTCAGCTTGATTGTTCAGCTGGAATCAGCTTGTTCAGCTTGAAACAAATCTGCTCTATCGCACTCGGCGACGTGATGAAGAAGCAGTTGAGTAATACGTCGTATGATGATGATGATGATGAATATGATTATTATGATGATTATGGTGGTGGTGGTGGTGGTGGCACCGATTCTCAGAGGGAGATGGGCCGAAAATCTGGTGGCAGAATGTTTAAGGTAGAGGCCTACGCAGCTCAACAAACTAAAAATTTTGATTCTCAAAATAAAACACCTAATAAATGAAAGAGCTGGACGGGCAAGTAGTCAGACTATTAGCTGGAATTTATTACGTCACACTATCACGCGCGAAGGGGTTGAAGAACACGAGCTGGCGCTTTAACTTGCTTGTTTTGTTATCTCCGAGAGCCGGTCGTCCAACCTTGTTATCTTTCATTATGCTGTGAGAGCGAGCCGTTCACGTAAATGAGCGCATTCGAACGAGCGCAGTTTGTCTTTTACCGCCGCGAAGCCATGGAACCATTCGAAGACGAATTGAACGGGCAGTACACATTGCTCGAGACCATCGGTTCGGGCGCCTTTGCAAAGGTAAAGCTCGCCATTCACCTCCTGACGGGCGAGAAAGTCGCGATCAAGATAATTAATAAATATTCCGTCGAAATGGACTTGCGTCGCGTCAGTCTGGAGATCAACGCGTTGACGGACCTCAGCCCACCGACACATCTGCAGGCTGTACCAAGTGATCGAGACGAGTTACAGGATATACCTCGTCCTCGAGTACTGTCCCGGTGGCGAACTCTTCGACTACATCGTGCAACAGAAGAGGCTGAACGAAGACGAGGCGAGACACTTCTTCCGACAGATCGTGTCCGCCGTGGCTTACGCCCATCGACGTGGATACGCTCACAGGGATTTGAAACCCGAGAACTTGCTTCTGGACTCGAACGGCAACGTGAAGCTAATCGACTTTGGACTGTGCGCGAAGTCCAGGACAGGAAGAACCACCTACCTGAGAACGTGCTGCGGTAGCGCCGAGTACGCTGCACCCGAGCTCGTCGCCGGCGAAAAGTACGCAGGATTCAAGGCTGATATCTGGAGCATGGGAGTCCTGCTGTACGTGCTTGTGTGTGGGCGCCTTCCTTTCAGCGCCGATAATACGGCCGTCCTTTTCAGGATCATTCAACAGGGCAAGTATAACTGCCCCGAGTATCTGTCTGACAGATGCGCAAGCCTGCTATCCCGGATGATGACTACCACTCCCGACAGGCGAATCACAATGGCACAGCTCGTCGCCCACCCGTGGCTCGTCGAAGGCTACGGGAGTCCTGTAAGCGTGGAGGGCACTCGTTCGGGGTCTATTCTAGATGATGAAGTAGTCACAGAAATGGCTGCTGCCTGTGGTCGTCCCAAACACTCCGTGGCTGCTGACATTAACCGGCGAATGTGTGACTGCGTGGCCGCTACGTATCATTTACTCGTCGACAGAAAGAAACGAGGGGAGACCGTTCGGCTTTTGCTTCCGCTACAGCCTCCTCGAGAAATGACGCCTAGTGTGAGCCCATACAGACGTGTATTCAAACGACCAGCAGGCAGGTTTTTCCGCAGCTCACCGTTGTGCAACATGATGAAACGCTGTCTGGAACCACTCGCGTTGTTCAAGCAGAATGTCAACGCGATTCGCGCCCGCCTCCAATCGCGAAAGTCTAAGGAGCTGCAAGAACGTAACCTTGAGTCGCCAGGTGGGGACAAGAACGCCACCATCCAGTCGGACCACCCGACGCCTGCTCGCATGGCACACGCTGACACGAAGAGCACGCTAGTACAGCTGGATGGCGAGGATGAGTCTCTCAGTGTCAGTGCTGTGTTGGGGGCTGGCTGGTCCCGACGAAGCAGAAGAAGAAGAAGACGGCCGACGGAGACGTACGCGGCCGGCGGGGACATCGACCAGCCCGAACACGCGGGTTGGCGCTACGCGCCGAAAGAAGGAACAACAACCGCACTCCACGGCTACCTAACACACACTGGTTTTATTTTACAGTCGCCTTGAAGTCCCGGATGCCAGAGCGGCGCCCCCTGGCATCCTCACATGTCAATTCGAAACCGAAACTGAACACAACAACCATCCCCTCCTCGAAAAAAGCACACCTATACACTGTTTATATTTATACATAATCGATACAAAAGTATATACAAGGTATGAACGTTAGAACACATGAAAATTCAAAACACGGCACACTGAACTCACACACTACGAGTCTTGAAAATGCACTGAAATATGTACATTGGAAGTCCTGAAAATTCACTAAAAAATTCTATACAACTCAGTACAATATAGATTTGTAGTGCTACGTGACGTAGTCTTCGAACCGACGCGGCTTCTGCCGCTTCCGCTTAGGGCGGGCCCTTTTGGGTGTAGAATGAGGTGTCTCTGCACCTTGAGTGGAAGATTGATCAGAGCTCGCAGCATGAGCTCCGGAAGAATTTTGCGGGCCGGAGTCTGGTTCAACGGTCTCAGCCGTATCTGAAGGTTCGAAGTGAACCGTGGGACTTGGTGTACTTGAACCAGCGACACCGACTGGTAACTCCTCCCCCCTTGAAGAAGAAATGCCTGTACATGGAGGCCACAGGTAATAATCTGATGCGTAGTTAAAAGGCGTGGACGGAACGTGATGAGGAAGACTTTTAGGTGTTGAAGGCGAATCCGTATGAAAAATAACAAGGCGCGAAGCATTCCAGATGTTACCATCACTTAAGCGGGTAGAAGTGGGGCTAACCTGGCCCAAGACTTTGTAAGGACCCCGATACTTGGGGCGTTTGCCTGGCACACGAACCTTGACTAGATCGCCAGTGCGAACTTTGGACTGCTTTGCACCTCGACGGGTGTCGACATACTTTTTCATTGCTTGTTGACGAGAAAAAATTCTGGTGCGGATTTGATCAGGAGAAGACACTGCTATGTTACGAGGCAAAGAGACTATGTCGAGAGCAACTCGCGGTTGCCTACCGTGGAGAAGTTGAGCAGGAGACACTCCAGTGGTGCCTTGTGGTGTGAACCTGTACGAAGCTAAACATTCCGTCAAGACTTGCTTGAGGGGACGGTGCTCTAATTGGGCGATCTGAATATGTTCCTTCAGAACGCGATTAAAGCGCTCGATTTGCCCATTTGATTGGGGATAGAAAACTGATGACCTCAAGTGCTGAATTCCTCGTTGTGAAAGAAAAGCCTCGAAATGTTGGGACTGAAACTGTGGACCATTGTCCGTAACTATGGCATCAGGAAAACCTTCCCGGCTGAAGATTGAAGACAGAAATTCAATGATGACCTCAGAAGTAACCGTATGTGTGAAACAAATTTCTGGCCATTTGGAATGGTAGTCGATGAGAGAAACAATGAACCGGGCATTCTGCGGAACATTATGCAAGGGACCGATGATGTCCATGCCGAGTTTCTGCCAAGGCCGATCAGGCCACTCGACTGGCTGCAACGGAGAAAATGCAGGTTTAGCAGACTTGTCAGCTGCCTGACATATATGGCAGTTGTAAACTGCATGCTCGACCTGCTTATCTAAGGCTGGCCACCAGTACCTGTCTCTGAGATTCTGTTTGGTGCGGACAATGCCAGGATGGGCCTCATGGGCAAGCTGTATTAGCTTGTTACGGAAAGAAGCAGGGGGAATCACGCGTTCATCGCGGAAAAGCAAGTCCTCGACACAAGACAGTTCCTGTCGGACTGCGAAGTAAGGCAAGAATTCAGAAGCAAGAGCACCTTTGGAAGGCCATTCTTCACGTAAATATTTGAGAACTTGAGACAAAGTGGAATCTGCAGCTGTAGCTGCCTGAAGCTCAGCTTTAGTAATGCAGGAAGTAACTAATGAAACAACTTCCTCATCCCACTCTTCAGTAACCGGTATCTGAAGAGGAAGGCGCGACAGTGCATCAGCAACCACGTTATTAGAACCCTTACAATATTGAACACTGAAATTATAATACATGAGTTTGGCACACCAACGGGAAATGCGAATGGGGCGGCGGCCTTCGGATCCTGCAGAAAGAAGAGCAACTAGTGCTTGGTGATCTGTACGTAATGTGAAGTGCCGGCCCCACAAGTAGACATGCCATTTCTCACAGGCAAAAAGACAAGCGAGAGCTTCACGCTCTCCTACTGAATATCTGCGTTCAGCAGGGGTCAATGTACGAGATGCAAAAGCAATAGTGATCAGCTGATCATCTCTGAGTTGTTGAAACACTGCTCCTAGTCCAACATCGGACGCATCCGTCGTGATGACGATGGGAAGCTTCTCATTGAAAATACTAACAGCTGGCTTTGAGGCCAGTATTGACTTTACTCGAATGAAGCTCTGCTCAGCTTCAGCTGACCAGTTAAAAGGCTGTGCTTGACGAAGTAGAGTACGCAGTGGTTCAACAACATCAGCATAGTGAGGAACAAACTTGGCATAATAACCAACAAGACCTAAAAAAGATTGCAAGGTTTTAACATCAGTAGGCCGTGGGGCATTGACAATGGCCTGAACTTTAGATTCTACAGGTGTCAAACCGCGGGAACTGACATTATGTCCTAGAAATTGTAACTCATTCACAGAAAAAATGCACTTGTTATTAGGTTTCATACCACATTCACTGATGCGGTTGAGAACAGTATGCAAGTTAGCATCGTGCTCTTCGCGAGTACGTCCCCACACCAAAATATCATCCAAGTAACAAAGGGCGCCCTTACAACCCTTAAGAATAATTGACATCATTTTCTGAAACACTGCAGGGGCAGATGCAAGCCCGAAACACACGCGGCGAAACCGAAACAAGCCTTCGTGCGATACAAATGTGGTTAAGTCTCTACTGCACTCAGAAAGTTCAACTTGGTGATAAGCGGACGCGAGGTCCAGCTTGGAGAAACACGCCGCTCCAGAGAGCTGATGAAGCAGTTCTTCAATGTGAGGAAGTGGAAACCCGTCTACGACGATCGCTTTGTTTGGTTCTCGTAAGTCGACGGATAGTCGAAGGGATCCATCTTTTTTCTTGACGACGACCACTGGAGAAACCCAGTCGGAAGCAGAGACAGGCTCGATGATTCCGCTGGCTTGAAGGCGAGACAGTTCCGCAGAGACTTGCTCACGGAGAAGAAGAGGAATGCGGCGCAGCTTGGCACGCACAGGGCACACACCTGGTCGACGCATCACTTTATGCACAAAACCACGCACACAACCCAGTTCACGGGTGAACAGGTGATGGAATTCAGAAGGCGCGTTGGCCGGAAGATCATCTTGGACGTCGACTTGAGCACACGTCATAGACGCACCAATGATGTTGATGGACAAAGCCCTGATTGCATCACGTCCCAAAAGTGAGCTGCCATTGGCTGTTACATAAAAAGTAATGAAAGCAGTGCGACTGCGATAAGAAACCTGAGCTGTAAATTGACCTAAATTATCAATCGTTCCCTTGGAATATGTCTGTAGAACGACGTGTGAAGGCAAAAGCCGAATGTTGGAAAAATGACTATGGTAGTCAGCGGCACTGATTAAAGAGACTGAGGCACCAGTGTCCAGGAGAAATGACAAGGGCACATGGCCCACTGAAACTATGATGCTGGGCTCGGGCGTAGTGTGGAGGCCATCCACATTTAAAACAGTGACCGTATTGGTTTGTGCAGTGCTCGAAGGAGCGGACGAAGAAACTGGTTCCGGAAGATTTGCTGGACGGGAATGGCATACGGACTGAAAATGTCCGATTTTTCCGCACGCAAGACAAGTGCGGTTTCTCGCGGGACACTGCGCAAAATTGGCTAAATGCCGAGCCGATCCACAACGAAAGCAATGCGTGGTTGCGCTTGGAGAAGAAAATTGCGAACGCGAATTAGAAGCTCGGTGCTGTTCTTGAAAACCCGAATTTGGCGGAATGGGGTCGCCATATTGTCGGCTTCCTCGCCCCCGCGACGCAGAGAGGTCGCCGTGGAAGGACTGTGCAGGCTGGCGTCCATGTTGGCCGCCGCGCCGAGACGAAGGTGAAGGGCCGCCATGTTCACGCGTCTCGTGAAACGAAGAGCCGCCGCCTTGGCCCCCGGCAGCAGAAAGTTGCTGCACTGAATGCGGAGCGAATTGCTCCAACTGGGAGCGAATAAGCTCGTCCTCTCGCGCAATCGAGAGGGCTTCGGATAATGAAATCGAGGAGCCCTTCTGAAGCATGCGGCAGCGGACGTTTTGCGAGGCTACCCCGATGAAAAGCTGATGGCGGATCATATCGTCCTCGAGCGCGCCGAAGCCGCAAGACGCGGCGAGCGTTCGAAGAGAAGTAATG
The DNA here is from genome assembly GCA_013436015.1 of Rhipicephalus annulatus. Taxonomy (NCBI): domain Eukaryota; kingdom Metazoa; phylum Arthropoda; class Arachnida; order Ixodida; family Ixodidae; genus Rhipicephalus; species Rhipicephalus annulatus. The sequence continues at coordinate 177,697 of WOVY01009308.1, read as the reverse complement.
AACTCGGCGACTGGCTCACCAGGCAATTGTCGCCTTTCTTGGAATTTCACGCGTGCGAGATAATCGCACGAGACATCTTTAAAATGCTCATCGAAAAGAGCGACTGCAGTCTTGAAGGCATCGCCCGACGCTGGCGTCGGCGACGCGTTGGTGGCTTCCAAAGTAAAGAAAAGCTTTCACCCGGCAGGGCCCAACGCGTTGAGCAGCAGGGCCTTGCGACGCTCGGGCTTGCTGGCGTCCTCCCCGACCGCGTCTGCGTAAGCCTGAAATACCAACTTCCAGTCCGCCCACGGAAGTGGCGGGTCTCCGGGCGAATGAAGAAATAGCGGAGGTGGAATAGGAGACGCCATTTCAAGCAAGAAGAATGAAGAGGTGCAGATGAGAAGAAAATGACGCCAGTACACTGTTTGAAGACGAAGGAAGAGTAGCTGAATGAAGAAATGAAGCGACGCAGCACGCAGTAGCCACCTTGCTAAGAACAAAGAGCGTCTAGGGTTAGCCGGGTAGGTCCATTAGAAGCAAGAAAAAGAACACGGAGAACGAAACGGGTTCTTACATGTCCTCGTCGCCATTGCTGTGTTGGGGGCTGGCTGGTCCTGACGAAGCAGAAGAAGAAGAAGACGGCCGACGGAGACGTACGCGGCCGGCGGGGACATCGACCAGCCCGAACACGCGGGTTGGCGCTACGCGCCGAAAGAAGGAACAACAACCGCACTCCACGGCTACCTAACACACACTGGTTTTATTTTACAGTCGCCTTGAAGTCCCAAATGCCAGAGCGGCGCCCCCTGGCATCCTCACATGTCAATTCGAAACCGAAACTGAACACAACAGTCAGCACTTCTATAGCCTCCGAGAGTCCGGATAAGCTAGAGGGCGCCAATTTGCAACAAAGTCTGTCTGCTTCCGGTGACAAGACTGTTCGATCATCGTCACCGGGTATCATCAGCTCAGCAAAGTACGTGTGTAGCTTCATAGAAAACGGACTCTACCGAACGCGCCTGATGCTGACATCTCGCCAAAAGTGGCTATCCGGATCGCTCCATAACGGGCCTAGGAAGGTTGAGGTGATGCGAAACGTCACCAGCGTGCCGTCGACGCTGACTCCCGATGAAGTACTCGACTGCTTGCGAGATGCGCTGATGCGAATAGGAATCGTATGCAAGCAAGAGCGGCACACTCTTTGGAGTAAAGTGCTGGACGACCGAGGCAAGGCTCAACTGACCTTCGAGCTCGAGATCGTGGAGTTGCCGCAGCCCGGTCTATTTGGGATCAGTCGGAAGCGTATGAACGGCAACTCATGGCACTACAAGCGCGTCTGCGAAGAAGTGCTGAAGATAAGCGCCGCGCTTCTGTACCACCCGGGCAATGCATGTCTCCAGGGGACAGTTCTGCTTCAAGTCTCCGATCGACTTTTAAATAAAGTGCCCTGGAGATAATCTTTTCGGTGGACTCCTGAGAACCTCGGTATGTCTTTCTTTTGCTGAGAAGCGATACGTGTTCAGAACAGTCGGCACAATACTTGATAGTGTCACGCAGTTTCCGAGAGGAAAAAAGCAGAACAGTATACAACTGATGTCATGCATAATGAGAAAACTGGCATGACAAAAATCTATATCATAATCTGGGCAAGCAAATAAAGTCGGCCACCATTATTCCAGCACCTAGTAGCCGTAGCTTCTATGCTAGTGCTGGCTTGGTAATTGATAATATCGGCTAAAGTTGGCTAATTTTCCCTAATGTTGACAAAAGTTTGATGTAGCCATGTAAATGTTGTGCATCAGTACGTATTTCAAGGTTTCCTAATCATATGTTCCTGTACAGTAATTTTTTTTAATTTAAAAAAAAATTCGTACATTGTACGGGTACGAATTTCAGGTGCTTACAGGTTTGACGAGCTCAATCAGGAGAGGAACTATAGGGGCTTTTCCCATTCCTTCCTTTTTTAATTGAAAGAAGCTTTTTGTAGAAAGGTCCAGTAACCATATATCGCAGCATATAGTTCTATTTGGTTGGTTGGACCCAAGCTAAATGGCTCAATCCACCATGGCGGACCGGCCACAAATTGCGCGGCAGTGAGATTTTGGGGGGAAAAGGGGGGATGCCTTAAATTTTTTAGATAAACGAAAAGCTTAGTTGTGATAAGAGACTATTATGAATTGTTATAGAAAAAAAATATAAAGATTAAAACAAAATATTTATAACATTAATGTTTCTCATTGATTGAAAGGCAGCATTGTCGTCTTCTTTGTCATCATTGTGCCTTTCATGAGGCGAGCAAGAAGAATCTCGGAACTCTTGGCGGATGCACTGTTCCGCCGTCCACCTTCTTCAAGAGTTCCTCAAGCAAGCTTCCCCACGGCGTCGTCAGCCAGGAGCGTCGCTGAGCAACTACCAGCCTGGGAGGAGTTATACAGGTTGATGCGCCGAGAAGACGCAAAGGAAACGCCAAAAGAAGGTGAGGCCAGCATGCATTAGGAGCTTTTGAAAGAGGAGTCTTTTCCATTCGGATTTTTCTGGAGTCCCTCGGCAGTTCATACCCGGCGTTCCTCCGGGTTGTCGTACGCGAGGGTTCACTAAGCCATGGCCTCGACTCAAAATAATCGTTTTTTTTCATGTAGCATCCATAGCCCAACCCGAGAAAAAGAACGAAACAACGATTGTAAGTGCCCAGCGAAGGCAGATTGGTTACTAATATTTAATGCTAGGATTCAGATATATTAGGAATGCTGAATAAAACAACAATATTGCGTTTTTGTGGCCATTCCCGATGTTACCCTTGAGTCGTTTTATTGGTGATGTCAAAAGTGAATTGGTGTACTTCTGTACTTTGAGTAAAAATAAGGTTCAATTCGTAAGCAAGGTCCGTACGAGGTGAAGAATGTGGTGACAGTGAAACATGCATGCAACTGGACAAGGGTGTATTGGAATGACTCTGTGAGAAAACAAAGGTAATCTGTAAACCTTCCTGCGCGTTTCGAGTGGCAGTGTTTTAAGCTTTTTTTTTTCAGCCTGAAACTCAAATAGAATTCGTATATGACGGTGTGACTTCTATCTAACGGTTTTCTTTCAGCTTCGTGTCCATGGCTATAACAGCGGGATGGCACTGTCTGTTCATCTTTATCTTCCTGGTCCTCGTGATCGTGAGCACGATGTCAGCGTCGTTCTTCAGCTTCGAGTACACAAAGCCCTTAGTGGACTTTCCGAGCACTACTTGGGAGTACAAGGACTGGGCCATCGTTGGAGACTCCGACCACTGTGTCGCAGTAGCCAAGTGAGTGCAGCGCCTACGTTTGTAGCCGTTGTATGGAGCTTAACGACCGAAATCAACTTAGGCTACAAGAAACGCAGTAGGGCAGTAGTCCTCCCGGTAGTTTCGATCTCTTGAGGTTCTTTAGCATGCACTGCATTCGCGTCCTAGTCAATTCAAGAAGAATAAATTGGCATGGGCTGGGCACGCAGTGCGTAGGCCGGATAATCGCTATAATCGCTGGCGATTAGGCATAACTCACTGGTTTTCTGAAAAAAGGCAAATGTGCGAGAGAAATACAGAAAGTTAGCTGGGATGATGCAATGAAGACCTTGGTGATTACAACATGGCGACAGCAAGCACAGGACCGGCACAGGCGATTGCAAAGGTATCCTCTGCTTCTGAGCGGTATGCTTGCCGTCAAAATCTACTTGAGGCGCAAAGCCCGCGCAGTCCCCTATGCATTCGCCTAAAGGCCTGACCACAGGGACTTGTCGCAGCGCGTCAGCTCGTTGCATTTTGACGCGGCACCGCACCCTCTCCCTTTGAGGAGAGAGGACGCAGGGCTATGTGAAGGTCACGCCCTCTCTCTATATATAAGGTGAGGGCGCGGCGCTGCGTCAGCAACGCGCCAACGCGCTGTTACGGGTCCTTGTGGTAAGGCTTTAAGACAACTCCAACCCAAAGACCACCTTCTTTTTTCTTCTCAGTCGATATACTGATCCCCCCCACCCCCCCGTCCGAAAGCCCTTCTACACCTAGCGTGGCTTTGCACTGCTTGCAGGATCGGAGGCAATGGGAGCTTTCTACACTTCACGTGGTAATGCACTACCTCCATTCCGGACTGCCTTTGACCAAGCGACGAGGCCATGTATGAATGGCTTAGTGACGTCACATATTTTGGCGCTTTATGGTATCACAGTGACGTCATGCGGTGATGTCATCGCGTGAGTTTTGCACCGTTCGTGCTCCTTTTCTACCTGAGCAAGCGATGGTGCCATGTAACGACGTCATCGTGTGATGTCACGTAGTCAAATTATGACGTCACATAACGACGTCACAGTTTTTTTGTTATTTTCGACGCTAGGATGAGGCCATATGGCGTGGGCATCACGTTTTCTTGCATCACTCGTGTGTGCGCTGCCGATGCTGACGGTCCATTTTTGCGCTTGACGAGACAATCAGTGCCTTCGCTGTAGTAAGCATGAAGGTATGATGAATGAGGATGTAGCGATTTTCTGGTATACCTCCAGCCATCGATGCACCTTTGGTCTACTCGCGATTCGTGGCGGCGCGTTATGTTCTACGCAGGGACATATTATGGGGAAAAAAAGGCAGCATCGGCGACGCCGCTGTGGCAGCCCTCGCCTGTATGACCGTATTGCTGCCGCACCGATGTGGACTTGGTGGCGGATTGCTGGCCCTCTTCTACGAAGAGTGAGTCGCCGGACACACCGGAATTGTTTCTAAAAAATCGTCTTTCATATACTTCTTTCCTTATCTCTCTGCGAGAATAGACGTGACATTTGCAGAAAGGAAGGTATCAGAGTCGATCGTGGCGCCAACAGCCAGCCTCAAGAGTGTTGTGGTTCGACTGCTGACCCGAATGTCGCGACATCGAATCCCGGCCGCATTTCGATGTAGGAAAAAGGAGTTCCGTGTGCTTAAACTGATCCTTGAAGTGCATGTTAAAGAACACAATTTCCGAAGCTCTCCACTGCACCGTCCCTCGTAATCATATTCATAGCTTTGGGACGTAGAAGGTGAACAATTATCATTTTAATAATTTTTCTACCAGACACAGCTCGCAACACTAGACTTCCCGCTCACACATTTAGCTTTAGCGCCGTGCTCTCCCTCTCCGGGCTGGCTTCGATCTTGCAGCTGGGCTAGACAGTGCGGTCGAGCAGGGATTTACATCGGCCTTTTTTTTCAATCAATCTGATTTTTATTGACAAACCAAAGAAACGATTACAAGATATCTGGACCGTTAGCCTACATTGGCTAGTGATCGGTCCATATCGGAGTACATAAAAGCAGCTTAGCAGAGCATATTTAGCAATAATTACATATATACACAATTATTTATACATTTAACTATTCACATATGCACATACATACTACATACATAAGCGCGTGTGCATATATGCATTTTCACAACATACCCAATTATGGTTTCTTTCAAGCAAGTCCGCAGTTAAACCATGATCGCCATAAACTAATGCAGCTATACATTGTGTACACGTTGAAAACTGCACAGCACACGCATATTCTATGAAACAGGCATCATCTTATTGTTCGTTGTAGGTCAACACGCAAAGTCTCAGCTCTGGAAGCCCTGGGTGCGGAACCTTATAGGAGCAACGCGTCGTGGTTCCGAGCGAACGCGACACTGACAAGCTACGGTAGGTGTGCTTATTGGCGACCTACGTGAACGCTATAAATTGGGTTATTTCGAATGTGCACCGAAAGATTAGAAAAGCGCCGGGTTTTCCCAGTTTCTACGTGTCATAACTATTTTTTAACATGGTGACATCGTTTGAATAATTTATAAAAAATCTGCTGCGCGGTGTATACGATACATGATTACCTGCGTGTTTCGCTGCAAATCCCGCCGGCTTTCTTTCGTGTATAGCGTCGCATTCGCAGCGCAGCTTAAAGGGGCCCTTTAACACTTTTCACGACTTCATAGTTTTACATGCTTTTTGAGCTGGTTGCGTACACTGGCGGCTTAAGAGATAAGTGCTGCAAGAACGGCAGCGATAGGAACACGCAGTGCAATGTTATTCAGCGTATATATCAAAATACAAAGAAATAAATGCTTACCGTCAACTTGATTTTCGCGGGCTTACCTTCTACCGTGTTTCCTTCGCCCTGTCACGTCGGAAGGCTGTCCAATGAAATGAACTGAAAGCCCTACCGTACAGGAAGTTCGCATGACATATTGCCTGTTATATCCAGCGTATTACGGACGCCGTTGCGATTGTAACAAACAATGTGGTACTTGAAGAGGGAACGACGCGTGCGAAACTAGCCAGCTCGCTTACGCTTCTATAATGTTTTGTAGCTTTACTGACCTTTCTTTTTGCAATGAGGTATATATATATCAACGCTCTTAGACTTTTTTCCCTTCTAGTTTCTTCAAATAACGGCACCCAGTGCATCGCTGGCGCGTTTCCTCCAGCACATGGTGTTCGGCGCATGCTTTGACCAGCTTTGCAATTTTCATGCTGGAAAAGTCGGAGGGCTTTATTCTCTGTCGCTTTGAGTGAAAAATCATGCTAATAAAATAATAAATCCAATACTAATCTCTATTTTGATGCAATATGGCGATCTCATTTAACGTTACATTTATCCAATCATATGACGGCAACCTTCCGCAATCATTTCTGCTCTCAGTAGTTCTGGCGAGGGCCACTATGAATTTTTTGTTGTTGTTTTTTGCAAAACAATGGTAAAGTGCGACGCCAATTCGATCTCAACAGCCTCTCAATAAGCTGTGCAGTCCGATGCCACAATCAAGCTGTTTGAATTGCCTGCAGCTGTGTTTGCTCTTGAAATATGTAAGTGTGCAAAAAGCATGCTCGCGTCACGGCATATGTGGTCGAGAACAACGCATCGAGAAAAGGATCGCAAGTTTGTTACGCCGCATTGCAAGAGTGTTCGCGAGGAAGTATACGAGAAATTCAAAGGGGCTGCTGTCATGGGATAGAGTGTGCCTGTCGGTAACGGCTATCGCAATGCAATGTGGTTCGAATCTGCGTACTTTCCGTGGCAGCCCAGTATTCTACGACAGAACAATGCCGGTACTGTGCGCGCGAAAGCCTATGCAAGCGACATATCAGCAGGGAACCGCATTAACGAACGTAATTTAGCGTGGTAGAAGAATAAAATAACAATCGGGTGTCGCAGAATGCGGATAGTGTAACCAGGCGTCACACAGTATGAAGTGTGTAACGAGTGGGTCGTTGAATGCTTACATCCAATTACAAATACTTAGACATACCTCTTCATCGTCATCAACCACCAAATCCATTAATGAAGTGTATCGGATACCTTGAAAGCGTAGTTATATTAGTAGCCGCAAAAAAGTTTGCAACTGGTTCTAGAAGTTCCGCTCCTTCAGCTCTCTCTGTGATTGTGCTGCGCTCTCCGCGCAGGCCTGGCGTTCGTTCTCAATACATCAATTGTGACACACATGATAAACGGTAATTAAGGATCCAGTTTTGGCTTGATGTAGTGGCTGATTGTTACATGACGAATATGCAGGTCGCTTGGCAACCATCACGCCCGGAGCCCTAGCAGGCTTGTTCGCGCTGCACAAAAAGCTGGGCAGACTGCGCTGGAGTACAGTTTTGAAACCCGCCATTACCATGGTTCAGAGAAACGTCTTAGTCGGGCCGCGTGTCTCCGAAGCGATACGAAGGAACGAAGAGCGAATAGGATCTCTTCATAGGTATGCTGCGGCTTTCGGCAGCTGATTGTCTTGTATTGCGTTATGAGTTGTGGGAGAATGTGAAAGAAAAAAAAAACACTTGATGAGCTTCTGTCTTTGGCGTCGCACTGCCGTCATGTGTGCCGTCACACGCACACACACACACGTATATATATATATATATATATATATATATATATATATATATATATATATATATATATATATAAATATGACATCTAACAGACAGTAATGCTAAGGAATGTACAGGGGAAGTTATTAGAACCAATGGAATGTAAATAAGAAAAAAGAAAAGTAGAAGATCCACTTTTCTTTCTTCTTATGTACATTCGATTGGTTCTAATAAGTTCCCCTGTACATTACTTGGCATTACTGTCTGTTAGATGTCATTAATATTGTGTTAAAACACGGAAAAACGGGCCCTTAAGTATACACTTCTTTCCCATATATATATATATATATATATATATATATATATATATAATCAGTAGAATGCCCGCGACATATATGCCACGTTCGTAGCTACACCTCTATTTATATTGAAAAATTAGACTTGTGTTTAAGCTATTATTCATTCATGTAGCAAAAACTAGCTTTTCTTGGTGCCAGAATGACAAGAAATGAGTAGTCGGAGAGTTCCCGTGTGTTGTGGACTACACAGTTGTGTATACCTTATCATGCCAGCACCGGCTGAATGACAAAGACGCGTGAAGAGAGATCACGTTGTGATTTGATTACGTTAGCCCATCGGCTCTGGTGCTGGAAGTTGAAAGTGAGATGCTGCCGCAGAATATTTGGCTTCAATTTTCTGTACAGCCGGTGGTTGGAGGGCTCAGCTGCCTTCGCCCATCGTCGAAAGGAATCGGGCAGCATACATTTATCAGTGTGCCCTTCTATCTGTGTAAATTGGTTGCCGCGTTTAACTATACGGACACTTCTATCGAAAGTTTTGAGTTGTCACCGGTTGTAAAGTGCTGAATGGCTTGGCATTGATCGACGATTCATTTTTATCTCTGTAGGTACAGTATGGCTATACAAAATGGCTCCATCTTTGCGCTCTTTTTCAGTCGCATGTTCTTGAAGGACTATACCGGCCTGTACATCAGGACCAATCAGCGCCTTTACAAATTGCTGACGGACGTGGCTACTGAAGGCTGGAAGTCCTTCTACACGGGAAAGCATGCCAAGCGGCTGGAGGACGACATAACGCGAGACTGTGAGTGTAGTTGTATACCTTCAAAAAAAATCGGGATTCCTTTCCTTACAGGAAAAAAGGAGGACAAGCGATGCTTGACGTGTGCGTACCTTACATGCTTTTTTTTCCTTCGTTTGCTTCTTTCTGTCATTCTTTCTTTCTGTTCTTATTTTTATCCCCTTTGAAACGTTTAACGCCAACAATTACTACTATAATTGTTTTTATCACTGGACGAATAGAAACGGCTGGTTGAGGGAAGGGGGGGGGCTCTTTGAAGGCGCGCCAACGCAGCTGGCATCGTGCTTAATTACTCACGTTCCGGCGCTAAGGCCTGAACGTAAGGTCATGCACTGGTGGTTCAGCAGCAATGAGATGTGGCAATGTTAAATCACAACTAACCTTGTTGAAACAACAGGTTGTCTTATCAGAAACGGCTAATCGCCCACAACCCCACCATAGAGATAGCGTCAACCTTTGGAAAACGGCCCATCAGCGCACACGACTCTGGCGATTGTTTGACCATGTCAGTGTAATGGCGGTTTTACGTTCCCAACACACTCTTGTCACGTGTGCGATAGCTGAAATGCTCAACGAGTTCGAAAATAATTTTTAATTAGCACAAAAGCACAATACCGAAACCGAAACCCAACCGAGAGTGCTTCTACGTATGGCGTATTACTTTGCCAGAACCTGCCTGGTTGCGCATAACGCCGCCAAATAGCACTACTTGTCCAAGCCGACCAAGTTCGTGCCTCCGGTGATCGGCAAAATATTTTACGCTGTTATGGTGAACATATGGCGAATCGTGTGCGGCCCACAACGCAGTTCTACTGGCCGCCCATGACAAGCCCACCGACACTGAAGAGGAAATCGCACGCTCAACCAAGGAAGCGTCGGCCTAGACCACACAATCCGCAGCAGACAAGCAGGCGCTGCAGTGGCACATCAGTTCCGTCATTTCCACGTTGAAAAAAATCAACGTCACACACAAAATTCTGCCATTAATTCTGGCAAGTGAGGGGAGCGATTGGGGGCAAGCTATGAAAATCATTTGAAAAGGATCTGTGAAACTTTCAAACCTGCAATTTGGCATGAATGACGCAAACGTGCAAAATGAACGTACCCAGTGAGTTTCATTGAGATCTGTTGATCTCGAAAAACCACCGGCTTAAATACTCATGTAGCCAGTGCACCGTAGAAAGCAGCATTTCTGAAGCCTTCCTGCGTCGAGTTGCGCACTGCAGTATTCGTACCTGTCTTGCATTCATCGACTTTCCCACTGCTATTCATCTCAGATGCGAAGTGAGTAAATTAGTGTTCGTCCACTACGTACTTCACATCGCAGTGGGCTGGCTGGCAGTTGGTGACTTGGAACGCTACGAGCCGCGCTGGATAGAGCCGATCGCGTTGAGAATGCACACTGACAAAACCCTCTATGCCGTTCCCATCCCTGGTGGCGGAGCTCTGTTGGGGCCCATCCTCGACTTGGTCAATGTCACGTAAGTGAATCGGGCATTCCAGGTCGCTATGTAAGGTCGCTAGACTCTCAGAACTTTGACGCTATAGTTCGCCCTGATTACGGGGCAAGTCGTAGGACTTAATCACAGGTTGTGACTAAGTCACAACCTGTGAGTCGCCCTGATTACGGGGCAAGTCGTAGGACTTCTATCTTACAGGTTGCTACCTGTAAGATAGAAGTTTCAAAATAAGTACCAGTTGCAGCACACTACAAATAACAGCGCAGAAAGAGAGAGAGAGAGAGGGGGGGATAGGATAAAGGAAAGAAAGCAAGTCAATAGGACGAGCGCTCATCATTATCGAAACTATTGTTGAGGGGAGGGGGGTCAGTGCTCGTCCAGCACGCCTTTTTTTCTTTGTCCCATTATATTTTGTTCTTTGATTGTCACTGCCGTTACTATTATAGTCACGCTTATCAGTGTCTACGCTGTACATTGAAAAAGTTACTAGCAGGTGTATTTGATCTTTCGGGTCCCTGTGAAAGATCCCTCTGTAATAAACAAATTTGAGATGCTGTTTTTTTTTCGCGGGGTAGCTTTTATAGCTCTGTAGGCGCTTGTCGCATTTCTTGGACTTCGCATTTTTTTGGCAAATATGTTTTTTTCTTTTTTTAGTGCAGATAGCGTTCGCCAATAGCGCGTTTGTCGATGACGCCGCGTACTTCAATGCTAGTCAAACGTGCGTCGGGGAAATCAACACGTAACGTTAATCGTGCTCTGGTAAATGTGCATTCAGCCGAATAAGGAGGAGGCGGTGTTATAAAGCGTAATTAAGTACGCACAGTGCGAACTCAACACGAAGATACTAAAGAAGAGACGCAGACAAGCGAGACACCGAAAACCAATTAGCCCGAAGTTTCACTGTACTAATTATAAACCAAATGTGTTTCGTTCAGAGTTGCGCATATTTTAGCTAATTAGGACATTTTGAAGTGATCGTTTCAACTGCTATTCAAATCGCAGTGACTATTCATCATGATTAAAAATATTGATTTATATGTGGGGTTCAACGACCCAAAACCACCATATGATTATGAGAGACGCCGTAGTGGAGGGCTCCGGAAATTTTGACCAGCTGGGGTTCTTTAACGTGCACCCAAATCTGAGCACACGGGCCTACAACATTTCCGCCTCCATCGGAAATGCAGCCGCCGTAGCCGGGGTTTGGACCCGCAACCTGCGGGTCATCAGCCGAGTACCTTAGCCACTAGACCACCGTGGCGGGGCGTATATAATTAAAAAAAACTTTTTTTTAAGAATGGCGACTGACTTTCTGCTTTCTTAGGGCTTCTTCCTGAAAGTTGCGCCACGCTTCTGGGCTTGTTTTGTTATGATTACTATAACTTGTTATCTGGGCAGCATCAGGCAACTCTGGGCACTCTCTTACATAGACAACAACCTGTGGTGGTTTCTAGGTCTTCTTTGTTTAGCGCAAACTTTAGGGACGAGAGATCGCGACAGAGAAGTGACGTGTGTCCTTTTCTCTCGTTTCTGAATTTTGTGGCATATAGCAGTTTAACGGAGTACCGATTAAACGTCGCTAAAATTTAGTGTCTGCAAGACTTGTTTTTAATATTGGCCCGGAATGTGTTATTCAAACGTCGTCTCTATTTGCAGCCACGGAAAGTTGAGGTTTCGAGCTGCCAAGAGCGTCGCACGTACACCTATACTGACGCTGCACAGGTAAGCCGTTCCGAGCTCTGTCAGTTCTGTGCACCGTGGCTTGCTTCGATCTACAACGCTTTCTTCAATATTTTACCCGCCGTGGTTGTCTATTGGTTGTGCTGCTCGACTGCTGAACCGCAGGTCTCGGGATCGAATCCCGGCGGTGCCGGCTGCATTTTCGATGCAGGCGAAAATGCTGTAGGTTTGTGTACTTTGATTTGGTGCACGTTATATAACATTAGGAGGTCGAAATGTGTGGAGACCTCCAGTACAGTGCCTTTCGTGCGCACATCATGACATTGGGATGTGAAATATCGAAAAATTTTTTATTAATAGTATTAGTATTTATTAGTTTATTAAATGATGGCTGTCGTTTCACAAATTCTATTGTATGCTATAAGGAGAAGTTTTGTGCACACCTAAAAGTGCTGATTGTGTTCACATAGGGTTCTTTCGCGATCAGAAATGACATGAATATAAGGAAAAAAAAAAGTATGTCCCTGAAAATTTTCGAAACGCGCGTTGTTTTGTACAAAATAAGAGCAATCTTTACTAGCGGTCCCTTTATTCATTAGACGCAAAGGAATCCAGAAAACCATTAGACAAAGGGAAGCATAATGAAGATTAATAATTTCATTCTGAACTGTCGAGTAATAGTTAGACATGAATAGAAATTAAAGAGGACAAGACATCGCGATTTCCGACTGTGGGATCAGTACCTATACACAAGTATCGTGCTTACGGAAACACTTAGCGAAGTCGACGGGGAGGCGGCTTTCGTCGTAGCTTACTTGGTAAACCGCTTTAGTTCATTTCGATGTGCTTCATAATTTTTACACTTCGTATATACTTAAAAGTAGACAATAATTATTGCCCCCTATGCTTTTGTTCACCTAATTCTGCTGGATCAATTTCGTTGTATCCTGCAGCATGGTTTTCGAAAAAGGTTCCGCAACTCTTCTCCCGCTTTGGTCAGAGTGGTCAGAGTTTACGCCTCAAAGCGAGAGTCGTGGGTTTGATTCCCAGTTTAACCGGGCACCCATTCGCAATTCTAAATAGGATAGAGACAGCACGGCCTGACACTCGGGTGTCCTAGGTATTCGTATATGTCGAAAAGGCGTCCCCTAAGTAACGCTGCCTTCTTTTATTTCCCTTTCTATCCATCTCACTGACACCGGGCCTTGCCTCCCTTATCTGTGACACAAACAGGCCTCTTTCAAATCCACAACCCCCAATTAAACGGCTTCCAATCACTCTGGCGATACTCCGCGGTGGTCTAGTTGTTACAGTGCTTTAGTTCTGCGTTTACAAAACGTGTTCAGCGATTTTGAATACTTCGTATCCAACTATGGGAGACCAGTGAGCCGCCCTGACACAAAATGCAGCCCTGGTCGCGATGGTTGCGATACGACAGATGGAGGCAAAGGGATAGACAACCGCGGGCTGTGATTCAGGTGCACGTTAAAAAACTCAGGTGATCGAAATTTTTGGAGTCCTGCACTGATGTGTTCCTCATGACCATATCGCTATTTTGAAACGTAAAACCCCATGAGTGGTGTTATTATGCTTGCTCTGGCGTGCGGCTACACGTTTGGCTCGGTAAAGGGTTTTCAGGCTCAAATTTAGAGCTACTCGGCTTTTTTGCCCGAGTAGCTCTAAATCGCATGCGCTACATTCATGCGTCTGGTTCTATCACTTGTTCATCAGGTTGACGGAGTTGCTGAAGTTCACCTATGCGCAGAAGTCCAGTCTCGGCGACATACTGGCAATCAGAACAAGAGTAAGTGTCTATACGGTCACATAGAGGGTCATGCATATGCAACAACACGCATGGGCTTTCTAAAGGGAATACGACTTCTCCGAGAAACGAAGTGGCTCTTGTGCTGTATGTCATATCAACGTGAAGTAAACGGTGAAAGCACAGCTGGTGCAAGGGCATGCATGCCAGCTTCCTGCTGATGTATGTTGCGATATCGCGCACGTGCTACCGGTCGTGACCACGCCCGTTTCCCCCTTTTATTTTCAAAATTCAAAGTTGCTGTTCTAGCGACGCAGCCCCACCTCCCCCTCCCTTGACACTGGAGCTCTTTAATGCTCCTTCACCCGACGGGTGAAACGGTTCCTCCGTTTCCTCCAACTCCGTTGGAGGAAACGGAGTTGTAGGAGTTGGAGGAACGGTTCCTCCGTTCCTCCAACTCCGTTTCAGCCGCATTCGCCTTCAGCGCTCGCGCGCTTTAATTACAAAAAGAACGAAAGTTTATTTTGAGGGGAGGGGTAGAAAAGGGGTACTCAGGAGCATGTTGGTAGGGCCCCCAAGTACAGGGCCCCACTGGCTTGCTGCGCTCGCCTAACGTGACCCAGGAAGTGCTAATTGCACCTCTGGGCCCGAGCTGAGAAGTCGTGCCTCCCACAGCTCCGAACTTCTTATAGCTAGAGCGTACACTCGAAATAAAAAAGCTCATGTGTTGCTCTACTCAGTTCTGGCTTGCCACGCATACGATGACTGCATGTCAACTCACTTGTGGCGCACACGGCTCTCGAAATGAATAAAGTAAAATGACCCCCAATAAAAGTAGACGAGCCTCTTCAAAAGAGTCACATACATGGAAAGCCAGAAGTGTCCAAAAAGTGTTTTTTTTCTTAGAGTTTAAAATGAACATACGATGCTTGAGATGGTGTTAGAGGTTTAGACTTAATACGAAACTTGACGGCGACGGCAAACCCCCCCCTTGAGTGTCTGTGTGAATAGGAAGCAATTGAAGTTCGATGTGTTGGTTGTTCTCAAAACTTAACAAAGAATGAGCACATTCAAATGAAAACGTCAAAGTTTTCGTGTTCACGGTCTGCGTTTCTGCTCGTCTGTTTTCCCTGCTATTGCGCCAGTATGAAGTCTTGGTGTATCAGTCCAATCGAACGCTGTTGCTCGGCATCGCAAAAGGGCGGCGCGAAGTCACACGAAGTGGGGTTCCCACGATTCGCAGGAACAGCGCAACTACACCGTGCAGGTGCTGCGCTCCTTCTACGGGGCCTACGACCCGAAGGCTGCTCTCAAGACTTACGCCCAGTACAACGCGAGCGCCAGCATCGACTACGACGACGGCGGGGGCGCCCATCTGGCCCTGCGAGATAGAAAAGGCAACGCGCTGTCCATTGTTATGAGCCTCAACTGGGAGTGAGTGTGTATTGCTATACATCAATCAGTCAGTGTCAATCAATCAATCGATTGATAAATCAACCAATCAATCAGGACTTGGGCTGAAAAAAATAGATGAACGAAAGAGCAGAGGAAATGGAAGGGTGGACATTTAGTGGCACGCCAAACGTAGGGGATAGAAAAGGGGTACAAATAGCGACAAAACCAACCAAGTGCGTCGAAACTGACGCACTCGGTGTGTTAATTTCGGTTTCTCCTGCACCGTGATCTGGAAATTCGACGGTGGATCTCTTGACACATGCGTGATATTTTCAATTTTTCAAAACTACGCTCGCGTTAAGTTGTAACATAGAACAACTTTGCTATATAAACAACCACTCTATAAATACTACCTATTTATCAATACCGAAACCCTCAATGAGGTGTGGCAGCTTGGGCTAGTTCGTATGGCATATATATATATATATATATATATATATATATATATATATATATATACATATATATATATATATATATATATATATATATATATATATATATATATTTATATATATATATATTGTAAGAATTCATTGGACGTCATCTTCCTCATCTGTCAATAATCATCATCAGTCTTCGCCCGTTCTTCATCATCGGCGCCATCTTGCTGTTGCTTGAATAAAGCGTCAGCTGAACCGTTGTATTTCAAGTGGTGGAAGGTGCTTCCCAATCTCTTCGACCTCTCTCCATCCAAAGCCAACTCCTGGAGCTCCGTTCGGGACGTCGCTTACGCCAGCAGAGCACCATGGCACAAGAGCAAGCCCAACCGAACCACCCGCCGGCGCAACCACCAGCCGCCAACCCTAGCCCGTTCAACAACCCCCCTCGGGAGCCTCCAATCTTCTCCGGCCTGTCTGGCGAAGATGTCGAAGACTGGCTCGACAACTATGACTGTGTAGGTGTCTACAACAACTGGAACGAGGCATCGAAATTGGGACGCGTCCAGTTTTACGTCTCTCAGGTTGCCAAGACGTGGTTCCTGAATCATGAGAGCGACTTCCGCGATTGGTCTTCCTTCAAAGACCAGCTCCGACGCATTTTCGGCACACCGACCGTCCGTTCGGAAGTTGCTCGCAAGAAACTGGCAGAACGCGTTCAACATTGCGGTGAGTCCTACACTTCCTATATTGAGGATGTGCTTGCACTTTGCCGCCGTATCGACGACACCATGCCAGAAGCTGATCGTGTCCGGCACCTTCTGAAGGGTATCGGACCTACCGCTTTCAACGCCCTCGTCGCGCACAACCCTTCGACGGTTTACGACGTCGTCTCTGTATGCCAGCGTCTTGATACCTTGCAGTCAATCCGCCTGCGACCCGACTTCTCTGAGAACCCCCTGGCAAACAGCATGGAGCTCCGATCCATCATTCGAGCCATAATTCGTGAGGGGTTGCAAGCCTACAGTTTACCTCCTTCTAACAACGTTCCCGCTCAACCCGCCTCTAGCGATCTGCGTGGCATTATTAGGGAAGAAATGTCAACGTTTCAAACTACCCACCGTGTTCCACTATGCCCCCAACCCGCTTCGTATGCACAGATCGCTTCAATGCAACCCTCGCCGTCTCAAGTACCACCACCTGTGCCTGACCATGAACATCTCGCACCTCTAGTCGCCCGTCCACCAAACTCAACCTACCATTCTTCCTGGCGGGCCCCACGGCCTATTTGCTACTACTATGGAATTCGAGGACACATTTCCCGGGTCTGTCGACGTCGGCAGCAAGATGAACGTCGTGGTTATGCCGCTTTTGAACGAGACAACACATGTGCTCGAGGTTACTACCGTTATGCCGACAGTCGTTCCAACCACCGATCACCGTCTCCTGTGCGCCTTTCCAACACGACCAACAATACCCGTGCATCCCGACCACGCTCCCCTTCACCACTCCGACGCTCTGTTTCACCACTTCGGCCTGTCTCTCAACTGGCTGCCCAGCGATCGGAAAACTAAACAGTGCAGTTTTTGGAGGGAAAACTGCATCGCAGCGAAATGACCCAAATCCTCCTAAACGACCGTCAAACATGTTATTGGTAACTGTGCAAGGTGTGCGGGTGTTGGCTTTGGTGGACACGGGAACAACTATTTCAGTTATGCGTGCCGACTTGTGTTCTCGATTGCGGAAAGTGAAGACACCCTACCTTGGATTATCTTTGACTGGGGCCAATGGAGCAATAATTAGACCATCGGCCGAATGTACAGCGCGTGTCTTCATTGATGGTATTCGTCATCACATCACCTTCGCTGTCTTAATTTCATGTGCTCATGAACTAATTTGAGGTTGGGACTTTCTCTCATCAGCATCTGCATTAATTTCTTGCCGTCAGCGTGTAGTCGAAATGACCGAGACCGATCACTGCAGCAAACGCGTCGACAAAAACCATTGCGTTTCTTCACAGCTTCCGAATCCATACTGCTCCCGGGTCAGGAGCAACTCATCACCATCACTTCTTCGAATATTGCCAATGGTGACGTCCTTATCACCCCTTCCAGCAGCTGTCTAGCTCGCGGCGTAGTAGTCCCCTCCAGCCTGGTGCGGTTCAAAAACAGTGCTGCGATAATCCTTGGCCTGAACCCTACCCCAGAGCCTGTCCTCCTACCCCAAGGTTGTGCAGTGTCATGTTATGTGGATACCCAACCGGTATCTTTGGTCTCTCTTGACGCCTTGACAGCTCAGCCACAACAGGACCAGTCTGTTACTTCCTCCTCCTTTGCTCCCGGGATAAATCCTGACCTTTCTGCTTCTTAACGTGAGGCGTTGC
Source organism: Rhipicephalus annulatus (assembly GCA_013436015.1). NCBI lineage: Eukaryota > Metazoa > Arthropoda > Arachnida > Ixodida > Ixodidae > Rhipicephalus > Rhipicephalus annulatus. The sequence goes on along the minus strand of WOVY01009308.1, from coordinate 159,658 downwards.
TAAATTTGCTAACGAAACACCAGGCATCGTTCGACGCCAATGCTTCGGCACTAGGACAGACCACAGTTGCGCATCATCGCATCGACACTGACGGTCAGACTGTTGTACGCCGTCGTTTCTACCGAGTCTCCTTGGCCGAGCGCAAAATCATCGAGGAGAACGTGACCGATATGCTAAAAAGAAACATCATACGACCCTCTACCAGTTCTTGGTCATCACCCGTTGTGTTGGTAGAAAAGAAGGATGGATCGGTACGATTTTGTGTTGAATACCGCGCGCTCAGCATGATTACCCGAAAGGATGTATATCCGATGCCCCGTATAGATGATGCACTTGACTCTTTGCAAGGCGCCCAATACTTCTCCACCCTTGACCTTCGGTCCGGGTATTGGCAAATACCGATGGACGAAGCAGACAAAGAAAAGGCGGCCTTTTCTACGCCGGACGGTCTTTACGAGTTTAACGTAATGCCATTCGGCCTATGTAATGCTCCCGCCACCTTTGAAAGGATGATCGACACTGTTCTTCGTGGCCTCAAGTGGAAAACTTGTCTATGCTACCTCGATGATATTGTCGTGTTTTTCCACTTTTGCTGATAATCTGCGACGCCTGTATCAAGTGCTCACATGTCTCTCCAATGCTGGACTTCAACTAAACAGAAAGAAGTGCCGTTTTGGCAACACAGCTATAAAAGTTCTAGGACATCTCGTTAGTAAAGATGGCATCCAGCCCGATCCTGACAAAATTTTCGCAGTCCTCAACTTTCCGCGACCCTTTCGCACCAAAGAACTACGCAGTTTCCTTGGACTCGCGTCGTACTTTCGCCGTTTCATTCGCAACTTTGCCACTATTGCCGCTCCTCTCCACAAGCTCCTTGCCAGTACCGGTTCCTTCGATTGGAATGATCAATGCGAAGCCTCATTTCAAGAACTCAAGCAGGCACTGACATCCCCGCCGGTGCTTGGTTATTTCGATGACAGGGCACCTACGATATTACACACTGACGCTAGTGGACAAGGAATCGGCGACGTACTCCTCCAGCGCGACCATGCCTTTCGCGAGAAAGTTATCGCGTATGCAAGCCGCACTCTGACCTCTGCAGAGAAGAGGTACTCAATAACCGAACAAGAGTGCTTGGCTGTTGTCTGGTCCACCCAAAATTTCGTCCGTACCTACATGGTCGACATTTTACTGTTGTGACAGACCACCATGCTCTTTGCTGGTTGTTCACAATCAAAAACTTGTCGGGACGACTTGGCCGCTGGATTCTCCGATTACAATCTTATGACTTTGACGTCATCTACAAGACTGGAAGAAAACATAAAGATGCCGACGCTTTGTCACGGTGCCCTTTGCCGCAGTTTTCTGCGCACGTCACATCCCTTTGTCAAATTGGCTATACGGAGGACGCCTCGTCGATATCAGCCATTTCTTCCCTGCCTTCATCCACCCGTCCGTCAGTACTTACTACTCACCAGCGAGCCGATTCTTACTGCACTGACATCATTGGTCGGCTTACCGGCGCCTCATCTTCCCGTAATGCCAGGCTCCGGAAACAACTCCGATTATTCAAGTTGGAGGACGATGTCCTATATCGATACATTTTCCACCCGGAAGGCCACCGATGGGTTCCCGTCGTACCACGCGCACTACGCACTGAAGTTCTGCGCGCTTCCCACGACGACCCGACGTCAGGACACTTGGGCTACTACAATACATACGAGTGCATCCGCAGTCGATTCTTCTGGCCAGATCTTTCCACGGCGGTAGCTAAATATATCGCCTCGTGCGCACTTTGCCAACACCGCAAGCGGCCCACAACTGCTCCAGTCGGGACCCTACAACCACTTCCTTGTCCATCGGAGCCGTTTTCCGTCGTCGGAATTGACCTCTTCGGGCCCCTCCCAACTACATCAGACGGCAAGAGATGGATCGTCACCGCAGTTGATCACTTGACCCGGTACGCTGAGACAGCCTCGATCACTTCAGGAACTGCTTCGGAAGTAGCAACTTTATTCTTGAATGCTATTTACCTACGTCACGGAGCCCCTCGTGTTCTTTTGAGCGACCGGGGCAAGGCATTTCTTTCAAGCACGCTCAGAGAAGTTCTCCAAGCATCAAAAACAGTTCACAAAACAACATCTAGCTATCACCCGCAAACCAATGGCTTAACTGAAAGATTTCATCGCACGCTGTGTGACATGCTGTCCATGTATATCCGACCGGACCATCGCAATTGGGATGCCACACTTCCCTTTGTCACGTATGCATATAATACGTCAGTTCAACGAACCACAGGCTATTCTCCATTTTTCCTAGTATACGGACGCCAACCGACATCACCACTCGACGTTTCATTCTTTTCTGGCCCCGTCAACTTTTCACCATTCGTTTGCGACCAGTTTCTGTCCCGTGTTGCTCGATGCCGTCGTCTTGCCCGTGTAAACACCGAAGCTAGCCAAGAAGATCGCAAACATCGTTACGATGCCAGTCACCGCGTCGTTCTCTACCGCCCTGGCGACGATGTACTTTGGACTCCTGCGCGAACGCCTGGCTTATGCGAGAAGCTCGAGTCACGCTATCTTGGCCCCTACATAGATGTCGAACAGACCTCACCGGTGAACTACCTTGTCACACCTGTTCATGTCCCCACTGACCAACGCTGCCGCGGGACAGTGATTGTGCACGTTTCGCGTCTCAAGCCCTATCGTATGCGTTCCCCAGCGTAATTCGCGGCCAGGCCGGCCGCTTCCGTCGACGGGGGAAATGAGTGTAAGAATTCATTGGACGTCATCTTCCTCATCTGTCAATAATCATCATCAGTCTTCGCCCGTTCTTCTTCATCATCGGCGCCATCTTGCTGTTGCTTGAATGAAGCGTCAGCTGAACCGTTGTATTTCAATATATATATATATATATATATATATATATATATATATATATATATATATATATATATATATATAAGCAGCTGAGCAGCTTTATTGTTTGAGAGATGTTAACTTTATATTGCAAATGACTTCAGCGGAAACCCGCAAGGTGCCGGAAGGGTTGAAAGACCCAAAGAAGACAATCTCCCGTTTGTAGCCGGAGGCACAAAGCAATCCATAGGGATTTGGCAGAAGTAAATTAAAGTGAAGTGAAAATTCCTTGTGGCTATACAAGCAGGTCTTCTTACCCTTGCGAAATTTCATATTGACTTGTCTAGACATCGCTTCTTCAGCTTCGAATGCCGCATTGGCGGCTTCACAAGTGGGTCATTTATGAAGGGGAAAATGTGCCGTAATTCATGCAGTTAATGAGGGCTACGTACGTGTAGAAAAGCTTGCTGTCGGCAAGAGTTTACGCAATTTCGGTAAGTTGGAAAGTTTTTTTTTTTGAAGTCTGCTGTTAGAAAATTTCAAAACAAAAAGATGAGGTAAATGTATGCCGTATACCAAAAAATACATCACTGCTTCAATAGAGTAGTGGCAAAAAAAAAGCAAGATGATTGCGCAACAAATAAATGAACCTTCCGCTGATATGGTCACATCACCTCAGTGTGCTGCGTGTGGTTTCAGCCAATCGCTTTGGTGAAGGCACTACGATGTTCGATGGCTCGGTCGACGGTAGCGTCAAAATCATTTTGCTTTGCTCTGAATGAATACTGCGAAAAAAAAAAGCAAGAAAATTTTGAGTGCATATATTGAGCTTACGATTCTGTTACTTTCGTGTGAAAATGGAACATTACCGATTGTAGAATAACCGAACATTTTATTGCGTGCAATTCAGGAGTTACTACTGTCTCTCGCAGAAAAGTTGTTCATTTTCATTTTTGAGACGTAAAATTGAGTGCTTTAAAGTGAGTTTGTGTGAATTTGACACATTTGCATACTGTGGATAACAATTTGCCCTCGATGGAGATATAATGCAGCGCATGATTGATTACTTCGATTGCCGTACAGCAAAGACGAGAAATAAAGATGAAATGAACACATGCAGTTGCATTTGAGCCTGTTTAGTTGACGTCGTCTTTGTTTTCTTGCTGTAGGACACTTCTAATACTTGAGACTGTGCCATTCATTATTTTTTCAGAGTAACTGCTGTGGTGGCAGTGCAGGATTTCTTGGGCTAACGTTTGTATGTAATTCTGTGGCGAAACTGAGACTTTGCCGGGACGTTCATATCTAGCTATTTTAAAATTCAGTATTTGGAGGCTTTTTTTGTCTATGAATAACATCCAGCATGTAAAAAAAGGGAGTCTTTGCCCTGTCGGTAAAATGCGGGCAAGCGTGCGCACTTGAAGTTTACCCTGCTGATTTTCTTTTTCTTTCTTTATTTCTTTCTTTCTTTCTTTCTCTTTCCTTTCTTCCTTGCTTCCTTCCTTCTTTCTTTCTTTCTTCCTTTCTTCCTTTCTTTTTTTCTTGCTTGCTTGCTTGCTTTCTTCTGTCGTATTGCGCAATGCACCCTCCTAACTGCTTTCTTCCTCGATGTCGGGAATCGGACCGTTATCCATGTGCTCAACAGCTCACCACGTGCACAGCAGCTGCTACAGGCAACGACCACAATCAGGTGTTCATACACACACAACAATGAAGTATGACAATGCAAATTCATCTCGATAAAAGACAGATTTGCACATCAAAAACGGCTGATTGCAGACAAGCCCGTGACGATCGAGAGAGGATCAATTGCATGGTGGCACATAGAAATGACGCATGGCACTAGTGCATCTTTGAGGGCCGCATTTCTTTACGCTAGCGGGCCCACGGATTCATTTTTGTTTTTTGCGTACGACGCTAAAATCTTCTAGCTGATTTTAAAAGCTTCGTTTTAAAGACGTTCTACTTCGCCTGCAGATTCGGCTGCCTGTACATGTCGTCGTGCGGCTTCTTGATGAACAACTTCATGGATTCGTTCTCGATACCCGGGGGTAGGAATGGCCTGCCGATGGGCGAGAACAACGCGAACGGTATGGTGAAGCGACCCGCCACTACGATGACGCCCGTCATGATAACGAACGCGAAAGGGGGAGCACTTTTCGCTGCCCTTGGCGCCACTGGCGGCCTCCAGGGGATCTCGGCCATGGGACAGGTGAGTGGCCGCGGTCACTTGGTGACGATATTGAAGAGCACAAAGGACCGCGAATGGTAGAAAATAGAATGGCACAGGCGATCGCTTCTGCTGTCCATTGTCCTTTGCACCGCTCTACATCCTGAACAGGTACCAAGTTGGCCTTCTTTTAATACCGTAACCTGGTTAGCGTCCTTGCGGAAGCCTGATAATCCTACTGACTTTCTCGCACCGTCGGAGGAAAGATCAGCGTCTTAAAGCGGTAGTGACAAGAAAATTATATTTTGTATTTTTTGCGTCAGATGAAAGACCGAGTCTTCAAAAGGCAAAAAATAAATAAAATACTGATAAGCGTGACTTTACCCTGAAAAATTAATTACCAAATGTATGTGAAACTTAGCTTCCGCTTCTACGATACCTTGACATCATCGCACACTATGAACTTCCCGACATCTGACGTTTTGGCGTTCCCACGGTCACTCCACTGCGCGGCTCCGTTGTCGATGCACAGGCGGCCATTTTGTATGTTTTGGCGCCTGACGTCATCAGCCGTCGAACTGGCCCGTGAAATCACTAGAATTGACGCTGTGGCCTGACGTCACACTAGTGTCAATCTCAGCATGTGCACTGTGCGACAATTGCCTTTAATATAAAAAATAAAAAAAAATCTTACGAACATTAGTTCAGTTTCACCCTTGCCCAAAGTGTTCTCCGTATAGACCAGAATTTTCATGTCTTGCAGGGCGCAGCCATCTTTGCTGGCAGGCTGCTGATGACGAGGAACCGAAGACAATGCTGGGATCCAGCCTTTTCTTATCGCGTGATAGCCACCATGTTCGCTCGCCATTAACTGTGACGTAACCATTCCTCAGCCCCCAACGCCAGCCTCGCTGTTAGATCATAACTGAGGGCAAAATTATCTATGCTTGCTCTAAACGTGGGCGGCGGGAGTAAATGCGTTTGCTCTGCTGATTCGCAAAAGGAAGGATTGATTATAAAGGAAGAAGCCGCGCAATGGACACCTGGCAACTGTATTTGCAGCATGTGTTCTAGGATAGTTTGAAGCGGCCGGTCTACTGCTCACAGACGTTCGTTTTTTTTTTGTGATATTGTAGAGGCATTTCACACGAGTGTATGAAAAAGGTATTTAACGTATCAGCAGCTTAGGTGGTGCTCAACTATGAGAGAGCAGAAAGCCGTCACCATTCAATCACTGTTGTGAATCAACTGAACCTTGACGGTAGGCTAACAAATGAGAAGGCAATGGTGACTCGGCCTGATTACGCTATCGCGTTCTGCTCCGAAAATGAAGCTCAAGCGTCCTCGTAGTTTTCTATCTGTTTTCTTTTTTTCTTAATGGCAGAGGCACTCGTGTAATTTGATGCCGGACGGAAACTTCTTTTGGGAAAACATAAGCACATCCTTTTTGTAATTAACCAAACTTAAGCGGTGAAGCGTCAATACAATAGAACGAAATCTTGCAGTGAATCATTTGTCCCCAGGACGTCGCTCCTGTACAACCTAAGGTTTACCGAAAATTTTACAATGCCTTCCCCTGAAATGCTCTGACCCCCCCCTCCCAATACCATTCACAAAATTATTATTATTTAATGAATCGGAAGTGATTCTTTCCGTTGGAAGATCGATAAGTGGTGATGGGCTTTGCTATACCGGAATTGTATGCGGTGGTTTTCTTGAATATTGATTGTGCGTAGATGCTAACAGCAATTAATTTTATTTCATCGTTTTTTTTGCAGTTCTTAGAATGCATCGGCACTTTTGCTGTGCTGGACTGTGCCCACAATAGCGTGCGAGTTCATCCTTTCCCCGACGAGAAGACGTTCTCACTCGCGGTAGGACCGAAACTTGGAGGCTATGACCCGGTAAGTTAAGTCAAATAATAAATTTTCGGGCTCTTACGTCACAAAACCACGATATTGCCACGTCGTAATGACGTTCAAGAAAGCATCAGTCGGCCGCTACGAAAGGAAACTTTTCATTCGATCGAACTTGTGTCCCGGAAAATGAAAATTCACGGTCATGCAATTAAAGCAATACACGTTATGCACTGCTGTCGGCCGTCGGTTACTCTGCTTGGTGGTATTTTAACATGTGCTATCGAAGATTTAGGATTTCAGCGTTATCGCTGGTGGCTGCGTAATCTCTGGGCCATTCGCGTCGTGCACGCGATCTTAACGTAATGATCTCAATTTATTCCGAAACTACTGCATGGCCTGCACCGAGCGTTGGCTAATGATTTTGGTAGGCGGAATCCTAATCCGTCAAAATAAAACACGCGTTGCAATATGATTATCACACACGCCATAGCGGAAAGTTCCAGAAGCTTTGATCGCCTGGGATTTTTTCTAAGCACTGTGGAATCTAAGCATTCAGGGTATCTAGGATATTTGTCCTCCATCAAAAATGCAACCGCTGCTCTCGATCGGCATTCGACCCCGCGACCTGCAGTTGAACACCATAGCTACTAGACCACCGTAGCGAGTCTGGTAAGTCAAGTAAAAAAATGGCAGCATATCCACGGAGTGAATGTTGGATAGTGGGGTGAAGCATCTGTCCGTCCATTCGTTCTTCCTTCCGTCCATCCATGCGTGCGTTCATCCGCCCGTCCGTGCGTGCGTCTGTTCGTGCGTCCGCACGTTCATCTGTGCGTCCGTCCCTGCTTTCGTCCATGCATCCGCTCCTGCGTTCATCCATGCGTCCATCCGTCCGTTCAGCCATCCAAGCGTCCGCCCATGCCCCTGTCTATGTGTCCGTTCGTTCATCTAGTCAACACTCCAAGTACCATCATCTCGCATCTTTTCATGATACATTCCGCATATAGAAGCACCACCATCCAGCGGACATTCCAAGGACTAAACGAGAGGTGGCACACGCACGCTTTCTTACGGCTTGCGCTTCGTGTCTACTTCCCACCTTTAACCACCTCGAGTTCATGGTATATACTAGTTCACTGTATTCATGGCACTGCGGCACAACGCTCGCTAAACCTCTCTAAAACCTAGGAGATTATGCCCAGCGAGTATAACGTAGCAACCCTTTCTTGTCTTCTGTGTATGTGAACAATAAAAATTCGCAGCGTGCGCGTTAACTAACAGCCAAATTTTCCAGTCTGTCATTCCCCCTTAGCAGCCATGTACAATGAGCACTATCTTTTATTGTTAAGCAACGCACAGAAGAAATCTCTCACCGGCACCACCTTGGAGGTCAAAACATTATAGTTGTTACACACTACTACAACGGCTACGACGGAACAGGTACCGCTATAAAAAGCTTCGCTCCAAAAAGTTCGGCGTTTCCATGTTGCTGTAACGAGGTATTGTGGACTATATATATAGCACGCCGTCCAAGACCATCTTGCGACTGAAAAAAAAAAGCTGACGTGCCGCATGAGATATACTGTCTGTCATTCTATGACGCAGCTCCTTGTGCAAATCGCAATCTACTTACTCTTGCACCTCCCGTGTGCTCGTGACATTGTCGCCGAGAGTTCATATGTGTTGTGAGGCAACTGCTATAGACTGCAACTGCAAAACACAGGGAGTCAGCTCTGTGTGGCCAACGCCTCCTAGAAGAACTATTTATTTATTTATGCCTGGAACGTCGCTCTCTTTTCAATTGAGAGCCTTCTGCCAGCACTTAATCTCAGAGGTCATGCCTCCTGCCTTGTGTTGCGACCGGCCGCCGCATGAGACCACTCGCCTCCGTACCGCTCAGTCACGTGACATTACCGTACCGCTCTGTCACGTGACATCATGGCTGCTCGGAGGCAACTGTGAGAGCATTGTTCTGTTCGCAGGGGGCAGCTGTCAGAGACGCTTGCCTTCGTACCGAAAGAGGAATTAAAATCACAGTGTAGAGCAGCGCATTCGCGGCTCACGTTCCAGACATAATTTTTTTAGGAGGCGTTGGTGTAGCTCATGAACATATGTATTAAGGAATAAAAAAAATATATGCAAGACCATGACAGTTGTGTGCAGACAGGAACGCTAGCGTAAGTTTCGCGGGCCGCATATGACCCGCGAGTTTCGTATTTCAGAGTCCTGTATTAACGCGTCTCAAGATGCCTTTTCGTGTTTTTCAAGTGACTTGAATGAGCCTTTCCCTTCGTTCACTTAAACAAACTGCAGCATGTGGGAACCTCGAACGAGTATATAGCGCCGCTTATGTAAACGTTTCGAAATCAGATGATGTAATTTCTGAAAGACGCTTCCTTACGCTGCTCTCTTACACTATTAGGTGAATTCCCATGTCGACGCTAACGATTGAAGGACAAATGAACAGGAAGAAGCTACAGAACCGACTGGTAGAGGCCTAAGCGCCCATCCCGAAATTCGTTTGAAACGGGTTGTTTTTCGAATAGTAAATAACGAAAAAAAAGTACCCCCCCCTCATTCCTCCCCACCGATAGAAATTCCTGGCTACGGGCCTTATAGCTTCTAGCTAACTGCAGGTAACTACATCATACACGGTTCGGAATGAATTACGAAAATTGCCGGTTTGCTATGCAATGAATTAAGTGAGCATCGTATAATAGGAAGCTCAGAGCGCGATTTGACCCGTCGCCGTGAGCATGCACTATCTCTACGCGGTCTGGGAATTGGTGATTTGTCTCTCGAAGAAGTCAGGTACAGCGGGCGTCCCAAGTCCAGCTGTGATGCATCGTAACACCAACGCATTTTTCAGACTAATCTTTCGCACAGCTTTGTAAGAAAGGGACTGACACCGTGTACTTTTAATGTTCAGCGGTTGCACCCGCCGTTGTGGTCTAGTCATTATGGTTCTCGACCGCTGACACGAAGGTCACGGGATCGAATCCTGGCTGCGGCGGCCGCATTTCGCTCATTCCAGCCATAGAGTTTCCCACAATACTAACTAGAGGGAACTCCAGCGCTAGTGTCTATGGGAGCTGCAACGCATGGCACTTCAGCGAGCACGGGAATGATGGGTGGTACACACATTTGCCTAATTTTCGTACTTCTGGCCTGCTTATGGCTCCGTGTGTGTTCGTGTGGCTTGGAGCTGTTTTTTCACGAAAACATAAATTAGCAAATGTTCACCGTTTGTGCTTCACAACCTTATTATTTTAGGCTTACCATTTCGAATCAACTCCCTAAGTTCAAAAGGGTTTGTTCTTTCTTTCAAAACAAAACCAAAACACGGAAATAAACAAAGTCGCAAGTACGATTCGCCACCCGCAAGTACGAAGACTAGGCAAATGTGTGTACTACCCATCATTCCCATGGTCGCTGAACGATCGCAGCGCCAAAGTTCCCTCTTGTTAATTTCGAGAAACTCTATGATTCCAGCGACGCAGGTGGCACCATGTAGCCGTGCTCCGAAGCTGTGACGCGGTGATAAACTGCGACGCAAGTTCGGTCTCTCAGTAGTTATGAACCAATGAACGCGTCTTCACGCTCTGCGATGCTGACGTGCACGCTCGCGACATCACCGTCTCGTCCGCCATTTCGACGTATACCGCTGCGCCGCCTATGGTCGCTGGAATGATCGAATAGAAGCGAAGTATACTAGAGGCCCATGAACTTGACGTTTACAATTGTTTTCACCTGAAAAAAATATTATGGAGCTTGTTTTCCAATATGCAGAAATCAACCAGCCCAAAGCAGGTGTACGTCAAAGAGTTCAGGTTGGCAAACTTTGCGGAGCACTCAGCTATATACGGTGTCTCTTCTAATCCTATCGTGGTTTCGGGACGTGAAGCCCCAACAATTATATGGTGTTCAGTGGTCTATCGCGTTCGTTGACTGCACGCGCTCAACATTTTGCAGGAAAAGGAGCTGAAGAACTTTGGCCACAACATCGTCCACAAGCCTTTGACTGCGACGCTGAACGGCATCGTATTAACCGAACGAAACACGTGGATTGCCGCGGGTGACGTCAATTACACCGATGGTGGAACGCGCGGCGAACAGTACGTTCACCCGGTCGTGAAAAACGTAGCGTAGTGATGAGGACATGGAGAACAGCTTGAGTAGCAGCGCAGATTTTAGTGACGTAATGAGTGCAATGTTGAATGTTACTGCCTGGACTTTACGTCGTGGCGTTTCAGCGAAAGCGCTTTTCCGTTCGCATCTCGGCATTTGATCGTTGAATTTCGTTTTTATATCCGCGTGCTCCATAATATGAGAAGTTCACAAAATCATAATATTTAACCTCTGTTTTTTGCCGATTTCACTTGCCGCCATCTGTTTTCTTCTGTTTTCTCGATCATAACGTGAAGACCAACACCATTGCACTTCATTCACCGGTGGTACTATAACGGTGCTCATTGGCCTCTCTTGTTCATCGAACCCTCCTCACTTAGTAGCACTGGCAGTTGAGCGAGTCGGTGTGGGTTCATAGTTGGTGTATGGTTCACGAGAACGGGCGCCGGCGCCCATCCTCGTGTTCTCGTCTTTTCTTTTGTGTCCGTGTTTTTTGCACCGTCCTCAACTATGAACCAACTTCACTTAATTCACTTTTGCAGCAAAGCTGTCACAGTCTATCCTGTACTGTCATCGTCGTCATAGTAGTAGTAGCAGTAGTAGTAGTAGTAGCAGTAGTAGTAGTAGTAGTAGTAGTAGTAGTAGTAGTAGTAGCAGTAGTAGTAGCAGTAGTAGTAGCGGCGGCAGCGGCAGCAGCAGCAGTTAGCAGTAGCAGTTAGTAGTGGAAGTAATAGTAGTAGTATTCGCTCACTCTACCATTGGGGCAACGAGTAACGAAGTAAATCAAACGAAATTACTTTCTTATTCTGAAGGTTCTCACTATCATCATCATTACAGTGTGACCGGGCCACGGTTTTCACGGCGTGAAATAGGCTGAATTGTCGCCGTCGCGGTGGGCGAAAGGCTGGTGCACACCGGTGACTAGCAGCGGTCGCGTGACCATTTGCGACTGGTCGCAAACAGTCACGTACAGTCGCAAACGGTCGCAAAGCGATTGCTTTGGTTCGTCGCTTCCCGACCGATTTTTCAGTCGCACGACTGCAGTCGTAAAGCTGCTGGAACCAATCAGCGATGCTAAATTTTTGTTTTTGTTTTTGTAGCGTATTGCTACACTGGCCTCGCTGAGCCATTTTCGCGTGGCACTGGTCTGCGCATGCGCAATGATACTCCGCCGCCGCCGCACGCGGCTCGCCGCCGGTGTGCGCGCAATTCGATGCGCTGCCCAGACGATCAGTGGTGTCACGCACCGGAGCCGGCACCTCCCTCTCGCCGCCGCCCGTGTGCGCTTTCCAGAGGAGTGCCGTCATAGCCTTGGTAGACATATGGACGCCGACGGGTGCGCCTTCCCTGTGCTGTCGCCATCTGACACTGCGCTGGAGCCGCTTGATAGCACCTCTGACTGGTGTTTGCCACTGTGGTACAGCCATGCAGAAGGAGAATGCAAATGCTGCTCAACGGTGCAGTAAAGCGGAGAACCTTAACTCATCGGATCCCGAAGTGGTTGCCCGGCAAAATAAACATACATGTGCCACATAATACGTATACTATGTGTGTGCCATTGGAGCAGCTGTAAGCATTGATAATCAAGCTAATTCTACACAATCAAGAAAGCTTTCCAGAGGTGTGACGTTATGGCCTTGACAGTCATATTGGCGCCAGCGCGGCTATGCTATCACAGAAAGACAGACAATTCCAAATACCGTGTTGGGGCAATAGAAACGGCAGCGTGTTACTTCACTGACAACCGAGCCGTCTTTGTGGCAATAGAGAAGCTACCTGGACGTTGAGCAGAAAATATACGTGTGCCACATAATACGTATGCCGTGTGTACAGTAAGCATGATAATCAAGCTAATCCTAGATACTCTGGAAAACTAAGAATAATCAGCTGAACCTTTGCTAGCGCTACGTATATCCTGGCATAGCTGAGCTAAGCCACTGCCAGTTTTTTTTTTATGTCGTGCGAGAACGGACGAAAACAATAAATGCGGCGCGCTCGGTTCGCTCCGTCCACTTAGCTGGCGGTGATCAGCTGATCGGCGCCAGTTTCCAGAGTTCTCGTATATAATGAGATCCGGACGTGACTCTCCAATTTCGCGACTTCCGGTCGCTCGCATGCAGCCTCTACCGGTGTGAACATCAGTCACTTTTTAATCACCAGTCGTGAATGGTCGTGCGACCGCTGCAAGTCGCCAGTGGGCACCAGCCTTAAGGAACTCGGCTGCTGACCCGCAGGTCGCGGGATGGAAACCCGGCTGCGGCGGATGCATTTTAGATGGAGGTGAAAATGCTGTAGGCCCGTGTGCTCAGATTTGGGTGCATGTTAAAGAACCCCAGTTAGTCGATATTTTCGGAGCCCTCCACTACCACGTCTATCATAATCATATGGTGGTTTTTTGACATTTAAGCCCACATATCAATCAACAGACTGAATTTTTTCTTCTGTACTTTTATTATGTTGCAGCTTCTGTGCACAACGTTTAGACGTGCGCGTGTCTGTTCAAATGAAATAATCTTATTGGAACGGCAAAGCAATGCTCCATTTGACGTTTATTTATTATTTATTTATTTTTATTTATTTTTTCATTTATTTATTTGTTTGTTTGTTTGTTTATTTATACTCTTCTATTTGCTTTCAGCCGCGAACATCACAAAAACGTTGTTATGTGTAGCTCTAGCCACCAGGCGCGTCGGTAGTTTTGTAACTTTTCTACGGCACACCATGGAGTCTTTCGAGCAATGTCTTATTCTCAGGAGAAATGTTAAGTCTTCCGACTAGATATATACGGCGTTGAATACACAGATGCATAAATTCCTTGGAAATATTGGTATTCTAACTGAGAGTATAATCAAACTGCATCACACCATTATCATTGCTATTACTCATTGCCGTTAGACCATTACCTTTGATGGGCTTTTTTCCACACACAACAGCAATGCTAGAAAGCAAGCTTTCAAGGCGGCCTGACGAGGATGGTTTTACCGGTTGAGCACTAGTTATTTTAGGCGGAAGAATTTAATGGCTCATCAAACGCAAACGTTTACTGTCAGTATCGCGCGTCGCAGGTGTCAACACGAGTGGTGCTAGAAAATCACCAAGTTATGACGTCACATTACGCTAATTATTATGACGCCATTATTACGTCATGGACGTCGTCGCATCGTTAATGGTGGGCCAATCACGAAGGCAGTGAATAAAGCACTTGTATGGGGGCAAAGGGGGTCGCTGCATGAGCTTCTTTTTCTTGACCACGGAACAGTAAATGGAACGCTTGCTCAAAATGTGGCGTCCGTCCTTCTCCATCCACGAAGAGAAAAAATTTCGGCAGATCCCACGTATTTTGGGAATCGATGTTATGCAAAGCATGTGGATGCAAGATGAATGTGTGGCATGTGGATGCAAAGATGAATGTGTGAATTTTTTATTACGCTTGACGTTATGAAGTGGCGCTCAATATATGTAAAAATCCACGCGCACACATACGTTAAGCAACAGCATATGTTTTATATTAGCAGCTATTTTCAGTTGCGTTACAATGCCAATAGCAACGTGGATATTAGCAACACCAGATGCAATAAGCTGAAATGAAACACCGGTGTTAGCGCGCAGGCTCACGAGGATGGTACCCCTCAACACTGCTACACAAACCAACCTCAATGAACTAGCGTCTCTCTGGGGTCAATGGACTTCAACGAAGTCCATTGGTGCGTTACTATGCACGTTTCTCGCACTTACGAAAGACAGCAGGCCTAACAGATGCGCATTGAAGGTATAAATACAAATAGTAGACGTCAGCTTTTTTTTTGTCGTCACATAAACGTTTCTGCAGCTCCACGCTGGCTTTACTACGCTAGGGAGCCTTGCAACTAAAGCCTGAGGCGTGTTCACAGTGGCTGTGAACATCCGGTAGTACCTCCTGAGATTTTCGTTGTATCCAGGCTGTGGCGGCTGCATTTTCGATGGAGGCGAAAATGTTTTAGGCCCGTGTGCTCAGATTTGGGTGCACGCTAAGGAACCCCAGGTGGTCTAAATTCCTGGAGCCTTCCTCTACGGCGTCTCTCGTAATTCCATGGTGACTTTTGGACGTTAAACCCCACATATCAATGAATCAATCAGATTTTCTGTGTGGCGGCTGCTCGGCCCCAATGCAAGTAATAATTGCAAAAAAGCCAACTTTACGTTGCTTCACCGTAGCACATTTTTGCAAGACTGCAGTGATAAGTGGAGAAGCGCACTCAACAACAGCAACAAGCCAGGTTTGGAAATGAATTGCAGTAGTTAAAATACCTTTGCTTTTAGTGTTCTATTGATTCATTTATGATAACTAGTAATTAGGTATTGTAATGAATTCAAGTGACTTATTTCAACAAAATTTCTTGTCGCTTTATTAATTACTTTTGAAGCAAGTATATGCTGTTCACCTCCCAAATGCCACAAACTGGTCAGAAAATAAAAAAAAGACTAAGTTACCCCGAGTGCCAAACGTTTGCTAAAGTAACTTCAAAGTAACTCCTCAACGTTTCAGTAATTAAGGTATCTTAATTTCATTAGTTAGACTATCTTGTATTGTAACTGCGTTAAAATATCAGAAGAGTAATTATTCACGTAATCGCAAAGCCATCTTAGTCGGCTCTATGTCATCGTAGTACTAACAATAGTAGCAGTAGCAGTAGTAGGTCACGTGACCAGGTATGGACAAGAGAATAAAGAATGAAAGGAAGTGGTGGTGATGATATTAAATGATAATGATTTTGATGATGATAAGTGGTGCAGGTGACCTTGATAGCTACGCACACACGCTTGCGTTTATAGCTTAGCTGTCCGATAGTTTTGACTGCGTGGTACTGGCTTTAAGCTGTTGACATTACTTTTAAGTGCGGAGCCCTTCGGGGGGCCAAACTGTCTATGCTGTCGTCGTGGCTTCGCTATGCAAGCAGAACCGCACATTTCACAGCCAGCTGTTGGACTGCTGTATATGGACCAGTTGGACTGCTGTGTATAGGCAGTTTGTCATGTTCCTAGTGCGTGCACGAGTGTGCAACCTGGGTCATATATGCAAATGCTTGCACGTCACAATGTTACAAAACAAATATTACAGGCCTAGTTTATTGGGGCACGTCAGTTCTTTAGTATGCAGTGGGCGTGCATCCTATGCAAACAGGAAACTGCTCCAGTAGGTCAGAGCTACGCTGTCGTCGAAGATCGGCGTCAGGACATGAAGTAGGGCCAGCCCAGTCGGCCAGAGCTGCGCGGACGTCGGAGATCGCGAGGGCACAACCGTTCGGCACGGAATCCAGCGAGCGAGTCGTAGATATTGGGGTATGTGTCAAAACACACTATACATTCGGGGATTTGGCAAACCGTTCTACATTTCTCATTGTGGTCTTTTTTGTCGAGCTTTCTCGTTTGAAAAACGTGGTAAGTGATCTTCCCTAATTACGCAATTAAGCATAACTAAAAACTAGTTGGACTTATTTTGCGCAGTAGTCTGTGCATTTAGTCGCCTCGTTATAAAGTGCGTCGGAATTATTTTTGCACTCTGGCTCGAGTTAGCTGGGGCACCCTGTATAGTTGTGGCTTACTGTTTCTACAGTAAGCTACAAATGGGCCTGGTGTGCCATATCCCATGGCTACGCCATTGGTAGTAAGTACATATGTGTGCTCGTTGGCATTGTTGTTATTCTTTCTTTAGATTGAGCGTGTCGCGGTGTTTTTAAACGGCGGAGCTGTTAAAGCTTTTTCTTGCTCTGTATACCGTAGACCATAAACAGCACATGGCTATGACGTCAACGCGCGTTGCCTAGCAACTAACTGGAGCAAGGAAGTGGAAAAGGAAAGTGTGAGGAGGAAGGTAAGGGGAGAGGGTAAAGCATGACCTAATATGTACAGCAAAGGTTATATGCCACAAACACTGGGTATGTGCCAAGAAGCGCCAAGCATCGCATATCCATGCATTGTTGAAGTACAGCACAGGGATAGCAAAGGGAAAAGGGGAGCAGGAGTGCTGCGAAGTTGAAAAAATTAACAGAAAGCACCAAAATTTAGTATGCGACAAAAAATCGCTTCTAGGCCTTTTGGCTAAGATCAAAGTGTGCGCCACTTACAGGGCGCCACACACAGGGAAGGTATACAGGGCCTGTATCGTCGCAACCGCCGTCGGGCTGTTCGTGTCATTGTGCAGGGCGAGACGAAACTCTGCGAGATTCCGTTTGACAGACTGGAGCAGCACTTTGCTGAAACATGGACGCGAAGGAAGGAAGGGAACAACCACCGGCTCCTTAACAAGGCTCATCCGGACGACATGGGAGAGATCTGCCTCGCCCGATTCACCAGCGACGAGGTGGCGGCCCGTCTTCGCAGATGCGAAAACACGGCCCCCGGCTGTGACAGGATCACCTACCGTCATTAGAAGGAACATGATCCTGATGGTCTCTTTCTCTCTGCAGCGTTCAACGTGTGCCTCCAGTTCAAGCGAGTGTCCGATGTCTGGAAAGAAACGAGGACCATCCTCATCCACAAGAAGGACCATCCTCGTCCTAGTGAGGTCACGAATTGGAGACCCATTTCCCTTGGAAACACTATCTCCAAGCTGTATGCGGGTTGCCTAGCTTCCCGCATGCAGCAGTGGGTGTGTGACCATGACGTGCTCTCGAGGTGCCAAAAGGGGTTCCTGCTGCACGACGGCGTGTTTGAACACAACTTCGTGCTGCAGGAGCGCCTGGACGCCGCGCGGGCCGGCGGTGGTGACCTTTGCGTGGCCTTTCTCGACTTCGCCAACGCATTCGGCTCAGTTCCGCACAACGCACTAATCGATTCCCTTCGTGGTGCAGCTGCGGGAGAGGACTTCTGCGCAATCATCGCAGACCTCTATCGAGACAATGCGACCCGGATTGTCGCCGAAGCTGGGACAACCTCCCCAGTCACAATCTCAGCCGGAATCCGACAGGGCTGCCCACTGAGTGGCCTGCTTTTCAACTTGGTGCTTGATCCAGTCATTCAGGCGGTCCAAGGAGGTGAGAGGCAGCACAATGTGCTGGCTTACGCTGACGATTTGACTCCCTTAGCGGACAACCCCAAGAAACTGCAGGACCGCATCAACGTCGTGGCGGCTCTCGGTGGCCAGCTGGGACTTCGGCTGAACCCCAAGAAGTGCAGAAGCCTGCCCCTCTCTGGTAGGACTCCCGTAGGCACTAGGGACACGAAATTCTTCGTCGACAGACAAGAGATCCCTCGCATCAGTGACTACGAGAGTCAATCTTTTCTAGGACGCCCCGTCGGGTTCAGCCTTCTCCAAGACCGCTCTAAGGTCGATGAGGCGATCTCCGTCGGCTGCACCCTGCTCGAGTCCATGCTTGCCCCATGGCAGCGAATTGATGCGCCTAAAACCTTTGCTTTTCCAGCACTCAACTTCGCCATGCGGTGCGGACAAGTGGGCAAGGCGGAATGGGCACGCCTAGATGACGCACTCCGGCTCCTGATAAAGAAAACTCTTTATCTTCCAGGTAACGCTGCAAACAACTACCTCTACGGCAGCGCAGTGGCCGGATCAGCTGGAATCCCCCTCGCCGCAGACACAAGTGACGCCTGCCGCGTGGACAACGCCTTCAAGCTTCTGACCTCGGCCGATCTCAAGGTCCGGGAACTTGCCTTCGAAACGCTAACCAAAATTGTCTCCAAGCGCATTCGCAGGCAGGCCACCAACGAGGAGCTCGCCTGCTACCTCAGCGGCGAAACGGAGGGCGTTTTCCAGGCATGGCCAACACAACTGCAGTCTGTCTGGACCGAGGCTCGGAAGGCTTCCCGCAGGCTACACGTCACCTGGGAAATTTTTGAGGACGGGGGGACCAGCATCACGTGTGACGGAGAGGAAACACTCACGTCAAAGAAACGCAGAAAAGTGGTGAGAACGCTGCGCTTCCGAATGATGCGGGCACGTGATCTCTTCCTTCAATAAATGCCCAATCAAGGGAAGGCAATGGAATGCTTCGCCGCAGACCCGAGCAGCTCCCACTTCATGCGCTCTGGCAAGTTCACCCGCTTTTGCGACTGGAGCTTCATTCACAGGGCACGCCTGAACCTCCTACCTGTGAATGGAGCCAACCCATGGACCACCTCCGCCGACAAACGGTGCCGTGTGTGCGGTTACGCAGTGGAAACGCTGCCACACGTCCTGGGTCACTGCATGCGCCATAGCGTGGCTTACACCAGTCGTCACAACAAGATTGTGGAGCGGGTGAAACAAGCCGCCAGCAAGAAGTTCACGGTCACGCATGAAAACAGAGCGGTTGGTACCACCAACCTTCGCCTCGACCTCGTTCTCGCCAAGGGGGAAGAGGCGATCATCGTGAACGTGACCTGCCCCTTTGACAACCGGCTCAAAGCACTCGAGGCAGCCCGACTGGAAAAGGAACGAAAATACGAACCAGTTCGGGACTTCTTGCTCCGCCGTTACCAGAGAGTCACGATCGAGGCAGTCTTCGTCGGTATGCTCGGCTCCTGAGACCCGGCAAATGACAGAGTTTTCAAAAAACTCTGCAGCCGGAGGTATCTCCGGCTACTTAAGAAGCTTGCAGTGAGCGAGACCATTGCAGCTTCTCGGGAAGTGTACTGCGCACACGTGGGCATAAAGTGACTGTCACTCACTGGGCCACGTGCTGACAAAGTCACCCTCCCACCAAATCACAAAAATAAGAGGTAACACTACACAGCACACGCCCCTTTCTCTTTTTCTCCCCTGCTATTTCCTATTTCACCTTCTCTCTTTTTACACAGGTCACTATATACCACCTTCTTCCTTTCTGGTTGAAGGAACAAAAAATGAGAACAAGTTTTTCCTTTTCGGTGAGAAATGTGGCTAACATTTTTGAAAACATCTGTTCTTATAAGCTTAATATCTGATACGGATTCTATTTGGATCCAAGATATTAAACTTATTTTTGTGATGCGGCGGAGTGCTTGAAGCTTGCTTCACCTCCGCCACGGGTTGGCCCGATATTGCAGTATGCGACAAAAGAAAGTTGTCATACGTTTTTATTGTTTCCCAGGGCCGCATTGACGTCATGAACAGCTCTAAATGATTGCCAATAACGTTGTTAGACAAACTTTCATTCTTTTACTTGTAAATATACGATGCGCACGTAATGGAAATCCGGATGTGTTGGGACCTGTGACCGCTATAGTAGCCCCTTGCTAAATCTTACTACGCTTTTTTCGCGTGACAATGGGGTATTGAGGCAAAAGTGACTTGAGAGCTTTGCACGTAATAGATAAAGGCTAAAAAATTGTTGCTATTATTTTTTATCTCGTTGGTTTTGGGGACGCTTTTCGACAGATTTACTGCAGTGCCCACACAATCTGGAGGCTTTCTCAAAATTCGCGAGTCTCCCGTGCTGAATTCGCAGTAGTGTGCGTGCGTGCACCGCCTTGGAAATCTGTCAATCATACTTCGCTTGAAAAGATAACACAGCCCCCAACACTCTAACAAGCGACTATATTTGTTTGGATAGTTCCCCTCCTATTGCTTCTTATCCTACGGGGCTAGTTATGGAACCACCCGTGTTTCCGCCGTCAGCGTGCTTGGTGTCGTTGATGACCAAGTAGGTCGCTCGGCGCGTTGGCATGATTCCGATGGCTGTGCTGGGAATGAATCTTTCGGACACCTCATGGCCGTACGACCTGAGCTTCTCTTTCTGTTCACATGAAAAAGAAACAATTGATTAGAGTTCCTTACGTAGACAAGTATACGGGTATGTACAGCCTCCAGTATTTTTTAACAGCTGGTACGGCGTGCAGTCGATACTTACCCGAAAACGGTTGAAAAGGCTGTATTCTGAATGTCTTAATCGTGGCGAGGGCCCAAAATGTGTCGCAATCTTTGACTTATACCTTTTTTTTATTTTCTGCCCATGCAAGGTACAAATAAGAGCGCTACAGATAAAAATCCACTTGCGCTGCTTTGATGTACGCCTCAATTTTCAATTCAGCATGAATAGCTATATATATATATATATATATATATATATATATATATATATATATATATATATATATAGTATGTATCCTGGCTACGGACCTTGTCCGTAATAATATACGTCACTGTATGTACAAATATTAAATAATTGTAAATCAATCGAATAAAGTGTAGACGAACTCCCCGAAAATCGCAGCGCAAGAAAAAATCCGGTTGCATATGAAAAAATATTCATTCATTAGGTTGATAAAAAAAAAAACGTGGTAGGGGTGTTTAAGGGTGGCTTCACGGCAGTGTTTTCATATTTTGCAAGAGAGCTAGCTTTGCAAAAATAAGCGGAGATCATTAAAAAAATTTTTTTGAAAAATTGTTGCTGAGAGTGCATTTATAGAAAAGACAATGCGGTATATCTGACAGGTATATTCGAAACCAAAACATGTCGTAACCCCGCAATATAACGTGGGGCCCGTTTAGACAATTTTTCGTGAATCGTTTCTGAGGGCGCGTATTACAGACGAAAGAAATTCGGTATTATGTTACAGGTAGATCCTGAACGTAAGCATAATGTCGTGACCATGCCACAGCACGCCTGATTTTTCTTTTATTCTGGTTTTCGTATTGTGTCACCCCCCCCCCCTCCTTTTGACATCCTTTTTCAAATTAGATAAAATGGGTCGACGTACAATCGTGTTAATGCGGTAAGTCAAACAAAATATGAAAAAGCACAATTTCGCCGTATGCGCGAATCGGTGAATTTGGCTTCAACAAACTGCAGGGCCACACGAAGAAGCCCACATCGTTAGGATATGATCTAGCGTGACCTAACAATGCGTCAGCATAAAAAAAACGCTGCCGCTTTCGGGAGTGAGGTGGTTTTTGTGCTGGGTCGCTTTTACGCGAAGTAGTGGGAGCACAGCATTTAAAGAAGGGTATGAGCAGCTAACTAATCTTAACTTCTGATAGGGTGCTCAGCCGCGCCCTTTTGATAAAAGATTGCAGTTGCTGCCGGAGCGTCGTAGCCCCCCTTCATGTTCCTTCGTCCGACGGATCCGGCCAGCGCATTTAATTTTTGTATGAGTGCGATAGGGCTGCACCCTATTGTTTATGAGATGGCGACTCATACCACGTCGCCGTAATCCTGGAAGTATACTATAAGGCAGCGCCGCTCGTGGCTACCACGACGAGTCGGGCAGATTTTTTTTTTTGCCTGCTAGCTGGACTGGCGCAGAAACTTTTACGAGCTGGTAACTGACTAATAAATCCTTGCATACTTGCGGAAGGCATTAAATCTGTCGGAACGAGACTCCCTCTGTGAATGATCGAAAGAAGAGGAATAGAAGAGGCATAGAGTTTTCTAATATACACTAGAGGGAATTGGTAGCTACAACGCACGGCGCACCAGTGAGCATGGTAATGATGGGTAGTACACACATTTGTCTAATCTTCGTACTTCTGGCCTGCTTTTGGCTCCGTGTGTGTCCGTGTGGCTTGGAACTGTTTTCTTACAAAATTTTCATCATCATCATCATCATCATCATCATCAGCCTGACTACGTCCACTGCAGGACAAAGGCCTCTCCCATGTTCCGCCAGTTAACCCGGTCCTGTGCTTGCTGCTGCCAGTTTATACCCGCAAACTTCTTAATCTCATCTGCCCACCTAACCTTCTGTCTCCCCCTAACCCGCTTCCCTTCTCTGGGAATCCAGTTAGTTACCCTTAATGACAAGCGGCTATCCTTTCTACGCGCTACATGCCCGGCCCATGTCCATTTCCTCTTTTTTATTTCAACTATGATATCCTTAACCCCCGTTTGTCCCCTAATCCACTCTGCTCTCTTCTTGTCTCTTAAGGTTACACCTACCATTTTTCTTTCCATTGCTCGCTGCGTCGTCCTCAATTTAAGCTCAACCCTCTTTGTAAGTCTCCAGGTTTCTGCTCCGTAGCTAAGTACCGGCAAGATACAGCTGGAATATACCTTCCTCTTGAGGGTATTTCTTACAAAATAAATATTAGCAAATGGTGAGCGGGTGCGCTTCACCATGCACCTCATGTTTTTTAGACTTGCCTTCCCAAATTGGGTCACGCAGTTTAAAAGGGTTGAATCTTTCTTTCAAGACAAAACCGAAACACAGCAGTAAACGAAGCCACAAGTACGATTTGCTGCCCGCAAGTACGAAGACTAGGCAAATGTGTGTACTACCCATCATTCCCATGGCCGCTGAATGATCGCAGCGACAGAGTCCCCTCTAGTTAATTCTAGAAAACTCTGTATGAAGAGGGACTCGTTTTTTTTTTCTTAGACACAATAAGGGTGCTACATTACTCGAACGCCGTACAGGGAACAGGCAGTAGCCCGAATAACTGCGGAAGTAGAATTACCGCTTTTAAATCTGTGTCATTGCCGGCGACGTTGACCACGAACTTCGTAGATATCAGCTCTGGGTGAACTCGGGCTTCGCTGAGAGCGCACTCGCGGTACGCGTAATTTGCGGCGCACGTGAGGAGCTGCGTGGAGAAAGAGTGCGCACAGTTTACCAGCCGAGCTCGTACACCGCTTTTGTTTTTTGAGCACGAACATTGCGGGTATCGAAAGATCGGTCAAGTCTGCTGAGGGTGCCCCGCCATGGTGGACTAGTGGCTAAGGTACTCGGCTGCTGACCCGCAGGTCGCGGGTTCGAATCCCAGCTGTGGCGGCTGCATTTCCGATGGAGGCGGAAATGTTGTAGGCCCGTGTGCTCAGATTTGGGTGCACGTTAAAGAACCCCAGGTGGTCAAAATCTCCGGAGCCCTCCACTACGGCGTCTCTCATAATCATATGGTGGTTTTGGGACGTTAAACTCCACAAATCAATCAAATCAAGTCTGCTGAGTCTGCTGGGTTTTTGAAGTTTGCTCGGAGTGCAGCGCTGTTCCTCAGCCGCCTTTTGTTACTTCACGGTGACGTGGAGGAAAGCCCTGGACCAATGAATAAGCCCCAGGAAGATAAATTGAATTTCGTGTTCGATGCTATTAAGCGCCTAAAAAACAACAACGCTACCTTGCTGGAATCCGTAAATAAAGTTTTATTAATACATGCTGCTATTCAAAACGAAGTCGTACAGCTCAAAACTCGGGTGCAGGCTATCGAATCAAAAATGCAAAACAACGATAAAAGCGTAATTCTACCAACCCACGATCATTTTTCTACATTACAAGACAAAATCGACGACCTGGAAAATAGATCTCGGCGTTCCAATGTTCTTTTCTTTGGCGTAGATGATAAAGAACCATCTGAAACGTGGGATCAACTGAAGGTCTCGTTAGGGACTTTTGCGCGTCAAAGTTAGGCATAACAGTAGATTCCGTTGCCCGAGCTCATCGATTAGGTCGTTTTGTACGGGACAAAAAGAGACCCATTATAGCCAAGTTTTTCAACGATAGGGAAATCGAAGCAGTTTTGAACAAAGGACCTAAACTAAAAAACACGCCCTTCAGCATTTCGCGCGATTACTCGGTGCCCGTTCGCGACAAGCGTCGAAAGCTTGCCCAGTTCAAGAAATCTGTAGCCAAGGAGGGTGACCGTTTCCGCCTGGTATTCACTAAGCTGTTCGTGAATGACGACATATACGTGTGGGACACTGTAAATGAATGCGCTGTCCGATTGAGTCCTCGTGAGAACGCACACGCGGCGGAAACACCCGTAAACGACACGTGCAAATGACGTAGCTCTCCCCCGAGAATTGAGTGTTCTTCGCCTCTCGTACCCCGCCCTATAGTCAAACATTTTCCATTCTTATTTACAAATATCCGTAGTGTTCTTTCTAAAACTGTCCCTCTTTCTTCACTGATAGACTCGTTGTCAGCATCTATAGTAATATTAACCGAAACATGGCTTAATGACACTGTTAGTGATAACAATATCTTTGTTTGTGCATCTGAATTCAACTTTTTTCGTTACGATCGAAAGCACCGAAGGGGCGGTGGTGTCCTCCTCGCCGTCAAGAATGATCTTGTTGTTACCCCCCTCTCAGTATGTTCTTTTCCGGAATGTGCCTTTGTTTCCTTGAAGTGTGCTGGTAGCCATGTTATAATTGCTGTTTTTTACCGTCCCCCCGATATGGGCTGCACGTTTTCGGATGAATTTTCTCGTGTTCTGGGCGATATTCACACCCGTTTTCTGAACGCTGTACCTATCATTTTCGGTGATTTCAATTTTCCTGCCATTAATTGGAGTGCCCTTACTGTTCCACCAAGTGATGTTGAAGCGCACAAATTTTTGCAGAGTTGCCTGGACTTTTCTTTAACTCAACTCATCAATTTTCCTACACGCTGCTCAGCGACAAGTTCAAATACCCTTCGCCTAATTTTAACAAATGAACCCGATATTTGGTCGAACATTAATATTTTTGATGGTCTTTCCGACCATGTGATTATTACCGGAAACTTGATTCGCCCACTTGTCGAGAGAATATCAACTAACAAATCGATTAGGTGCTATAACAGAGGTAACTTTGATAGCATAAATAATGAATTGTCTGCCTTTTACGAAGAATTTATACATGGTCACCTCCAGCGCACCATTCAAGAAAACTGGTTGCTGTTAATAAATAAACTTACTGGCCTCATCAATAAATTCATACCTGTCATCACCGTGAAAACCCGAAGCACGGTTCCTTGGTTTACCCAGCAGCTCCGACGGTTGAACAACAAAAAAAAAAAACGTTTATATGAACAGGCCGTCCAAAAGGATATCTTTAACTCTTGGACGAAATACAAAAAATGCGATAAAGAATATCATTCGCTTTTGAAATCTACTCGCCGCCATTTCTTTAACCATGATTTATCATCTATACTTGCAAATAATCCACGCAGATTCTGGCGCGTTGTTAACCCCAAATGTTATCCTGATATAGTCCTAAGCAATAACGATGGTGTTTCAGTTCCCACATCTCAATGCGCAGATGCCTTAAACCAGGCGTTTTCCTCAGTTTTTACCAGACAAGACGTTTCATCCGCTCCCATATTGCATAGTTTCAGCAGCACAGTCATGCCGGCGATTGTTATAAGTGAGGCCGGTGTTCTGTCCCTTTTACAGAAACTAAAAATTTCTTCCACCTTGGATAATATAGGCTTAAATAATGAAATCTTGAAATCTATATCATTCAGTATCACCCCCTTCTTATGCGCTCTGTTTTCACAGTCTTTGTCTACCGGAACTCTACCCCAAGATTGGCTATCAGCTAAAGTCGTCCCCCTCTTCAAATCAGGTGAACGTTCCTCACCGCTAAATTACAGGCCCATTTCCTTACCTAGTACCATTTGCAAACTCATGGAGCATATCATACACACTCAAGTAATAAACTATCTCGAACGTCACAATATCATTTTCAATTTTCATCACGTATTTCGCAAGGCATTTTCATGCGACACCCAACTTGCCGGTTTTGTTCACGACCTTCATAAATCCATGGATGCTGGTTGCCAGGTCGACGCCATTTTCTTAGATTTCGCTAAAGCTTTTGACCGCGTTCCTCACCACAGATTACTACTAAAGCTAGAACAACTTAATATTCACCCTATAGTTCTTGCATGGATAAAAGCTTTTCTTTCCTCCAGGTCTCAATTCACCTTTACTATGAATTTTTATTCTTCCTCTTTACCGGTAACATCTGGTGTACCCCAAGGCAGTGTTCTTGGTCCTCTACTCTTCCTCGTTTACATTAATGATCTACCGAATTCTTTATCTTCACATGTTCGACTTTTCGCTGACGACTGCGTAATATACCGTAACATTTCTTCTGATTCTGACCGCTTATCTGACCTTAACAAAATTATTCATCGGTGTTCAACTTGGCTTATGTCGTTAAATGTTTCTAAAACAAAGTGCATGTCCTTTACTAACGCTGCTACACGTTTTCCTAGTCAATACTTGTTGAATAATATGACACTTGAGTTAACATCTACCTACAAGTACCTCGGTCTCCACTTTCAATCGAATCTATCTTGGCACCATCATATAGAAGGCCGTCCAAAAGGATATCTTTAACTCTTGGACGAAATACAAAAAATGCGATAAAGAATATCATTCGCTTTTGAAATCTACTCGCCGCCATTTCTTTAACCATGATTTATCATCTATACTTGCAAATAATCCACGCAGATTCTGGCGCGTTGTTAACCCCAAATGTTATCCTG
Organism: Rhipicephalus annulatus; assembly: GCA_013436015.1. NCBI lineage: Eukaryota > Metazoa > Arthropoda > Arachnida > Ixodida > Ixodidae > Rhipicephalus > Rhipicephalus annulatus. Next base: position 132,500 of record WOVY01009308.1, on the reverse strand, counting down.
ATATAGTCCTAAGCAATAACGATGGTGTTTCAGTTCCCACATCTCAATGCGCAGATGCCTTAAACCAGGCGTTTTCCTCAGTTTTTACCAGACAGCTCTTGCAGCTGCTAACCGGTCTCTCGGGTTACTGAAACGAAATCTTAAACAGGCTCCATCGCAGTTAAAAAAACTTGCTTTTACCAGTTTAATTTGCCATAAAATAGAATATGCCAGTGCCATTTGGGATCCTCATAAAGCCTACATCGTATCAAATATTGAATCTTTGCAAAACCGAGCTGCTCGTTTCATTTACTCACATTATTCTACCTATTCCAGCGTAACTAACTTAAAAAAACCGTGCTGAGCTAGAGGATTTGGCCATTCGTCGGAAATATGCACGCCTATCACTTTTACACAAATTTTACAGTCACCCATCATTACATGACAGTTTCTTTGAACCCGCCTGTTCCATCTTTCCTCGCCGTGATCATCCTAACAAAGTCAAACGCTCGCTATCTCGCACACTTAGTTTCGCTCAGTCATTCATCCCGCGCACTATTATTGAGTGGAACAGTTTGCCTGCACATATTGCCACCGAGAAATACTCGTTAAAGTTTTCAGAGCTCATGCGCACTACGGTGACTAACTAAATATTTTTTGCTTTTGTTGTTTTGTTTTCTTTCGTTTTTTTAACTATTGTATAACGCCATGCAATTGCTGCCCGTATTCATGGTTTGCGCTTTGTTGCGGTTGTCAGGTTGCACTGTATCTTGCTGTAAACCATGTTGTATTGCCCCCCCCCCCCTATGTAATACCCTCTTCTAGAGGGCCTTTAGGGGTAACCTGAATAAAGAAATCATGGTATAGTGTAAACGTCGATGTTAGAATGACAGTGTCTTGAGAGACGTCATTAGATTGCGTGTGTTGACGTCACTGAAACAGTCACGCTGCAGAGTACCAACATGATGACACGCGAAGATTGTGATGTCACGTTAGTGTCATCGCATGCAGATTCTTTTCGGTATTCATCCGCAGAGGTTATAAAAACGCCCCGGTCTCGTGGTCATATTCAAGCAGGTTAACCACCACCTGGTTATGCAATTAATATCCAGGCTTTAACGTCTCAAAACCAAGGTACGATTATAAGAGACGTCGGAGAGGAGGGCCCCGCAAATTTCGACCACCTGGTGTTCTTTATCGTGCGCTGACATTGCACAGCACACACGAGGCTCTACCTTTGCGCCTTCAGCGAAATGCGGTCGACTCGACCGGGATCGAGCACCGTATCCAGTATACACCGTCGTGGCGGACCACTTGGTAATGCAAACTAAGCCGCCATGTCGGAGTACCGCCACATTAAGAGCCCCTGCAACTCTTCTTTAAGCAACTACCGAATCGCCTCATCTATGTTTATTGTTTCGGTTGATTGAGCGCCACAAAAACTGTTAGAATTTGTCAATAACGATAGGCCAGAGATTAGTTTCACGCAGCGTTTTTTTTTTCTTTCTTCTCTCGTCCCGACGAGCGTGCGGAAAGAAGTTACGTCACGTGCACGTCCTGAACGTGAACACCTTTTCTTTATTTTTCAATGACGACAGTCTTTCTTGGAGTAGTTCGACGCAAAAATGTTGGTCTGTCTGTCTGTACAATTGTCTGCTTGTCTGCCGAACTGATACCTCAAACGGCTAAAATGCAACCCCATCTCTGCAACTCCCTCCAAAATTTCTCAAGTTTCGGCGTTCGTACCTGTGCGATTGTCAATTAAAAAGCGATTATTGCAAATATCTGAGGCACAATAACAACACGTCAATATTTCTGTATGTGTGTCTTTATACTAAAGAAGGCATACATAATTAATTCTAAGGACCGTGGCGTTTATCACGCTGCGCTGACAATGCAACGCGATGCTCACAAAGGCGAGTGTTTCCAACGCTTTGCTAAGACAACACGGAGGTGGCACCTGCCCGTCGCTTTGCGTTCTACACCTTATCGCCTCCGAAACAGGCGCGCACGCCTTCCTTCGTTTTTAAAGATAACTGCCAGATAGCGCTCGTGCCTAACGTGCCTCAATGCGCTCGTTCGCCTTCGCTGCACGAATAGAGACTCTCTAACGCAGGTCTTCCAGAATACCATTCACTCATTTTCTCGCGCAGAACATCAAATAAACGTTTTGTTCACTCTCTCGTCTCCAGACGCAAGACTATCGTCTTTCGACAACATTTGCAGTGAAACGTGCAGATATGTGGCCATTTTGTTTTTGTCTTTACATCGCGTTGCCTATTTTGTGGGATCGCGAGCCCACGCGCGAACACGTGGTGCACGGTCTCGGCAGCAGTCACGGTAACTATACGCAGTTTGTGATGCTCAAATCGACCAACATCCGCGTCATTGGGTGCATGGTGCGGTCACTTGGGCATATGGCATTATCTGGAGAAAGAAGAGGGAACTATTTCTAGCTGACTTTGAGGAATATTTGTAAATTACATGTCGCGTGCTAAGCCATAACCCCTGGATCGCGTGCTCGCGGGCATAGAGTTTCTTAATATACACTAGAGGGAACTCTGGCGCTGGTGTCCATGGGAGCTGCAACACACGGCGCTTAAGCGAGCATGGGAATGATGGGTAGTTCACACATTTGTCTAATTTTCGTACTTCTAGCCTGCTTCTGGCTCCGTGTGTGTTCGTGTGGCTTGGAGCTGTTTTTTCACGAAAACATAAATTAGCGAATGTTCACCGTTTGCGCTTCACAACCTTATTTTTTAGGCTTACTATATCGAATCAAGTCACTAAGTTTAAAAAAGGGTTTGTTCTTTCTTTCAAAACAAAACCGTAACCAGCAATAAACGAAGCCGCATGTACGATTCGCCGCCCGCAAGTACGAAGACTAGGCAAATGTGTGTACTACCCATCATTCCGATGGTCACTGAACGATCGCAGCGCCAGAGTGCCCTCTAGTTAATTTTGGGAGGCCTTATGCTCGCAGGCGCCTAGACTGCCGGTCAGCAACTGTTTCTCACCGCGCAGAAGAATTGTTGCAGGGCCCGGGCAAGCTAACAATGGAAGGTCGAGTTTATTACGCTTGCACCGCCAGAATACTTACAAACCTCACTGCCGTTACTCGGGTACGGGATGCGCTCTGCGCGGTCAGCAGCGCGGCACGTTTCTTAAAGCTTGTCACTCGTGGGTGAAAAAGCATAACTCGAATTTATGCGCACAAATTGAAACCATAACGATGTTCTGTTCACAGCAATCAATATGTGCATTATTGAATGTTCTCCAGTGGCGTTTTTTATTGATGTCGTTAAAAAGCAAGTGCGTCCACTCTTAATCCATATACTAAAGTTACTCATGTGAAACCCAACTTCTTTATTTTACTAATGACATAGCATCGGCTTTAGATCGCGGCTCACTTGTGCATTGCATTTTTCTTGACTTTCAAAAAGCTTTCGATAAAGTACCTCACCAATTACTCCTCCTGAAAATTAGTGCCTTAAACATTGACCCGAACATTCTTAAATGGATTGAATGCTTTCTGACTAATCGCACTCAGTTTGTAACAACTAATGACTATAACTCACCTCTTTCTAAAGTAACATCCGGCGTACCCCAAGGTTCAGTATTAGGCCCTTTACTTTTCCTTATATATATTAATGATCTCCCCGACAGCATTAACTCCACTATAAGGCTATTTGCAGACGATTGTGTAATTTACCGCGAAATAAACAATGAATCAGATAACCGATTTCTACAGTCAGACCTTGACACTGTCTCAACCTGGTGCAATAAATGGCTTATGACTTTCAACTCTAACAAACCTAAATGCATGTCAATAACCCGGCGATCTATTTCTCCCCCCTGTACCTACAGAATTAACGCAGTTCCCCTCCAGCATGTCTCTTCATATAAGTACCTCGGTGTTTACAATACCAACAATCTATCTTTGCACACGCATGTTACCTACATCTGTAATAACGCTAACCGAACGCTAGGATACTTACGCCGCAACTTTTCTCGCGCTCCGCTGTCCCTCAAAATTCTACTATACCGATCACTAATTCGCTCAAAGCTTGAGTACGCGTCCGCTATATGGGATCCCGTGCAGCAAAATTTAATCAACGCGTTATAATCTGTTCAGAACCGCTCAGCTCTGTTCATTTGTTCTAATTATTCCCGTACTGCTAGCATATCAGAAATCAAATCTAACCTTGACCTGCCCAATTTAACTGTCCGGAGGAAACTGGTGCGACTGCATTTTTTTCATAAGATATTTTTTCACAATCCATCAATGAAGCGAGACCTCATTTCACAACCGTCATACCACTCTTCGCGCATTGATCACCAGCATAAGGTTGCCATTCCGTTTTGCCGCACCAAATTCTTTTCAGCAGCCTTCTTACCGAAAACAGCCGCCGATTGGAACCACCTTCCCTCTTCCGTTGTAACAATAACAGAACCTTTGTTATTTAAGACTGCAATTTCTCAGCAATGTTTGTAACTATACGCAGTTTCCATTATCTATCTTTGTCTTGTATGTGCTTGAATTCTTACTTATACATTTTTAGTTGACTTATCTTGCCTTCGTGATTTGCGCATCTGACACTTGTTTCTTTTTTTTTCCTTGTGTGTTATCAAATGTTGTATCCACCCCTTCTGTAATGCCCCACGGGCCCTGAGGGTATTCTAATAAATAAATAAATAAATAAATAAATAAATAAATAAATAAATAAATAAATAAATAAGTAGGTGAATTCTGATCACGCGTTCTCGAAATAACGATGAGTTTAGGAAGCTTATCTTTCTATAGCTTGAAACTCTCGTAGGAATTGTTTTGCAGTGCGCTCTCATTTCAAAACAATCATGTATCGCCAACTCGCCCAATCAACCATATTGACAAATCTCGTACGAACTTGAAGGCGTGGTATTGCGATGCCTCCGAGATCAGCCCACCTTTGCTCAAGTGACGACGTCGTGTGATGACGTCACTATGTGTCGCCACGTTATAAATGTGACGTTACGAGGATGTCATAGCGTTGCCCCGCCGCGGTGGTCTAGTGGTTAAGGTACTGGGCTGCTGACCCGCAGGTAGCGGGATTGAATCCCGGCTGCGGTGACTGCATTTTCGATGGAGGCGGAAATGTTGTGGGCCCGTGTGCTCAGATTTGGGCGCACGTTAAACAACCCTAGGTGGTCGAAATTTCCGGAGCCCTTCACTACAGCGTCTCTCATAATCGTATGGTGGTTTTGGGACGTTAAACCCCACATATCAATCAAGGGTGTCATAGGGTGACGCCAACACATGATTTCTTGCATCACTCTCGTTGACACCGCTGGCACCGAAGGTCGATTTGCACGTTTGATGGGGCAAATGTACTTTCGCCTGAGTAAATGGTTAGCTCACTGCTACACAAGCTTACCTGGGCAACGGCAGACACTCCCGCCATGCCGCCAGAGCCGCCGAAGACCGAATGCACCGGTGTTATGGAAGACTCCTCGGTGACAATGACGGGCGCCATCGAAGTCATTGGCGTCTTGGACGGGCCCAGAAGGTTGGCCGTCGGAGCGCCGTCGTCGTCATGCTTGACGAACGCGTCCATGTAGTTGTTGAGCAGCATACCCGAAGATGTGGTGAACAAGCTGCCGAACCTGCGAGTACGAGCAGGTCGTTGCGAAACGACTACGCGGAGAAAGCATTGCTTGTAGCGCGTCAGTCGTGGCGCTCCTCACGGATGCGGCACGATCAGCATAATGCTATACGCCGACAAACGTTACATGTAGTGCAATAAAACAGCCGTATGATTGCACCAGCCCCGCTGTTTAACTAGTCTTCGTGACATCGTCAGTCAAGCTGCTTATTTTTATTTGTATTCGCGCTACACTGAGAAGATCATCACTTTATGTTCATCTGAAAAAACAAACTCTAGGGCTATCGCTTAGATTCTAAAGATGGAAATGAAGTTACATTTTCTCTGTACTCGCAGTGCATATATGTGAAGGAAACAAATTATTGGGCCAAGTTTTCTTCTTGGAGAGCTTGTTTGAAATTGCGTGTGAATTCATTGCCATTGCGTCTCGAATTTCTATAGGGTGTCGCATGTTCTGGCCGGACTTGTTCAGAAAAAGGCTTTTTTTCCATACGGGTGCTGTTGTAATCCTTAGTTGCCTACCAAACAACTGTTAACTGGCTAGAGGTGTCGGGCACACAAAATATGCAAACACGCGCTACACAATAGTCTTTTTCTCACGTTCTTTTTTGTTCAATAGCGTGCTGCAACCAACAGCTCCTTGCAACCAACTAGCCAATGTATCTCATGGCTTTTATAGAACTCATAGTTGTACACAGAGCTGCGTAGCACGTAAAACACTTAAAAGCTCGAGCGTGCCCACCATCTGGTTACGTAAGTCAAGGGTACAGGTAGAAATGTTTTTCTGGAAGGAAAGCTGATGCCGGTGTCCTCCCACCAGTCAGGTCAATGTGACCCCTTCCCCCCTGAAAAAATTTCTGGCTATGCCCCTGTTTGGGGCACCTTTTCAATCTCAAGTGAAGGGTTGGGCAGGCAAGTGGTCGTTTTGCACTATATATGCCATGGCGAAAAAAACAACTAAAAATAGTTGTTTCGTGCAGGAATACAACTGATGAAGAAGGTCCTTAAAATGCGACGCAAGCGACAATGCGCCTGATCTCGCTGCTCGCTTTCATTATGGCGGAAGAACGGGAAGCGGGTGTGGGGAGCGGGTGTGGGGAGCGGGTGTGGAGAGCGTATGCAGCGCTTGGTGGCGGGAACGACTGAGTGAGTGCGCGGCGCAGCGCGAGCCATCTGCAGCCGCGCTTGAGCTCTCCGTTAACGCGCAGCTGTTCTTCTTGGCGTTCTTGCCCGGCCCTGGGAGCTTCGGCGGTGGTGACGGCGAGGGCGGAGTGCGGGCTTAAGGAGCTTCACCGCTAAATAATTTGGGAGGGGGAGGTGCGGGCCTGGCGTGCCACCCCTCGCTACGCCACTGGCGTTAATGTCTTTTGATTCTAGACTGGCGGACTTCTAGAAGCGCGACTTAACAGCCCCTATTGTAGTGGTTGTCGTTTGAAGATACAATGTGAATGAAATCGATTTCAATATAGTTACCTTTATAAATGCTGCACAACACTTCTAAGCAGTGCTTGTCGGTTTAAGTCAATGCAGATAACGCGACGAGTGACGAGGCGCAAGGACTAGACGTCCCAAGACCTGTCAAGCGGATTGTCTTTCCTTCACTGAGTTTCCTCCGGTTTGGCAACTTGTGAAATTGCGCTTTCATGTCATCGGTCATGCGTGTATTGTACCAGTCAACACAACTTCAGTGGGCTGCCATGTTTCACTTCTTTCGTTCTTTCTTTGTGATGTTTGCCTAGTAGTAAGGACTGCTAATCACCCAAGAAGCTGTGCACGTACTCATTGTTGAGGCTGGATGTGATGGAGAATGCATCGCCGCTGGGCGCGATGATGCACACATGAGCGCCTCTGTAGTCTTGGGCGAAATCGTGCGTCAGGTCGTAGCCCTCGGCGTCCGGTAGAGGGCGATGGCTGTTGTACGTTTTATTAACTTTATCAATTATTTCGTTGAATATTTGATACTCGTTCTGCAAAATAAGGAAAAGAAATATGAAGGTTGAGAATATTTCAGTCAATACATGCAAAGTTTACTATACAAAAAAAAAACGTGGCTGATCCCCCTTTCGAGTAATTGGTAGAATACGAAAGTTTAAGGTGTCTTCCTCTTCCCATAGGTAACTGAGCGTTCCATCGTGAACTTACTTACAGCGCAACACCAGAAAAAATACAGGACAGGGAAGGAGCAAAAGAGAAAGAAAAGACGGCGCTGACTCACAACTGTTGTTTATTGGAAAAAACGGGGTGAAAAGTGTATATATAGGTACTGGCAGCCTACATCACAACATGCGCAGAATACGAGGTGCACCGAGGTAGCGTTATCACTCATGGCAATAAACAAGATTGGCCTAAATAACTTAACTCTTTTTCATGCAGTGTAACTGAGCGTTTGTTGCGCACTGCTAAAGGAATGAATGATTTTTATTGTTGAGCGTTTACTGAGCGCTTATTGGTGAGTGCTTAATGCCTATTATGCAGGGAAAAAGAAAAAAATGTTACAGCAACAAATTGCGAGACCACGCGAATAACGGCAAGCAGCTCGGAACTCGCAGCGCGCTCATCGGGCAGAAAGCACACTCGAAATGAGCATACGCAGGACGTGCGCAGTCTATAACAACTGTCACAGCTATACACTTAAGGCACGCAACTCAAACAGAAAAACACACGAATCGAACGCAGAAGTATGCACAGGACAATCTTGAACAACTGTCACAATTCTTATTTCGTGTGTGGGCAGCGTGCTCCTTTCGTAAATGACCTCCGAGCTTTCCAGATTGACGAGTTTGATAAGTGCGAGCGAAAGAGACAACATTCAGTGGAAGCGGAGCTGATAGAAACGCTATAGAGGCGACGACATTCAGAGCGCGTCTAACGCGCGACCTTCGCACCATGTCACTACTGATGACGAAAACGCGCTGAAGGCTTAGAGTTCGGAGGACTACCAAACGGTGTATGCATGGTGTATATGAACAGCTTGCCGTTAGCAAGCTTGACAACGTACCTTTCATTGCGTATAGTGATCGGCAGACTGCAGATCGAGAAGTCGCTGTTTCGTCGCTGAACAGCAGAACTTTTCTTACACGTTTGTTTTCTGTGCTATTAGTATAAAATTTACGGCATCATATCCGTGACGGATATACGTCAGCGGAGCCATAGTGAACCAGACTCACTCGCTGGATTTCATGCCGACCCCTTGTGCCCCCCGATCTCCGACGACAGCGCAGCTCTGGCCGACTGGCTCGCCCTACGCCATGTACTGACGCCGACAAGAGCTCTCGCCGAGTGGTGCCCCGTCCTCGGACTCCTGCGACCGTGTCCATCTTTCCCAACTTCTCCTTACTTCCGTATGTCACTGTCCCTTACGCCTCGCTCTCTCCTTCCGCTCTATCTATCTCTATACATTTTAATCATATCCTTTTAATCCCTCCTTACCCCCATTCCTCGTGAGCTATTGTTGAGGTGTCCTCTCCCTGAGAGACAGTTACGGGGCTCACTTTTCTCTTTTCATTTTTCATTTAAAAATCACCCCCCCCCCCCCCCAGGGTGAACCGGCATGAAGCACTTTCGTGTTAAAAGATGCATGCATGCTTTCTCTTGCATGTTACATTCTGCTTGGTTTTAGTTTTCTTGGACGTGCGCACAGGGGAGGGGGAGTCACCTGAGGGGGGAGTAGGGCAAAGTATGCTCCAAACAATGACATACTAAGGAGGGGGTGCCACTGTCACGTACTTTCGCATTACGCCTCTCCAACTGAAGGGAACCTTGCGCGCTGTTGAAGTCGTGTTACTACGTCGTTTACACCCTGCCGCGGTGGTTCAGTGGCTATTACGACGTGTATGTTCAGTGTATATTACGACGTGTATGTGCCGGATTGATAAGAGGGAATAATATTATACTCGGCCACGGACCCGCAGGTCGCGTGATCAAATTCCCGAGGTGGTGGCTGCATTTTTGATGGAAGCGAAAATGCCGTAGGCCCGTGTGCTCACATTAGGGTGCACTTTTGAGAACCCCAGGTGGTCAAAATTTCTTCAGCCCTCCACTATACGGCGTCTCTCAAAATAATATTGCGGTTTTCGGACGTTAAACCTCACATATAAATCAATAAAGAGCGCACTTTATCATTTCAACAGCATTACGTCTTCGCAAAGCCTATCAAGGGCTAGTGACCTCCAGCGCCATGTATGGACCTTTAATAACGCGCCAACAAGTTTTATGATCGCCCTCGCTTGCTCGCATGCCCTCGCAGGTCACGTGGCCTTCAACGCACGAATAGTAGTTGTTCGAGCTAGTTGTTTCCCATTTTAAAGGGGTGTAGCGCGAAGCAGAACAAGGACATTGTGTATCTGGCTTCTTTCCGTACTTCGTGCTGTGCCAACTTTACTCGAGTGCACGGCACTGGCACGGCGCATGAACCCATTATAGCCGATGAGCCAAGCCGAGACTTTAGCAAAGTCCTTGGAAGAGATGGATGCGCATGCGCAGTCGCTAACATGAGTGACAGTGTGGCGGCAATTATGGCGACGCTGATGCCATAAATGACGCAACTGATGTTTATCAGGTTCTGTCTCAGCAATATAGCAATGGTGACAGTGTGGTGGCAGTTACGGTGACGCCGATGACATCATGATTGATGCAACTAATATTTACTAGGTTCCGTCTCAACAATATAACAACGGTAAATGTATCTCGGACAGATTATGTCTGATCACCTGCAGCAGGTGCAGAAAGCATAAAAAGCTTGATGTGCTTACATCTCGTGATTCTTGATCATCTCCAAAATCTGGTCTTCTGGCGTATGCAAACTTCAGCTTCTCGACGAGCCTGTAGACATGCAAAGTCACCGGGAGAAGACATCCTCCAGTCAACATGAAGAGCGGTGACGATGATGAGGGCTCACGATTTGAAAACATGCAAATAAGGCTCGTGATTACCTGTGTAAGTCTCCGGCGGACATCTGTGAGACGGTGTCGCCTGGATCACTGAAGATGGCGTTGCTTGAAATGGAAGAAATGGAGCGCCATCAATTATTATGCTCAAAACGTATTGGCTGGCTAGTCGGTACAGGACATTACATCATATGGCAACGCATACCAAGTTACACTAAAAAAATGCAAGAGTGCGTTAGTTGTGTAAGCTGGTGTTCGCTGCCATATGCTGTAAATAAAATCACTTCCCTTTAGGAATGTCGGTCGATCACAGATGCTATGAATAACAGCGCGTTTATCTTAAGGGACATTAACTTTTCTCATTATGACCGGTGAAAAGCCTACTGCAGCGAGTAGAAAACTGGGCCGTTTTGCAGTGACCAGCGTTTGTAATGAGTAAGAGAATGAGACGGAGTACTTAATTTATTGAGCTCACTCAAGCTCACTAACTTAGTCTGCCGATGATGAAGGCAAGAGCGGGAAAAGGGTGCGCTCTGCGCAGGATGTCAGCTACATTTGCCATTTGAACGGAGGTCTTTTCCATATCTGCTACTGGGCCGATTTGAAGACGATTCGGCGTCAAGCGTCAAGAACCTTATCGACACTTATGTACAAAACGAGTTAAATATGGACGCAGCAGAATCTTCGATATGAAATTTCTGAATTATGCTTTAACACATGTTGACCAGATGGGATGCCTCACGAAAAAAAAAATTCTTGAAACCAGTGACGCCATTGTAGTTTATTAACATAATAAACTCATTATCTTTTATTTTAATGGAACGATTACATGTGCAGGTAGGGCTGCATGCGGCCCTTGGGCCGCGTGTTTGACACCTATTGCGCAATTGACGTCAGAATGCTCCTAAACGTACTCATCAAGAAAAATGGTTGTGTTTCAGTGACTGTTTGTGCCACTGTTGAATATACGAGATTCGATCTGCTCTTACACGAGAGATATCTGTGCCACGGCTGCACCCAACATCGTTCCGCTGCCGGGGATGGGCGCCGAGTGGAAGACCATTCCATGGCTGAGGTTTACGCTGACCGCGTTCGTCCACTCGGAAGTGTAGCCGGACAGGTCAGCTTCGCTCATTACTCCGCCTGTGTTCAAGAAATGTAAGCACAAATATTTGATGACCTGTGGGAGGACTGAAAGTTTCTCCCTAAGGGCCAAACGATGAATGCGACATAAACAAATTGGAGTGTATACGAAATTTTGGCTTGTTGATTGATTGATATGTGGGGTTTAACGTCCCAAAACCACCATATGATCATGAGAGACGCCGTATAGTGGAGGGCTCCGGAAATTTCGGCCACCTGGCGTTCTATAACGTGCACCCAAATCTGAGCACACGGGCCTACAACATTTCCGCCTCCATCGGAAATGCAGCCGCCGCAGCCGGGATTAGATCCCGCGATCTGTGGGTCAGCAGCCGAGTACCACTAGACCACTAGACCACCGCGGCAGGGCGAAATTTAGGCTAGCAACTAGATCTTCTAGCACGCTACCTGAGGCGACTTAACAAAACGCGGACAAAAGGAAACGTGGTCACTGTGGCGAGCTGTGTCTACGCTACATCTATGGCTTCAATGCAGACTTCACGATTAGAACACAACACCAACAAAAAAATATGAACCATGTACTGATCACTGTCGAGTTACATACGACGTACGTGCGCGACCACGGTCGACACCGCCCGATTGACCAAAGTGAAGTGTCTACCAGAGCGATTCATCCACCACTCCAGCTACCTCCGTGAGCCTTTTGCGCAGCGAAAATGTGTAGTATGTCGGAAAAGGCATGCATGTAATCTGTCAGACGTTTAGAGCAGCTTATAAGCCAGATTCGATTCTTCACGCTGCTTCTAAACCGGTACGTATTTCTTCTTTCTAATAGCTAACATATATTGAGTGGCTTCATGCAACCAACTGACCACCTTGATTCTGTGAGAAACAAGGCGCCCCATTTTGGTTATCGTACTGCCTTTCTATGAGGCACGATATTACCTTAAATACGTCAACAACCGTCAAAATTGACCGTTGCCGGCGCCAACCCGAGTACCGGAGAAAGGTTTTCATCATGAGAGGACGCCACCACATGACGCCACCGCAGATTGCCAGAATTTGTGACGTCAGCGTGTCTCGTCATCATGGCGTCACATTAGCCACCGTATAATATCGTCGCTTAGTCACTCACAGGTTGGTCGATCACGGAGGCCGTGCAGAAACAGGCTACGTTCAGAAAGCTTGCAGTGCCTCCGATCCTGCAGAGGCAGTGGTATTACAGCTTGAAGAAATTTGGTTTTGCCAGCAATGAAGGGTCGCGTATGGCGCGAATGGTGCGGTTCTGTCCCCTTCCTCCTTGAAGACTGCCCGCAAAACTCTCAACGTACCACGGGGAACCCTAAACAACGCAGCCGCTGTTTAATTGGTTGCTAATGACACGACAAAAGCCGATAGTCTGATTCATCGTGATTCAGCGAAATTTCGGCGCTCCGAAATTTCCCCATCGCCACATTTAATTCATAGAAAATTGAAGCGGCATCTTACGACACAAGCAGTTTCCTGCAACTGAGAGCGAAGGGGCGCTCGATGCTTGCCAATCGTGCTGCTCTGTCGTCTTTGAAGCCACATGAATGATGAAGTTGTACAACTGCGCTCATTGCCTGTTGATGAGGTATATACTGGTAGATCAAGCCCCGCCGCGGTGGTCTAGTGGCTAAGGTACTGGGCTGCTGACCCGCAGATCGCGGGTTCAAATCCCAGCGGTGGCGGCTGCATTTCCGATGGAGGCGGAAATGTTGTAGGCCCGTGTACTCAGATTTGGGTCACGTTAAAGAACCCTAGGTTGTCAAAATTTCCGAAGCCCTCCACTACGGCGTCTCTCATAATCATATGGTGGTTTTGGGACTTTAAACGCCACAAATCCTAATCCTACTGGTAGATCAAACTCAATGCAAACCATGAGGTCGAGCAATAAAATTGGCCTGGGGTTGCACGTCTGTCAGAACATGCTACACAGCCCATTTCTATCCCCTCGTAGAGCCATGTTCGTCTATTTCGAACATTGTGAATTAGACTAGAGACACAATAATGGGATGATCGATAATTATTCAGTTTTCATTGCTGTCAGTAAAGTGATTCGCTGGGCGTTCTTCTTTCCTATGCGAAAAGATCACGCTAATTTGTTAATATGCATTGGTATAAATTGCTCTTTCTACCCTGCTAGAGTCTGTGAACTGTGTACTCTACAAACGCGTTATCTGTTATCTCTAAAGTTGGAACCAGTGCAATGCATAAACATCACTATTACATCACCAAAAATTACGTGTTTCATGAGAAGAAACTTCTATGTCTCGTTGGAAATTCAAATTTAAATTTTGAAATCACGCCGTGGTGAAGGGAATTAGGTTCGTGACCAAATACATAGCGAAAAATCTTACAAATAGGTATACGCCTTGGAAACAGGCAATATACGTTGCGTGAGATTTTAGAGGTGTAGTGCTATCAATAATAATATTATTATTATTATTCTTTGGCGTAGAAAGGGCTTTTAAGTCATATTGGCATTTTAATGTTAATATCTCACCTAATCGGTGCATTTTGCGGCGCCATTTAACTTCACACATTTCAGTAACAATTAATAGTTGCTATACAGTGAATATAACTTTACTCGAAGATATGAGGGGTTTTTATCGAAGACTTCCACTGGAATGAGTTCCAAGGGTGTGGGGAAATGGACAGATTCATGATGTGGAAAATCAATTTTGTGGATTTACAAGCGCGAACGTATACGATTACAAGGCACGCCAATAAGTGAGACTAAAATAATTGTAACTGTAGGTCGGTAATATAAATGTAGCCCACGCAGACTCGTAAGTACATTAGTTTTTTTTTCGTGTAGGACTCACTAGGACCCAGAACAATCAAAATTTTCCTGAAGTGAACTCACTCGAACTCAGACTCACACAAGTATAAATCAACTGGACTAACTCGGACTCACACTCACCAATGTATAACTCATCCCGACTCACTCGAAGTCACTGACCAAAGTATAACTCAGCTGGACTCGCTCAGCCCGACTCACTCGGAGGCGGGCTTACATGAGTATAACTCAGTCGGACTCACTCGAACTCAGGCTCACGCCTCAATCTGTCTGCGTGAGTGGGAGTGAGTTGACTCATGGTGAGACCTATGGTGCAGAACCTCGTAGGTGCCGAAAGCTTTCGTGGGGGGGAGGGGGAAGGGGAGGGGGGAGAGGATCAATACTATGCACATAAAAAGGAAGAAGGCTTTCGCCTTCGAGTTGTTTAAGTGAATACTTAAATGACATTATGAGTTTCCTTGACCAAATCTGCCTCTTAGCCATGCCTTGTCGCATCACAGCTATACGATATACGAACATGTCCATCTCGCTGCGTTATACCTACCACCCTGCTTGACGCTATCGGTGATGTCCTTGGCCAAGTCTCCCGTGTACATGTACTGGGCGCCGTGGATCGCTAGGTCGCTGAGCACATCCCCCAGCGCGCCTTGCACCAGTTGGTCGCCGTTCTTCAACACGGTGTTGGACTCAGTGTTCCAGAATCGCGTCCTGCGGATCCCGTGCGAATGGAAGAAACAACTTTCCGTGAACGTCTACACTTGTTCACAATTTTGTGTTCATGTCCGAGTATTTTGTGCTGTTTGTAGGCGATTCACACTTGGTTTACAGACATTACAACGTCAAGCGTCCATTGACGAAGGAATGAGAGGTCATGTCAATAGCACTATTGGTAAAACAGCGTCGTCTATCTCGAGAGAAGTGTACACTTGAAGAGTTCCCTAGTAGTAAAACCAGGAATGTTTTAGCCAAGGTTATCAAACCAGTCGTGTTTCAGTGAATTTTGTAACTGTGAAAGTTGTATTCAACGGCTAGTATTTCTTTCAATTGTGACAATCGTTATATTAACAACCGGAATAAATATTTGGCACTTCTTTATGTCATTGTTACGCCCTATTGGCCGCCGAATAAAAATATTCGGTCATGAGGATAAGCTAGTATATATGATAGGTGGTGTAATAATGCGTAGCGTTAGGTGAAATAAAATTATTATTTAAAGAAGGATATAACAGACATGCTCTGTACATGCCGTAGATAGAACATAAACAATCTAAGGAAAAAATGAGCATCGTTTTCAGTGAGTCCTGATTTGCCACGTATACGACACTCTTTGAAGAGACTGGTGGACTATCTCGGGAGATTATACTCCCATGCGAGAGTCGAGTGACCCAAAAGAGAGTTATAAGGAGTCTATCTAAACAGGACTCACAGAAAAGAAGCGCACACTCCTCTTTTTTGGCACACACACACACACACATACAAACACACATGAATAGGAAGCTTTTCTTTTTTAGACGAGCGCTGAAACTTTCCACTCCTGATGTTCGCTTACTTGCGTACAAATCAGTAGTTAGACAAGCATTTGAATATTGCGTCGTTATCTGGGATCCATACACAAAGACAAACATCAGCAGGCTGGAAAACGTACAAAAGAAGGCTGCGCGCTACATATTAACAAATTTGGGCGCACTTCAGTTACGGAACTTCTACGACAGGCTGATTTACCGTCGTTAGCACACAGGAATCTTTTATCGCGACTGAAGTGTTTCTATCAAATAATCAAGGGGCATTATAAAATAGATTTTTCAGATGTGATTTCATTTTTAGCTGGGTACGCGACCAGACAAAAACACCAACTAACAGTCCCCCCCCCCCCCTCGCACACGTACTAACTGTTATAAGTATTCCTTCTTTCCCAGAACGATTTCCGATTGGAATAAACTTCTGAATTCACAAGTTCTACAGCCTTCTCTAAGTTTGTTTGAGTCCCACCTTAATTAGCATTGTATACCAATCGTCTGTTGTTGTTGTATTATTTGTAACAACGTTTTGTACCCGAGAAGAAGAGCCATTTCATCTGTGTTGAATTGTACAGTTGTTGTAAACCATGTATCATTTTATGCACTGTAACCCACCTGCTAAATTCCCTATCAGGGATTGCAGTATTTATAAATAAAAATAATAAATAAATAAAATAAATAACACACAGACGCACACACACATGCACACACACACTTCCATAAACGCAAAAACAAACATGCAAACAATTTTCACGACTTGCTGTTGTCGGTACCTCGTACAGTGGGCCAAACTGAATTATTTTACATGGACGTGGAGAAGGAAGGGGGAAAAGAGGAAAAACCTATCCATGCAATGTTGTTTTGCATCTGTGCTTTACTGCATGAAACCGCATTGGAAGGGAATGAGGACCCACTTGAGGTCGGCGTTGGCTTCGACGTGGACACTGTGCCTCTCGAGTGTTTGGCCCAGGTGAGGTCCAATAGTGAAGCCCTCCCTGGCCAGCCGAATCGCTGGGTCGAAAAGCCGGTACCACTCCAGTTCGCCCAACTCCTTGTGGATTCTCCCGTAGCCTTCCACGGCACCTGGAACAATGGAAGCCGTGGCACCTGCGGAAACAAAGGTTATCACTAACGCTATAAACCAGAGTCACAGTATAGTCGCTTTCGCACTGGTCCCTTTTATAACCAGCCAATAATGCAATACGAAAGCGTCACAGTGCACCCGCTATCATACGGGAAAAAACAGTTTCGCCGCAAGGACGAAGCATTGAATGCGATAGCGACCAATTGGAATGTTATACGAAGTAAGGCTTGCAGTCATAACCATTTAACGATCCAATATCGTGTTACTCCAGAAACATACAGCGTAATGACATACAGCCGCTCCAGGGAGCGAAGCGCTTTTCTTGATGCATGTCACTTCAACGA
Source organism: Rhipicephalus annulatus (assembly GCA_013436015.1). Classification (NCBI taxonomy): domain Eukaryota; kingdom Metazoa; phylum Arthropoda; class Arachnida; order Ixodida; family Ixodidae; genus Rhipicephalus; species Rhipicephalus annulatus. The sequence continues at coordinate 115,120 of WOVY01009308.1, read as the reverse complement.
GAAGAAATCGGTGATAACACAGTCTGTATACAAGGGTGGAGCCGTCTACTGATATTTGCCGAGATAGCGCGCGCGACTGTGGCCTCTTGATCAAGGTTCGGAATTGCTGCTCGAGCGACGTGCATCCCCCCTTCGTGTTGTTCGCCATACGGAGTTGGCAGATGCGCTCCATGTCTACTTGTGCCTCTTCTGTCTGCAGCATTCGCAATCTTTCGCTCAGACACAAAACTCAAGACACGCGGGGCGATGTTATCGATTCGCTATTTATACAAACACGTCGAATACAGCCAGGATGAGCCTCGAGTGTGCATACATTGCTATCACTATTTCAGTAAACACACTAAAAATATTCCTACCGTTGGATGATAATTTTGTGCTTGTGTCGTTAAATCGGTAAATAAAATATTCTTAAGCTGACTTTCTAAAAGCAAGGCCCCCTTTTTCTGCGCAAAAAAAAAGTGGGGGACAAGAATTCAAGTAGGACAGAGCTCTAGCCTATCTGTCTTCTTTCCTCACACTTTTTGCGCTCAAGAAAGGGCTTCCCTTTTAGGGTACAGTACTAACCAGTCCAAGTAGCCAGTCTGTTTAATGGGATGGTTAGTCTTATCTACTGTTGCGTCAAGAGTTGGCAAAAGTCGAGTAGATGCACAGAAATATGTATAATAGAATCAACTAAATTTGCAGTCACTTGGTGTAAGTCTTTGCTGGCAGATGGCCTCGTCTTCTGCGGGTTCAGCGTGAACTGATTATATCAGGATAAGGCCGGAATGATTCTTCGCTCACCTATCATTGATGATATGTGCGGTTGAACGTCCCAAAACTACCATATGATTATGAGAGACATCGTAGTGGAGAGCGCCAGGAATTTTGACCGCCTGGGCTTCTTTACCCTCACCTATCATTGTCCTCAAAAGTAGTGCCCAAGACGACCAAATAAAGTCTTGCTTTGTCATTCGCTCGCTTTATCATTAATGTCATGCGCATAGTTGACAATACGTTTGTGCAACATTAATTGCCAATTAGCTATGACCGATAAAACCTCGGAATGACCGAAAAAGATTTGGAACCGGCACCCTGAACTTTTCTTTTCGTGACTAGATCTGTACCGCTTCGACGGAAGAGAGAGTAATCTGCTAATGACATATATTAACGACTCACCGTACTTGTAGAGAGTTGCGTCAGAAAACAGGTCAGGTTTGGCTGCAGAAGGCGATCTACCGAGAGAGTTTAGCGTGCGTACTTGGCGAGAAGTCCTGTAAGTGAAAATGCCCTCGTAAAATTCGAGAAAGATTTCTTCTTTTATTTTCAACTTCAGCTATGTACTGAAGTGTGGCACGTTTCTCGTATCTGAGAACAAGCACCGGTACCTGCAGCGCATGACAGAGCTTTAATAAAGGAAACCCTACATGCTATCGGTCGCTGTCATCAACAGAGCAACAGAAGGAGGGGACAGAAGGAGGGGCTAGCGTTGGACATGTGCGAATAAACGTAAGAAAGGCCGGGAACGTATTAAGTATTATTATTCTCAGGACATACATTTTAGAAGTGTACATCTGCAGCACATCGGTTCTGATAACGTTTTTCCGTCACACCAAAACTGGAACATGACACCGCGTTGCGGCACCAGTGTCTCGTGGAATTCAAGACCGTTACGTAAGGTCGGGTCATATTCTAAATAGTACATTAAGTGAGAGAAGATATGCTGTACCTCAAAGATATACTATAGTGTTATTTCAATACAGCCTGCGGGACTGTATTCTAAGAAACAGCATGTGGATCTGAACAATGCTATTGTAACTGTTTCTAAAAAAATTCACCGCTCAAGCACTCTGCGCAAACGGTTATCCAGCAATGGTGAAACATGCAGCCCTGGTTTTTATGGCGAGCTGGTATCTGTCAAAGCGTTTCACGTTGACTATCAGCCAAAGACTCATGCTTTAAACATATCGTTTGATGACGTTAGCTTAAACTTAAAGTGAAGCTGAAGCACTTTAAAAAAAACTGACTTCGGAGCATGCAAAGACAGTTTGATCCCAGCTGAATTAGAAAAGCGATGGGATAGTTCTCAAAAGTGAACGCCAATAGCACTTTTTTGGTGGAAGAACAGTGGCTGTGGCTGCCGGGCTTCTTGGGACGCCGAGTGAACATGGTGACGTCATTCTCGGCATGCCACGTCATCTGCAACAGCAACACTGCTGAAGTGTGGCCTCTTCGATTAGTTCCGGCAACGGCAGGTCATGGGGTAGTCACAGAGGCCGTGGTTGGAAATAAAAAAAACACTTGCTCCGGGCAAAAGGAAACGAAGATGACGCATGTTTCCATGCCCACACTTTCAGCGCGCTCGTGGGTGTGGAGCAAGACAACCTTTCATTTCGCCTGTTCCAAAGCTCGTGCTGTTACAACCGCGAAAGCAATTAGGACATCTTCAACAATAATGTCATGCCTTGGCTAAACGCCAAGTTTGAATTCTAAAATCCCTTCAGCTTCCCTTTAAGGTAGGCTGCGGCGGCTGCATTTCCGCTGGAGGCGGAAATGTTGTAGGCCCGTGTGCTCAGATTTGGGTGCACGTTAAAGAACCCCAGGTGGTTGAAATCTCCATAGCCCTCTACTACGGCGTCTCTCATAATCATATGGTGGTTTTGAGACGTTATTTCCCATATATCAATCAATCCATTTAAGGTATGTTCAGGACGTTGCGAGAACTGAAATTTGGCTGATTTAGCTACCACTTCTCATAAGAAAGTGGCATCGCAAAGATAGATAGGTCCTTCTGACTTCTTTTTTATGTTTTCCCGTTCTTTAAAGTGAAAGCTACCCAGCATAACATTCTCATACGGTGTGAGATCTGAGGCCTACACAGCAATCACAGTAGCCCGTCATCACATTTTTATCGTCATTCTTCTCGCGTCATTCTGTCATTTGTCTTCTCGCGTCGTTTGTCAGTTGTTTATAGACAATGAGCCAGGAGCATTTCGGTAGCCCTGTTTGTCATTTGTCATTAAAGGTAAGCTTGTAGCGGTAATGTTTGACATTTCTACCAAATTTTTGTGGCATTGAGTCTGCATTTCGAACCGAAGTAATTGGGTGTAGTGGAGGTACTGGTATAGGTTCAACGTGAGACGTATAGCGATGAAAGCTGCACACAAAAATAGACAGAATTAATGAAGCTTGTGCCAGTTAGTGCATAACAGGGAAAGAATAAACCACCCTCACACCCCCCCCCCCCCCAGTTCTGCATCTCCCCCAAAATAAAAAAAACGAGAATTGGCAGTGGTCCCACTTCCCTATTTTGTTCTTTGTGGTAAGACGTGGAACTTCCAACAGTCAGTGACCATCCTTTGTCTTCCTTCACGTTTCCCGTTTTCTAAGCGCGACATTTAGCTACGAGTCTGCTTTACGGCCACTATTCTCAATTCGCTGTTGAAGCTTGGGTCTTACTTGTTATAATAGAGCGCGATGAAGCCTCCGCCGATGCCAACGAGGTGCGGAGCTGTGACACCCATGCATAGCATGACGGCCACGGCGATGTCTCCTATGGCGCCACCGTCGTCCACGATCTCCCTGTAGGGAGGCAGGAGGAACAGAGACGAAGCAAGTGTTCTCAGTTTGTATATCTGACGAGACTGATTCTATCGCGAGTCATGGGGAAATTTTGGAAGATTTAGGGAGACCTTTTCTCTGTTTGCGTCCCAATGATAGTTCCTATCGTGGTTCTTGAGAAAAATTTGAAAGCCACACCACCATGCAGACTGGGAGGGGGAAAGGGAGGGGTGCCTTTTCGATCGTGTCCAAGGTGCTGCCAATTGTGGCCCACTCTCACCTTTCACGACATTTTAATGCGAAGTGTTGTGGCTGAACATGCCTTATGACTCCTGCGATTGAACTTCTGATATTGCATTCAAAGAACTGTTTACTCTTCACCTTTAACCATGAAAAGCCGAGGACCGACAGCGGGCCGTTGTGAGAAGCACTTCGTAGTCTCATTTTCATTTTTGCTTCCATAGCAAGCTTGTTTTCAATGGGACCCGACCACCCAGGAGAGGGAGTGAGGAAAGAGGCGCTGAGGTGAAATGCTACTGCCGTGGCCGGCATTCGTTCCCACGACCTTCGGGGCAATGGTCTAGCACTTTAACCACTTGACCACCGTGGCGGTAGGGCGCATGTAGAGTGGCGTTTTTTACGAATCGGATGGCGGATCAGCTACGAGATACCGACTTACTTGGCTACTTGGGAGCATTCCTTGGCGTCAACGTTGACCGCCCACTTGACGTACTCGTCTGCAGGAGCGCTCGTGGTGCTCAAGATGCTGACGAGAAGTGACGTCATCAAACTGATCGCCAGTAAGGCAAAGGCGCAACAGCAGACGCAGGCAGCAGCAGCAGAGCACAAGGTCCCGGAGTCGAGTTTGACATCACTCATCGAACTGGCGCTAAAAATAAGAAGCGTTAAGATATAGTCACAAAACTAATTATAGTTTCCGCAGAAGTTGGTGAATTATGCGTGAGCGAGATTGACGACTAAGTACACCGATAAAACTTACCGTAGGTTATTGAATCAGAATAATTGTTTGTTCGAACACGATTGTTCCTTTCAAGGACAACTCCATGTTTCGCTCAGCCATTTTGGGCATTATCGTTCCTGGAGTTAATTGACCAATCAATTCTTATTTGCCCTAATTAGCCAATTTCGCTGCTTCGCCTCGTTTTGTTTATTTCGTATTTTGTATGCGTTGTTAAGCACTTCCCTCTGTAATAATTCAGTCTTGAAGGTGAAATAAAATGAACAAAATGGATGGTGTTCTCACGCTTACGACCCTTGTCGGTCATTATCGGACTTTTCTCAAGTGTTATCAAATCTCATCAACCTTGCCAAACTCTCAATTGATTGAACACATTTCCATGTGTCTCTGCAGAACCTTTTGTCCGTTTAGATTCACTTTCGACCGTAATCTGACCCATGTAACTCTTTACCCCGTTATTGTCGTCATTACCGATTCCCTGGTACACGCATAGATTTTTCAAGCATCAGTGGCATTTGTAGCGATTGCTTGGCACAAGTACAACTGGGTCCCGAGCATATACAGTGGCACTAAATATGAGTGTGTACTCGAAATTGCGCCAGCAATTCAAAGTGGCACATACATAAAAAACAAGAGGTGAATCAAACTTCCTCACTTAGTCGTATTTTCTTAACCAAATAATGTTTGTTGGTTACATTTTCTAGGCTAGGGGTCACTTCAGCCACAGTGAGCGTGTTGCACTCGTTGAGCGTGACTGCACCCCATGACGGTCATACATAATTTTGGAGAAGCGCATCCTATGCATTATGCATTATCGCATGATAGGATGCGCATGATAGAACTTAGGCGGATGGAGAAGAACGCTGTTTTGCTGAGAATAAGTAGTGAAAAAACGACTTTTTCATGGTCTTAAAAAAATGTCTCTCCTTCCTTCCCCCCCCCCCCCACCACATCCTGAAAAGTAATAATAGCTACAGACCTTCCCGATACATTTTTTTGTGCCATTGACAAGCACATTCATAAACTGTAACCAATATGTAGGAGGTGATGGTGTATTCAGTGGCTGGGTTTGACAGTGTTTGCCCGCTTCACCGGTGGAGACCCGATACAGTGAGAATTGAAAACAGTAGCGAGCATAAGTTCGAATTAGGCCTAACTCACCCCGAACTCGGAGAGGTGGAAACGGGCGTTCCTGGGACCGACGACTGTCCCACTGGCGGCAGCGGTTGCTGGGTCGGAGGTGGCAGAGGTTTCTGCGGTGGAGGCAAACCCGGAGTGCTCATTGTTGCTGGCTGTAGCCCTCGACTTGGTAAGACAAGCTGACCACGAGAGAAGACGTGAGATCAGTTATTTCGTGATGATGAATCATAACAATGATGATGGTTGTTCTTTTGCCCGTGATATGAAACAACTATAGAGAACAGGTCAGGAACCAATGGTATTACACACCAAAGTTCGACAGCGTGTCACACTCTGAAGAAGTGTGGGTGAAGACAAAGCTCCCTGGGAGTGCCCTCAACCCTTCCCCTCCTTTCTTTTGGTCAAGCTCAAAAGACAGCTTCAGAATTTATGAAAAAAATGAAAATGAAGCGATGACGTGCTTCCAACAATGAACATACGCGTGCGCACGGGGGAGGAGGGGAGGGGGGCAGGAAAGATGGCCGCTTTCCCTAGTCACATAATATGAGGGTGCAATGTCAGTCCCACACATTGTATAATAGAGAGGGGCGCTGCGTCTCAGGGATTTATGATTATGAGAGACGCCGTAGGGGAGGGCTTCGGAAATTTCGACCACCTGGGGTTCTTTAACGTGCACCCAAATCTGAGCACACGGGCCTACAACAATTCCGCCTCCATCGGAAATGCAGCCGCCGCAGCCGGGATTCGATCCCGCGACCTGCGGGTCAGCAGCCGAGTACCTTAGCCACTAGACCACCGCGGCCCCCCCCCCCCCCGCTGTGGCCATATACTTAAAGCTGTTGTTCGGTTTTGACAACGAGCCGCATTAGTGTTTCTCTGCAGGCTTCTGTTTCTCTGCAGCGAAGACTTTGGCTGCGTGCTTGAAGGTCATATTCATCCACACGCATTTTCTGGGTTTGCACCGGAAGTAGTAGAGCTACCACTATAAGTATCTGCCGATCTGTTGCGAAGGATCCTGTCAACTATTATTGCACTGCGGGCTGAGTTTGGTGCGCCCATCACGGGAGTAGCCAGTGAGAGTGTCCAACCCCCCCCCCCCAAAAAAAAAAAATTCACATTTGCTTGCCTATATATACACGCACACATAAAACGCACACACGAATATGCATGAATATTGTCGACCCACCCCTTTTCAAAACTGGCTTCACCCATGGCGTCCAGCCGAGGGTTGCCGCCACCTACTGGAGCCTCGTACGTCTGAACGAGTAGCGACCGATGTCATAAAACAATAAAAATAAAACTTTCCAAGGCCATGACGCACATTGACGTAACTTCCGGGTGGCGCATCACCGCCTGACCACCATGCCAGGTACAATACGTTATTTTTGTTTTGGAACAAAATGTTCCTCAAAAGGTGCTATACTGCTGCTTCGGATGGTGTACAGTTTTTATAAAATTAAGGTGGCGTAGGCGGAGGACGTATTTTTGGTCTTACAACGAAATTCATATTTTATGTCCTTTTTTGTGTGTGTTATCGTCTTTTGCTTCTAACTCACGTGTGGCATGCACGCTATTAACGTGAATAAGCTTACCTTTTAGGGGTGTAACCAGTTAGCTTTACTCTTCGGAAAAAAACTCAAGCAAGTGATGCATATTGCGGTTATTGTTGCCAGAGAAAAACACTCAAATTTTGGATATATTGATTATTTTATTCACATTAGACGTGTCCCGGGTCACTACACGAAAGGCCAGTGACGTCAGTCACGTGACTCTTGGGCGTGGCTGCGACCGTGCTGGATGGCAGAACATCACAGTCTCCCGGGCGGCCGTTCAGGCGGATCAACCAATCGCATTCACCCTGCAGCTTTGGCGTAATATGGTTTACTGTTGCGTTGTAGGATACACTAAAAGCGTGACAAAAAGCAGCCACATTGGTTGATTGCTTCCCTTTCCGGAAGACAGTAGTCGACGGAAAGTTTAGAGAGGGAGAGAAATGGAGAGGAAAGGCAGGGAGGTGCAGACTGTGCGCCCAGATAAAATGCCGGTCGTCAGACAGCAGCAGAATTTGCGGCCTATAATTCATCAGCTTCAAGTAAAAAAACTGGGGGAGCTTGCCTCAAGTGGAACTGGACAATTATGAAGACTAATAAATTCTGAAGACCAAGTTTCTCTGCGCATAGGCCCAACCAAAGTCTCCACTGCCCATACAGTATCCCATAGATGGCATAACTGCCTCGGTTGCTGGCGATGCAGTAGCCGCATTGGGTTAAACGGGGAAGCATGATTCGAGCGTAAATATGGTCTAAATAGGAGCCTAAAGCCGTGTTAGCAATGGTGGGTTTGGCGGGGCCTGCCTAACGTCTTCTCCCGCACATTTCTACTCTACGAACAGCCTAACCACGAAACCAGCACAAGATGACAAAACATCACAAGAAATGACAACGGAAACACAAGAGAACCACATCTACACTGTGTCTGCAGATTTCGCTAAGGCTGGAATTGGGCCAAGTTTTTCGCCAAGCACAGTCCGGCGCGATGTCATTGATCATGCTTTACGTGAAGTCGCACTGCCGAAAAACAGAAACGACTCTACTACCGTTGTAGGACAGGAGCTAACTTTCAAAAATAAAAGGTGCAAACAGTTCTACAGTGCACAAAACTGTGTACGTAGTGCCACAGAAGATTTACATTACTGGTGAACAATGCAGATGGCCGCCGGCAAGCTTACTTCGTCTTCGTGTTCCTAATATTGGTCGGTATCATCGTCGGCATTGTGGTAGCGGTCTTCGGGTACGTCCGGCTCCAATCGTCACTCAACTGGCCGACGGAGAAGTGGGAGTACGAAAGCTTGGCCATCGTATGCGACGCCAAGGAGTGTGCCAATGTAGCCCTGTAAGTGCATGGTTCTTCGGTGCAGCGCATTTCTTTGCACAAATGTTTCGCATTACGCGTCGCTTGCATATCACTTCATGCCGGCAATGGGCCACCAATCTAGAGAGCCCAAACAAGACGTGTGAACACGATACGATCACGCATAGTTACCTTAGCGTTTGATTAGTATTCGTTATTCACCAGATGTTTCAGCTTCTTCGGCATAGGGAGTATTCACGTGATGTCAACGTGTTTCATGTTGTTCGTGCTTCTGGATATATTCAGATTGAGATACAGCGCGCTTTTCAGTGTGCTGACCTGTAAAAAAAAGAAATGGTGGCCGCCGTTACGTCAATGCATGCATATCCCTAATTGTACCACTATATGCGACTGCTTTTGCGTAACATTAGCCTGCCTGGTGATTGCAGCATCATCTGAGGTACTCCATCTGGCCGCAATGCCTTAGACATATTTTGGTGTCCTGTGAATTCCCATTTTTTTTATATTTGGGTTTTACGTGCCAAAACCACGATGCGATTATGAGGCACGCCGCAGTGGAGGGTTCTACAATTTCCGACTCTCTTGCGTTCTCTATAGCGTCCACTGACATGGCCCAATACACAAGCCTCCCTCATTTCGCCTCCATCGTAGTGCGGCGCGTCGTGGTCGGTGTCGAACACGCGACATTAGGCTCAGCAGCCAAACCCTTCTTCTTGTTGGGGTTTGATTATGATTATGGCAGACGCCGTAGTGAAAGGCTCCGGAAATTGCGAGCACCTGGAGTTCTTTAATGTGCAGCTATACCTGAACACACGGGCTTTTCGCCTCCATCGTATCTGCGGCCCCATCGAAAATGCGGCCGCCGCGGCCGGGATTCAATGCCAAGGCCTGCGGGTCAATAGCGGAGTTCCTCAGCCACTAGACCATCGTGGCGGGTAGCAGCCCAGCTCCGTAACCACCACACTTCTTGAGTGTTCTTGTTGAAAACTGATTAGAAAGGTGGGACATCCGCAAACATTGTGGCGCTGAAAACTTGCACCGGCACTGATGCATCAGCACTGCGATATTGACAAACCTGCAAAGATAAGTTCGCGTGCCGCGTCTGTGCCATCGAGAGCATGGCGGCTCCATGGGCACCACTGATACGGCGGCTCTGTCAATAAGCTTCAAAGTGCAACTAGACTAGACATTACAGTGCAATCGCCAAGAGGCTTGCGGCTTAACTGAAACTTTTTTTTTCTTTATCGCTACGTACTGAACGCACCACCGCTACGACTACCGAAGTATGGCCTTTTCGTAATTCACACCTCAGCTGATGGCACGGTTATTTTGTGCCTCGCATGATCAGATTGCTAGTGAAGTGATGTACAGTCATGCTCAATATGACCTGCAACACGGGAGCGTGGGGCCTTACGAGCTCAAAAATTGCACATGACTTCAGTTCACGTTCGCTAATACAAGTACACGAATATATTGCCACTTGCCCTCATAAATATGGCGAGCGCGAGCCATGGCTGTCCGCTAGAACGGAAGATAATGTTCTGGCGCAGCGCTTGCTTGCTAGTTTTTGTTGTTGTTTTAGACAGCCTACTCGCCAGTATTTTGTGCATCTCTCGGCCGACTAGGTTCTTCCGAGTCGAAAGATCTTTTGTAGCACGTGACAATATTCTTATTAAGCATCATCCCCGAGTAAGAAGAGAGTGTTGCGGTAGCCATGGGTGGTCTCTGAGCTCACAAGGCCACGCGCTTCAATAATGTGAGTCACACGAAGCGCGGCTGCTCATTGTAGTGGAAGACACGGGTGTAAATAAAAACAACGGAGCGACAGGGGCAGAAACGTAGAGACGCTAGCCCAGAGTTCACACTGCAGGCACTTCAAGCAGCAAAGAAAAAAAACAACGCGTGAGCTTGCATCTCGTATCAAAGAAAAGGGTGACTGTAAGCCAGACGTCACTTGTTTTGTTTGCGCTGAACATGCAATTTTTATTGCTCATTTATTGGACTTTGTTATCTCTGACAAGCGCCCTCTGTAGCCTGCCGGAAACGACATGTGCGTATGTGCATTGTGACTAGTATATCATCTGTTTCTCGTCGACTTTTCATTGGCGCCTGTGTCGTGTGTATCCGGGTCTAGTGCATTCGGTTCTTCACGGTACACTATGACGATCCAAAAACGCAATCAAGACATTAAGAAATCGTGCTTAATTAATGGAAAGACGGCGAAATAAGGAGTTATGTGAGAATAATGAGAGCCTGGCCACTCCGTGTGTGAAAGTGTGGTGTACGATGGCTTACTTAGATGAACTAGTATCGGGAATTCTCCTTGCAGCCGAACATTCGGTAAAGGGGGCACAATGATCGACGCCGCTGTAGCTGCGCTGCTGTGCATGGGCGTCACCGCTCCGCATCTGTCCGGCATCGGCGGTGGATTCCTCGCCGTCGTTTACAACCAGTGAGTGGGCCTACAACGCCAATGCAATCAATATTGTGTTCAGCCTTTGCTAATGATGCCACCCATCTGTGGAACGCGCGTTAATCAGCGTACCACCTTGACTATATTGCATGAATGGGTTAGCATTAAAAAGCTCGTTTCCCAGAAATGGTGGTATTGGCGCATTTCGCTGTACGCACTGCATCGGCGTTCTCCGAGAGCGAAACATCATGCACCAAAAATGTTAATAATAATAATAATAATAATAATAATAATAATAATAATAATAATAATAGATACACCTTCTCCTCGAAGGGGAACCTGGGGTGATGCAGAGTATCGTGGTTGTGCAGCGCGAGCAGTCGTTTTTAGAGGCGAAGCTCATTAGGCTGTAGGTCATTCCCACCTCTGTAGTCTATAGTATGGTAGTAGTATTTAGCCACCTTTAGTTTATGAATTGCTCAATAGAGGGCGTTGTATGTAAATGTCTTTGTAAATAGCATCACCAGATTGCGATAGTGGTAATCTCATAGTTGACAGAATAACGTATGAACGGACAGACAGACTGACATATGGACTTACGGAAGCACGTACGGACGGAGGCAGAAAAGGGAGAGACATTGTGAAGCAGGAAAGGGGGAGCGTAGCAGAGTAATCAGAGGGGAGAGGATGCCCATGCGCAATAGGGGAGCGAGAGCAAGCACGTGGTAGAAGTGGAGAGAGTAACGCACAGCTGTTGGAGAGAGGGAAGGAAGAGAGTCGCGCAACCATAGTGCGAGTGCGGACTACTGATACCTTAATTACCCCCAGCAAGAGATGCTGCGCATTTAAAAATAGATCTGAGTCGCAATTGAACCCAGGCGTTAACTCTGCCTGGCAAGCAGATGTCGAAACAGCGTAGACAATTTAGAAGTGTGGCAGCTTGGGCTAGTTGGTATGGCATGACGATAGTTATAGCACGAGAACAAAACGACGACACTGAGACAAGAAGGACACGCTCATGTATTTCGTGTCCTTTTTGTCTCTGGGTCGTCGTTTTGGTCTCGCGCTATAACTATCGTCAAGCGTAGACAAACATACGCCAGCGCGTGGAACTGCTTCGGAGAAAAAAAAATCAATAAGCAGGTATCGTGCAATGCGAGTGGTCTGTTCAACATTTGCGAAATTGCGTGGCAGATGTGTAAAGTCACACCAGACGTCACACCATCTGAACTGCGTGAGCAATGAGTGTTTTAATGGCCCACCCATTGAATGAAGCTCAGGCCTAATTAAGAGGCTCCTAAGCAACCCGTTTTAGAAGACGGCGGAGTGGTTTCCTTCTTGCCTTAGCTACAACTCCCTACAGGCTATATCTCCTCCTCACAACTTATTTCTCAAAAGCACGTGTAAAAATGTCAGCACCAGTAACAAGCGTTGAGCCTATCGAAATTTCGCGATTGTCGGCTACATGCTGTCATCTCCCCTTGTGAAGTCGGAAACGCACAAAATGAAGCGATATCAGTTGATGGCGCACAAAAGTCGCGCAAGACAAAGATAAACGAGTGGTCGCCTGTGTGGCGAAGCAGCGGAGGAGACAACTTACAATGGATATTACGCGTATATGGACCAATCGAGAGTATGTGCCGTAATGACGTCTCGCGAATCACCGTTCTACGTCACGAAGTGCACAAGAAAACCGAGAAACGCCGGAAGAGTATGACGCGCCCATTTTTTTATATTTGTTTTTTTTATATTCGCAGAGGCTGGTGAGGGGTCCTTTAGTCAGCAGTAATAACAAAATATGAAGCAATCTGAGAGCGCGTAATGGCCGTACGACATGTCGCTTTTTTGCGACTTGCTCCGAGATAGCACCCCTGCAGTGGACGTGACAGTGAAATCACTGCTGTCATGATAAGGCTGTAATCATTTAGTGGGCGAAGCGGCACGTGCTACACGCGTGCAGTTTCGCTCAACGGGCTCGTCGACTCTGGTGTCGTTTTCACCAAGATTTTGATGTTGCCATGCTCGCCTGATGGTGCACGAAGTCTGTCGAAAAAAAAAAAGAGCACAAGGCGCTAACACTATGGTTCTCTTACGGGTACTAACAATTTACCGTTAACGGGAACGAAAACGCCTCAAGCGAAGCACCAAAGCACGGCGCAACGGCATGTCGACGCTTGCGTCATCTGCTCCCGGATCCTGCCAAACCCGCTGTCGTGGCCGCTTTGGCGCGGGAAGCAGCGCACGACTGTGGCGGCTCCCTTGACATACGCATGGTGCCTATCGACCAGAAGCTTATACATAGAGTAAAGGTTGCTGCAGGAGATGTGTCTTCCTTCCAGAACTAACGGACTTGTGTTTGGCGTGGACGCCCTTGGTAAGTCGCCTGCCGCGACCAAGCCGGATGATTTTCAAAACTGGACCCTCACAAAAATAGGTAAGGACCACTTTCAGCGTGAGTTCCTAAAGAGACCGTAAACGCGCTTTTGGTTTGTCTTGTCTGCTAACTTGCATGTATATGCTGCCACGCAGGTACATGCCTTTCTTCTTTATAGCACCCATGTATTCGTGGAAGCATATTCTGTTAAGGGCGATTGACAAGGGGGAGGAGGGGAGTCTGAGGTTTATATAGGGAAAACTAGTGGCTATATGAATGATCCATGATGCTCAGTGCACCACGAAACCAGATTGCCACAAATGTTGCAGTATAATATAGCGGAGGCCCAGTGTGGATCATTCTGGCAAGTTATCAATGCAATCTCGGGCAATACCCGCAATTACCACGTCATTAAAACGAATTTACCTAGAACATTGCTGCATTGCTAGGTGCTCGTAACCGAAGCTGTGGTTTACTGCTGTGTAGCTGCAAGTCTATTCACGGTGGTAGAACGTTTCTCTGGAGACATAAAAGGTTCGTTACCACTGAAAGTAATAAGGGGCAAAACATAAATTCACTGCCCTATGCTTTTAAGCGTATCGGGCGACGACATATCTGAACTATTTGGCCAACATTGTCGGAACTTGACGGTGCAAGCGCAGTTAATTCCGCGTGGGACTCCACTGATTTTTTTTTTATCTTTTGAACTTCGCCTTCACGTGTAGCTTCCCGGCAGCTGAATTGAAGCTGCCGTGAAGTTACCTTTTCAGGCAGATTACGCTTGAGAAAATGCGTGCGTTCGTGCGTTTCGAATACCCGAAAGCATCGCATATTCGCGAAGCCTGTATGAGCCTATACATTACGTGGGAATATGTGCGCTCTTACAGGTGCGAAATCATCGAGCACACATACGGAGTTCTTTCTTAATCGAACGTTGTAGTTGACCGGTGGCGTCGACCACCGTAACGCGTCGTGGGTGTCGACATGACTGATGCAAGAAGAAATAAAAAAAGCCATAATCACGTAATGAAGTCCCCATTTTACGTCTTCCTGGCGCCACATATCACCAGAATTTGCGACGTTACTATCCGGCGTTGTCTCTTTGTCACAAGGATGCCGATCACGGAGGCAGTGCAGAAACAAATGAGGTGCAGAAAGCTTGCAATGCCTCTAATCTTAGAGGCAATTCCAAACCATGTTAGATGCAGAGAGCTATTGAAGGGTGCGCTGGAAGATCACGGAGGCAGTGCATAAACAGGTGAATGCATGTAATGAGAAGAAAAAGTCGGCTTTCGCCTTCGAGATATCCTAGAATAATACACAAGGTACATCATGAGTTTTTGTGTTTATTTTGTTCGTGTTTCAGATGGTAGAGTGTTATCCGTAACGAAACGGCCGTTTTCTCGTAGAAGTGTTGTCACAATAGTGGGCTTTGTTGCAGGTTACAAAGCGCCCATCATTCCCGGAGCAGTGGCAGGCTACAAGCTGCTCCACGATAACTTCGGCAAACTGCCTTGGGCGGAACTGTTCACCGAAGCCGTCAAACTCGCCGACAAGGGCTTCATCGTCGGGCACCACCTGGCTGAAGCTCTGAAGAGGAATCAGAAGGATCTGAACTTGGACGCAAAAGGACGGTGAGTGCTGGCAGTGGCGCTAAGAACTAGAGCTTTGTTGAATGGGAAGATATATTCACATTTTAACAGCTTGGAGTCATGAGCCACATTCATCACAACACGGCACGTTCACGATCTACCGTTCGAGTTACAAGTTTTGAAGCAAGAAACTGACCAAGAATCGTTTGGAAGGTGGCAAGCAATATAAAGATCTCGTCAGATAAAAGGTAGACATACGTGTTAATTAGCTGTCATGAGAGTTTGGCATGCAGTATTATTAGCTTCAATTATCTTGAGATTGATTTCATAATGTCGACACCGCTTTTATTGAAACCAATTTATTTATTTGCATACATCCTTGAATATTACACAGCGCTAAAAAAAGCCGAGTGGTTAAGACTCTCGCCTTTGGATGGTGGATACGCTTACTAGAACCCATTGCTGCATGAAATTTTTTTTCGCCAATGCTTTCTCTTTCTTGACATCTATCTGTATTTGCATCAGCTTCTTTCTCTTTTTATTTTGTCACTGCCCTTCTCCCCCTCAAATATCTCCTCGCGTTTGTGCTTCACTCTTGCTATAGGCCTGACAAATCTGCGCACGTGTTCTGCGAGTGAAAGAGTAGATGAAGGAAAGGGTCAGGTAAGTTCGTGCTGGTTCACGAACCTACCCCCTACCAATGATCCGGAGGCTAGCATCGTAACCCCTATAGGCTATCCAGGCATCCCGCCAGAACGTGACGTAGCCTTGTATTCTAAGGGCTGGAAAATGGAAGTGACAGTGAGGGAGAGCGAGAGGAGCAGTAGAAGTCGGGACACTACAAAAACAATGTCACGAAAAATACGAAATCATTCGGGTAGATTGCTACCACGAATAACATGTTTAGCGGATATGTTATTTTGCAAAGAAGGAATACAGAGAATACCTGTACATCCAATAAACCCTAACCCTTTGTTTCTACCGCGTTCTGGTATCGAATGTAAGCTGCGATCCCTCAAACACAACTTGCCGGAAAGATTAAATACTTTTGTTCACGCTACTAAATGGTTCAAGCTACTACATGTAAGTATTTTCTAGGCGCATTAATGCGTAACGATGTACACAAAATGATCATGTTTTGTTGAAGTGCATGCTTCACTATTTGCGCAAATATGCGTATCGTTGAGTGTTCAACTTCCTCTAGTATGTTAAGTGTTTGAGTGTGAAATTCGTGTCTTATTAAAATGCTTGTTTCTCATGCCGCCGTCCTGTACAGCGCCTCCTGGGCGAAGTCAAGCTGCTGACGGCAGCTTTTAGTTCCGAAGGACGTTTCCTGTATGTACTAGAATAAATAAACGAGGTTGAAGTTGAAGTCAAATATAGTCTGAAAAGACGAACAAGAAAAGAGAAGCATACAAAGGAGAGAAAAAGCAACAAAGATAGAAGGAGCGAGAAATAGAAAAATATACATAGACATAAATATTGTTACACGACATCGGCAACGAAAGAGCATCATAGACGACGAAGACGATGAAGCGACCATGCTCGTGTTGTTGTTGCTGCTGAGCCTCCATCTTGGCTGCAGCTGCCTCTGACTCTCCCTGCATATTTTGTAAATATATTCATTTCATTCATTCTCTCACCCCCGTGACAATATAGAAGAAATAGAAAAAAAATATAGATGAGAGAAATGGGAAGAGACTACGGAAGAAAAGAAAGAGTTAGAGCAGCTCGCATACTAAGTTGCCAAGGCTGACCCAAAGCAAAAATGGTGGGAACTTCGCTTGGTTGGGCGCCCCGCCAGGGTGGTCTAGTGGCTAAGGTACTCGGCTGCTGACCCGCAGGTCGCGGGATCAAATCCCGGCTGTGGCGGCTGCATTTCCGATGAAGGCGGAAATCTTGTAGGCCCGTGTACTCAGATTTGGGTGCACGTTAAAGAACCCCAGGTGGTCGAATTTTTCGGAGCCCTTAGCGACGGGCGTCTCTCATAATCATATAGTGGTTTTGGGACGTTAAACCCCACTAGTCAATCAGTCAATCAATTGCTTGGTTGGGCTTTTACTCTCTCATACCTGCTTCGCATATCTTGCTATTCTGTACTATACATTCCTAAGCTTGTTTTCTTTATGTTTTTAACCCATAGCTATACCATACTACAAAAGGTGATGCTGTGCTCGGCGAGCGTGCCTGGACAGCCGAGTTGTTACGGTGTTGGCCTTCGTATGATGGGACTAGTTTTCAATCTCGTCTCACAAAAAAATTCTGTTTCTCTAGTTTTCTTCTCTCTGTGCTCGATATCTCGCCCATCGTAGTCATTGCATCTCACGACGGACAAATCGGTGCTCGTGTTTTGCGAGAGCGAGGGGAGGAAGCCAATCTAGAGACAGAGGGACTGTGGGTCGATTTATTAAAACAATTTTCTGATTGTCGAGAGTCCGCCGCGGTGGATCAGTGGCTACCGTTCGGCGCTCGGCTGCACACCAGAAGGTCGCCGGTTCGATACCTGCTGAGGTGGTCACTTTTCGATGGAGGTGAGATTGTAGAGGCCCGTGGACTGTGCGATGTGTCAGTGCACGTTTTAGAACACAAGATGGTCGGAATTGCCGCAGCCCTCCCTTGCGGCGTCTCTCATAACCATATCGTGGTTTCGAGGCGCAAAACCCCAGATATTATTATTATTATTATTATATAATAATAATAATAATAATAATAATATTATTATTATTATTATTCTACATTCGACACACTGCAAACATTGAGCACAACAGCTCTGCTGTAGAATAAAGAGAAACCATTTAGGACGCCCAGCTCCTTCTCACTTGACGCCATTACTGCTAAGCTGAGTTCAGTTTATTACTACTCCTTTTGTTTTTGCAATAGGCAGTACCAGCTCGTGCATCTGTAGATCATCACACCTGAAAAAGTTGTAGCTACTTCTATGAAAACGCGTCACACTTCAACGCTATAACCGATTCCTATAGGGTAACCCTTTCTTCTTCTTCTTCAATCGCAGGACCGCGTTCGTGAATCCCGCGACTGGCGAACTCGTAGCCGCGGGGAACGTGCTTCAACTGCCGCACATCGCAGAGGTTCTGCGACGAATCGCGAGTGACCCCACTACGCTGTATACTGGACCACTTGGGCAAGAGGTGGAGGCCGATTTCAAGAGAGGTCCGAGGGAAATGCTATAGCCTGTTCTGAATTACCCAGCTACTCGTATAAGGGAAAGTGTAACGAAGTCTGATGGTGTCTATGGCTGGTGGCACACATGGCTTCTATGTGACTTAACTCATGATCGTGGCCACCGCGCTTGACACCGGCAACGCGATGTTGCGCACTGCCGGAGCTGATCGCGGAGGCCACGCTCGCAATGCTCAAATCAGCTGTAGACACGTAATCTGTATTTACGGCGCGGTCATTGGGTGTATGGCATAATTTGTTGAGGGCAAGAGCGAGGGATTTTGGCTAACGTTGAAAACTGCAACTTACAGCTCGCTGGCTGGTGCTCCAAAATCTGGCACGCGCGTTAGCAGGAGCTTAGACACCAATCGGCAGTGTTTCATGGCCATGCTGAAAGTGTTGCAAGGCCCTTTTTAGGGGATGTCATGGTCAAGTTCGTGAACTCGAAAGTGGCTGCTTCAGGTCCTGACCGCACGTACGCGTTGCGGCGCGTCAGCGCATAACTTTTATGACGCGGCGTCACCCCCTCCCCCTATGAAGAGAGGAGGCGTGTAGCTTTGCGTAGCCACGTGCCCTCCTCTCTCTTTCTCTAAGGAGAGGGCGTGGCGACGCGTCGTAAGTCCACGCGCATGGCGTCGAGCCCACACCCTCTCGTAGCCGCGCGCCTAGGGCGCGGCGCCGCGTCGGAAAGCCTCGCGGTGATGCGCTGCGGCCGATACACGGGGTCAGGCCTTACTCTAGGTGCCACGAACTTTCGTATACTCGGCAATTTAGAGTTCGAAGCATGCGCTCTACCTGTGTTGATACTTTCTTTATAGACGAGCAACGCAACCAAGGAAACTGGCTGTTGAACGGTCTGTCCTAGCCGAAGCTCAGCGTCACTTGCGTAGCCATGGGGTGACACACCATGTCCCCGCTCCCTGCCAGAACTTTCTTTTTTGTCTTGGCATACAGAGCAAAAAATCACTATTTCAAAAGGGTGCCCTTCCTCCCCTTCGTGAAAAAGATTTCTGCCTACGCCCTTGCTCAGTGCCATTGACGCTAGAAACCTGCTGCGTTTTGCTTTCACTCGAGAGGCAGCATCGTAATCGAAGTTTTGCTTTGTTTCGTTTTCACTCGCCTCCTTGCCCTATAATTTGGCAGAAGGTGGCTACGTAACATTGTCGGAGCTCAAGTCGTACAGGGCGCGCTTCGTGGAAGCGCTAAGAGCCGAGATAGGCGATAATAAGGTCCTCTACACAGCTGCGTTCCCAGGCAGCGGAGCCATCTTGGGGGCCATACTGGAGAGGTTTAAAATCACATGAGCATGTACTCCCGCATCTTGCGCTTTCTTTTGTGTACACCGTCATTGAGCAGAATACACCCTTCCAAACATTTATAAAAGGATATAATATGTTCTTTCTAGGTAGTTTATAGCTTTTTTTGCTGTTATCTTTTTGTTATAATAATGCCGCGTGACTGAGTACTTTACCTGATTTTAGTGTGATATAGACGGTTTCAAGATTGCAAGCGTTGTGCCCCACAAACACTTCTGGTCACTTCATTTACCAGCTCGTAACGTCAAAGCTGAAAGGATGTTCTCACAACTTTTCAAGACTGAGGAAAGTCTCTTATTAGTTTTTCGCATAAAAAGAAGGTGATCAATGTTCCAGTCAATCTCTTGTAGTTTTGTGTATCTCTAAGGAACATAATCTAAATATATTTGGCCATATAATGGAAGAAAAGTGTACAAAATCATCGGGCTCTTTTCTAACGCTCTTCTTGTCCACCGATGCTATTGAGACACATCTGTTGATGAAACCGGATGTCATCAAGGGACTGTGTTTGTAAACAGTGAAAGTGTCTATATGTTAACAGCAGTAAACATCAAGCTCTAGAACAGAAAAACGAGGGACGAAGCGTGGTATGGGGGAGGGGGGGGGGGGATCGTTGTGGTTTTTCGCTGGAATGAATGCCAGGGTTTATTCTTTTTTACAGAAGGAAAAAGAAAACGCCATGACTGGCTGTGCGCGGGAGTACCAAGGCCGAAGTCACAGCTTCGGCAGCGAATTTATGGGGGGGGGGGGGGGTCGCGCTAACTTGCGCTGTCCAAAAAAACGACTATGGCGGTGCCCAAGCAGCCGTTCTTCAAAAGGTCTCTACAGACCCGCTGCTCGATTTCTCTTAGGCATATTGTCCCTAAAACCCTACTAAAAAATACATCTAAAAGAAGTTTGGATTTTACTTTGGTGCCGAAACGCGGAATCGAACCAGGGATGTTTAGATCAGACTTTGCAATATATTCATGCCTTATAATCCACTACTCATGTAGCTCTCCCCTCTGTAACGCTTCTTGTAAGCCCTTAGGGAAATAAATAAATAAATAAGATAAATAAATAAATAAAATACATGTAAAATGGAGGACTTGTAGTCCTGCTTTGTTATCTTGCGTTCAAAAAATGTAACACTTGGCTTTTTTTATGTATGCAAGTCGCTGCAAGCCACTCATTTTTCATCGTTATCGTGCTTTGATAACTTCACCTCTGGGGTCGGGCTCCGAGCGTGGGATCTGACTGAGCCCTTTTGTTCCAGCATCATGACACTTATGTAATGTATTGTCCAATAAGAACAGTGATAAATATGTAATGTAGCTATAGTGCGCACGTCTGTTTGCACTATAGTGCGCACTCACTCTCACTGAGCTATCACCACAATGGTGATGATTTATAGAAAAGGTGAAAAATAAAACAAAGACGTAAGAATGGTGAATTGACAATGGTGAATTGACATCGCATTATGAATCTTTTAACTTTGTGTTGGGGAAACATAACCCCCCCCCCCCCCAAAAAAAAACACGATTGATTTCGAGGCGCGCCGCAGTTGGCGACCAGTGAATATTTTATATCACCTGGAGTGTTCTTGAGAACGGTGACGGCATAATTTTTCTTATTCACTGCAGGTTATCGATACTGCAAGGCAAAGGAAAGACTTTTCCTGTAGTGATGAAGGATACGTACCTCCATAAGTAAGTTTTGGTTTACTTATACCTTGTTTAACCGATAATAGCATTTTTCATGGGGCAGTGAGTGGCCGTCATTCGCCCAAGTGTTTTACGCGCGGTAAAGTTTCTTTTCCAAGCGTGAGAAACAATATTTTCGTGGTATTTGTATTAGTAATATACGCTGACAGTACGAAGATACAACGAAGTGCCTGCATGGATGGATGCGCGCGTACATGCGTTCTTGCGTGTGTCTATGTATTATATAATATAGCGTAGTTAAGTATTCTAACTGTGTACTACGTTGTATGCCCTCGAGCTCTTTTTTTCTGTTAGACAGCCGCTCGAACTGGGAGTACGCACTCTGCCTCGACTTACGTTACGTGCTATAGCACCTCGGCCGATCGCAGAGGGAAATAAACGGCTTCAACTTGTAATGTTAAATGTATACACCATAACCACGACACGATGATGAGGGACGCCGTTTATATATAGTGGAAGACTCCAGAAATATTGACCACCTCCTTACCGTGGACCTAAATCGAAACACGGCGGCATCTCGCAATTCGACCGCTGTCATAACCGCTACACCAGTGCAGTAACAGGTGTGTGTGTGTGTGTGTGTGTGTGTGGTGTGTGTGTGTGTGTGGGTGTGTGTGTGTGTGTGTGTGTGTGTGTGTGTGTGTGTGTGTGTGTGTGTGTGTGTGGTGGGTGTGGGTGTGGGTGGGTGTGGTGTGGTGTGGTGTGGTGTGGTGTGGTGGGTGGGTGGTGTCGCGCCTCATTCCGCACATGAAATCGGGCTGTATACTTGCACAGATGAAGTATGCGCAGCAACGCACTGCCGTGGTGCTGTGTGAGGTGTATCCTTTGGTCAGGCAGTGCCTCGTCACTTTGTTCCCACTTAGAAGTGTGGCAGTTTGGGCTAGTTGGTATGACATGATGATATCGTTGTTCTGTTCTCGCGCTATAACTATCGTCGTTTTGTTCCCACGGCATAATGCTGGTCAAGCGAAGCTGTGTACGTGGCGTTACCGGTGATGACGGCCGCGTTTCAAAGGGAAAGGCACATTCGCTCTTCATTTTTCTTACAAACGCGTATTTGACGATTTTAGTGTTCATAATTATTTAGGAGCCTTCCACAAAGTCCTCGCCAATGTTGTATGCGTTGTTGTAAGACGTATCTCGAGATTCGGTGCACTGGTTTAATTTACACAATTAGCATGCCAAGAAAGAAAAAAAGGAGACTGACGACAGCCTGTTAAGCATTCTCATATTGCTTCCCTCCCTAACAGGCTGGTGGAAACCATCAAGTTTGCCTTGGCCTTCCGAGAAAATCTCGGAGACACTCCTGCAGCCAGAGATGTAAGCCATAACTTTAAAAAGGTAGACATGAATTCGGGGAACTTACTGAGGTGCGAAGTAAGCGAATTGCAACACGAAGCATCGACGCTTGCCAAGCGTGGGCCGTGCGAAGGCGACAGTCTGTTTTTCAGCCTGCAGAGCTGGTATCTTCGTAAGGGATGGGCTTCAATAAAGCCTAGATAGCATGTCCACGGGTGTTCTTTATTATTACGACAGCCTTTGCGGTTTTTGATGTGTCAGAGAAATGCGGCATCGGCCGGTATCGTGATCGCCTATCACACCAAAAGTCACGTGATGACATAATCTGATGCCTTCAGATAACATCATCGCCTAATCCAAAGGGATTGCACAAAACTAGATAAGGCGTATATAGAGTTTGCGTGGGAGTATACGTCCAAGTAACTAGATGACTGTCTCGTGGCAGCGCAAGCTTTGCGTAAAAGCGTTGAGCTCGCCTCACTAAAGCGTCTTGAGGCCTTTGTGCGATTGGCGGGTTCTCGCAACGCTCTTTGAACGAGCTATACCTCGATTTACCGCCGTGGCATATACCTTCCGAGCTCTATAGTGCGAGTTTGATTCCTGGTCGTGTCTTGCCTCATTTTGATTTTATTGGCAATGTGCCAAAAACACCCGTGTACTTGCACTTAGATGCGCCTTAAAGAAAGCCAAGTGCTCAAACTTAATTCGTAGTTACCGATGTACAGTGTCGCTCAAAATCATGCAGTAAAATTGAAAGCTGAGTTGAAGACAGTCCATTTTAACGTGTGAAGCAGCGCATTGTGACAAGACAGAAAACTATAAGTAACAATTCAGCCGGTTTTGCGTGTTAACTTCGTTCGCTGCTCAACATGTTATAAGTAACTCCAGGTAAAATGGTGTTTTCCTGGCTCGTAGAAGCCCTCATCTGCGTTTTCAGGGTACCCCACAGTAATTTTTCCTGTGTTTATATCCTGCTGCAGGGGCAGAACAAACTCCTCTCCAAGATACAGATACAGTTCGACAAAAACTTCTCACCTCAGCACCCTCTGGCGAGTTACGAAGATTATGGTGGTGTCGCCGCCCAGGATGAAGACTTTGGCGGAGCCCACCTCTCCATCCAGGACCGCCAGGGCAACGCCATATCCGTAACAGCCGGCTTAAACCACGAGTGAGCAGCATTTATTGCGTTAAGTAGCACGTTACAGGAACACCATGGGGACAAAATTTCCGGAGCCCTCAGCCATGCGGTCTCCCACGTAATAATATGGCTGCTTTAGGGCATTAAACTCCAACAAATATTATTGAGGCGAGAGCCTTAGCTTCAGCTCCTCAAACGAGAGTTTTGTCTGTCGGGGGCAACCGTCCCGCGGCGTCGGGGACGAGTGATGAGAAAACGATGACATTAAATGCAATGACATCACGATATCATGTCATCGGGACGTGAAATACCAAAATTTTCTGACGTCATGGAGGCGTCACATATTCTGACGTCACGCCATGTGACGTACCACCACATGGTATGATTGTAGCGCCCTCCTTTGGGTGGTGAGGACAACCAGAGAGGGCGTGATCTCAAAAGAATAAGAAGAAAGACTGCGCTTGGTAATGGCAAGTGGAGCCACGGCTCGTGTTCCTTGCTTCTTTGTAGGCCTACAGAGACGAAAAAGAAGATGGCTTTTTGAATTATAGTTGTCTTGCGTGAAAGCACAAGGCGAAATTACAGGGGAAAAGGGGGGGGGAAGTGAGGATAGAAGCTTAAAGAGATGAAATACTGTTGCATGTGGAAGGCGGTCCTGTCTACTTTAACGCAGCAACTTTAGGAATTAACGAGTACTTAGTAATCAAGAATTTTTTTATCTCTGCATCTTTCAGTGTTTCTGGTGCTAACTTTCACTCCTTTAGCTTTTGCTTCATAGAAAAGCGGGATGAGTTTGTTGATAGAAGTTTCGTGAAGTGGGGTGTGCTTGGTGCAAGCTCTTCAATGATAAGCCAAAACATGCATCAAATTGTTTCCCAACCGACGCGGGTGCATGGCGCAAGTGCATCCTTGCTTGACCTGGTTTTTATAACGAGATCGATTGAACTTTTTTCTGTATCGGTCGACCCTGGCCTTTCTGATCACTACATGGTTTATTTTTCTTGTCCCATGCAAGCTGTTTGCGCTACGCGCCATGCCAAATCAATTACTGTGAAAGACTTTTCCGTGCAAATTACGAGAGTGTTCTGGACCACCTCGATCTTTCCCTCAGCAGCTTTCAAAGAACTGACCCTGAAGTATTGTGGAACAAATTCAAAGAAATATGCCTGCATTGTCTAGATACTTTTATTATGGTAGATTTTTTATTAATATTTTACTTTTATTCCTAGCAAAGTAAAAAAAAACGCGCAAATCAAATCCTTGAATCACGCGAGATGTCTTGCACATGAAAAGGAAACTAAAGCGGCTTAAACGCAAGGGTGCTCCACGCAATATTACTCTTTCTTCCCAGGACAAACTGAACGAGGCTGTGAGGATAGCTAAGTTTAGATACTTTCAGGATACTCTACCCAACTTTATTACGTGTGCCCCACAAAAATTTTGGAACTTTTTGAGCAAAAAGACCAATTGTGTTGAACAAATAACACATGAAGGAGAAACTATTGTCGACAAAAAAACTATTGCCAATCATTTCACTTTGTACTTTCATAACGTTTTTTCTGCCTCTAACAAGCCACTGCACCAATTTTCTCGAAGTAATGACGACGTTCCAGATATTTTTATCTTTACCCGGTATTGTTTCGTTGCTCATGAATTTGAAAACTAAAACTTCAGCCGGTCCTGACCAAATTCTCATCACTTTTTTACGACGATATGCCGAAATGCTATCGGAATTCCTTATAATCATTTTCCGCGCTTCCATCCGTTGCGGCCGCTTGCCTCGTGACTGGAAAGTGGGACGCATTGCTCCAGTGCACAAAAAGGGTCATAAAGATTTGGTGCCAAACTATCGTCCGATTTCTATAACGTCTTCGTCTTGCAAAGTGCTTGAACATATAGCTCAATTTATTATAACGTTTCTTAATGATAACAACATACTTTCGGATGTTCAGCATGGTTTCAATAAAGGGTTTTCCACAGAAACCCAGTTAATTTCTGTTGTGCACAGTTTTTCACAAATTTTAGATAAGGCAGGTCAAGTTGATGTCATCTTCTTGGATTTCACGAAGGCATTCGATCTTGTTCCTCATGATAAGCTTATTCAAAAACTGGAATCGATTTGCCTTCCTGAATTTATAATTTACTGGATTTCTTCCTACTTGTCTGACCTCGTTCAGTTTGTAAGCATTGCCGGTAATTGCTCTGACCCGCTCCCTGTAACTTCTGGGGTTCCCCAAGGGAGTGTACTTAGGCCTTTATTATTTTTAATTTATAATAATGACATAGTTGATACTGTTTCTTCGCCGATTCAGATCAGACTGTTTGCTGATGATTGTGTGCTGTTTAATGAAATAACTTCTTATGAAGATCAGGTCTTGCTAAACACTAACCTCCAAAATATCTTTGCATGGTGCGAGCAATGGGAGATGAGGTTAAACACAGACAAAACCGTCTTCAAGCGAGTAACCAACAAAAAAAAATATTTTACCATTTACATATCAATCCGGTACCCAGACACTAGCTGAGGTTGTTGAAAAGTACCTTGGTGTCACTCTAACAAACGACCTCAGCTGGAATAAGCACATCTCTAATATTTGTGCATCGTCTTTTCGTAAACTTGGTCTTTTGAGACACAAACTAAAGCATGCTCCTTCTGCTGTAAAAAAACTAACTTATTTGACTGTTATACGCCCCTCATTGGAATATGCCTCAATTGTCTGGGATGATACACAAAAAGAAACATTGAGGCTCTCGAACTAATCCAACGCAAAGCGGTACGTTTTATTTACTGTAAGTACCGGAGAACTGATTCCCCCACAAACCTTATGAAAGAAAACAGTATACCCACACTTGAAAAACGCCGTATACAGTTCACAGGCTCAAATTTCTTTTTCTTTTAAATAACAACAAGCTGTCAGGAAACCGTGATATGTATCTGAAACCGCTTATGACAAGACAAACCCGGCATCGACAAACTCATTCATTAACACCATATTTCGCCAGAACAAACATTTTCAAATACTCGTTCTTTCCTCGAACCATAAACGACTGAAACTGCCTACCTCAATCGTTAACCAGCTCTGTAGAGGCACTTGAGCGTATTTAACAATGACCTATGTTTTTGTATCTTTTGTATATGATGTATCCTTTTTGTCCTTGCTGTTTACACCTGTGTGCAATGTTATGATCTTTGCCCCTCCTGCTGGGGCCCTTAAATGGGTCTGCAGTATTTTGTAAATAAATAAATAAAAAATGTGCCGTGATTGGTGTATTCACCTTCTCCTGTCAGTCATCCCATGTTTGAGAGCTTATATGCTTTGCGCACAGCAGCATATCATTTCGAGCATCGGCTAGTCCGATGACAATGATTCATTCCTTTTATCGCGTCTAACCTTTTGTTTTTCTTTAATTTTTATCTTATTTCTGGTAAGGAATTGTAGTGACGATAGCATTTCAGTGGCTAATACAAGTCTTACAATTTAACGCACTTATCGTATCGGTAAAATGACACCTATATAAAAAATTGGCCCCGTATCTGCATGTTACACTACAAATGTCATCGAAAGACGATATTCTTGCATCTGGAGAGAGTGAACAAAACGTTTATTTATTGTTCTGCGCAAGAAAATCGGTGAATGGTACTTTGGAGGCGCTACGTTAGAGTGCCCCGATGCATGTTGCGTAGGGGAACGAGCGCATCGAGCCACGTAACAAGTTAATAACAAGTGAGACATGAGCGCTATCTGGTAGTTACCTAGGAAAACGAAGCGCGCGGCGTGCGCGCCCGTCTCGGAGGCGATAAGGTGTAGAACGCAAGGCGACGGGTAGGTGCCAACACCGGTACTTTAGTCTTAGCAAAGCGTTCGAAACACTTGCCTTTTGGTGCAAGCATTGCATTGTCAGCGCAGCATGATAAGCGCTATAGTCCTTAAAATACTTATATATACCTTTTTTTGTAAAAAGTCACACATACAGAACATTGACGTGTTGTTATATGATGCCTCAGATATGCGAAATAATTGCTTTCTAACTGACAATCGCGCAAGTATGAACGATGAAGCTTGAGCAATATTGGTGGGCGCTGCGGATGGGGTTGGCCGTTCGAAATACTGTTTGGTGCCGTTTAAAATATCGTTATGGTGGACAAACAGACAAATGTACATACAGACAAACGGAACAAAATTTTTGCGTACAAGATGCCCAAAAAATACTATCGTCTTTAAAAACAGAAAACCTGCGGCCTTCAAAATACGTTCTTCTTCACTGGGGTAGCCACGCAATACCAGCCAATGAAGGTAAATTGGCTGGCGCCCCCATTCAAGATTTCACGACTAGGCTCCCGTATTTGCCACTCGTCTTAAGGTGGTCTCACTATCATCATATTTGCCATAATTAACACTGAACGATTCAATTTATCATAATATTATTGACTCACTATAAAGCGACGGCACTATGCAAACGCAATTAACGTTTAACAGTTGTTATTTTTATTACTTTTGTTCTTAGTTCACTTTCACGCATACTTGTGATGCGTTGAGTTTTTTTTTTGTCAAGCAAGATTAATTTGGGTGAGTTGGTTCATTTGTTAATGGGGCAGAAAACAGCGCAAGAAGGCAGGGATGAAGAACACGTGCACGAATACAGATTTGACGAGCGCTTACATCCAACTGAAACTTTATTGCAACAAGTGTGCGTTTTTCACGCCAGTGTTGACAGCTGCAGCGTGACTTGTAGGACGCGAGCAAAAACGGATAATCGAGAGCGGTCATCACGAAATGCTGTTTCTGTTTGTCTTTCTCGATCGACAGGTTTGGCTGCAAATACTGGACCAGCTCGGCAATCTTGCTGAACAGCTACATGAACGCTTTCTCGAATCCAAGTGGAGCATATTCGAAGCCTCGTTCGAGTACAAACCTGATGCTGGCAGGCAAGCAGCCCCTCACCTCCATGATACCGTCCGTGATCACCAACACCACCGGCGGCAGACACATGCTGCACGCCGTCTTCGGCAGCAGCGGAGGGATGGCCGGTATTTCAGCGATGGCTCAAGTCAGTAGACTGTCTCTGAGATGCGATAGTCTTCTTAAGCGCCTGTCCTGGAAGGCTTTATAAATAAAATAGCGCGTATTGTATTCTTTACAAGCGCTGGTCTTCGAATATTTCGGCAATAAATCAGTGCACGTATTTGAATGGGGTAGAGATAAGGAACACTGGACAGCCCTTTCTGTGTCCTGAAAACATGCTTCGTTTGATCTCTGCTTTACCAACAAGCCCAAGTTCGCACCATTCTAATCATAGGCGTGCGCACAGGGGAGTCGAGTTGCCCCCCTATAATCACCTAAGATGGGGAGGGCGGGGTGGGGGGTGAAATGTCTTCTCCATTCATTGTCTTAACAGGGGGGGGGGTTGCGCTGCGACAAACATTCTAATCGTATGATTCAGACGAGTAAAACCTCGCAAATCAAGCCGTTCGCTTTTCTTCAGCTCTTCGCCTGCGCCGCCGAGTTCCCTCTGCACAGCTGTGTGGCGGCCAACGTTCCCGTACGGCCGTACCTCGGCGAACATGGTTACGTGGTCCAAGTTGGCCCAAACACGTCCTCTTTCGACCCGGTACGCTTGCCAAACTCACAGAGTTCCAATCTTTGCACTTGCGTAGTCTGCGCGTCCTTCGCCTTTGTCAATTTTGCCACGACTCAGGCTACACTAACCGTTGTGTTTCAACCCACTTCCTCCCAGAATAAGGATATACTAAAGTGACACTGATGGTCAGGATGATAAAAGGGCGTGCAAGCGTAGCAGACGTATACCATATCATTGCGACTCCTACGCCCACACACATAAACGCGTGGCCCCTTCCACTGACGTAAAGCACCCATCCCCCCAAAACATTTTCAAATTTACATGTGTGTATGTAGAGAGCTATTCCATGTTTGTGTCCGCCGCGGTGGTGTAGAGGTTAGGGTGCTCGGCGGCTGACCCGAAGGTCGTGGGTTCGATGCCGGCCCTGGTTGTCGCACTTCGATGGAGGCGAAACGGTAGAGAGAGCCCCGTGTACTGTGCGATATGTCAGTGCACGTCAACAAACACCAGATGTGAAAATATCCGGAGCCCTTCACTACGACGTGTCCCACAATCATATCCGGGTTTTGAAGCGTTAAAACCCATTATTATTATTATTATTATTATTATTATTATTATTATTATTATTATTATTATTATTATTATTATTATTCCATGTTAATAAACAATGGTAGGTGCCGTCGACATACTGAGGCTCTTGTATAGCGACGTCATGGCGCGTATAGGCTCTACCCAGCCCAAAGCTCGCCATCGCCCTCTATTATCACGCGACAACTGGAACAGCAGCTGCATACATAACGACCAGCATAGTTCTCCACCTTCCCCCCCCCCCTCCCCCCCAAAAAAGATCTGTATACGCCACTATTGTCTATCGTTCTGTTTCTTTCTTTCTTGCAAATAAACCAACACTTGTCAGAGTTGCAAGAAAAAATTTTGACGTTTCGAGACCTTTCTCTTGTTCACATCACTAGCTATTAGTGCCTACGTCACAGTTTTGCGTCGTCACGTGCCAAGGTGTGCTTACATTCGAGCCATCGCCCTTTCGGTCGCGCTGCGAAACCGAAGTTGCGACTTCGAATAAGCAACCGTGGCGTTTTGGAGCAAATGAGGTTTCCAGTCATTATGAGTGGTTTGCTCCTTGCGAAAGGAGGGGGACGACGACATTTTTTTTCATGTTAGGAATCCTCAAATATTTAACGCAGAAGCATTAACTATTTGATACGTAAGGCAATATTCGTTAGGCAATACCACAAATCATCATCTTTCAACTTCTACTGCATTCTCAATGCTAAAATGTGCGCCAGCGCACGCCTAAAGATGGTCAACAATCACACCGCTATAGTCTTTGGTGGAGCCACCGGAAAACCTGCTTCTCTTATTCTAGCCTCCGAGAAGGTAAAACAGTCTCAGACTGTGCGGTAGCAGGGCTTTTTACCAAGAATGACCTTACACAAGACTTACTGATGCTCCCTTTTACGGTCTTGACATTTAAGAATCATATGGTAAAAAAGCCTTCGTAGAGCGTGACTGTTACACCGTGTACTACCCGATGCATGCGCTACCCATGTTGGTTGAAGCTCCATGCTGTATTTCACTGCAGCCATGTATTGCAGCTCCAATAGATGCTAGCGCCAGCTTTTCTCTTGGTGCTTTATTAGGACACTATGTGCCTACCATGCACCACTTATCGATATGGCTACGCTGGTTCCCGTTTTGCGCAGGCTAGCTTACTGTACAAGATGGGTCACACGGTGGAAGAGCAGACCATGTTCACGTCAAGTGCCACAGCGATCGTGACTACGGGCCGAAACTCGTGGATGGCGCCTGTCGACACCGAGCACACAGACGGCAGCACTGCGGGTTTCCATTACGAGCGTCCTGTCATCAAGAACGACAGGCTTGATTGACCTCACAAACGAACTCTCGCCTCCGGGGGCCGAACGAGAACTCGGTCACCGAGGTTTGAAGTTGAGAGCATACTTCTAGCCAGACGCCGGCAGTGTTTATCCACGCCGACGAAACGCACTCGCCGACAGTCGCCGAAGAGGGCGCAATTACGTGTTTAGAGCACTACATCGTATCTGATTCGTTTCTTTAGATTTCGATTTGCCCATAACATCGTTGTAAAATGTAAATTATGCGTGTATTCTATTGCCTCTCAAACGAATCATTTTCAGTGTGAGGTCACTTTTTTGTTTCGCCGTAACTGGATACAGTTAAGGCCGAAACTTATGTGCAAGAAGTAAAACTGATTGTATCTCGTTGTTTAACGATTGCCACACACATCTATTTGAATTAGAAGTTCATGTTCATTCGACACAGAAACGATAACATAAATGTAGATGTCTTCCGGAAACGTTGTGTTCATAGCGCGCTCTCGTTCTTTACTTCAAAGATATGGAATAGGTAGTTAGGTGCCTAATTTTCTCTACTTGACAATAAAAAAATGTGATTCTAGGCCTATTTGTAACGCTTCTACTACCGTGTATCAACTCTCCTTGCATTCTAGTATGGAAAGTTTTAATTATGCAGTTTTACATATATAGGTGACCTTAGAAGGCAACGCTCCGCGAGAAAATCCACGGCATGATTACAACTGTTAACCCGATTGTATCTTTAGAACCAAGTTAACGTAGTTAGTTCCTATTTAGTTAGAATTATTATAGTCACTAGGCGCTCTGTTAAGAAGTAAACCAGTGCAACAGAAGTCTGGTGACATCAGCGTGGAAGAGGTATACATTGTTGGGTATACGGAGCATTTTCGAACAATCGTTTAAAGCGCCACATTGCCAGCGCGCATTTGTATCTTGGGGATGTCTCGCGAAGGAATCTGATGGCGATTGCCGCCGCTGCACATAAAAGCCAAAAGTTTTCTCAAGCCTCTACCACCGATCCATCCCCAAGTGTTTAGGCGCCCTGTAATGTACTCTGCGTGACCAAAATAAACCCAGAACCCCCGACTATCCGATGCACTTAGTCACCCGGCATCACGAAGCCGAAATTCATGCGACATTGATGGCGGCGCCACGGCTGTCATGGCGCCGACTGCCATACCCGCCTCTTATGTAATTCTTATGTGATTCTTAAAGGGAAAAGAGGAGAAAAGTGAGCCCCGCAACGGTCTGCACCTGAGTGCGACACCTCAACAGTAGCTTACAAGGGATGGGGTAAGGAGGGATTAAATTATAGGATTAAAAGGTATATATAGAGAGAGGAAGGAGAGAGCGAGGCGCAGGGACAGTGAGCGACGGATGTAAAGAGGAGATCGGAAAGATGGACACAGCCGCAGGAGTCTAAGGACGGGTCACCACTCATGTCGGCGGCAGGAGATGGCGTAGGGGGAGCCCAGTCGGCCAGAGCTGCGCAGTCGTCGGGGATCGGGGGGGGGGGGGCACAACCGGTCGGCCCTGAATCCAGCGAGCCAAGATACCCCCACCTCTGGATAGCAGTTTCTGATCAGCTTGTTGGTTTACAAGGTTGTAATAATGGTACCAAGAGCTGGCGGAACATGTAACTAATAATGCGTCACAACGTAAATAATAAAGCGTAATATTCCAGGAGCCTGAACGACAGGGTGCAATTTCGGAAGCATTAGAGCGTAACTGCGTATGTGTGGTGTGAAATGCAAGATCATTGACGGACTACAAAAAGTTCCGACTCTCGGGTGCAAAATAGGCTTGCGACCCTAAGCGTCACCCCCGGAAGCTTTTCAGGCCTGCGCGTCACGTGACGTGACGTCGACGACGTCACATCGCGCCGGCCGGCCGGCCGCCCTTCGCTGGGTGGCTGCGCCAGCCGCGAGCGCCCTTCACGCCTACCGACTCGGGCGAGGTTCCTTGACACCATGTCCGCACGATTTATCAAGGTATCCATTGATTGTATGGTTTAACGCGCCGACGCAATGCAGGCGATGAAGCGCGCCGTAGGGGAGAGCTCAGGATCAAGTTTTACTACCTGGGAATCTTTATTGTGTGCCGAAATCTCGTACACACGGGCGTTTTTGCTTTTCGCCTCCATCAGAAATGCGGCCGCCGCAGCCGGGTATCGAAACTGCGCCCTAGTGCTCAGCAGCGCTACGCCTTAGCCACTGAGCCACCGTTGCGGGGGAACTTATCAAGGTATCAAGAAATAATGAATATCGTGAATGGAATAATGCGTATTTATTTATCACAGCCAGACGCCGTCTGTACAAATATCACAGTGCACATTGTTCTCGGTCCAGGCAGACGACAGGCAACACAAGATGTTGCCCTTAATGCTGAAAATATGCCAAAAGTACAAAACACAATATCTTGCCACATAAAACTCAGAAAACAAAACAGATTGTAACAGCAAAAACATCCCCGAGCTTTGGAACAGAAAAAGCACACTTTCATTTAAATTGTAGGTTAGAGGAAAACATACCATTCGTTTATCATAGTAGCAGTAGCAACACAAGGTATCAGGTTCAAACACTTGCCAAAAAATACAATACAAAAGAACACTGGTGACTAAATTGTGGTCCACAGCATGATAAATGACAGAAAGAAAAGTAATTGTACTGCCACAGGTAGGTGCATTTCCTAGGGAAAAATCAAACAAAAATCTAAGAAAAAAAACAAATCACAGTGCACAACATGTCTGTACACAGAGTGCACAAGGAAAGTGTACACAGCTTAGGTACCAAAACGGACTGTACAACTGCTACAGTGGGCACCGAGGCAGTTCGAGTTAAAAAAAAAGAAAAAAGTACAGCACCTTTAAAAGCTAACAACTTGTAAAGAGATACAAAACTGGAAACAAGGCTCAAACAAGGGAATGTATTGCTTGAGCCAGGTGGCAATAAGTGCAGCGCTCCTCAGACAGCATCGACAGGTTGTTCAAAATTTCCAACAAGGAACTTACTTTTTGAACTGAGTCTGGTACAACAGCGCTACCAAGGTTCTTGATTGGTGAACCTTGATAGCAGGCAAAGACTTCAAGGTTTGCAAACACGGTCAATGACGCATTCAAACAAGGTTCACGATAGTCGATAATGTTCAAAAACATGGAGCACTCTTCTTTATGAATCACAGTCCACTTTGGAGACACTGACACCCCTTGCAGGCGAGCCCTTAGTTCTTCGAGGGACGAAAACCGGTCTCGTTTTTGCTCCGCTTCATATGACGCCAGCGACTCTTCTACAGCACGGGCGAGTTGGGAGGCTTCTTGTCGGCTCCTCTTGGCGTCAGGGGTTTCTCTCGTGCTCTGGTCTCGTACTGATAGGTAGGACGGACAGCCGGAAAATACCGTTGGGACAGATCCAGGACGCAACCGTGGTACTGGGAGTGCAACTTCAATAACTCTCCCTGTCCTTGGATCCGTCTACGATGTCGTCTTCTCAATGCATGAAGCGTCGAAATGATTCGCGCACACCTGCAAAAACGTTTCAAGAACGTCTGAGACGCCACTTCTCAAAAGAAAAAAATGCGCTCCCGTTTGCATGACCGCGTTTACAGTCCGTGTAGCTAAAACAAAGTCTACCTACGTTTCGCAAGCATCTAAATAAAAGCGCTGCGCTAAGCGGTACAAGCAACATGAAAGGAAACACGGGAGCGTGATGTCACCGCACTCCACGAAGCGCTTCCACCGAGAGCTTGCAAGAATGGACGACACCACGGCACTGTTAGTGAACAAAGCGCAGCTGACCATCCTTGCTGCGAACGCTGCTGGCGTCAGCGCTTCGCGAGGCCCGGCGGCCACACGCTCAAGTATTTCCCATCATAGGTGATTTCTACCCGAACAAGCAACGACAAGCTAAGAACAGGAGCATCTCAAATTCTTACCTTAGTGCACGAAGTCGGCACGAAGTCCTTCCTAGGAATGGCGCGTAGCCATTGTTTGAGAGCGTCGGCGTCTTTAGGGAAGGAAAACACTTGTATCTTCTTTCCTGTTTTGTAGTTGCCGGTGCATCCGGGTACACAACACTTATTCGGCATTGTCGCATCACTCCAGCATCACGCACGGAAACGAAATTGCCGCAAAACAACAACGGAAAGCAACAAACGTGAAACACCGTCAACACCACGCCGCCGAACCGTCACCACCGCCGCCCGCGCTGCGCTCGCAGCCGCTGCGGCTTCCCCGAGAGTCGGCCGGCCGGAAATGACGTCAAATTGCTGGGCGCAGGCCTGAAAAGATTTTTCCGGGGGTGACGCCCTAAGTAAGGGAGCTAGATACGTGTTCCTTTACATTTTACATGCTAATGTTCAAGCAGTTGTCGCAGAGGTAGCTTGACATCGCCAGTGCATGTCAATATCTTTGGATATTGTGCACACCCCAAATCATTTAATCAGGACACCATTATTTACCGGCTCGATAAATTACAGAAAGTGAAAATATTGCTTGGCAATACATGTTGTATAGGCACTAAAGAAGTCTGGATCTTGAAGCGAATGCAAACGACGCTCTACACTAGGCTTTTCCGTGTCGTCTTTGACCTCTTCAAAAGCGTGCGTTCCGATTTGGATGATCGGCTGCAGGTACCATCCATATTTTGGCAATCGCTCTGACTTTCATTATTATGTATGCAATATCATCCCCTCACTCTCTGTCCCTCACACTCTCTCTCTTACTCTAGGCTTCTTTCAATAGGTGGCGTTGCTTCTTTCACCGGTAATTGGCGAGGCAATGCAGTTTTGACGAATGCTTGACAAGCCTTAACCGGAAGAACAGAACAAACAGCCTGACTGCGGAGAAGTTTAATTTCACTGAACTACTTGTGTAGTGCTATACAGACGACTGAAAATCAACTCGTGCACAATCACACGTACTCCCAATATTCTCTGGGTGCGTCAGATGTGGATAATATAATCTAAGGCTACATTGAAAGTGATGAAATTTGGGAATCGTTTGCTGTAAGCGTTTGCCTTTGCAATCTTCCAGCTAGCGTGGTAACACCACAACGAGCCATGACAGGCATAAAAAATGAGCATGCATCGTGAATGTACTACATTGCCATGTTTTTTTTTACTTTCTGTCCTATCACCTGTCTCAGGACAGACGATTCATGGAGGCGCGTTGTCTTGGAAATAAACCAGAAAATGGCGAACGCTTTCCCGTGATAACAGTGAGAGCAACAAAGTCTGGCGTAGCCTGTTTCTTGTGGTTCTTCAGGTTTTTTTTTTGGAAGCCTGATCAGCTTGTTGGTTTCCAAGGCTGTCATAATGGTACCAAGAGCTGGTGGAACATGTAACTAATAATGCATACCAATGTAATTAAAATGATAGAATTTAAAGGTATATATAGAGAGAGGAAGGAGAGAGTGAGGCGCAGGGACAGTGAGCGACGGAAGTAAAGAGGAAAGATGGACACGGTCGCATGCAGGAGTCCGAGGACGGGGCACCACTCGGCGAGGGCTCTTGATGGGTCAGCTTTTTTTGTCTATTTAAAACAGATAGACTCGCTCATTTTATGTTTCTTTTATGTAGCGTTCAATGCTGCGTTGTTTTTTACATCATATTACAATCCGCATTCTTAAAGAGAACCTGAAACGCTTTTTTACCATGGTCAAAATCGAGGATCCCTATTACCCTTTGAGCCGAAAATTATAGCGCAGCACTCGGCCCGTGCCGCGGCCGACGCCAATGGTCTCCCGTAAGAAAGAGCAGTGTTTGTACAGGGACCGCCCAACCTTCACATAACTTCCATAAATAAATGTAACCATCGTCCGCACTCGAACGCTGGTGATTGCGCGGAAAGAAAGCCGCGCCTTAAGACAATGCTATTTTGGTATTAGTAAAGCAAAATTCCACAATTCCGGAAACGCCACTTACCGCGAGATGGCGTTTGGTAAGCGCCGTCTGTATAAGAAACAACCTCAGTAAAGTCTTGAAAAGGAAATGTGGTTGGATGCACCATCATCTGATTCCCTTGCCAAACACCATGACGTCATAAATTTTGACAGCGTCTTCTATAGGTACCGCGTAGTTCCTAGTCAGCAAAAAAAAAAAACGGAGTACATTGTCATCTGTGGAGGGACCATATACCTATACGTACGAAGTTTAGGAAAATTTTATAAAGGTAATGTCGCAAAAATATGAAAATACCATTTTGAAACTCGCACGTCACGTTCAAAGATTTACGCGCGATATTTAAAAACGAAACTTTAACCTTGATTTTTTCCTCTAATAGTGAACTTAAGATGGTGAAGCTTATAACATAACAGTTCTCAGAGTACATTAATCTTAGTGAAGCAATTGTTTCCTTTCAGTGTGCCTTTAAGAAGCATTCAACGTGATGATGCGCGCTGACGGACGTAGGTTCTTTCCGTGTTTTCATCCCCCTTCTGCGTATCTTTCAGCGGCCTCACTGGTTCAAAAAGAGAGAGAAATCAAGTGTTTGAAGCGTGCAGCGAATCCCCGCAACTCCGCTCGTACTTCACGAATTATAATTTTTTTTCGGTGACCTCTGAGGTAATGAACCACTCTAATGAAACCCCTTCGACGATTTTTTAGAAATGTTTTGCAGGGCCTCGTTAAGAATTATACCGCATCGTCTCTGAATTACTAAAATGCTAAATGTGAATTTGCCATCGAAGCTTTGTTCAGCTTGATTGCATGTTTCATAATCAAATCTGCTCTATCGGACTCAGCGACGTGATGAAGAAGCAGTTGAGTAATATGCCATATGATGATGATGATGATGATGATGAAGATGGCGGCACCCTTTCTCAGAGAGAGATGGGCCAAATATCTGGTGGCAGAATGTTTAAGGTAGAGGCCTACGCAGCTCAACAGCACTAAAAATTTTCATTCTTAAAATAAAACACCTAATAAATGAAAGAGCTGGACGGGCAAGTAGTCCGACTATTATCTGGAATTTATTACGTCACACTATCGCGCGCGAAGGGGATGAAGAACACGAGCTGGCGCTTTAACTTGCTTGTTTTGTTATCTCCAAGAGCCGGTTGTCCAACCTTGTTATCTTTCATTATGCTGTGACAGCAAGCCGTTCACGTAAACGAGTGCATTCGAACGAGCGCAGTTTGTCTTTTACCGCCGCGAAGCCATGGAACCATTCGAAGACGAATTGAACGGGCAGTACACATTGCTCGAGACCATCGGTTCGGGCGCCTTTGCAAAGGTAAAGCTCGCCATTCACCTCCTAACGGGCGAAAAAGTCGCGATCAAGATAATTTCTAAATATTCCGTCGAAATGGACTTGCGTCGCGTCAGTCTGGAGATCGACGCGTTGACGGACCTCGCCCACCAACACATCTGCAGGCTGTACCAAGTGATCGAGACGAGTTACAGGATATACCTCGTCCTCGAGTACTGT
Source organism: Rhipicephalus annulatus (assembly GCA_013436015.1). Lineage (NCBI taxonomy): Eukaryota > Metazoa > Arthropoda > Arachnida > Ixodida > Ixodidae > Rhipicephalus > Rhipicephalus annulatus. The sequence continues at coordinate 76,698 of WOVY01009308.1, read as the reverse complement.
CCCGGTGGCGAACTCTTCGACTACATCGCGCAACAGAAGAGGCTGAACGAAGACGAGGCGAGGCACTTCTTCCGACAGAACGTGTCCGCCGTGGCTTACGCCCATCGACGTGGATACGCGCACAGAGATTTGAAACCCGAGAACTTGCTTCTGGACTCGAACGGCAACGTGAAGCTAATCGACTTCGGACTGTGCGCGAAGTCCAGGACAGGAATGACCGCCTACCTGAGAACGGGCTGCGGTAGCGCCGAGTACGCTGCACCCGAGCTCCTCGCTGGCGAAAAGTACGCAGTATTCAAGGCTGACTGTTGTGTTCTGGGGTTTCGGTTTCGATTTGACATGTGAGGATGCCAGGGGGCGCCGCTCTGGCATTCGGGAATTCAAGGCGACCATAGAGAAATAAAAAAAGGTGAAGAGTGGACACTCCCGTAGACCCCAGCGGCCCAATCGACTCTAGCACACCTAGTGGTTGATGAGAGCAAGTGGCGTGCGCTTCCGGTTTCGGTTTCACTGGCGCAAATTTTGAATTACTTTGCATAACCGACGTTTGGCTATGACGAAAGTTCATGATTTCAGACCACTATTCATCGCCCAAATGGATAGTTTTTGTAGGTCGTTTTGATTTAGCGATTCCCTGTTTTGTTTTGTTCAGTGGTTCATGCGAATCGGTCGTGACGTAATTTTTATTTCGTTTAAGTTATAATAAAAAGAGATGCAGGTAATGATCATTCACTACGGTTTTATTTATCGCGCTTGTGTTTTTCTTTTGGAACAAGTGATCAATGTATATATCAGTCAAAGAAACAGAGCATCCGCAATGTTTTATTCAAAGGCAAGGTATAGTATGAGAATATCAAAAGCACAATATGACAAAGGTAGACAACAAATGCACCTCGCCTTACAAATAAATTGTAACAAATATTGTAACAAATACATAGAGAACACAGACAACGCACACATCACTAGAGTTGGCAGAAGCCGAGAAGCTGGTGAAGTATGACACACCGGGCCAGTGGGTAAGTAAGGATCTATGGCAAAAAACACAGCGCACAATGCTGATGAAGAAGGAAGAAGTGACGTATACACAGCAATGAAGTCGCGAATCACGCCTGGGGTTAACCGAAATAATGCATAGAAAAAAAGAGCGCACAGAAACCACACGACACAATATAGCAGAAAGGCAAAGCTGCAGTGTGCTGGCTGTGCTTAAGAACAGCTAGCCCAAAATGAAAAAAAGCAGACTTGATGCCTGCTTGTCCTCAGAAAGGTAGGGCTTGGCTGCTTGCTCACTACGTGAAAGACAAACTTTATGCTACAACACTGGCAGGTCTTGTGGCTCTTCTTATGCGTCACCTTCATCAAAAACTTAAGATCCCAAGCGATTTGCGTCTGGGTGTTGCTGTGACGCTTGCGAGCTAAATTAGATTGTAGTCATCACTTATCCAGAATTGTGGACCTTAATTGGTGTTACGAGAGTGATATTACAGGGCTAATAAATAGCAGAAGAAAACCACTATGGATCATTATTTTTCACAAAGGCTCTACATCGTACGTTATCACTCACAAGCTATATAAAAATAAAATGGCAGCGTCCGCAGCCCCATCAAACGCTACAAGTTTGGGTATTCTTTTGAAAACTTTTATGGGCGAGATGAGGAGGTTGATGAGGAGCTAAAATACAAAAAGCGTGATAACGTGAACGGTGCCCACTTCATACTGTGCTCCTTACCCGCTCGAAGACATTTCAACAAGCGGTTTTGTTGTCGATATATTACTTGAGCTGGAGAGATAAAGCATACACAGTGACCAAGCGACCCACAGTAAAGTGTACAGTTCGCGCGCATTTGCTACAAAAATACAGACAGGATACCCAACATTCTTTTAAGGTTATGCAAATCACTTCGAGTGAATACACAGTGTCCCTACTACTCATATCGGGTAACCAAAACAATGTATGCAACGAAGGAGTGGTAAGTCCAGTTGAACTGAATATAAGCATATAAGACCATAATGAAGTCTGCTGTAACGAAGTAATAACATAACAAAGCTATTGCAGGATTCGGCTCCACTCGAATATTTTAGTGTAAACCCGCCGCTAATTGCTAACCTTTGAACTTGTCAAGCTGTATGCCCGAGATTGTAGACTGGAACCTAACCCTATCTAAGTTTCGGTTCACAAAACGCACATGCCAACATAAACGAACCCGGCAAAACATTTTCAGAAACTTCGCGCGACACCCAGCAGAGCAGAAATGAAAATCGCCAACACTTGACAGATGGTGATACAAAACATCGCACACTTTCAGGTGATGTGCAGTGGCCTCAATTATGGCAAGAAAGTGAGATTCAACTTGTTGTACGTATGCAAAAGCTGCTTCTGATGGCACAGTGAGATTCCCAAAAAGTTTGCTGGGGACGTGGTATGCTTTGAGCATTGTGAAATACTGGTGGGTACCCTTAAGCATCTCACTGTCGTCTTTCAGTAACTGTGGGCAACTGCAACCGTCACATGCATTCCGAAGGAAGTGTTTGATGAGAAAACCAGATACATAATATGCAGCGGAGTCATCGATAATATGGGAGTGAATGTTTGTCGCAAGTTCAGAGAGATCGTCTAGAGCGGGAAAGTCGTCAGGCTGTGGCTGTGCACACTCCTCATTATCCACAAGAGACGCACTGGTGAGGGAGAATGGCGAGAGCTGCTCCTGGAGGAGGTCACATTCATCATCCTCGACATTTCCGTATTCTGACAGCTTGAGTTTTCTTATGCAGATGTGCTTCAGGCCACAAATAAATTGTGCTACATTGGGGTTGGTGTTGCAGCCCTGTTTTTGCCTAATGTGGCCAAATATGTTCTCCAGAGGATCCTGTTGAAGCCTGCGTGTTAACGGGTATTCAAAATTGTAATTTTTGGAGAGGTCGTCCCATAGTTGACAAATTGCCTGAATTGTAATTTGCCAACCTACGATGGTTTGTGGTTGACGTCTGCCAACAAACTGCCATGATGCAATCCAGGGAAGCTGGTCTCGGAGGAAGTCAATCAGCTCTGAATCATTTTTCATGATTGCATGCCGCAGCTTTTGCGAAGCTCTTTTTTTACTCGAGCTGTTCAAGGCATCGAAAATCCTGTCCATACGATCACAAAATTGAGCTGTAGTGATGGCTGAGGCAGGCAGCACCTTCGCATACACCATTGCCGTGATAGCAATCGAAACTGATGCACTGAGGACCTGAGTTGCTCTGCTGACCTTCATATTAGAAAAAGGTTTCTGATGAACGTGCCGTTCATTCAACTTTGGAGCCAATCGCAACCGCAACTCATGTGAGGATTTGTAAAGGCTTACAATGTGCGACCAGTTAACGATGTCATCCCCAATGTATAACTTGTGTGCTTGGACATTATTGCGCGTTGTTTTAATTAAATGCGGGACATCAAAAATGTAAGATACCCGCTCACCATTAACTTCAAAAAAAGGCTTTGCTACAGTCACTCTTAGTTGGTTAGCGAGACTTACATTTGAACTGCCCTGGTCACAAATGACTGCTTTCACTGCAATATTAATGCTCCTAAGCTCCCTAATGAGTGACACCAGCAAGTTATGCATAACAGATGATGGTGTTGATGTGTGCCCTATAGTAAAAGCAACCAGCAACCGGTTGAACCCACTTTCTCGAAACGCCAACAAGAAGAAAAACCAGTGCTCGATCAGCGATGGTTGAAGTGCGATGAGTGCCATCATCTGTAAAACCCTGGACAACGTCTCTTGCAGCATCATAGTACAAATTCTTTTTGAGTGCTATTTCGTCGAAAACTAAAGCGCACACTCGGTCCCGTTCAATTCAAGCTTGAGTATTTGTTGCAATGGAAGAAAGGATTCCTGGAATTATGCCTGCAGTCATCTTTCCATTAGCTAGCCACCTCCTTAATGAACGCCGGGAGGGCGAAGAAAAATATGGAGCCAGAAATCGGTATGCTCGCGGACCTCGGAAGTTTAAGTGAAGAGCGAATTTCTTGAACCACACGGGAAACCGCTTGCCCTTGCGTTTGGGCCTCAAGCGAACATGTTCAGAAAGAAGTTTAAAAACCTCCTCGGTGACGTGCGGTCGGATAACTCCAAGGACCTTTGAAGTCGATGACGGTGCTTGGTGAGGCTGTCTCCGCAGTCTTTTGATAGTTTTCCGCTGTGCTGCTACTTTGGCTTGCAGATGTTTAATGGTTTGCTTGTACTTCATTGATGGAGATATTGTCGCTGGCACACAGGAACGCACTGCAATAAACAAAAAAATTGATGTAAAAGCGACGAACAACTAATCCCATACGAGCACTTTCCTCGCTCGTTCAGACCCAAGGTACACAACTTTCTGTGGTGCAAAGTTTTCGATTCCACTACCTAAAAACAAACCATTCACAATGTTGACAATGCACAAAAAAATGAAAATCACTGAGAGCCCACCCTTACATTTTGTAACTGCACACGTAGTGTCCTTTTGAGGATAGTTTCCTCAGAATGTCCTAAACATAAAATAGTACATTAAAAACAGCTGCAATAAAAGCATAGTCACCATTTTATCTAGAGCACTCAGGCGTGGAGCGGTTGGCGGAGACGTCTTCTGGAGGGTCTTGTGAAGCTCGTTCAGTGCCTCAGACAGTGCTGTCGGAACAATCTTGCGTGCGGCCTGCGGAAGTCTCTATATCCATCCACTCTGGTGTTGAAGTGAACATACAACTTACCGGTCACCTGAGTTTCTTTTGCGACAGCTGAACGACTGGTTAAGGTTTTCTCCGGCAAGACGAAGTCAGCAGAAATTTTTTCACCAGCTACAAGGGAGCTGCCACCTGCAGAGGTTTGGTCAACAGTCAATTTGGGTAAAAAAAAGAAATCGCGACGCTGAACGCACCCTGCTCATCGGGGCACCTCAATGTGTAGGAGCCGCTTTTTGAAGCCTCAACCGCAGGTCCTGAAGAAATGAAATTACGACAATGTGTCAGTAAGAGGCTTAAAATAACACAAACTGAAGCTCATCCGCACCTTGCAGTGCAGCTTCTGGAGCCATGTCACAGTCACTACTTGAAGCGACGCTCAGAACACTTGCATATAAGTGCAGTTGGTACAAGTTACAAAGCTTGTAGCATGGGGAAACTTAAACAGCTCTTTCAAACGCATAAATTGGTCGACCGTGGAAAAAAAGAGAAGGCACCAACTAGAAAACAAGTAATTTGTGATTTTTGGAATTATCAACAGTGCCAGCTTTCACTGATGAAAGGTATACGTACATGTGCACTCAGGCTCGAAGATAACGTGAAGTAGCCCTTTAAAGTCTTTCAAAACAAGTTGCGCAGGTCCAGAGCATCAAAAAATGACAGAAATGTAAAGCTGCTGTTAGGAAGGTAATAGCCCACAATTCACAGAATTTAAGACTTTCCAAGTGTTACTTCTGTAGTGAGGTTTCTCCATCGGCTACAAAGATCTTCACGGTTAACTGTCGCCACTGATTCAATACAAGTGGCTGCTATTGCACATATTTGAGTTTCAGTCAATCACTTACATGGTGCAGCTGGTTGCACACTGGGAACAGCCATTCTTGTAAGCCTTGTGTGCCCAGGGTCCATGAAACTTTGAGCAGTAAAATGGTCGCTACAAACCCTGTACGTTGCGTACAATAGGCTGGCCGGCTTACTCAGGAGATCATCGCGTCCAGCATACTGCATCAGACATGCAAACCATACAAAAGCTTTAACACACCTGCCGTCCCGTGGTACGCGAAAGAAACTCGTCCCAGGCTTCTTGTTGGTTCTGCCATTGTTGAAGCACCACGATACACAGCAGTAGCTGCCGTAGCTTGGACCGCCGGACGGCATGGCGTCAGCGTGGTCTGAAAATGTTAGTAAGTGGATGCTTCGCTGTCAAATTACGAAAAAGATATGTGCATGTCATAAGTGTACCAGCAAACCCCTTTGAATGATTAGCTAATCGATGCACAATACAAAACCAGTGATACATCTCTGACCCATAAAACTCTGACTTACAAAGATATACGTCAAGACCACGTTCAAAGATCTTCAGAAGTTTCCAGGCCGCTATCCCTTGTAATGCAATGGTATCGCGGCCTGGAAACTTTAGAACACCTTCGTCCGTACGCAGTATCAGCAGTACACTGGGAAGAAAAATCGTAGTTGAAATTTGTGCGGTAAAATTATATTGGAAACGTCAAAAAAATTTGTGGGCAGCTTGCACTAGTGACACAAGGCTAGCGAAGAAACGAAGATGATGGCCACTTGGCTAGTCCAGATTTGCCTCCGGCACACCAAGAATTATTCGTGTTCCGAGCCTTCGGGAAACGCGTCGTGAAGCATGCAAGGCCCAGCGAACGATTCTCAATATTTTGCACCGAGCCACCGAGCCTATGACCTAGCTGCCCAGCTATGCTCAGCGCACAGACGCTCGCGTCCGTGGCAGACGCAGCACGCGTCGCCTCAGCTTGACGCCGTGCCGCCTTTGCTATACTGCATACGTTGCACAATGTTCCCGTCTAGCTGCCGCATAGAGCCGCAAACTTTCTTTTTAGCGAACCTCCCCATCCTTACAATTTTCAGAAAAAGGTTAGAACTGCGTGAATGAGACGCCACGTAAGAAACAAACTCGCACACACGAAGCGCAACGTGTGTGTGCGCATCTTTCTATGTTTGTTGCATGGTGTCTTATTCGCGCAGGCGTAACCGTTTTCTGAAAAAATGACCCAACAAGCCCAACAACATGTCATTCAACAAGCTTCGCTTGAAAACGTGCCTCACCTGTTATCTCACGTACGAAAACGCCGACGCAGCCGACGTTGACGAAAGCGACGAAAGCTTCTCGCTGTCAGTCATGCATGGGCTTGTCGCTGGGTAGATGGTGTTTATGGCAGTACGGCTGAAGAAAAATAATCGCGTAAGGTGTGTTGAATAAATCGTTTTTATGTATAAAGAACATACCAAATTTGGGCGTATAACTATTAATTTGTGAAAACAATTCTGTTGCATTGATTATAACTGTGTTTTTTTGCGCTTGCGCCCTCTGACGTGTGGTGGGAGCACTAGTTCGTTACGTAGTCGTGACGCATTTCCTGAGGCCAGGTTTTGCGGAGTGTCCGCTCTTGTCTTCTTCTTTCTCTATGAGGCGACTGTAAAATAAAACCAGTGTGTGTTAGGTAGCCGTGGAGTGCGGTTGTGCTTTCTTTCGGCGCGTAGCGCCAACCCACGTGTTCGGGCTGGTCGGGTCCCCGCCGGCCGCGTACGTCTCCGTCGGCCGTTTCTTCTTCTGCTTCGTCGGAACCAGCCAGCCCCCAACACAGCAATGGCGACGAGGACGTGTAAGAACCCGTTTCGTTCTCCGTGTTCTTTTTCTTGCTTCTAATGGACCTACCCGGCTAACCCTAGACGCTCTTTATTCCCTGCAAGGTGGCTACTGCGTGCTGCGTCGCTTCATTTCTTCATTCAGCTACTCTGCCTTCGTCTTCAAACAGTGTACTGGCGTCATTTTCTTCTCATCTGCACCTCTTCATTCTTCTTGCTTGAAATGGCGTCTCCTATTCCACCTCGGCTATTTCTTCATTCGCCCGGAGACCCGCCACTTCCGTGGGCGGACTGGAAGTTGGTATTTCAGGCTTACGCAGACGCGGTCGGGGAGGACGCCAGCAAGCCCGAGCGTCGCAAGGCCCTGCTGCTCAACGCGTTGGGCCCTGCCGGGTTAAAGCTTTTCTATACTTTGGAAGCCACCAACGCGTCGCCGACGCCAGCGTCGGGCGATGCCTTCAAGACTGCAGTCGCTCTTTTCGACGAGCATTTTAAAGATGCCTCGTGCGATTATCTCGCACGCGTGAAATTCCAAGAAAGGCGACAATTGCCTGGTGAGCCAGTCGCCGAGTTCATTACTTCTCTTCGAACGCTCGCCGCGTCTTGCGGCTTCGGCGCGCTCGAGGACGATATGATCCGCCATCAGCTTTTCATCGGGGTAGCCTCGCAAAACGTCCGCTGCCGCATGCTTCAGAAGGGCTCCTCGATTTCATTATCCGAAGCCCTCTCGATTGCGCGAGAGGACGAGCTTATTCGCTCCCAGTTGGAGCAATTCGCTCCGCATTCAGTGCAGCAACTTTCTGCTGCGGGGGGCCAAGGCGGCGGCTCGTTTCACGGGACGCGTCAACATGGCGGCCCTTCACCTTCGTCTCGGCGCGTCGGCCAACATGGACGCTCGCCTGCACAGTCCTTCCATAGCCTCCTCTATAACTTTGTGCCCGAGCGGTCGGTCCCTCAGCGCCGTCCCCCGAGCTATTATGGGATGCGAGCGCTCCTGGCGGAGCGCCGAGGCGCAAAACGAAAGAATGGATGGCAGCTATGGAGAAAAAACCGGCTTTGAGTAACTACCGAAAGGGCAAAAATGAAATAAGGAGGGAGGCATTTTACGATAATTCAAGGGGAAGCGCTTTACTGTTTGAAGCGAGATCGGGTTGCCTTAGAACGCGTAGTTATAAAGCAAGATTCAGTAAAGAAGAAGAACAATGCACATGCTGCGGGAAAGATAAGGAAACGGCGGAGCATGTTCTGATTGAATGTGGAGATATCCACCCAGGTGTACTCCTGTATCCGTCAACTGAGCTCGTAATGGTTCTAAATTCTCTAAAGAATTACGCGGAAGTTTTCCTCGCAAGAGCGAGAAAGATGAATCAGCCACTGAAGGCTGCCGTTGACAACGCCGCGCAAATACTACAGAAACGTGACAAACTCAAGTGCTCGACCCCGGGACATCATAAAAAACTTTTGGAGGTTGTGCTCGTGAAGTTTCTCCGCCCACTTTTTCTGAACTTCGCATAAACGCAAGCGTGCATAGGCCGCGTCGTCTGCTGTTATTATGGGATCGGTGCGGCATCTGGCGGCGAGCGCCAAAACTATAACGGACGGATGGCGCGTATGTATTTAGCCCTAATGCGCGGGCACAAAAAAATATAGGAGGCTATGGTCCTTCCGTGGCGGCCAACATGGCGACCTCTCTGCGTCGCGGGGGCGAGGAAGCCGACAATATGGCGACCCCATTCCACCAAAATCGGGTTTTGAGGAACAGCACCGAGATCCTAATTCGCGTTCGCAATTTTCTTCTCCAAAAGCAACCACGCATTGCTTTCGTTGTGGATCGGCTCGGCATTTAGCCAATTTTGCGCAGTGTCCCGCGAGAAACCGCACTTGTCATGCGTGCGGAAAAATCGGACATTGTCAGTCCGTATGCAATTCCCGTCCAGCAAATCTTCCGGAACCAGTTTCTTCGTCCGCTCCTTCGAGCACTGCACAAACCAATACGGTCACTGTTTTAAATGTGGATGGCCTCCACACTACGCCCGAGCCCAGCATCATAGTTTCAGTGGGCCATGTGCCCTTGTCATTTCTCGTGGACACTGGTGCCTCAGTCTCTTTAATCAGTGCCGCTGACTTCCATAGTCATTTTTCCAATATTCGGCTTTTGCCTTCACACGTCGTTCTACAGACATATTCCAAGGGAACGATTGATAATTTAGGTCAATTTACAGCTCAGGTTTCTGCTGTGTTGGGGGCTGGCTGGTCCCGACGAAGCAGAAGAAGAAGACGGCCGACGGAGACGTACGCGGCCGGCGGGGACACCGACCAGCCCGAACACGTGGGTTGGCGCTACGCGCCGAAAGAAAGCACAACCGCACTCCACGGCTACCTAACACACACTGGTTTTATTTTACAGTCGCCTTGAACTCCCGGATGCCAGAGCGGCGCCCCCTGGCATCCTCACATGTCAATTCGAAACCGAAACTGAACACAACAACCATCCCCCCCTCGAAAAAAGCTAACCTATACACTGTTTATATTTATACATAATCGATACAGAAGTATATACAAGGTATGAACGTTAGAACACATGAAAATTCAAAACACGGCACACTGAACTCACACACTACAAGTCCTGAAAATGCATTGAAAATATGTACATTGGAAGTCCTGAAAATGCACCAAAAATTGTATACAACTCAGTAGAATATAGATTTGTAGTTCTACGTGACGTAGTCGTCGAACCGACGCGGCTTCTGCCGCTTCCGCTTAGGGCTGGCCCTTTTGGGTGTCGAATCGGGTGTCTCTGCACCTTGGTCACTTCTGCTCTGATGTGACACACCAAGAGCAGTGGAAGATTGTGAAGGCTCTGATTGAGCGTTAAAAATTGCGGTCTCATCAGAGCTCGCAGCATGAGCTTTGGAAGAATTTTGTGGACCGGAGTCCGGTTCAACGGTATCAGCCGTATTTGAAGGTTCGAAGTGAACAGTATGACTTGGTGTACTTGAACCAGCGACACCGACTGGTAACTCCTCCCCCCTTGAATAAATGCCTGTACATGGAGGCCACAGGTAATAATCTGATGCGTAGTTGAAAGGCGTGGACGGAACGTGATGAGGAAGATTTTTGGTGTTGAAGGCGAATCCGTATGAAAAATAACAAGGCGCGAAGCATTCCAGATGTTACCATCACTTAAGCGAAAAGAAGTGGGGCTAACCTGACCCAAGACTTTGTAAGGACCGCGATACTTGGGCCGCTTGCCTGGCACACGAACCTTGACTAAATCGCCAGTGCGAACTTGGGACTGCTTTGCACCTCGACGGGTGTCGACATAATTTTTCATTGCTTGTTGACGAGAAAAAATCCTGGTGCGGATTTGATCAGGAGAAGACACTGCTATGTTACGAGGCAAAGAGACTATGTCGAGAGCAACTCGCGGTTGCCTACCGTGGAGAAGTTGAGCAGGAGACACTCCAGTGGTGCCTTGTGGTGTGAACCTGTACGAAGCTAAACATTCCGTCAAGACTTGCTTGAGGGGACGGTGCTCTAATTGGACGATCTGGATATGTTCCTTCAGAACGCGATTAAAGCGCTCGATTTGCCCATTTGATTGGGGATAGAAAACTGATGACCTCAAGTGCTGAATTCCTCGTTGTGAAAGAAAAGCCTCGAAATGTTGGGACTGAAACTGTGGACCATTGTCCGTAACTATGGCATCAGGAAAACCTTCCCGGCTGAATATTGAAGACAGAAACTCAATGATGACCTCAGAAGTAACCGTATGTGTGAAGCAAATTTCTGGCCATTTGGAATGGTAGTCGATGAGAGAAACAATGAACCGGGCATTTTGCGGAACATTATGCAAAGGACCGATGATGTCCATGCCGAGTTTCTGCCAAGGCCGATCAGGCCACTGGACTGGCTGCAACGGAGAAAATGCAGGTTTGGCAGACTTGTCAGCTGCCTGACATATATGGCAGTTGTAAACTGCATGCTCGACCTGCTTATCTAAGGCTGGCCACCAGTACCTGTCTCTGAGATTCTGTTTGGTGCGGACAATGCCAGGATGGGCCTCATGGGCAAGCTGTATTAGCTTGTTACGGAAAGAAGCAGGGGGAATCACGCGTTCATCGCGGAAAAGCAAGTCCTCGACACAAGACAGTTCCTGTCGGACTGCGAAGTAAGGCAAGAATTCAGAAGCAAGAGCACCTTTTGAAGGCCATCCTTCACGTAAATATTTGAGAACTTGAGACAATGTGGAATCTGCAGCTGTAGCTGCCTGAAGCTCAGCTTTAGTAATGCAGGAAGTAACTAATGAAACAACTTCCTCATCCCGCTCTTCAGTAACCGGTATCTGAAGAGGAAGGCGCGACAGTGCATCAGCAACCACGTTATTAGAACGCTTACAATATTGAACACTGAAATTATAATACATGAGTTTGGCACACCAACGGGATATGCGAATGGGGCGGCGGCCTTCGGATCCTGCAGAAAGAAGAGCAACTAGTGCTTGGTGATCTGTACGTAATGTGAAGTGCCGGCCCCACAAGTAAACATGCCATTTCTCACAGGCAAAAAGACAAGCGAGAGCTTCACGCTCTCCTACTGAATATCTGCGTTCAGCAGGGGTCAATGTACGAGATGCAAAAGCAATTGTGATCAGCTGATCATCTCTAAGTTGTTGAAACACTGCTCCCAGTCCAACATCGGACGCATCCGTCGTGATGACGATGGGAAGCTTCTCATTGAAAATACTAACAGCTGGCTTTGAGGCCAGTATTGATTTAACTTGAATGAAGCTCTGCTCAGCTTCAGCTGACCAGTTAAAAGGCTGTGCTTGACGAAGTAGGGTACGCAGTGGTTCAACAACATCAGCATAGTGAGGAACAAACTTGGCATAATAACCAACAAGACCTAAAAACGATTGCAAGGTTTTAACATCAGTAGGCCGTGGGGCATTGACAATGGCGTGAACTTTAGATTCAACAGGTGTTAAGCCGCGGGAACTGACATTATGTCCTAGAAATTGTAACTCATTCACAGAAAAAATGCACTTGTTATTAAGTTTCATACCACATTCACTGATGCGGTTGAGAACAGTATGCAAGTTAGCATCATGCTCTTCGCGAGTACGTCCCCACACCAAAATATCATCCAAGTAACAAAGGGCACCATTACAACCCTTGAGAATAATTGACATCATTTTCTGAAACACTGCAGGGGCAGATGCAAGCCCGAAACACACGCGGCGAAACCGAAATATGCCTTCGTGCGATACAAATGTGGTTAAGTCTCTACTGCACTCAGAAAGTTCCACTTGGTGATAAGCGGACGCGAGGTCCAGCTTGGAGAAACATACCGCTCCGGAGAGCTGATGAAGCAGTTCTTCAATGTGAGGAAGTGGAAACCCGTCTACGACGATTGCCTTGTTCGGTTCTCGTAAGTCGACGCATAGTCGAAGGGATCCATCTTTTTTCTTGACGATGACCAGTGGAGAAACCCAGTCGGAAGCAGAGACAGGCTCGATGATTCCGCTGGCTTGAAGGCGAGACAGTTCCGCAGAGACTTGCTCACGGAGAAGAAGAGGAATGCGGCGCAGCTTGGCACGCACAGGGCACACACCTGGTCGAGGCATCACTTTATGCACAAAACCACGCACACAACCCAGTTCACGGGTGAACAGGTGGTGGAATTCAGAAGGCGCGTTGGCCGGAAGATCATCTGGGACGTCGACTTGAGCACACGTCATAGACGCACCGACGATGTTGATGGACAAAGCCCTGATGGCATCACGTCCCAAAAGTGAGCTGCCATTGGCTGTTACATAAAAAGTAATGGAAGCAGTGCGACTGCAATAGGAGACCTGAGCTGTAAATTGACCTAAATTATCAATCGTTTCCTTGGAATATGTTTGTAGAACGACGTGTGAAGGCAAAAGCCGAATGTTGGAAAAATGACTATGAAAGTCAGCGGCACTGATTAAAGAGACTGAGGCACCAGTGTCCACGAGAAATGACAAGGGCACATGGCCCACTGAAACTATGATGCTGGGCTCGGGCGTAGTGTGGAGGCCATCCACATTTAAAACAGTGACCGTATTGGTTTGTGCAGTGCTCGAAGGAGCGGACGAAGAAACTGGTTCCGGAAGATTTGCTGGACAGGAATTGCATATGGACTGAAAATGTCCAATTTTTTTGCACGCAAGACAAGTGCGGTTTCTCGCGGGACACTGCGCAAAATTGGCTAAATGCCGAGCCGATCCACAACGAAAGCAATGCGTGGTTGCGCTTGGAGAAGAAAATTGCCAACGCGAATTAGAAGCTCGGTGCTGTTCTTGAAAACCCGAATTTGGCGGAATGAGGTCGCCATATTGTCGGCTTCCTCGCCCCCGCGACGCAGAGAGGTTGCCGTGGAAGGACTGTGCAGGCGGGCGTCCATGTTGGCCGCCGCGCCGAGACGAAGGTGAAGGGCCGCCATGTTGACGCGTCTCGTGAAACGAAGAGCCGCCGCCTTGGCCCCCGGCAGCAGAAAGTTGCTGCACTGAATGCGGAGCGAATTGCTCCAACTGGGAGCGAATAAGCTCGTCCTCTCGCGCAATCGAGAGGGCTTCGGATAATGAAATCGAGGAGCCCTTCTAAAGCATGCGGCAGTGGACGCTTTGCGAGGCTACCCCGATGAAAAGCTGATGGGGGATCATATCGTCTTCGAGCGCGCCGAAGCCGCACGACGCGGCGAGCGTTCGAAGAGAAGTAATGAATTCGGCGACTGGCTCACCAGGCAATTGTCGCCTTTCTTGGAATTTCATGCGTGCGAGATAATCGCACGAGACATCTTTAAAATGCTCATCGAAAAGAGCGACTGCAGTCTTGAAGGCATCGCCCGACGCTGGCGTCGGCGACGCGTTGGTGTCTTCCAAAGTATAGAAAAGCTTTAACCCGGCAGGGCCCAACGCGTTGAGCAGCAGGGCCTTGCGACGCTCGGGCTTGCTGGCGTCCTCCCCGACCGCGTCTGCGTACGCCTGAAATACCAACTTCCAGTCCGCCCACGGAAGTGGCGGGTCTCCGGGCGAATGAAGAAATAGCGGAGGTGGAATAGGAGACGCCATTTCAAGCAAGAAGAATGAAGAGATGCAGATGAGAAGAAAATGACGCCAGTACACTGTTTGAAGACGAAGGCAGAGTAGCTGAATGAAGAAATGAAGCGACGCAGCACGCAGTAGCCACCTTGCTAAGAACAAAGAGCGTCTAGGGTTAGCCGGGTAGGTCCATTAGAAGCAAGAAAAAGAACACGGAGAACGAAACGGGTTCTTACATGTCCTCGTCGCCATTGCTGTGTTGGGGGCTGGCTGGTCCCGACGAAGCAGAAGAAGAAGACGGCCGACGGAGACGTACGCGGCCGGCGGGGACACCGACCAGCCCGAACACGTGGGTTGGCGCTACGCGCCGAAAGAAAGCACAACCGCACTCCACGGCTACCTAACACACACTGGTTTTATTTTACAGTCGCCTTGAACTCCCGGATGCCAGAGCGGCGCCCCCTGGCATCCTCACATGTCAATTCGAAACCGAAACTGAACACAACAGTTTCTTATCGCAGTCGCACTGCTTTCATTACTTTTTATGTAACAGCCAATGGCAGCTCACTTTTGGGACGTGATGCAATCAGGGCTTTGTCCATCAACATCATTGGTGCGTCTATGACGTGTGCTCAAGTCGACGTCCAAGATGATCTTCCGGCCAACGCGCCTTCTGAATTCCACCACCTGTTCACCCGTGAACTGGGTTGTGTGCGTGGTTTTGTGCATAAAGTGATGCGTCGACCAGGTGTGTGCCCTGTGCGTGCCAAGCTGCGCCGCATTCCTCTTCTTCTCCGTGAGCAAGTCTCTGCGGAACTGTCTCGCCTTCAAGCCAGCGGAATCATGAGCCTGTCTCTGCTTCCGACTGGGTTTCTCCACTGGTCGTCGTCAAGAAAAAAGATGGATCCCTTCGACTATGTGTCGACTTACGAGAACCGAACAAGGCAATCGTCGTAGACGGGTTTCCACTTCCTCACATTGAATAACTGCTTCATCAGCTCTCCGGAGCAGTATGTTTCTCCAAGCTGGACCTCACGTCCGCTTATCACCAAGTGGAACTTTCTCAGTGCAGTAGAGACTTAACTACATTTGTATCACACGAAGGCTTGTTTCGGTTTCGCCGCGTGTGTTTTGGGCTTGCATCTGCCCCTGCAGTGTTTCAGAATATGATGTCAATTATTCTTAAGGGTTGTAATGGCACCCTTTGTTACTTGGATGATATTTTGGTATGGGGACGCACTCGCGAAGAGCACGATGCTAACTTGCATACTGTTCTCAACCGCATCAGTGAATGTGGTATGAAACTTAATAACAAGTGCATTTTTTCTGTGAATGAGTTACAATTTCCAGGACATAATGTCAGTTTCCGCGGCTTGACACCTGTTGAATCTAATGTTCAGGCCATTGTCAACGCCCCACGGCCTACTGATGTTAAAACCTTGCAATCTTTTTTAGGTCTTGTGGGTTATTATGCCAAATTTGTTCCCCACTATGCTGATGTTGTTGAACCACTGCGTACTCTACTTCGTCAAGCACAGCCTTTTAACTGGTCAGCTGAAGCTGAGCAGAGCTTCATTCGAGTAAAGTCAATACTGGCCTCAAAGCCAGCTGTTAGTATTTTCAATGAGAAGCTCCCCATCGTCATCACGACGGATGCGTCCGATTTTGGACTGGGAGCAGTGTTTCAATAACTCGAAGATGATCAGCTGATCACTATTGCTTTTGCATCTCGTACATTGACCCCTGCTGAACGCAGATATTCAGTAGGAGAGCGTGAAGCTCTCGCTTGTCTTTTTGCCTGTGAGAAATGGCATGTTTACCTGTGGGGCTGGCACTTCACATTACGTACAGATCACCAAGCACTAGTTGCTCTTCTTTCTGCAGGATCCGAAGGCCGCCGCCCCATTCGCATTTCCCGTTGGTGTGCCAAACTCATGTATTATAATTTCAGTGTTTAATATTGTAAGGGTTCTAATAACGTGGTTGCTGATGCACTGTCGCGCCTTCCTCTTCAGATACCGGTTACTGAAGAGCGGGATGAGGAAGTTGTTTCATTAGTTACTTCCTGCATTACTAAAGCTGAGCTTCAGGCAGCTACAGCTGCAGATTCCACTTTGTCTCAAGTTCTCAAATATTTACGTGAAGGATGGCCTTCCAAAGGTGCTCTTGCTTCTGAATTCTTGCCTTACTTCGCAGTCCGACAGGAACTGTCTTGTGTCGAGGACTTGCTTTTCCACGATGAACGCGTGATTCCCCCTGCTTCTTTCCGTAACAAGCTAATACAGCTTGCCCATGAGGCCCATCCTGGCATTGTCCGCACCAAACAGAATCTCAGAGACAGGTACTGGTGGCCAGCCTTAGATAAGCAGGTCGAGCATGCAGTTTACAACTGCCATATATGTCAAGCAGCTGACAAGTCTGCTAAACATGCATTTTCTCCGTTGCAGCCAGTCGAGTGGCCTGATCGGCCTTGGCAGAAACTCGGCATGGACATCATCGGTCCCTTGCATAATGTTCCGCATAATGCCCGGTTCATTGTTTCTCTCATCGACTATCATTCCAAATGGCCAGAAATTTGTTTCACACATACGGTTACTTCTGAGGTCATCATTGAGTTTCTGTCTTCAATCTTCAGCCGGGAAGGTTTTCCTGATGCCATAGTTACGGACAATGGTCCACAGTTTCAGTCCCAACATTTCGAGGCTTTTCTTTCACAACGAGGAATTCAGCACTTGAGGTCATCAGTTTTCTATCCCCAATCAAATGGGCAAATCGAGCGCTTTAATCGCGTTCTGAAGGAACATATCCAGATCGCCCAATTAGAGCACCGTCCCCTCAAGCAAGTCTTGACGGAATGTTTAGCTTCGTACAGGTTCACACCACAAGGCACCACTGGAGTGTCTCCTGCTCAACTTCTCCACGGTAGGCAACCGCGAGTTGCTCTCGACATAGTCTCTCTGCCTCGCAACATAGCAGTGTCTTCTCCTGATCAAATCCGTACCAAGGTTTTTTCTCAGCAACAAGCAATGAAAAAGTACACTCTTAAAAAAAATGGAGTGACGTACTCTCCATTTAGGGAGGAACGGCGATGTCCCCAATGTTCGTCTTCAAATAGAGAAACGTTGCTCCCTCATCCACGGAGAAACACGTTCCTCCTTATGAAAATCAACATGGCTGCCCCCCGGCGAAGCGAGTAGGCTTAGCAAATGCAACGATTCTCGACTGGTAAGGAGTAGACGGCACTGAAAGTTACGAAAAACGGTCCCGCTGAGCTTGATATTGAACGAAATTATTATAAAAACAAGCAGACGAACCTGTGGCGGTGAACACATCGCGAAAGAGAACGACGGAGCAAGTACGTTTCGTTCGGTCAGCGAAGCCACGTTCACTCCGAAAGACACGGTTTCTGCAGAGCCCTCACCTGAAGAGTGCATGCTAGGCTTGCTGTATTTATTTCTCGCAGATTCACATAGTGTAGCGACGTTATCCATGCGCTTACGGGTCCGCAGATGTGCCTCCGAACCGTACACTCGATCGCAGCGAAACCATTCCGAATCCGTAGTGCAGCTTTGATAGATAGATGTTCAACGATATATAAATGGCTGGAGGTGTGAGAGCGTCATAGCAATGAAGTAGGTGGTGGTAGGTGGCGCCATCTGGAGGGATTGGACAAAGTTAAAAAAAAAAACGTCGCGGCAGTCAACTTTTTGATGTTATTACCCACTATCACGGCTCTCTTGAGGATTGTTTACGCATCAACCCATTCAAGACCACTTACGGGCACCGAAGGCCTATTATGTGCTGATGCAATCCGTATAGCTACACATGCACACATGGTCACTGCTGCAGATAACAAGTCCGGCCAAATGACGCCCCTCGGCGCATGCGTCATTGTAAAACTTTCCTTCTTTCTCTCCTCTTGCTTTCCTATATATATTTCCGAGCTCGAAATAAAGGCTCGTTGGTTTTGCACTGCCACATCGACTGATTTCCTTGTCACCGCGGCCGGCCTATGGCCGGTAGAACGTAACAGTGGCGACGAGGATTCTACAGCAGCAAGAAGGCCAGCATATGCCCACAAGCGACGGCCTGCAGAACGAACCCACCAGCCATGGCACACCAGCTACCGGATTTCGAAGACGCAAAAGATAAGTGGCAGGCGTACTTGGTAAAGGTGGAGGCTTACTTTGAAGCTAATGATGTGAAGGACGATGCTAAGAAGAGGGCCCTGCTGGTAGCCGCACTTGGAACAAAGACAATTGAAATCTTGAACGGGAAAGTAGCGCCGCAGAAACCTAATGCTCTGACCTACGCGGAAGTTGTGCAGACGTTAAACAGCTACTACGACCCAGTGCCGAATGAAATTTCAGAAAGCTTCAAATTCTTCCATCGCTGCCAGCAAGAAGGGGAGTCTGTGCATGCATTTATTGTGGCAATTCGACAGATGGCCCAGAATTGCAACTTTTCGACGATGCTGGACAGAATGATAAGGGACCGTATTGTGTGTGGAGTCAGGTCCAAGAATTTGCAAAAGCAGCTGCTAGCAAAGAAAGACCTTAATCTTCAAGAAGCCGAGGCCCTTGCCCTGGCCGCAGAAAGCGCCGAACGCGATTCGCAAGGTATTACTTCGGACAAAGAGCAAGCGAGTTTGCTTAAGTTGAGTGCTCAATATGAGTCGCGCGCGAAGACGGCGGGCGTACAACAATGCAATTGTTGTGGAAAGCAGGGTCACAGAACCAATGCTTGTCGCCTAATCAAGCGCAGATGCTTCAAATGTACACGGCGAGGGCATTTAGCCAGAATGTGCGCGGTGAACGACAAAACAAGCAGAATGCTAGCAGTGACAGCACAGGCGACAGAAACGGAAGACAGTGATAACAGTGCGTCGCAGATTTGGTCGTTGACCACTAAGCGCTCGCTCATACCCCCTATAAGAAAGGAATTCGCGTGGAACGGCATTCAAGTAACGATGGACATCGATACGGGCTCGCCTGTTTGCGTCATTCCTAAGAGCATCTACGAGACATACTGTCATCAGTGGCCGCAGCTACAGAAGTCAGAACTACAGCTTTCATGCTATCTGGGCAGACTTCCGCTTCTCGGCGCAATAACAATGCCGGTTTCCTACGAAGGTACAACAGTGCAATGTACTTTGACTGTTTTAGACTGCGAGGGGCCCAGTCTTTGCGGTCGGGATCTGCTGAAAAAATTAACCGACGAACGTATCCAGGTTCTCAACGTGTATCCGCAGCCTTCAAGGTCAAGCCAAGCCCAGGAGGTCATTCCGAAGCTGCTCCAGAAAAACGCTGACCTTTTCACTGAGGGCACTGGTCTCATGAAAGGTCCGCCGGCCCGACTGCATATCAAGACCGGATCAACCCCCAAGTTTTTCAAGGCAAGAAAAATTCCTTTTGCACTTCGCGATAAAGTGTCAAAGGAGCTTGACAGATTAGTATCCGCTGGCATAATCTCTCCAGTTCCTCATTCCGAATGGGCGACGCCCATTGTTCCAGTTTTGAAGAAGGACGGAACGGTGCGCATATGCGGTGACTTCAAGGTGACTTTAAACCCAGTGTGCGAGGTTGAGCAGTACCCATTGCCTGTCATAGACGACATATTTGCAAATTTACGTGGAGGAAAGAAATTCAGTATATTAGACCTTCGCGATGCATACAACCAGGTCGAGCTAGATGAAGACTCGCGGAAATTAGCAGTGATAAATACACCGAAGGGGCTGTTCTGCTACAATAGATTGCCGTTTGGCATCGCGTCAGCTCCTGCGATATTCCAACGGAAGATTGAATCGGTGCTACAAGGGCTGCCAGGGACACAGGCATATCTGGATGATGTGCTGATAGCCGAGAGCAACAACAATGAAAATGCTAATCTGGAAGCAGTGTTGCAGCGATTCCGCGAGTACGGCATCAAGCTTCGTGCAGAAAAGTGCAGGTTTTGTGAATCGTCGGTGACGTATCTGGGACATCGTATTGATACCGAGGGACTACATCCGCTCGAAAAGAACGTCGACGCAATCAGACTGGCCCCGTTGCCACGAAATGTTGCTGAGTTGCGATCCTTTTTAGGAATTGTCACTTTTTACAATAAGTTTCTGCCAAATCTTTCCACTGTGCTTGCACCTTTGTATAAGCTTCTTGAAAAAGGCGCAAAATGGGTTTGGCACACGAAAGAAAACTCGGCATTTCAGAAGGCAAAGAGCGCTTTGTGTTCGGCCCCAGTGCTAACGTATTTTGATCCGCAGCTGGAGTTGCTGCTGGAATGCGACGCTTCCCCTTACGGTGTCGGTGCTACCCTTTTTCACCGTATAAATGGCGAAGACAGGCCAATTGGGTTCCGGTCACGAACGCTCACCTCAGCTGAAATGAAGTACTCTCAAATCGAGCGAGAAGCTTTAGCCTTAGTGTTTGGCGTGACACGGTTCCGCGATTACCTCTTGGGTCGGGAGTTCACGTTAGTAACGGATCACCGTCCTTTGCTGGGGCTACTGAGACCGGACCGTCAGACTTCTGTTATGGCTGCCGCACGCATTCAGCGATGGGCGCTTTTGCTCGGCGCGTATAAATACAAGCTTATTTGTAAACCCGGCAGTCAGATGTTAATCTCTGATGCCCTAAGCCGCTTACCACAATCCTTGCAGGAGCCGGAAGCAGAAACGGAAAACCTCACGGAAATGGTGCTTCTCATTGACCAGCTGGACGAGCCCGCGGTTTCGCACAAAGAACTTCAAGCACTCACAGAAGCGGACGCCGTTTTACAAGAAGTATGTAGGTACGTGACTGAAGGATGGCCTTCCGTCGCGGGTGACAGCAGAGAAATGGTCGAATACTGGAAAAGGCGACATGAGTTGTCTGTCGAGAAGGGCATGTTATTCTGGGGCCATCGGGTAGTGATACCAAGAACGGCGCGTGAGAAGCTATTGAAATTGTTGCACGAGTCTCATCAGGGAGCGTCCACCATGAAGACAAGGGCAAGGGTTAGCTTTTGGTGGCCCGGTCTGGATCAAGACATCCAGAGGGCCGCTTCAGACTGCAAAAATTGTGTGCAAGCTTTGCCTATGCCCCCGGAACGGAACCGCGTCAGTTGGCCAATTTCGCGTGAGAGGTGGTCGCGGTTGCACGCAGATTACGCAGGACCTATTTCCAACAAAATGCTGTTGGTAATCGTGGATGCACACAGCAATTGGATAGAAGCCATTCCAGTATCGCGAGCAACCGCTAATGCAACGGTGGATTCTATGCGAACCTTGTTCAGCCGGTTTGGATTACCGCGCACCATAGTTACCGACAACGGTACGCCTTTTACAGGGGCAGAATTTGCTCGATTTGTGCAGAAAAATGGAATCGAGCACATTCGTACCCCTCCTTACCACCCTCAAAGCAATGGGCTCGCAGAACGCGCCGTGCGAACCCTTAAGGATGGGTTGAAGAGAATGCCCGGAGTTGAACTGTCAACGGCTCTGTCAAGAATTCTTTGTAACTATAGGAATTCGCCACAAGCTTCAGGGGTTTCGCCGTCTGAACTACTTTTGGGCTACCGTTTGCGTACTAGACTGGATATTTGCTTTTCTCCCAGGAACCACGAATTGCCGAAGAATCCAGGTGCTGAGTCTGCGAGTTGGTACTTCGCTCCTGGAGATGCCGTCTATGTGCGCAACTACGGTGTTGGAGACAAGTGGACGCCAGGCAAAGTGAAATCGACGAGTGGGGCACGTCTCGTCACTGTAGCAACGGAAGACGGCGTCGTTCGACGTCATGTCGACCAGGTGCGAAAACGTTCATCCGACACAGGTGCAAGCCGAGAAACATCGACTCCAGAAGAACCGCCACCCGAGGGACAACACCGAACCACCCAGGATGCTCCGAAATGCGAAGCGGATGACCTTTCCGAAAGCCCTGTCCCCGAGTTACGTCGGTCCACAAGAATCAGAAAGCCCGTGGAACGCTACGGCTACTAGGGGGAAGGAATGCTGCAGATAACAAGTCCGGCCAAATGACGCCCCTCGGCGCATGCGTCATTGTAAAACTTTCCTTCTTTCTCTCCTCTTGCTTTCCTATATATATTTCCGAGCTCGAAATAAAGGCTCGTTGGTTTTGCACTGCCACATCGACTGATTTCCTTGTCACCGCGGCCGGCCTATGGCCGGTAGAACGTAACAGTCACATAGTAACACACATAGTACGCAACAAGTACACTAGCGTATACGCTAACAAGTACGCAACAAGAGCACAATCAACCATTCAAAACCAGCGGCTCACACCTCGACGTGTTTACTCACACTCTACTAAGAAAGCGCGCCAGCTTATATAGCGATGAATTTAGACTGACATGAGCGGCACAGGTTACAAGTAGGTTTCCTTACACGTTTTTTTACGTTTTTTATCAATACCACAACATGCGCACACGTAAATATATTGTATCTGATGCTTAGCTAAAGCTTAGTTAATAAATTGTTGCACAATAATGAACGGAATAATTACTAGAGCTTATCAGGTTTTCACGAAGGCGGATGCCCCAAGCCGTGCTTAGAATGCCCACGGCAATTCGAACGCTGCGCTATCTGTCGACCACTGCCACAGTTACTTTTTTTTTTCTTGAAGCCTCTGAGAGCGCAAACACTCGCCGCGCGTTAGGCATTTCGGAGGTCACGTTTTTTTTTCTTCTTCTTACTTGGAGAGGGCGCAGCATGCAGACCAAACTTTGTCTCCGTCGTGGTAGGTGTTCTGTGGTCACGTCGACATCGTTTAGTTGTTTCGTCTTAACGTTTGCTCATATTATTTTTACGTGCGTACCACAAGTGTGGCCGTTAGCCATGGATATAGTACACCACTAGCCCTTCAATGACAATGTTTTTGATGCGGTAACGACCGTCCTAGCAGTGTATACGTACGTTACAACGCGGGTCTTGCGAGATAAATAAGCGATGACCTCGCATCCGACGGTATTTTTTCGTGAGCCATGACAGTGGCTGTTGGCGCCGCGGCAGCTCTCATACTTGAGTGTAGGAACTATCGCTGCAGTGCGCAAGTTTACTATAACTTTATAGAATGTTGTGCCTGCATACTTTTCCGCTTCAGATGCCTCTCGTGATTCGCCTCGCGTGTCAACTTGCAATCATAGGTGCGTGCCACAATTTTGTTGTTAGCGCTGTGGCTGTGATGGTTATTACTCTGGATTCGGAATACTCTTTTCACAAAGGTGAGTGAGCGTTAGTACTTACTTGCTGTGCACAGCTGCTACTAGAAGTGCATTTTGTGTTGAGTTTCTCACGACAAAGGAGAATCATGGACGAGAAAGACATACTGCTCGCGTGCATAATTCCTTCCTACTTCTCAGTGCTGGCATGGGCAATTCAAAACGAATGCGATTGAGAATTTGGTTTAACCTACAGAAGTCATTGGTTCACTTTTCACAAAAGTTTAGTTATGATGATGTTTAAAAAGTTTCTGATGGTTGTAATCTAGTCTGGCGAATAAACGCTCGGTGAAACTTCGCAGCCTGTTTCCCTTTGTGCTTTCACCTGCCGGGGTAGCATAGCCTTATTGGGTGTCGTGTGACTATGCTGATGGACGCAGGTTCGACTTCCGGCCACGGCGGCCGTATTCGAATGGGGGTAAACTGCAAAGAACATCCATATGGTGGTAGTGGCACGTATAACTCTATCAATTGTATATGATCGTACTTTCACGCATGGACTGTAGAGTGGTATCAGGTTTCCTACACTATTGAAAAAATAAGTGTGATGCTTTTTTGCGCGCCTCGTTGAATTCATGAGTGCTGTTGGTGCCGTGCGAAACTAAAAATGCGTGGGCTTACCAAGTATGTCGACACCGAAAAAAATCATTATTTTTTTACACTCTAAGGTAATCGATAAAGCAAGACTGCTTGGGAAGCAGAGCTCCTTGTATTCGTGACAAATTGGTAGTATGAAACAACACGAGACACACATGGAAGTGTGCGGAGCATCGTGCGAGTGTCTGACGATAAAAAAAAGAGAGGCTTTTACTCTATACTAATAAAACAAAAGAAAACGCCATTCCTGCATTGCTTACAGCAATCTTAGGTGAAAGCAATCGCTCGCGACTGGCCGCGGGCGGCTATAGGCTTGGCGTGCGCTTTCGCGCGAGCAAGACCCCCGTGATTGAGGAGAAACTAGAACGCCGAAGGAGGAACGTTTCTCCTTCGGTCCTTGCCGCGAGAGGGCGCGACGGGTAAAGCGCCGGAAAGGGAGGAAGTCGCTGCGCCGAAGGAGGAACGGAGCCCGTTTCTCCATTCTCGCTCCCTTTTTTTTAAGAGTGTATGTCGACACCCGTCGAGGTGCAAAGCAGTCCCAAGTTCGCACTGGCGATTTAGTCAAGGTTCGTGTGCCAGGCAAGCGGCCCAAGTATCGCGGTCCTTACAAAGTCTTGGGTCTGGTTAGCCCCACTTCTTTTCGCTTAAGTGATGGTAACATCTGGAATGCTTCGCGCCTTGTTATTTTTCATACGGATTCGCCTTCAACACCTAAAAGTCTTCCTCATCACGTTCCGTCCACGCCTTTCAACTACGCATCAAATTATTACCTGTGGCCTCCATGTACAGGCATTTATTCAAGGGGGGAGGAGTTACCAGCCGGTGTAGCTGGTTCAAGTACACCAAGTCATACGGTTCACTTCAAACCTTCAGATACGGCTGAGACCGTTGAACCAGACTCCGGCCCGCAAAATTCTTCCGGAGCTCATGCTGCGAGCTCTGATGAGACCCAAAATTTTAACGCTCGTTCAGAGCCTTCACAATCTTCTGCTTTTGCACCTGATTCTACACCCAAAAGGGCCCGCCCTAAGCGGAAGTGGCAGAAGCCGCGTCGGTTCGACGACTACGTCACGTAGGACTACAAATCTATATTGTACTGAGTTGTATAGAATTTTTTAGTGAATTTTCAGGACTTCCAATGTACATATTTCAGTGCATTTTCAGGACTCGTAGTGTGTGAGTTCAGTGTGCCGTGCTCTGAATTTCATGTGTTCTAATTATTGTACACACCTTGTAAAATATGTTGGTATCGAGCATGTATAAATATAAACAGTGTATAGGTGTGCTTTTTTCGAGGAGGGGATGGTTGTTGTGTTCTGGGGTTTCGGTTTCGATTTGACATGTGAGGATGCCAGGGGGCGTCGCTCTGGCATCCGGGAATTCAAGGCGACTGTAAAATAAAACCAGTGTGTGTTAGGTAGCCGTGGAGTGCGGTTGTGTTTTCTTTCGGCGCGTAGCGCCAACCCACGTGTTCGGGCTGGTCGGGTCCCCGCCGGCCGCGTACGTCTCCGTCGGCCGTTTCTTCTTCTGCTTCGTCGGAACCAGCCAGCCCCCAACACAGCACTGACATCTGGAGCATGGGAGTCCTGCTGTACGTGCTTGTGTGTGGGCGCCTTCCTTTCAGCGCCGATAATACGGCCGTCCTTTTCAGGATTATTCAACAGGGCAAGTATAACTGCCCCGAGTATCTGTCTGACAGATGCGCAAGCCTGCTATCCCGGATAATGACTACCACTCCCGACAGGCGAATCACAATGGCACAGCTCGTCGCCCACCCGTGGCTCGTCGAAGGCTACGGGAGTCCTGTAAGCGTGGAGGGCACTCGTTCGGGGTCTATTCTAGATGATGAAGTAGTCACAGAAATGGCTGCTGCCTGTGGTCGTCCCAAACACTCCGTGGCTGCTGACATTAACCGGCGAATGTGTGACTGCGTGGCCGCTACGTATCATTTACTCGTCGACAGAAAGAAACGAGGGGAGACCGTTCGGCTTTTGCTTCCGCTACAGCCTCCTCGAGAAATGACGCCTAGTGTGAGCCCATACAGACGTGTATTCAAACGACCAGCAGGCAGGTTTTTCCGCAGCCCACCGTTGTGCAACATGATGGAACGCTGTCTGGAACCACTCGCGTTGCTCAAGGAGAATTTCAACGGGATTCGCGCCCGCCTTCAATCGCGAACGTCTAAGGAGCTGCAAGAAGGTAACTTTGAGTTGCCAGGTGGTGACAAGAGCGCCACCATCGAGTCGAACCACCCGACGCCTGCTCGGACGGCACACGCTGACACGAAGAGCACGCTAGTACAGCTGGATGGCGAGGATGAGTCTCTCAGTGTCAGCACTTCTATATCCTCCGAGAGTCCAGATAAGAGGGAGGGCGCCAATGTGCAACAAAGGCTGTCTGCTGCCGGTGACAAGACTGTTCGATCATCGTCACCGCGTATCGTCAGCTCAGCCAAGTACGTGTGTAGCTTCATAGAAAACGGACTTTACCGAACGCGCCTGATGCTGACGTCTCGCCAAAAGTGGCTATCCGGATCGCTCCATAACGGGCCTAGGAAGGTTGAGGTGATGCGAAACGTCACCAGCGTGCCATCGACGCTGACTCCCGACGAAGTACTCGACTGCTTGCGAGATGCGCTGCTGCGAATAGGAATCGTATGCAAGCAAGAGCGGCACACTCTCTGGGGTAAAGTGCTCGACGACCGAGGCAAGTCTCAACTGACCTTCGAGCTCGAGATCGTGGAGTTGCCGCAGCCTGGTCTATTTGGGATCAGTCGGAAGCGTATGAACGGCAACTCATGGCACTACAAGCGCGTCTGCGAAGAAGTGCTGAAGATAAGCGCCGCGCTTCTGTAGCACCCGTGCAATCATGTCTTCAGGGGACAGTGCTGCTTCAAGTCTCCGATCGACTTTTAAATAAAGTGCCCTGGAGATAATCTTTTCGGTGGACTCCTGAGAACCTCGGTATATCTTTCTTTTGCTGAGAACCGATACGTGTTCAGAACAGTCGGCACAATACTTGATAGTGCCACGCAGTTTCCGAGAGGAAAAAGGCAGAACAGTATACAACTGATGTCGTGCCTAATGCGAAAACCGGCATGACAAGAATCTATATCATAATCTGGGAAGGAAATAAAGTCGGCCACCATTATTCCAGCACCAAGTAGCCGTAGCTTCAAGGCTAGTGCTGGCTTGGTAATTGATAATATCGGCTAGCGTTGGCTAATTTTCCCTAATGTTGGCAAAAGTAAGATATTGACATGTATATGTCGTGCATCAATACGTACCATGTGACGGTTTCTTATTCGAATGTTCCTGTACAGTATTTTTTTAATTTCAGGTGTTTACAGGTTTGACGAGCTCAACCAGGAGAGGAACAATAGGGGCTTCTCTCATTCCTTCCTTTTTTAATTAAAAGAAGCTTTTTGGAGAAAGTTCTAGTAACTGTATATCGCAGCATATATTTCTATTTGGTTGGTTGGACCCAAGCGAAGTGGCTCAATCCACCATTGCGGACCGGCCACGAATTGCGTGGCAGGGGGATTTTGGGAAGGGAGGGGGATGCCTTAAATTTTTTTAGATGAACAAAAAGCTTAGCTGTGCTAACAGACTATTTTGAATTGTTATAGAAGAAAACAAACATAAAAATTAAAAGAAAATAATTATAACATTAATGTTTCTCTTGATTCAAAGGCAGCATTGTCGTCTTCGTTGTCTTCATCATTGTGCCTTTCATGAGTCGAGCAAGAAGAATCTCGGAATTCTTTGGGGATGCACTGTTCCGCCGTCCACCTTCTTCAAGAGTTCCTCAAGCAAGCTTCCCCACGGCGTCGTCAGCCAGGAGCGTCGCTGAGCAACTTCCAGTCTGCGAGGACCTAGGTTGATGCGCCGAGGCGAAGCAAGGGAAACGCCAAAAGAAGGTTAGGCCAGCATTCATTAGGCGCTTTTGAAAGAGGAGTCTTCTCCATCCGGATTTTTCTGGAGTCCCTTGGTAGTTTATACCCGGCGTGCTTCCGGGTTGTCCTACGCGATGGTTTACTGAACCTTGGCCTGTACTCAAAATAATTGTTTTTTTTTTCATGTAGCATCCATAGCCCAACAAAAAAAAGAACAAAACAACGAATGTATGTACCTAGCGAAAGCAGATTGGTTACTGATATATAGTGCTACAATTAAGATATATTAGGAATGCTGAATAAAACAACAATATTGCGTTATTGTGGCTATTCTCGATGTTCCCATTGTGTCGTATTATTGGTAATGTCAAAAGTGAATTTGTGTACTTCTGTACTTTGCCTGAGTAAAAGTAAGGGTGAATTCGTAAGCACGGTCTATGCGAGGTGAAGAATGTGGTGACAGTGAACATGCATGCGACCGGACAAAGGATGTATTGCAATGACACTGTGAGAAAACAAAAGCAATCTGTAAACCTTCCTGCGCGTTTCGAGTGGCAGTGTGTTAAGCTTTTACTTCAGCCTAAAACTCAATTAAATATAATTCGTATGTGACCGTGTGACTTCTATCTAACGGTTTTCTTTCAGCTTCGCGTACATGGCTATAAAAGCAGGATGGCACTGTCTGTTCATCTTTATCTTCCTCGTCCTCGTGATCGTGAGCACGATGTCGGCGTCGTTCTTCAGCTTCGAGTACACAAAGCCCTTGGTGGACTTTCCGAGCACTACTTGGGAGTACAAGGACTGGGCCATCGTTGGAGACTCCGATCACTGTGTCGCCGTAGCCATTTGAGTGCAGCGCCTACGTTTGTAGCCGTTGTATGGAGCTTAACGTCCGAAATCGACATAGGCTACAATAGACGCTGTAGCGCATTGCTCCTCCCGGTAGCCTCGATCTCTGGAGGTTCTTTAGCATGCACTGCATTCGCGTCCTAGTCAAATTCAAGAAGAATAAATTGGCGTGGGCAGGGCATGCAGTGCGTAAGCAGGATAATCGCTATAATCGCTGGAGATTAGGCGTCACTCACTGGTTTTCTAAAAAGCCAAAAGTGCAAGAGAAATACAGAAAGTTAGCTGGAATGATGCAACGAAGACCTTGGTGGTTACAACATGGCGACAACAAGCACAGGACCGGCACAGGCGATTGCAATGGTATCCTCCGCTTCTGAGCGGTATGCTTGCCGTCAAAATCGACTTGAGGCGCAAAGCTCGCGCAGTTTTCTATGCATTCGCCTAAAGGCCTGACCACAGGGACTTGTCGCAGCGCGACAGCTCGTTGCATTTTGACGCGGCGCCGCGCCCTCTCCCTTTGAGGAGAGAGGACGCAGGGCTACGTGAAGGTCACGCCCTCTCTCTATATAAGGTGAGGGCGCGGCGCCGCATCAGAAAGCAACGCACTGACGCGCTGTGACGGGTCTTTGTGGTCAGGCCTTAAGACGACTCCAACCAAAAGACCACCTTCTTTTTTCTTCTCAGTCGATATACTGATATCCCCCCACCCCGTTCGAAAGCCCTTCTACACCTAGCGTGACTTTGCACTGCATCCAGGATCGAAGGCAATGAGAGCTTTGTACACTTCCCCTGATACTGCACTACCTCCGCGATCAAACTACCTTTGACCAAGCGACGATGCCATGTATGAATGGCTTATTGACGTCACATATTTTGGCGCTTTAAGGTATGACAGTGACGTCATGCGGGGATGTCATCACGTGATTTTTGCACCGTTCGTGCTCCTTTCCTACCTGAGCAAGCGATGGTGCCATGTGATGACATCATCGTGTCATGTCACGTAGTCAAATTATGACGTCACATAACGACGTCACAGTTTTTTTTGTAATTTTCGACGCTAGAATGACGCCATATGGTGTGGGCATCACGTTTTCTTGCATCACTCGTGTGTGCGCTGCCGATGCTGACGGTCCATTTTTGCACTTGACGAGACAATCAGTGCTTTCGCTGTAGTAAGCATGAAGTAGTGATTTTCTGGTATTCCTTCAGCCATCGATGCACCTTTGGTCTACTCGCGATTCGTGACAGCGCGTTACGTACCACGCAGGGACATATTATGGGAACAAAAAGGCAGCATCGGCGACACCGCTGTGGCAGCCCTCGCCTGTATGACCGTATTGCTGCCGCACCGATGTGGACTTGGCGGCGGATTGCTGGCCCTCTTCTACGAAGAGTGAGTCGCCGGACACACCGGAATCGTTTCTGAAGAAATCGTATTTCATATACTTCTTCCCCTAATGCTCAGCGAAAATAGACGTGACATTTGCAGAAAGGGAGGTATCAGAGTCGATCGTGGCGCCTATAGCCAGCCTCGAGAGTGTTGTGGTTCGACTGCTAACCCGAATGTCGCGACATCCAATCCCGGCCGCATTTCAATGTAGACAAAATGTTAGAGCTCCGTGTGCTTGAACTGATCCTTGAAGTGCATGTTAAACAACAAAATTTCCGGAGCTCTCCACTGCGCCGTCCCTCGTAATCACAATGGCTTTGGGACGTAGAAGCTGAACAATTATCGTTATAATATTTTTCAACCAGACACAGCTTGCAACACTAGGCTTCCCGCTCACCCATTTAGCTTTACCGCCGTGCTCTCCCTCTCCGGGCTGGCTTCGATCTCGTTGCTGGGCTAGAAATTGCGGACGAGCAGGGATTTACCTCGGCTTTAAGCTAGTCCGCTGTTAAACCATGATCGCCACAAACTAATGCAGCTATACATTATGTTCGCGTTGAAAACTGCACAGCACACGCATAATAAATGAACCAGCTATCATCTTATCGTTCGTTGTAGGTCAACACGCAAAGTCTCAGCTCTGGAAGCCCTGGGTGCGGAACCTTACAGGAGCAACGCGTCGTGGTTCCGAGCGAACGCGACACTGACAAGCTACGGTAGGTGTGCTTATTGGCGACCTACGTGATCGCTATAAATTGGGTTATTTCGAATGTGCACCGAAAGATTAGAAAAGCGCCGGGTTTTCCCAGTTTCTACGTGTCATAACTATTTTTTTGACATGGTGACATCGTTTGCATCATTTACAAAAAAAAATCTGCTGCGGTGTATACGATACATGATTAACTGCATGCTTCGCTGTGAATCCCGCCGGCTTTCTTTCGTATATAGCGTCGCATTCTCAGCGTAGCTTAAAGGGGCCCTCTAACACTTTTCACGACTTCATAGTTTTACATGCTTTTTGTAGCTGGTTGCGTACATTAACGGTTTAATAGATAAGTGCCGCAAGAACGGCAGTGATGTAGGGCCACGCAGTGCAATAATATAGAGTTTTAGTATTGCGTACGCTGCGTACGTGGCAGCGTTGCGTACGTAAGGACGCCACGCTCTGCGTAGTGCGCATGCGCAGACCGCAACGCGCACGTATCGCGTTACATACGCAGCCGCTACGTACGCACGCATGAGATGCGTGCGTGCGTACGTATGAGGTGATCGCGCCGCTCTCGAATAAGTTCGCGACAGCGCGAGAATTCGTTTTGCGAAATCGCGCCATCGAAGGCAAGCACCGACCGGCTCTGTGGCCTAAAATATGGCCATAATCGGGCTATAACACTTGGAGTGGCTCACATTGCCTGTCAACAACACGTACTTCTATTTTGATCTACCAGATGACACAGCACGCTTCACTCGTTACGTACGCGGGTACTACGGCGTACTAAAAGCCAGTTAGTGGCAAAGGACACCACGTAACGCAAGGCGGTTGCGTGATGCGTACGTAGCACCATTCCGCAGTACTATAACTCTCTATTATTCAGCGTAGAGATATCGAAATACAAAGAAATGGATGCTTACCCTCAACTCGATTTTCGCGGGCTCACCATGTACCGTGTTTCCTTCGCCCTGTCACGTGGGAAGGCTGTCCAATGAAATGAACTGAAAGCCCTACCGTACAGGAAGTTCGCATGACATATTGCCTGTTATGTCCAGCGTATTACGGACGCCGTTGCGATTGTAACAAACAACGTGGTACTTGAAGAGGGAACGACACGTGCGAAACTAGCCAGCTCGCAAACGCTTCTATATTGTTTTGTAGCTTTACTGACCTTTCTTTTTGCAATGAGGTATATATATATCAACGCTCTTAGACTTATTTCCCTTCTAGTTTCTTCAAATAACGGCACCCAGTGCATCGCTGGCGCGTTTCCTCCAGCAGATGGCGTTCGGTGCATTCTTTGACCAGCTTTGCAGTTTCAAGCTAAAAAAGTCGGAGAGCTTTATTCTCTGTCGCTTTGAGTGAAAAATCATGCTAATAAAATAATAAATCCAATACTAATCTCTATTTTGATGCATTATGGCGATCTCATTTACGTTACATTTATCCAATCATATGACGGCAACCTTCCGGCATCATTTCTGCTCTCAGTAGTTCTGGCGAGCGCCACTATGAATTTTTTGTTGTTTTTTTTGCAAAACAATTGTAAAGTGCGACGCAATTCGATCTCAACAGCCTCTCAATAAGCTGTGCAGTCCGATGCCACAATCAATCTGTTTGAATTGCCTGTAGTTGTGTTTGCTCTTGAAATATGTAAGTGTGCAAAAAGCATGGTCGCGTCACGGCATATGTCGTAGAGAACAATGCATCGAGAAAAGGATCGCGAGTTAGTTATGCCGCAGTGCATGAGTGTTCGCAAGGAAGCATACAAAAAATTCAAAGGGGCTGCTGTCATGCGATTGTGTGTGCCTGCCGGTGGTGTCCGTAACGGCTATCGCAATGAAATGTGGTCCGAGTCTGCGTACTTTCCGTGGCAGCCCAGTATTCTACGACAGAACAGTGCCGGTACTGTGCGCGCGAAAGCCTAAGCAAGCGACATATCAGCAAGGAACCGCGTTAACGAACGTAATATAGCGTGGTAGAATAATAAAATGACAATCGGGCGTCGCAGAATGCGGATTGTGTAACCAGGCGTCACACAGTATGAAGTTCGTAACGAATGGATCATTGAATGCCTACATCCCACTACAAATACCCCCGCCATAATTCTTCATCGTCATCAGCCACCAAATCCATTAATGAAGTATATCGGATACCTTGAAAGCGTAGTTATATTAGTAGCCGCAAAAAAGTTTGCAACTGGTTCTAGAAGTTCGGCTCTTTCAGCTCTCTCTGTGAATGTGCTGCGCTTTCCGCGCAGGCCTGGCGTTCGTTCTCAATACATCAATTGTGACACACATGATTGGCGGTAATTAAGGATCCAGTTTTGGCTTGATGTAGTGGCTGATTGTTACATGACGAATATGCAGGTCGCTTGGCAACCATCACGCCCGGAGCCCTAGCATGCTTGTTCGCGCTGCACAAAAAGCTGGGCAGACTGCACTGGAGTGCAGTTTTGAAACCCGCCATTACCATGTTTCAGAGAAACGTCTTAGTCGGGCCGCGTGTCTCCGAAGCGATACGAAGGAACGAAGAGCGAATAGGATCTCTTCATAGGTATGCTGCGGCTTTCGGCAGCTGATTTTCTTGTATTGCGATATGAGATATGGGAGAGTGTGAAAGAAAAAAAATTGCCCGCAGCTTCCCTCGGGGGAACACTGAGGAGGATGCGGAAGCATGTAATTGGTTAACGGGTGTTAAATTGCGACTTACTTGGGTCGATTGCTAAATTGGTTAACGTGGTTGTGAAATGGGGTGTTAAATGAGTGAACTCGTACGGCACGTATGCGAAAGGGCGGTGTTTTATTTATTGCGACGACCCAACGGACGAGCGGCAACTGAGCGAGCGAGCGCAGACCTTGAGTATATATACAGCGCGACGGTTCATGCGCTGTCAGCTGTCGAATGTTCTCGAAGGAGAAGCGCGCGCGCGGCACAGATGGCGACGGCGCGACGGCGCATGCGCTGTCAGCTGTCGAATGTTCTCGAAGGAGAAGCGCGCGCGGCACAGATGGTGGGCGACGGCGCGACGGCGCATGCGCGCGCGTCAGCTGTCGAATGTTCGAGAAGCGGTGCGGACGGCGCGGACGGCGCACTACAAGGCGCGAGTATAAGATGCTTCCGCATCTAATATGTTGAACGATTTTGAGTACTTCGTACTCAACTATGGGAGAGCACTGAGCCGTCCCGCTAAAACAGTTTAGTGGCTGGTAACAGAGTTAGACACATGCCTGAATACACAGGCATGGTTCAGTGTGCACCGACGCTCGCGTAGGTTTTAAATAGCTAACTTTACCGTACAAGCTCATGTTTGTGTTACTGGTTTCCGTACCAATACTTTACCTTCCTGGTGCATTTAATGTGAAACTTTGACCGTTTTAACTCGGACACATGTATGCTTTTGAAGTGCAACAAATAACCTTATACTTGATGAACGCGTGAATATTGCAGTAGCAGAGAACGAGTGATTATTGTATCAACGTAATGAATTAGCTCAACTAAGGCGGTGCGGACGGCGCGGACGGCGCACTACAAGGCGCGACTATAAGATGCTTCCGCATCTAAAAACACTTGGTGGGCTTCTGTCTTTGGCGTCGCAGTGCCGTCATGTGTGCCGACACACACACACACACACACACACACACACGTATATATATATATATATATATATATATATATATATATATATATATATATATATATATATATATATATATGATCAGTAGAATGTACGCGACATATATGGCGCGTTCGTAGCTACAGCTATATATATTGAAAAATTAGGCTTGTGTTTAAGCTATTCTTCATTCATGTAGCGAAAACTAGCTTTTCTTGGTGCCAGAATGACAAGAAATGAGTAGTCGGAGAGTTCCCATGTGCTGTGGACTATACAGTTGTGTAGTACCTTATCATGCCAGCACGGGCTGAATGACAAAGACGCGTGAAGAGAGATCACGTTGTGATTTGATTACGTTAGCCCATCGGCTCTGGTGCTGGAAGTTCAAAGCGAGATGCTGCCGCAGAATATTTGGCTTCAATTTTCTGTAAAGCCGGTGGTTGGAGGGCTCAGCTGCCTTCGCCCATCGTCGAAAGGAATTGAGCAGCATATATTTATCAGTGTGCCCTTCTATCTGTGTACATTGGTTGACGCGTTTAACTATACGGACACTTCTATCGAAAGTGTGAGTTGTCACCGGTTGTAAAGTGCTGAATTGTTTCGCATTGATCGACGACTCATTTTTATCTCCGTAGGTACAGTATGGCTATACAAAGTGGCTCCATCTATACGCTTTTTTTTCAGTCACATGTTCTTGAAGGACTATACCGGCCTGTACATCAGGGCCAATCAGCGCCTTTACAAATTGCTGACGGACGTGGCTACTGAAGGCTGGAAGTCCTTCTACACGGGAAAGCATGCCAAGCGGTTGGAGGACGACATAACGCGAGACTGTGAGTGTAGTTGTATACCTTTAAAACAATCGCGAGTCCTTTCCCTACAGGAAAAAAGGAGGACAAGCGATGCTTGGCATGTGCGTACCTTACGTGCTACTTTTTTTCTTCATTCTCTTCTTTCTTTTATTCTTTCTTTCTCTTCTTATTTTTATCCACTTTCAAACGTTTAGCGCCAACAATTATTACTATAACTGTTTTTATCACCGGACGAATAGAAACGGCTGGTTGAGGGAAGGGGGGGGGGGCTCTTTAAAGGCGCGCCAACGCAGCTGGCATCGTGCTTAATTACTCACGTTCTGGCGCTAGGGCCTGAAAGTGTGGTCATGCGGTGGTGGTTCATCAACAGTGAGATGTGGCAAGGTTAAATCACAACTAACCTTGGTGAAACAACAGATTGCTTTATCAGAAAAGGCTAATCGCCCACAACCCCACCATAGAGATAGCGTCAACCTTTGGAAAACGACTCATCAGAGCACTCAACTCCGGCGATTTTTTTACCATGTCAGTGTAATGGTGCTTTTATGTTCCCAACACACTCTTGTCACGTGTGCGATAGCTGAAATGCTCAACGAATTCGAAAATAATTTTCAAATAGCACAAAACTGCAATACAGGAACCGAAACCCAACCGAGAGCGCTTCTACTGGTATGGCGTAATACTTTGCCAGAACCTGATTGGTTGCACATAACGCCGCCAGATAGCACTACTTGTCCAAGCCGTCTAAGTTCGTGCCTCCGGTGATCGGCTAAAAATTTTGCGCTGTTATGTTGAACATTTGGAGAATCGTGTGCGGCCCACAACGCAGTACCACTGGCCGCCCATTACAAGCCCACCGACTCTGAAAAGTAAATCGCACGCTCAACCATGGAAGCGCCGGCCAAGCCCACACAATCCGCAGCAGACAAGCAGGCGCTGCAGTGGCACACCAGTTCCGTCATTTCCGCGTTGAAAAAATCAACGTCACACACACAATTTTGCCATTATTCTGGCAAGCGAGGGGAGCGATTGGAGGCAAGCTATGAAATTTATTTGAAAAGGATCTGTGAAACTCTCAAGCCTACAATTTAGCAAGAATAGTGCAAACATGCAAATCAACATACTGAGTGAATTTCATCGATATCTATTGACCTCCAAAAACCGGCGGAGTTGGCCTTTAAACACTCATGTAAACAGAGCATCGTATAAGGCAGCATTTCTGAAGCCTTCCTGCGTCGAGTTGCGCACTGCAGTACGTACGTGTCATACATTCATCGACTTTCCCACTGCTATTCATCTCGGATGCGAAGTGAGTAAATTAGTGTTCGTTCACTGCATACTTCATATCGCAGTGGGTTGGCTGGCAGTTGGAGTCTTGGAGCGCTACGAGCCACACTGGATAGAGCCGATTTTGTTGAGAATGCACACTGACAAAATCCTCTATGCCGTTCCCATCCCTGGTGGCGGAGCTCTGTTGGGGCCCATCCTCGACTTGGTCAATGTCACGTAAGTGAGTCGGGCATTTCATACAGGTCGCTATGTGAGGTCGCTAGACTCTCAGAACTTCGATGCTTTAGTTCACCCTGATTACGGGGCAAATCGTAGGACCTAGCCACTAAAGCAACCTGTAAGATAGAAGTTTCAAAATAAGTACCTGTAGTAGCACACTACAATCAACAGCGAAAGAGAGAGAGAGAGAGAGTGAGAAGGAGAGGGAGGGAGGGAGGGAGGATAAAGGAAAGCAAGCCAATAGTATGAGCGCTCATCATTATCGAAACTATTGTTGGGGGGTCAGCGCTCGTCTTGCACGCGTTTTTTTTTCTTTGTCCCATTGTATTTCGTTCTGTTATTGTCACTGCCGTTACTATTAAAGTCACGCTTATCAGTGTTTCCGCTGTACATTGAAAAAATTACTAGCAGGTGTATTTGATCTTTCGGGTCCCTGTGAAAGATCGCTCTATAATAAACGGATTTGAGCTGCTGCTTTTCTTTTTTTCACGGGGTAGCTTTTATAGCTCTGTAGGCGCTTGTCGCATTTTTTGGACTTTGCATTTTTTCGGCAAACATGTTTTTTTTTTCTTTTTTTAGTGACAATCACGTTCGCCAATAGCGCGTTTGTCGATGACGCCGCGTACTTTAATGCTAGTCAAACATGCGTCGGGGAAATCAACCCGTAACGTGCTCTGGTAAATGTGCAATCAGCCGAATAAGGAGGAGACAGTTTCATAAAGCATAATAAAGTACGCACAGCGCGAACTCAACACGAGGATACTAAAAAAGAGACTCAGACAAGCGAGACACCGAAAACCAATTAGCCCAAAGTTTCACTGCACTAAGTTATAAAGCAAATGTATTTCGTTCGGAGTTACGCATATTTAGCTAAATAGGACATTTTGAAGTGATCGTTTCAACTGCTATTCAAATCGCAGTGACTATTCATAATAATTCAAAATACCTTTTAAGAATGGGAACTTACTTTCTACTTTCTTAGGGCTTCTTCCCGAAAGTTGCGCCACGTTTTTGGGCTTGTTTTGTTATGATTACTATAGCTTGTTATCTGGGCAGCATCTGGCAACTCTGGGCACTCTCTTACATAGACAACAACCTGTGGTGGTTTCTAGGTCGTCTTTGTTTAGCGCAAACTTTAGGAACGAGAGACTGCGACAGAGAATTGACGTGTGTCCTTTTCTCCGGTCTCTCGTCTCTGAAGTTTGTGGCATATAGCAGTTTAACGGAGTACCGATTAAACGTCGCTAAAGTTTAGTGTCTGCAAGACTTGTTTTTAATATTGGCCCGGAATGTGTTATTCAAACGTCGTCTCTATTTGCAGCCACGGAAAGTTGAGGTTTCGAGCTGCCAAGAGCGTCGCACGTACACCTATACTGACGCTGCACAGGTAAGCCGTTCCGAGCTCTGTCAGTTCTGTGCACCGTGGCTTGCTTCGATCTACAACGCTTTCTTCAATATTTTACCCGCCGTGGTTGTCTATTGGTTGTGCTGCTCGACTGCTGAACCGCAGGTCTCGGGATCGAATCCCGGCGGTGCCGGCTGCATTTTCGATGCAGGCGAAAACGCTGTAGGCTTGTGTACTTTGATTCGGTGCACGTTAAAGAACACTAGGTGGTCGAAATTTGTGGAGACCTCCAGTACAGTGCCTTTCGTGCGCACATCATGCCAGTGGGATGTGAAATATTTAATTTTTTTTATTAATAGTATTAGTATTTATTCGTTTATTGAATGGTGGCTGCCGTTTCACAAATC
This sequence comes from Rhipicephalus annulatus, assembly GCA_013436015.1. NCBI lineage: Eukaryota > Metazoa > Arthropoda > Arachnida > Ixodida > Ixodidae > Rhipicephalus > Rhipicephalus annulatus. Next base: position 37,960 of record WOVY01009308.1, on the reverse strand, counting down.
CTATTGTATGCTATAAAGAGAAGTTTTGTGCACAACTAAAAGCACTGATTTTGTTCACATAGGGTTCTTTTGCGATCAGATATGACATGAATATAAGGAAAAAAAAGTATGTCCCTGAAAATTTTCGAAACACGTGTTGTGTATATAGTTTTGTACAAAATAAGAGCAATCTTTACTAGCGGTCCCTTTATTCATTAGACGCAAAGGAATCCAGAAAACCATTAGACAAAGGGAAGCATAATGAAGATTAATAATTTCATTCTGAACTGTCGAGTAATAGTTAGACATGAATCGAAATTAAAGAGGACGAGACATTGCGATTTCCGACTGTGGGATCAGTGCCTATACACAAGTATCGTGCTTACGGAAACACTTAGCGAAGTCGACGGGGAGGCGGCTTTCGTCGTAGCTTAATTGGTGAACCGCTTTAGTTCATTTCGATGTGCTTCATAATTTTTACACTTCGTATATACTTAAAAGTAGACAATAATTATTGCCCCCTATGCTTTTGTTCACCTAACTCTGCTGGATCAATTTCGTTGTATCCTGCAGCATAGTTTTTGAAAAAGGTTCCGCAACTCTTGCCCGCTTTGGTCAGAGTGGTCAGAGTTTACGCCTCAAAGCGGGAGTCGTGGGTTTGATTCCCAGTTTAACCGGGCACCTATTCGCTATTGTAAAGAAGATAGAGACAGCACGGCCTGACACTCGGGTGTCCTGGGTATTCGTATATGTTGAAAAGGCGTCCCCTAAGTAACGCTGCCTTCTTTTATTTCCCTTTCTATCCATCTCACTGACACCGGGCCTTGCCTCCCTTATCTGTGACACAAACAGGCCTCTTTCAAATCCACAACCCCCAATTAAACGGCTTCCAATCACTCTGGCGATACTCCGCGGTGGTCTAGTTGTTACAGTGCTTTAGTTCCGCGTTTACAAAACGTGTTCAGCGATTTTGAATACTTCGTATCCAACTATGGGAGACCAGTGAGCCGCCCTGACACAAAATGCAGCCCTGGTCGCGATGGTTGCGATACGACCGATGGAGGCAAAGGGATAGACAACCGCGGGCTGTGATTCAGGTGCACGTTAAAGAACTCAGGTGATCGAAATTTTTGGAGTCCTGCACTGATGTGTTCCTCATGACCATATCGCTATTTTGAAACGTAAAACCCCATGAGTGGTGTTATTATGCTTGCTCTGGCGTGCGGCTACACGTTTGGCTCGGTAAAGGGTTTTCAGGCTCAAATTTAGAGCTACTCGGCTTTTTTGCCTGAGTACCACTGCGTGGCATGCGCTACATTCATGCGTCTGGTTCTATCACTTGTTCATCAGGTTGACGGAGTTGCTGAAGTTCACCTATGCGCAGAAGTCCAGTCTCGGTGACATACTGGCAATCAGAACAAGAGTAAGTGTCTATACGGTCACATAGAGGGTCATGCATATGCAACAACGCGCATGGGCTTCCTAAAGGGAATACGACTTCTCCGAGGAACGAAGTGACTTGTGCTCTATGTCATCTAAACGTGAAGTAAGCGGTGGAAGCACAGCTCGTGCAAGGGCATGCATGCCAGCTTTCCACTGATAACTGTTGCGATATCGCACACGTGCTACCGGTCGTGACCATGCCCGTTTTTCCTTTTTTTTTCGAAATTCACAGTTGTTGTTCCAGAGCGACGCAGCCCCACCTCCCCTCCCTTACCACTGGAGCTGTTTAATGCTCCTTCACCAGACGGGCGAAACGGTTCCCCTCTGCTTGAGAAGTCATCATCGGCAGGCCATCTCACGCGGCGTGATGTTAGCGCGTGCGATTCCCGTGTGCCGGAGATGGCCGGCTCGTTTCAACTCCGTTTCGGCCGCGTTCGCCTCCAGTGCTCGCGCGCTTTAATTACAAGAAGAAGAAGAACGAAAGTTTATTTTGAGAGAAGGGGCAGAAAAGGGGTACTCAGGAGCAAGTTCGTAGAGCCCCCAAGTCCAGGGCCCCACTGGCTTGCTCCGCTCGCCTAACGTGACTGAGAAGGCGCTAATTGCACCTCTGGGACCGAGCTGGCAAGTTGTGTCTCCCACTGCTTTGAACTTCTTATAGCTAGGGCGTACACTCGAAATAAAGCAGGTCATGTGTTGCTCTACTCAGTTCTGGCTTGCCACGCATACGATGACTGCATGTCAACTCACTTGTGGCGCACACGGCTCTCGAAATGAATAAAGTAAAATGACGCCCTATAGAAGTTGACGAGCCTCTTCAAAAGAGTCATATACATGGAAAGCCAGAACTGTCAGAAAAGTTGTTTTTTTCTTAGAGTTTAAAATGAACATCCAATGCGCGAGATGGTGTTAGAAGTTATGATTTAATACGAAACTTGACGGCGACGGCAAAACCCCCCCTTGAGTGTCTGTGTGAATAGAAAGCATTTGAAATTCGATGTGTCGGTTGTTCTCAAGACTTAACAAAAAACGAGGACATTCAAATGAAAACGTCAAAGTTTTCGCACTCATGGTCTGCGTTTCTGCTGGTCTGTTTTCCCTGCTATTGTGCCAGTATGAAGTCTTGGTGTGTCCGTCCAATCGAACGCTGTTGCTCGGCATCGCAAAAGGGCGGCGCGAAGTCACACGAAGTGGGCTTCCCACGATTCGCAGGAACAGCACAACTACACCGTGCAGGTGCTGCGCTCCTTCTACGGGGCCTACGACCCGAAGGCTGCTCTCAAGACTTACGCCCAGTACAACGCGACCGCCAGCATCGACTACGACGACGGCGGAGGCGCCCATCTGGCCCTGCGAGACAGAAAAGACAACGCGCTGTCCATTGTTATGAGCCTCAACTGGGAGTGAGTGTATTTCTATACGTCATCAATCAGTCAGTGTCAATCAATCAATCAATCGATAAATCAATCAATCAATCAAAACTTGGGCTGAAAAAAAAATGAACGAAAGAGCAGAGGAAATGAAAAGGTAGACATTTAGTGGCACGCCAAAACGTTGGGGCTAGAAAAGGGGCACAAACAGCGGCAAAACCAACCAAGTGCGTCGAAACTGACGCACTCGATGTGTTAGTTCCGGTTTCTCCTGCAACGTGGTCTGGAAATTCGACGACGGATCTCTTGACCCACGCGTGACATGTTCGATTTGTCAATACCAGGCTCGCGATAAGTTTAGACATAGAACAACTTTGCTATATAAACAACCATCCCTAAATACTACTTATTTATCAATATCAATATTGAGGTGTGGCAGCTTGGGCTAGTTCGTATGGCCTGACGATAGTTATAGCGCGAGAACAAAACGACGACACAGAGACAACTTCGTCTCCTTAATGTCTCTGTGTCGTCGTTTTTTTTCTCGCGCTATAACTATCATCAAAGAGGGTTTCAGCAGAATGGGTATACATTTGTTTTAAGTTTATAAATGGTCACACGCAATAAAAATTGAAACAGGTTATGTACAGGCTTTCAAATGTAATAACAAAAAGTTAATTCAAATATTTCTAACGATGATTGATTCCTAAGTGTTCTAATTAGTGGCACAATCTTTCCACCTCGGCCTGGAAATTGTCTATCAAAACGACAAGTGCCTAATTGATATAGTTATTTAAGGAAAATTTTTTGTTTGAAAAACACCTCTCTCTCTCTCTCTCTCTGAGCGTAAGGCCCGTGCTTTTAGCGAAGGTGGCTGAGCCAGGTTTGCACGTTAGTTTCTGGCGCTGGAGTTTTGATATTCGTGCAAGGTCTGTGGCAGGTTGCTGTTCGACTCTAATCTGTCTACGCCAAGGAAAGAGCTCTCACTGTTACATGGGGCTAGTATATATATATATATATATATATATATATATATATATATATATATATATATATAAGGGAAAGAAGTATATACCTAAGGGCTCGTTTTTCCTTGTTTTAACACAGTATTAATTAATGAGATCTAACAGACAGTAATGCCAAGGAATGTACAAGGGAAGTTATTCGAACCAATGGAATGTAAATAGGAAGAAAGAAAAGTGGATGAAAAAATAACCAGCCGTGAGCAGGAATCGAACCTACGACCTTCGAATAACGCGTTCGATGCTCTAACCACTGAGCTATCACAGCGGCCTTACCTCCATCCACTTTTTTGGGTTTATATGTGAATTTAGAAGTAGGAGTGACAGTCAGCGCCGGTCACGTTCAGCACTTCGTCATCGTCATCCTCAGGCATCTACTTAGCCCGTGACAATATATATATATATATATATATATATATATATATATATATATATATATATATATATATATATATATGTATAATGTCCCGTTATTAGGGAGGCGATCGCCGGGCTAATTCCAAGGGCCGAAGTATCGGCTCCCCGAACCGCACCACGAAAGCGTTGACAATTTAGAAGTGATCCTTTTTGGCGCGCCAGCGGACGCCGGCTGTGGCCCAAAGAACAAGTCAGAGCAGAGAGTTGATAAACAAACAAATTATATTCTCAATAATGGCAGATCGAAAACAATACACAAAAATGCACACTCCACAATAGTTGCATACAATATGTCACAAATCAAACCAATCAATCAACGTACTACACAATACAATCAGCCACACTTGAAACAACGGACACGGACAACAATACGCACTACAATACAGTCGCATGCATTGAACAACCAAGACACTTAAAGACTAAAAAGATAGAAAACCTATTCAGTCCAAAGTTCTTGGAACCAAAGTCTAGATGATACTCTTCCGAGAATCACTCACTCAAAGTCCAGCGTTGTTGTCGTTCCGCAGCCCTCGAAGTTTCTCTTCCAGGAAACCTCCCGTCTTCAATTGGCCACTCTTCAAACTTCAACTTCTTCGCCGGAATACGTCGGCTTCACACCCGCAGCTGTTGCCACGCGTCTTCGCTCGATAGCGGTAAACACACGCTCTTGCTTGTAGCTCGAGCCTTCACCCCTCAGGTGGAAATCCTCTTCATCTCCGGCTTCGTCCCTACGGACCAAAACCTTCGCCGATACACGGCGGAATCCCTACGCGCTCTGGCGCTCACTTCCGTCTCCTCCTGATCTCTCATCTCGGCTGCTCGGTTAAATACCTTGCGCGCGACATTCCAGATGTTTCTTGTCATTTCGTCGGCGCGATACGCAGCGAAGGCTGGGAAGAGGGCGAGACGGTTGGAAGTCCCTCCGCGTCGCATGACTCAACTCGGCGTGGCCCCGCCCCCTTCGTTCTAGAAAAATCGCGGGCTTGCTGGGCCGCCGATGTGGGGTGAGGAGGTTCGTCTGCGAAGCCATGCTTCTGCGGGGAGAGCGCGCGCCCGGGGAGCCTTGGATGTTTGTTTTCTTTTTTTTTCTTTTGACCTCCCGGCGTCTCTTCCGCGCGTTACCGCAAGAATTTGGCGGCGCGCCTATTTTTAGCGCTCGTTCTGTGACAGATGGTGGAACGCGCGGCGAACAGTACGTTCACCCGGTCGTGAAAAACGTAGCGTAGTGATGACGGCACGGAAAAGAGCCGTGCACATTTTGATGACGTAATGAGTGCTATGTTCCTGCCGGAACTTTACGTCATGGCGTTTCAGCGAAAACGCTTTTCCGTTCGCATCTCAGCATTTGATCGTTGAATTTCCTTTTTATATTCGTGTTCTCCATAATATGAGAAGTTCACGAAACCATATTATTTAACCTCTGTTTGTAGCCGATTTCACTTGCCGCCATCTGTTTTCTTGATCATAACGCGAAGACGAACACCATTGCACTTCATTCACCGGTGGTACTATAACGGTGCTCATTGGCCTCTCTTGTTCATCGAACCCTCCTCACTGAGTAGCACTGGCAGTTGGGCGAGTCGGTGTGGGTTCATAGTTGGTGTGTGGTTCACAAGAACGGGCGCCAGCGCCTGTCCTCGTGTCCTCGTTTTTTTTTTAAGCCCCGTGTTTTTTGCACCGTCCTCAACTATGAACCAACTTCACTTAATTCAATGTTGCACCAAAGCTGTCACAGTCTGTCCTGTACTGTCATCGTCGTCAGAGCAGTAGTAGTAGTAGTAGTAGTAGTAGTAGTAGTAGTAGTAATAGCGGCGGCAGCGGCGCAGCAGTTAGCAGTTAGCAGTAGCAGTTAGTAGTGGAAGTAATAGTAGTAGTATTGGCTCACTCTACCATTGGGGCACCAAGTAACGAAGTAAATCAAACGAAATTACTTTCTTATTCTGAAAGTCCCCACTATCATCATCATTACAGTGCCACCGGGCCACGGTTTTCACGGCGTGAAATTGGCTGAATTGTCGCCGTCGCGGTGGGCGAAAGGCTGGTGCACACCGGTGACAAGCAGCGGTCGCGTGACCATTTGCGACTGGTCGCAAACAGTCGCGTACAGTCGCAAACGGTCGCAAAGCGACTGCTATGGCTCGTCATTTTCTGACCGATTTTTCAGTCGCGCGACTGCTGTCGTAAAGCTGCTTGAACCAATCAGCGATGCTCAATTTTGTTTTTGTAGCGTATAGCTACACTGGCCTCGCTGAGCCAATTTGGCGTGGCGCTGGTCTGCGCGCGCGCAATGGTACTCCGCCGCCGCCGCGCGCGGCTTGCCGCCGGTGTGCGCACAATGCACTGCGCAGACGATCAGTGGTGTCACGCACCGGAGCCGGCACCTCCCTCGACTCGGCCGCGGCCGCGTGCGACTCGCCGCCGCCGGTGTGCGTTTTCCAGAGGAGTGCCGTCATAGTCTTGGTAGACATATGGACGCCGACGCGCGCGCCTTCCCTGGGCAGTCGCCATCTGACACTGCGCTGGAGCCGCTTGATAGCGCCTCTGACTGGCGTTTGCCACTGTGGTATAGCCATGGAGAAGGAGAGTGCAAATGCTGCTCAACGGTGCAGTAGAGCGCAGAAGCTTAACTCATCGGATCCCGAAGTAGTTGCCCGGCAAAATAAACATACATGTACCACATAATACGTATACCGTGTGTGTGTGTTATTGGAACAGCTGTAAGCATGATAATCAAGCTAATTCTAGACAATCAGGAAAGCTTTCCAGAGGAGTGACGTCATGGCCTTGACAGACATATTGGCGCCCGCACGGCTATGCTATCACAGAAAGACATACAATTCCAAATACCGTCTTGGGGCCATAGAGACGGCAGCGTGTTACTTCACTCACCACCGAGCCGTCTTTGTGGCAATAGAGAAGCTACCTGGACGTTGAGCAGAAAATATACATGTGCCACGTAATACGTATGCCGTGTGTGTGTCATTGCAGCAGCAGTAACCATGATAATCGAGCTAATCCTAGACACTCTTGAAAGCTAAGAATAATCAGCTGAACCTTTGCTAACGCTATGTATATCCTGGCATAGCTGAGCTAAGCCACTGCCAGTTTTTTTTAATGCTGTGCGAGAGCGGACGAAAACAACAAATGTGGCGCGCTCGGTTCGCTCCGTCCACTCAGCTGGCGGTGATCAGCTGATCGGCGCCAGTCTCCAGAGTTCTCGCTGATAACGAGATCCGGACGAGACTCTCCAGTTTTGCGACTTCCGGTCGCTCACATGCAGCCTCTACCGGTGTGAAAATCAGTCGCTTTTTAGTCGCCAGTCGTGAATGGTCGCGCGACCGCTGCAAGTCGCCAGTCTGCACCAAGCTTAAGACTGCGCGTCAGCCGAACGTCAGTAATTGGCGTAACGATATAATCACCGTCAGGAACGGGAGGGGTTGATGACAACGACACGTACGTGACGGCTCGAGGTGGCAGGCGAACGAAAGTGGTTGGGCTCTAGCGGCTGGTGGGCTTTGCAGAGTAGTCGGCAAAGATTGGTAGATCAAGGCTGAGGGTACCAGACGAACAATCAAATAAGGCCGAGTGTGCCGAAAGGAAATCAAGGCCAAGTATGAGGTCATGAGGGCAGCGGGCTAGCACGGCAAAAAGGACCACGGCGTGACGACCAGCAATGCTGACACGAGCAGTGCACATTCCGATTACTGGTACAGTACCACCATCGGCCACACGTATTGCCTGCGTCGTAGATGGCGTCATAATCTTTTGTAAGCGGCAGCGTAGAGAAGCGCTCATAATAGACAGGTGCGCGCCTGTGTCAATGAGGGCGGTCACAGGAACATGGTCGACTTGTACTTCAAGCAGGCTATGGTGCGTGGAAAGCGTCAGTAGAGGATTTTCGGCCGTCATTGGTATTGCAGCTTCACCTCTATAAGCTGCAATATCTAGTTTTCCTGCTGCGGTCGTCCAGAGAAGCTCGGCGAGGAAAAGCGCCGAGGTGGCGGAGAGCGGGATTGGCGACGTAGCGGCGACGGGGAGCGAGAACTGCGGCGACCGGACGAAGGGGCGTCAGGGTAGCGGCGACCGGGCGAAGGGGCGTCAATGGAAGGCTCGTAAGATGACGACGAATAGAAATTGAAGGGTGTGGTGACTGAACGTCGAGGGGTCGTCGGATGCATGAGCGCCGAGGTAGAGAAAGTCTGACGTGGTTGGTTTGACCAACGGCGGCGGCAATAGCGAGAAACGTGCCCAGGCTGGTGGCAGGAAAAACAAATAGGCCGGTCGTCGGGTGTTCGCCATTTCGAAGGGTTACGGAAGGGCCTTGTTGGAGGTGAACGGCGAGCGTGTCCTCGGGAGTAGGACGGGGCTTCAGGGCGAGTCAAGGGACATGCTGATGGAAGTCCGAGATTCGCAAACTCCTGCCTCACCACAGCTCGTATTAACGCCACTGACGGCTGTTGTTGGTCAGAGACGAGCGTTGCGAAAACGGGTGGCTCAAGAGGAGCCGGACAGGCGGCTTCGATTTCCCGACGAACAATGCGTGTGACGTTGTCATACGTTGGGGACCGGCGGGCGGCTTCACACGATGAGGTCGCGGCCGCGTTGGGCAGCCGGGTGAATCGCTGAGTAATACGGCGGCTCTTGGCTTCTTCGAACCGCCGGCACTCTTTAATGATGGCGTCGACGGTGGCAACGTTGTTGTAAACTAGAAGATTAAATGCGTCGTCTGCTATGCCTTTCAGCACATGGGCCACTTTCTCCGACTCACTCATGTGCTCGTCAATCTGGCGGCATAGGGCGATGACGTCGTGAATGTACGCGACGTACGACTCCGTCGACGTCTGTGCACGAGCCGCCAGTTGATTCCGCGCTGCGATCTGCCGCCCAACGGTGTCGCCAAAAAGGTCGCGGATCTTCTCTTTAAAGGAGTCCCAGTTCGTAATCTCCGCTTCGTGCATCTCGAACCACACTCGCGGTGGGCCATCGAGGTAAAAGAGCACATTGGCAAGCATAAGAGTCGGGTCCCACCTATAGCTTGCGCTGACCCGTTCGTACCGGTTGATCCATTTGTCGACGTCAACGCCATCCTGACCGGAAAATACACCGGGATCACGAGCAGGAGGTAGAACCACGTATGTAGAAGTCACGGTAGGGGCAGGTGGCGAAGACGATGGTTGTTCAACCTGTGACATGGTTGGACCTATGATAATGCGGCCGTTGCGGAGCTTCGTGATGAAGACGGGGAAGTACCCAGCACGTCCACCACAAAGATGTTACGTGAAAATGACACGAGGCGTGTCTATTTAAAATCTATATTTAAACTGATGCGTATGGCGTCGGCTAAGATGGAAGCAGCACGCACAACCAACAGACCACTTCCTCGTTGTCGTCTTCTCACTGCTGATACGTCAGCTACGTAGCAATATGACATATAGTGGAGGAGGTGCATGTACGTAGAATCGGGAAGATTAGCAACTAGTTCATTTTGATTTTGTCTCGCCCTGCCACCATGCCCCTTTTGATCTTACAAAGTGTCACTTTGAGCTCACACAGTTAAAAGAGAGCGTCCAGATTGGTGTTCGGTTTGCCCATGTATTGATATCATCAAGGATTAGTGACGCTGACAAAGGTAGAGACTTCAAATCAAAAGTGTTTATTCAATTGGCCGAAATTCTGACCACGTAAAAGAAGTCAGATTACAGCAAGACATTGGCACTGATAGCAGCAGGCAGAGAGTCGGCCATCAGTCAACTCAAAAGCGGCGAAGCTTGTCGGCATTTATAATCTTGCCATCGAATATTCTAGCGCTATTGCTAGTGGTGACGTAAGTTCCAGAATGATCTGAAAGGTTCACGAAGTGGGCGTGATCTCCACAAAATGATTTACTACCACCTTCAAGCTTTTCTAACATCGTAGGCATAGTTTGTGCTGAACATGGTGTAACGGAGCGAAAAAAGATTGATAAGTGGGATTTAACCTCTCAAAAGCCACATATGATTATGAGAGATGCAGTAGTGGAGGGCTCCAAAAATTTCGACCACCTGGTGTTCATTACCGTGTGCCCAAATATGAGCACCATGGCCTACAGCATTTTTAATTCCATCGGAAATGCAGCCGCCGCAGCCGGGATTCGCACCCGCGACCTGTGGGTCAGCAGCCGAGTACCTTAGCCACAAGACCACCGCGGCGGGGCGGAGCAAAAAAAGAGAACTTGAGGAAAGGAATGGGGCAATATTCCGGTCCTTGTGGACCTCAAATTTGGCAGAGATATCTGTCACTGAGCGTACTTGCGAGTTGGTCTGTATTGCCTTGGAAACCACGTAAGGGACGGCGCTGTTGGCGTTGTGTTTCACCTATGGACTGGGCAGGGTCGATGAGGGTTTGAAAGAATCTCTACGTACTCCTTGAATCCATCTGTTCAGCAATAGTGTTGCACTCTTTCACGCAGTTTGCGTCCGCAAGTTGGGCGGCCACACACACACACACACACACACACACACACACACACACACACACACACACACACACACACACACACACACACACACACACACACACACACACACACACACACACACACACACAACCACGCACACGCACGCACACGTGCGCACACGCACGCACACGTGCGCACATGCACACGCACACACACGCGCGCACACGCACACGCACACGCACACACACACACACGCACACGCACACGCACACACACGCGCGCACACGCACACACACACGCACACACACACACACACACAACCACACACACACACGCACACGCACACATGCACACGCACACACCGCATTCGTAACCATACAAATTGACGGAGGTGTTTCTGCAAAATTGTAGAGTTTCCAGCAACCTCACCTACAACGGCCACGTCGACTAGTTTTCAGAAAGAGGAGACGACGAGGGATATCAGGGCCGAGGAGATGGTGTCCGGCTTCCTCGAGGTGGAGTCAAGATGTGATCGGAGGGCGGAGAGAGTTACGCAGCATCCTTGGTCAGCGGTTTTCAGAGCTTTCGGTTGACATGTAACCTTTTGATGCACGAGGTCAGTCAAGTGTCGTTAATTGATTGCACATATGCTGCTGGCGGCGATAGCAGTACCAATCCCTATGTGACCCTGGACACCACAGCAGTAGCACACGGGCGGAGGACGTGTATAGAAACGCTGTTAACAATGTCCAGTCGTGAAGGGTCGTCTGATTTATTGCTGAGGCTCAGAAGTCCGGACGTAAGCTGTCTGTCGGGGTGTGCCACGGTTGGGTTGAAAGCGGTGCCCATATTGCTGTTCAGATGCGAATTTGTCTCGATGCGGCCTGATTCTTCTCGGTTCAGTAGGGTCCGCAACGCACATTGACGATGAAAAAAGGGCACATAGTGCTACTGAGGTCGAGTAGTGTGGAGAATGCGTGACATCATGTGGCCGCGGTTCTTCAGGCACAATTTCATGCATTGGTGAAGCAATGTCAGTGCGCCAACTCACATCTACGCTGGTGACAGTTGTGACATTTGCCAGTCGCCCAAGTTTCGGGGCAATGCGACGTGTCTTCAATGTCTCAAAAGGAGCTGCTCCACAATCAAACATAGAAGGCTATTTGTAGCATGTGTGATAGCCGTCATTTATTTTCTCCCGTTGTCGTGTGGCAAAATATATGTTGGGCGAACGGGTGGGTGCCTGATTGAGCGTTTCAAGGAGCATCATTACATTGTATACTCAGCTGTGCAAGGTTCGTTGGGTATCCAATGTAGAGATTGTGGTTGCAGACCAGAATTCGAAAAGTGCACTGGTATAGCCAAACACTGTCAGCAGCTAACACGAGAGATTGTACAATGAAATGCGAATGCTGGGTGATCGATGTGTCAGCGTGCCTTCGCTTGCTCTGAATAAAAAAGAAATTGAGTTTCTGGCCCTGACACAATATATCGTGAATTTGTGCTGAGCTGTGGCGTTGTAACCATATAATGAGATTATTGTCTTGCTGTGATGCAATAGGTTGCGCGATTGCGCGGTGATGTTCTGTCACGAGTATGTATTTTCAGCGTTTTCGCTAATAATATTTCAGTCGAAGTCAGCGCTCTTTCTGTCCCTGTCTCTTCTTCTGCAGTTACGTCTTAACTACTCGTAGTTTTGCGCTGTGCAAATATGTTGATTCCCAATCAGCAACTAGCCCAAGCATGTGTCTTGTCAGGATAACGTATGAAGACAGAAAGAGTGCAAAATTTCCTTTTTTGCAATTCTGACCAGACAGAATATATCTGTATGTTGATTGTGTATTACAGTAATTTCGAACACGTTTAAAATTCATGTTTTGAACTAGCATAATAATACTATAATAACACATATAGAAATAATAATTTAGAGGCGCAATCATTTTGTTTCATGAACATAACTGCAAGCGGCATAAAGGCGTTCCTGTGGCTGTCGCATAGAACTGAAGCATTAAAGGTAAGTATACCGTCAATGGTGAAGAGCGACCCGCTGCGGTGGTCTAGTGGCTAAGGTACTCGGCTGCTACCCCGCAGGTTGTGGGATCGAATTGCGGCTGCGCCGGCTGCATTTACGAAGGTGGCTAAAATGCTGTAGACCCATGTGCTCAGATTTGGGTGCACGTTAAAGAACCCCAGGTGGTTAAAATTTCTCATAATCTCTCATATCCATCTGGTGCTTTTGGGACGTTAAACCCCATAAATGAATCAATCAACGGTGAATGGCAGACCAAGGTTAGCGAATGGCATGACAAGGAGACGTTTCCTTAACAATCTGTAACCGCCACATGACAAAAGCTAGCGCTCTAGTAATTCCATATGTGAACAAAAGCTGCGTAGGGGAGATATCATTAGACCAACCCTGTGTGAAAATATATTAAAGGGGACACACGACATCGTAATCTAGTTACCATGACTTCCAGTTGTCTAACACGACACCAGTCGGTTTGCCATTGATATTTCAAACGTCTAAATGAAGTCCATGGTGTTTCTGAATCTTTGGCAATAGCACTGAGTGGAAATCACGATCACAAGGCATGTCCTCTTTCTATTTAGCTCTTTCAGCGCTAGCCCAAATACAGAGGTGTACATAATCAAACTAGGATTCTAACAATATTCTTACGAGTAACTTCTTTATTAGTCTATTCAAAACGCAGAGAGCTCGACGAGCAAGATGGCGCCAGTCCACCATCAGCCAAAAACTAACTTCGCCCTATTCTTTCATGCAGCCGCGTTTAGCGGCTGTTATGTATCATAACCCCCGGCGGTAGAAGCACCGTCCCGGTGCTAAATCTACGCCGATGATGTCGAAGGGAGTACTAGGTTCATAAAGAGTGCTTACCAGCGCAAAAGTCGGGACATGAAGGGACAGGACAAGAGACGAGACACAGCGCTATCAGCGCTCTGATTTGTCTCTTCTCTTTTCCCCTCCTGCTCCGTCGTTTGCGCAGGTAAGAACTCTTTATTTCGTTATACCAACACACTCAATCATACTGTCTCTTGAGGGTAATCGGGTTTTGGCCAAGCCATGTGAGCGGTGTCACTTGGAGCTGACGATGACTTTGTTGGATTGGTGGGGACAATGTCATACGTGACGTCTGTAACTTTCCCAGACAGTCCCACACGCTAAGTGGGTGACCAGAGGAACACGAGCGAGCCCGGGGAATAGCGTACTTCTCTATAGTGAGAATTGTAGAGCTGTCGTTGGTGCGCCTGAGAAGCCTGTAGACGGTTATGGGTGACTTGGCGCGCGTGGTCGTCATGGACGATGGCTTACCCGGTATATTCAGTGGCCGCAGGTAGCAAAGTGTCTGAGGGTAAAGTTGGGTCCCGGCCCTACAGGAGATGGAAGGGCGAATAGCCGGCAGTGTTGTGACGGGATGAATTGTAGGTGAACGGCGCATACGGCAAACGAACGTCACAATCCTGGTGGTCAGGCGCAACGTATTTGGCAAGCATATCGGTTAGGATACTGTTGTAGCGCTCCGTGAGGCCATTTGACTGGGGATGGTACGAAGTAGCAAATTTGTGCTTCGTGTGGCAAGATCTCAGGATTTCGTGAACGACAGCTGATAAGAATGTGCGGCCAAGGTCATTGTGAAGTTGGCGGGGAGCACCATGCACTAATATTATGTCGTACAGCAGAAAGTCCGCAACGTTGGTAGCGCAACTGGTCGGGAGTGCTCTTGTGATTGCGAACCGCATCGCGTAGTCTGTGGCAACAGCCATTCATTTATTTCCGGCTGTGGAGAGTGGAAAAGGGCCCAAAGGGTTGAGACCAACTCGGAAGAAAGGTTCAGTGGGAACGTCGATCAGCTGAAGGTAGCAGGCTGGGTGGGCAGACGGTGTTTGGCGACGCTGGCAGGGCTCACAAGTGGTGACATAGCGTAGAAGAGAGCGGGCAAGTCCAAGCCAAACAAAAAACGACGTCGTACCCGATCGTATGTGCGAGAAACACCCAAATGGCCTGTCATTAGAGCGCCTTCAAGTTGGTGCAGGACAGTGGAACGCAGGTGCGCTGCGATGAGAGGAAGTAAGTGTGATCCGAAGGAATCAAGGTTGTGGTGGTATAGGATCCCGTCTTTCATCAAAAAACATTCGTAGGGACGAGTTGCGAGGCGTTAACTTCAGTTTGTCAACAATGGCTTGTAAAGAAGCATCCTGGTGTTGCCCATCACCAATGTTCAGCAGCTGCGACACAAAAAAAAATGTCCGCAATAGTGTCAGTATCAGTTTCTTCATCCACAGCGTAGCGGGATAAACAATCCGCATCCTGATGTAATCACCTTGTTTTATGGATTACAGAGAGCGTGTATTCTTGAAGGCACAGGGCCCTACGAGCGCGACATCCTGTGGGGTTCTTCAGAGGGGCTAGCCAGCAGAGCGCGTGATGATCCGTGACAACACGGAATGAGCCTCCGTGCAGGTATGGATGAAACGTGGCGACCGCCCTTACAAGGGTGAGGTACTCGTGCTCCATGATGAAATAGTTGCACTTGGCTGGAGATAGCAGTCGATTGCTTAGGCTATAACGCTGCCGTGTCCCCGTTGGTGCTGCAATAGCACAGCTACTATGCCATACCCACTGGCGTCTCTGCGAACCTCGGTTGGGGCTGATGGATCAAAGTAAGCCAAGATTGGTGGCGTTGTAAGCAGGGTTGTAAGTTGGCAAAACGATGACGCTTGGTCATGGCTCCAGATAAACGAGGCGTCCTTCTTCAAAAGGTCTGTGAGGGGGCGTGCAATGTTCACAAAGTCCTTAACAAAGCGTCTGAAATAAGAGCACAGCCTCACTAAACTGCGGACATCCTTTGTGGTCCTCGGAACGGGAAAGTTTGTGACTGCGCGAGTTTTCTCTGGGTCTGGACGCACGCCTTGGGCATCGACAAGGTGACCGAGCACGAAATTTGATGACGAGCGAAGTCACACTTGGAGGCGTTAAGCTGGAGTCCGGCTCGACAAAAACGTCCAGAATGGTGATAAACGATCGAGATGTGAGTCGAATGTGAGCGAAAAGTCAATAACATCGTCAAGGTAACACAAGCAGGTGGACCATTTCAATCCTAGGAGCAATGAATCCATCATTCTTTCAAATGTGGCTGCATTGCAGAGACCAAAGAGGATCACCTTAAACTGATAAGGACCATCAGGAGTGATGAATGCGGTCTTCTCACGGTCCATCTCTCATGGTTGTCTACCAGTAGCTTGACCTAAGGTCATTAGTTGAAAAATAAGTAGCACCGTACAGGCAGTCGAAAGCCTTGTCGATGCGAGGCAAAGAATAAACGCCCTTTTTGTAATTAGTAGAGGTGATGGTAATCGTCACAAAAGTGCCATGTTCTATCCTGCTTTTTAACAAGGACGACTGGAGAAGCCGAGGGGCTGCATGAAGGCTCGATAATGTCTTTCGCAAGCATTCTTCCACTTACTGTTGTATTATTGCACCCTCATACGCAAAAACACGGTAGGGGCGTCGGTTAATAGGAGTCGCATGGTCAGTATTGATGCGATGGATGACGATGGTCGTATGGCCTAAAAAGTTGCTGGCAAAGTCCAAAATGCTGCGATAGCCCTCAAGAACGAGGCAAAGCGCTGCAGCTTGCTCAGACATGAGGTCCAATGACATCATTCGCTTGATGTCGGCGTCCGAAGAATGTGATGGAGTGGAACCACTGACTGATCTGCAGCAATCCAACACTCTGAAGGGCTCGACATGATCGTCTTAGAGAGCGATAATTTTGGCCAGGGAGATACCCTGTGGTAGAACTAGGGCGCTGAGTGAAAAGTTGACCAGTGGAAGGAAGGTGTGGTTTCTAGCAATCATCAGAATCATATGCGGCACAGCAACACCATGCGAAAGCATCACGGCAGGAATCGGCACCCCCATGTATTCACATGTCGACTTTTCCTCCACTGGCGGCGTGGAGAATAAGTCGACATGTGTGTCAGGATCAGGCGGGAGGCGTGTGAAATCAATGCAGAAGAGGCTGGTTTGCGGTGGGCTGGTCCGGTCGGAAAAAAGAGGTAAATCGAGATGGAGAGAACCAGCTCTACACTCTATGAGGGCGGATTGCGTGGCTAAAAAATTCATACCAAGAATGAGTTCATGAGGGCAATGTTCGATAACGGCGAAAACAATGACAGTGTTTCTCTCCCCTATAGAAACTCGCGCAGAGCACATACCGAAAGTTGCGGCAGTTCCTCCATCGGCGACTCATGCAGCTTGGTTTAGGGGGGGGGGTCACAACTTCTTTATGTCGGCGGCGAAGGTTAGCACTTATAATGGACACAAGAGCGCCAGTATCTATCAATGCGCTGACAAGAACATTGTAGACAGTAACGTCCAAAAAGTTCTGAATCATCGTTTACGTTCAGCGAGGATTTCTTTCGAAGGTCGTCAACGCAGATCCACCTCCAGAAGCTGCACGGCCTAGTTTGCCTGTCGGAGGTGCGGCGAATAGGTAGGGGAGGCAGCACGGCATTGTGGGGGCGACCGGGACTGACGACCAGCAAGGGTACGGCGACCAGTCAGAGCGAGGTCTGCTCAGAGGTGCTGCAGGAGCGAAAAATGTGGTCGGCATTGATGGAGAGAGTGAGTGCGAAGACTGGCGGACAGAAGTGGCATGAGACTGAGGGGCATATTGTGACGGTGGAGCCCAGCGGTTGCGGCAGCGACGAGCGATATGACCAACGCGTCGACAGATAAAACATATGGGTCTGTCATTAAGGGTACGCCATTCAGATGGATCGCGCTGGTTGCGAGGAGCAGAAGGGGAGTGATAAGAAGGCTCAGCAGAGTTTACGGCAGGAACAGGATGTCGGCTGACATCCGATAGCTCTTGACGAATGACAGCTTGCATCAAAGAGATCGTGGTCAGGGAAGGCGCAGTAGTCGGGAATGGCGTGGATACCGCTTGTGCTACCTCGACCTCTCGACGAATGACGAGTGTAAGTTTGTCACATCGAGGGGCCTGGTAGAAGGCATCGTCAAACGAAGAAGTAGCCGCTGTGTTCGGAAGGCGCATTATGCTTTGGGCTACGCAGTGGGCTATAGCTTGCTCGAGACGGTGGCATTATTAAGGATGGTGTCGATGCTCGAGATGTTGTTAAAAACCAGCAGGTTGAAAGCATCGTCGGCAATGCCTTTTAAGACGTGGTTAACCTTTTCGTCTTCCGACGTGCACTGGTAGGCCTTTCAACAAAGGGCCAAGACGTTAAGAATGTAGGAGACATATAATTTGGTAGAAGACTGGGCCCGTGTGGCAAGAGCCTTCTTCGCAGCGAGCTGATGACCAGATAAATCGCCAAACAGGTCACGAATCTTTTCTCTGAAGAGATCCCAGCTCGTTATATCGAATTCGTGGCTTTCAAACCGTGTTCGGGGAGTGCCATCCAGGTAGAAAAGCATGTTGGCGAGCATTAGCATGGGATCCCAGCGGTGAGTAGCACTAAAGCGCTCGTACCGGTTTAGCCAAGTGTCGATCGTACCATCACCGGAGAATTTCCGGGATACCGGAGGTGTGGGAGTGTGACATAGATGGCGGCTTGGACTGATGAGGGTGGCGTAGAGGAAGTACCAGCAGTCGAAGCAGACGAAGGGTCGCCGATGTTGCGACCGATGCGCGCCTCCATCGAGGGGCGGGGATCGTCCACCTCCACCAGTAATGTTAGGAGTAACTTCTTTAGTAATATATTCAAAACGCACAGAGCTCGACTAGCAAGATGGCGCCAGTCCAGCATCAACTAAAAACTAACTTCATCTTCTTCTTTCATAAAGCCGCGTTATGCGGCTGTTATGTATCAATATAAACAATGTAGTGTAGGATGAAAGCAGTATGGAATCAGAAATTGTCAACATAGGTCGGTATAAATGATGTTGCAGTCAATAGTCGTAAAGTGTAATATAGAGCCAATTTGGTCGTTTTGTTACGTGTGAGATGTAATATTTGTGTCTAAACGCATTCATTTATTGTAGTTTGTACCGTTTACTAAGTTGTGGCATGCCGAATTATTGATGCTGTTGCTGGTCAGCAAGGCTATGACGAAAAGTGTTCATGAAAACTTGGTTTTCGAAGTTGAAAGTGGCAATTAGAATATAACAATCGGCTAGAGCATGCAATCTTGCTTAACTTTAGTGTTCCTGTAAAAATAATTTCTGTGAGCTTTCTTTGCACTTGCCAACATGTAGCCTTTAGGAAAAGACGCTGTCTTTGGAAATAAAATTGCCACGTATCTGCTTACAATGCTGACAAATGTTATCAAAAAATGACCTTAGTGTTTTGTCTGAAGGCGCTGCGTGATATATGTACGCCACAGTGTTGCCAAGGCTGCTCATTTATTAGTATATATGCGCATTTTAAAATTTTTTTCCTGAGTTGAAGGTGCCCAAATTTACTGATGGTCTGCATTTTCTACAAAAATGATAGCAAAAGCTGTTACTTTTTCACTGTCAAGTTTGTTTGATAAAGGGACCGACAAACGAAGACGGAAAGCCACCAGCTCGCTCAAATGAGATAAAAATACAATTCCTGGGAATGCTTTAGCGAGTGTATATTACAATGAAATAGCTTGAACAATAAGCTAATATAAAATAAATATTATTTTCCCATGTCTTTCTGCCTTTTCTTTTTTCATTTCTCGATTTCGCTCGTTACGCTACAGCCTAATTAGAGAGATACCTTCGCTGGAATGTGTAGGGGGGAACAAATGCTCAATAAGCATAGAGTGCCAAATGATCCTGTTAGCCAGTGTTTGCATGTCTGAAGTACTGTTGCAAGAATCTCAGTCGTAAATTTTGGAAATCGCATTGGGATTTCACATGCATTTTACTGCACATTTGTGAGCAAATGAAGTTTGCAAACGAGCAGCCTTCGACCACAGTTAGACTACCAGAACAAATTTTTCTTTGGATGCTATGCTCCCCTATTTTCCCTCTCTGCCGCTCCTCTTGTTTTTTCAGTATACAAAATAAACAGACCTTGCTGACATCTGTGACTTTAAGGTAGTGCTTTTTGAAAAGCATTTATGGTTTTGGAGCACTCTCCCTGAAATGTAGAGGGGGAAAGCACACACAAAAAAATTGTCTTATGCACGAAGAGAGAGAGAGAGAGATAAAGATACAAGGAAAGGCAGGAAGGTTAACCAGACGCACATCCGGTTTGCTACCCTGCACTGGGGAAGGGATAAAGGGGAGAAAAGAGGTTGCAGAAAGATGAGAAGGTACACACAATCACGAGCACACTCGGGGAGCACACACAGTTTACAGGCGGTCGCTCAGGTTTGTTGACTTAAAGTAAAGTAGCAGTGCTTTAGTTGCTTTCTGCGCAACTGAGGCAGATGCCCAAGGTCCTAGTATCTTCTGCACACAAAATGGTCCGGGGTCAAGTCGATTCAAAACCATCCGTAGCTGGCATCGCTGTGTGTCGTAGCAAGCGCAGCTGCACAGGACGTGTTCGATGGTCTCTTCATTTCCGCAGTAGTCGCATGTAGGAGTGTCTGCCATACCAATGCGAAAGGAGTACACCTTTGTGAATGCAACACCCAACCAAAGGCGGCATAACAGTGTCGCATCGCAGCGGGAAAGTTGTGATGGTAGCTTTAGCTTGAGCGAAGGATCCAGTTCATAAAATTGACACCTTTGGAAGCTGGTAGACGACCAGAACGTGCGTGTGAGATCTCGAGCCAGCAGGTAAAGTTGTCTTGCTGCATCATTCCTTGATAGAGGAATCGGGACTACACGGGTTTCTTCATGGGCTGAGCGGGCTGCATCATCGGCTAATTGATTTCCGGTAATACCGATATGTCCAGGCAGCCAGTGATATATAATATCATGCCCTCGTGCTAGAGCTTCATGATGGCAATGCCTTATTTCTTGTACCAGTTGGTCATGGCTCCTCCTACGCACGGCAGACTGCAAACTCTGAAGCGCTGCCTTCGAATTACAGAATATGACCCATTTTCCTGGACGTTCTTGAACGAGATATTGTAAAGCAGCCCTTATAGCAGCAAGCTCTGATGCTGTAGATGTAGTCATATGTGACAACCTAAACTTGATTGCCTTTTCTGCAGCCGGAATTACAGCGGCACCTGATGAGCTGCTGGATGAGACGGACCCATCAGTGTATATCTGCGTTCGGTCTAAGTACAACTCTTGTAATAATAGCAGTGTGGCTTGCTTCAATGCTACTCTGGAGTGACTGCTTTTCTTTTTGATTCCCGGAATTTCTAGACGTACTTGCGGCTGGTCGAGGCACCACAAAGGGCATGCCGTTCTCGCAGCTGGCGTATATCCTGATGGAATGCTGTTTAGGTGCTTGGCTATGACGTCTGAAAACGTAGCACGTGGTCTTCCGGAAGGTAGAAGGGCCAAGTGTTGGTCGGGGACACGGCTAGCATGTCGAATGTGCGCTCTGAGGCAATCCACAACTATATATGTCCTGACCGGATGGTCTTTGGCAAGCATGATTGTGGCATATGTAGAAGCGCATCGGGGCAGTCCTAGGCAGATACGCAGTGCCTGACCCTGCAAACTCTCCAATGAATAAGTATTCGATTTGCAAGTGTTAGTCAGTACCGGCAAGCTGTAGCGCAATAGACCCAGAAATAGGGCCCTGTACAGCTGTAGCATGGAGGCCACAGAAGTTCCCCATGCTTTACCGCACAAGAATTTCATGATATGCACAATGGATAGCAGTCTCTTCTTCAAGTACGCACAATGTGGCCTCCACGAAAGACTTCTGTCGATTATTATGCCCAGGAAACGATGCGTCCGTGCATATTTGACACTGTGCCCATTGATGTAAACAGGGTATGGCGTCATTGGTTTGCGTGTAAACGCCATCAACGCCCACTTCACAGTTCATATATTTAGGCCTTGTTTCTGAAGGTAGGCTGTTGTGAGGGTTGCTGCCCGCTGTATTCGTGCACGCACCTGAGGGCGAGTAACTGCAGCACTCCAGAGGCAAATATCATCGGCGTATATGGATAGGCACACCGACTTTGGCAGAACCTTCACCAGACCAATGAGGGCCACATTGAACAATGTGGGGCTTAAAACACCTCCCTGAGGTACTCCGCAGTAGGTGTAATGTTGGGCAGTTGTACCCTCATATGTTTGTACAAAGAAACCCCTGCCAGTTATATAATCTTTTATCCATTGAAACATTCGTCCACCAATGCCCATTGCTGCGAGAGAAGTGAGGATGGCATCGTGAGCTACATTATCATATGCACCTTTCACGTCAAGAAAGAGTGCCACTGATATGCGCTTGCGACTTTTTTCTTGTTGAACAAATATCGATAAATCAAGGACACAGTCAATGGAGGAGCGGCCCCGACGAAAGCCTGCCATGCAAGAAGGGTATTTGGTGTATCGTTCCAAGTACCACTCGAGACGAAATAGAACCATTCTTTCCATAACTTTTCCGAGGCAGCTTGCGAGGGCAATAGGGCGATACGCTGTCAAGTCCAATGGTGATTTTCCCGATTTCAAAAGTGGTATTAATCGACTAATTTTCCATTCTCGGGGAACACTTCCGCTGAGCCAGGAGTTGTTGAAGCATGTTAAAAGTTCTTTTCGAGCTTTTTGTCCAAGGTGTCTCAACGCACTGTAAGTAATACCATCAGGACCTGGCGATGACATGCGCTTAGAAGCGACTAACGCACCTTCCAGTTCTTCCATGGTGAGCGGAATGTCCATTTCTGGTAATCGCGTCTCAGGAACGATCACGGCGTCGATGCTCTCGTTCATAATATTCCCGCCAACTCTCATGCAAAATTCTTCAGCCACCTCGAGTTCTGTTTTTCCATGATGGAGTGCCAAAGCTTTAAAAGGGTGCCGTTGTTTTGGAGTGGAGCGAAGACCACGAACTGTTCTCCAGATATATGACAGCGGTTTATGGGGGTCTAGAGATTCGCAGAATGCTTTCCAGCGTTCGCTCTCCAGTTTGTAAATGCGTCGTTGAATCTTTTTCTGGAGCCGCCTTGCTTCCCTCAGATCGTAAATTGAACTTGTGCGTCTGTATCGTCGTTCAGCACGCCTTCGTATAGCTCGTAATTTTTCCAGTTCGATGTCAAACTGTGTTACTTTAGACGAAAACGGTAATTTACATTTGGACGGTTGCATAGCTTCCACTATGGTATTTTCCAGGCTGCAGGCGAGGCCTTCTTGGCAAGCGTTCTCAACACGCGATGCAAACATCGACCAGTCAGTGCCAATTGGAACACCGGAAGAGAAATTTTTTGTGATACCATCGATCGTCACGTAGGTGGGTATGTGATCACTTCCATGAGTCTCAATATCGCAAAACCACTTAACTTTGTGAGAGAAGCACCGTGACACCAATGTCAGGTCAAGGCAACTGCCATACGTGAGACCTCGCAGATATGTGGGGGTACCATCGTTCATGATGGAAAGGTCGTAATCGGAAGCGAATGTAACAATGTTCCGGCCCCTGGCATTCATCCTAGTGCTCCCCCAAAGTATGTGATGGGCGTTGAAGTCACCGGTGATGATCCAAGGCCCATCGGTTCTCATTAGGATGTCTTTTAATCTGTCGCAGTCAAATCGCGATGACGGAGATATATATCCACCTATAAGCGTGAACGAAACTGCATCCTTCTTCACACGAAGACACACGTACTGATTGTCGTCATTTGAACATATTGGGTGCGAAAGATAAGTCAAGTCTGTGCGAATGTAAACAATTACTTTGCTTCGTTCTTCGCAAGCGGCTGAACAAAAAGCTTTATAACCGGACAATCTATAAGGCGTTGATACGTTTGGTTCACATATCACAAGTATAGGGAATTGATTGGCCCGAACAAATTGGCGAACGTCCGAGATACGGGACTTCATGCCTCTGGCATTCCACTGAAAAATCGACGCACTTTTAACTTCAGTGCGGAAGTGGAGATTTTGTTGAGCCATTGTGCTTATACGAAGTTAGCAAGAACTGGATTCAGTGCATCCAGTATTTGCAGTGCACTCTTAGCAGACGGAGATTGTATGCTGCTCAGTAGCGTGCGAATCGTGGCAATTAATGATTGCACAATTGCAGCTACTTGCCTGTCTTGGTTGGAAAGATTTTGAACCGGGACGATTGCAGTCACTTGCCTGTCTTGGTTGGAAAGATCTCAAACCGGGAGCGCGGACTGGCCGTCATGAAGCTCCTTCGGTTCGCTTGATGCTGCTTCCCTTTGAAGTGCAGGCCACTCTGTCGCAGTTAGGGTATGCTCACTGGCTTTGTCCTTTACAGCCTTTCCCACGACATGTGGTCTGGGAGGCAAAGGAGGTGGTACTGATGAGGGATCACGCAAACGTGTCGAGGAGGTAGCGTGCGTCCTCGAAGACCGACGTCGACGTGAACGACGCCTTCTGACTTTAGCTGCGGCTTCTCGATGAGATGAGTGATCGCGCACCATCTCCTTCAAGATGGCAATTTCCTTCTGAATCCGCGGGCAGTCCTTCGATGTGGCTTCATGGGATCCATTGCAATTAGAGCATTTCTTGACAGTTGCGACGCATTTATCCGCTTCATGGTGCTCGGCGCAGCGGTGGCATACCACCGAATTCTCGCAGACGCTGCTCACATGTCCAAGTTTCATGCATTTACGGCACTGGAGAGGTTTTGGAATGAAAGGCCGCACAGCATGTCTGAAGTACCCCACCTTCACATGAGAGGGGAGTGATGTGCTCTTAAACGCAATCTTCACACAGCGAGACTTGCCTAGCCGGGTGACATCAACAATTGGAGTATCATTTGTTGACTTGACAAGAAGTTGTAAGTCCTTATTGCAAATAGCGACATCAATGTCGTAGATCACGCCGGTTACTACATCACCTCCCAAGGGAACATGAGAGCGCACCTGGTTGCCGTCCAAGTCAGTTACACTGCGCAGAACGCCCAACGCACTTGCGTGCAAAACGTCCACAGCCAGTATATTCTTTCTGGCGTTCACTCTTATGTCCGTGATCTCATTTGGCACGAGCGTTTCCAGAGACCTCGACACAGACTGTCTGTTAAGGCGTTTCATGCTGACGGTAGGAAGTGCAGGCAGAAACAGGATGGTATAAGTGTTCGATTTTGGCGCTTCACTTACAGTTTGAATAGTAGAGGATGAGGATGTCCTCATGTTCCTTCTCTTCGCCTTGCGGCTCAGCACAGGTTGGAAACCGTCATCTGAGAAGTCCTCACTGCTGAGATAGTAAGCATGAGTATCTTCACTGTCGCTGTCGCTCGCTTGTCCCATCCGCTTCCTGGAGGCGGTCGCCGCTGACGCCGCTGGTGCCGGCAGGCGCCCGGGGTGGTCTACTTCCATCCCCTCCAAGGGAGCAGCGGAAACTGATCAACAGACTTAAATTACAACTGAAATACGCCGGAGTTAGCAGAAGCAGCTCCTATTCAAAACACACTTCTTCGTCTTCCCTCACGAAAGTCATGCACGAAAGTCAGTGGTAAAACATTGGAACACGATGTGGACATAGGCTATGTGGTATATACTTCCAAGAGAAATGGCGCGCAAAGGCGTAAGATAAAGAATCGGCATAGAATATACTATATTCTAATAATTCTTGACGTTTAACGCCCCAAAGCCACGAAATGATTATTAGACACGAAACGGTGAATGACTCCCAAATTTTGAACGCCTTGGGGTGTATGTGCTATAAATGCAGGCACTCACAATTCAAACTATTTTGGGCGCAGATACAGAGAGTGGAGAAATATGTGCGGAACCAACTCGACCCCCCTAAGTTTTATTGTGTACTTCGAAGCATAGGATTGGTTAGTACCTTCCATTGCTCTCCATGCACTAACCATGAGCTGATGTCTTGGCATCGTCAGAAGGGAGGAAGAAAATCGCGGTGAACGTTACCTGGGGAGTGGGAGAGCACTGGTGTAGGCAGTCTAAAGGGCAAAAGCTGGTTCAGCTTGAGGGAGTGGAGCAATACTCTTTTTGCATCCCTATGCCGACGTCCATGCTCTGATCCCCTCTCGCTAAAATTCCATGCTCGCCCCTGCACGAGAATAACACTGCCAAACTGTCAATCCGCCCGTATATTTAACCTATAAATTATATATCGCATAAATATTTGTATGTTATTCAGCCCTGATTGAGGCTGGGCTCACACCTTCAGGATAACACCAATCTCGGAGTCATTATTTTCACCGCTTCATAAACTTTATAGTACTCTATGGTATATTACTAATATCAGCGCTGCATTCGGGATGCAAGGCAAAAATAAGCGCGAGGACTAAAATTTGAAACCTACTAATCTCTACTGATATTCTAGGAAAAAAATCACAGCATATCCGCAGAATAAATGATGATGAGTGGGGGAAAACGTCCATCAGCCTGTCCATTCTTCCGTCCGTCGGCTCGTTCTTGCTTTCGTCCGTCCACGCGACCATCCGTGCGTCCATCCGTTCGTTCGCCCGTCTCTCCGTGCGTCCATTTGCCCGTACGTCCACGCGTCCGTCCATCTGTCTGTCCGTATTCTAGTCTGTCTGTCCGTCCGTCCGTGCGTCAAACTAAGGAACGCGGCTATTCTGTCTGCCCTGCTACTGCTGTTCTGTCTGCACTGCTATTCTGTCTGTCCATCCGTCCATGCGTTCATTCATGCGTCCGTCTAGTGAACACTAGAAGTACCACCATCTGCCATCTCGCCTCCCAGCGGCTATGTACGACAAAAATAGAGGATGTACAAACCCACGTCCTAACAAACTTCGCCCTTAAAATCTGCTGCCATATCTATATGTGTCATGACATCACTGGTACGCCATGTGGCAGCATTTACAGGTAAGTAACGTTTTTCAAGAATGTACAACCACTTGTAAGTGGCCACAGCGTGTCTTTTTAGTGAAGTGTACTAACAAGGCGGTCATATAGTTGTAGTAGTGAACATTTATCTAAAAAACCAAGGTTATCAGGGAGACCAGCATCTAGTGGGTCAGCCTCTTGCAGTACTAGGTGGAGTAGCTAGTCAGGGATCCCATCGGTCGTGGCTGCTGTCATGGCCCGCTGGAGCCAGCCCGTTGGGCCGCAAGGTTCTGGCGACCGAGCAAGGCTGCCTCCTAGTCCTCTCTTTTTGGATTCGGGTTCATCGGGGGTAACGAAGTATTGAAATGGAATGCCCATACCATGTGGTAGGTGTCAGCCACCTCGCAAAGTACTTGTCAGAGGCCGGAAAAGGAATAGTGAAAGTGTTTAAGCACTGCCGGGCTCAGTAAAGTATTGGTAAACAGCCGGAGAAGAATTCTCCCGTCCGCCTTCCAGAGTGCTTTGTAGGGCGGAGGAAAATGGTGGTGGGAGTCCCGGTAATTGGTGATTATCTGTCTGTAAGTTAGGAGAGAAGCGTTCTTTTCTGGAATTGAAGGTTCATCGGTGGGTGAGGCAGTGGCCCGCGGAATGAGAGCGCGGTCGACAGCATGTATCGCATAATGGCATGCGAGGCCCTGATGGCCAGGAGTCAAGATTTTCGAACGTGGACAGGGGTGACCTACTTGTGGACAAGATATAACAATTTAGGCAGCTAGGGGTGTGATCCATCCCAGTTGAAAATTTCAGCAAGCTCCTTAAGAGTCCGATAATATAATTTGAGAACTGCCGTTTCACATAGCCACAGCTAAGGCCACCTCTTCAGCATCGGTAGCATTCAAGGCGCGGAAGGACAGACCATCCACCTGCCTGTCTCGGTAAACCACGGCGGCTGTGTAACAACCCCAGTGGTAAGGGCGGGCGATGTCCGTTTAAAGTACGTTTTGTTTAGAGCCGAGTTGGCGCCAGAGAGCAAGAGCCCGCGCCTCTCAATGGCCACCGTGCGACTCACGTGACATATTGGTGGGAAAGTGTCGAACATGAATCACGCATTTCCAATGTTCGGGCCTTCGTACCCACTCCTCTGTGTGGAATTCATTTCGAATGTGTAGGCAATCTAGGAGTCCTCTGCTTGACGGGATCTGCGCCAGGAGCGTGTATTGATTTGTTAGGTAAGCCTCCTGGAGCTCCTGATAGGTGTTTACCACTTCCAAGGCAAGAAGTTTAACATTGCAAGTAGTGACCGGGAGATTTAGGGCTCTATTGACTATTCCGCGAAAGGTGACCTCCAAGGAATCTTCATCGTGCTTCCGCCAGTGAAGGCACGGGGTCGCTTACAAGATGCCACTAGTGACAAAAGCATGTGCGAGACGAAGCGCGTCCTTGTTTTGCGACCTCCCCACTCGTTGTAGACTAGGCGGACCATGCGGCTCACCTGTTCTCCAAACTTACGCAGCTTGTGAAGTGTTGTCTCGGCCCTGTGGTGTTTGTGAACGTGCAGTCCAGGAATCTGGGTCTCCTGTGCCTCATTAATAGGTTCACTATGCAGCGAATGGTTAATGGACGAAGTGTACTTCACCGATGGCCGAGGGTGCAAGAATTACGACTTCTGTGGGGAACACTGGAGGCTGCAGTATGCCGCATAATTGTCCACTATATGGGCTGTTGTTCAGGCTGTCCTCCATGCTGCACAGACATCCATTTGTGGCCCACAGATTGATGCCGGCATAAAGCGCATGCTTTACCTGTAATCAGCAGCGCAGCGGGCCGGGAGCTGCGCGATTGCTAAGTTGAACAGCATAGGCGACAACACAGCGCCCTGTGGCGTACCTCACGTGCCCACGAGATAGGGGCCGTAGTCCTGATCTTGGATGCGAATGTACGCAGCTTTCTCAGTAAAAAAGTTTCACATGTGGTTGAAGGTGCGCTCGCCGCAGTTGGTGGCACTTAGGTGAGCTAAGATGACTTGGTGCTTGACGTTATCGAAGGCTCTCTTAAGGTCAAGTGCTAGAACGATCTTGTTATTGTAGGGGTGTTCTACGGGATTAAGTTCTTCGTGATGTAGTTGTAGAAGTATGTCCTGCGAAGATTTCATGGGCCTGAAACCATAGATAGAATCAGCGAAAATGTGGCGCTCTTCCAAGAAGCGGAAGACACGATCCATGACCATAGTTTTCATTAGCTTCCCCACACAAGAAGTAAGAGAAATGAATTTCTCAGTGTTGATCAGTTTTCCTAGCTTTGAAATAAAGGTTACTAGAGACGTTTTCCAGTCTAGTGGGAGGGGCGTCTTTCCAAACCAGATCGCAATAATATAGTCGAGAAGCGACTGGTGCGCTACATCGGGTAGATTTGACAGGATTTTAAAGGTAGGTTTGTCAGGCCCGGAAGCCGTACCTCGCCTCATTTTGGCTAGAGCAGAGCGAAGGTCGTGTAACTGAAAAGGAGCATTCAGTGCCGAGTTCTCTCTTCCTACGTAGCGATACGCGGAGCCACATGTGTCCTGCTGAGTGCAAAGATATCGGTCCCGTAGTGATAGGGCTAGTTGTGTTGGGGAGTCGTGAAAATTGTGAGAGGCTCGGGGCAGTTGTTTTCGCGTTTCGCCTCGCGTTTGAGTGGGATCCATCAGACTGCGGAAGAGTTTCTAGGTATTGTGACAGGACATTTGCCTGCTGGCAGTGTTACAGTGATCTACCCAATTTGAGTCGGCAAGCTGGGCAGCATACTCGGCCACCTTTTGGGTGAGATCCAGTATCTGCATGCGAAAATTGCGGTTGTGTTTTTTGTCGGCGCCATTCATTTTTGAGGCTGTGACAGGCCTCCCAACGATGGGGGAGATGGTTATCTCATCGGGACGACAATCCGTGAGTTGTATTTTGGTCTTGTGTTTTCTTAGTGCTTCTAGCACAGAGTGAGCCCACTGGGAATAACCGATCTCCTGAATGGGATTCTCAGGTAAGGAGTGCCGGAAGGCTTCCCAGTTTGATAGGTGAGTCTGTGTGGTGGAGCGTTGTAGGGTTCGTGTAGAAAATGGAGTGTTGAGAATGCAGTAGTCACTACCGAGGGTTTCCTTGGTATTGAAACTAGTCTATGTGTCTGATGTTTTGCGTGAATGTTATGTTGGGGCAGGTGTCCCGGCTGACAGAGTTACCTAAAGGAGTTGTTTGCGCGGAGTCTGTTTGAAGAGCCATGCACAGCGTGGAAGTTAGATCCGCAAGTTTCTTTCCACGCACCCCTTTCTTGTGATAGCTCCAAAGCCTGTCAGGGGTGTTGAAGTCACCTACTATTAAGAGGGGATCATGCCCGGCGAGCTTCATTGCCCTGCTGAAGATGTCAGCGACTGTGATGTTTTTGAGTTTAGGTTTGCAATAATAATTGAAGATGTGCACAGGGGGGGGGGGGTCGGTTATGCGCAGGGAAAGAACCCTGACCATAGTGTATGAGTACGGCAATAAAATTTTGAGCGGGACCTCTGCGTAGTTAAGGTTTCATGTACAAAAAGACAGGTGATTGGGCACCATTCAAACGTGTTTTAACCTTAGAGGTGCATGACATTGCCGGGCTCTTGAAGGGCAATGACGGCACACAGGTGCTGAAATGTTTCAAGATAAATCTAGAAGGAAATGAGCTCATTTGGCCCTATCTTTGAAGCCTCTACAGTTCAATTGAAATAAAGAGAGTAACTGAGGTTTTAGGTGTGGCCATGTGGAGCAGTTAAGATGAGTCGCCATATTAAGAATTCGGGATGGCTGAAACGGACTCTACCCCTACTTCGGCGCCCTGTGCAAGCGGGAGCTCGGAGTCCTCAGAGGTTTCAGCGAGGTTGATGGCGTGTGATAACTCAAAGAGACAATTAACGTCCTTAAGACGATTCGCCTTTTGGCTTCGAGGGTTTAGGCCATGGAGCAATGTCTTAATGTTACTCGTCGCCTGTTGGGTAACAGTGTTGGAAAGAGTTTCCAGGCTTTTGCTTATGGGGGTGAGTTGTGCCATTAAAGCAGTCATAGTAATTTCAATAGCCTAAAATCGCTCTTCAGTGTTAGCAGGCTACGAGATGGACGGAATGGTGCGCATGGGAATCAGTTCTGGAGCGGGAATAGTAATATTGGTGAGGAGTGACGCGTTGGGGGGGGGGGGGGCGGGACTGCTGAACTACCTGTCTCCAAGGCGGCAAGTTCGGCTTGAAGCTGCACGTTCTGTGTCCGCGGCGCAGCAACCTCTTGTTTAAGCTCGAGGAATTCGGGGGAGGAGGCGGGGAAGAAATAGCAAGAGGAGAAGGAGGAGGCAGCCCTCGCCACTTTGCCTACCTGAGAAGCTGTTTTTTTTGTTCAGCCACTTACGGGTGCCGGCATCAGTCAGAGTTGGAAAGTCGCATGCTTGGAGCATGGGGGCGCCCTGGTAAGGTGTCTAGGATGACGTCTGCTGTGATGGTGTCTTAGGTGGAGGTGGTGCTTGTTGACTGGTCCCTCCAGTAGCAGGGTTTCTTTGTGGCTTGGTTGGTAGCTCCCGGCTGACTTCCTTCTGGGACGACGCCAGATGTCTTGGCCGTTGACTGCTTCTTCGACGAGCCGCGGCTGCCATGATGCCCGCCCAGCTGCTGCAGGGCGGCGAAACCTTGATTTGCAGGCCTGGGATCTGGTGAGGTGTCCCTCGCCACAAACCGCTTGCACTCTTGCGGTGCCATCTCCTCCTCAGAAGCACCCAAAGCATGAACACAATGACAGCAGCATTGGTCGTTCAGGTGGGGACACAGCTCCACCCTGTCGCCCAGCGTCCCAAAGCAGTAGCAGGCTGGAATGGTGCGTTTGTATTCGCGTACTGGTATCACAACCCTGTTGTAGTGCACGAAACGTGTCACGCGGCAGACCTCGAAAGATATAAGGGCCACCAAAGTCTTGACAAGCTTTCTGATGAAAGCGATGCTTCCACCACGTCAATGGATCCTTGCTTTCAAGGAGGTGGAGGTCTCTTCTCGTGCACCATAATGACCCCACTGCACACTTTCCCATTGACCTTGGCATGGCTAATCATTGGTAGGGAACCTCTAACGTTTCGAGCGAGAATTCTCGTGAGAGAAGGTTCGCAGAGTTGATGTCTTCGGTTTAGACAACAATAATATTTTGCTCCCTCATGAGCTACACACTGATACAGTCACTCGAAGTTGCGTTCACGTATGAGGTGAGCTTGGTGCCTAGTTCACCGGGTTGAAAAGTAGCTATGAGATTCACCGTGACACGAGGCTTCAGCACGATGGTGAAGTCTTCTGCAGCAACGTGGGGCATAGCGGTGGGCCACCAGGATACAGAGGGTGGAATGTTCGCGCACGTGGCCTTATTGGTAGCCGAGCCCTTTGTAGCTTTAGATTGCTGGCGATGCCTGCTGACAGCCAACACAGTGAAGAGTCCCTCATCCACGATATTCGTTTTTGGAACGGAGTTTTCCGGCATTGGGGTGGAAATCCATTTTCCCGCCAACGTCTTGGGAATATATCCACGGAGAGCGGTGGCCGTCATCTGTGGTTTTGGCCACGGAGAAGTTCATACGCAGGCGTTTGGTGCAACGCTCGGTCGTGCGAGAGTAGCTCCCACGAAGTCAGGTCAGCAAGTGGACATAAAACACCCCAAAACCGGTCCACCTAGATGAGAGTGGTGTCTTCTAGTGCAGAACGATGTTACGAAGAAGATAAGGACAGCCTTAATGAAGTTATAGATAGATAGATAACTTTATTGTACACCGAGGGAGGAGAGTCGGGTTTTACCCCGACGCCCCTGCGGGCCGCTCCCACGTTGGAACAGGCAGGGAGTACCTGCCTGCGGCATCGTGGGCCCCTTGGATTGCCCGAAGCTGACGGTGACGATCCGTACTTTTGATGGCGGAATAAAACCCTTGTCTTGGGATGATTTGCGCCTTGAGTTCCTTGGGTATGTGGGGGCAGTCCCACATCATGTGCTCAATGTACACACACACCCACAGTCCGGGCAGTCAGGAGATATATCCATATAAATAGATACATTAGCTGGGCAGGGGTAAACCCCTGTCTGTAGTAGTCTGAGCGTGACTTCTTGTCCTCTGGTAAGATGCGAATGGGGTGGAGGAAAGACCCTACGACTCAAACGATATGTGAAGTGACTTCGTTAAATGTCGCTAGAACGTCCCGCGACCCTCGATCAGCCGCACCCCCATCCAGAGGATCGGCCCCGGGCGGGGCGGAGCGGTCCAACGTGCCAGGGCCGTGAAGCCCCGCGCGGAAGGCAAGTCCTCGCGCCCGGGCGTGGGCCAATTCGTTGGAGTTGGTGATGCCGCTGATCGTGGAGCCCATATGGGCCGGGAACCAAATGATCTCGTGTGGAGTGATGGTCCTACCTCTGAGAATTCTAGCAACAGGTGGGGAGACCCTGCCAGAGGCAAAGGCTCTAACCGCCGAACGGGAATCAGAGTAGATCTGAACACGGGATGAATCCAAAAGCCCTAGTGCGATGGATACCTGTTCAGCTATTGCTGGGGAGTTGCCTTGACAGAGCATGCCGACATTACTGTACCTCGCTCAGAGACCGCAACGGCCACATAACGATTCCTATCCGCACGCGCAGCGTCCGTGAAGGTCGACGATCCCGACTTCGAGTGCACCTGCTCCAAAATTTTCTTGGCTCTAGCCCTTCTCCTTGCGACGTTAAATTGAGGGTGCATATTCCTAGGAATAGGATAAACTACGAGTGCCTGTCTAACGGCGGAGTCAAGAGAAGTCATCCGCTCTTCCTGGAGTATTGTAGAAATTCCGGCACGTGCCAAAATCTCCCGACCCGCCCGGGTGACCGAGAGGCGAGAGATCTGCGCCGTGCGTTGAGCCTCTATAATTTCATCCAACGTGTTGTGAATTCCTAATGCTAACAGCCCCTCCGTGCTAGTTCGGATTGGAAGGCCGAGTGCCCTTTTAACAGTTTTACGGATCAGTACATTGAGCTTCTCCCTTTCTGCAGCGAGCCAGTGATGCATAGACGCAACATAATGAACGTGACTCATGAGGAAGGCATGAAAGAGGCGAAGAAGATTGTCCTCCTTCATGCCTCCTTTCCTGTTAGAAACTCTAATAATGAGGCGAAGCGTAGCCGCAGTATGTTGCTCTAATCTACGTAAAGTTTCCGTGTTACGTCCATCCGCTGAAATGAGCATGCCTAATATCCTGATACAGCTAACCTTGGGAATTCTAGCCCCACTAGCAGTCAATAATGTCACATCCACCTGCTCAGGGGGGGACCCAGTCCTTAGGTCGCCGTCCTTGTCTGGTGGGCCTGTATATTAATAGCTCAGATTTACTACTTGAAAGCTTTAAAGACATACGACTGATGTTTCTTTCAACCGTGTTGACCGCCTCCTGCAATCTGTCCTCAAGGCGCCCTATGGCACCGCCTCGGACCCACACCGTGATATCATCCGCGTAGAGCGCACTTTCCAACCCCTCGAGTTCGTCCAGTTCGCGAGCAAGGCGAGTCATGCCAATATTGAAAAGAAGCGGGGAGACGACTGCCCCCCTGAGGGGTTCCACGTGAACCTAATTCGTACCGTTCTGACTTCAGCTCCCCCAACTTAAGAGTAGCCGTTCGGTCACTGAGAAAAGCAGCGGCAAAATTATAAAAATCGCGCACCCAGGTTCATGTCATTTATGGATTCCCAATATGTGGGCATGAGATATGTGATCAAACGCCTTAGCCAGATCGAGACCAAGTATGGCCCTGGCATCGCGAGTGCTGTCGTCAATGATGTGAGATTTAAGGAGAAGCATCACATCCTGCGTTGAGAGGTGTGGACGGAAACCCACCATATTCGGAGGGAGGAGACCCTCATCCTCGATAAATGCACAGAACCTATTATTCAGAACATGCTCATAGACCTTTCCAACACAAGATGTAAGTGAGATGGGGCGGAGGCTGTCAAGGCTGGGCTTTTTGCCCGGCTTAGGGATGAGGATCACCTCCGCATGTCTCCATTCCTCGGGAACGTGCCATCAGCCAGTGTTTGTTAAAAGGTCGGTGAGAAAGTCAATTGAGGCGTCATCAAGGTTCCTCAAAGTCTTGTTAGTGATCTGGTCAGCCCCGGGTGCCGACCTGCCATTGAGATCCATTAGCGCCATCCGAACTTCAGCTGTCGTGATATTCTCATCAAGCTTGGATTGCATCCGCCCACTATAGAGGGGGGGCTTGGAAAGGGTGGGATCCATCCCTCTAAGCGGCAAATATTTGCTTGCAAGCATATCGCAACCTCCTTTTCTGAGCTGTCTCTGAGAGCCGCCCTGACTATGCGGTCGACCACCCGGCACTGACTACCCTTGCTTTTTTCGGGCCCCATCAGATGTTTTAAGCAAGTTCCGTTTCCCCCCAACACGCATTTGTCCATCTACCATGTTGCATGTCTCCTCCCATCGCGCTTCTCTCAAGCTGCATGGAGTAGGTCTCGATCTCCCTGTTAATTTCAGCATCCTTCGCCTTAACCGCGATTGAGCTTGTTCAGTTTCCAGCGCTCCCCTAAGGCCATTTCTGGCCTCGAAGAGGTGGGCAAGTTTGCTATCCATGGTTCCAATCTCTGGCGGCGTCTCGATGACCTTTGTGGCCCTCTTAACGTCGCTAGATAAGTTCTGTTTCCAATCCGCAAGATTTTCCAGCAGCCCCCATCTTTACGAATATCGCGGAAAGATCCCAGTCTACTATAGTGTGTTCCTGCTAGCTGTGACAGTTGCCGACAGCGTAGTTTCTAGTATATAATGGTCGCTACCTAAGTGTTCATATAAATTAGGTCACTCGCAGTGATCCTGAAAATTTGTAAAGTCAATCAGGGCGTAGTGTCCCTACAAGCTGAATTTCCTATTCGCGACGGATAACGGGGGTCAGTCAGCATAATCATGCCCAAGTCATGCGTGCTCTTGTAAAGTGAGTCACCCTTCGTTGTAGTTTTTGGATACCCCCACGCAGTGTGTGGCGCGTTAAAATCTCCAGACACCAAAAGCGGGATCTTCCCGCGGTTCGCGAGACTCATAGCCTTTGAAATAAGGGCATAAAAGCGGTCCTTCGAACGTTTCGGGGAACTGTAAACATGTAAAATTAGCAACCCCTTGAGCAGTCGCCTCCCGGGGAGAAGCTCAATGCACTGATATTCTGATTTAAATCGCTTGTCAAGATCGTGATGTACGAGAGCCGAGATTTGCTTGGAAACGCACACCGCTATCCCCTGCCCGTCATCCGATTTGCGGCAGAAAGTCCTCATACCCAGAGAGGGTAATCCCCTCTAGGAGAGTCTCCTGCAGCAACAGGACATGTGGCTTGCCTTCTCTAGCTCTAATAAATTGGCACAATGCCGCCTTTTTTCTTTTGAAACCCCCAGCAGTTCCACTGCCACACGCGGAGTGCCGGGTGCTGCTTATTTTGCCCCCGCCATTTTCGCTGCCAAATTTTGCGTTTCCATCCGCCCCAGCCTTTGACTGTGGCGAAGGGAGATGCGGCTTCTGCCCTTTCTCCCTGTGGCGTAACTTCTTGGACCTCATCAGTCCTAGTCTCCAATGCTCGAAGTCGCTTACCGTGATCAGCGCTCTGCTTCTTGAGCTCCCCTACGTCCACTCGAAGCTGTTGGAGTATGTTCGTGGATCTCCGATAGCGACTTCTCCATAGTCTCCCGAAACGCTTCAAAAACCGTCCTTGTCCGAAACAGCTACATCACCTACCGCTTTGCGTTTGCGACCTACAGTTTCCTGCCGAAAGTCTCCATAGCAACAGGAGCCGACTTACTAGTATCCTCCAAAGCTTTCCTCAGCGTTCCGATCTCCTCTTTAAGTGTCATTACCCATCTCCTTTAGAAGAGAATTCCTCCTCTCTCATCTGTTTAAGTTCCTCACTGCCCGGCTGCCATGTAGGACTACCCCCACTCACCTGCTGTGTTTTCACACCACCAGCTTCTGCGCCCATGTTGTTTGCGCCGGGAAGATGACCAGGCCTTGAGCCGGATTGTGACCTAGGGCCAGCGGACTCTGAGCGATGGGTAGAGCCATGGCTCCGCCGTTGGTCGCCCCGCTCTTCGATGCGAGGAAAATCTTCAAATCTTCCGGGAAGCTGTCGTTCCCGTCTTGACTCTTCAATCCGTTCTCTTCGTCGCTGTCTCACGATGAAAGGAGTCTGATAGCGCTGCTTACAAGTCCGATCACCCGTTGGGTGACCCTGTCCGCATAGCTTGCACTTCGCTTTACACTCGTGTGAGTCCGTGGGGTTTTCCACCCCGCATCCACGACAGGTTTTCTTCTCCGGCGTCGGGCATACATCCGCTCGATGGCCTACTTTGGCGCATATGTAGCACACATCCACCTGCCGCCTATACAGGTAGCACTTGAGAAGAACACCTCCAAACTTGACGTGATTCGGAACTTCATAGCCTTCAAATACGATGACCACGGAACCAGTGTCCTTTATGCGTTTGGCTTGCATGGCAGTCGGATTCCCGGAATGCACAATCATAGTGTTGAGTTCCTTCTCGGTGATTTCCCGGTCCACGTTCCGAATAACACCCTTGCAGTAGCCGTCACCCGCGGAGTAGTAGGCGTTGACGTTGTACACTTTCTCTCCAACCTTGATTTGCTTAATGCGCACGTAGTTCTTCGCGTGCTCCTCCAGCGCGCGTACTAACCACGACGATATTCTGTGTAACGTTGGGGCAGACTACGTCTTCTCCCGCAGCGTCGTAAGTGATCTTCGCAGCGGCCATGATTGCCTCTGCAACTTTGCAGTGTCCTGCTTTTCTGAGATCCAAACCATCCCGCGGTCGTATGACGATCCGTCGGTGATCTTCCGGCAAGTCGGGCATGCGAGAGGACGCAATAATCCGTTTTTTCAGTGTTGAACGGCCGCGGCGGGAAGACGCGCCAGAACCGACGCCATATCTTCTAGAACCTTCGTCGGGTTCGTGCCCGCCGATTCTTTGCTGTGAAGACCTGCCGCGCACAAATTCCAGCCCGCATCGCTGAGTTCCTCTTCCTCGATCGTTTCGCCTTCCACTTCAACTTGCATTTCTCGGGAAAAGTGTGAGCAACCGCCCTACTCGTCACTAGGCCTAACTGACGGCGGCGAAGCGGCAAAGCCGCTAAGCCTAATGTTAGGGCTAGCCCTCTTCCGCGGCGCGTTCCGATCAGAAGAACGGTCGAAAAATGGCAAATACGCACCCAAAGTCCAGAAATCGGGTATCCACGTGCGCAAAACCTCCTTTATACCACAGATTCAGAGCAGAGAACTGGGGTTGAAAACTCCATAAAAAAACCCGAAAAAAGCAAAAGATTCAGAGCCGATGCGGAGACGTCCGCGCTGGTCAGCGCCCCCCAACGGCGCTCCCTTAATGAAGTGTGAAGCAGGAATTTGATCATGTAGGCTTCCTAGAGTAGTTAACAGGTACTTTTT